>JAWNMZ010000140.1:0-2400000 GCA_035043445.1 Drosophila silvestris
AACTTTGCAAGACTGATTTGTCAATTTTAGGTATTTCGTACATCTGCAATTCAAGCGTAAATATTTATGAAATATGCCCAAGAATATAGAATGAGTGCCATTATTTTCTCAGGTACAACGAGACAAATGGAGGCTCTCCAGTCGACTCCTTCGCTTGACAAGTGCAAGTACAATTTTTTGTTGTATATATGCAACCTTCTTAAATGGTTATTGTTGCAGACAGGACTGTTTTGGCCCTATTACGAATTCCACAGCAAGTGTTTGGCATGCATTTCAAGGGTTTACCTCCCACACCCACACCCACTACCACACCCACTACCACACCCACTCTCTAACCTCCTGCCTCCATTCTGTTCCTTGGACAAGAGTTAAACTCTGGTTAGCCGCCCAGCTTGTTGCAAGAGTCTCTCTGTGTGTGTCTCTGTGTGTGTCTTTGTTACTCGTAGTTGTAATGCTGTTGTTGACAGTTCTTTCCGAACTGTCCAACAAAATGCCGACTGCATTTTTTCCAATTTCCGTCCCAGCATAGACAAATAAAGAACGCGCTTATTTTATTTACTTTTATTCTATGTGAACTGTCCACGTCAAATATTTGTGCTTATTTTTATTGGGGGGCCATCAACAGAGTAAAGGATCTGCTCCAGATGTGAATAGTGAAGTCAATTTTTGATTATTTATATACATAAAATGTAATGTAAAAAAACGACAAGTGACAAGTAAAAACGGAGGCATCGTTTTTGGAATGTATAAGTATAAAATAGATAAATATAATTGGGTAGATATGTTGGCCTATAATCTCTCTTTTTATTTGTGCTAAATCCAATGCGAACTATTTTCTCATTTCGTTATCCTTGTTGCGAAAGCATGATTGTGGTCCCAGCCGAGCACGTCCCACAAATAAGCTCAGCCTTTTGCCACACTCTATTTTATGGTTGCATTTTTTGTTTTATGTTTTATATATTTTTGGTTGGAAAATTCGTAACTGGGCAAATTAAAGTCAAAAGTTTGGCGCCCAACGCAGCATGCAGGTCACATCCACAACGGAGTAGATGTGGTAAATTTTTGAACTGGTCATCGTCATCGGCGCAGGACTGCTGGGCATGACTAAGCTGCTTCTCCCCAGTCCGCACTCAGCCGTGCTGTGCTCCCTTTCCCCCGTCTCTGTCCGTCTATCTGCTGTCTGTCTGTCTGTGATGGTGTCCTTGCCGTTGCATTTGCTGCCGGCTAATGCTAACGAGTGTCGTGTGGCGCACTGGGCTCGTAATAACAGCAAAAACCGCAGAAGCACAAAGCAAAGACGCCTCTGGGGTCCAAATGCACTGCCAAAAAAAAAAGACGAAAATAAAACAATAATTCTTGCTGGCAAAAAGTCTGCTCTTTAAGGGAGGGAGTAAGTGGCACATATTCAAAGAGAGAGAGAGAGAGACACATTGATCCTGCCACACAGGCACAACAAGTCAACAAATGGCAATTAAAGCGAAACCAGTTGAATAATCACGTGTTTCCACAATTAAACATTGAGCGACGTGTTAATAATAACTATTAAATTTTTATTTGCATACATTCATTAATTTATTCACAACGCGTTGCAATGCCATAAAATCGTGGCGTGATTGTGTTAAAAGTGTTTTCAGGCGCAAGTTGAAAGTGCAAAAGTACTTTATCATTCTTTCTATATATATATATATATATATATATATCATATCTATTTCTACCACTATCTATATTAACAACACATAAATGCAAAGGATAGAGATTTAAGTTGTTTATGTGTTAATATTAATATTTAAAAGTGTTTACAAAGAACTCTTAAATTTATATTTGATTTTTATTTTTACTATAGATATGAATTACTAAAGGAACATGCTGGATATGATGTATAATAGAGCTAATTACATATACATATATGTAAGGATTTGACTGGCATATAAACTCTTTTTTTAAGTACCATCTTTACTCTTTTAAGAACGTTCTTGCAATAGTTACAGAACTGTTTTTCAAGCTAGAAATAACAGACTGGATGAATATTTAAAAAAAGCTAAAAAATGTATAAAAATAATAATAGAAAAATAAAAATGAAACAACTAAGAATTAAGAATTAATATCTTAGCCAAGCTACAGATTATATTCGCTTGTAGGTCGTAAACAAATTGCCGCCATCTTAACTAGACTAAACATTTAAAAAGCCGACCGATTGTAGCTATGAAAGCTATATGATATAGTAGTCTGATCTCCATAATTGTTGTGTTAAATAGGAGTCGTATTATAATACGCATTTTGAGTTAGTTTGTTTTTAAACACTAAACTTGTTAACATAGAAGAACTCAACTCATGGAGTCGGTTTACTATATCATTCTGATACAGATTCTGATATTGATTTGGATTCTGGCTTTTGCTTGGAATGCTGACAGTGTGTGGCAAGCTGGCTGATGCCCACTGATAAATTGAATATCTTAGCCAGTCATTCTTAAGGCGTAATGCCATTAATTATAATTATGGCAGGGAATAACGCATACGCATACGACACAGTCCCCTCAGACCCGCAAGCCGAACTCCCTCGATTTTGTGCTGTTTGCTGTATGTGTTTGCGGCACTTGAAGCCGCCTCTTGCCACAGTTGCCACAGCTGCACAGCTGAAACAAATGACGGCAACTCGAGCCTGCTTGCTGTCGCCTTTTTGTTGCTGTTGCTGTTGATGTTGTTGTTGCTGTTGCTGTTGCTGTTGCAGCTGTTGCTTTTGCTTTTGCTGCTTTTCAATTACTTGCACTTCTCGTCGCCGTCTTCGCGCCAGTTGTTGCCATGTTGCTGTTGCTGTTGTTGCTATTTGCTGTTGTTTGCGTTTTCTTTTGCCCAGAAGCTTGTCAACAACTTCATTATCGCATGCGGCACTGTGCAACATCCTCAAGCACTAGCCGCACCTCCACTCTCCTACTCCATCCCACCGCTACCCACCCAGTAGACAAGCAAATTTAAATCAATTAAGTAATCTTATTGCCGTTGCTGCTGCTGCTGCTGCTGCTGCTTTTGTTGTTGTTGTTGTTCTGTCTTTTGCTGTTGTCTGCTTTTAGGCATTCACACACATGCCACACACCCACACACACACACACACACACTCATGCATAAAGTAGTAGCTCACACTTTATGTGTCAAGTATTATAACTGTGGCAATTTCTTGGCATGCATATGCATATCTGTGTGTGCATCTGTATGTATCCGTGTGTGTGTGTGTGTGTATCTGTGTATCTGTGTGTGTGTGTGTGTGTCTGTTTGCCTTGGCTGGCAAACTTTGCAGTGTTGCATATTTTTGTGCAGATTAATTAAATTGGTGGCATGCAGCGCCTGGCAAAGAGGCAAACTTTTGTTGGTGGCTGCTGAGCGTCTTTTTTTGGCATGGGAATAAAAAGAGCATTTTGAAAGGTTAATTGTTGATGGGTAAAAACAAGCAGCACAAGCTAAACAGGGAATCAATTAATTGACTAAATGATTTAGATTAGAATTAGGATGGAAAGTTTTTACTACTACGACTTCAAGGACTTTGATGCTATGGATAATTAAAACATAAAAAACCGTTTGTTTTTAAGATATGCAAACTTAATTAGACCAACATTCAATTTACACAACAGTTTCCCAGCTAATTAATATTTGAATATTTAATTAAAGGTACGTTTTATTTGACCTATATATAATAAAATTAATAAATTACAAAAACTTTAAAATAACTAGGTTGAATGGTGATTATGAGAAAAGTCATTCGCAGAAATCAGCTTAAGCAAATCTTAAATTTAACTGTTACTGGTTACTGTAAAAGTAAGCAGGTTAACACTCTGTCAAATCCACACAAATCTTAGCAGCGTAATACATTGAGCCAAGCATGGCCACAAGTGGGTCGCTCGGGGCTTATCTTCTCTCTTGCGATAAGCTAAGGCTCTGTTAAATCCACGCACATATGTTGGCAGTTTAACACACTGTAAAATCGACACAAAAAAGTATTTGAAGCATAAAACCAAGCTGTAAAGTTTCATTCACTGCCTGTAAAGTTACCTTACGCTGCTCGGTAACAGCCAAAGAGAGAACAACAGTAGTCCATACATTTCCCCTTCGTATGCTAACGTAAAGAGAACAACTGTAGTCCCCTTTGTATGCTAACGTCAGTTGAGTCTGTTAACTAACATGCAAGGGGACACCATGTAGAAATCAAAACAGCGCAATGCTCTTTGCTGTTAGGCAGCAGCAAATTCTATTTAACTCTCTTTGGCTGTAAACAATCCTGTTAACAGTCAATGTAAGCGGCCAATGTTAACAGTTGTTAAATTGTGATTTTTCTTGACTGGATTATCATAAAACAAATCTTGTAAAATTTTATTAGTGACTTTTTAGTGGTGTCGAGTGCGATTGATAAATGTGTGCAGAAATTTTTTCGAACTATAGCATATTGCAGCATGTATAATTTAATAGCCATGCCACACGATAATTGCATTGCCTTTTAATTGGTGTCCAGCTGTTGGCTTCTGTCATAATTATGGCCCAAGAATCACCATACATCATTCTGTGTGCAATGCAATGCAAACCAGGCGCCAATTGTCCCGCCTTTGGCGTTTGTTAGCAATTAAATATTCGCACTTGACGACACATCTTACACCATTCAAGTGGCAGCTAGGCAGCTAGGCTGCCACCCATTTTGGTGGCAGGGCACAAGGCAAAGCAACAACAACATTAACAACCTTTGGCCAACCTTTAACGTTTTTGTGGTTGAAAACAATAAATTTGAGACCTTTTGTGAGGCAGCTGCAAAATGTAATTCATAAGCATCTTCTGTATTGCAGCTGGGCAGCTTTCCAAGTTATTTTATGCATTTTCAAAAGCCAACACAAAGATAGATAGCCAAATTGGTTATTAGATCGACTCTGATGCTCACCAAGAATAGGCATATAAATAACAGATGGATACTTAATGCTATTCAAACAGAAATGATAATGGCAAAAGGATATTTTCAGGCGTGCATTGAGAAACATAAATGGAAGGCTTATTTGAAAAGGTATTTGAAAGTTGCACTTATTATTTGCAAATTGAAGTATATATATATATATATATATATATATATGCTGATCCACTTTTGGTCGTATGTCTTTTGAATGGTATCTGCGCATTATCACGGCCATATTTATTACCAACTGATGCAGCTTGAGATAATATGTTGCAGCCAAAGTGACATTCTTGGTGCTTGCCTCGCATTTTGGCTTGTTTGGCACGCTGACTTGCATTCGCAAATTTTAGCACCAAATAAATTTTGGCCTTTCACCTAGTTTTTACTGGACCCGTTTTCACATCCGCTGTCGCAGCACTTTACACCAGTCCATAACCATGCTGGCCTTTCTTCTTTTCACACGGCACTGGCAACAGTGGCAGCAGTGGCAACTGTTGCAACTGTTGCTTGCCATATTCTTAGCCTCAGGCCTCCGTTTGAATTACGGTCACAGAGCTCTGCGACACTCGGTAAATTACCAGAAAAACAGACTCATACACTTTAACAAAAATATAGCAGCTACAACTTACAAAATCGAACTGCTTTAAAATAATGATTGGTTTTTTTAAGGAAATAAATTGATGGGATTTGGATTTGGATTTGTCGCGATTTGTTGCGAGAGAAATTCACATTTGGATTATGCAAGTTTAAAGTGTTGATTTTTTGTGAGTGCACTCCAGGTCACACGAATAGGTTGCCTAATTGCTGTTGGCTGGCACGTTCTCGTTCTCGTGCCTCAGCCTGATGCCTGATGCCAGATGCCAGATGCCTGATGCCACTGGACTGATAATGCTGCCACCGCCAAAAAGGGAAAGAGAAAAACGGCTATTTATGCATATTTGTCATTGGAGCTTTGAAATATTCTGACAAAATCGCATCGATTCGGTTGGCAGTGCACAAGAACAATGCTGCTGAGATCAGAGTTTGGCATTGCAGCTGTGTTTACCTAACAATTTTCGTATTCAATAATATTTGGCTTGGATTTTGTTTGTGTGTGTTCCTTTCTACTACATGTCTTTTGCAAAAATATGAAATGCATAGCTGTGGTTACACACACACACAAACACACACGCACACCACGCCTCCTACACTACCAACTACCACCCACTGCTCAGCTAAATCCACCGAGAGCCACTTCCCGTGCAGTGGTAAAAGTTCAGCGATGCCAGCCTTATCTCTGCTGCGACAGCCATATTTACCTGCCAGCTAAAAAATACATATACCATGGCATAAGTATCTATGTATGCATATGATAGCTACTTGAGCACAACGCCAGAATTCATATTTTTTCCTTTACCATTTCCCCATATCTGTATGCAGTGGCTGCAGTGGATGCAGGCAACTATCCACACACAGTCCCAAGTCGAATTACCAATACACTAGGCTGCCAATCGTTATTATTATTATCTAAATTATTCGCTGTACTTGCCTCATTCGCGCACAACCATTGTGATTTATCAAAAGCCCAAGTTTTTGTTACACTTTTGAAACGAAACATAAAACAGTTTTTGATGGTAATTCAAAGATCAAACCGAATCTAATTTTAAAAGTCAACTGAATTGAATAGTTTTAGAAGAAAGCCGCGGCAACTGGTCAATTAACTGATTGAGAATTGAGCATCATTTGAAGTTATATATTTTGTTGTTTATTTAATTCAATTAATTTTTTACTCTATTTATTTTTGTGTGTCAGACTAAATAAACAAATAAAGATTTTCCCTCTGATTTATTAAGCTACTGCAAATAATTGCTTTAACATCAACTGGGATTCGATTGAGGACAATCTTTGCGCCGCTAAAATAAAGCAGTAAATTTAATAAATTTCAAATAAATATAATATTTATACTTCATTTTAGATTTGCTCAGTGTTCGCTGTGTTGGTTTCTGCTGCTCCGCCGCCTCACAAGAGCAAATCCTTATTAGCCTCATTCGTTTAACCAAGTCAACTGTGAAGTGATGCGATACACTTGGCTTGCTTCCACTTGATCTTCGCACAAGCTGCCTTTAATTAGCACCCTTTGCATTCTGGCCGATGTCAGGGTCAATTAGCTGCATTTTCGTTGCAGCTGTTGTTGTTGTTGTTGTTGTGCTGCTGCTGCTTTTGTTTCCGCTTTGAGCCTCTCTTGCCAAATGCCACATTAGCAGCCACTTGCCTCCTGCACACACACTCAGTTTGTGCACGCCACAATTTGGTTTCCAGACTCTATCCCAATGTGTGTGTGTGTGTGTGTGTGTGTGTGTGTGTGTGTGTGTGTGTGCTGGTGTGCGATTGTATTGCAGCTATTTTTGTACGATTTGCTATTTTTCCGGATTTTTGTTTGCCATTGTTGCCACTCGTCTGAAGCATGTCGGCTACCCCCTTTTTTTTGCTCTACCTTTTTTCTGCTCGCTCGTTGCGTATAAAACTGACGCCAAATTTCTTTGGCGTCTGCCAATACACATCACGCACACACACACACACACACACAAGCTGGCACACACACACACAGCACACACACACACACACTCCCCACAGCTGCTGCTGCTGTTGTTGTTGTTGCAGTTGTTGCAGTTGTTGTCTGACTTTTAACATTCGGTTGTGTGTCATTTCCCTCAGCGTTTCTTTTTTTACTTTGCTCACAGTTCGATTTTTTGGTTAGAGCGTAAAAAATATCAGAGAATAATAAATGCTCTCCACCCGTTCTCTCTCTCTATGTGTGTGTGTGTGTGTGCAGTTTGTCAGTTTTTCACAGATTTCCAGCAGGTTGCCAACCCTCCAGCCGAGTTGTATGCAACAAAAGTTTTGCTTTCATGCATATTGGTAATTTATTAGCATAAAATGCCAGCAACGCGTAAATAATGCACACAATTTTGTTGCTTTCTTACCTTGGCTAACATTTGTATACCAGAACTGTGCACTACATATGTACATATGTGTATGTGTGTGTGTGTGTGTGTGTGTGCTGGTTACAATTTTTATTAGTGCTACGCTCTTTGGCACCTCCACATAAAATTCATTTCCGCTACATTTGAACGTCGCTCAAATGTCAGAAGGATGTGGTGGAAGTGTTCTTTGCACGTCGCCACCATGACTCCGACATGCTCCTTTCCTTTCCGCATTCGTCTGGCCCTACCTTGGCATTGGCAAACCCCTCCACACTCCACCTCCACCCACCACCCCCTCCGACTCCCCTTGTCATCCCATCACATCTCGATGAAATGCAGCCACAGACTTTACGTTCGTCCATTTCCACAGTGGAAGTTCAATATTTCCGTTAAATGCGCGACATGTTGTTCGTCCGGCGATTTCCTCCCCCATTCACATTTGACACCGCCCAAAAGGGGAGGAGGGGGAGGAGAGTGTGGTACGTACAACCCAGAATGTTGCATGCTTGGTTTTATTATTGTGAAAAGCCCCAAACATTTGGCCCATTTATTCCACAGGGATTAAGTCGCCTCTGATTTTATTCCCTAGCATCGGGGCACGTCGGAATTGGACAAGTTGATCTTACTGAATGCATTTCGAATAAAACCAAATAGTTATTATTAAATTAATTGATTGTCTGATCTGATTGTCTCTCAGAACAAGCCATTTCTTCTGCTAAATGCCTACTATTTTTTAGATACCATGAAAATAGCTGCTCCACGAGAATCTAGTTCAAATATTATCTTTCAGTTATACACTATATACGAGCTATATAAATCGTTATATTGTCGATTGGTGGATGCAGTCTGTTTGTATGTTTCTTGCTCAGATCCATTTTTGTATAGTCTACTTTTAGAAGCCTGTTCCATCCAAGTAGAAACAAAACGCTTTAAATTCTTGCTTTCTTTCTATTTTGTATATTGTACACAGTATTTTATTGGTGGCTAAGATTTTCTTTATTTATTTATTTTCCCGATGCGAGTTTCGATTGAGCTTCAGTTTTAATTACAGGTAATTGCTGGGACAAATCTCTCAGCAACCAAAGCAACAACATATTTTAATTGTTTTTATGGCAACATTTATTTTGTCTATATTTGTCTGCCGGTGAGGAAATTCGTTTGTGGCACAACGCTGGCTGTTGATGTACATTTTTGATTAATATTTGATTTGTGTGCGACGTGTCACAATTTTGCTGACATTTTGCCATTGTATTTTTATTTTATTCACAGCATTATGAAATGAATAAAAAAGAGGCAACAAATTTCTATGCATTTCATAGCAGAAGTCTATGTGTTTATTTTAGTCCATTAAATAGTCTACAACAGCAGCAGCTTCCACGTACATTTCAACTTTAAAGAGCTTAAATACAAAGGTAAAAGGTATGTTCCAAATTTAACAATGAATTAGCTCAAAAGTCATTCACTTGTGGCAAATAGGAGAGGGAACCGAATCTTTCAAGGGGCAAACTTCTGCTGTAGACAGACGAAAAGCTAATACCGCCAGACAATGTCTGATGGATGCCAAGTGAAGCACAAACATACACAAATACACACACACACACATATATATATATATATATATAATAAGTAATATCTGAGATTCAGTGGCCCAAAAACAAGTTGAGCATTTTTGTAATCGGACAAATGGCTGCAGGTAGAATGAATCAAATGAATGTTTGGCCTCAATTCTACTTCAAATTTAGCCAACAGTGTGTATATGTATAGGTGTGTCTAATATGTGTGTGTGTGTGTACGTGTGTGTGTGTGTGTGTGTGTGTGTGTGTGTGTGTTGTACCTATGACTAAAACTATAAATAATTAGCCAGTTTGCGGCATAATCAACACAGCGCATTTGCATGCGCTAAAAACAACGGACAGACACACACACACACACACACACACACCACACTTAAGCCCTGCCTAGTTAGTATACCCATTCGAAGGGGGCGGGGAATGGGTGGTAGGGCGTTAAATGGTTTGTCGTTTTTCCTGCTGCTGCTGCTGCTGCGAGTACGAATTGTAATTGAAATTGTTTTAATTGAAATGGAAAACGCGTAAATTTAAGTGCAGTGCGTATGCCTGTGTGTGTGTGCGTGTGTGTGTGCGTGTGTGCGAGTGTTTTCTATTTGCATTCAATTTCACTGTGCAACAAAACCCAAATTGCAATGGACACTAAAACGGACCTCAGCACAAAGCAGGCGGCAGCGTGGCAAGAGAGGAGGCGGACGAGGAGGAGGCACAATGAGCAAAGTGTTTATTAACTTTGGCTGTTTGATCCACTTTGCATGCCGGATCCTTGTTGCTATTGTTGTTCGTCTGTTCAAGGATGCAAGGATGTTTGCACATCTGCCATGTGGCACCATCAGCGGCACCCAAAGAGTGGCACAAAAAAAGAACACATCGCCGCACAAAAGCAGCACTGAATGAATGCATGAGCAAGCGACAGAAAGAGACAGGGAGAGAGGGAGAGAGAGAGAGAGACAGTGGGGGCAAAGGGGAGTGTTGCAAGCACGCGCCAGAACACAGAGAGGATAATTCAAATGTAATTTACAAAAGCACTCGTTTGATTTGTTACTTGTGCAGTCACTTTGCATCCCCTCCGCATTCTTCTCTGTCGGGTGAAAGATTTGGGGGTTTAGGCAACGAGCCTGGTAATTAGTTGCCACCGTTGGTGGCCTAGTGGGAGAGGGGTGGGTGGGGCATGGCTGCAAGTGGCAAGTGAAAAGGCCCGGCACTCAAAAGCATGATGGAAATTTGTTGGATGTACAAGACTTCAATAGGAGCCAGAATAAAGGAAACCAATGAACAAAGTCTGTATTTGTTTTGTGTGTGCTTTTGCTTTATTTCCATATAATTATCAGCTAATTAGATGCGCCTAGCCTAGTCGGCTAATTAAGCGCACAAATTACAATAATTTGATGCCAATTTCCAACTCGATAAAAATCGCAAACTCCCCAAAAAAATATGTTCGCACTTTAATTGCGGCCCAATTAAACGAATGCAGCAGCCAGCCTTGATTCTCCATGTGGCCTTGAGAACTATTATGCTTAGCGTGGCTAAGACCAGGGACTATTCGACACGTACAGCAAATTAACTTAATTAATGGGATTTTTTTTTTGTTTTTGCTTGGACACACATAGAACGATAGATAATTCATAGCCACATAAATCTTGATTGATCTGTCCCTAAATGACTCAAACTACAACTATGAAAATGCCATGAGTCGCAAAGAAGGCTTCAAGTCATAGAAAACTTGTAGTAAGGGAATGCAACTCACACATAGAGTTATTTAAATATGAACATTACTTACACTATATAGATATATAAATACATAAGTGCAGATTATATAAATAAATGATATCTATTTACAAAACTTGATTGCAACCATGATTCTCGGGCCTTTTAAGCCAAACTTTAAATTATCATTTAACATCTAAAGAGTAATTAGAATTTCTTACATTTATAAAAATATTTATATAAAATTAAATGAAATAAGAATGAAAATTTACTTAAATTACAAAGCTTTTAGCGTAGTCTTATCGAAAGAAAGAATGTAAAAAATCGCTGCTTGCATATTACAAATATGTTATGTTAATCGTTGAACTTAATAGTTGATAAACTTGACTCAAAGAAATGCAAGCTCTTTGATAATTAAATATTAACCTACTTCGATTCATATATATATATATATATAGGCATGTGTGTGCATACATAATTAAGAAAGTAAGACCAACTATTTGTATAGAGCAGCTTCACGCAAGTCACGAATGCCTTACCCAGCTAAGTGCGGAGCGAAGAAGAGGCGGCAAATGAGACGCCACCTGTACACATGCAACGAGGAGGCAACAAGGATGGCAACAAGGATGGCAACAAAGATGGCATAGTAGAAGGTACGATGTGGTCGGAGTTAGTCGAGTAAGGGATGCAGTTGGCAAGCTCAAGTGATGTAAGCTTGGCAAGAACTTTGCCTTACAGTGGTGTGCCGTTTGACTAACTGACTGGACTGACTGACGACGTGACTGACTGACTGACTGACTGACTGACTGACTGACTGACTGACTGACATTTGAATTACAAGAAGCTGGAAATGGCAAAGGCATGGAAGGGTGCGGAGTGGATAAGTCGGCAGCTAAACCAACTCAGCTCTCAACACAAACTCAACAAAATGACACGACTTGAATTGGCTGTCAAGCGTGAACGCATACAAGTTGGAGTTTTGGTCGAGCCGAGAGACTTGGCCAACAAATAGCTAAAAATTACCAGCTGCAGCATCCACGTTGAAGTTCTCTTTTTTGCTTTATGTTTTTTTCTTTTCTTTTTTTTCGTCGCAGTTTTGCCTATTTGCTTGGCTCGCAAACTAAGTGAAAAGACTTGCTTGAATATGCCTCCAATCAAATTGCTGCAAGCATGGCATAATTTATGTGTCAGATTGGCCCCAAAAGTACACGCTTTAAGCGGCAACAAATTGAATTCAAAATCAAAGCAGCATACCAACAAAATAAAATAAAAAAAAAATAAATAGAAAAAGATGCATCAACCATTTCACACACTTGTCCGACAAGTTGGCGACATTCTCAAACGGGGAACTGGGAGAATCGAAACTGGTCTCTCCGGATCTCTACGCTAGCGTGACTGGTAATTGCAGATTTATGACCCAAAACATGTGAACGGCTCTAGTCCACACCAAAAAACCAAAAAAAAAAAAAATAGAAAATCTGAAAAAACTTCATAACCATAAAAACAGAGTTTGGGTAAACTTGACAAGCAGTTATCCTAGTTCTGAGTCAGTCATATTTTTCTTGCCATTATATTATATTTGTGTATTCTTGTAAAGTGTCTTATAGCTTTATCGTGATGCTTGTAACGTATAGAAGATGACACCTCCGATCCCATAAAGTGTATATATTCCTAATCAGTATCACTAACCGAGTGCAAGCTAGTCCTTCAATCTTGAAGTTACCTTGATGAAACTTGGCATATGTCCATCTTTTTGCAGCAGGCAGCAGGTGTTGCTCAGATTGGATAACTATATTCTATAGCTAAGAAGATTTCTTATTTGAAAAACTTTTTGTTTACAAAGCTATCCTCAACACTTGGCCAAAAAACTCAACGGAATCGGACTACTATATCATATAACTTTCAGAGAAGAAATCTGTCAGTTTTTTAAATTTATTATGATATTTAGCCATCAATAATTTGAGTTCGGGCTTCAAGGGTATCTAATATGTGATATCTCCAGTAAATAATCCTCGTTCTTAACTTGAGGGGTTGCTTACACTTAAAGATGATCTTTTCTCATTGCCCAATGCAAGTGTCTTATTACTATTAGTATTATTAGACATATTTGTCTGGTTACAGGGTATTAAGGAAATCTAAAACGCTTCACTTTTTACTGTTTCTGCATAATAAATTTTCAAAAGTGGATTAAAATCGCACAAAAATATTTCAGCTGTTTCCCCTTTACGCCGTTTTGCTCGGCAAATGTACACAGACAGGCACACACAGCCACACACAACACATGTGGCCAGACAATCAAATAGACACACACACACACACACACACACACATACACACACACACACGCACACACATATTGTGGCACTTTTGCTTTTTGACCGTGAGCAAACAATTTTTTAAACATATTTTTAGGCGTGCTGCAACCTTCGGGAATGTGGCTATGTGATTTTCACGAATTTTCCAAAAGAATGGCAAATAAAACGAAATATTTACATATGTGCATAACAAACATGTGCTGTGATTTCCCCTTGCCTTGCCCCTTTGGCCAACCCTCCACTGCTCTGCTCTGCTCTGATTTCGAGTCTTTTTTAACTGGCTGACATTCTGACATTTGTCGCTGTCAGACATAACAATCGAATATGCTAAAAATCGTAATAACACCAGCAACAACACATATGCTATATGCTACATACATGTATGTGTGTGTGTGTGTGTGTGTGTTTGCATACAAATGACAAATAAAATTATACCCCAATTGCCCATTGAGGGTTTGCGTTAGGTTCTGGTGATAAATCAAAATAAATGGACTAACAAACGTAGGCAAATTAATAGCGTTCTGTTTTTTTTTATTTTTATTTTATTTTATTGTTGTACAAGCTGTGCAATTTATCAGCAAACATCATAGATGTTCAAGTTCAATTTGAAACTCGTTAGAGAATTGTCAATTGGACATTGAAATAAATAAGTACTTTTAAGGTGGCAGGCTCAATTGAGTTGTTCAAATGGTACTTCATATTTCAAATTAAATATGAGAGCTCAATTCATTTCATAAAGAACAGACAGAAGAAGAGGAGCTCAAGTAAAAACAAGATGAAAGATTGCAAAAATGATGTAAACTTTTCCGGCCATTTCTACTTGAACCGGAAACGAGTAAGTACATAAAACATTTGTTGGTTAGTAACAACGAAAATGTTATGCAGTTATTTAATTATTAAATACACTCGATTTCCAAATGTATTTTAATATATTTTTTTGTTTAATTTCTCTATTTTTGAAACTGTACATATATTTCATTTGAATAGCACGGCTTTCACACAAATTAAAATAGTTTAGCTTAGGTCAATTATTTTTTAAGTTCTTAAATATAAATTTACTGAATTGTATTATTCACCGAAGCAGAGATGCTAAGTGGGGGCAGTTGTGGCTAAGATTGAAATATATACAAAATTTCAATTGGATTCAATATTTTGGAGTTTAATTACATTTAATATTATATAACAGTTTTCATACGGACAATGAAAATAATACTATCGAAGTATGAATAATTAATTGTGGTTTTTAGAGTTCAGTTATTTATTTAAATATTTCATGTGGATCAAAAATGATCCAAATAATGAATTTAAAACTAAAGTTACGAAATAAATAATGTGTTTAAAAGGGATATACGAAGAAAAAATAATAAGAAATAAAAATGTGTATTTAGTTTAACGTAGAACCCATTATTGAATATGGCAATAACAATTAAAAATAAAAATAAATTACAAAATTAAGACAAAAATAACCGTAACTTCACAGCTAAAATATATGCCAGTATGCATGATTATAACTTACATTGCAACAACAAAATAATTGTTATCATTTCGATCGTTAAATTTAAATGTTCGAACTTGCGCCTTAACTTTAGCCGATACAGCTACCGCGCGAGAAACTAACTCAACAGGTCTGTTGTCGGCCACTGTTAACAGCCTTGCTTGAGCGAAGTTGCTGCTTCACAGCGTCAGCTTCCTCATTTTCTCTTCGAAGTCTAAGATAATTGCGTACCCAGCTTTCGTCCTTTTCAAGTTTTTAACATAAAAATACAATGTATTGTGTGCTTAGTGGTAAAACATAATGTAAAGTCTTTGAAGATATTATTTTTGCATTATGATTTAACTTATCCAGCCCTTAACTTATCCAAGTCTCTACCATCTATTCTTGACCGCCAGGTGGCGTGGAATGCTCTTCTATCTCATCCAAAAGATAGTGCTAACAAATCCATACCCAACACCTATCGGTCTATTAACCGACCATTACCGACCGCAAAACTAAAATCCACCATGTTAACTCGCTATTGACTGTATGGATTATGTGAACAGCTGTTCGACGGTGCCAAAATACCGAACTTTGATGTATTTTGCGGGCAGTTATCGGCAAACCACCATAGAAGCGGCAACTGTTCATATATTTCATATTTTTCATACTTTGTGCGACAACTTAAGATTGTTAAAGGAAAACTTTCTTATCCAGACTCGAAGCATAAATTCAGTTGAATTTTTCCCTGGAACTTTATTTTAAATTATATAGTGGACATCACATACACAACTAATCAATTTAACAACAACATTTTATATATACAAACTATTGGCAAAATATTCCATAAAAAAACTAGATCAACTTCATCAAAGAAGCAAATCAAATTTTTAAGAAACATATATATTTTCCTAGTTATGTATTGGCGCTCATATTTATTGGAATTAGCGAACTAATTCACAACACGTATATGTGAAGAGTGTATCTAGATTTCGTTCTGAAGACTTTTTTTGCTTAACAACAGGGTCCACAACCACCGCAGCAGGGTCCACACCATCCACAGCAGGGTCCGGCACCACAGCAGGGTCCGCAACCGCCACAGCATAGGCGCGGTGGGTAGCAGCATGGCGATGCGCAGCCGCCGCAGCACGGATAACGCTTAAAGCACATCTTTGATAGTTGTGGAGGAACTAATGATGCGGAAAGTGATTGGAAAACGTGTGGATAGTGTGTGAAGTCTTCACGGAAATATACACTATTCGAATTCTGATGGAAATACTCAATCTATTATGTAAATCGAAAATTATTTAGTTTTTAGTAGGAATACATTTTGTTTTTATAAATTTAATATTTACATTCCCAAAAACTATACACTCAATTACACAACATAAAAATTGAGAGATTTTGACTGTACAAGCCCGAAAAGTAAAGTGAATAACTTGCATCTGGTTTGGGATCATTCCTAAGTGTTTAAGTTCAAATATCAAAGCCAACTTTGCTTACATTTAAGGCTGCAGTCACCAAATTTGATTCATATGTTTTAAGCAATGTCCCTCAAAGATCAGCATATGCCATGCCCACTTCCCCAGGCCTCCAACCATCAAATTTGGTATTTTACTGTTAGCCACTTTTGAGAACAGATACAAAATTTGAATGGACACGCATACAGCTATATATATTCCTTCGAAGCATGCATGTTGTACTGCATAAATTATATTATCTCTCAGACATTAAATGCATTTACATAAATAATAGCCTACTTCTTTGTTCCAAATGTGAATGAGTGTTGTTTTAAGGCTTGTCGATTTTGTGAAGCTTACTTCGCCTTCTATGCTTACAAGGCATCCGAGTCCACTCAAAAATAAATTAATACTATTCAAAATAATACAATGTTAAATATTTAAATTGCTATAAAAAGCCCATTTTATTTTACATATTTTAAAATAATTTACATTGAGTTGTTGCTAGTTGTACCAGATGTTTAGTACCTAGATTTCGTTCTGAAGAAGATTTTAGCAATAAGGTCCACAGCCACCATAGCAGGATCCACAGCCGTAGCAACCACCGCATCCGTAAGAACCGTAGCAGCCACCGCATCCGTAACAACCGCCGTAGCAACCATAGCATCCGCCATAACAACCACCGCAAGGACCGCAGCACATCTTGATATGGACTGACAATGACTGATATTTTATATTCAATAGAAGGGAATTATAGAGTACTTACTTTTAGTTCAACTTCTTCACGGAAACAGGTACCAGCGACTGCCCTTGGATTTCAGAAAATGTTCCCGGGTTACAAGCTTCTGGAATCCAACGCAATCGATTGTATATTTTATAGGAAAGCTGTCAATCTAAATTTGTGAAAGATGAAAACGTAAATACAATGTATATATTTTTTAAATTTCTTGTAACTCACATTCCTATAAAATTCACATTGATGTACAAACAAAAAATACTTTGAAATGTTTACTGGACAAGGTCGTAAAGCTGAATGAGTTTTTGAATTGGGTCGGGGTGCTACGGCAAAAAAATTGAAATTGAAATCTGATTTCTCAGAGCATACTTAAATTTTACTTGAAAAGAAAAAGTGTGCATTTTTAAAAATGCCCAAGTATAAGTTTTAGAGTGCCTAACTCTAAAAAATGATTAGTTGTTAAGTACAAATAAAATAAATAATGTGAAAAGCTTAAGCAAGTTTAAGCAAAATTTAAAATGCACCATTCAACATATCGCACAATTATTTGAGGGCTTTAAGCAATGACTCAAAGCTGTGACATAAGCAAAGAGCTCCACATTTGAGCAAGAATGTGAAAAAATGTTGGGCAGGCACTTCAAAACAAACTCAATGGCAAAGAGCGGCATCCAGTTTCCAGATCAAATATCATCGGAAAATATAAATGAAAAGGCCAAGTGCTTTAACTCATCTATCAATTGGCTATTAAGTGTTAGTTGCTTAGTTGATGACGATGACATAATGCCCTCGTGCTTAGTAAATGCTTGGAATAAATCTTAAGACCAATTATAGTAAGTTATTTGTGAAAGAGAAAGTGATAACTAAAATATGGTGAGAAAACAAAATGAACCATGAACTTTCAAATTATATTAAATATAATTTATGTCAACGGAAACAGCAATGTTAATTTGTTTTCGTAGCAATATCAGGTACATTAAATATGTTGTGTGGGATAAGTTTTAAATACATACAGGTGTCAATTTAGAACTGATTTATTTAGAATTATAGGTAATAAAAATGTATGTAATATGCATTAAAATTATATTACACTAAATATTATTCGATGAACATACGTGATAAATATAAATATGAATTAAATAATATTTGTAGTTTTATTAAAATATCCTTCATATTATTAATTAATATTTCCTTTTTATTATCTATTAATTTAAAATAAATTAATATTACAGAGTGGGTAAGACGTCTTTGTCTAGATAGTTTATTTCTTAGGATGTGATGCGTTGAATATTGATTTTCCCATACAGAAAAATAAAACATTTGTTTTTGCTTTCATTTTATTATTTCAATTGTTAGCTACATGATACTTAAAAATAATTGTACACAATTGTCCCCTATGTTGCCAGAGGGTAGTTTGTTGTATATACTTTCAGGCATGCACACACATCATAGGTATTTGTTTTATGTTGTGTACTAGAATAAGATCCTAAGTACATTTATAATTGTATATGTGAATAATTATATTTATATTACTAATTATCGTCAACATTTTCAAGGCCGTTTATTTATATTTATAAGTTTTGAATGGATTTCTTGGTAAATTTAAGTAATATATGAAATGTTCATTCTTCAGACGCTCCTAGCAGCAGGGTCCACGACAGCCTCCACAGTTGGCATAACTGAAGCATGCAGCAGAGCAGTTGCCGCCTCCGCAGTTGCCATTGCAGCCGCAGCAGCCGCTGCAGCAGCCGTTGCAAGGTGTGGTGCACGAGTAGTTGCACGAGTAGCAAGGTGAGCAGCACATCTTGATTGACTTGATTGAACTGAAATCACAATAACAATACAGGAAATTATTGTAAATATTTATAGTACGAACTTCCGTCAAAAATAAACTACTCCTTATAAAGAAAATATATTTTTGTCGAAAATTTGTTCAAACAAAAAAGAAAATTTAAATATCATTAAATGTTTACTCAACTGGCCTAAAAAATGTGAATGAATGTTGTCCTAAAACCTACCCAGATATCTTGGAGCCTACGTTGTTTCTTACATTTACGAAGCTTCTGCAGACCTAATCCTTTGTCATTTTGACGTCATGCATTAAGGTAATATATTTTGATGATATCAATACCATCATTCCTAAAACACAGTAAATTTGCACATATCTATTGAATAGAATTAATATTACCTTTCATAATAATCTACTTAATATTTAATAAACTATCGCAAATACAAAAATTAGTCAATTGTCAAGTACTGTAAAATATCCATTTCTTATTTAATTATACATTTTTTAAAATAATTTACATTGAGTTGTTGCTTGTTGTACTAGATGTTTAGTACCTAGATTTCGTTCTGAAGAAGATTTTAGCAATAAGGTCCACAGCCACCATAGCAGGATCCACAGCCGTAGCAACCACCGCATCCGTAAGAACCGTAGCAGCCACCGCATCCGTAACAACCGCCGTAGCAACCATAGCATCCGCCATAACAACCACCGCAAGGACCGCAGCACATCTTGATATGGACTGACAATGACTCATATTTTATATTCAATAGAAGGGAATTATAGAGCACTTACTTTTAGTTCAACTTCTTCACGGAAATAGGTACTAGGTGGGATACAAGTGACTGCTTATGGATTTCAGAAATTTGTTCGGGATTAAGTTGAGGTTTCCGGAATCCAATGCAGTCGATGGTTTTTCTTACAGGAAAGACTTCAACCTTAATATTATAAAAGAAAAATTAAATACATTTCTGAACACACAGCTTGTGTTTTTTTTTCATTTAAAATGTTTTGTTTCAAATTATTGCAACTCACATTCCCATAATATTCACATTCATGTACAAACAAAAAATTTGTTGAGATATTTACCGAACAGGCCTGAAAAGCGGAATGAATATTTGAATTGGATCCGGGGGCTAGCTGAAATAATTTGAACTACATTTTCAGGGCCTACTTTAATTTTATCAGATCAATGTAAATTATTTTACAATATGTGTAAGTAAATAGGAAACCGGCTTTTCATAACATTGTATTTTAGTATTTATTGGTGTTTAGAATAGCGTTATTATTTCATGAGAGCACAGATAAATAGTAAATTTATAATATTTCATATTATATATTTTACGATACTTTATGGAACAATATATTCTCTGTTCATATTGTTAACAGCTTAGCTTTTAAGACAAGTAAAAATTGTTGATTTTTTTATGCCAAGTTATAAAATGGAAAGTTAAGAAAAGCTTAAGCTAAGTTTAAAAGCACCATCCCATAAATATTTTGAGCGTCGAAGCATTTGCACTTTAAACTTTGACTAACAGCTGTAACACAAGCAGAGAGTCAAGAGGAGGTGCTCCTAAATTTGAGCCAAAGTATGAACAAATGTGAGGCAAACACTTCAAAACAAACTCAAAGGCAAAGAGCAGCATTCAGTTTCCAGTCTAAATATCAACGAAAAATAGCAATGAAAAGCCCAAGTGCTTTAGCTCGTCTATCAATATATTTTAGCCGGATATTAAGATCTAGTTTAGTTGTTGACAATGACTTAATACTCTTTAAAATTATGGCACGAATATATTTACATATATATTTTGTTATAAATATAAATAATAAAACTATATATTTGACGTACATATGTATAAAAATAATAAAAATAATATTTGCAGCTATATTAAACAACACTACATTTTATAAATGTATATTTATATTAAAATATTCCTTAAATTTTTTGCTGTATTTATATTTAATATAAAATTCGTCTTATTATTAAGATGAATTATATGGATTATACGTCTATCTATGACACATGATAAATAAATCGTAAGTTAATCACAAACCGGTCTAGCAGAATAAGCTGATGAGAATTGTTATCCAACAGCTGACCAGGATGATGCTCAAGACTGAATATGTCCAAGGAATATTTACGACTAAGCGCAGGAATCACACTTGTAGCCAACGAACAAGGATGGCCTTGTATACATTCATGTACGTATGTGTAACAATGCGGAATGCGGAATGAGCAAGTGGAAGGGAAATGTGACACACACATACACTCACAAAATGTCCTTCAACTAGCTTTACGTCACTTGGCCGCCTGGCAGCCTCGTGACGAGGACTGTCCTGACACTTGAGTGGAGACAAAATACCACTTGACTGTGACTTGTACGATGCCGGCGGCATTTACAACAATGTGGAGGTGCGACATACTCACTGAATACTATATATAATATATATATATATATATATATCCGTCTGGCCTGACATTAATGTGCGTAACTCGGACAATTACGACAATGAAAACAAGCAGAAACAGATTAAAGCAGCCTGTGGAAGATTGAATACCCTCACAGAGTTAAGCTACTACTATGGCATCACAGAACAATTTAGGGAGTGGATCTAAATCAAAATCATATCCTTCAGTAGTATATTGTGGACAAATATAGTGGGAAGATCTAGATCAAAAACAGGTAATTTTTGAGTTGGATTGGTAAGGACTTGGCTTCAGGGTATCTCTTAGTCAAACTAGATCATTCGTCCTTGTATTGCATATATTATATTTATCTATGTAATCAAATAAAAGTATTCGCTTTAGGGTTTAAAACTATTTTTTGAAATAAATTTCTTATCTATAAATAAAGAGTCTAATTATAAGAAACAAATTGATTGTGGTTACTGTCCGATCTGATCGGAGTTTGGACTGAAAGAAAGCTCATCGAAATGTTCAAGCTTAGATATATTTTATGTTAAAGAAAATGACTTATAAACAAATTATAATATAACAACAAATATTATAATTATATAATTATTATACAAAATTTAAAATATAAAGAGTATTGAAATTTTCCCCTTGTCGGTGATTACAGGAGTTTTATCTGCTCTGTTCAATGGGTAAAGATTTTTTCCTGACAATTGCAGTTGATCGTATGCGAGTTGCGTTTGATTTGTAGGAGTCGTCGCAACAATGCGTTGAATTGATAATAAAAAGGCAAAAGTAATGGAATACAATAAAATGTGATTAAAGGCGATAGAGAGAGAGAGTGAGTATAAGTGTATTTAATTTAAAACCAATTGGCATTTGAAGTGAATTATATATTTGTATGCGTTATTTATAGGTGTTGAGATTCTGTCAAAATGGTTTCTCTTATTACATTTGAAATATGCTATTAAAGTGAGTAAACTAAGGATTATGTTCAGATATATGCATGTTGTACGTAATTTTTGTGATAATTTAGAAATAATAATATTCAGTTTTTATTTTAAATAATCTACTTCAGTTCTACATTCTCCGTTTGTTAATTTAATTTAAGTTTAACTCTTCAAATTATTTGTTAATTTGTGTAACTCAACCATTTTACAACCCAACTGTAGCACGACAGTTTTTTTTAATTCTGGGTTTATCTGCCTCAGGATACGTAGCAGCTTGTGTTAATCGCTTCTGCCCAAAGCGCTTAACGAGCCCAAAAAGAAAAAATTCAGAAATAATTACTTTCGCTGGAAGTGCTGGACTACAAGATACTCTATTCATAGTACTCGATCAAAGATATCCATTTGAAATGTTTTTGTTCCGAACCTTGGTTCGTCAAATTTTTTCTAATTTGAAAATACCCCAATTAATGAAAACAAAATTTTATATCTATATACTTTCTAAGGAAACATCTCGAATATTTAATGGTCTCCATAAATTTGTATTTGTTGTAAAAAAATAAGGCGTTACAATTTAAGGAATTAATAAATATGACCGGTTCGAATCATAATTTATCGAACTGATTCATCTACTTTAAAATACCCATTATACAAATTACTTAACGTACAGGAGTAAAAAAAGCCAGAAACAACTTCCTTACATTATCATTAAAAAAATCAATTTATGTATGTGCTTAAAAATGTGAATTCGAGTACACATATAAATTTATCAGTAAAAGTAAGTGAAAAATGTGTTAAGTGCATTAAAATTAAATTTCAGTTTCACAGTCTCTGCTCGAACATATGCCGGGATACGTATACCTGTATCTATGTGTGTGTGTGTTGTGTGTGATGTGTGTTTGCTGCCACACATGTTGAATTTTTTTTTTTGAGCAACAACAACGATAACAGCAAAAATTGCCGTTAAGGCTGGCGGATTAATGCGCCAAGATTTACATGCGAAATTAGCGACAGGCGAACGCGTTCGGTATGCGTAGAATGGAGGCGTGGTATGGTCATTGTGACATTGGTAACATAAACATGGCCAACACAAGGTCCGTAAATCAGCGTCCCACTCACTGTTCTATGGACTTGCTTATCAGCCGTTTGCGTCGCTGTTTGCTATTCAGATGACTTTTAGGGCTTAGCAAGGATGTGCAGGATGTGGATGTTGTCAGCGAACGATGATTACTTCAGCCAGGCATCAGAGGTCGACAGGGGCGAGTAAATCGGGCATTAGAAAATTTTAGATATAATAAGCACAAATATTTATTCCAGAATCTTATATTATAAAATGAAAAACTCAAAATCTACAGTTGAATGGACGCTGTGAGTATCCCTGGGATTCAAAATATATTGGTTTGCAATTCAAATTAAATTATTTAAATTATAAACAAATGCAGCAAAACAATAAATAAAACCTATATTATTAAAATCAGAATTTCAAATTAAAGGTAAAGAGACTGCAAATTTAATTTAAGATCTACATGGACAAACTGTGAATATATTTTTGGCTTACGATTTTTACTGTTTGCTTTCGATGCGCTTTTCATGATTAATGAAATTAATTAAAATAATTGAATGCAACCACATTGCAGCTCGTTATTGTAATATTATTAAGAGAGAACGACAATGCAAAATCAGGCGTTAGAAAAGATAAACAGAAGTAGAAGGCAAGAAGTTAATGCATTGGGATTTAATGGTGGTTTTTAATACTTACAGCAATGGGAAAGTGAGCTTTGAATAACTGCAGTGCGGTTTATTCATATTTTCAATTTATTTGCGGTCTAAGCTTCCGATTAGTAATGAGAATAATATTAAGGAGCTAGTATTTACTTTACTTACCATGCCTTAAATGCATCAGTGTTGATATTTGTACAATTTGCAAATGGCATTCAATCGCATAAATAAATCAAAGAAAAAGGTAAATATAATTTCAGCACTAGAAATAAACAAACAAATTTCTGGTTTATTAAGAGTGCTAGCACAGAAAATAAAATAAACTCATAGAGGCATGAAAATCAGCTTAGAATGCACTCACAAAAATACCAAAAAAAAGAAATAGATATAAAAGAAAATTCACACACATACCCAGTTCAAAGTTTATTCGTGCGTACAGAAAAAAAATACCCATATGCAAGTGAATAATATTTACTCATAGCCAAATGCTGTGCAGCAAACAAAATGAATAAAACAATCTCGATTTAAAAAAATCCGATTTATAAATAAAATATACGAGAACTGTATGTATGTAACATATACAAATGCAATTACAGCAGTCTGTGTCCCAATCTCTATCTCCCTTGCTCTGCCTCTTTCTTTATATCTCTGTGGGTGTGTGTGGTGGGTTTTGTATGAGTCTATTTTTGGGGTATTTTGTATTGCCTACTTTCGGGCTGGCGACTTAATTATACACATTTTTCCACTTAATTTTTTTTTGCTGCTGCTGCTCGCCTATTGTTGGTGGGTAGCACGTGCTTAAATTTCGCGCAAATTGTTGTTTTCATTGTTGTTGTTGTCGCTGTTGTTGTTGCCCACTTTATAATTATAGACGTCAGTCAGGCATTTAACTCGTTTGTTTGTTGTTGTTGTCCAAAACCAACAGCAGCAACAAATTGTTGCCAGCCTCGTCGGGTTTCAATTTGTGTGGATCGCACGTAGAAACCAACAGCGCACAGCAACAACAGTTATTACCACATGCATGCATGCGTGTGTGTGTGTGCTTTTGTTGTTATTGCTTTCGCTTTTGTTGGTGCTATTGCTGGACATGCGAAATAATTGCTTCATACATAATTATCGCGACGGCGACCGTCGCAATTCTCATTACAATGTGTTTCTGTTGCTGTTGTTGTTTTGTTTGCTTTTGGGCTGCTTACTGTTGTTAATGGCAGTCCTTCGGCATGGATAGCATTTAGAACAAAGAACAAAAGCACCGACTGTGCAGGATTATGCGCACACAACATATGAAGATTGTACTGGGCCTATTCTAATAGCGTTCCCTTTCTTTTCTTTTGTTTTCTGTGATTTACAAAGTGTGCATCATTGTTGGGGAATTGAGAGTCTTCTCAATTCTTCTAATTTTGTTTTGGCATAAAATGGAACTGGACATTTATTAAATGAATTAAATATATTTTTGATTATCGTGCATCATAAGTTGTGTTGAATTTAAATACAATTTTTTTTAAATGAGTCATTTTTAATATTTAAATTTATAGCCTCAACAAAATCTTAAATTCTGAATATCAAAAACATAAAATCTGAATTTTAGTTTTGTAAGAAAAAGAAATACATAGTAACTCAAAAGGAGAGAAAATTGAATTCTAATACTTAGAAGTTATTTCTAAGATGCATATCCAAATTGAATTGTTCTAGTTTTTAGGTAAATTTGTCGAGTTTTCAGGGCTACATTCTAAAGTACATAATTTTGAGTACACGGCTTTTCGTATATTTAATATATTAACTAAAACTAAATTTTAAAAAATATATATGTTAAGTCTTTTCCACTCACTTAACCGATTTTAGTACAGGTTGGAGCATTAATAAAAAATTATTTTGATTTAATAGTTCGTTGGCATTGATATTGAAGTTTATTCTTAATTTATTTGAATTTCACTTCAAAACAACACTGTAACTTAAAAACATACTGCTCATGATTACAAATTATTCGCTTGACTTGCCAACCGACAAGCTGAAGTGCGCCTCAGGTAATAATCAACACCTCGATAAATCCGCTAGCCCAACCACAAACTGCAAAAAACAACTCTGCTCAATCTGTGCCTTTTTGAACTTTTTTAATTTTCGCTCTTGACTTGATTCATTTAATTTTAATGAACTGCGAGCAAGTGTAAAAATAAACAAGATAAAATGGCTTTTGCAGATACGTCGAAAATTATATACCCTTGCGGACCGAAGTCAATAAATCAAAAACAACCGACCGAATGATTCGATTTTGATCATTTTTATTCTTGTGTTAGGAGCATAATAACATAAAACAGCTCTTCGAATTACTATTATTAAATATTATTGACAAATAAAATTATTATTAATAAAATTTAAAAAAATATAAATGCAAACCCCTCAATCTTAATGTTAAAATGTTAAGTTTTTTCAAATGAATATGTATGAAATTATTTGTAAGCTATATAAAATGTTTGTTTACGTGAAATCGTAAAGTTCTAGTCTCTAATAACAATAGAAGAAACAGAAAAGTTAAAATATGAATTCGTTGTACAATAAAAACAAAATACACACGGAATTTTTACCTTATGGTATGGGAGATTTATACTTCAACGCGTTACAAGCTGCACTACTAAAATATAATACACTCTGAAAGGGCATAAAAATAGAGAAAAGAAATGGTGAAATGCCAACCGCAGTAGCTGTCAGATGACAAACAAGTCAAAGTTATAAGCTCAAGCGCCCATATTCGACTTTGATTCTGGCCAGCGACATGACCTTTGGCCAGCTGGGAAACTTACAAAGTCAACTGAAATAAACATGCAGTTGGTTGCGAGCCAGTTGCCAGTTGCCAGGATGAACGGAATACGCCTTCAGTTAGCTGCTAGTGCACAAGTATTAAAAGAGAGAGAGAAAGAGAGAAGCAGATAGAGAGAGAGAGGGAGAGAAAGAGAGAGAGCGATGGAGAGCTGAGCCATCCGACGACTGCAACAAACTGCCGCTGAACTTAACCTCAATCCTAATAAATAGCTTAATTAGTCTTTTGTCTGTCTGAATTGTGTGTGTGTGTGTGTGTTTGTGCGAGTGTGTCTGTGTGTGTATCCCTACCCTCACCTTGACTGAGCTGCTGCTGATTAAAATCCCGCCGCACAACCTAGTAACTGACCCTTAGCATCATTACGCATTTAAACGGTTCGCTTCCGCCTGCAACCAACCTTCACCACCCAACACCACCCTGCACAAACCAGCAGCTGCCCCTGCTGACCCAGCTGTCTGACTGTCTGCGCTTGTGTGTGGCAATGAAAAAAAAAATTAAAAATAAAACAACAGCCAAGTTATTGGCATGAAATGCGCATCTGATTACGGGGAATGCTTGTAAATGTATTTTAAATTTAATGATTATACACCCATGCTTTTAATGACTATGAATTAGTTTGGTTATTTGTATTGATTTCTTGTTTGATAATCCTAACAAAAATACCTAGCTTTAGCGAGATTAAAATTACACGCTACTCAAAATCAGAGAAAAATCTTTGCAAAAACATATTATTACGTAATTAATTTTTAAAAGTCAGTTTTTCTACATTCATCATTAATTTAAATCCAATTATAAATTTAAAAGCGCACCATGAAATTATCATAAAATGAGTTTGTAAAATTATATAGTAAACAGTGCTGTGTATTAAATAAATAACTATTACAAAATAGATTAAAACACATCAGACTTAATGTTTATACATTAAATGGTGACTGATTTACATGGAGTTCTTTGATTCATTTTTTTCTTAATTCAATGGTAAATTTTCTTTTCTTTTTCTGCTTTTTAAGACTGAATTTTGTTTGCAGTTCCCTATCTTTCAATTAATGTGCTTATGTGGAATGCAGCAACTTATTTATGCAGATTGCAATTTTAGCAGTACAACAATTCATTACTTTCAATTGCAGGTCATCTGTATACCAGGGTATTCCATAAATTTCCATTTAAAAATGTGCTCCTTCATTTTTCTATTATTTCCAAACCATTTTTTTTTTTAAAGCTTTACCTTAGCTTCGTCTTTTTGGCAGACCACAATATCTAGTATTGTTGGTGAAATTTTCGTTGGGCCTGTCCGAAAATATTCGAGAGTCGCTGCAAGCAAATGCAAATGTAATTAGTTGCATGACCGAAACCACAGAGCAATATTTATGGCACAGCAGCGAGAAGTGAAAGCGCTGCCTGCCGCATGTTCAAATGTATGTAGGTGCAACTGTTGTAACTGTGAGATACTTTTAATTTTTACGATTTTTGCGGGCGAACAACTAAAGCTGTTACCCTTTTTTTTTTGTTTGCCCTGCTGCTAGCCGTTTAGAATATTTCTCCTTTGTTTATTTTATTTTGTTAATTTTTTATGATCGCTGGGCCTGGTCGGAATTGTGTTGCGGCTTTGGGGCTTTTGGTGTACGGGTATGGATTTTTTGTGGGGGAAGGGCAATTTTATGGCGGAAATGGCACCGCTTGCCACAAAATAAAAGAAAAGATATGGTCAGAACAGGCCAGCGATAAAGTAGACTAGGTCGAAATAAAGATAAAACTGGCAAACGCTTAACCGGAGCGGGTTTTTCTTCTGTTTTCAACCCCCTTTATTTTGTAATTGCTGTGTAGTAAAATTTAAAATTTTTTGCTTGCCGGCAGCTGCGCGAATACCTAAAACAAAAAAAGTAAAATAGTGCAAAAGCCACTTTTGCCAGTCATTGGCGCTGAAAATTGAGATTTATGAGTGCACCTGGAGGAGGAGGCGGTGGGGTTGACTGTGGGTTTTGGGGTTCTTTTAGTCTGAAAGTAAGTGGGGCTTGTGCAGAGTGTCTTGTCTGCAGACGTTTTTTATTTCATGCCAAGAGTTGAAACTTAGCATATTTCTCCATTACGAGCGCAGCTTGCAAATTGATTTGATTTGATTTGATTTTCAATCGATAAGCTTTTCCAGCTTTATCTTTCTCAGCATCCGTCTCTCTATTTGCCCCTCCCTTTCTAGAAAAGGGCAACTTGCTAAGGCAAACGAATTTTAGTTTGTTGTGTTTTTTTTGTTTTGTGTCCGCCTGTTTGGCAGTCAAAAAGTGAATGAGTGCCCCAACTCAAGGATGTTATCAACAAACGGACAAACGATTATGTAAATAAGTGCCACACAACAGAACAGAGGGGTCAGATGGGGTGGATTGACTTGAGCTGCTGAAACTGGATACTGAGTTGATGTCTGTACGTTTAATTAAAATGTTTCCCGAAATCGAATACCAAAGGTCCATGCTGGGATAGTAACAATAGCAATGGTCTTAACAACTAAACAACTCTGAAAATAATAAAACTACAAAAAGTGCAAAATTATGGCTTTTGAACAATATATATATATTACAATTTATTTATAGATATGCAGTAGTGCGAAAAAAGATTTTATTGCTGCTAAAAACTGCACTCCATAAAATAAATGGGATTTTCAATTACACAACATTTTTTGAATACTTTATGGTTGTTTTTGCTTTGAGGAGATTTTAAAAAGAGATTGTTATTTTATTTTAGCATAGCTTTTATTGTTCATTCAAATTAACTTAATAAACTGACAATGAAATATCAAAAATTAGAAAAAAATGGAGATATAAAAGACACAATCAAATATAATATAATAATAGAATAATATAATTAATAATAATTGCAAACTGTATATTACAATTTTAAATTTTTTGCACTAAATTTGCTTCTGTCTTCAAGCAGAATTTAAATAAATATTTCGGAAAAAGTGTGCAAACATTGTTTTTCATATTGAGAGCTTATATTAGATCTGAATCAGTTGCTTTTAAAATATTAAAGTATATTTTTGATAGTAAAAGATTTTTTAAAGATTGAGCTGATATATGGTACTTTGGCAATATTTTTCTCATACTGCGCGTTGAGGATAGCTGTTAATCAGTTAAATTTAATATATATATGTAATATTGCTATACTATATCGTTTTTGTTTGCTTAGGGATGTGTATGCTTATAAAGTTTATGTTTGAATTATATCAAAGCCCTTATTCAGTTAGTCTGCGATGTAGAAATGGCAATTTCCGCTGCCAATAACATGACCAAACATTTTGGCAGAGTGTCAATTAATTTGCCGCACAGCCGCCACTCAACAACTAAACTAGCAAAATTAAGTTGACGTTGAAGCTGCTATTGCTCCTACTCCTGTTGCTGTTAATATTGTTGTTGTTGTTGTTGCAGGAACAGACGCAGGTGTCGCTGCCAGCTGCCAGCAGACAGGCAGATTTGTTGGCTGCAGTTTTGGGCGAAGAGCTTTCCGCGCCTTACACAAACAACGTCGGCGCCAGGCACCGATTGCTATTTAGCTGATTGTGTGGTTTTGACTTTAAGCGTTTGTGCCACGTCGACCACCCACCCACCCAACATACTACCCACCTTCCAACTAGCAGACAGTGAACAGGCAGCAACAGCAGTTGGTCTAAGAGCACCCCGTCCATAAAGTGCATGCATTTAATTAATTGCGTCATTTTGTCTTACCCTTGCAGTGGTCGAAGGGAGGGGGCCACCTTGAGGGGGCTGGAGTCATTACAGTCCACAGAATAAAGGCATCGCTTAAGCTCGAGTACAAAATTTATTTAATAACATTTATAAGTCTTAAAGTATATAAATTATCCACTTAGGAATATCAATTGCTTAAATAAAAGGACTATTTTTTGTTATCATAATATTTATTTTTCGTAGTTATTTATATGACAAAAGCATTTTATACGTCGAGCAGCTCTGTCGAGAATTTTAAATTGTTTTTCACAATATTTCACAATTTGTCATATTTATATAGTTCAAAAGTTAAATGATTTGAAATTGGCAGAAGAAAATAGAAATGAATTATTAAAACCGGAAAATTAAAACTAAGCAAGTCTATTAAAATACAAAAATGTAAAACAAAAAATTGAATAGCAGAAATAGTAAACCAATAACATAACTTAGAGCTTCTGAACAAATAAAATATTTTTACATTTTTGCGAAAAATTTAAACTGAAACGCAGTTGGAGCAAAACGTCAACAATAATTTAAAGTTTGTGCTGCAAAATGTTAGAAATGAAAAAGAGGAAGAATAGCAATAAAAAAGGAAACACAATATGCGCCACCGTTAGTCAGCGTCTGTTTTTATCGATGCCCATGCAGGACATGGCCATTAACCAGGTTGTCCACATGTTTGGCTACTGGCTACTGGCTGTTGGCTGTTGGCTGCTGCACGGTGTTGGGTCTGCTGTGCTACAACAACTACAAACGGCGCAACATGGTCAACGTGGTCAGCCTTTAATCCATTGGCCAATAGACGCCAACACGCTACAAACTCGCCCGCTCCCATGGCCACCTAAGCTAACCTGTCCGTCCGTCCGCCTGTTTGACTGTCTGCCTGTCTGGTTGCTGCTGCAGTTTCCCGATATTAACATGCGGCGGCAGCAGCAGTTCTGTGCAGTTCAGCAAAACGAACAGTTGGCTTATGCCCGTCTGCCAGTGCCCAACCTTCCGCTACACATCTCTCTAACCATCCCTCCCCTTTCATCCGAGTGCTGGCATCCTGTAAGTGATCAATGTTTGTCTATGCTCTGCGGTGCTCAAAAGTATGCAACGCGCCTGGGACATTGGTCATTTTCACAGCAGCCCCGAGCCCCACAGCTCCCAGCTAAAACCTACTATATTTGGCCGCCCCTCCAATTGCCATTGTAAACAGGCATAAATTGTTGCATACTTTCGGGCCGACAGCTTCCCTTGCCACTGTCCAGCAGTCCAGCTGCCCATTGCTTAGCTTCTGATTATGTTTGTTGAGCCCACTTGGTTTTGCACTGATGCGAGTTGTTGCATCTGCTGTCGCAGCTGTTGCAGCTGCCGCTGCCTGCTGCTCGTTAAATCACCAGTGACTTATTTGTGCCACTGTCACTTGTCCGTAGCTTCAACTGCACTGGAGTAGTAGTAGTTGTTGAGAAGTGCTGCCATACTGAATGAAAGTAAAATATTTGCAGCTGGTGTCCATCAAACCTAATTTACGAGGAGTTATCTTTTTTGGTTAACGCAAAGCTTTTGTTGAAGGTAAGTTGTCTCAACTGACTGGATTGTAAAGCGATCTTGTATCTACCAAACTCCAAACAACCTTTAACCTTTTTACCTTTTTATTCTTTTATTAAGTCACAATGTTTAATCTACAGACAGAGTCTGCTGTTTTTGATTTAGAAACTGGAAAACCTTTAATTGTGAGCTGAAAATTTTCATTTAATCAAATACTAGGGAGGTATAATCTCTTTGATTTAAGTTAAGTTAAGTTCACTATCATTATTATTACACTAACTCACTAAGCTCTTAAAGAATTTTTGTTTATTAGTCTGTTTAAATTTTTGTTCTTCAAATATTATTTTAGATTTCCATAGATCTATGAGACATGTATTTCCATTAATTTTTTTCTTTGGCTTCCACTAGATGAAAATATCTGATGGCATAAGGGTTTCAAATTACTCCATTATTTATTTTTTCATTTTCATCCTGGTAGCGTTTTCATCTCTTTCTAAATGTCCCTTTCATTTCTTTTATGTTTATCTGTTTTTCTCTAAATCTTATCACATTCCGAATCTGTCTCATCTTTCAATAGCTCACACTTGCATCACTTTATGCCAATTTTCTCTTTCTATTTTATTTCTGGCTACCTGTGGTTTTTCACCATCCATGTTCTTACACAGCAGGTTGTCCTTATAATTTTCTTTCACCTGCTCGTTTCACGGCATTCTGTCGTGTACTTTTCCTACAATATTTCCGTTACTCGCTTCCGTCAGCTACGCTTATCATTAAAGTTTCCCCTGCTATCATTGCTGCTTTCATTGCAACTGCGACTGGTTTTAGCTTCTTTTCATACCCTGGCTGGCGGTTGTTATAATTTTATCGTGCCTAGTGTAACGCATTAGCGGAGACATCTATGATTACTAATCACTAATCGAGTTGTTACAGCAATGTCCGCCTGTCTAGTATATCCCTAAAATATAGAAATGTAAAATGTAATTAAATAATTCGCATAGCCAGAGAGACGGACATTGCTGTAACAACTCGATTAGTGATGCTTATCAAGAATAACTATTGGTTCTGGTATAAAAACATTTTTTATCAAGTTATCCTGACCAATCTAATAAGGGCCAAGTGTTATTATGGTCCTAACACATATTTAAGCAGATGTCAAGGGTATTTTGAATTCGGGTTGTCTAAGAAGGCATTTTTATATTTTTGTATTTTTATTATTATTATTTTATTTGCCACCTTGGGGTGGGTGTTGATGGTGGTGTCAGTGGTAAGTACGTGTTGCACAAATGCACACGCTTCGCGCTTAATTTCTCAATAATGCCGGCGCAACACAAGTCCAAAATTTGCCTGATAAGCTCTTTTCATGGCCGGCAAACTCATAGCGCAAGCCAATAAAAAGGACGCACTCACAACCGAGTGGCGTCCATTGCCAGACCCCAGACATTTTATTGGCCTGGCCAAGACGAGGGAGCGCGCAGCGGCATGCCGACACAGCCGCGTGGTATACAATGAAAATAATAACACCACCAACCAAGCCATACCTTCCCCCTATCGCACACAGCTCCGCGTCTGCATTTGACGCTTAAATGTGGAGCAATTAAAGAAACCCAAGCCGAAATGAAAAAAACCGAGACTTCTTTCAACTGCATTTTAAATGCAATTGCGGTGCCCATTGAAGTTAAGCTGAACTCAAACTCAACTCACTGCCGATTCTCGAAAAGTTGCTAGCGCCGACGCCTGATTTCTTTCTATAATAATTGCATACTTAGCGGGGTGCGGAAAGTGTAGCACACGGATTGAATAGTTCGTCGGGAAAAGGGCACAAGGGGAAGCAGCCGCAGACAGCAGCCAATATTTACACTCAAAGTTTGCGTGTTAAGTGGGAAATTAATTGGTTGGAATTGTTTCACTGAGGCTTAAGATTCTCTGCGCAAAGTGCATTAAGAAAGCAAACAAGAAATTATAAATTATGCACGTATTATTATTTCTGTAATAACAAAATATAATAAATATAAATAATTATGAAATACCATATCTTCCTAAATGACTTATTAAAAGACCCCAAGCATAGAATAAATAAGAAGCAAATAATTCCTTGTAAATCTGTTTTCATGCGAAAAATTAAATTTTTAAAATATTTAAATTATTTTGGTTATCATGTGGTTAAAAGACAAATTAGTTTTTTATTATGAATTAATCAGTGTTAACACAAATTAAAATAAACGCGTAAGTTATTTAAATGTTTCGTTACTACATATTATTGAATTATAATAATTTGTTAAGATAATTTATTTAAATAATTTTGATTATTATGTATTCAAAGTGTTTAATTTTTTGACATGCTAGCCATAGGAAAATTGTTTATTAAATATTTTTAAAACACACGCGGCAAGCGCGTTAACTTTATTTGCTTTGCTTATACAAATGGGACAATGCACTAAATTGAAATGAGGTTTTTGTATAAAATATCATATTGTGTATACGGCTCATATGCTGAAAATAATTAAACGCTATAATTTGCTTTGCACAAAGTGAACAAACATTTTTCCATAATTAGATTTTGCCGCAGTTTTGAACTTTTTTTGTAGTACTGAAAATGCATGAAAACCCGTAATTAGAAATTATAAATACATATATTCTAATTTTGACCTTTGTCGTACGGATAGAGAGCAAGAATTGTGGAAAGGCCATCGCAACCCAGACTATATCCTCGCATTCCAAATGCCCTTCTATATGCAAAAGCAAAGCTGAAAGTTCGGAAAAAATAAGCCGTCAAAGCTGTATTGCCAGCAGCTCAGAGAGATTTATACCACACGTCCAATGGCTGAGCGAGAGTGGTCCGGATGGAGGGGTAGATGCCTTAACTGTCAGCACAGCTAACCTGGGCCTGGTCAGTTTGCACATTTCCCCTAGTTAGCAAATTTAAATAATTCGCAGAATTGGTATTGTTGCAACAAATTTCTTAATATTTGACACATAATATTTTCTAATTAATGTTGTCAAAAAATGTTTATGAAAATCATACGTTCAATATAATTAATTATAAAAATGAGCGAATTTCTAAAATATACTAATATACTATAATAATACTAATATAAAATACTAATAGCAATCATATTTTGTGATTAATTTAACTTTTTTAATATTTTTTAATTGGCATTCGCTCAAAATGCAAACCTTAAAAAAAGCTTAGCGCATTTCAAAATATTAATTAATAATTTAAAAATAATATTAATCACTTATTATTATATATTTCAAAATAATACTTAATATATTTAATAATAATAATACCATTTTGTCAAAATTTCCAATTACTAGTATGATTATTATATAATTATATTAAATACATATTCTCAGTTCAATGTTGTGAAACAAGTGGCATTCAAAAAGCGATATGGCCGACAATGCTGTACCAAAAGTTTTGTATTTGCCTTGCAGATAAACAACCGTGAGAAGCTGCCCGGGAAGGGCAGTGGCATTGAATGTATGTTTTTGTACGCGAAATTGCTCGGAAGTCATTTTGTTTACCTTTTATTTTGCGGTAATTGTTTGCATATGCAGCTGGCAAAATTGTCCCCCAATGAATAACAAATTTGTATATTTGTATACATATGTGGCATAGTCCCTCTCCACCTCCGTCCATGTGGCAAGAGCAAACCAAACAGCCTGAAGCTGCCAATGTGCGAATAGATGGGGCTAGGGGCTGTGGGGGAGTGGGTAGCTGGCCAGAAGCCAGATACAACAAAAAGCGGAAGTGCGTGCGCGTGTGAGCTGAAAACCTTTTAACTCCTACATAAAGTGCAACAACAGTTGCTAAGGCAATTCCAGACTGGGGAGAGAGATGGGTTGAGAGGAGGTGGGGGTGAAAAAAAAATTCCAAAGTTCACCAGGTAAGTCAAAATGGCAACGGCGACCGCAGTTTGTTTTAGCGCTCGCCGGCGCTTTGATAAAGTGCAGCCCAGCAGCATAAACAAAGTGGATACTCGTATGTGCCGGGCCACGCCCCTTTCACACCCGTCACTACCCACACAAATCGAAGCAAAGCTGAAGCCACTGAAGCCAGGTGTGCCACAGTTGCTGCTTCGATACTCAGAAAAAATGTTGGCCTGAATTAAGAAAATCGTCCTTAGAGGCTGAAACTTTGCTGGAAATAGTTTCGAAATTTATGTAATACATTTCTTGGTATTCAAAACGTTTTTTTTTATGATGCATATTTTTTTTCATTTCAAAAATATTTTAATGTTTAGGAATTATAGCTCATATTCTGTGGATGTCTTTTATTTTTGAAAAATATTAATAATAATCCGAAAAATAATCTGAGCTGCGATTGGGGTAATAGACAATATATCGTTTTTCTGAGTGTAGTGCTGCTGTCACTGCTTTTCAAGCTAGCACCTATCAATGTGGTGGGCGTGCCACCACGGTGGTTGTATGAGCGGTGCGTGTTTTTGCGCTTGAAGTGCTTTCGGTGGCCGTTAATTGAAATGCATGTGGTGCCGCAGCCATAGCCGTAGTCGATGCCACAGCCATAGTTGTAGCCGTAGTCGATGCCAATGACGATGCCAAAGCAGCAGACATAGGAGGCAAGGCCGCAAAAAGTTGCCTCCTGCTGTGGCACTCGTTGCGGCAGACGGTAGGCGGTAGGCGTCAAGCGACGGGACGACCAGACCATGGCTTCTGTTGCAAAATAGACGATCAGTGTCTGGTTAGTTCCTGCATTTGAATACCCTAATATTCAGGGTACTTACGCGTACACACAATATATATGTGACTAAGGATGTAATTTCAAATTTTTCCACCTATGTCAAAAAAATGTTATCTATGCAACCGTTAAAGTCGACAAGGGAAGAGCTTGTCTGAAAGCTGAAAAATATAATAACTAATCATGTAATAACTGAACATTGTCCTGAACTGTTCAATCAAACTGAAATTAAATCATATATTGTCTGTCTATTGTATGATATTTAATGATATTTAATACAACTTTTCCAGACATAAAAATGTCATTGAATGATGGAACTGAATAACTGGTCGCTTTTATTATTAGCTGTTATATTATTTGAATTTAAATGTGTTTTAGTTGATATTAATAAATAAACCATTAAAGAATAATTACTTCGATCGATGTATAAGTTAAATGCTTATTAAAAAAGGGCACTCTCTAATTGATATTTTTTATTTGTAATGTATTTTTTTATTTACACTATTCCATTGGGATTACAATTAGACTTTATGTTTTATATGTGCTTGAACTTTATGAACTCTTTCTGATTGACCAATAATGCAACATTTATTGTGTATCTTATTAAATGTGTTTATTTATTTTTTATTATTTACATTGAAATTATAAATAATAAGATTAGCGACATTATATTTAAATACCTCTTAAATAGTCGGATGAGAATTACAATTAAATATAGTTAAGTTTTAAATCTCATATTCTTTAATATCAATATTTCTATTGTCGATAGTTTTAAGTAATGTTTATTAAGGCAGCTGAACAAGTTTCTTCAGTTATATGGTGTACATATGTTACCCTCGATATCATCACGCCAAGAGAGAGAGAGAGAGAGAGTAATTCCAACCGGGTGCTAGACAAATTTTGTTATTCTTTTGTGCCTTTTTGTTCTTTCTTATTTGCTTCTGGCTGCTGTTGCTATTTCGGCGACGTTTGCCATGCCAAATACCCCACACTAATTTCTGCAGCTCCTTTCTCTCTTTACAAGCACATTCGCATGGCGAGCGCTGTGTACGTGTTGTGTGTTGGTGTGTGAGTGTGTGTGTGTGCACCTGACCAGTCGCATACACATAAATGTATCTGAGAGTTTGCATGCTTGAAGTTATAACACGCACATTTCAAGAGGTTTCTAATTTGCTTGCCAGTGGCTGTAGCAAAATTCTAATTTATTCGCAAACCTATGAAACAGTTTTTGTTTTGTTGCGCATCCAACAAGGAACGTATCCCTGCAGTGAGCACATGTGCGAGTGCGTGCTGTGTGTGCTTGTGTGTGTGCTTGTGTGTGTTCTTGTGGGAGCATTGATTAAAAGTACCTCAAAAAGAAGCGTTTAGTGCACAAATAAAGCTGAATTGCTGCGCTTAAGGCAAAATAATAAATACGAATAAAAACGTTAAAGTGTTGAATGCGGAATGAAAGTGGAGTTTGAATTGAAGCAAATAAAATTAAATAAACACTTGTAGCGTGTCAAAAGCAGGTATTCCATAAGGGATAAGTAATATAAATACTAAAATGAAAAAGGTTTACATATTTAAGGTAAATAATCTAATGTATAAAACCCTAAAATATTCATATAGTCTTTAGTTTTCAATATCTAAACACATTTTCAAATTTTATTTATTTTTATAATTTAAATATATTTTTCGTTGGCTCCAGGTCGAGTGTCCTTTTTTCATAAACTCCGATATATGTATTTTTTGTTACTAATGAAATATTTTATATTTTTACATATTTATATTATATACACGAGCTTAAAAAATATTTGTTTGATACTAATGGACGCTACTACTATGCATGTCAAAACCGATCTCGATTTCTCGAATTTAGCTCTCTAACGAAATCTGCAATAATCCACTTTAATATGCACTTTGCCATATGAGAATGAGGGAAGGGGTGAAGTACATTGCTAAGATACGAATATTGTCTGTGGAAGCATGTCTAGGACTTGATAATACTTACTGGTACTTAATGCTTGGGCTTACAATGGCAAAAAAGCCTATCCAGGCAAGCATTCAGTCAATATCATTCGGCTTATTGCGACAGCAGCTTCCACAGTGAAATAGATGGAAAAACATTTTACGAAGACTTAAAAACTTTGTTGTACTAAAAGCCAAAAGCCAAAGATGCTCGGGCAATGCAATCAATGGCTTAAACTATGAGCCCAGTGTAGTAAGTAAGCGAGAGAGTGGGGATGTTCGGTTTTGGTTTGGCAGAAAAGTCAAATGTCTAACAACCTGTCATACAAGACGGAAACAAACACACACTGTTCAGAATTTCATAACAATTTTTGCTGTTGCTGCATCCTGACAACGGGTGTATACAAGTTGCACAGTCGGTGGGGGTTGTGGTGTGTGTCAAAGTAAACAGCATATAGCCTAACTACATGCAAAAATGCCGGCTGAGCGGTGTGTTTGGCTCTTGATGCGTGTGCTGCTGTTTCAATTTAGCTGCCAACAAATTGATAAAAATTCAATGAAATAAAATTCTAGCAAAAATCAGCCAAGCAATCTTCCACCCCCCTCACACACACACACACACTCCCCACCCACCGTGTTGCATTGTTTTGAGTGCGTTTTTGTTAGCAAGTATTACCGGAAGGTATCACGAGTCGAGGGGGCAAGAGAAGAAAAAATATCCTTCTTGAAATCTTCGTTAATCATACTTAATAAACATAAAATAATAAAAAATTACAAAAAAATAAAAAGATTCAATATAGCATTCAAATAATTATTACAACTATATGGTTTTCTTATTACCTAATTTTGGCACGATTTTAAATTTATTAATTTAATGTCGAGTATTATCAGCCGACACAGAAAAGTCGAAAAAGAAAATGAAATATTTACATTTATATGAAAAAAATAAGGTTAATTTTTAAGATTAATGATCAGACTCTAGCCAGGTGCTAAAATATATATGACAAAAATATATTTACTTTATATAATCGCATTCAACTCGTCAGAAAATCAAAATATCCACTCACAGGGTATTAAAATATTGAGCTGAATGTGCGGGGGCTGCGTTCTGGTCTCGTCTGCCTTTTAACTAATATGGAAAAGTTGCCATGCATTTTTCATGGGCTACCAAACTCAATTGCAACACATACACAACTACACACACGCACAGTCACATATATGAGCATGCTTGTAAGTATGAGTATGTACGTATGTATGTATACAATACGAGTATATGGAAAATATATGTGCCTACAAGTAGGCATTAGATTTACGAGTAGAAGCAACTGCGTGTTTGTGCACATGTTGATTTTCACTCAATGCGTTATCGTTGGTTGCCTTTTGGTCTTGCGTACATTTCCCCATATTTTTGAATACCCTCAAGGAGAGCATATCAAATTTAATACTTAATTAAGTATATTGAGTAATTTTTGAAGTGCTTTAATGGAACTGAAAAGTGTGTTGTACAAATATGTTTAAAAAATTTCAGTTGTATACATTTATTTTAATGAGTTAATGCATATTTATGCCAGTCTTTATCTTGGTAAGTGTTTTTTTCTAGTAAGCTCTGAATCTGTACTTAAATTCGTAGATGCTTTTTTAAATCTGTTAATTTTGAAAATGATAGTTTTATTTTCATTTTGTAAATACTAAACAGTTTATGAAGTTAGTTACATTATTTTAAATTATCTATCTTTTTCTATAATCTACAATTTTTTCGAAATGTATTTAAATTAACCCAAAATATGTTTTATATAAAAAGAAATATAAAAAGCTGCTTAATTATATGGAAGGCAAAGAGTAAATTTAATTCGTTACGGGCTCGTTTGCCTATCTTCAGAGTTTTGTATATGAAAACATGTCCTCAGGTTGTATGTGTACCACATTGCGTATGAGTGCTGCCCCATGTTTGTGTGTGTAAATGTGCATATGAAGTAAGGTAAACATTGTTCATGATGGCAACGACGATGAAGCTTTTGTTAGGGGTGGGCAGGGGAGTGTTATGGCTGGTTTGGAAGAGCGACTCAGCTGGCGTGAACTATGACATAGCAAAGAGCTTCAAGCTGCGTGGCAACATAATGCTAATGATATTTACTTTAAAGGGCAGCGGATAGCAGCTGCTGTTGTGAATTGAATTTACTTGATGGAAATATCTTTAGAAATACATTAGCCAAGTTGGTCACTCGCTATCTCTTTTCCACAGTTTTTCACAGTCAATTGACCAATATGGTGCGAGTAAAGTGACTTGAACCCATCTTGCTGAAGTATAATGGTACAACCAGATAAAATACAGTATTTCAAAAACTACTTGTAAAGCGTGCAAAAAAAAAAAGGATTAAATTGTCTAACAAATTAAATTGCCCATTACATTATGAGCTTTGCTTTTGTAATTCGTAATCTAGTTTGCAATTTAATGAAATCTGCCTCAATTATATTTGCAAATGTTCGAATGCTGATTGAATGACCGCTAAACATGCTCGTAAATCCTTTCAATTCATATTGCAAATTAAATAGGCAAGCCAAAAGCCAGCCATACTAAAATAACAGATTAAAATGAAATATGCACTAAGGCAGCAAATACTGCAACGACTACAAAAACAACAGCAAATAATAATAATTCGCAGCTCATTTGATTTTAATCATTTACAAATAGTGTTTAAAAGCCATTCGTACAAAACCACTCATACAAATCGCATATAGACAGCCTTGAAATATGCAATGCATTTGTAAAATGCACAACGCCATCAGATTTCATATATCCACATATGTGATTTGGATGTGGTGGCTGCATTTGTCATAAGCTAAAAATTAAATAGACTTATTTACGATAATCACCATGCATGCAGCAATATATATTATTTTTTATTATATATTATATTAATATATTCGTAAATGGAACGGCGCTGTAATCTTTATATAGTATTAATTAAAAAGTTCAACAAACGCATCTAGTTCAAATGATCAAACATCATTTATGCAAATTAATTATCTTATTATAAAATAAACTAATATGTAAAAAAACGTCATCTTATATCTCCAATTTTATATTTTCTAGAACATTTTTATTGTGTTTAAAATAAATATCAATCAACAACATACAGAAAAATATATCGCTGTTATTTTGGATAAGAAGTCCTTTTGATGGATTAAATACCCATATTAGAATTGTATGTCCCGTCATTAATTGAAACTGCATCTTTCAAGAACAAACTTTATCTATTTATATCTATATTTGAAGCTATCATTATTTATGAAATTGTCTTAGAGGACAGGCTCGAGAAGCTACCACAGCAATTTTGTAACATTTAATCAATTAGTTTATTATCTCAAACATAAAAATAAATAATTAGTTGGGTTTTGATAAAAATGTCCTATTAATAATACATTAGTATATATAATCACAGCCAACTTTATTCATAATTAAGTTGATAAGGACATAAAAGCCTGAACACTTAACTAAATAATAACATAAGCATTATAAATAAAAAGTATACATTTACATGCGATAAATTTTTTATTACTTTTATTACCAATCAACATTTTCAATTCGCTGGGTGAGCATATTAAATTTAAGCGCCTTAACTCGCAAATAACAAAATCTATTCAACCATTGTTGTTAATAGGCTAGAAGCGTTCATTTATGCTTATTTTGTATAAACCTTTTTAGCCCAGTTGGAATGGACTTACTACCAACTCATGCCAGTGCGCTGTTCACCGCATAACTAACCATCACATTTTATGCATCACTAGCAATTTTAGTCACCATTTTCTGCCACCTTTTGGGTAAGCCAAAGAGTGATTGCATATCATAAGAGGGACACTTGATGCCTTCTCGACGCCTGTAATTAAATCATTATTAAGTTCGAGTACGATGTAAGTTGCAGCTTTATCCATGGACTTAGCACTCAAGTGAATGTTTCGGAATCGATGATGATTGGGGCGTGTTTGGGGCAACAATCATTACAATTATCAGCGACGAGAACTGGCGACACTTGACGATAACATGACACAAACACCCCTACCCTCCACAAGGGGGTGATAAAATTTTGTTGCCTAGTGTAATGCTTAACGAGTGTGTTCACTGACTGGCTAACGATTTTGTTGAGTAGGCTAATGTGCCAGGCTCGGCATCGATGGCTTGTGCGTGTGTGTGACTGCTGCTGTGTGTAGTCTGTGTGTGTGTGCGTGGTGTGTGTGTGTGCTAGTGTGCTGTGGCATATCATGCTTAGCGAGCAATATTCTTGATAGCGCACTGCGCACATTGAAACGTCATGAATCAAAGGCAGCTAAAATAAGTTGGGCCTTTCCCATGTGCGTGATTTGATAAGCAATTCACTACGTACAACTCAACAATTGGCCAAAATGATTGGCTAAGCAATTGAGCAGGTATGTATGGTCAGTATTGTGTTAATACCAATTGATAAAGTCTTTTAGAGAGTGACAATATGTGTATAATATCTTTTTTATTTTCTCTCTCACTCGTTATTTCACCCATTCTTCCTGCGCTCTATTATTATTAATTATTATTATTAATACTACTACTAACGTCTGACTATTTTTAATCTAATTTTTTGTTTATTTCTGTATTTCTAAGACCAGCCATTCTCTCCTCTGAATTTGCTTATACATATTATACATACATATATTAACTTAAAACTACCAATTTAATTAAAAATTAAATATTTTGTGTTTATATATTATTTTTATTGCTATGGCGAGTCGAATTGTATTGATATGCGCTAAACTCTAAAATAAAGTTGACCTGCAGGTGCTATACAAGAAATTATATTTTTTTAACCATTTTCAATGGATTCAGAGTATAACAAAAATAATAATTAAAAATTTGCTTTAAACTCATTTGTAGTTATCAGCCCGTCAAGGGTAAATTTCTTTTAAAATCGAATTTGTGTGTTTTTATCAACGCCATACTATAAATACACAGCCAACCTTAAGCAATAATTTAGTATACAAAAGTGCGATTAGAGAAAGACACATAAGAAATACGAGTGCACAAGGCAAATATAATAATTTACTCTTGCCGGCTAGGCCAAGAAAATAACAATTTCTCATAAAATACAAGAATCATAAAAAAGAAAGGAAAGCAAAAGAAAAAAATGCCAAATGGGCCGACCTTAAATTTGGGCTCCAGCTACCCGTTTAAAGAGCTAGAACAACTGGACCATTTGACGCTGCAGCAACAAATCAATGCAAATTTCATCTTACACGCGATTACCAACTATAAGAAATCACCGTCCGAGCGCAAGACTCTGGACTTTATTGACAAAAAGTGGCTGGCCTTGCTGGGGCTGTGGCGCGACTTCCGGCAGCGGGATAAGCAAATACGACGTGACTACAAGGGTGCCGAGCCAGAGCACGGATACTTTCAGCAGGAGCTATACTCGCTCATTCATGAGAAATATATGGCAGCCCGCAGTCGCATGGGTCGCGACAAAAGAAATCTGCTCAAGTGCAAAGCTTCCCAGGCGTAGCATGTTTACTGAGGCCAAACAGCGGAAGTGGAAGTGGACAGTGGAACAGGCAACATGGCAAGCAGTGTGACAAAGGAGTCAAAAAGAGAGCAAGTCTAGACTACAATATATCCTAGACTTGGCCATATTTGGCTTACCACATTCAGACCCTCTTGAAATGCATTCACAACTTATTTGTTGTGAATAATGTGGTATTATTATATGGTAATCTCAGCTGTATTCTGCAAAAAGTGTTTTGCTCTTAGCATTCAAATGTATATATAGCAAATTAATGCTTAATGTTTGGGCTCGAAACTGTTGTGAGCTACGTTAAATTTTATGTTGTTTACTATTTTCAAAAATCCATACTCTTTAATATTTAATGTGCTGGGTATATGGAAGTGTGAAAATATCATGTGATTTAAATACATATGAAGACAGCCATGTGTATAACACAGAGGAACGAAACAACACTGTTTAAATATTTCAAAAGTGTGCCTTGAGCACAAGCAATACATATGAAGACATATATGTATATATACATATATATACATAAATATATCGAATATTTAAACATTGTTTAATACACTTATCTTTTAATCAATCAAACCGACAATCGTGAAATTTGATTGATGGCGCTGTCATTTTACATTTGTGTTTAAAATAAAATTGGCTTATCATAATCGCATATTGCTGCTGACTGTATATTATGACATGCATGTGTACTTAACAACCGAATGTGTGCAGACACAGTAAACACACCCACTCCACATCAATTGGTAAAGACCTTGGAAAAAGGTTGGCAGTCGCACTCTAACTAATGACATTGGTTTTGTCATTTGTCGCTTAAGGTCGAAGTGCACGCATTATATGTTGTGGGTCATCTAGCGGGAAAGTGATTGGTATAAAATATTTATAATGGTATTTTTTCAATTTTTAGCGTGAGAGTTCAATTTACTAAATATCTAATAAGTTTGATATGTTCTGTATTGCATTTTGAATTAAATTGTTTGTGTCACATTGAAAGCAATAATTTTATAAAGTAATACTTTTATAATAATCTATGGTAACGCGATATTACTTCTATAATAGTCATTTTAAAGCTTATTCTGAAGCGATGTACAACCAATTTGTTCACAATCTTCTCAAAACTTGTTAGAATATCAGCATTTAAGCCAATCTAAAGTTGCAAGCTACTAAAATAAATGTTTGTTCACTACTAAGCAAGTAATTGGGCACTTTCCCGAAATGACTTGACGTATTTATAGTTTTTGAACAAATCCATTGACACGCTGATAAGATAAAGCACGTGGTCAATTATTTCTCGAAATTAATTCCAGCCAGCATTGTTTTGGGTAAAGAACGCTATCGGAAATGGCGAGTAATCAATATTGGTTAATTGTAGGAAACATTACAGGCATTGCAACAAAATTGGGAACAACGCTCCTTTGCTGTTCACACCCAATATATATCTTGAACAACCTTATGTTGAATGTACGAGGCAAAATTTTATATATTTTTGATCTTTTTGGGACTAACATATATTCTTGAACAAGACGTGAATCTGTTATATATGTTGTTGAAGCTATGACTTAAATTTGTTAAGATAATTCATAAAATCGGAGAAACGGTATGCATCTCTGCACCCAAGATCCGAGTACAGGATATATACTAGTTGAATAGTCTCGACTAGAGCATAATTGGTTTTTTTTGTATCAATGTGGTTTGTCCTATTTGTGTCTGGGGCAGAAAACAATTGTCTTAACCAAATAATGTGCTAAACAGCTAATAAAATTTGCCACAAAAACAAACTAATTCGATAATTTGTTTTAGATACCACATTGGCAAAAGCAGTCGCCAAGTTGGCCTTGTTTATTCTTCTTGTTGGGTATTGACCACACTTTTGTCTGTTTACTGGACCCAGTAACTGGCAAGTACCACAAAAAGGCCAGCAAAATTGTGCACACTGAATTAGGACCACAAATTTATGTGGCGGTTGAATGGTTTCACTGAGTGGAACGAGACTCGAAGCGAATTTTCTAGGTCCTTCGGTCACTCATACCTAAATTCAGGCGAAAAGCAATATGTAGCTAAGATAAATGTCTTTATATAATGGGTATGAAGCGAGGTCCGAATATGCTGCGATTAATAGTCCCGTTAAAGTAGAAAAAACATTAGTTAATGGTTGTATGTTTTTTACTAAAAAGAGAAAGCTGCCCTCTTATGTCTGATCTTGAAAGTGTTTCATTTTTGGATGATGATATCAATATTCGTTTAATTTTTGTGTATGATAATAACTAATTGTGTATATTATGCAAATGAATGTATATATGATAATTACATGTAGGCGATAGGTACGTAACGATTTACGTGTCACACTTGCTAGTAAATATATTTGATTAGAACATAATGAAATATTTATTAATATCTCGAACACCGAATTACAACCTAATTCCACATATATCCCTCATATGTAATAACCATTGCATACTCTTAGGTTTCTTATTTTTATTATTTGAATAATCAGTACGCAGGTAAGACACATCAAGAGATATGAAGTATACTGAGAGTAAACATGTACTTAATGTTCTGTAAGCTTATGATATTTGATTTGGTCTTTAAAATCGACGAATACCAATCGGAACAGAAAAATATAAAAATGAGTTTAAAAAAATATAATTAAAATTAAAATTACCAATATATTTGTTCAAAAGTATGTTTTTTTTTATTTAAATATGTCTTCTGTTAAGTCTTTATTATTTTTTAAACTACGATATATTTCGAATCCCTTCTTTTTTTACTTTCTGGATATATTTTGTTACAAAAAACACAAATGGATTACAGTTCAATAAACCATAAGAATATTCAAGAAACGTTGTTTATCTAATAATTTAAAAAGCTTAGATAATATAGATAAAATGTTATGTATAGTAAAAGGAAAGATATTCCTCGTTAAATCATCGTGATTTTCACATTCAAAATGCACATCTAAGTGAAGGGAAAAGGATCTAAGCGTAAAATAAGAAATAAATTTATGTAAAGCCAAAATGAGGTAGACGGGCCAAATCAAGCAACGACGCTGCCTTTTAGGCCCTTTAAATGGGGCTTCAAAAATAAAAAGGGCGAAGGAAAAAGGGAAAACGAAAAAGAAAATGGCATATTTTAGAGTTGCGCGGCGTGTACTTTAATAAGATTTATTAAGTTGCGGGACCCTCGCTGAGGAGCAAGCCCAACATTTACTCTAGCTCCTTGGCAGTGTCTTACCAAATGGCAAATAACAGCAGCCAGACACTGGAGGGGATGGAGGAATGGGGGTTTGAGTGTCTGCCTGCGCCGCGTTGTAAATATTTGTAACTTAACTCTTGCCGCCTTTGTTTGCGTTTTGTGTTGTTGCCTGTTTATTTTCGTGTTTTCTTCACTTCCGTCATCTCTGTCTCTCTCTCTCTTCCTCACTCTCATTCTCTGTCTCTCTTTTTCAACTCGGTTTAGTGTTTTTTAGTGTTTATTTCGCAGCTAATAAAAAAGCTGATGTGCTGCGAGTGGTTTCCCTTCCTTCTGTTTTCATTCTTTATCTGTGCTTCTCTATGAGAAAGTGAACTTATGCAGGTATCTAACGAAAAACTGGCAATGAACAGTTGCTTTAGGTTTCGGAATCAAATTTCATTTGGCATACGCCAAAAGCATACTAACGAAAATCTATTTTCGAAGTAAATATTTGAAATTGACTATGAATCATTAGAAATTGTTTTAATTTTAATTAAAGAATTAAATGTTCATTAGATTTAATAGCTATATTCTGTAATTTTATTTATAATACATTTAAATATGGACCATTATTCAAACTACAAATAAAATATAAAAACAGTGTTTTGATAAAGATAGATGATAAGCATTCTGAGCGAAAAGAAATTAAGGCGTAAATTTGTATCATTAATTCATTTTATAAAACATATTTATAAAAATAATTTTGCTCAACGTGTTTATTAAATTAAATAAAATGAATTTATTATTATTATAAGAAATTAGCTCAAAAGCAATTAGCGAGCAGCTTAATTAAGTCAAACAGAATAACTTGTAGTTTTATTTATGATTTAAGAAAGAAACGAAAAGAAGAATATTAATTTAATTCGGAGTTAAATAAGTTTTGTATCTATCCTAAAAAGTACTCTTTGAGATATTTCGAGCACCAGCTAAAGACAATTTATAGTTGTTAACATTGTTTTGTATATTTTTCTTTTTCTTAGTCTAGTAAAATTTGTAGTTACGTGGCACATGATTTGTAGCTTCCATTTGTTCGGCCATCTCTTAGAATACACTTGACAGCGTTTAGTAAAAGACATTGACTACAAACAATTTCCAACACTTTGGCAACATTTTGATCAGCACTTTGTTTTGTGTGTGTGTGTGTGCGTGTGGCTCATAAAAAGCAAATTTAATAAATATTTTTTGGCAGTTTGAGGTCAGCTCTGCAGGCTGGCCAGACCAATCTGTTGAATCGCCACAGCTTGCGTCATATAAAATTGATGTTCTGTCGTATGCCGCTAGCAGAGCGCCAAAGCAACCTGCTGGCCAATAGTCCCGGATCGGCTTGCCAACCCAAAAGCCCATCCAATCCCAATCCTCTTTCCGTCTGGCTGTCAGCTCTGCACAGTAAATAATGTAATAATCTGGTCGGGTCGTGGTCTCCCAGCGTCCCATAAACCGAAATTTATGCACAAAATTCAATTATGCTTAAAATGTGGTTAATAGGCCGACTGGCTAGCGGCAACAATAGCCTACCCCTGGGAGGGATCTCTGCTGGATCCTATTCAATGTAACTCTACCGCAAACACACACACGCAGACACATAAGATTTATCAAATAAAATGCAACCCACGCGTTTCTCTCTTCTGAAATTAGATATTGTTGTGTTGTAATTTAATAACAAATTAATCTGCTGCAGCTGAGGTTGTTGGTGCTCTTGTTCCTGTTATTACGGTCATGTTTTTATGTCGCATATGACATAATATAAATCCATAACAAGAACCAAACTCCTTCTTAATACATTTTCACGAAAGCTTTACACAAAAGGCGTAGTGATATGATTTGCACGTTGTTGCCTTATAAATTATAAATTTACGCACATAGATGACCCTATTATTTATGGGAACGTCTGCACTCTGGAAAGAGCCCTCTCTCTTTATGAGATAGATTTAAGATGAATCGTTGATTAAAATTGGATATTTTATTCATGTGTGTATAATGAATAAAATTTGTATTTATATTATTTTTAAGAAAGGTATTCAAATTAATTTAAAAGATATTAATTCTGTAGAATTTTCTATAATTAGTTAATGTGACGAAACATAATTTGAATTATGTGTGAAAGTACGTAAGTTAAGTAATACTAAATAATAATTCTAAAAGGAGTTGGACAGACTCCCTTCAATTGTTTGTCACAGTGGCTTTTTAAGTTTATAATAATTCGCGTCGGTGTTACAAAAACAATATGATATTAACTGAGGGTATTTTCATACTTTTCGCATATACAGCTCATGGACTTATCGCTAAATTAATCTCAGATTTCTACAATGCTTATGTCAAGGCTTTTCCGTCTTATCCACTTGACATTGCGCTGGCTTAGCCTCAACCTTCTGCTGCAGCTGTTGCTGTTGTTGCCGCGTTTCCTTTGAGAGTCCTCCGGCAAACAGTTGAAACGCATGCCATATGAAGATGATAGGGAAACAAATCTGCATACATGAGACACAAATACAAACACAACAAATGCTTAAGGGGCATGTGTGTAAGGCCAAACAATGCTCAGAACTGGCAAAATGATTTTAAGCGATGTAGAAAATAGCACAGTGAATGGCATAGCCCAAACAACAGGACAAATAGGCTTTAGATCTAACTCGATCTTGTTAGGATACAGTCGCGGTTGAGTTGTCTTGCGAATATTAACTGCAAGAATATGGGGCATGCAGCAAAATGAATCGCTTTTGATTTTTGCACTCCCTTACAAAGTGAACTTTACAGCTAAATGATTGTGTTATAGTATAATAATATATTTGGCATTCCATTTTTCTGATTAGGTCAGTAATGAATTGAACGAGACAGCTTCGATTTTAGTAAATGGTATATAACAACTATAATATATAGCTTTTTCTATCTGTTTTGTCATTTGTCAGTTATAGCAATCGGGTTTCTTAACAATTATTTTCATAAATCTCTTTAGTTTCATATATATCTGGTATATATGTAAGACTTCAATAACAAAAAGTATTCGGTTGCAAATGAATTTATATTTAACTAATTAAAAAAAGGTTTTACTGTAAAGCTTTTTAATTGGTAAAAAATAACCATCCCATATTTTTGTAAAACCTATAAATATTTCCTATCACAATGAGCCAAATACGACTCAAGTAATGTAGCCCTAACCTAAACCAATTATTCATGTATGTACTTTAAATCTGTCTTAAACTGACAGCTGTTGTTTTTTACGAAACCTTATCTGTAAAAAATATATGTTATATTTGTATTTAGTAAAAGCAGATATTTTTTTATATTTATAACTCTTTATCTATCTAGTAATTTAAAACAATTTATTGTTACTGTTTAATATTTATAGATTGCAAATATGCCCGCGTCGCAATGTGTGGCAAATAGGGAAACAAAGTCTTGTCAACTGTCTCCTAACGCAGTAAATTGAAGTAAATACAAAAAATAAAATGGCAAACGTAGACGCAGCGCCCGCAACCTGTCTAGGCCTCATAAATAAATGAAAATACATATACGTTTAGATATATATACATATGCACATGTGTAGCCTTGGCCTGTCACCTGTGCCCCTCACAACTCCTCTGCGTCTCCCCCCCTCACATTGTGTGGCCCTTTATTATAACGACAACGTGCGTCATTTTCTTACTTTGTGTTGCTCCATTTTCGAGTTGTTCGGTTTTCTTCTACTATACCATTTTCTTTTTTAATCTACTCAAAGATAGTATTCTTTGAATGCTGGCGTCTTGTTGGGATGTGCTGCGCCCGCTTTTCTATTTGTCACCCAGATAAGTGTTTTGTAGTTTTTCCTTTGATATGCTCAGCCAGCGAGCTGGCAAAACCAAATCCAAATCTTAACTGCAATGCGCTACGTGCCTCGTGGCAGCAACCAAACCAAGCAAAGTGTCATCTCATGTGTGTGTCTATATGTGTGTGTGTGTGTCTGTCTCTGTTTGTGTGTGCACTGCACAAAACAGACGTTTGTGCTAAATTTAATTATATTCAAGTATTTTTGCATTTAATACCACGTGAATTTATAAAATAAGTTCCCATATTTACACATAATCATTTTTGATAATTTATTGCTTTCTGTTTTTTTTGTTTGACTCACAATCTGAAAATCTGTTTTTATTTAATCAACGTAAGGAAAGACTTAATTATCTTTGCATTTGTTTAATATATGCGCTTACTTTATAATTTATCTTATATCCATAATCGAAACAGTCATAAGAAAACTGAAGTGTTAACAATTTTATAGGGAGTAGCTTAGGTAAATATAGGTTTAGCGAATGGGTTCGCTTTCCCTTTTAATTAAATCGGCTGCTCTCTCTCTCTCAAAATTTACAAATATTTATTAAAAGTCCATTATGTTTGTAATACAAATGTAATATCAGTAAGTTATTCAATCATATTCAGAAATTGTTTATTGTGTAGTCAGCCTCACTTTCCACAGCTCGTTGCTCGCTGCTCCTTGCTGTCTGTGTCAGTTGAAGTTGCAAGCTTGCTCGCCCAGCTTGAAGTCAGCTTCATTCAACTGGCAACTGTCTTTAAGTCCTCCGCATTCTTCCGCCCTTGCCACACACGTCCTGCGAGTTAAGTGAGTTGAGACGCCGGCGAACAACTTCAAATCTGCAGTAATAGATATCAACAACTTTGAACACAAGAACGAGTACTCATCCCACAACCCTCACCCCTCACTCCCTTCTCACACACCCAACCCTTACAGTCCCCTACTGCGGCAAGGACTTGAACCCGCAGAGCTTTCTTGTGTGCTGCGGGCTTATATGGACTGTTCCGTTGTTCCGCTTTCTAGTTTTTTTTTTTTTGCGCTGTAAATTAAAAATGAACTTTGGCAGCTCAAATTCATGGTCATGTTCACTTTTTGCCTCAATTCTTTACATGGTCAGCTCAACTGGTCGCCGTTTGTCTTTTCTTGTCTTGTCTTTCTTGTAGCGTCTTGCCTTGTCAGTAAGTGGTAAGTTGCTTGCCTTGTGGTAAGTTACTCGATTGCTTTGTTAGTCACTTGATAAGATAAAGCTACGTTTTCTGTGTGCACTGATTGCTTTTGTCCCTCAGAGAATTCATTAGAAACTAGCGAACAGATAACAATTTTAGCGCGATTGCATATACACATATACATATATCACTGTTTCTGTAAATTTAATGAAGCAGTCAATTAATGAATCTATAAAATGAGATATCAAAAGGATTAGTATAACTTAATGATAATAATAATGGGCAAATCATTTATAAAATTTTAATTGATAATTTGATGTGATTTTGTCAGCTAGTATATATGTATGTAGATGTTTAAGTCTACGTCCTCTAAGCTAAAAAAATACATATCATTGTATTACATTTTTTATGATGTGAAAACATCTGCGACTCCATTTACTTTTTACATTAAAAAGCTCTAAACTACTTATAGGTAGGCAGAACATGAGTTAGAAAAAAAACACCTGGCCAATTTTTGTAATAAAAAAACACATGTAAGAAGTTAAAAATTTAAAAATAAATAATCAGGTTGATCTGGTCTGCAAGTGTATGCAATTTTCGATGTGCCTTCGATAGCAATTCTTCTTCAATTTGATTAATCATCGCGCTTTCAATAGCTTATTTAAGGAGTACATTTCTGGAAAACTAAATTCTAATGAAAGTTAATTCAGATTACCTTATCAGTTGCACACTTAAGTGTGGGATTTTTCAATTAACTTTGTGTTTTAATTACAGATAGTCCCATTAGATTGAATACATATTGATCAGTGAGATTATAAATACGTAGCTCGCAGAGATATTGTTCAGCTTTGATAACATTAATTTTGATACCCTTGTGGGGAGTATAACGATTTTGTCATTTAGTATTTCAGCACGTCCGTTTTTTCGGATGTCCTAATATTTTACACCCACTTCTTAAATGAGTCGGACCGCCTTAGTTTTTAAAGCTATCTTATTGAAACTTGGCATATCCATCTTTTTGCTTCAGTTTCTCAGGACCACTAAATCCTATAGCTCCTGTATACATTTTGAAACAGTCTTGAAAAATCATTAAAAAAAAAATTAATAATATTTCGAACAAACAATTATTCGGACTAAAATTTAAAAGTAAGCAGATAAACTCCGTTACAAAAGTGTACGTCATTTCGGCGTGTCAAAAATAACCGATCTTCTTGATTAAATTAACTGTAGTTGGCGTGTTCTATAGTATGTGTATTGTGGTATATAACGTTTAAAAACGTGTGCTCCTAAAACTGGCTTATCAGTAAATTTGAAAAGCCTGCCCAGAAATAATGGCCTCTCCAAGCTTTTGTGTGATATATGGCCCTTAATTTACAGCACAACCTGGCAAACTGATTAGATGCCGATCGAACTGACTGGTATAAAAAGGCAGCCGATCGACTTCTGTTTAGTTTAGTAAATGCTAACGGAATGAATCGATTGGTTTTGTGTGTTGTTGGGGTGCTCGCCTGCATCGTCGCCTGCCAGGCACTCCCGGAATTCGACAGACTTGGCGGACGCATTGTGAATGGCGAGCCGACCACAATTGAGGCCTATCCCTATCAGGTGTCCATTCAGCGGACAAGCGGCTTCCACTTCTGCGGCGGCAGTTTGATCAAAGACAACATTGTCTTGACGGCCGCCCATTGCATGCAGACATACAAGGCTGGCGAGATGCAGGTGCGTCTGGGCTCCACCAACAGCGACAAGGATGGCGAAGTGGTCAGCGTTGAGTCGTTCAAATTCCACGAGGACTACGACAGTTCACGCATGATCAACGATGTTGCCTTGATTAAGCTAAGCTCGCCAGTGCGAATGACAGCGAAGGTGCGCACCATCGAGCTGGCCAAGGAGACACCAAAGACGGGCACTCCGGCTGTTGTCACCGGCTGGGGCACCACCTGTTTCTTGTTCTGCTCATCGCCCAAAATACTGCAGATGGTCGATGTTTCGGTGCTGCAAATTGATGATTGTCGAAAGGAACCTTATGCCTATGGCGAAGAGGCAATACTGGACACAATGGTCTGCGCTAATGGCGAGAAGAAGGATGCCTGCCAGGGTGACTCCGGCGGCCCACTTGTTGCCAACGGTGTGCAAATCGGTGTTGTCTCCTGGGGCAGTGGCTGCGCCTGGTCCAGTTATCCTGGTGTGTACGCTGATGTTGCTACTCTACGTTCCTGGATTGAGAAAAACGCCGACGAGCTGTAAATCAAACAAAATAAAAGCATGACATCTTTTTAATCGATATCGATATTTTGCTTATTTCAATTTACGCTTTTCATTATTTTCAAGCGTTTTAAAATAACATTTAACTTTCCTTCAAATTTGTTTTGTTGGAAAAAATGCTTTTGCGTATGTTATTATGCGAGTTTTGCAGGAAAGATTTATTTAATTGGCAATTGGCAATCGTTATCAGAACCGCATTTTTACCGATTCAAATTCAAACTCGGAATTGGAATCTTAACAAAAATTTCAATATTGCATAAAACGCAAATACTGGAACTGATATTGTCTGCCTCGAACTGATCTTGTCTTATCGTACAGACCTATATATAGATATATATATATATATATATATATATACATATATATTTTTAAATATACATGTTTTTTTTTTAAATTTTGCTTAAATGGAAGTAGGTGTTTATTGTATTCTGCCAATAATTAAATAAAATTAAAGTATCAATAATTAAACGAATACCATAAATCGTATATAATCAATAATTAGCATCGCAGTCAATTTAAACGTATTGTGAATTTCTTTGAGCAATTTCCTAGTTTCAGTTTTTGCAACAACTCGTTCATTATTTACGTTGGCTTTTTCCTGCAGACACGCCCCGAGCCAGAGCTGAACTGAAAAGTAGTTTAGCTGGGTAACACCCAACCGGAATTTTGATTAAAAATGTTTTTAGATAAAAGATTACACTTATTCTCTAGACTTTTCCACCCACATACACACACACACACACACACACATGCATATATATATAATATAATATGCAGTCAGAGCTGCGGATTTGCTTCATCGTCTTTGTCACCGCCTCGACTGTTTTATTGCTTGCTCGGCGCCGGTTTGTGGGCGTGGCATGTTTGTTGTTTTCTATAAAGCTGTTAAATACTTAAGTGTAATTTATGGCATGCGATATTATTCGGTTGTGTTGTCATGTTTGCTAAAAGTTTTACATATGCCCCGGCCAACGGCGCGTCGAGCAAAAACTAAAACTACAACCGGAGTTGACAAGAACTGGCAATGGAGTATCTCTTGCTGGATACTCGGCACTATTATGCCAAAGCCAAGCCACAAAATTTCTTATGCCACAAGACACATACATGAAATTGTTGCAGTAGTAGTGTCGGAGTCTCGACCACCCTCAGGCAGTTAGTCAACTTGTCGTCGTTGCTATTGTTGTCCTCCTTCTCCCTTCTCATCCCCATCAAAAATAAAGTTCAACACTCACTTCTAATAATTCTTTGCATATTCTCAGCTGGTTTGAGTGGCTTGTTTTGTGGCTGAGCTGTGGGCAGCACATATCCACACACACACACACACTGTGCGTATTTTTGTGCATGCACAAGTCTATTAAAACTTAATAAATGAGCAAGTTATAGACAGTTGTGCTATATCCTGGGTGCTGTCATGCGGCTGTCTCATGGCATGATAATGTTTACAGATTGACATTAGGCCAAGGGGATTAAATGCCTGGCTACATCAACTAAGAAGCCAAATTGTGGTTCAATATGAGGTTCAATTGAAGGCAACTGAATTGTTGACACAGTGATGTAAGCTTCACTCACCTGCTTTAGTATAATATTTTAGGTGATATATTATGATAATTATAAAATTGATTATGAATTTGAAAAAAGCAAAATTGTTTCAGCTCAAATTAAAAAAGCTTTTTAAAAGGTTTCGCTTTTGTCTCTTGTAATTTTAAATTAATGTGTTAATGCAATAAATGCCATTGTCAACCATTATATTTCCCTGATATACAATCAATTTACTGACCACGAGAATAATTGCCAGCTATTATTTATTTTTACCATATATAGCAATTGCAATATTAGTTATATTAGATATAGTCAATTTTAGTCATGGTTTCATATTTATACAGCTGAAATTTGTAATTGATGTTCACTATACAGCTAATAAATATGCTCTGCATTTGTCAGCTTTGCGGCTCATTTAATGAGTTTTTTATGCCCTGCAGCCATTAAAAATGGATAAGAAGGGTGTAAGGAGTTTGTGCAAATGTATGCAAAGGAAATAGAAATCATCTCTGGTACCATAGAGCATATATGTATTCTTGATCAGAATCAAAAGAGTGTGTCTGTCTGCTTGAACCTACAGATCTCTTTAAACAGTTTTCGTATACTATACGCGTACTATATTTTATTTTATCGATAAATTTGTTAGTACAAATCGATATCCGATAGTAATAAGACCTCAATATGCTTAAAGGCATATCTCTCTTAAAGGGTTTGACATAATATTCAACACAGGAGATATTCGAGTACCATACGCAGAGCATTTTTATTTTGTTTTATCGATATCTCTTTCGTTTCCACGAGAAAATTACAGAGCAGTTTGATATACATATTAGACTAGAGGTTTCATACTATTTCTATTTTTATGTACAGTTTCTAGCTTTAATTCCGTAATTAGAAATTTGTTAACTTTTGATAACATGACCGCTATCCATGGGGTGTGGTATACATCTGTACAACTGGGCATGTGTGTGCCCCAGCACATACACAGTACCGTATCGGCTATCCAAGCGGCACATCAGATATTTCTGCTGTGCCACGCGTTTGGCATATAATTTTACAGTTGTGTGAACTTACCTGTATTTCACCGCTCGAGCGTTGCTTAAACATTGGATTTCATTTTCGTTGCCATGGGCGGTGCAGCGACAACAAGTTGCAGGCATGACCACTGTTGCTATTGTTGTTGTTGCCGCTATGTTGCTGGGTAAATGGCTGTCCAATTGGTCCGGACCCAAATATTCGATATTGTTGGTATTTACTGGTAGGTTGTCAGCGAAAATATGATCCTAAATCACGCAAATGCAATGGCTGTGCCCCAAAAATTATTTCGCTTAGTTGACTGCGACTTGTACACAAAGCTGACTTTGTAGTATGTTCTAGAATAGTGGAGAATTGGAAACACAGTAATAACTGCATAACTGATGTAAATATGTCCGTAACGCCCCTTGTTAGTATTTTTATTACATTAGAGAAACAAATTTTATGTATATTAATATTATTTTTTTAAATTTATTACGGAAAATATTATTATATTATAAGATATGCATTCTCAGATTAAATTTAAAAAATAATTTACTTTATATTTTATTATTTAGATATAGAAAATATAATTATATTTTTAATGAAGTTGTACAATTGTAAATTAATGAATTCAATATTGATATGAAAATTTACAATTCATTGATTTTAACACAGAATTTAATTCTTACATTTGTACTTCACTTTTTATTAATGTACACATAATAGTTTAATAAAATGACATAAATACATAAAGTTAGTATAAATGGAACACATAATCTCATTATGATTTTCTTAAAATTTGATTGCTTAAAATAAATGCGGCTATTGATGTAAAAATTAGATAATAATCTAAATAAATAATAATATACATATATAATAAGTGACACCCAGTTTCTAAGAGTCAAACATTCTGTCAAACTCGGAATACATAGAATCCCCAATTGATTTGCACATTGTAGACCCAAATAGTGTACGAGAGTGTAAACTTTTGGCCTTCTACGCGTCATCAATACATGAACATGAATTTAAATTTAAGCAGAGACGATGCCAATAGCATGGGACACTCTGCCTCTTGTTGAAAGCACGAAACCAAACTGGCCAGCAAAGTTGATGCCGTGAGTAATGAGGGGCCAAGGGGGCCATATTGGGGTGGGGGGAGTCAGGCGGCGTTATTATGAGTGCATTTTAAGTATAAGCCTCTTTCTCTCGATGCTCATATGTTTATGACATAATGACAGTCGACTTTTTTGCACAGCGCCAGCACACATCACACATACGCCATGTTGCCATCATTGGCAGATGATGTGGCATGGGTGGGGCATAATGCGTCCATAGGATGGGGCTGTGGTGTGGCATCCAGTGGTAAACTGAGCTGTGGCACTCTCTGACATTTATGACTGGGATTCAAATGTAATCAACAATTTTTAACTCGCTTTAGCTTGGCTCGGCAACTTGAACTTCATATCCGAACAGGTTTATTATCTCAATCTGCTGGCTGCTCTGCAATAAACTGTCAGATTTTTGGGTTAGTCGCATAAAAGTTCAGTCACTGGCAAGGGATCAAAATGACTTGATGGCATCCTTTCTCTTTCACATTTATTCTTTCCTTTCATTTTTTTTTTTTTTTTTGCATAATATAATAATAATTTAATACTCGTCAGGCTGGCAATGTTTGGGCAAGTAAATGGGGAACTGTGTCAGTTTTATGATTGAGTGTGTGTGTGTGCGTGTTACGAGTGTGAAAATGCGTGGTTGGCTTGAGAAATTATTGACAAATGTGAATAAACCAATAAACCTAAAAAAATGAATTTAAAATTAACTTCTAAATAAGATATCAATTCATGCATTTATATAAACTACTCTAGAAATATAAAAATAAAAAAGTATTATTAAAAAATTAATATAATTGTTATTATAAAGTTACATAAAAAACGCAGTTATATTTCAACTCATGTTTATTAATATATATATATATTTCTTTTTATCGTTGTTAATTGAATTGATATTCATTTTTGTCAATAGTTTTTCATTTCATAATTAATTATTAATTTGTTATATTTGCAATACTTTTTTTTCAAGCTCGCCTCTTGCAATATTGCTTGTTTACACTCCAATGGATGTATTGGTGTGTGTCTGTGGGTATTTTTGAGTTCATCAATAAAATTTAAATCAATTAAGTCAAGTTTTCGTTGATATGTTGAAGCTACGGCTTTTTGTCCATACGAATCGCAAACCAAAGCATTTAAGCTGAGAGAATCAACTGGCTTTACCAACAACATATTAAATTAATTAATGCTGGGCATTGCCGCCCCACCCTCCAACGCACCCTTGCCACACTCAGCATTGCATACACTTGCAGCCTTTAAAAATGATTCAAGTGCATTTTGAACTTTTGAAGTGCCGCCAACAACTAATTAATTAATTTTGTTTTTTGTTTCGTAAGTGTAGAGTTTTGAAAACAGTCAAGGCTTATAGCTCTTTAAAAATATTAACAATAATGATAATAATACTGCACCACACATATAATTATTCTGTTCTAATTTATCTTTAAAAATAATATTTAACTATTTTGAGAATGCAACATATCAGTTGCATATAATAGTTTATAGTTTGATAAGTTTTGAACTTTATTTTTTTAAATTGGATAATTAAAAATGTTGCTAATTTGTTTAATCTTAAGTTATCTTTAAACCAGAAAAGCTTAAAAGCCTTTAGCACATTATTCCAATTATAGACACTTCCATAAATAGTAACATATTTTTGTAGGGTATTTAAAGTTGTGTTTTAAACTTTATTTGGGTCATTGACTTTGGTTTTGCAACGAGTTGGCATTTGGTTCTTTCAAGCTGAGGCTGGCCATAATGTCAGCCACTCATTACTCATTTACAACAAACTTTTCTTGACTTTTCATATTTTCTAAAATGCACTGTAAACACTGACACACATACACAGCATAGTTGCATGTATACAAAGAGAAGTGCTTTCATTGTATTGATTTTCATGAATCTTTAAGAACAAATTGTGGGCAACCAAATGGGGCAGCTTGTGGGTGTTGCAAGTTGTGGTTGGGCTTGGAACGGCACTGAAATGTCGGCCAGACAACAAATCGCCAGCTATAAATTCTGCACTTAAAAAGTTTGCACAGTTTGAGCATTTTGAGCATTTTGTGGTTGTTCATTGTTGTTGTTCTCGACTCTTTACACAAGCAATTTCGGAGTAGGCTTTCAGTACGTAATCGCGAATTCCCTTGTTTCAGTTTGCTCTTTTCGTTTTTTTTTTATTTGCCGACATTTACAATTTATTTTTATAATTTCTAACATGGCTTATCTGCAGCTTCTACGCTTGACTTACAGTCACAGGGTCGACAAGTGTGGGCGTGGCCGGGTTCTGTAACATGTGTTTTGTTTGTCGAGTTTGCAACAAGTGGCTGTAAGCCAGGTCGTTCACCAATTGCTTTGCCATTTTTGTGGCTCAAATCGAAGAGTTTACACCACCCAGAAGTGTGACAAGACTACTGGTTCACATTGTCTGTGAAATGTTTTTGCAGCTCGACTTTTTTTATACATTTTTTGCTTAAAATGCTTCAGACTCTTCGAATTAAGCAGTTTCTTTTGTTGCTTAACTAATGTTTTCTGTATATAATCTACTATTATGTAAATAATATATTGTCACTTAATAATACTTTGCATCCAGGTATCTATTAAAATGTGCGTTTTTTTTAGTACGAAGCAGCGTTAATTATATACAATTGGGTATAATTAATTTTGTTTAGCAACTTTAAGGTTCTCAGTTCGCCCTGAAACTTGGGAAAAGCCGACAACAAAAAGCTGATTGCGGCATATGAGAGTCATGACTTGAAGCATGCCACAAAAGCTCGACGTCGAGCAGCTGCCTGACTGAAAAACATGTTGCGTGAAAAACGATTAACTTGTTCTCTTGGGCATTAGGTCGCTGATAAGTGGATGGCAGGCTGGCTTGCAATATGCTTCATAATTGTGCATCCTACTTTATGCCATACTCTTTAGGTGAGTGACTTAATAATTAGACGTGTCTTACATCTAAATATATGTATATTAAGTTTTATTTATGTGGCTCTATTGCTTACAAAATAATTACTTGTTTAGTTCGGCCTCCAATATTATACAAAATTTATTAGTACTAGTATCACACAGTTAAGCTTTTCTAACTTGACCTATCCTGAGCAGAATTGATCAAATAAACATGTAACTTGATATTTGGACACCAGACATTATTTACTGCTTAATACTCTGACAACTATTAAATAAATCAATTTAATAACGTCTTTAATGTAGACTATCTAAACTGCACACATTTGAAATACAAAAATAAAATAATGAAGATATTGCAATTAATTTTAAAAGATTACAATACAAAAATTAAAGACTATACACTAAAATTGATATTTTACTCTTTATAAAAGTTAATGTTACAAATATCAGAAAGTCTGATAGACGAGGTCTACTATTTTAAGAAGAGAGAGATATTTCAACTTTACATATAGGCTGTATCCCTTTCCCTTTCCCTTCAAGGATTATCTCACCCCAGAAATAAAAGCGAATATTATTCAAGTCTTAGTCAAGTCGTAAGGTCTTACGTATTTAATTATGGATTATGCTCGAGCTAAAACCCAAGTTATGACTCTTGTAATTTGAGCTACCTTTTTATATTATACGCTGGCTCTTCTAAACTCCAAACACGCACAAAATATGATATACATATATGATATACATATGTGTGCAGAGGGGGAGGGGGCAGACTGACATAAGCAAAGTTTTACGATACTGTACTGTTTGTTGTATGTTTTTCTTAACTGAAAGTTTTCGTAACATTTTGTTGCTGTTCTTGTGCTTCGTCTTACACACACCTTATCAGCAACCATAGCTTTTGCTTTTGCATTTTCTTTTTGCATATGTTTAAAATTTCGCCTCTTAAGTGATTTTTTGTGTAGCACACTTTCAGGCGCCTGTCTGAGCCCGATTTTAAATGCGCGGTCAAAAATTGTAGCGCCTTGTGCCCCTTTTCAGATTTCACACATTTCCACCAACTTGACTCCATTTTATGTGTCTGCCGCTAAACTGAAACCGTTTAGCATGGCAACCAGAAAGAACACTCAAATTGTTTGTGTATTTAGATATAAATATTTTTTTTTTCGTTGGTTCTTGTTTTCCTTTGTGCTTGGATTTATAAAAATGCATAGGCACTCACATATTTTTTCTTTTTGTTCCCACAAATGGGAACATATCTTGTATTCTTGCGGTGATCTTGAATAATGCGCCTGGTAATTGGACCTATTTCTTATGTAAGGCAATTTTGCATATCGCTTAACCAAAAACAATCTGTAAGATAACAAGATTAGTTAAATTGTTTGCCAAGTGAGAATTTGATTATTCCATATGGAATGGTTTTAAAAAATCATAACTTTCCAAACTTCCTAATTTAAATAAGAGAGTAAAATAGATAATATATACATATATTAAATATATATTCCTAATCGATATGTAGAGATATATATGCTCTGAAGTCACTGCTCTTATATTATTAATTCAAGTAAGGATTAACTTTTTATCTAATCGAATAATGTTAATCATTCTCCATATACAAATCTCACCCCCTGTTACTCAGACTGTTTACTTTGCTGTCACAAATACTTTCCGTCTCTTAAACATACTCTGACTATTGAGTGCTGACTTACTCTTATTTACTCTCTCTCTCTCTTTCTCATGTAAACATGTCTCTATTTTCATTATATTTCTATTAAGTCATCACACTCTCTCCCAATCTCTCTCTTTGTCTCTATCTCTCACATTCTACGTCTTTTTTTCTTAAATTCCTATATATCTGTTCTGTAATTTCTTATTCCAAATTTAAGAAGCCCGGAACTATCAAACATTTTTATTACATTTCAATTCTTTAATAAATTAATCGCATTTAATCAGAATAATAAAATCATTGAATATTGAATTAATCAAATAATTATAATTAACGAGTCAATCAATACTTCATTGTGCATTTAAAGGATATTTTTGTGCAAATCGAATTAAATTTCTCCGACATGCTTAAAGTGTGTTCTGCATAAATATTTCTGTATTTTAACCCAAATATCTGTCAGACAAGCTGAATTTTCCAACTGGCTTTGTTTTTGCTAGTCGACCAGCTTCCGCTCAAACTTCCGCTATGAGGGAACACCCTTGCCTTACCCCTGCCCATTCGTCAGACATTAAACCAGACCCAGACCCTGACGCGTAACCCTGGTTCTGGTTGGAATCCCCCAAAGTTCCCAGGCCAGACGTCTCAACTCAGCTCCATCAGCTCAACTCTCCCGCATCAGCATCAACATCAACATCAACATCAGCATCAGTATCGCTTTCGCTTTTCTCTCTGCTCGTTTTGGCTTATTAAACATTTATTGTGTTTGCTGAGTTTCCGCTACAATTTGTTTTAGGCTTCCTGTTGTATTTTGGCTTTTTTACGGCTACGGCAATGGCTCGCCACGCCCATACCCCAGCCCCCGCCCCCGCCTACCGCCTTTGCGTCGCGTCGTGTCCTGTTCACTCACGCCTACTTATTTTAAATCCGAAACCGTTTACACATCAACAACTTTGCACTCTCTTATCTCGACTGCATTTGATGTGTCCCATGTGTGTGACGCCTCCGCCGACGTCGACGTCGACTTCGAAGTCGACACCGATGTCCCTGTCGTCCCTTCATCATCTCCACTTACACAAAGGAGCGTGTAGCATTATGTAGCATGGGGCATGTTTCCCGCTTTGAGCCTCTCACGTTCAAACTGAGTGCCCCTTCGGCATCTGTGGAGGGACAGTGAATTACACATCTATCACACGCTTTTCTCGCACCCCAATTTAAAAGCCAGCTAAGCTGAATAGTTAGTAGGTGAAAACCAACTCGGGTATTTCATTTGAGAAACTGAATTTTTCTTCTTATATTTGCTGAAATTTGCTTTTTAAACAATGTTAAACAATAAGTGAAATTTTAAGAAAGCAGCTCTAAAAGAATATTGTCTAATAGGTATAAAATCCTTTAGTTACGTATAAAAAGCTTTTTTTCAGGGCTATATTAATTTTGAGGTGCTTTTCTATTTCTCAGGGTTTGCTTTACTTATATGAATTTTATTTTTTAACAAAAGGAAACATTTTTAGGTTGTAATAAAAAAACCAGACCATTTTTTTAGGTTTCATTGCGATTTTGTTAAACTCAGTACGAGTTTTTCTGAGTGTAGTAGCTTAAAGAAGTAATGATTATTAAAAAAATGGGAAACAAAAGCATGGTGAAATCGGAAACATTATTGTGTGTGCATGTTTTCTATATCTCATCAGTGCCCCATACCGATTGAAAGATAACTCGACTCAAGAAGAAGATAATATATCGAAAGCAATAAAGTGAACAGATGTGTATAAAATATAGGAAAAGTTAGTAGTTCAGTATAACTTTGTTTGCCTTAATCTATGAAGTCTTTTCCCCCTCATATTTATTTTCCTTTCTTCTTTTTTTTGGAAACAAGATGAAAATTGTGTAATTTTCACAGCACTTAGCGTTGACTTTAAGACCACATCGCTAAGTAAAATGACTTTTTTATGCCCTAATCAAAGGTGCTACCATTTTGTCATGAATGGCATTATGACTATGTGAAATATATATATATTCAGGAGCAAAATGAATTGACAAACAAATGAAAATACAGTTCTTAGATGCTTAAAGCAAATGTGATGAGGGAGATGTAATATATATACATATATGAACAATTTTTGAATTAAGTAAATTAGTTTGATTCTAAATGTGTTTTCTTTGTGTGTTCTTTGACTCTGTGTAGCAAGAAAAACTCAATTTAGTATATTCTTTTAACTATGCTGATTCAGTACAAATGGGTTTTCATTTAACTTTAAATAAAATAATTCTGTTCATATTTTCTATACACATATATAATGTCTTCTGAAAGTGTATTTAATATTCGGCATTAAGCATGTAGCTGTTTTGTTTGCTCGTCTTTTTTTACGGCTCTGCTGCTGAGCACTTAATAAATTATGATTTGCCTGTTGTTGGGTGCTGCTCAAGTGTTGCCAACAAGTTGTTGCCTGTTTGCTGTTGTTGTTTTAGGCGCCTCATTTGGTTTATAAATGGGTAAAAAAGGCAGCGCGTTCGTATCTGGCAAAAATATCAATTACAATTAAATAGATTAAACCTTATCATGCAACAACTGTCGCACAAGTGTCCTGACAGCGAAGACAACGTCGAAAAGCGGCGCAGTTAAAGCAAAAGCAAAGAAAACTGTCACACACACACACACACAAACATACATATATATATGGAGAGTTACGAGACAGCTACACACACACACACACACACACAGACGTAAGAACACATTTATACAAGGACACCAGGAGTAAGGCAACTGTTAAAACGCTCTACAAGATTAATGAACGTACAAAAGTTTAGAGACAATGACGATGACGACGCCGACGAGAAGGACAAGAAGGAGGATGGGGACGTGAACGACAAGGACGTGGAAAACAACGAGGACAACAACATGACAAGCGGCGGAGACTGTAGCAAAATACAAAATAAGCAGACAACAAAAAAAATATCAACAAATATTCATAATGAGTAGTCGTAATTTGAATGCCCTTACGAACACTTATATGTATATACATATATTTAATGGCAGCTGAAGAGTGTTTTTAGCATAATTAGTACAGACATTTTCAATGTACAATTGCCAATTATTGACTATTATTATTTATATTCTATTTATTTTATTTTTTTCTTGCCAATTTTATCTTGTGAATTATGAAATATGCATCGTGAGTCATTTGTAAAGATTTCAAAATATTGGCAACATATATGTAATTTTCATTATAATTGACTATATATATATAAATATATATATTATGAATGAGATTTGCGAACTTCCATTTGGCTTTGCTATAATATGGTCTTGTTGAAGAGTTATATAAATGTAGCTCAGGATTTTATACAATTATGTTGTCAATAAAAATAGTTTATTGAATTTTTTAATATTGCTTAAAATGTCATATTTCTATCAGACGTGCTCACATTTAGACAACATTTTCAGGCTTCACGACGAGTCCCGACGGAAGAGTCAGTGAAAACATATTTCAATTATGAAAAGAGCTCACCAAACAATAATCAAATAAAAATTTGCTGGCGATTTGTTGACAACAAACGCTATTTATTTATTTAAAATATATTTATAAAATATTTCTAAAATACTACATTGCCGATTGAAAATAATTGCATTTGTATGTCGTTTACTTTATTTATATGAAAATTGCTATTAAAATATTTTGGAGTGTATACAAAATAAAATCACATAATCTGGAGACAGCAAAAAAAAATAATTTTTTTAAAATTTATTTGAAATCCTTTCTATTTGTGCTCAAATAAATAAGTAAACGTTTTAGTTAGGTGTTGAACACCAATTGAAAAAACTCTCAAATAATTGCTTACTCATATGGGTTGTATATGCCTGTAGGTATTCGGAGTACCCTTTGTTAGGGCATAGCTATATATATGGGATACACTTAGGCGCGCCAAGTCCGTAAGTTGTGCAAATTTATTTTGGCGTAAATTTCATTTCACTAATCGAATCGATTGTTGTGCGTTTCATTTGATTTGAGGCTGTCTGACTTTTCGCCTCACGCGCACAAATAATTCATCCAGCTTCGTTGTTTACTGACCGTCATTTGTTTGTGTTCGTCCTTGCTTCCACATTTATTTTCTAGTTTCTGCTGAGCTGGATGTGTTGGGATAGGTCTTCTTACATAGTGGCAGTAAAACAATCTCTGCTGTGGCATCTTCTCAATTGCATTTATTTTCAATTTATTTCGAACGCGACTTTAAAGTGTAACATCGATTTTGATACCGTCAAATACAAATTGCTTATCTACGCTTCGCACATTTAAGTCGAGAGAGTGCGAGTGAGAGAGATATATTAGCATTTACTTTAAAATTATATAATGCGATGAATTTGTCCCTATTCTCACTGTCTCTCTCTCTCGCTGTCTCTCTCTCTCTCTCTCTCAGCCAGTGTTCGCCTTCCTCCTTGGCGCTTTTGTTTATATTGCTTCGTTTTCGATTATCGCGCATTGCACTTATCGCTGCCTGCGGAACACACACCACCACCACCAACACTGTCAACGTCTGCAACTGTAAATTTGGTTAGTAACAGAGCTCAATCACAGTGGTTCCATCTCGCTCTCTCTGCCGATTATCCATTTACATTTGGTTTCATGCCGTTTTGGTAATTGTTGCTTGTTGAATTCAGCTGGCAGCCAAGTATAAAGTCCAAGCACTTGTCGAGTTGTCTGCTCAATTCTTGTTTCCATTCTGTTTCTTTTTTTTTTTTTCTTTCTCTCTCTTCTTTTATCGGCAGACATTTATTATCCAGCCACTTTTTTATGCAACGCCTCAGTAGCAGGCAAGCAAGTTTCCCAAACAGTTGACCATCAGACAAAAAAAAATAAAAATTTTGTCAGCGACGAGTACAGTGAAGCCTGTTGCTAAATGAACACTTGAGTGCTGCTGTTGTCAAGTTGATGAACTCTTATGAAATCTCGGATAGTGTCGCACAAAAAAGACGCTGAGAGTGACAAAGTGAGAAAAGCAAGAAAGGAGAGAACAGATGAGAAAGTTAGTTTGGCAAAGAGAAAAGGATACACAGTTGTGAAGAGGAAGAAGAAGACGGAAAGTTGAATTGGAGACTCGCATTGTAAATAAATAATAAAGTAATATAGAGCAAGAAAAGGCAAACAGAGAAAGAGAGACAGGAAAAAAACTAGAAAATAAAAACAAAACAATATTGAATTAATATTTTATAAATAATAAAGGGAGGAAAGAGCACGGAAAATAGCAGTAAGGGAGAATGGGTAAAATTAATACACAGAAAAAATAAAAATAAGAAAGAGAGAGAGAGAGAGAGGACAAAAGAGAAAAAAATTAGTTCGTCGGAGAAGGGGACGATTTAATAACAAAATCAACAATAAATTGATCAAATTCTGATTTACCAAGAAAATAGAAGAAAACGATAGACAGCGAGGAAGGGGCAGGACAGAAGGGGCATAGAAGGTAATAAAATACACTTTTAATTTTTGCGATTTTCAACCACTTTTCTAACTGAATAATAAATAAGCTGCCCATCGTCAGATTTCGTCCCATTTCAGGCCCTGGACAATATTAACCGGCCCAAAAGTCCTCCCGGAAACTTAAGCCAAACTAAACACAAGCAAAGCAATGTGTGCCATTTGCCAAAAATTTTGGTAACAACAACAACAATAATAATAAGTACAGCAATGACAACGTCGACTGCAATCGAAGAACCTGCAAAATGGACGAAAGTTGTTTGGCGCACAGCAAGAACAAATGGCCAGAAGCGACTGACCAAAACTGGCCTAAACTGACTGACTGCTGATGCTGTTGCTGTTGCTGCTACTCTGCCAATATGACTTGGACTGGGTTGCCAACCCCCTCCCCCTCCCCACACACATACACGTGCCTCACCGAACCACACTTTGGCTGTCCTTTTGTTTTAGACAGGTCGTGCGCCATTTTCCAGCAATTTTTTACTTTTTTAATTGACATTTGTTTCTGCACTCTATCTCGATTTATGTGTGTGTGTGTGTGTGTGTGTGGTATGTGTGTGTGTGTGTATATTTGTGTGAATATTCATGTGTGTATTTGGCTTGGAGCACTTTCCGACCGGCGGCTGACATTTTTGTAATTATAGCACAAAATTGATTTGATTTTTGATTTTAATAGGTATTGACAGTATTCTTAATGAAGCGGACGCTGACGAAACACAGCACTGACATTATATATTTACACACACACGCACACACATATTTTATATGTATATATATATATATTTACTAACATATATATATGTATAAATAACACACACAAAAAATAATACCACCCTCGTAAATTTTCATTTTAATCAAATTAAATCAATTGAACAATTAACATTCGGTTTGCTTCTTTCTCACTTTTTTTAAATAGTTTTCTTCCACTTCTTAAAGAGCATTCATAAGTTCGTTAAACTTGCAATTTTAAAAAAAGACATGTTTGAAAATATTTCTTGTGAAAGTGGTGCTATTATCTGTTCCGCAACTGTGCGTTTGTGAGTGCTCGAGTGTGTTTGCACAAAGTCAGCCCCAAAAGCTTAAACATTGAAATCTAATTGAATATTTAGTGCAGAGCCACTTGTAAGTTGGTTGTCATACATACATATATATAAAAATATATATATATCTATATAAAAGTATATGAATGTGGTTGTGTGCTAGTGTGCCGAATCGCACTTGAGACACTCAGCAATACCACAAATATGTAAAGTTGAATATAAAAAATGTAATAATAAATGCAATTAAAATTAAAAAGCAAACAATTGTATTTAAAATATTTAAATTATATTAACAGCTTATTTTGATTGCTTTCAATATTCAATCAATACGCAATGACTCAATTATAATTTATTATAATTATATTAATATAATTTCTTTCTCTTGTTTAACCATTTCAATTAGAGAAATTCCCAATTCGAAGCTTATTCTCATTTTTATTGATGTCCACAGATATATACAGCTATGAGCAGATAAATGCGGGAAAAATATTAATTTTGCATTATACAGCGCCATTTCGATTCATTCAGTTTTAATTGACATCTCTATATAGAGGTTAAGCCAAATTAAAATACCCTCTACAAGGGTATACAAATATATTTGTTTTTATATTATGTTAAGCTGGATGGTGGAATGAATAAGAGAACTGTTTCTCAAAAGAAATATGTGGAATTATTTTATTTTATTTATTTATATTATTGGTAACACTACTGATTGTTAGAATAAAATTCCATATAAATATAATTCTAAATTCGTATATTAAATATTATTATATTTATAAGCTCGTTTTAAATGTATTTTTAATTATATATTCTTCATCTTATGAAAGGGGTCAAAGCCGCTTTCCAACCTTGCATATTCCCCAAAGAATGCAATTCTAAATAATTAATATTTAGATTTACAGCATTCTGCAACTACTTTGAAATGTAAAGTGCAAAGTGCAAAAGCATTTTATTGTTCATTTGATATTGAAGATCATCTTGCGGCCAGTTTGACACCTTTGGATCAACTCTTCAATTGGAGAACTTTCAGTGGAATTCAGGGAATTGTCTGTTGGCCTAGGTTAAATTAGCAAATCGACAAATATGTCCTACTCAATACTAATGTATGTGTGTGTGTGTGTATGTATTTATGTGTAGGTGTGTTTTTGATGGACTATGTTTGCTTATCGCTTTACGTCCTACTCTCTCTCTCTCTCTCTCTCTCTGTCTGTCTCGCACACACACATTGTGCACGTGACTGACGCCTTGCCAGTAACCATTGCCAGTTCCTATTCCCATTCCCAATTCCCATTTCCATTGCCCATTGCATATTTGTGTGTATGTGTGTGCGTGTGTGTGTGCGCTTCTAAATGTATGCAAAGATAGCATCTGTTTTCGTCGTGTTACCGACTTACACATGTAAGTCACTCATATTGCCATGTCTCTCTATCTCTCCCTCTTTCTCTCTCGCCACCGTCTGTGTGTGTGTGTGTGTGTGTGTGTGTGCTTAAGCGCCTACATTCATTACACATGTATGCGTATTAGGCGCAAATATTGGGGCTTTACTTAAACAGCATTAAGTCGAAATTAACATGTCTGAATAGGCTGCGTGCTGAGCGTCATAAAGCCGCACAAAAGCTTCCCTCTACACACAAACACACACACACACAAACATACATGAAAATAGTTTCAGCTAGTAGAGAATCTTATTTTTCAATTTCTGTTAAATTCACTCTATCAAATGCAAGCGCATGAAAAAACAAAAAATAAAAAAAAACTAAAAAGCCAACAAGCAAAAAATGTAAGCCAAAACTTCGTTTTGGGCAACCAACAAAACAAGAAACGAAAGAGAAGAGAAGAAAAAATACAACTGCAAGCTTTGCAACAAACAACAACAAATAACCAAAAAATAAATAAAAGAAAAGGAAAAAACGACACTCGATAAATAAATAAAATTTCAGACAAACTCACATACACAGAGGCACACACACACACCTTTGCCATGTGTGCTGTCATTGTGTACTAAAATGTGCCAAAAATAAGAATTGCACCTTTCACGAAGCGCGCTTTGAGTCTGCATTCGTCTTCGGCTTCGGCTTTTGGTCGACTGAGTTCGCAAAAGCTTTCGCTAAATTGAGTGAGCTTTGAAGAGCAGCAGAGAGTACAGTAAGGACAACTCTCTCCCTCTCTTAAGTGGTGAATTTTAACTGAAGCTGCAACTCAAACGAAAATTGAGTATTATATTGCACAACTCTTGAGTGCATTTGAGAACAAGAGAAATCTATGAGTCGAGCAGTTAAATATCTCTTGAGTTTTGCAAATTTCGAGCAGTGCAGATGAGTGAGCCACTTGGAAACTTGAGCACTCTCAATCTCTCTCTTTCTTAAGTAGGTTGCAATCGCAGTTGAGTGTTGAATTTGTAACTGCTCCCTTAAACTTTTGAGCTGGGTCAACAAAGTGCATAGTTTGTAGTAGAGAAATTAAAAGAGTTGCCGAGTAATAAAAATTGCTCAAAAAAAAGAAATAATCACTCAACTATTATAGAGTGTAAATATTGCAATGAGCGCAGTTGCAATAATTTGACTTTCTTTTATTATTTGAGATTTAAATAAAAAAGCATCACAATTAAGCTTAATTCTAATATTGGTCTAACATTTACATATTTATATTTACATATTACATATTTTAATTTAAATATAATTTGAAACTGGCTGAAAATTAAAACAAACAAAACTCACTTTAAGACTCAATTAATTTAAGCCCAACGAAATTGCAAATTATTATTGAAAAAAGCTTTAATATGCTATATTTTATTAATATATTATTGTTTAATTTTATTATGTAATTTTTATTTAATATCTTTTATATTTAATTTAAGTTCAGCATTCTTAATTTCACTCACTTTAATCCTTTAGTAATGTAATACAAAGGAATTTGCAATGGTTTTTGTTTTTAATTATAAATAAAAATTATTTTTAATTTTAATTTAATTTAATATTTTGTGTTTACTTAAAATTCAGCATTTTTTGTTAGTTTTTATTCGTAAATTACAAATTCACACAATTTTCACACTATTTTCGTTTTCGACTTGCTGCTAGTCATCTGATTCGTTGCCATATCTATATAGAAGCCACTTCCAGAGCAGATGCATCAGTCGCACATCGTCGCAGATGAAGAGCAGCAAAGATCTCAAATGATTCGCAACCAGCTGATTGGCAGCAGTTGCCCAACTTTGGAGCATTGTGCAACGGATCGAGAAATCTATATATACTAACTATAACTGGGAGAGTCGAACGTTTAATGAGTCAACCTGGCCGACAATCATTTACATTTATAGCCATATGTAGCCATTTTCTTCTTCTTGCCTTACCAATTGAAAGCAAGCCAAGCAAGCACTGAGAAACACGAGCAAATCGTTAGATTTAACGAGCAGCTGCTGTTTTCATTATCAGCGCAACAAATACACTCGATTTGCATTATTATTCGAGAGTGGAGTTACGAAACTGAATAATCGACAGTCTTCGGGACTATAAAAATTATGCTCCACTTGCAAACAATTGGGCATGCTCTAGTGGAGAGTGCTCGACGGGGAGATACCCTGTAGCAATATTTGTAGCCATAGTTTATTGTTCTTTTCATTTAAATATTTAAAATTAATAATTAATTAGTAGCCTTCATTTTCATTTTTAAAATTTTCTTTAATTTTTTATATTTTTAAAGTTTTTTTTTTAATTTTTGAACTGTCTTTTGCACTCATTTAATGAAAAATGAAGCGAATAAAAAGGTAAAATAAATAAGATACATGAAATGAAATGAAATAAATAAAAATTTTAAGTTTGATGAAATCTTGACAGATGATCAATTTGTCAGTGTCAAGGCAATTCCCGATTAGAAATATATATCTTTAAAACTTTGATTATGGACATTTGGAAACAAGAAGGAAATTTTCGTAATGTTAGAAAATATATTCAAAATGTGAATGCCTCTGAATGGTCTTGGCAAAATCGGCTTTTAATGCTGATCAAGAATATAAATACCTTATAGAGTCGGAGTTGATTCCAACTTCACTATACACATTTCAAATGGGTTGTTAATATTCTTCGAATAAATATTTGTGTTTAATAAATTAATTTCATTTAAAATAAATGTATTTACTGTTTAAAAATTGAATTTTAATTCAATGCAAATTAATAGTATAATTGACTTCAATTCAATCATAACTTTATATTAATTATTCTCCTTCTCCCCGTCTCTCTGTTGCTCCATCTCTGTATCTGTCAATTTCTGGATTATATTCGTATCCGAGACATTGTTGACAAGTCAAATATTGCAAATTCTTATAAATTGATGCAGATAATATGAATTATGTGCAAACAAATGTTGTATATAGATATTAATAGAGAGAGAGAGAGAAGTCATTAATAATTCATAAAATATATTTCACAATAAAATTCAATTGATTGTGTAAACATTTTGCTTTGCCGCACACTGGCAGGATGCAAAACGTTGAAACAAAAGCGAGTTATCAAATGTAAAATGGAATGGAAAATGAGAAAAGTGAAAATGAGCAAATTCGACTCAAACACCAACGTTTGATTTACTGTCAACCCAATGATAAATGTTCTCTGGTCCGTGTGTGTGTGTGTGTGAAGTATTTGTCAGCTATGCAACAAATTAAAATCAACTGTAGAATACAGTACTAAAAAATATATGTAAATAAGCCACGAAAAGACCATAAATCAAAATGCATTTGAAATTAAAAAAAAACAAGAAGCAAAGGTAATTTCCAAAATGAGAGCAGTGAGTTCATTCTGCTTCCTCATATTATTGTTAATCATAATAATATTATTACTATGAATTAAGTGTGAACTTCAAAATTATATTCCGACTTTTCTCACTAATATCACTCCCTATACTATTTTATTACATAGTTCTATTTATTTATTAAATATTCTAGTTCATTATTATTTTAAATGAATTTAATATTGTCCGTGACTTATAAAGTTGTGTTTTTAAAAGTATTTTTATTCCGCTTCAAAATTAATTTAATTTCAATATTGTTTGGATTGAAAAATCGATCTCAATTCCCTTTTTTGGTTATTAAATGAAAAATAAATACATTAGGAAACATTGAATAATTGAATGATAATTGTATTCGTTTAACCAAAAAAACGGTACCTAGTTGTTTTCCATAATTATATATACGCATATATTAGCTTTACTTCAGTTGGATCCAGCATAGAAGCGAGTTTTGTCTTTTTTTGTTTGAATATCCCCGATTGATATATATTTATTTAGCGGAAAATATATAATTTCGCCCCACCTGCCTCTCAGTTCACTTGTGCAATTTTAATTAACACAAAATGCGCAAATATCCAAAAGGAATACAAAGTAGCAAAAGCAGAAAAAGTATAACTAAGTGAACAATGTGCATAAGAGAGCAGCTTGTTAAAACAAAGCTGGCAGCCAAGAACAACAGCAACAGCAACAGCAACCAAAACAGAGAGTCTGAGCCTGGCCTCAGGTTAAATGTATGCAAATATAAACATCGTGTGAATCCTTGGGCCTGGGCTCAAGATAGTGGTATTGGGTAGATCGTCGACAACACTCAGACCAACACTGAGACCCACACTCAGACCCACACTCATATTCACACCCATCTACAAGTGGGTGCCTGCAGCAATACTTAGACCAATGTTTTGCATTTAGCTCACTGTCGAGTATTTGGCCCGAAGTGCCTCGCACTTCATTGTTATACTTACTGATGGGCCAAAGTGATTCTTGGCTCAAGTATTTTTGATTGGCTGCTAGCCCCCTGCCAACTCCTAATCAGAGCGCCGCAGGCTCTTTTCTACCTGGCGACCAATTGAGCGAGTAGCGAAAAAAATTAAAGAACAACATACCACAAAAAAAAAAAAATAACAAAACAAATATTGTGTTCAGATTAAGACTGCCAATCCTAAAGATATCCTGTGGGAATACAGCATTTGTATTTACTCCAAAATAGAGGTGCTTACTTTTAAATTTGATTTTGAGTCTGAATATCTTTCATTATTGCACATATTAAATCAAATCAGTACAGTATAAATAAATACTTAATTATAGTGTTTTGAAAATTAGAGCTCTATTTAAATGTAGGCAATTCTATTTACTAATTTAATGTGAACAAAAAGAGTACAAAACTAAAAAAATATTTTAAAAATTAAAAAAAGGGATATAATAATGGGAATTATAATAACGAGTTTCAAATTCGCAAAAAAATTTAAAAACAAATATAATGAGCTAATTTATTTAAGTGCTTGCTTTTATAAACAATTAATTTAAACAGATATTGCAATAATTAAATATTTCCAAGAGTATATTCAATCACTAAAGTATTATATCAGTGGGATAATAAATAGAAAACGACAAATGTGATTAAGGAAATAATTTTAAGTCATTCTTTAATTTTAAGTTTACTCTTCGATTGCCATTTGAAAACCTTACTTTAAAATAAGGCATAAAGAGGAAATTATTGAATTCGCTGTAAGTAATTCCTTTAGTATGCTTGACTTATTGCCATTGAGCTGATTTGGTTTTGAAAATTTAATTAGCCTTTAAATACTTGATAAAAGTTGAGGCCAGTTAATGCAAACAGTTGCCAGTTTTTGGGCTATGAATTGAAAACTTTTCGGGTAACATTATTATTTACTTTTGTAAAGTTTTTCGCGACCCACATTACAAATTGGACCATAAAAGTTATGACTTTATTAAACGTGAATCGACCAATTGAAATTGAAGTCTAACGTCAAACACTCAAATCGCTTAATGAGAAATTGTTTAAGAACTCAACAAAGAGTTGCACAGCTTATTACAAAGAAATACATTTTTTTGGCTCTGCAAATTGAATGCAATGAAGTTCTGAGTAATATTTGATATGGGAAACGTAATAATTAATTAGTTGACTGTTGGTTCATCAATTTTCATCTATTTAGCCTTCAAATTACAAGAGCATAAATAATAAATAAATACCAAGCAAAATGATTAAAATAAATCAAATATTAAATTCAAATAAATATCATCAAGTTTTGCAACTATAAGTGAAACTTAAACTATTTGTGGGTGGCTTTAAGCTGCCATTTAATATGCAAGCAACTTAATTGATTTTGCTAAAATGTATCTTATCAATTCACATAAATGAAATTTAAATAATATACAAACTTTGATGTGTTTTTCCCCTTGCACACATTTTCAATATTAAATAAATACAAACAAAAATACATTCTCAATCATCACTAAAGAGATTAATTGCAGATACAATAAGATAAATTAGAAATTATATAAGTAACGACAAAGGATATTAAGGAAATAAACATAAGTCAGTTAAATACCATTGTTAAATATTTAATCATTCGTTTATCTGTAATCAACTTGTAATCTCTCAAACATATTCCACATAAATAGTGAGCTTTTGATAATTTTATTTATAATAAACAATATTATTAAAATATGCTTAATTCACTTCAGATAAATTGCAAATTTTAATACATAACTATTTTCTCATATCTTTGCTATGGTAAACTATTACTTGCTTAAATTGTTTAACATATACTTTTGGCATAAAATATTTCCATGATTAAATGAAATCACTGAAAAGGGTTGATGTAAAATATAATTGCATGAATTAGATAAACTATGTATGATTATTAGAGATATTATAAATTTTTCCCTTATCTTTTCATTCAATTTGTATTTCGTTTTTCGTAATTTGTCTATTTCAATTAATTTTATCAATGTGTTTTGTTTTTATACTAACCGAATAAATGTACTAAAAAAGCAGAATAGTAAAAATCAATTAATTTGAAATTGAATTTAATTGGATGCTGATTTTGACTTTTTCTAGTCGTTTCTTGATCATTAATCAAGGGCTAAGAAGACACCTTTCCTGTGTTTTTGCAATTTAATTTACGTGACATTTTTTGTGGGGAAAAACCAAAGGAAAAATTTAACCATTTGCATAATTTGACCATAAAAACAAAACCAAAAAAAAACAAACCTACAAAATAAAAAAAGTAGGATATATATCTATATTAGTGCTTATGCATACTGACAAACACTTCATTTATCAAGGCAAATATGGTGAGCTAATGATAAATTATGCTGACGCCGCGTGACAGGGGCAGGGGCAGGGAGAAGTTGGCCAGAGGCTGTTTGGGTCCAAGCCACCGGACCACATGTCGTATGATTGACGTATGCGCTAAATGCCTTAAGTATTGCATTCTCCCTCTCTCCCTGTCTCTCTCTATGACTCTGACAACTATGCAAAATCACAGTGGACTATTTATAATATCAGTGAAGCTCTCCCCTCTACTCCCCTCTTGCTAGACATCATATTAGTTATGCAGGCGGCTGCGTTGATGAGAATATGCAAATTAGTTGGCAGACAAACTGCGAACTTTGCCACTGCCGCGCATAGAGTGAATAAATAATAATAATAATAATAGTAAAAAAAATAAACAGCTGAAAACTATAAACTTCATTGTAGCCGACGGCAAAATGGACATTTTCGGTGTGCAGGTGTGGCAGGATTGGGTTGCATGTCGCATCACCTGCGCTTCATCAGTGTCAGCCGAAAAGTATGCAAACATTTTTCGCACTTTATAATTAAACAAGTCTAGCAAAGAGGGGCAAAAGACAAAAACGACTGAAGGCCGCAACTCTAGAGTAACCACCCCCACCTCACATCCCCATCAAAGCAGCTACGACAAGCTTGCAACATTTGCACTGTAATGAACTTTTGCAATAAACTGCGCCGCAATTTTTCGCTGACAAAGTTTTCCCTCCCTCCCCCACCCCACCATATCAAACACCACCCCTTCAAAGCCTGCCCGAAACTTCTGTGACAGTGCCAAGAAGTGGGTGCCTGTTTAGGGTGGGGGTTCATAGAATAAGACGAAGACGAAGACGAGCCGTTGCTTATTTGTTCTGTTGCATCTTTATTTCCGGCTAGCTGCGCATTTTTATTGCACTCGAAAAGTAGATGCAAGTTCAAATGTCAAACTACTTAAAAACTTATTGTTAGCAAAAGTGCGACAGCAGCAAAGCAGCTAACAAAACAGCCACAACAACAACAAGCTAACTTGACTCCCAAAATTCAGTTCGCATAACAAACATACTGAGAAATACTCTCAGAATATTAACATCAAAATCAAAAAAAAAAGAAAATTTGTGCGCTTAACATTTATTTATTAATTGATACTAATTATTTGTAATTTTCCTAATTAGTATTCTGTTATGCAGAAATAAAAGCAAAATTTGTATACTACAAATGTTCAGAACATTGATGAAAAAAAGAACGTTTCAACTTTTTCAATTTATTTTGTATACCTAAAAATTATTTTCATATGCTAGCCTAATAAATGAAATCTAGAAAATAATTTTCTACACAGCTCTGCTAGAATGAATTTGAACAATGTTAGAATGTTAAAACAAATTTCATGTTTCCACAAAATTATTATACACAATTAAAATCACCATTAAGTTTGGATAGCTGAATATTTAATATTAAATAAAATATAATATATTTCCAAAGCTTGTGTGAACGTATTTATTAGAATGCGTGATAAGCTTAGAAGATATCCATATTACTCGCCGCATTCTCAATCGCTTTCACAATCACAAACCCCACAATAATATCATAATACCCAAAACACAAACACACAACAACAACGACAAGTTCTCAAATATGCAAGGCGAGCGGAGTGCGCCAAGTTTTTGTCGACTAAAGTTGAACATTTTCAATAAAACTGCAAAAATTATTTGTCATTTGCAGTGACGCCGAGCCAAACTCCACCTCCTGTCCAACTCTTAAGGTACATTTCAGGCACACAACAAGGATAATGGGCAGAAGGGAGTGGGGAGAGGAGATTTTGGATAACCGCATCAAATAGTAGCTGAATGCGTTGCTGGCTCTGGGCACGTTTCAAGTTTTCGCTTCAACTTCAAATCAAAATATATTTAAATGCATTTGACCGCAAAACGCATGATAATTTCTATTGCCAACCCTTCCTCAGGGGTAGGCAGGCGCCATAGCTATGCACCTTTTTGGTGCCACAAATACACATTGTTGACTTTGCATAATAATTGAGTTTAACTACTGCAAAACGAAGTCAACACCAGCAAAGGCACGATGAGTTTAGCTTGGCTGCGTCTTTGTTTGTGTTGAATGAAGTCAAGCCAAGTGCAGGATATGCAACCTCTACTGTCTCGCTCTCTCACCCTCCCTCTCTCTCCTCTCCCTCTGTGTGAGCTGCATTGGAATTTTTAGCATAGAGTGCACCACACACACACCGTCACACACCCACAAGCCCATTTGAAAAGACAGCTGCTAACCAAACTTTGGTAGAGTCCTCTTGCACCATATACTGCTCCAAACAGCAGTGATGCCATTTCCTCCATTTCCTTGACAGATCAGTTTTGTTTATAACTGAGCTTGCAGGAAAAAATGCCTATATATCGCAAACACGTAGTTTTCCTCATAGTGATTACTATAAAGAAAAATACATCTTTGTTTTAAGCGATAAATTATAGACAACAGATAGATGAACGTTTCACGGTTAGATTAGTTGCGTGGAGTAAAAATACTTAATGAACTGTATAAGTTAAAGTTTCACGATTTATGGCTAAATTTGCCAACTTTAAAAATATGTATTATCTTATGTTTTTTTCTTTATATATATCAATCTATCCTTATTTGCTGGTATTTTGAGGTCGATCTGTCCTATTTTTGTGAGTCTGGGCTGGCATCTCTGGCCAACAGGCAGTTAAACAGTATAACTGTCCAGTAGTAAAACAGTGTACAGCTGGCCAAGGTTCTGTAAATGTCTGATAAACACCAGCTGCAATCAGTTATGTGTTTAGAGATACAAGTAAGCAAATAGTTCAGTTTTGTGTTCACTGAACTCCATTCAAAATCTTGGCTCGACTTTCAGTTTTAATGGACCATTTCATTGAGAATGAAAAAGTTTTTTTGAATTTTTAAAAAGTAGATTACTTCAAAAAATTCTTTAAAAAAACAGGTTTTAACTTAATTCAACAAAAAAAATATGTATAAAAAGATAATATTCAAAAAAATGATTTAAGAATTAGAACTGAATATAGAACTAAAGTATAAATTTAAAAAAATAAATATAGAGTAAAATAAGACTGTTTCAATCGGTTGTAGTCGACGAATATATATAGTCTCCAGATAAGTTGATAAATTATGTTGTTATTGGAGGTGATATGGTTTTAGATACCTCTCAATTCTCTGGCACTGATGGTGAGTCCAGCCTGATGCATTTAAAAATAAATAAAACAAATCGATAAAACAGATTACGATTGAATTGAAATGTGCATAAGTGAACAACAATCTTTTACAACGGTTTCCATCCAGTTTCTAGCCATTCTTATTGGGAAACAACAAGTAAATATTAAGGCTATTCAATCGATAATATAAACCAGACATCCCAATAATTTGCAAATTAGAAACTGTAGTGCTGACAATTTGGGTAAACTAAGTGCATTTACTTATTGGTTGGCCTGTAGCGGGTAGAATAATGCAAGTGCATGGCCGAAAACGACAGAATGCAATATATATCAGAGTGTCCCTTTATCAGTGTGGTTGTATAATATATGTATACGTATGTATGTGTGCATGTGCATGTGTGTGTGTGTGTGTGTGAGTTTGTGTGCTTGTGCGTCCAGTAAGGAGTTGTCAACAAAAACATAAAGACGCACTTATAGGCAAATGTTGAAACTGCACAGTGTTCTAGCAGGAGACTGAACCACACAAAAAGTGCAGACAACCTGCTCCTTCTGTCCTGCTGCTGCTGCTGCTGTTGCTGAGGCTGTTGCCAGGTCCTTGTGCCAAGTCCTTGTAGCTGGGCCTATCCCTATCGTGTCCGTTTGGTTTGCTTCGAGCTTCAGTTCCGTGCCTGTCCGTGTGTTTGCGAACTTTATTAGCAAAATTGTGTTAGTACCGAAATATCCATTAGCCCAATTACGTGTACTTTTGTATCTACGAGTACAGTCGGCCGTTGGCCAGAAGCTGAGTTCCTGCAACAAACTATGAAAGCCCCCCAACCCTTACGAAAATGATAAACAAAAATGGGAGGAGAGGCGACAACAGCATCGAAGGCAACTGAGCAGAAAACTGCCCCAGTTTTTGCATAATTTCAATAGATAATACAAAATATTATACGGTTTGAAGGTTTTAATTGCCTATACGAATGCTAAATGCGCTCATTGTTTAAGATTTATACTCGTTCTTAATAAGCTGACAATCATTTATTATTAGTAAAAAAAACAATTGTCTTTAAAATGTTCTCTAGATATATTAACAGTTGATTTCATCATTTTGATGATGTTGATAGCCTATATTGATATTTATGAAGTCCAGATATGATCCCGATACAAAGCTTGGGAAAGCATCACAAAAGAATGCTGCGAATTGATTATTCCATCTGGATTACCTCTAAGAAAAAAGTCAGGAAATTTGGGAATCCAGAACAAACACATTTTCCAGGTAAATCAATATTTTAGAGCAACCCTTATAGCAGCTAAATTACAGTCGGGCACCTCCAGAGTTATTCCAATAGACTTCAGCTTAACATTATATTCAGGTGTATAAACTAATGCATAAATATTGATTTACTTATCTGCACAAATATAGATTTGAATATGCAATAAACTATTTGTGCTAGATGCAGTGTGGATTGTCCACAATAAGATATATGCGAATCGAGTTCATTTGAATATTATAAATGGCTGTGCCCTATTCATGTGTGTATGTGTGGTGTAGGTGAGTGTGTTGGCTTCATAATGGATACTTGGGAAATTGAAAATGATAAACAAAGAAGCATTGGTAAAATGTTCTCCGTATTCTATGTGATTCTATTAAGTGCTATGGATTTTGCACAAGGCTTCAGCAATAATAATTTGTATTTTTATTTATTTCTGTATTGAGAATGAAACTATCTGGCAGCCTGATTTGCATTGAGTGGGAAACTTGTCGGTTGCAGTCGAGAAGCAGCATTCTATTTGGGTTAAATTGTAAATTGTTTGACTTGCGGCACAAATACAACTTAAGTCTTCGTTAGCTTGTTGTTTTGGCTTTTCCTTTCCAATTTATCGATTTGAAAACTTTGTGGCTAACTTGTACATAAATTATATTTCGAAATGTTAACTTCGATTGATTTTACTAATGGCTTGGCAATCCTACAATCGACCAGAATAAAGCTAATAGAAATTTTGCAGCTAAACATTATTTATTAGGAGGTCCCCAACGGATAGGTATAAAGTACCAGAAATCTAGCATATATTTGTATTAAAAATATTGAAAATAAGATAAGCAACAGTCCACAACTCTATTTGAATTTAAATTGAAATTATTCATTAATAAAGTTGATGAATTGGGAAAAGGTTTTTATGAAGAAGAGAAAATATTTTTGAAAAATATAAATGAAAAATGGAAATTAGATATGTTTTTTTTCTAAATTTTTAAAAATTGTACCTGGGAATTCAGAAAACGCAAACTCTGTTTTTTTATAAATATACCCTTGGTACCAAAAGTATGACGAACTTCTAAAATTCGGCGCAGTTGTTTTCCTGAGTGTAACCAACTCGCAGCTGCTCAGCTTTGAAATTTGTCACTTGTAATAGACGGGACAACAATGTGCTCCTCTGACTATCGTCAAGATAATTCAAATTGTTTGAACGAGAAAAACGTAGAAGGAAATCCCCGGACAATGGAAATTCACTAACTTGTCGGGATAATTTTTGGCATTTTAATTACACAGCGTCAACAACAAGTGGCATATTAATGCTGAAAATATTTACGTAATTTTTCCCAAAGGAAAACAAAAAAAAAATAAAAGAAAATCACAGGAAAAGGCTGAAAACAAGTGGCACTGAGTTTTCAAAGCTTTTCACACCATTTTCATGGCACAAAAGAAGACAAAAAGTATTCGCAAGTAGAAAACGGGTCTACTTACAAAATCCAGGAACAGCAATGGAGAGAGAGACAGAGAGAGAGAGAGAGAGAGAGAGAGAGAGAGAGAGAGGAACAAGAGGCCTGCGGCAGTGAAGAGAGCTCGCTGAATGAATAATTTTACACAATTTCCTTTTACGTGTATCTGGCAACTCTTGCTTTTGGCCCATCCCTCTTCCCCTTCCCCTACCCACACCATCTACCACTCCAGGTACTGCCATAACTTTCCCATTCCTCCCATTTGCTGGTTTACTAGTTCCCTTCTTTTGTAGACGCTGCGATGTCGTAAATAGCGGAAAATTCAATTAAAAAGCTTCAGCCACTAGAAAAATATCGTCGCCATGGCTATGACTATGACATAGGTACTGTCCAGGACAAGCTGCTCCTGCTCCTGCTCCTGTTTCTCCTGCCTCGGCTCCACTCGACGCGGCGACAGAGCGCGCTCAACTGGCTACTCCAGAGTGGGTGGTTGTGTAGACTTTGGAGCAGGGACTGTCATTATTACTAGCTGACGTCGGCCTAACAGCTGGGCTAACTCTCCTCTCTCTCTCTCTCTCTCGCTCTGCCTCTCTTTCTTCCTCGTTCGCTTGTTGGCCGGTTAAGGCTTCAGTTGAGCAATCACGTGACAGGTTTGTCAGGCTTTTGCTGCAAAATAAACCGAGCCTGCCAACTTCTAGTCCACGTCCAGGAAACACAAAAAAACAAAAAAAACAAAAAATTTAAAAGAAGAAAGAAATGAAATCGTGAACAATTCTGTCGTGCGTTTGTCTTTTTTCAGTTTTGCATTTTCTATGATTTTTCCGTTGGTTTTCCCTTTGTGGCTTTTGCTTTCCACGCATTTTCGCCGCAGTTGCCCAGTGACTAGTCCTCATTGACGGAATCTAGTTGATATTATTATAGTAAGCTTATCGATACTATGCACACTAATTATGAATAGAATATCAACAAAAAATGTTAATAAAGATAATATTTCAAGCGGATTAAGTTACGACAACAACTAAAAGATTACGTTCTTCTCTATCTCTACTCACTTGAAGCGGCTTGGGAATACCGATTAGTCGAACCGCTTATTAGTTTCTCTCTCTAACTCTATCTCTATATTTAGCTAGTTGCAATTAATTTGCCCGTGGCAATCATCCAGCAACGTGTAGACTCATTCCTGGCAATAGCAACCTGAATGACTCCGCCACTGTCACAAGTCGTCACTACTTCAACCCGCTTACTTTTTTTAGTAACCCCTTTTTTTGCAGCGGCTCTCGGCTAGCCCCAATCGACGGTTTGTTGGATTGTTTGTTCGCATTGCTAGGCCGTTGTCTGCGAGTGTCTGGCTGTCCGTCTGTCTGACTATGTGACAGACATGCTTTTGCGCTTTTCTTACTTGTAATTGACAGATTTTTCCAACGTAATGGCAGACAAACTGGTAACGACTTGACCAACTCAAGCTCAGCCTCACCTACCCCATACCATCGTTCCCTGCCCAAACATCACACTGAGCCCCCGATACGTTCATGCAAAACTAACGGCACTAACTAACTTTGGCCGGGCGTAAACAGTGAACAATGAATTTGATTGAAGACCTGGCTAAGGCGGCATAGTGACTGACAGTTCAAGTTTGTCAATCTTCAAATTGGAAAATTGTTACTATATTATCACTCAAATTAATGGATACATTTCTTTGATCAGTAAAGATATACACGGCCATATCTTGTTATCAATAATGTGGTTAATATTACGCAGTTCTCAAATGCAGTCAAGTCCTTAAATTAGCCTATATACAAATTAAATCAAATGATTTAATCGTAATGCCCATAAAAAGTCAGAATAATTATCTAAGAAATCTGTTGTATCTCATTAATAAAGGATAATAATTTAAATAAGTCTTTCGTTGTCTCCAGATTATTAAATCAAATCTTTCTGCATTTAAAATTATTCTAAAATCACATATAAACATAGAATGTAAAAATAGTTGGTTATAACAGCTGGTTCTCAAATACTACCTGCTTGTATCGCGAAACGAATAGTTCAGATTTATAATGAAAACTCAAACAAAACAAAACTTTGTAAGTTGTAAGTGTATTGCATATTCGGATATTGTCAGGTTTGTTTTCCACTTTCAGGTCGTCATTGTTTGTGCTGCCAGACGCCATCTGCATTTGATTTGTTGGCAACGACTTTGCTCCGATATATGAAAATTAATAGACACATCGGCCTCGGGTCTCCATCTCTATTTCCATTTCCATCTCAGTCTCTGACTCTTACTCTAACTCGCACTTATTCTCTGTCTTACCCTTTCAAGCATCAGAGTAATGGCAATATTTATTTTCCATTTTACCAACTTTGATTTCACACCGAGACTTCCACACACACACACACACAAATATATATATATATATATATATATATATCTATATATATAGATATATACGCAATTTTCACATGCACACAGTCCGAGTTGATTCATTTTGTGTCCTTTCTCGTTATCGCCAGCTCAACACTGTCTTTTGCTGTGCCAATTTTTCACTTTAGTGCATAAATATTTATTGCAACTCAATTTTGCAGGCAATAGAAATGCCATTTGCACCATTAATTCAATGCAACACCTGCCAGCGACGACTTGGCTCTGACTTTTTTGTACAATGTGCTCTCCACCTTTTGTAGGAAGAACGCAAAAAATCCACACACAGAGGAATTTTCTGGCAAGGAATTTGAAAAATGAAGTCATACTAAAATTGTTGTGTGTTTATAAAGATTCCAATATACGTACGCCATATATATGTATATGTATATATATATGTGCTCGGCAAGCTGAATGTCTGGCTTATGGCCATTTGTTGTTGCAGCTGTACTCCATTCATGGCCTTTATCGTTTCTGGCAACAGCTGTTGCCTGAATTATGCTAAGATTAACGCCGCAGCCAACCAAATGAAAACCGCCAACATCATCCCCATCCCCATCAACATCATCAGCATCGACATCATACCCATTCTCTCATTATCGTGTTCGCCCTGCCAGCTATTTTAGTTATTTTTAAGTGATTTTTAATAAAGTTGCCTCTGGCTAGGTGACTACCATAAAAAAACACACACACAAAAACCAAAAGCCCAATCGAAACCACAAGTGTGAAGTGAAAAGTGTGCGACGAGCAGTTTTACGATTATAGCAAAGTTTTTATCACAGAACACGTGCTATTCATACAATATTGAACTCTTTGGGTACGCCACATTTATTATTAAATTTAGAGATTGAGTTTAATTACATTAATTTGACGCTTCACTAACCAAAGCGCACGCGTTTGTGATTGTGTTTGTTTTTCCATCTCGTGTTAATGTTTGTGTTAAGTTTTTCAATCAGCAGTTGATGATTTGATAACATTTATGTTGTGGTCAAATTATAAAGCCGCAAAACAGTTCTGCCTGACTATATATAGATGCTTGCACTGGAACATTTAGTCGATGGATGACTTTTTGTATTAAAAATGGCTCTGATTAAAATTTTAGCCGGTCAAACTCACACTTGGACCAAAAATCTTCAATATTAGACTAGTATATAATTTTTCATTGGAAGGAAATGCCGAATTCTTTAATCTGTAATGCAACTCGGATTGGCTGATGAGCTCGGGTCTATTAGGATATAACTGAGTGCCTAAGCACTTTTGGATCTAAGCAAATTTATTTAGATGTTTTCCATTTCTCTACTGGGTATAAGAAAAAATATTCAATATTTGTTTAATTATATTGTGTCAGAAAAGATATATGATTTGGTCGACCGATCCGGACTTTTCAAATTTCTAAAATAATATTAAATATTTATAAATCCATATCATAGTTTATTTAATACGAATATTTCTACTTACTTGCCATCGTTAGATTTAAATTCAGACAAACACGATCCATAAGTTGGACTCGTTATGAAAAATACTCAAGTCCACATGCCATAATGAATAAAAATTCACTCAGCAGGAGAAGGCATCGGTGATTTTTCTTGGGGTAGATTTACAGAACATTTTTATAATAACTCAAGGTTGAAAACTGAACTAAAATATCTATGTATAAGCAAGGGGTAGTTTATAGGGGCTGTTTATAGCAAGTCAGCTTTGTATACAGAGAATATTACACTTATGGTAATACAGTCGAACAGATTATAAATATAATTTGTATAAACGCAATATAACAGTATGCTCATATAACAGAATATAAAACATGTAGAGGATGTAAGTTATACAACCTGTTATACAGCAACTCATACATATAACTTGGTGTATGCCAGCATGCAAGTATAACTTGTTGTATAACAGATTGAATAATTTATATCTTATACATATAAGTATTACAAAGTGTTATACCACTCGCATCATACGTTGTTATACAGTTATACACCTGTATAATAAAATTCCTGTTATAAATAACTGACATACAAAAACAAGGCATAAGAAAGCTTTCGTAAAGCTTCTCAACTCTACAAATGTGACAAAAGCTTAGTGATGAACTTATACAAAAATCAAGTTCCATTCTATGTTTATTAAAACATTTCTGCAATCAATTTATGGATGACATTTATAGCGTGCCCACTACTATAATCTAAATTCTATGAAATAGTTTAATAGTAGGCTCAGTAGAAGCACAGAAGGTGGAGTAAATACGTAGGAATTTAGCCTACATCCAGCTTTAGTACTTAGCTGAAATGAATAAATATTAAAAATAAATAAGAATATAAAAATGTACATAAAATAATAAAGGAAAATAATTAATAATATTTTTGTAACTCTCACTTTTCTGTAAAAAACCAGCGGAATTTTGGACTTATCGCTTAAAATAGCTGTGGTTAAATAACCGTTTTTAAATGTTGTACATTTTTTAAACGCCAATCAAAACAATTAAGTTAAACTAATTATAGTATACTATATAATGTACATGAATAAATCAACCGATTGGGCTTTGTTTCATAATATAGCCAATCTTGTCTACCAACGGATCATGAAATTAAATCAGTGCTTGATAAATGGCCAACAGCAAATAATAAAAATAAATAAATAAACTAACAAATTTTTCGAAAAAAACTAACAACTGACAATGGTAAAAAAACAGGCTGACTTTTAAAATCCACTCAAATTTAATTTAAAAAATGGCACACAGACAAAACGACTGAACAAATACACAAATAAACCTCAATCAATTGGGCACAGACAAATAAGCCTCGGATGCAGCAATAACAATAACAACAACAACCACTACGGAAACTTTGTTGTTATTGTTGCCTGCACGCAATACTAAAATAACGAAATACAAATAAAAAACAAAATTTTGTCTATAAAACTGCCAACAAATAACAAACGTAGTCGAAAATGCAAACCAAAAACGAATACGACAAGAAAGAAATGGTTAAAAAAGGCGACAAAAGACAATTTGAAAATATACAAAAAATATTTTTATTTTTATTTTGTTGTGCCACGTAGATACTCCATTTTAACAAATACCAAAAAAATATGGAAACTGAAAGATTTAAGTCCATGATAGGTATTTGTGGCAAGCGGTTCGTTTGAGTTAAAAAAGGTTAGAATCGAATGCAGGAGAGAGATCAATTTGTATATGTATCGATTCTCCAGATCATACTACTCTCACTCGTAGATCGACTCATCAGACTTCTCAACTTACTCGACTTAAGATAAAGTCGCACATACTATATTATCTATAGCTAACCTTTGCAAATTTATTAGTCCTACTCATTTGGTATACAAGTCCATACTGTGTAGTAAAAAATGTTTATGGACTCGACACGTTCCTTAAATTGATACTACGAATATGTGTCTATGCTCTTGGTTGATAAATTTTTGTTATACCATTTTATGCTGAATTTCATGTGTTTAAATAAAAAACTAAACGAAATTTTACACTTTAACATACATGCACAACAAGTATAAAAATATGTGTTTTTGGAGAACATTGACGCAAGGTATTTGAAAACCTCAACAGTTTACTGCCAGTTAGGGACAACTTGGAACCAGCTGGTGGGGAATGGGGAGGGGAGGATGTGGCTGGGTTCTCGGTTCTGGTATAGAGGCCAGGCAAATCTGCACAAAATTCAACGTAAACGAAATGTGTTTGCGTGCGCAGCAGCTGCAATTGTGTGTGTGTGTGTGTGTGTGTGTGTCTGTGAGTGTGTCACTGTGTGTGCGAATGTGTGGGTATGTCTGTGTTAGTGTGTCAACTACAAAAACCACACGTGCACACACACAAACACACACACAAACACACACATGTAAAGTGACATGCCAAAGCTTGCACAACAGCAGCGTATACCAAGAAATTTTAAATAAAATTGCCAAGACCGACTTTAAGAATACTGAATCTGAAAATATCAATAGATTCGTCTTAGCTTTGTAGTTTTATTGCTTAAATAATTACACATTTATATATTCAAATATTTAAATACATTTCTTCAACGCTCTTAGGCTTTGTGACAAATTGAAACCTGGATTTAAATTACAATTTATTAATACTAATTCAACTTCTTAATATATTTCTGAATAATGCCTTAAATATGACTAACCATAACTAAATAACTAATGAATATTAATTTTCATATTATATTTATTTAAAAATTCATACTTTGTACAATTTTACAAACATAAATCAATTTCTCATCCTCCATAGCTTTTCGGAGCAGAATTCAGATCAACCATTAAAATATTCTCCAAAGTCACAATAGGAATATTATGCATTATATTAAATATATTCACATAATTTAATATAATTAGTACTCATATTAGTACTCATACACTAAATAAAAATTCGTAAATTATAAATGTAAATGAGAAAATTTGCTGGTGGCGGAAAAAATGGGTTGAATTGTTTAATATGCAATTTATTGATAGGCTGATATTTATGGCTTGCTTCAAATGCTTTTTATATTTGAACTTATCTGAACTAGTTTATAAAAATATACTCACAGCTTTTAACACACGCGCAGCTCTCTCCAATTAATAATTTATTTTAACACAAACTAAAACATTAGCTTTATACGTTTGAAATAACTACACTCATTATGATTTATCAATTTGAATATTAATATCGGCCTCAGGCCAATCTCTTTGTATTAACATCAAATGGGAACTAAAATGCATAATAATATTATTTTAATATATGCTGATTAGAAATGCAGCAAAGAATTAATGCAGCGAATGATATCAATACGTACATTATAAAGTTACTCCTATTTCTATGTGTTACCAAGTGCGTGGCATAATTGTGATACTTTTTGGCCTCTCGCTTGAAAATGTCACATGCAACAATTTCCTGAGCGCATTTTAAAGACGCTTTTTATGCGCAGCCATTTTGTGACTGAGTGCCAACGAGTGCATGTGTATGTGTGTGCGTGTGTGTGTGTGCCAGCATTACACGCAAGTCAAATAAAATTTTGTGCTACACACACACACAGGCAAATATAACTTTAGAGTGCGAGTGTTGTGCCTATGAGAGCGCCTTTAACTTTGCGATTGCGAATATTTGCAAGGATTTTGAAAGCAAGTCAATGACATAGGCGTGTCAAAAACGAAGGAGCAAAGAGCAGTCAGAAGTGTGTATAGGAGGTATGCGTAAGACCTTGAGTAACTTTGAGCAACAAATTAAAAGAACGCCAAATGACAAAATTGTGCGAACTCACTGCCAGAAAGAGAAGAGACGCCAGGACGAAGGATAACAGCGAATACAGCAAATGCCTGCACATGACATCCGAGCAAACAGTGCGCAACTCCAAAACTACAAATGTAATGTGTGCAACTGCAACTTGAACTGCAAATGTGTGTTGCAACTGCATCTGTGTAAGTTGTCATGCATTTTGTATAAAGACCTGGCTTAAAATGCTGTTTGAATATGCCTGCAGGACTATGACTAGACTTGGATGGCACCTTTTTGTATAAGCGCCTGCATGTTGGCAAGGATTCGTGCAGAGAATAAATCCAATCGAGTTCAGGCCAGTTCATTACAATGAAAATAGTTTGATTAAAGAGTATACAGAAATATGCTATCAGCCAGTTACCAATTATCTGATATGATTTGAAAATTAGAATACCAATTAATTTGTATAATGATATAATACAAACATTAAATATAATAAAAATTGCTTTAAACTTTAATGAAATTGAATAGATTAAATGGTGTAACAAGAAGAGCCTATTTATCTGGTGTATAGCTAGTAGTTGATTCAAAACAGTTTTAAACAAATATTAGTACGTGAAGTGAGTTTACATGTTAAGTTAATTGGTGTGTGCAATATTTAGAGAAAGTTTGCTTGACATTTGATTGACTATCTTCATGAGAGACTTAATATAAAGGCTTATAGCATTGTGTTTTTGTTCAGTTATTGAGGTATCATCATGGACCTGGCAATTAAATGAAAAACGAAAGTGGGAATAGCCGCCAAGGCCGATATCATGCATCCACGATGCCTATATAGCATATAAGTTCTATTCAAGATAAAGTGGTACCTGTGGGAAAATAAATAAATTCCACAAATTAAAATAGCGTCCACAAGTGTTCCCCACAAATTACTTTTCCAATATGGCTAACAGTCTTACCCGACTTTCAATTAATTTGCCACTTGACGCATTGACATTAAATGAATTGTAATTTCTTAAAGCCTATTTAAAGATATAAAGCCCTATCTCTCTCTGGTCTTGCCTCCCCCTCGGGTAATCTGTATGCCGAAATACAAGTGGCTTAAATGAATTTTTCGTTAATTCAATTGTCACTGCTGTTACAAAGCAAAAGTCAACACAATTAGGCCTAATAGTTAATATAGCCACAAGCCACAAACGGCTTAAAATCCCATTAAAGTTAATGACGTGAGGAAGAAGTCCGACGGCAACCGGAAGTTGAGTGGTGGCAAATGTGAAAAGGAAACATTTTGTAGTACAATGAAAACACAACGTGATAGCATACAATATGTTCATATGTAAATGGCAGATACAGTGTTACATAACTGTAATGCACGCGTGCAGTTAGTTAGCTCAGCAGGTCAGCTGGCAAATGGCCCATTTCAAAACCCACATCACGTATACGCAGCGTAATCTCTCTGCCTCGCACACCAGACAATGGGCAAAAACAACAACAACAACAACTACAATGAAACCGAAAACAGGACGCTGGCGGCAACAAAGTATTCGCCCAGCAGCCCGTTTCTACTGTCTCGCCCAGCTAATGTGCACCACACACACACACACACACACACACACACTCACATACACACACATTTGCATGCCGACATTGTAGTTGCTCCATTGAACCTAATGAACAACCGCTTACAATCTCCGCCCCCGACCCGTCCCCCGCCCCCACCACCCACCCATACACACTGTCAACCCTTTGTCCCTGCGAACGCCTCGCATGTAAATGATAGTGAAACCGTTTCGTTTTATTTTTTTAGTTTTTGTGCCACCATCAATGGAGGCACTCACAGTCCAACAAGCAAATGAACACGACACTCACACAGCCACACGCGAACTACTCACACACACACACACACACACACACATACATACTCACCCATACACGTGCCGCAGATAAAACACAAACATAAACTGAGATTGCAGGTGTGCAAATCTTGAATGTGGCACAGTGGGGCAATTATGTAGTCCTCATTTCTAGCAATGGCTTTAAAAATAGCTGGCTAACATTACTCTTTTTATTGTTATGGTAAAATATATGATTTTTTTATTATTAGTAATATTAGTAGTATTTAATACTGAATAAATTATTTAATTACTAATTTAATTTAGTTGTTAATATTAATTATATTATTATTTTTAAGTGATTATTCCTTCTATGTCATTTTTTGGCTGGATTCTTTAGAGAAACATTTGAATTTAGAATTATCTTTATAGTTTCTTATTCTGGTTGTCCTAAAAAATATATATATTTGGAATTCCTTAAAGAGCTCCTATTAGTAGATTATAATATATATGCAAATCGTTGTGTACTCCAAAATTTCCAAGAACCTCAATTAAAATACTTCCTGAGTCATTTCAAGAAGATAAAGGAAATATTTTACATATCAAAAATTAATGTACATTCAACATTCGTAAAGTATTTTGCGAATTTTAAAAATTTGCCAAGATTATTTATGAAAAATATGGCAATATCAATTTAACAGAGAGATAATATTTCAAGAAAGGTATGTCGATATTTAAAAATGCAATTATAATTTAATTAATGAAATGTATTTGTATTTATTAAAATCTAATGTTAAATGTGCTTCTCATTCAATATATTTTACTTGTTGATTTTATCACATAAGAAATATCAAATTTAAATCGTAGTTTAATCTACAAAGAGATAACTTTTATTCAAGAAAATGCCTAATTAAATTATATGCTTACATATTTTTTAACATAGCTGGAAATAATTATGAGTTGAGTAAGCCCATTTAAATGGATATACATCATCAACAGGCCCGCAGGTAGAGGATTAATAATTAACTCACAGAGACCTGAAATCCGGCAGCCACTCTGGGCCAACATTCCACTAACAGGATGAACCATTAAAGGGGAGGAGGGCATCTTTCTTTTCCGGGTATCAGGCGGTGACAAAGTTACGAGCGGATCTCTGGCCGGGATTGGGGGCACACGGAAAGCAATTAAATTCAAATAAATGAACTTAATTCAAGCAGATTACCTCAGCAGCGGTGCACCACCACAATGCATCATCGGTGAGTGGCTGGATGAGTGGTAGACTGCAAGAGTGTCCTGTCAGTGCCAGGGGACCAGGAGTCAGTAACGTGTCCTGATTTCTCTTCCGCTGCCATATCCGTCACTTTTCCTCCGTATTCAACTGTCAAGTGTTGTTCTGTTTGTGTTTCGAGTTTTAGTTGCGTTGAGCATTTAATTTTTATATAAAAGTTACTAAATGAATGTATATTTACTGCCGTGTGCAGCACAGTCTAAACTAAAGTTGAAGTGTGCGTGTCGAAATTGAGGTTAATCGTGCTAGGTTCCACCTGCTGTTTACCCTTCCCCTCCCCCTCACCACTTACCTACCTCCACCACCCTTTTGTGTTTCTGTGCTTTGCTGATTAATGTGCTGCGATTTTATTTTCCACTTAACCGGGCACAACAACTACAGAAATGTATAACAATTTTAAGTAGTTGTATTTTACAATTGTTAAATTTTGTACAAAAGTTAAATACTATTCTGAAACTCTATAACAATTTAATTATTTATTTATTATTATTATTATTTATTTTTAATGTTAACATTTTCTCAGATTTATATTTTTATTCTCACTCTACCATATTTTTTAAACCTTTTAATTGCATGTCTTCTCTCAGCACACCTTGAATATTTAATATTATCAATATCAATATTATCACCAAAAGTCTTCAGTTTTCAATGTATTTGAATGGAGATATATCCTGAATAAAATGATATAAATACAGGGTACTCTCCCGTCGAGTACACTCATCAAGCATTAAACTCCTTGTTGAAATATAAATATTTTGCATGTATTAATTAAATATTTCTGCTGGACTACACAAATCGAGCATTAATATGCATGCGGCTATTTCACATTGCACACAATCACACTTGCATACACGCACACACACACAAGCGCACTTGGTGGTTTAGGACGAGTATAAGCAGCAACATGCACTCTCGAAGGATTAATTGATGGCAGGTAAGTGAAAATTAATTACTCAACTTAGGTGTGTGGCTAAAAGGTGGAAACCACTGAGAGCGCACTCGAATCATCTAAACGAAGTGCTCTGCAATAAATTTCACTTTTTACGTTTTCTGCTTCAAATGATAAGATAATAATTTGGAAAATTAAAAGGTGAACAAATTGTAAAATCATTTGTATAATTTAAACATTACTATTCAAAAATATATTTGTATTTTCTTGCACCTAAGTGAGCTTTTACTAGGGTTGTCGTTTCGTATTCGCATATTTGGAAAAGTTCACGGTGCTGCAACTACAATAACCATTAAAGCTCAAAAGCTCAGGAGCACAAATAAAAGCTCAAATACATCTCTGGCCATTGTTAGCTTTTCAAAACTTACCCAAGCAATAGGAAAACGTAATCAGAAGCTTTTGCAAAAGCTCTGCGTTAGTAAAACTTGTAACCAAAACTTTGGAAAAGCTCAGCCGTAGTTGAGAAGTGTGTAATAATTAGTAAGCAATAACAGCTGTTAACTGGGTGTAAGAACACAAAAATTCGTATGCTCCCGTTAAGTAACTACAAGTGTACAGTGTACAGGTGATATGACAGATATAATCAGTATATATTTATATATATAGTATATTTGTATATAATAATTAAGTATACAAATAATAGCTCCTGCTTGTATTATTAATTACAATATTTTTTGTTTATAAGCGTTTTAGTGTTTTTTTATATTGAATAATCAAAATAGTAGTCAAAACTAAATCTATACATATCTTTTTTTATTATTTTATTGGTTGATTTATTGGTGTAATCAATAAGGATATTATATGGCAATTTATATTGAAATTTGTACATGTCGGTCACAATTAAAATGTATTTGAATTGACTGAGCGTCATTTCGAATATTTAAATATACAACCACTAGAAACACACAACCCTCAAAAGTGAAATTAAATTAAAGTTTGCACTGCAATGCCAAAAACAGTTGCTGTCAAAATTTCTGCTCGCATTGGGAACAATAAAAGCTGAAAACAACGACAACGTCGATCGATTGAAAAACAAAAAGTTGTCAAATGTTGAAGGCAAAACGAGAGCGCTGCACTTGAATTTGAATTGAAAATGAAGGCAGTGTCGGAGTTAGAGGTGAAGGTGCAAATACGAAAAACTCACCCAACACGCAAAAGTAAAACTGACAAGAACAAAAAGTTTTTTTTTCAGAGTTATTGTTGCTGTTGTTGTTGTTGTTGACATTTATGTGCGACGCAGTGACGACAGACAGTTCAAGGTCGTCTTGGAGCAAAAGGGTTGTAGCATCAAATGGTGGTATTGGGTGGCCCATAATTAGCCTAGGCACACACCAAAATGAAGGGTAGGGTTCAAGGTTTAGTGACCCTGGTGAATAGAACAATTTTAAGGGGGGTGGGTGCCTTAAGCGTGATTAGCATCCCGTCCAATAAGTGTCAGTTTCAGCAGCTAAGTCAAAGGCTTCATGGGATTAAACGTTCTTCAGGCAGCCACATTATGCTGCAGGGCTAACAATTGAGGTCACACCCACGACCTCCTCCCAATATATAAATAAGTATATATTATTTAAAATACTCGTTCTTAATTATAGCTGACAGGTGTTGTCGCCCACAACACAAGGCTCTGAGCTAGCCACAACGTTCCCTCCGCCAATAACTTATTTACCCATTACCTTATTTACAATGTCTGCCCTCTGCTTGGGGCTGTCTGCTTGAATATCTTTCTTTCGTGTCTAACTAATTAGTGTGTCCTTAATTTATTTATATATACATTGCCTAGCGAATCGAAAGTATTGGAACTAGTGGCAAAGATGCTTATTTTTACGAGGGCAGCGAGTTTTATTTATTTATGTATATAGCATACATAAATTAGTTAATTCATGCTTATGACAACAAAAAAGGAAGAATAGGTTATTTTCGAATAAGTTATTTTTTCTAAAATGTAACAAAAGATATGCTTAACTTCCAAGGTAATTCTTTTATTATTTCTCTTACTTACTTCTTATTATTACACATATTAGTATTTTGTATTTCAAATATACAACCACGTTAAAGAGATTATGAATACATTTTATTTGAAGATTTAACGAATAAGAATTCACGAATCTTAAGATATCTGTTAATTATAACGTATTGCAATAGTCATAATTATTATTTGTTTTGCTTAATTTAATATATTTCCAATGAATCAATCGAATAAGAAACCCTAATTAGATATTATATGTAGCTCATAGTTGCTGTTTGTATATTTTTGATTTGAAATTAATGAGTTCAATCGCGATTCATTTGAAATTTAACCTAAATTTAATGAAATCTATTAAGTAAATCAATTCCAATTAATACAGAATTCATTGTGGTTCTCTTTCAATAAATCAAACATTGCTATACTGCTCTGGCATAACCATATATACATAGATATATATATATATAGATATCTGTGTATGAATATGTGAAGCAATATTGTGCATAATATTTGGATGGTTTTTGTATTGGTCTCTTGAACATTGAACTCAAATTCAATGCTGTCACTTGACTCGTCTCAATTGCCTTTCCATCATCATAAACCGAGACAGATGGCGACCAGTTCCTCAGCTACTTGTCCCTTACTTCAGTGTCATTCCGAAAGGAGCACATAATGATTGCTGATTATGCGCTCACATCCGGCCAGCGAGAAAGGTGCGTCTTGGCGTCTTTGGCTCTGGCTTTGAGTTTGTGTTTGGGTTGGTGACGGGTGACGGGTGAGCGAGTAACCCGTGGTTCCTTTATGTCCACATTATTAACCCAAAATGAATGCATTATGTTTTTGTAAAAGTGTGCTGTGTGTATTTTCATTACCACCACGCGTGCAATTATTAACATTTTATGCACTCTGCCCATGGAGACAGACGCCTCAGCATTGACTCGACATCAGCCAAGCACAATGGAGCCGCAGAGCCAGCAAACAGACGGGAAGTTGGCGACAGTGAAGACAGCCTACCTTCCCTTGCCTTGTCTTGCCTTGTCTTCCCTGGCAACCAGCTTCAGTTCCAGGTCTTAAGCAAAGCGCCCTCTCAGGTGGGACAGGCAGGCAGGAAGGCAGGAAGGCAGGAAGGCAGGCAAACAGACGTTAAATACGAAAAATAAAACAAAAATGCCGGTGTAGAAATTGCGAGAGACGTGCAAGAAATTATTACAAGTAACATTTATTTTTATTAAAGCCCATGCAGGACACACACAAACACTGACACAAGGAGGCAGGCACAGCTTGGGTCCTGCCAGCCAGAAGGTTGCCAGCACGTCATACAAAGTGATCTCATAATCATCCTTGGTGCGTTTGGCTTGCCAGCCTTACAAGCAGCATCATTTTCACAAAAGACTCCACATTTCTCCTCCTCTACCACTGGATATTCCTGTACTGTAAAAATTGTTGCTGCTTAAGAGCGTGTCTGTTGTGTGTGTGTGGCTGTGTGTGTGTCTGTCTGTCTGTGTGTGCGTGTGTGCAGATTAAATGTTTGTCGTATGCCATAGCATAGATATTACGCAGGCTGGGCTGGATGCGAAAGGTGGCTACATGAAAACAAAACGTTATAAAAAAAAAACCCAAAAAAAAACATTGCAGACAGCCAGAGGATGTCAGTTTATTACGGTTTATTAGCGAGTATAGCGGCATTTCTTTTCATGTACTAACTTGGCCTTGCCAACTCACAACTCTCTACCTCTCTCACTCTCCACCTTTTGTGGTCCTTTCCTTTCTCTTAGTCGAGTAACCTGGCAGCATGCCAATGCGTTTAGTATATCCATGGGTAGGTCTATGGGCATAGTCCTCAGAGTTGTGGCTTGGAGTGTGTTTTGATTACTATTACATTTTACATTTAAAAGCATTATATATATCTTTTGTTCTCTTTCACCGTTATTATTGCCAAACAACATATGTATATGATACAAGTTGAAAAAGATGTACACAGGCATCTGAATGCGGGCAAAGTCTATAAATAATAAATGATTATATTTGAATAAAAGATTGTATTTGCTAATTTTTTTGCATCAATTCTGTGCGCTGTTAAATATTATCAGGTGATGAAATTAGGAACATTTAGCGACAATTAATATACAGCAATATAGTTCAAATTAAACTAATAATAATTTGTCTTTATTAGTATTAGAGAAATTTATAAAATTAATTATTTAGAATATTTATAATTGCAAGTTTAATTTGAAACAATTGCAAGACTCAAGTACTTAAGTGCTCATTTTAAAGCCATTTATAATTTTCTATTTTTAATTGCTAGATTTGATTTTTCGTAAAATACAAAAATAAGAGTGTGTTATATACATTTTTTCTTTTTTTTGCTTGCAACAGGCCAATTTTTTTATTTCTTATTTCGTTCAATAAATTTAGAGTCCGGCGCGATTCGTCTTCAGGGAGAAATTCGCAATGTTTGTTCAGTCAGTTGTCGGTATTGATTTGTATTGGAGTAGATAAAACATTAAAAAAATACACTAATTAATAGCAATGAGCTTAAGTTGTTTTATCTGCGCATTAAGGACACTTCTAATGATATAATTATAATATATATATAATTTAATATTCACTTTAGTCATAATAAAAAAATTCATTTCATACAGGACGGACAATGTAAATCTCTCCATGAGACAAATTCCGATTGTATTCTATATATTAGAGCAAAAAAAAAATACTTGACCTGGTGCCAGTGAAACATATATTTAAATTATAAAAAGAACTCAGCAACAATAAATTAAAATACTGATTTTCAGTATGCGACTATTTTATTCAGATGTAACTTTAAACTAAAACGAATTTAAAAACGGTTGTCTTATTGATTATTAAATGTGTTAGCCAAAAGTAAGTGGGAGGCACTGGATACGTTACCAACTGTATATACATATATATGTGCATTCTCACATCCCATTTTAATTTAAAAATTCAAGTCTTGAAACACATTATCTGAAAATTGTGCGCATCAAATTTGCATTTGTGCAGCGTCTGGTTTAATAATTGCATCAGCATCGGAAGCCATGTTGAGGCTATTATGCTACTTGGAAAAGCTTAAGTAATTACAAGTCGATTAAAGGCCAAGATGGTGGGTATAAGGGACACCAAAGTACACAGAACGAGTTGCATTCTAAAACTTGCCAACAAGTCCAAAAGCATTTCATGCGCATTCAAATGCAAAGGACCCAAACTAATGCCAAGGTAGTTACACGAGAGGGGTATAGGAAGGGGAGGGAGAAGTTGGTGGTGAAAGCGCCTGTGAACAGTGAACAGTGAACACTAACCAGTGAACACAGCGAACAGTCGGCATGGACTGCCTCTGTTCCCAGTTAAGTTCATGCAAAATGAAAAAATCCTGGCAATTAAAAAAAGAAAAAGTGAAAAAACTCGCAAGCTCTACAAAAATGTGAGGGGTCGTCAGTTGGGAACGGTGATGAGAGGTGGGCGGATTTGTGGCGGCGTCAAGTACAAATGGGCAAAACCCGTTGACAGCTGGCAGCAGGATGGTGCACACACACACTCACGCTCACACACACACATATACACACACAATGAGCGACCGCAAAGCAGCCGCGGGCGCTGCAACAATTAGCCAAGCCCCGCTAACCACTGCCCCCACCCTCAACCCCTCACCTCATCCCTCTAGACAGAAATGAGACTAGTTACTCTGTGTGTGTGGGTGCGGATGTGTGTGTGTGTGTTACAAATTGCGCACAATTTGTGCCTAATTTTTAGCTCAAATTTGTGTCGCTCTTCAACCTGTCCTTCTTTTTTGGTGCTTTAATTTCGCTTAAATATTCAACAAATTTTGACATTTATTTCTCTCTCTCTCTCTCTCTCTCTCTGTTTTTTTGATTTTCGCTCTATTTGCTATCTCTATCTCTCTCTCCTTAACTTTTATTTTTATATTTTGTATTTGCTTAGCAAAATTAATGCGAAATTCAGAAGGCACAAAAAAAAACAAACGATACTAAAGTGTTTGGAATCAACAAAAGTGGAATTATTAAACAACTCTTAATATTTACATACACCCATTTGCAAATATAATCGACTTTTTTTTTTAATTTGCTTGCAAAAAGGCACAAATAAATATTTGTTGAATTTGATGACAACAAGTAAATAGCGATCAATCTGATATTAAGAATATTCCGATTAATTTGACGAGTCCAGTGGAACATCTGAAAGAAGCAGGGAAAAAGTGATTAGCATGATTTAATTGCTCAGTAATTCAAAATTCGAAATAATTTGGCGAAATGTTGAAGACAAGCTTTACCAAAATCGAATGGCCCCAGGCAAAGCTTTTATCAAAAATCAAAGTCAATCAAATAAATAGACAAACAAAGCTGTACACTAAATAAATTTATCTGTCTGTTACCAACTCAACAACAACTAGCAAAGCAAAGAAACTAAATCGACTAAAAAGCCAAAACACCCGTTGGCGGTTGCCAATAGAGAAAAGGTCGAATCCGAAACTTCTGCCAAAATGCTGTTGACTCATGGCAAATAGCACTAAGTAACTTGCAGCTGGGAAGAGGTCAAATTTTGAAAAGGCTTCTGGAGGCGTGCATGACCTTTGACTCTACTTTTTCAATTCAATTAATGAAAAATATCAATTAAAATATACACAATTTGGTTATAAGAGCCGAATGCCATTTAATTCGGCATTATTGATTTAGAAATAACGTTGAATTTTCATATGCAATTTCAGTTACACAAATAGAGTAAGTCTGGCAACCAGGTTTGCTGTATGTGTCTACCATTTACCTGCCAGAAACCAGCATTTAATTGACAAACGTCATTCAATCCAAGAGCTGGCGACAGTAACTTGCTGCACAACTGCGATACTGTCGTGGCTTCTCACTTGTCTCTTTCTCTGTCTATCTTCCTGTCTCTGTCACTGTCTGTGGAAAGTTGTGTAGTTAACATACACGCGACAACCCGGCCAAATGCAAAACACAAAGTGACGTTGATGTTTTCAATGCTTCTGTGTAGCGAATGCGAAGTAGTAAAAACAAATTTAAAGCTTAGCCTTGTCATTTTGCATGTTACACTACTAAAAGCTTAAATAAGGACAATCAAATCATCCAAATAAGGTGTTTGAGAGTAAGTAAAGAGCCTAGGGAAGCCGTTATTTCTTAACTATCTTTTAAAATAAAGAATGAATCTATTTTTATACCGGTATTAGATCTTCTTAACATTTGAAACATAATCTTTGCATATATGAAATCTAACCCTTCAGTATGACATATACCTCTTATACTGAGACCTATGTTAATTCGACAAATCTTCGAAGTTTATTTAATGAGATCTATGTAAAAACCAGAATATACATTAATTTGAATATACTCCTATTTTAGTTAATTATATATATTTGCGAATAGATTCGCTCCATTTATTTTCGAAGCTTTTAGAGCAGAATAGAACAGAATAGTTAGTTTAGTTGAAATACTCTGTAGTATTTTTAGCAACATTTTTAGTTTTTTTATTCGATTAAAGCGCACTCTAGATGCTGTGTCGATAGCTACAAATTGACTCATAGCTTAAATGACTTATGAAATTTATGATTGAACAAGTTGTCGCTATTTGCCAGCGTTGCCGATGGCGATAGCTATCGATACCCAGTTGTCAGTTGGGGATAAACTGTTAAATGGTTTCGCGTCCCTTTCGGCTTAAGAAGCCAAAATCGATTTCATCGCGGGTCGGATTTGTGTCTGTGTGTGTGTGTGTGTGTGTGTGTGTGTGTGTGTGTGTGTGTGTGTGTGTGTGTGTGTGTGTGTGTGTGCTCTTCCCAACTTTCTAAGCCGAAAATTATGTGCAGTAAGTAGCGCTAGAAACTTGGCGACTGCTACCAGATACAGCTTCCATCGCCCATGTTCAGTTTGAGTTGAATGTTTTGGCCCAGTCGTGAGTTGGCCGAAAATTGCATTTCTATGCAAATGCCAAGCGAGCCGCAAACAGTCAATGACTTTGTCACGACTTTATAAGTAGTTCGCTTCAAAGTAGCCAAAAAAGAAGATTTAAGGGGCGACTGACGGTAAAACGAAAAGGGGAAGAGGAAGGCAGGGGGAGGGGGCTGTCACGCAATTTGGTGACACAGACGAGCAGACAAACTTGGCTGATGATCAACAGTTAGGCAAAGTTGTTGCCACCGACCGTTAAGTGTGGAGCAGGTTCTACTCGTAAAGCACAAAGCCAATCACCATTAGTGTAATCGCCGTTGGTATTATGTATTATCGAGTTGGAGGCGCAGTCTCATTCGACGTTGACGTTGACGTTGACGTCGCCTTTAAGCCACTCCGCGCTGGCTAAATTGCATAAATTAAACAGGTCAAAGAGCCAACGCCGTGGTAGGTTAGTCCATTCACTCTATTTTTTTCCCCCGAACCAGTTGGCAGTCATATTGACCACTTAAAAGGGCGTCGCCTACTGGTTCTCTGCACAAATTGTTAGTTGTTTATTGACCACGTTAATAATGCGTTCATACAGATAAGCATTTTTTAAGAGAACGGGGACGGCTTGCTTTTGTAAATTTCATTTAAATTTAAATTGTTTAATTCAACTACTTAAAAATAAGTTTGGAATGCTCTGCATTGTTATTTCTTAACATTTTAAATTAAATTCTTGGCATGCATATACAATTTCTAAATACTTGTATACACAATATCTACATTAAAGATTAAAGGGACCAACTGCCATCATTTTCTTCGTATTCGTATTCTTCTTTTGCCAGCGGGTAGCAAAAAAATGTTTCCAATAATTTCCTGGCCAAAGTGAAATGTTGACTTAAAGCTTAATGGTCATCAATTGGCCGTTATGTCACTAATAGATACATATTCTGATTTTCAGTTCGTAATTCAATATTTTTATTGCATTCGGCGGTATTTAAAATATTCGGTTTCCTCAGTGCCCGGGATCGTCTGTTCCGTTGACAATTGCACTAAAATCAAAAACTTTTAAGTGTTTCCGAAATGGCGCGCAAAATTTTGCCAACTGCAGTTTTGTCATTGAAATTTTAATGTTGAAACTTTTTATTTTGGTCGTTACGCTTGTTTTTTGTGCTTCTACCAAATGTTTCTTGCTATTCTTTTTTCTCCTTTTTTCCTCCACCCTCCCCGCCGTCGTCATTACTAATATTTCATATTTTTGAGTGCATTTTGTGTAAATGTCAATGGCGACTTTAAAGCTTATCGAGTTTTACATTGCAAAATACGAAAATTGAGCAAAATAGAAAAACACTTTTACATTGACACAAACAATTTATGTCAATTTAGTTTATTTTAATGTTATCTGTATTGTTTTCTGGCTAGGACAGTAGCGAAATAACGTTATCAATGCAGCTGGACAGCTGTTAAATGCAGAGTCAAATATGTTTAAAGTGCAAAACCGAGTTTGCAATTGTTTGTCACAGGGAAATATAATTTGTATGCATAATATAAATATGTATATTCATTCATTTCCCATATGGATTTAACATTTTGTATTGATTTTCAAACAAAAAATATTTAAATAATATTTGCAATGCCTCCATTTATTTTATAAAATACTATGAGTGCTTTAATTAGATATTCTTAATGCAACGAATTTCACTCTTAAATTTGTTCTAAAGTCTATAAAATGGAATTTTTCCTTCCTGAGTATTTTTCTGTTATTTGTATTTATTTGTATTAGTTCTGCTAGCCTTTGTAGTGGTCAATCGTCGAGAGGAAATAATGATATAACCCGTCATTAAACAGAGGAAACAAATACGGAATTCTTCGATTCTCTTGACAATTTGTTATCTGTGTGTGTGGGAAAGGGTGTCTCATGTGTCAATGTGTCACAAAATCAAGTAACAAATTTTGGTCGTTAAAATGGATTGCGCAGGCATCAAAAAAACAACAATTGAAACGTTAATTCATTATTTCCACATCGTTATGCGCCATGTGAATCATTGGGGCTGTGGCACCAAACACCGACCAATAATTTGGTTTTTAAATTTCGCAGGCATACCACTATACCCAGTGGACGCGGGAACTGCACTCGACATTCGACTATTCCAACGGCGAACATACAGATAAACAGACAGACAGACAGGCAGGCAGGCAGGCAGACAGTCAGATACAGCAGCCTTCCGGCGTTAAAACTTGATGGGCCCAACCTCAGAAAGACAAGCCCAGCTTCCGTTAACCCCTCCGCAAATTTACCACTTTGACACAATGAGGCCAGCAGCAGAAAAGCAGCAGCAGCCGTGGCATCAGCCCAAAATAGTAGTAGAGATGAAAGAGCAACGCTTCTGCCAACAACTTTTTAACAATTGAATTTTTAATAGTTGCAAAAGGTGCAAAAAATACCTGTATTCATCGCTCTTCCTCCTCTCTCATCCCTCCTACCTCGTGGCAACTCCGCCATTCCATCTGCCGGCATGTCGATTGCTTCTGTTATTTTTTGGAAATTTCCGCAGTGATTCCAACCAAATTGTATTTGCTTTTCAAATAGAGATGTAAATAATTTTTATCGTCATTCTACCATTTTATGTGAAATAATAAAATCAAATAAACTACAGAAATAGGCGCCAATGATAGTTTTGGATTTATCACAAAAATGAATATGCATTTGCTTAGATAAAATATTTTGTATATGTATTTATAAATTAATTTTTATTTCAGTTTCTATTTACCCACAAAAATGGCGAATTGGTGTTGCATTTGTTGTGTTACTTTGAAAAAACAAAGATATTCTTATACAAATTTCTAACTAATCGAATAACTGACCAAATAACTGACACACTTAATGAAATGTATGCAATTTTTGACATATTTTAATACAATTTCATAAGTCACACTAAAATCATAAAAATAAATAAATACATAATCGTTTAGCATTTTAAACTCATCTAACACAAGAGCCTGTTTGTTATTATATTTGCTACAAACGCCACGGTGTTGCTCATTGAGATCCACATGCCAATCCCAAGTGTTCACAAAAAACATAACCACGCCCACCTCCAACAGACCGCAGAGCAGTCGACATAGCTTAATGAAGTCGTTTTGTGTTTCACTTTAACAGCAAAAGCAATAAATTCACTTTGCTCTCTGCGCCGCACCACCACCCCTACCACTTACGCATTGCAACACAACGCAGGTTGGGAGGGTGGGGAGGGGGCAGCGGAGAGATTTTTTCGTTGCCCTAGTCTGCCCAGGAGTAATGTGAATGCTCGGAATGCACTCCAGCTGGAGCAGCAGTAGCGCCCAGTCGTCTAGGGGAAAGTGAAATTCCTGGAACACATTACGGGAACACACCGGCAAGGCAAACACCTGGGCGAATATTTCATATGGTGCCGTTAGTGGGGAGTGGGGACGAACAGACGTCAGAGCAGGGACTCAGGACTCAGCACTAAGCATTGTGGGACTGCTGTTGACGATTGTCGACGTGCGTCTGATTTGCACGGAAGTCACTTGAATTATTGTTGTCATTTTTGCGCAAGCGATTCGCTTTTGAATTTGAATTGTTGAAAGCTTATTTGGGTAAAACAGCTTTAAGAACAAGCTGCAAATCCTTCAAATATTACACATAAATTTTAGTCATCCGAGTATTTCAACGCATTTGAGAATATAACTAAATATTATACTTAACTGTAACTAATCAGATTATTTAATAGAGTTTCAGAGTATTTACATGTAATGTAAAACTTAAATGAATTAAAACATGGTTCATCCCGCTTAAAGTTTAGCTTTAAACAAAGCAAATATTATAAGCTATATATTTTGCTTATCAGATTGAAGACTTCCAATTCTATTTAAATTCAAATGTAATGCCTACAACTCCACAATACTTTAAAATATCTTTAATATTTTCATTCACTGTTTTAATACTTTTCTTATATTCTTAAGCCTCAGTCTACCGCTTTGAACGGTTGCAAAATGACATAAAAACAACATCATAATCACAAGATAATTACATAAAACTGAAACATAAGCCAAAGCACAGTTATAAATATCCTAGATAACAGTATCGAAGCGTGCTTGTATTTCTATGCCTTCACATAAGAAATCCCATTCGAAGTCAAAAGCACGTAAATTATTGCAAAAAGTGAAAGAAATTCATGGTGAAGCAGCCAGTACAGTCTACACGGGGGCAACAGGGGCAGACGCCTTCAAACAAATCTGCCAAAATTATATCGACAGCTTTTTACATGTGTCTAAAGGAAGCAATCAATATGACAATCAATGTGGCAAGCGCGGGGATGGGCGAGCAGATGAAGCTTTGATTTATAAGCTTTATTGAAGGCCATCAGCGGCTGTGTTGTTGTCGCCGCATGTGAATCATTAAATTTGATTGCACGGCTAAAGCAAGAAAGTTAATACACTAAAAAAATCGAGTTTTAGAAATACGAAAAGAATTCTCAATCTTAGCTAAGCTTTTGTCAATATACATTTTACATGTTTTACTATTTAAACAAATATTCCAAAAGTAGAAATGCAAAACCCAAATTTCTAGAAAAATCGAAAATGGCGCTGAAATTTAGAGTATCGCAATAATGACTAGAAGAAGAAAAAATTCGGATTTTTGAAAGGCACAACATAACGCAAATGCATATATATATATAAAATACAACCGATATATTATTTAACTGCGCAGATCCTTGTATTTATAAATGTGTTCACTTCAGAAGATATTTTCCAATACTTTATACGTTTTATTGCACAATGAAAATACCCCCATGGAAGAGTATCAAAAACAGCCGGAAGCCATTGTCACCAAATGTTTCGTTTCTAAAGGTGTCAACTTGACGACAAGTTACGCAAAAGCCAAACAAGTGAGCAACATTTTGTGGCATTTAGTGATAAAGTTGGATACAAAAATTTGTTGCTTTAACTTTGCCGCTTATACATTTATTCAACTTGAACTGATCAACTTTTGTTTGTTCGCAAAAGTGGAAAAAGTGGTAATGATGACAAATAAAATCATATTAAATTGGAATAAGCATGCATCAACAACAGCCAGCACAAATCAGGTTCTCACTCTTCATCGGTTGCTGTCAGTTCCATTTCCAAAAATTACGCTAACTTTCCTTTAAAATGCCGTTGACACTTTAACTGAAATGCAAAAATATGCCTGAGGCGGTTTCTCATATGCAGATATGCAGACAGTCAGGCAGAAAGAGAGAGAGAGAGAGTGAGAGGGAGAAAGAAAGAGACAGCGAATGAGAGTGTGTGTGTGTGTGTGTGTGTGTGTGTGTATATAAGACAGTTGTGCGTCTGGTTCATATAAATCTCCGAATAAATCTCAGTTTAGTTTTGAGCCCCACCACTCAGTTCTGATAACCAAACTGAATTTGTCAGCGTCTAACATTTTTGTAATAACAATTAATCCTAGTTAAATAGACTCTAATAAACATAATTTTCTATGTTTTAGTATCATTTCTCTAAATGTATTAAAAGAGGTGGCCAAACACTAAACAATAATTTATTTCAAGTTGAACATCGTTTTGGCCTTGAACTTTTAGATTTCTATTTATATATATTATATATTATATATGCGCACAGTTGCATTTGTTAGAAATCTAGAGCTTTTGCTCAAGTTAGCTGGCTTTTCCATTATTTTAATTTTGTTCTGTCAACGCAGCCAAATGAATTGCATTATATAATAAGTCATGGCCTTGAACATCAAGTCACAAAATTTAAGGACATGTGAATATAATTTATGTACAGGAGCAAAGGTTGACTTTTCTATTATTTTATCTCTAATTGTCACTTTTTCAAAACATGCTGGCAATTAACGATGTATGGTGTACATTTCTGAAGTTATTTTCTTGGAAAATAGCCAAATGTAGATGGTCGAACATGGCTTTATTTGGGCTAATGGCCAGTTGATGTTGCTTGTATTCTGAAGTTTTAGAGCACAAGTTGTGGTTTAAGATAGTAGTTCTATATACATTATATTCTGCCGGGAGCAAAGTTTGAGTGGTTTGCGGAATAACAACAACAAATCAACTGAGAAATGGATAACAAGTATTTTTGTAATGACTGTGAAGAAGAAGCAGATTAAGCACAGAGAAAGAAATTATGTGTTTCAAAAAACCTCAGTCTATATATATATACTTGCTTACTCTACTAGTCTCTACTAGTCTCAAATTGCTCGCTAGAATTATATTATACCTTATTTGTAAGTGGATCCTTTTCAGATATTTTGAAATATAAATAGCCTGAAGAATAGTTGGGGACAATTTCGCGAACTTATATTACTAATATCTATTATTATTATTTAAATTAATAGATTTCGTGGTTGCTCGTCCATAAATATGGAACGAAAGTATAGATCATGTTTATCAAGGTATTAAAATGCCTTGTGTATTTTGTGTCTGCGTAAAAAGATATGTCGATTTATGTCCTCTATTTTTACGACCAATCAATAATCCCAACTTGAAATTCAGAAATTAAATTTGCGTTAGTTTTGATTTACAGCACTAAATTCTGAACGAACCAAAACATAAATCAAGTTATTTATATATTTATAAATGTAAATATAAATGTAACATTTTGAGGTGACTGTCTATAAAAATTTAAAGTCATTTTATTTTCAAATGTAGAACTAATCATTTTCAATTTTTAAGGAAAAGCTATTTAATTTTTGATTAGTTTCAAAACAATCGCGTCCTTCAATTATAGATTTCACTTAATTAGCTGAGATTCTGCATGCCACAAAAGGATTTCCGCTTATGCAATACACATTGCCAAGCTCCTAAGTTTCCCGAGAAATTTCAAGACTTGTTTCCCTTACTTGACTCGATGTAGAGATGCCACTCAGTAAACTAATCTCAATTCAGTCCGGCAGGAATATTCGGGTATTTCAGTCTTGTGCTCAACTAGCGTCTCAAAAAGCATCTCTGCTGTCATTGTCAGGTAATTGATTTGATTGATTCATTTCTTTTGTTATTAACATATTGCCGCAGGCCTGCGTGGTTCTTTCTGGCCGTAGCTAAGTAGTTTATTTCACGCCTAAAAGCAGGCAAGAGGAAACGAGTATCCTGCACACTGCGTTAAGCAGTCAGGACACGTACGCAGAGGCCAAGCCAAGCGAGATGTAGAAAAAAACAGCTAAAATAATCGACTGCTTGCCTCAGTTTCATTTTTCTCTGCTTCTTATCTTTTCCTGTTGTTTTTTTATTTTTTTTGATATGCGAAGGTCGCTGCTCCTGTCATTTTATGTGATGCAGTGTAAACAAGACTGTTTTCTGAATAAGCATAAACTAGGCGAGAATGTGGACGGGGGCAAGCTGGGAAAGACGCAGCATTGAGTGCTCTGCTTGCTGGTCGCATCATTATGTCAGAACAAAGGACTTGAAACTAAATTGCACTTTAACCAGCCATTAAACGTGGAGCATAGCATAAGCGACATATGTGAAATGTCGCTGCCACTATGTGCTAATTACTTATTTATGTCGCTGAAAATACCCTCATACAAACACAAACGCACACACACGTTGATATACATTGCATGCAAATGCTTTGCATACTTTGAGGCGCTCAGCCTTTAAAATTTCTCAAGTACTTGAGCAGCTCTTGTCGGTCGTTGGTTGTTTTTTCTTTTTTTGGGTTTTTGCAACTGCTAAAGTTTGCCAGTTGCCTGCATGAATTCTGAATTGAATTTCTACCTGTGCTGACAGCCATCGATCTGCATCTGGTCATGCTGCCTTCCTGCCCATCTCCAGCACAAATTCAATCAGTTCCCAATTGACCGTGTAATGTGGTCCTATTTGCAGGCACTCGAGCGCTCAGTTTTCAATGGTCAAGGCTAGTTATCTGGTAGTTACGTGAGCTATTTTACCAAACACCTGGATTAATTGTTGAAGTGGATAAGATATTAGGATGGATAAATGCGAAAGGTAGCGAATTTACTACTTACAATTCACATATACTTATTTCATAATTACAATTAAAAGTATAAATTAAATATACTGTTTCCAACTATTTTAAAATTGCCTTTTTCTGAATTGTTTTACTTTCTTATTTGTATCCTCCTATACCAATGGTACAATGTGCCTCAGGTAGGCTATATATATTATTCTGATTTTATTAAATACCTGACACATATCTAATGAATATATAACTAAAATAAAAATATGACTCAAGGTTGTATAGCACAACTTTATCCCTATCTGCTTAAAAATACTTATTGATCAAAACAATAAACTAACCACTGAAGGGGAATACAAATTGTGGTAACCAACTTTATTAAATGCCAAAACTTAAACTTTTTGAGTAGCTAAGTTTTGCTCAACGCGACTCAATCAAGTTTTACATTGAAACACTCGCTTTAAAATCGTTCGTTAATTTGATTTCTCACGCTTTGGGGAGCCGAGTAAGGTGTTTCGGATACGCAGCAGCTGAGTTATTGTAATGAATGTTAATTAAAGCTGATTCGATAGCCCCATCCTCCGCATTAATAAGCAACAATTTTCACAGGCCACGGCCAAGGGATCAAAATCGAAATCATCGCCGAAATGTGGCCCGAAATGCATGCGAAAATCAGACAAGGACATCAGCGGCTTAAGCGATGCAAATGCACATATGAGTAAACGTGTGAGTATAAGTGTGAGTGTTGAGTGTTGAGTGCTGGGATGAGTGCGAGAGCTTTCTCTCTTGAATGAATGGTTGTCGGAAAAGCATACAACGGATGTCTGTTAACGGCTGGCACTGGAGTGGAGCAACCTTTGAGAACAGGACGATTCAATCATGCAATTAACATTGACGTTAATTTGCTGGCCGTTCAGCTCCTTTTTCGACCGGATGGCTTTGTAGCGTATACTTCATGTGGCATGCGTTAAGTAAGTATATTAAAAGCATTTCTACCCGAAAATATTTTGTTCGTCAGCCATGTGCAAAATTTCGCTGCTGATTTCCCCACAGGCCCACGACGGGTAATTAATGCAACTGTCACAGATATGAATATAATTATAGCGTTTTAATGCAAATGCCATCCAGCCATTGAAATCGATGAGTTGGATAAGTATAGAACCGAGTGCGCCGGTATCTGTCGAATGCATGTGGCGCAACTAATTGAAAATCATCAGCTCTGGGAAAAATGCGAACAGCAATTGAATGGCCGCACACACCTACATACACATCCAGATATACAAATATTTTAGTCATCAATTTTCCATAACTGAAATGAAAATTGTACATTTTTGTGGGAAATCTTTTCACACATATTTTACAATATAAATATATTTATTGATGAAGCCACAAGTTTGAACATCAATCGCTTGGTAATTTTCGAACAGTATTTTCAAACACTCTTTTTCATACATTCCTACAATTATATGTATAAATAATTGTGTGTGTGCGAGGGGCGTTTTTGGTTTGTTAACTTCAAAGTCAATTAGTGAAATTAACTTGACTTCACGCGACTCTTGCACACAGCTCTCGGCCATTTATCAGCAAATGTAAAAAACGGGTAACCTAACGAAAAATTGCAATTCTTTACATACTATTTTTTTGCACTCTATTTTTCTCTCTCTCTCTCGCTAGCTCTTTCTCTCTCAGTGAGTCAAACAAACTTCAAAAGCCACAAAAATGTTGGCACTCCTCCACTGATTGCATAGTCCTCTAGCATTTTTATGTGGTATTTTTTTTTTTACTTTTATTTCAGCTTGTGATTTCAATCAAATGTGTTGCAAAAATTGAAGCAGCTCGAATTTTGCAGCCAATTTAATTCAAAAATTGCACATACGTCCACTGGCTGTGTGTGTGAATGTGTGCTTGCGTGTGTGTGTGTGTGTGGGTGTGTGTGGTTGTGATTGTGTTCGAATATTTAAGATTCTGGCATTTTGCAGCTTTTCAGCTGATTTAGCTGCCTGCTCTTCAGGTGGCAGACACTACTTTGAGCGAGTGTCAGCCAAGCACCAATAAGTGGATTAGCTTTTAAGTTGAATGGCTTACGGACGGGTTGTCTCAGATGGAAGGGGAGTGTGTGGGTGTGGCTGGAGTAGTTGGTTGGAACATTCAACACACCGCATGCGGTAAAATAAGCCAAAGCCAAAACCAGCCAGCGGCAACGACACGCATTAAATGCCAGCCAAACAGAAGCTGTCCAGACAGGGTGTGGGGTTTGCGGGAGGGTGCTGAGAGGTGCAGGGATGGTGGTGCCTCAAGGTGTAGGGAACTGCGGTCTTGGCGGGATTCGCATTCGCACTTGATAAGCCCCGTTAAGCGTCAAATGTGTCGCGGCTAATGTGTGTTTTATTGGATTTATTGTTTTACGCCAACTTGGCGGATAAAGTCGAAAGCAAAACAGCCGCCATCTACTCCAAAAGTCACACACATACACACACACACACACACCCACGCACACACAGTCTGTGCTTGAACAAGGCAGATATCAGTTGTAGTTTTTAATTTGTTTATTATTAAGAGGGGAAGGAGATAAACAGACTTAAGCAGACTCACAGTCAGATGGGGAAACATTGAATAAAGTAGTTAAATTGCTTCCCGTCGGCTTCTTGGTATTGTTTGTCTGATTTGCTCAATAAATTATGCAAATGAAGTTGAAGTACGACTTATTCTATGCTTGGCAGTCCGTAAATATTCAAAATAGGGTGCTGAAGATGACAGCTGAAAAAGTCGGCGAACCGTCATAAAAGTCCCAAGCCGAAGTATGTCCATTCCGATGTAATTAAAGCTGCTGCTAAACGAATGCCCTTTTTAATCAGGAAATTCAATTTTAGCTTAAATTTGCATATGCACTTTTCAACTTTGACTTGGCGATTGTCACAAGATACGAAGAGTTTACTTCCGCTGTGCAGAAGATTAACGACTCTTTTAATATTTTAAAGTAGCCAATAAATTGTAACTTTAAAGCTGGCAGACTAATTTAAACAGATTTTTGTCGAGAAACTTGTTATTCCGATTTCAAAAATACATGTAGATATATAAATTTAATTTAATTTTAATGTGAAAATACATCTCTTTTTGAAAACTGGTCCATTGACGGTTTTTACGACGGTTGCAGTTGGCCCAATTGTATTGGATTGCTTTGAGCTAGGGCGTATAGTATTTATACGAAAATTGAAAATATTTTTGGCTTAAGAAATATTTTGAATAATTTAATTTAGTATGTAATATATTCTGATCCAACTATTCTTGTTTTATCCACAATATTAAATAAATAAGTACATTTTTTTGATAAATGCATAACGTAAAAAATTGATTTTTAAGTCTTTCCATTTTTTTAAAACAATACATAATATTTTAAGCTTTAAATCTTATTAGATTGTTAACAATAATAAATAAATGGCAGTTGATAAATTAACTATTAAAGTTCGTATTGAATAACCCAATAAATAAACTTAAAAGTCATAACCAAAAAGAGGCCATTCCATATTTTTAAACTACATTTTTTATATTTAAAAGAGGACCATCTTCTTTAAATTCTGTGCAGCAACCACAACAGTCTTAAGCCCAAAGCCAACCAAAGCATAGAAAAAAACTTTACGAAATTTTTTATATTTCACTTGTTTCCATGAACACACACTTTCAACATGCCAAAAGGATCGATGAGCTCCGTTCCTTTGTGCTTAGCATTATGCATTATGCAGTCTCACAGTCTAATTGCAACGGAGTACAGAATCCAAATTGGCACAAATATAAATACTTGATGTGCAAAGGCAACCAACCAACACGGCGTCCCTTCCCCAACGCTTGCCTGCTGTTAGTCAGCTTCTAGTTGAATGCCAGCCAAAGGGGCGGCAAAAACCCAACAAAAATTAAGCATCTTAAAAATTTCATAATTTGTCTTGTCATTAAGCGTAACTGGGTCTGAGTTGGCAGCCCCACATTTTTTTGGGAGCAAGCAACTGCAATGCCGATGCTGGTGCTGCTGCATGCAACACAGAGACAGTTTCTGTCACTCGTAAATTTTCATGGCGGCAACGAGCCGCCGTCGCATCCTTATTCCTTACTCGTTGATATGTTGCCAAGTGGCAGTCATTGGCTCCGCAGTTGGCTTTGGCTTTTGGGTTTAGCTCAACAATTCGTAGATTTACTGCGAATAGTCGAACACGAAAAACCGCTGCATACAATTTATGCATTTCGCATATTTCAATTATTTTTTTTTTATTTTTGACATGGTTCTACTCTGGTCGCGCTGGCGCCACCAACTGACAAGAATGACGCAATTTTTCAGAGCTGCTATCGACAATCAAAACTAAGAGTTTAAGCTTTGCAATCTGATCAGCAAATGTTTGTGATGAATAACATAAAAGCTTTATCATTTGAACAACTTTAATACGGTTCAAATTACTTCAATATTTATTTTAATGCTATGCTTTGAATGTTATTATTACTCAAAATCAAAGTAGCATAGTTATTACATGCTAAACATAAACAATGTTAATAAATGAAGTTTTAGCTGGAAAATCAGATTGATTGGTAAACTCCAGCGCCCTCTCCCTCCCTCCCCTACTCCTACACTCCTTACTGATTGACCCAAGCGGGAGTCCCGAGAGGAGCCAGTCGAGCGTTATGTTGATTTATGCGGCCTGTTCTCAAATAATTTAGTAGGCAAGGCCACAGGGCAAAATGAGTGCTTTCATCATGTTTTAAATGCGCCCGATGAACTCGGCTCAACATTTTCCGACTAGCTTTTAAATTATGCAAGTTAATTTGCAGCTGGCTGCAAAATGATGACAAGAAATTCCCGCACACACTTCTCAGCAGCAGCAGCAATTGCCCGGGTCGGCACGGCTCGCCTTATGGCCAACAAGAGTTATTTCCCGCAGACCGGAAGTGAAGTCGACATAAATTGCGGCTACAACTGACGCCTGCTTACCTCCACAGCCCGCACAACCCCCGCGGTTATCCCACAATTTAGCTGCTTTGGCAACTGAACCCTGCTTTATTTAATACAAACAGCAGACTTCAAGCAGGCTGGGTAGAATTTTGCAGGCAACTTGGAGGTTGCCCTCTGGCTGTGTCGGTTGTTGCCAGTTGGCTGATGGCTGGTGGAAAACATAGTTTGCATTTCCCTGCACAGATTCAGATTGTTTGTTGTCGACAAGTTAGCCTCGTGTTTTGTTTTTTTCCAACTAAACGTCAATGCGCACTCAAAGTGGGTGGAAAGTTGAAGCCAACGATGTCATTATGGCCTCAATAGATTAACGCACTTATTTACGAGAAACAGTGACTGACAACAGTATGCAAACAAGTAGCGGCCTGCACTAGAGAAGTGCGTGTGTTTTTGCATTTACATTTAATTGAGCTAAACAAAAATGTTACTTTTTTTCATGCTGCCGTTTCCATTAAAATGAAATTAACAATACTTTCAGAATACTAGATAAATTTCATTTGCTAATGGAGCTATTTATTTATTTTATTTTTCTTTTTAAATTTTTATTTATAAGCTGTCAGAAAATTTTATAAATACAATCAACTGACAGGATTAACTCTACTTCAAAATACTTTCAATTTTTATATGTTACTTAAATTATTTGTTACAAGTACTTTAAATCTAAGTGAAAGCTCCAAGCTAAAATTGATTAAAAAAATACATTTGCAATTGAACTGTACGCAAATTTTTAACACTTTAACATAAATGATTAAATAATACCAAGTGTGTCGCCCAATTTTCTTGCTCACCTTAAACCACACCTGCTCAATACTCACATGAAAGCAAACCACTTTAGACACTTGCAGTGAAATCGATGGTCAGGTAAAAGCGCTTTTTGCGATTCCTTGATGTGGTTTGGCAGTTGAGGTCAGCACGACGTCATTGCCAGATACAGCTATCAGTATGCATACACCAAGAATCTGCGTAGTTTTAATTCTATACAGAAGAAGGAACTTCTGTGCATTATTGACTTTTCTCATAGCAGTTTGTATCAGTATTCTGCTTAAAGTAGTGAACCAAAAAAATCGAGAACAGATACTACAGCTGAAAATTTGTGGCATGTTCACAATCTAAAAGCTCTTGTTTTCTCTCATATGTTATTTTTTCACAATAAAATGGCCAACATTGGGCAGGCTTGAAATGTTTTCGCTTTCTCTGTTGCTCAAAATCGCACAAGCAAACAAAAACAGGCAGAACTTTTTGTCATGTTTTGTTATTTGTCTGTGGTCGTTTTCATTTCATTTACAGTTACAGTTGAAATGGCAACAACAGAATGGAAAAGACAGACAGACAGGCAGACAGACAGACAGACAAGTCGACCAACACCAAAAGCCGAGCAGAACGAGGCCTGCATGAGAGCTGCTTGATTTCCCCAGGTGCCAAATGGGTAACCACTCATCCCAGCCCCAACTCCAGCCCCTAGTCCCTCAACCCCACTTACATCAGCTCCTACACAATGGGCACATGAGCCCGCATTTTGTATTTTCATATTTTCATACCTGACCATTTGCCATTGTCTTCTGGTCCTGACAACAAGTGGAGGCAAGTCCCGAGCCATGAGCCGGGCTTGTTTTGTGTGTGTCTTCCATAAAATGCATGTGGCTTGGATTTGGATGGGTCTTGGGCATATTCGTGGTTGCTCAGATGCATATACAGATAATGTTGCAGTTGCACTTGCAATTCCAGTTACAGTTACAGCAAAATTTACAGTTACTGTTGCTACAAAGAGTCGTATGTTTTTGATATACTTGCTGTCTGCAGTTGCTGTTTTGCCTTGCAAGATACAATTCCTTTTTACCACAATCGAGATTTGTTTATAGCAGGAGCAGCTTATGAATAATTTCAGACCACATCTACAAGCACACACACACACACACATATGTATATATATACATATATATACACTCACCAATTGCCAATTGCAAATGTATCTGACGAGTTTCCAAACATTTTGAGAATTTCAATATGCTAAGACTTGAGTTGGGATGAACCAAAATTTTGTATTTTCGAAATTTAAAAAATATTCTTTAATTTTGTATTCGCCCTATACGAAAGTAATTTACTTCAAGTAATGTGTATCTAAATTAAATTATTATATTATTGTTGTCATTATATTATTATTATGGGAAGTGTTATTATGTTTTATTTTAAAGACTGCAGTTAGTATTAAATAATTTTTTTTATTAACTAATTGACAAACTAGCCATGTAAATGCTGATTAAATAATTCTTACGATTCACATTTTTATTAGCCCCAGCAAAACTTATTAAAATTAAACTACTCCTTGACCCTTTTCGACATTTTTGGACCATAAGTCTCTTGGTTTACGTATGTGTGTACACACATATATATATATTTATATAATTATACACATACATATACACATATATGTCTACGCTTCTGCGTTACCTTTTACTCACTAGCACTCACCACGTTTCCATTTTTTAATTAAATTGCTTGCGAGTCAGACAGGACATACGAAATTTTTGGAGCTTCATGGACTTTGTGTGGTAAATTTACTATGTAATTTCCGCCGGTGGCACAAGAGAAGCCCTATCCCCTCACCCCAGGGGAGATTACAAGGGCGACAGCGACTTATTTGCGCAGTGGCACACACTTGAATTTTAATAGAAGATGCGGAACCCTTAAAATTTGGCTCATTATGTCATAACTCATGATTGCTGCAGGTTGCCGGTTGCCGGTTGCCGGTTGCAGGTTGCAGGCCCGACTTTAAAAATAATCAACCTAAAGGGCAAGCTGAATAACAAGAATATGTATAGACATATATACATGTATAAAATCTGGCATGCGCCATGGAATTCGTTCTCAACAAGTTACAAATCTTACGGCTACGTGCCCAAAACTCCCAGACTCCTTCCGACTGCGAGCTGCAAACTAAGGACTGAGATGCGGGTAAGGGGTGGAATGTGGGCTGGGAACTTGAGAAGTGTGCGGACAGCCGACTCATTGTTATGTTTGTCGCGTAGATCTGATCAATGACCTACGTGCCGCTGGCAGAGTTTCGGCTATTGAGCTATTGAGCTATTGAGCAGTACCATTAGGTTTCAATAGGTATGTGGCTGTGTAGCTGCTGGGGCGGAAATTGTGGCAAATTGATTGAACTAAATGGCAAATATCAGTCGCCAAATTGGCTGTGACAATGAGCAAGGCCTTCTCTCTCTCTCTCTCTCTCTCTCTCTCTCTCTCTCTGTATCTCTGCCTCTGTCTGTGGTAACAACAAGAACGAGCGCACTTGCAGCTAGACATACTACATGTTCCGTGTATGTCAGTCTCAAGTGTCGCAGCCAGACGACAACATACGACGCAGGTACTCGAGTTATTTTACCTTTATTGCAGTAGTTGCTTCTCTTCTGCTTCATTATGTTGCTGTTGTTGTCGTTGCTCGGCGAGGCCTAAAGCCGTCACAGCCACAAACGTCAGCAAAAGCTTCAATATGCAAAATAAAATTAAAATGAAAATCGAATGAAAGCATTGCAGTCGACCAATTTCGACTTAAACATACCCTATACTCTTTTGCTGATTTCGACAGAGAAGAATTTAGTTGTGATTGATTTTATTTTAGTCATATCTTTCGTTATACAAAGTGAATGCTTTTCGGATAATTAGAAAGAATATTACGGGTATATAAACTTTGGTAACCCCAATACCTAAATTGAGATAGTGAGGCGAATTCTGTAAGAATGTTCGACTTACGAATTAATTAGTAAGGGCTGGGTCGAACTCGTATTTCAGGTCTCATCTTAAAATCTGTAGAATTTGCCAATTTGTGCTTACAAAGGAAGTACAACAATACTAGTGTTTGAGGGCTTAATTAAAAAAGTTTGAAGTGAATATCACAGGTGTTGGTGTTTAGATCTTTAAAGTCCCAAATGGAAATGGCAAACTAATCCCATAAGCAATTATACTCATGAGTGTGTGTGTCGCTTGCTAAGAGAAAGACATTGTAACGAACTCAATATATACTTCATATACCCCTTTCTGGATAGCGTACATTAATGGGGACGAAGACTGCAGCCGGCGACAGCTATTACTGAGATACGTCAGTGGCAGCCCAAGAACAAGAAGCGGGCGCGTAAATATGGCCAAATGAAGTCCAATGGCACAGTGGCCAGATTTTCAATGAGCGCAAGTAACGATGGTTTTGGGGGGTGGGGGATGTTTTTGGTAAGGAACGTGATAAGTCAAAGTAAGGAAGGAACGAAGATTGATTCGAGTTGTGAACTACTTTGTCCGCTTTTGAATGCATTTCCGAATTTTCCTATGGCCAATTAATCAAAGTGCAAAATGTACTCGTATTCTGGTATTAATTAATTGACTGTAGTGCCAAATGCAATTAGTGCTTAATGAATTGGTTGAAAAAGTTAAGCACGCCTAATACTTAAATCGATTCGACCACAAAACCCAAGATGGCCGATAACGAGATGCTCTATAACTATCGCTTTTAACTTTAAGTGAATATGAATTCAATTAAATCCATCACTTTGACAAATAGAACTAATCTCAAATGAATGATAAGCATCATATCTACAACAAATTGGCTAGTTCAAAAGAGTTATATTTTGCTGCTTAAATATTTATTAAATTATCATTTCATTGTAGTTAAATCTTTAGTTGGGTGGTTGTTCTTAGAAAAAGTATTTGAAACTAAAGCTAAATATTTAAAATTACAAAATTCTACTTAGAAATACGTTTAAATTGGTGCGTAAATATTTGTTTATATTTAAAGCTCATTTAACATAATAATCACATGTCATCGGTTTGGTTAATGCTGCTTTTAAATTTTATTTATTTTATTTTCAAAATTATACAATATATATAATATATGTATTTCTAAGATTAACAAAACAAAATGCTGGACTAGAAGATACCCATAGCATACAACTCCAAAAAAAACAAAGATTTAATAAATATTGCTTAACATTGAAAGTTGAACTAAATCCTGAGATCGATTGGTTCATATAGACGTAAAGACTGCAATCTAATATCCATGAAAAAATCTAGAAAACTGTAATACCTCTTTTAGACAATATATTAAATTATATTATAGTATTTATTAATGTATAATAACCAGTTATTTTAAAGATTTCATCAACTTAATTTTCAACTCCAATAAAGCAAAGCATTATAACACATAACACATACATACATACATATAATTAATTAACATTCTCAAACCTTTTACTGCTTCTAGCCCGAAAGTCAGTTCTGGGCCAAGACAAGTCAATCAATTGGCAAGTCTTATGAATGGTTCATTTCTGGCTCAGAGGCTAAGCCTAAGCGTTACCTTGCTGCTTTGCCATATGTCAGTTGCCCTTTCACGATGCCCAACGAACTCTGCTCTAGATATTGAGGTCCCTTAGACCAGAACTGAACCAACCTGACCAAACTGGACGGGGGGTTGAGGGTTGGGGGCTGCCATCAGAACTCTTTTTGTTGCTTAGCATTCGCTTTCTGGCTTGTCAAGTGCTCGCTCGCCTTTGATTCTGGCCTGTTGGATTGTGTTTTTGTGCTCCTTTCAGTCTGCCTCAAGTGGATTTATTGTTTCGACTGGCAAATACAAATAGCGTACGGTATAATACAGTATATAGGGTATGGTGTCTAGAGGGTATAGCGTACAGTTGGCTCACTCTGCCAGTTCATGGGTCACATCAATTCAGTCTCGCTTTTTGCATAGACTGTCATCCACAATATTCGCCGCCTGTTAACAATAGTTGTCAAAATGTTGCCTGGGTCCTCAAAACGACGATTGAGCGAGCGATGGTGGTGCGGGTGGTGCGAGCACACCACACACTTCATCACATCGATTTCGATGGGTCGAGAAATTTGTTATTGTTGCTGTTAATGTTGTGCTGACATGGCCACATCGTACAGACATGAATACATGAATATGGCCAAATGCTGCGGCTAGAAAACTCAAACTGTTCCAATTTCTTTGCTCGTCCACACACACACACACACACACACACACACACACACACACACACCCAACACCCACATAGACATCGACATCGACATTTTGCAGCTTGTGCAGACAGTTTCATCCAGGTCTATTGACACAAGTTGACAATGCTTTTGTCTTTAAGTTGGTCGCCTGCTGGTTTCCTTTTTCCCATTCTATTTACTCGATCTGTGACTTGCAATACTTTTGAATGAAAATGACACTCTGAGCCGTTGTTTGATTAAACAACATACGTGCACACATCCATATGCATAATATTGTTGCATTGTTAACTATTCAAAATGGTTGCCTGAAGTGAATCAATTGTCAGACGCAGCATTCGCATTTTCAAATTGTGTGCCATCAAAAACTCTCGATATTGAATGACAAAAAAATGGAGAGAGGCACAGAATGAAAGAGAGAGGAGAGAGAGAGAGAGAGCAGCGGAGTTGTAAGTCTTTAAGAGTCACTCTCCTTTTCATTTGATTCACCAACATTTTCAATTTCCCCCTTTAACCAACATCAATCAGAGACTTGCAATCTTTTGATCCCCCATTACCTAAATCTAAATTCTATGTTCTTAATATTTTTAAGCATCTTTGTGTGTACTTTTTGTATAACATTTCTTGGACGACATTTTTATTGGTTCGTAATTTATTGAGCACAACAACAACTACTAATTCAGCTATATATTTTGAAAATATATAAATTATTTATTACTTGTAGTTTGATTTAAACATAAGTGGCTCTATTTATGTGCATACTTTTCACAACAGAAAACTTTGCAGGCAAATTTAACTATATATTTATTTATTCGCTGCTCAGCTGCAAGTTAAGATAATTAAAATCTTATCTTAATATTTCTGGAATCATCAAATCAACTGCGACCTGTTACCTAATTGCCGAGATAGCAAAAGTGGCCGTTCAAGTTGGGGAAACCCCAAAGTGAAAGCGAAACTTCTTCCCCTAATTGGATGACAGAACGAAACAAAATGAAACGGCGTGTCTGAAATGCGCAACGGGCATGCAAAGGCGGTCGGTAAATCGCGTGACGCTTTGCGGCATGTGGCAAGTGGCAAATGACAAGTGAGCGAAATGACTGAGGGGACCTTGCTGCTGCTGCTGCTGCTTCTTCTGCTGCTGCCACATGGGTTTTATGGCACTTTGAGCACTAGCCAAATGACCCAGACGCTTGTTGGCTAGCATGCGATGCGGCGTTGCAAGTGGCCGGCAAAACACTTTGGTCGAACATCCGACTATGCAGTGTTGACCCCACTGTTCCACTATTCCACTATATAGCAGCATACCGGTGTCCCACTGTCCCAAGCAGCGACTCATTGTCAGCGTCAAGTTTTTAAGTGCTCCATAAAAAAGATGAGGAAAAAAAATTGTGGCTGACAACGTTGACAACTTTAACATGCGTTTTGTGCGTCGTTCGCCGCCCGACTTGTTATGTAATTAAGCATTTCTTTAGTGGCTTATAATGAGCATTTGATCACGGGCCGAGCAGGCGCCGCATAATCAATGCACGTTATCACCGCTTTTTATGACCGACTCGCTCAGCACACAACAAGTGCTGCTCATCACCTCTATCTCTCTCTCTCTCTCTATATATATATATATATATATGTATATCTCACTCACTCTATCTATGACTCTCGCTGTTGAGTGTTACTTTTATGACCTAGAAATACTTTGGATTGGGATTGCCATTTAGAAAATGTATCTGCGCTATGGCATGTCTCTCAGTGTGCCCTGAACACACATATAAAAACGTCCGAATGGGATATCATTAAATTGTGTTAATGTATATAGCAGGCTGTTTTGATTATTTCCGACTCTATGAAATATATGCTTATATCTCAGTCGATTACTACACTGTCAGGCCTTCGATCTTACAGACATTACCAATTAGAATCACAACATTTTTTTATAAAATGTGTGTTTATACAAAAATGAACAACTATAAATTAAATAATATATACGTTGCTTAAAAAACTCAGTCGTTAGCTAAATTTTTGCTTAGTTGTGTATTGGGACAGATTAGTTTTGATTGATTACACAAGTAGTCTCGGTTTATTTTATTTTTTGATATTGTTAGTTGGCTTATGATTAATTAGTGAAAGAAATGTCGTTGGATAAGTTTCATTTACATGTATATATTTTATTGTTATATTATTATGTTTATAATTAATATATATAAACTAATTTATAATAAGTATATAAATGTGTAGTACAAAATATACCACATATAATAATGTTTATTATTATTAAACCTAATCTATATATAAAATCGATATCAAGATTATCAGTCTAAAGTCCAGCCTATTCCTGCACTCAACCTCGCTGCTCAGTTGCCTTAATGTCAGCATTTTTAAAAAATATGCTCTCGTTCAAGTGGCACGCCCAGAACAAAGTGCAAATACCAACAGTTCAATACACACCCAGGGCAATAGAACCATCAAGTCTAATTAGCCAGTCATAAGGAATAAGGACAATAAGCACGAAATAGAGGTCGACGTTCGATGGTAGCACAGATAATAGCTGTCAATAGTTTAAAAGGAAAGCAATGAGTTAAAAGAAAGTACAATCTTCGACGCGGAGGGTGTAGGCAATTATGGTGTCAGAAAGTTTTACTTGGACATGTCTGGTTGGGTTCTGCAACAGTCGCGACATTATTAACACGTGACTGCCAATTTTTAATTGCCCATTTTAATTGTTAGTGGGGGAGGGGGCTGGGTGGAGCGTGGGGAACAGGTGTCGTTGTCCAGAGCAGAGGCTTGGCCTTAGTCATTAAAATAAGAATGATAATGGCAATAACAATAAAATTGTCCCCCACTGAAATAAGCTCGTAAAGCTTGAAACAATCGCAGTGAAAGTAGCGAAACAAAACAACAACAACAACAACAATAAGAACAACAACTAGAGAGTTGCCAGCATCCATAAGCTGCAGCTAAGGTAGAGTCATAAAAAGTTAAACATTGCGCATACGACACATTGGCCCAATTCTTGTTTTTCATTATTTTTTTGTTGAGTTATTTTTATTTTATTTTATATGCTTTCATTATGATTTTTTTGCCGCTTGTTGTGGTCCACAATGAAGTTGTAAAATGCAACTATGTATTTATTGCCAAAGAATGTTTATCAGAGTGAGGCGTGAATATTTCTGCTTCATTTTGTTTTAAGGTTTTATTTTTTAAAGCATTCATTTTATGGAAATTGTTATGGTGTTGGCCTTAACTGACTGATTGGTAAAGAATTTTTTATCGGTGTTTAAGCCATAAAAGTTTAAAAATACCATTAACAAGTAGGTTCCTATTTATTTCTCCAAAATATTTTCGGATATGGAGAATTTTCTGAAAATTGTAAGCAAATATGGACTTAAATTAAAGTAAGAACTTAATTGGAATTTATATTTTGATGCAAAGGTATTACTACTTACTCAAACAAAACTGCAATTTCAACATTTAAAACAGATCCCTTTGTAACCCCTTAATTTAAAAAAGAGCCACATTTTCATTGACACTGAAATCTCATAGTTTGTTTTTTTTTCGCACATTCATCGCGTGGCTGTCGTTCACTTTGTCTCAGCTGTCTTTTGCATTTTATCTGCCACTTCACACATATGAGGTCACATTAATTGCGTATCACACCCATACACACACACACACACACTTACAACCATTGAGTAGTAACAAGGACATGTTGAAAGAAAAAAAAATGAAGAGCTTCAAGACGTTGCTGGGGAAACTAAACTTGTCTGGCAGGTGCTTGAACAAACGCCGATATGCGATAAGTATGTATGCACACACATATATAAACATATCCACATACGTACATCTGGGAACCAAAGCCAAAAGTTATTCTATACTGCAGAGAGAGGAGGAGGAGGCGGCGGCGGCTGGGGCAAGGGCGTGGCAGTGCGCACACAGTGTTGCATATACAAAAGTAAAAGTAGTGCTCAAGTGTTCCACGCTTCCTTGCAATGCGACAAAGTGTAAAAAGACAGCGGCAACAGCAACAGCAACCAGAGGAACAGCAAAAGTAACAGCAACTGCAATAACAACCAACAACAAACAACGACGACAATCTGCAGGCAAAAACAAAAAGTTGCAAGTCACCAACAAAGTGGTCCACAGAAGAAGCCAAAAATAAAAAAAATATGTTCATTCTGCCAGCAGAACTAAAGCGATGAACATTTCTCCTTGCGCTTTCGCACTGAGTCTCAGCGGTGCCTTCAATAGGTGCATAAGAGACACACACACACACTCTCACACACACACACACATATGGCAGACTTGAAGTGAGCATACAAAGGGAAAAAAATTAAAATAAAAATGCATATAATTTCAGCATACGCAGTATGTACACAGATATATATATATATATACAGTTCAGCAGCATTGTAAAAAACCAATGAAGAAATTATTAAAATATGTATTTATTTTAGGAAGATCTAAGATATAATAAATTATCTTAATAAAAGCGACTTTGGTAGTTTTATTTAACTTTCTTTTAATAACAAACTCAATCAATGAAAATGATAAATTAAATGAAAATAAAAGAAAGTAGAAAAAAAAAAAGATTTTTTAAAGATTTGTGCAGCATTTTGATGACATCATTTCTTATATTATACACAAATTATTATATTATATGTTTCTTCTGTTTGCTTATTATGTACTTAACATAATTAATAAGCTATGCGTTTCACTATTAGCATGCTTCACTGTACTTACATGTGCGTGGACGAGACTAAGTATGTATATTAATTTGTGGCAAGGACATAACTCGGTCGTCAACATTCGCAGTGGTATGCAAGTTGGCTCCTTGGCAGCCACTTGCCGTTGACAAATGTCATGCTTATACAGATACGCAGATATAGCAACACCCACACATGCACACACACACACACACACACACACACACACACATGTAACTACTAAGAAGCAGCAGCAGCAGCACTTGCAGCTTGATCCTTGAGTTTTCATATAAATCTTTGAATAGTTCGCTGCTGCAGCCGCTTGAAACCAATAAAATATCTAAAGTCACACACACACACACACACACATAGTATATAGCTGCTTTTGTCTGCAATCACACACACACACACACGCACACACACACATAGGCACACTCACACATAGTTCAAGCCGGGATAACTTAACGGCATTTATAGTTGAATAGCTGCAATTCATCTCCATTTCCATATCGCAACCATCTGGCTGACTAACTATGCATGTGTCGTGTGTGTGTGTGTGTGTCAGTCTGTACTGATTGAAAATGATACCGAATAACACTTTAGTACTACAAAAAACAATTCAAATAATACTGCCAAGCAACTGCACACAGAAGTCGTTGACTGATAACTAAAAAATAAATTGGCTAAAAGCACAGACAGTCAAATGAAAACATGTTAAAGAAAACTGCTATTGTATAAATATATATAAATTACAATGATTTAACATAACTCAGCAGCTTGAAGTGTGAATAAAATAATAAATTTAATTTAAATAAATTAGTGTTGTCTCACTTATTATTTGGAAAACTTAGTATGCATTGAGAAGATTAAATAAATTGCTAAGTTACTCTAATTGAGACATATTCTTAAAAGTGAACGTCGAGCAAGTGCAGCTGAAAGTGCTCAGGTCCAATGGCCCTGGGCCAATAACAAACTGCAAGTTTTCCACAAAAACATAATTCATAAAAAATAAAAATCGTAGGCAATAAAAAACCGATTCGAAAAGTTATAATTTAAATTTCATCAAGAAGTGAAAAGTTTTGCAGCACTTACTTGACTCTTGGCAAGCAAATAATTAAACAACAACAAAAAAAATACTAACAACAATAACAACAAAAATTGACCAGCTCCCTTGGCCAATTGGTGCCGGCCAACAAAAGTCTCGAAAAACTAAATGCCAAACGGGCCTCAAGTGTATCGCGACAAACAAGCAACTTGCAACTTGCAAGTTGCAACTGGCAACTTGCAACTGGTAACAGCAATTGCAATCGCAGCTGCAACTTTGCAACAATTTCATATGCATTTGTATCCTTTTGTGGCTCGGAGCAATTGCAAATTGCTCCTCCATTCCAGCTGGCTGTGCACTTTTGCCCAAATCTGACCATTGCCATCAGTGCGTCCAAAAAGTTTTTCAATTAAATTTGTTTAGAATTAAACTTGGCGCTAGCCAATTTCACCCCCCACGCACTTCCCCACCTCCTCCCACTCATATTTGGCAATGGCATCCCATAAACTAGTTCAAGTGGCAGCTAAAGTTCAGTTAACTGTAAATGCAATGGATGTGATTCGGGTTTACAATTGACATTACGTCTTCTAAGGATATTACACCCTGAAACATTTAATTTAATTTACACATTCGTTTTTTAATTGTAATTTTTCAGTTTGAGGTTGGCGTACCTTAAATAAATGCACATTAAATCAAAATATGAAACACAAACAAACAAACACAAGCCTAGATAAATTTGTTGGGCCCTCTGTCTGAGCTTATAACTTTTTGTCGGGTTTTGTTTAATTTCCCAGAAACCTGTTCTTCTTTTGTCTGAGGCGAAGCATTCGGCTTGATGTGCGTTGAGAATTCCTCCTGATTATCACATAATTTTTAGAATCCGCTGCTGATTACACCTTGCTTAGCTCGCTGTGCATTCTAAGTCTGTTGTACTCAATGGGTATTAATTACTTAAATCGTTTCCAATTAAACTGCTAAAACCCTTTGTCTTGTCTTAAAAAATATAATTTTAAGCAAGCAAGATTGATTGGAAAAAGTTTCGCGTTTCAACTCACCAAACAACTGACTTTAAAGTTGTACCACAATTTCAATATAGTTATGAATTTATTCTACTTAATAATTGTATTATATTGTTATTTATACAAATTATATCAATAAAATTAATTAATAATGATTAAATAATCCAAGTGTGTTATGGGTTATGGGTTGATCTGCATACGGCTTATACTCGACAAAATTGCATTATAATTAGTGCAACCTGTTGTCAGATGTGTCCAATTACAATTTGAAGAATAATAATTGCATTATGTAAACAACTACGTGAGCTGCCTAAAAATGCGTTTCTCAATTAAAAGTTGTATATATGTATGTATATATAAGGGGGTCATATGCCCTACATACTTTGTGCATTGTGTGTTTGGGCTGTTATGGATTCTTGGCCAACTTTGTCAACATTTTTCATGCACTCACTTTTTGGGCTCATTGTTCATTCACTTGTTGTCGTCAGAGTTGTTTGTTTCCATGTTTGTCTCCTGTTTGTTTCGGCTTCTTTTACTGTTTGGCACTTTTAATTAGTCTCTCAATATGCTGCCAGTCTGGCAATGTTGCACCCACACACACACAGAGATGTACACATGTTAACGCTCTTGTTGTCGTACCTACCCATTCCAGCAATTGAATTATCCTGGCTATACATGTTGTTCATGTTCGTGTTGTCAACCATATCGATAAGTTAAGTCCCCTGTACATGCACGCAACGTGCAGCAAATTGTGTTGCACACTGCATTAATTTATTATCTATCATTATAGTAACCCAGGCAGGCGTGTCATTAACAATTCCAACTGTATTTTTATATTTCAACAGACGTGTGTGTGTCCGACACACGATATGTGTATGCATCCTTACTCGAATGATGTTGCCATATTGCAAAAATTAATATTGTAATTTATATTATATTATATTAATATTATATTATGAATGAATTAAAATTATACTACATGAATTAAGTGTAATTCGCAATAATGCAATTGATGGCCATGAGGACAATTTGTGTAGCTCTTTTCAGACATCCCAATCACCTAAATTCCAAAACAATTTCAATATCGTTTTCTAAGGGATAAAATTAAAATAGTCTCAAATTAAGTTTTGCATTATATTACATTTTTGACTTCTCATTAAATGTCTGTTCAATTATAATTCATTAAAAGATTTATTTAAATCAATTTAATAGAGGATTGCAAGATTTACAAATTTAATATAATGTTAACATAATGTGTGTCTTATAAGAAACGAAGACAAGAGTTATTCTCACATTTTTAGCAGTTTTCAACAATACGCATATTTTTTTAAATTACGCAATTCTTTTTTGTACTGAAAAGTTTCTTTTAAATGTAAAAAATTTAAATGATATGTAGAGCAAAATATAAGCGTAATATTATTTTGTTAAATACCAGGCCGTATCTACTCAACCATTCAGAAGATACTTTTAAACTTTTTATAAAATTGAGATGTTTTTGTTATTAATATGCTGAGAAAGTAACAAATGGAAAGAAATAAAACTTCATCGACTTACGAGCGACACGCATAAAAACACAAATTTGACGACGTGGGCATCAAAAAATTAAAAAAGACTAATGCCTTAAACAGTTTGGCGCCATAAAGTTGATGGCCCAAAAATTTGAGGAACAACCTTAGCAAGTAGACAACACGAAATTACAAACAAAATGCAAAGGGACAGCGCAAAGGAAAGGAAGCGCAACAAAAAAAAAAAGGTAACAACAAAGTTGCCACAAAAAGTTGCGAGTGAAAAATACGAAACGAAAGCGAAATGCCGAAGAAAGGGAAGAAAAAAAGTTTATGCTAATTTCACTTTTCTCGAACGACGCATAACCCAAATTTATTTATTCCCCGTGTTTTTTTTATGTTATTTTTTTTTCTCGACCCACTCAGAGGCGAATAAATGGCGCCAGGACAACAACATCCTGGCGCGGCGATGAGCAAAAAGAACAAAATTATAATTTTGAAGTGAAGTGAAAGCCATGCAAATAAAGAAGCTGTAAGAGCGAGAGTTAGAGAGATGCCACAAGAAATGCTAAACACAACACAAAACAAAACAGTCAGCAAGCATTTTGACTAAAAAATTACTCTGGTCTGTTTGCCAATCTGCGTGTCTCTCTGTCTGTCTGTCGACTAAAATTACGTATGAATAACTAATTAAAGATGAGCCCGACGATGCGTAGCCAAAACAAATGCGCCTAATTAGCAGCTTCTCACCCACCTGGCCAACAACAACAACCACATCAGTCAGTGTCAGAACAGAACTAAAAGCGGAGCAAAAACCTTTTGCGGTTTTCCACAAACTGTGCATTAAATTCTTATTTTGTTTAATAAATAAATATGATATCAGCGTACAGCATTTATTATTCCAATATCTGGGATTACAGCATCTTATCTTATTAAGAATAAATCTACAGTGCAGCGGTAAAGATCTACCAGATACTCATTCAATTATATTCCTAGGAAAGCTACAAACTTAATTTCAATTAAGTTTAAAACAAATGAAATGTGTCGAAGCCAGTTTAGTATTTAAAGTCATCTTAAACTGTATAAAAGTTTAGTTATTCAATTTACCCAATACACCAAAATTTGACCTGCCTTGACCTTTGATCTTCCAAGACTTTTCGTTGGATTAAGAGTTAATTTTGTTGATTAATACATATTAATCAATAAATCAGTAATGTGGTTAATTTAATTTCATAAATTATTTTAATGATTTCCAATTTTTGAACTTTTTATCTGATATATAATGGATTGGTTTTTTTTCTGAATTTCCTTGCAACCATTTTAATATTATCATAATCCTAGTATTTTTAATTGCACTTTACATTTCATTTTATCTTACATGATTTAAATTGTTTATTTACTTTTAATTCAAAACTCAATATCATATTCTTTTTTTGTAAAACCATTTTTTAAAAATATGTACGGTTTTTAGTCCGTATTAGAATAAAAATGTGCATAATAAATTTATCGACAAATTTAACTTGTTTTAAGCTTTTTTTATTTATCTCTAATGTTAATTTCTTGATATCAAAGTTTCAATATCCTGATTGGGTTAGATTGACTATTGCTATAAATTCTCTTAATGAGCAACTACAAATTAAAAAAATTAGTTAATAAATTTGTATTTAACTATTATTATAATTTTAATTATCATTATTATTATTATTATAGTTATATGTACTTGTTTTAAATCTACCTCTGAACCACATGAAACCAAAAGAATTGGTTTTTGGTTGTCTTCTAATTTTAGTGAGAAATTCTGATAGATTTTGTTGTGCCGAATCTTGAACAAGTTGGAAGCATCGATAAGCTCAGTTTAAATTAATATGTAAAATTAAAAAAAACAAATAATTGAATATATTTTAAAGGAAACACAAAATGTGAGATTTAAAGAGAAATCAACTTCAAATTTAGATGCTCTCAAAAAAAGATCTAAGATGAGAAGCCGCATCGTATTTTGCAGGCTCAATGTGTTCTATATTATTCATTATTTTGTAAACAGCGCTGAACTCAAACTTCGTCTGCAACTTCGGCTTTGTCTTCGTTTTTGTGTGCGCAGCGCACACGAAGTGGCCCGAATGTGTTGGCAACAATGTTGAGCTGCTTGCATGTTGAAGCAACACGCCACGAACAGGTTTGAGTGAAATGGTCTCAACAAGTTGTAGCTCAACAGTTTTAGGTAGTTGTGTATGTGGTTGCTGCAACACAGTTTTGCAGTCATCGCGTGGTGAGTTCCTAGCGCCCAGTACATGTTGCTGGCAACATGGTAATGAAACCTGGTTTGAGCGAGTTCATTCGCACGCCGTTCGATTAAAACCGTCGTCGAGCGCAACTCCAACTTCAAATTCACCAAATGCGTCAAATGCGCTTTCTTTTGACCCCAAGTTATTCTTCCTCTTCTTCTCTTCTAATGCGCTTAACATCTTAAAATTTCTTGTGGAGTCTGATGCTGTAAAAGCAAAGTCGTGCAACATCATTGGAGGTCCGGATTCAGATCCACAACACATTTTGTCAACGCTTTCTTTTCGGTGGCACATTAAAATCAATAAATATCTTTACATATTTTTGGCAGCCATTTGAGATACTTTTGCGGTTAATCCTATTAACGCCAACACACTCACAAAAGCGGACAGTAAATTGTCTGAGACCCAACATTTTGGTACCTTTTTCGAGGCGATGTTGCATCAATTTTTTGGATGTGGCTGATTGTCTTCTGTCTGTCATTCATAAATATAGAAATAACTGAAATAATAAACTGATTGTCGGCAATAATTTAGTTGCTTAATTATTATTATTTATTTATAAATTAATGAGACAGTAAAACCCCAAATAATATAAGCAAATCTAGCACAAAAACGCATATATTTAATGAAAAATATTTAACTTAAAAAAACAACTATATCCAAATCATATAACACTTAAAAAATATATTAGTATTTAGACAGAGAAAGATTTTGTTCAGAATTGTATTTTATTATATGTAATTTTAAAACTAAAACATTTCTAAAATATCGATATCTATCTGAAACTTTAAGAATATATCTAAACAGAAAGAGATAATTATGTTATGTAAGAATGTCTTAAAAAGTAGTGTTCGTAGACAAACAAAAAAAACTACAAATTCCATTTTGTTATCATGATAATAAAAATATCTAAATATAAATATGATATTATGATAATATTTATAGACGGCCAAGTGATAATTGTGTTTCTTAAAAGTCTATTAAAAGATTTCATTTGTAAATTAAAAAGGAAATACAACTTACAATACTAAACAATACTATTCACTAAAGTACATTTTTTGGTTTTAAATTAATTCCCCGTGTTAAGTAATTGTTTTCCATTCCATTGTTAACGATGGCGTTATTCACCTCCTGCAAATGTATATGGAAAATGAAATCATCATTGTAAATCAAGTGCGAATTAATATAATGCAAACATATTTAGACAAAATGTTACAATGCTAATTGAAAACTAATTCACAGCTTATTAATTAAAACGTGATTGATTTTCCATATCAAACACACCGACACACACACACACACACGCACACACACACACACTCCTCCACTCTCCACTCAGTTAACAATGTCACATGTGGGCAACTTAAATGAAATGAGGCGTGGCATTTTGAACGGAATCCAAAATGGTTTCAAATGCCTGCCGCATAACATAATTATAATAATTATTTTTAAAATCTGTTGGCCAAAACTTCCGAGGCGCCGTTGCCATTATTTGTTGTTGCTATTATTTGTTGTTTAAGCGGCTTACAAATGACGCGTCGAATTGCAACAGCCGACAACCGCTTAAAGTATTTTCAATTTTTCCGAGAAAGAGGTCAACCAACTTGCCCATTTGTTGGAGACCCTGAAACATGTTGTATGTTATTTAATTACTCAAGCAAGTGCACTTTTAATAAATCAATTTGCAGTATTTATTTATATTGCAATCAAATATTAATGATTATCAAAAATTACCCCATATAATATTTAAATATTTTCACAGCATTTTCTTCTGCTTTTAAAATATCAGTTCCAGTTAACTGAAAACAAATTAATTTATAAAATGTTCAATATATATTGACTAACACTTAACTTAAGGTTAAAATAACTTTTAAAAGACATATTTTAATACCTTTAAATATGTTTAATTTTAATATTTATTCGTTAACTTCAAACTTAAGCTAAAAGTATCCCCATACAATATTTAAATATTTTTAAAGTTGCTGCCGACTTTTAAAAGTTCAACCAATTAATTGAAAATCGAAAAAAATTTAATTTGAATACTTATGTTATCTCAATTTGTATATCTTCAACATATATTTATTAACATTTAACTTAAGTTAAAAATAACCATTTACAATATTTATATATTTTCAGATTTCTCTCTTTTCCCACATTGATAATTTGTTGTTCGCCAAAAAAGTATTTATATAACTTACAGCAAGAGTCCTTTTCAATTCAGAAGATTGTTCTGCTTTTTTGAATATTTGAATACTCTACTTTTCGCAGTTTCATTTCAATTTCATGGCTCTGTGCGTAGACCATTTCATGCACTATGCAAGTGCTAAATAGTTGACTGAGCTACAAACATACACACACACATATAGAGGGGCTTTTGCATTCTGCAAATAAATGAACTGAAGCGTAGACTGTTCCTGCATAAGCCCCTACTCCTCGGTCTCCTCCCCTTGCCAAACATTCAGCTTGCTGCAATCCGAGTCCAGACTCTGAACATAATGAAAACTTTTCGATCGAATGCACTTTTACTGGCCATCGAAATCGACGATGTTGAAGCAATGCAAACACATAATTGTTCATATGGCCAGGATATGGAGATGCAACAGCAACAATTGCAAATCAGCAGCAGCAACAACAACCACAACAACGACAGCAAAAAACAGAAGCTACAACAATTCGTAGCCAGGCATTTTACAAATGTGTGGCAATTGCATTTAAAGTTGTTGCCACATCGCAATGTCTGAGTATGGGTTCGAGCGAGATAAATCTGCTGCCATGACTATGCATATGCCAACTACTATATGTACAGCCGCACCCCACCACACCCACTTCCTCCTCCTCTAGCCCATAGCTCTCCTCATTTTTTATTGCCGTTAACATTTGGCATACTCTATAAAACAATGCGAGTGCATATTGTGAGAATATCCTGCAAAGCATTCGGTTGACTGACCAGCATGATTATGTAATTATACAATCGCTGAAAGAGCGCATAATAAAGCGTTGCAGACGTATGTGACAGGTATTGATATATATAGTCTATATGTGAGTAACAACAATAAATGCCAAATTATCTGTGAGATACAAAATATTCAATGAAATACAAAAATAACTGACTATAACTGAAAGTTACCTGTTACATACAAAATAGCTCTATATTCAAGGATTCTTGATAATAACGATTATGTTGGTTTCGCCACGTAAATGGTAGCAAATAATGCAAAATTATCTGTGAGATACAAATAATTATTAGAATACTGAAATATCCGATTCACTGGAAGCTACGTATTAGAGTTAAAACAGCTCTGTAACAAAAATATAACAAATATCTCTGTTATAAGAAATATTTACTGGGTGAAAACTATTTTGCGAGATAAAAAATACCTGTGAGCTTGAAAAGTATCTCAGAGATGTAACAGGATTTAAATAATTACAGAACTACATCTGAATGAAAAGAAACTCTGACAAACAAAAGTATGGTTGGAATGCAAAAGTAGCTATGAGATTCCACAGTATTTATGAGACACAAAAATAGCACTAGCATTACTTATTAGTCTGCGTAACACATTCAATTTTATTAGTTGAATACATAAGCATATTTACCATACAAATGATTCAGTGCGATGAAAAGGTATTTGCGAACTAAAAATGTATCTGCTAGATATGTAATTACAAAATAAAACTGTGAGACATAAAAGCATTTGTGAGAAAGAAAAGTAAATACAAGATACAAAAGTATGCGTGGTAATTAATCTTTGCAGTTTTAAAAGTATATTTGCAAAACTTTATAAATTAAAAAAATAAACATGCATAAATGCTACCCATAAGTTCATGAAATCATCTTTTATTACTTGCCACATACCTTTCCTCAACTCGATGATACGCCGATAATTTACTATTAAAGAGGATGAGTAGCCAGAAATAATCACATAACTTTTCATTATTGGGTGCAGTTGATTATGCATATACATAAATAAGAACAGAGCCGTCATTGAATACATAATCTGAGCATGACCAATTAAAATTTTCTACCTGACCGCAGTGCGTTTTCAGCGTTATGGATATGCCCATAATGCTCAACACTTGAGTTAAGCCCCAACTCTCAAGGAGTTATCTTCTTCTATTTATTTTTATTTTTTCTTGGAGACCGCACACACCGACTTCTACTCCGACTCCTAGTCGGACGTCTGGTTATTTGATTGCGTCTGGCTTTTCAATTAGGCGAAAAACCCTTGATAGATGAAAACATATTGCTTTTATCACCTGCCACAGACACAGAGAAACACACGCCAGCCACTCTTTAAATGCGGAGACGCGTTCAACAATTTGTAAGAAATTATCCTTTTTTTTCGATTTGTGTTTCTGTGTTGTGTGTTGTGTCTGATGAGAGCGCAAACAATTAAGATTTGGATACGCACGCACGAATGGTGTTGAAAGGTCAAGCTACAAGCTACAATTTTAGGGTCAGGTCAGATGGCGGTCAAAACCGGTTTCTTTCGAATGAAATCGAAAGAAACAAATGCTGGAGATGCCTTGGAAACTCGTGCATATTTTAGGACCGAAGCGCACAAATTTGACTAATTGGCTTGAAATGTCGAACGGACTTGGCTGCTAAATATTTCCATGTCAACTTTCGGTCAAAAGCTTGGGCCAGCATTTAAATGCAAGTGGCTGACAAGAAAACTGCATTAAGCCTGGAGTGCCTTTGTTTTGGCCCTTTTAGCTCCAAAAAAAAAAACAGTCGTCAACCATTTGCAGACAGTTAAACAAATTTGAGTCCACCTTCCGGCCCAGCCAGCCAAGAAGAGAAGTAAAATATCTTATATATATATATATACAAATGTTATTGATTGGAATCCTATGGAAATGTGCTCACTTAACCAGTTCATGCCACTGACGGAAATATTTAAAGGCGTTGACTACTAGCTAGCTACTAAGAATCTGGAGTAAATTGAAAAATTTAAAAAGTCTTTGCATGTTCTTCTTTTAATCTTATCTATTTGGTTGTCTAAATAGAAACATAAGATGTACTGAATTCTGTTTGGTGACATTATCAAATTAGAAGTAACCAACTCAAATATACTATTAAATCGATAAGCATACAACACAATTTCCGTTCAGTTTTGTTTGATTGTCATCAAGCAATATTGAATTCGTTGAATTAAAAAATGTTTATGTAAAACTCTGACAAGCGTTGTGAAAAATTTAAGATATTTATTTAAAGTATTGTGATAAAAATTACAAATTATAGGACATCTTTTGTAAAATTATTATTATTATTATAATAATATAAACATAAAATATACTGAATTCTTTCTAGTAGAAATATCAATTTTAAGAAGCCAACTGAAATTAACAATAACTAACAGTAACTTTCAATTTTAATTAATATTAGTCGACATTAAATACATAAAAAAATATGAGAAAAATAAATAAATATAAGTTTTATAAATAAAAAAATCCGCAATTTTGTATACATTTTGGGAAATTTTTGGATTGCAATCGATGCTTTAAGATTCCACAAGGCTTAAAAGTATTTCATTCCAGTATTCAGTAAAGAATTACAACTTCAGTAAAGAATTACAACTTATATCAATACAGGTTACAGTTCAATTGGCAGCCAAAACTTTTTTCTTTTATTTCTATTGCGACTTTATAAACTTTCCGATGTCTTTGTCCTGTTGAGTCCTGGGCGAGACATCTGGATACCGCAATATTAAGTGCTTTACTCAGTTACAGTTACAGCCCCACATAAAATGCTCGTAAGCAGCGAGAAGAAGGAGAAGCAAAGATTTCTTTACGCACATTTATGACCAAAGACATAAGAAACACTTTAAGTTCCATTTGAGGACGAGCGCACATGTCCCATCCCAGAAGACTCGACTTTGGCCCGTGTCTCAACACTTAAACAAATTGCCTACTAAACAATTCATCTCAATTTTTGTGAAACAACATTTGCACACTGCTCCATGCAGCGAGGGGAGCTGAGGACAAAATCAATTCGAAACTGTCCCCAAAATAAAGAGAGAGTGAGTGGAGGTGGAAGGGCAAATTGAATGCTTACTTTGAGTCGAGTTTGGGCCATCATTTGAGCCAATAGACGGGCCTGGCCTGGTAATCAAATATAATTTTTAACTATTTACGAGTACATTGCATGACATTTAGCCTCCATACACACACACACACACACACACACACACACAGACACATAGACACACATGGACAGTTAGTCGTGCATTATTAACATTAATGCCTGATACGAGCAACGCAAAAGTCAACAGGGGCGGGACGTGGGGCGTGGCAGCTTCGATTCTCGTGTTTCGCTGTGTGTGTCGGGCATATTGATGCCAATTTCGGCAAAACAAACAGCTAAAGCAAAATGCAACAACAACAAAAGCAACACGCATAAATAATATGAACGCATAAATGAAAATGGAATGGAATGCTAATGGAAATTCACATACATACATCGATTTCGATTTGGTTGCCCCGCCCACCGCCCACCACCCATAATGGAGTGATCATAAATATGTGAGCAGAGGCTCGAGAAAAACCTCTTCGAGCCCAACGAAAAGATTAGCTCTCAACTGTTTTAGCCACATTCATAGTTCGCATGTGGGTGCCATAAAAATGTTGCTTCTTACGGGAAATTATTTATGGATTGTGGCTTTTGTTGATATGTGGGCAATTTTGATAGCCTTTGGCCAAAGATAATGTCAACACTTGGTTATTAATATGGATGTGCTCTTTTTTGTGGTGTGGTGAATTAATATAATGGAGATAACCATATATTTTATTTTTTTTACATAACTACAAAATAAATTAACTAAAATGTCTTTTTAATTGCTGAAAATCTTAGGAATTTGAATATGAAAACAGTTTATAGCATTCAAATACAAATGTTATATTTTTATACAAATTTTAAATTTACTTTAACGTTGACAATCTGCTCAACGTTGCTCAATGGAAGGAACTTTAATTTTAATTAAAATGTATATGCAACCAAGTTTGCACGCCATGTTAACATAACAGACCAATAAAAATATGGTAAAATTTGCATATTTCAACAATGAAACAAATTCCTTAAATATTTAATATCACAATTTGAGCATATCTCATGCAAACTGAAGCAGAGCAAAGTTGCCCTTGTTGCCAGTCATCGATTATGTTGCAATAGCATACTTTGGCACTTGACTTGAGCCATTGATGCCTTAACACACACCACACACACACATACACCAGCGGACACACAACACTTTGGAGTTGTAGAAATAGATACATGGATGGATGGATACAGTGCTAGCTGCATGTCAAGCAAATTGAAAAGTGTGCAACAGCAGCAGGGAGATAGGAGAAGGGAGCGTTGTTAAAAATTAAAAGAAACTTGCAGAGGCAGCAACAGCTGGAGTAGAGGAGTTCATAAAAATTTCAAAAGCGACGATTGATGCAGAAATGGAGTCGGCAAAACAACTAGCACCCAGTTCCGTTCCCAAGGCGATTTCAAGATTGCAGCAGAGGCAGCATCAGTATGTGCAGCCCCGTCAAGCTTTCATGTTGTGTAACAGCTCTTCAAATATTCAAAAGTCATTCCATTACTAAAATGACTTGAAAACGTTAGCAGCCAGTGAAGAACAAGAGGCGGAAACAGCATTAAATTCTCCCATTCTCTCCGTGTCTCCGTTTCTCCTCCTCGTCTCTCTTTCTCAGCCCTTCAGTTTGGCGCTGCCATTCCAATGGTGTAAAAATTCAATGACATTTCCTTTGTTTCTTTCAGTTGCTGCTGCTTAAGCACCCTGTGTATAAGCGACTATGTGAAACGGGTTTAGTGCTAAGAAGCTTTCAAGGATTATATTTTATTCGAGTCGTTTCCAGCGAGTGCTAAGAAGTTAACAAAGATTATATTTTGTTTGCAACACACAATAAATATAAGTATGCATTCTAATCTCTTTTGTAACAATTATTAAACCAATCAACAAGCTCCTCCTATCTGCCAATTAAATTGTAATCAGAAATGAATAATGAATGCAAGTGAATTCATGAAAAGTTAAGGATTTTGCTTAACAATGCTAAATGGCGACAACTTATTATTATTATTATTATTATTGGGGAAGTTGCACTGCGACCTGTTAGATCTATTGTGCCCCTTCTGAGCCTATAGCTCTTCCATCAGTCCCAGATCCTGTGCGAATGCTGTTGAGGTCTTCTATGGCCGCAACTTATTTATAATTATATATTAAAAAATATTTATTAATACATCGATTTCTGTATCAGCTAAAAAAAATGTACAAATCGTTTGATTTTACAGGGCATTTGTAGCATTCTAGCACTCACTGGGGCATCTTTCTGCCATGTTGTTGCTGCTTTTTGCTACTGCAACGATTTCAACGATAAGTGTGTCTATGTGTGTATAAGTGTATGTATGTATATATGTGTGTGTTGCTTTTTGGTTGCTTGACCCGCTTTTGGCAGCCTGACAGTCTGGCCCTGGCGCATTGAGTTCCCACTGACAATTCAGATTGTTTCTGTAGCCTGCCCCGAAAAACAGGCGTCTCTTTGACGCCAGTTTCTAAGCCAAATGCAGGCCAAGAATGCTGCTGGTTTTAGTTGAGGGTAACAAATTTTCGGATGCGAGTGAAATTTTGACTAATATAGAAGCGTTTGGCAAGGCAACACTTTAAGAAAAAACAACATTTTAAATCATTTAATATTTGTGATGAAAATTTGAGAAATTTTATACATAACATATTAATCTTTTGGAACTTATCTAGAAAATGAAATGACTTGTCTATTAATTTATCCTCGCGCTACAAGTTTGAAACTTATAAATTATTGACCCAATCACAAGGAAGTTAAATTAAATAAAGACATGAAAAAAATGATATTCAATTCAAAAATATAAATAATGTACGATGAAATTGCCAGCTTTAAAGATTGCAAAAACTAGAGATATTGATTAGGAACAAAGTTTGTAATTACTTTGAAAATCATTCAATTTAAAAATATGTTTAATCACATTATTGTGTAAAAGTTTGTGCCGCCATTAGGCAAAATGTGCTTTTGGTTATCGTCAGTTTAGTATTTGAAAAGCACTTGAATCATTAGCAGACAGCATTCAGGTGACTCTTATAACGGGCACTTTGCTCAGTAAACAACTAACACCGCAATAACAACAACAATAACAACAACACCAACAAGAAACAGAGGAAAAGTAGATGTTGAAACCGGGGGGACAAGTGCAAGTTTTATGCCCTGAAAGTGCGGTAATTGATGTCGAAATGTCAATTACCCAAAATGTGCTTAAAACACTTGCAGGAGCAGCAGTAGCAGAAGAAGCTGTAAGCAAAAAGGCTCCAAAACCGAGTCAGGCGTGTCCTGACAGCTTCTGATAGGGGTTTTCGGTTAGGTGTATCAGCAAAATCGATTGCTAAGACTGTTTAATTGGCTTTGTGAGCCGCATAGAAAACCGTAACGAATTTTCTGCACCGTGTTACGGCAGATTTTGCGGCCTTAAATTTTTATTATTCCATCATCTCTTCAAAAATGAAAAGCGACAAGAACAAATCCCAAGCTGCAGCTCACCGAGAAGAAGATAAATATAAAGTAAAAGGCTCTAGTTAAGAGACTGTCCGACTCAGACATACCCACCACTACACTAATATATCTAGAAACTAAAATATTTCAAATCTCATAAGGCGAATTAAATTGCATTTTAAAAATATTTTTAAAATTACTAGTTTTTATTTGCAACCGGAAAACGATGTTGAACAATTCTAATGAAATGAATAATACACATAAATAAGTATAGGTCCAATACATTTTTACAGCTTTATTATACCCCTTTTGCCCTCCATTTCTGAGTACAGAGTATACAAAAAAAAAGGATAAGAAAAGGTTGAGCAAAAGAATTTCGCATGGCAAGGCTCGTTGCGCTCTTTCAATTTGGTTTTCGTTTTGCTGAATTCATTAGGCGTAATTACGCAATCACAAAAGGACCTCGAAAAACTCAGTCGAGTTGGGAGCTGAATGAATCTTAAGCAACCATCGCGACGCGCCTTTGTTCGCCTTGTCCAAAAGGCATTCATTGGATTTTGGCTTTGACCATCCTTCGATTTCGGAATATTTAATTGATTAGGAAATGAGTTAAACTCGCTGAGATTTTTTTCGGCACTGATTTTGTCTGTGATGAGGCGATCGGCTTTATACATATATGAGCGTGAATACTTTGGATAAATACATACTGCACATATAGATTCATATTGAAAGCATTATCTATGCATACTTTTTGAAGAATAAAATAATAATATATTCATCATGTGTTATATAACAACATAGGCAAATTCTGACCATCAACATTGATTGTAAAGATGAATTTTAATTTAAATATGGTTTGTGGTGGCTCCAGAACAAGTTTTTTGCTTCTCGTCAGAATTCCAAATAAATGAGAATATAGAAAATCAGTTGACCTCTGACCAGCGAAAAATATATTTAAATTATAAATATAAGTCACCAAACAAGAAAAGAAAAATATTAATTAATTTGTGAGTACAATTTCTTAAAACCCTCTGCATTATTTAGTGGGCAACAATACTTGCCACAATACTAACAAATTCAAGCAACCACAGCGACCACAGTTTTGTAAGGCGAATGGGCATAAGTTGAAATTAGGTGAAATGCCAAATGCTCACTTGAAACTTTCTATACAGTAGTTGTAAGTATAAAGTAAACAAACATGAGCCTTTGCTTCCCTATTGCACAGGTGGCAGCACAATTGTGAGATAGAGAAACCAACAGTGCTGCCAACTATTTATCGCCTAAAAAGAGGCCAAAAAATGGGCTAAAAAATACTTTAGGTATAGAAAACAAATGCATTTTTAAATATATACTTCCTTAATGTCAACTTATTGTTTTAAATAAACAGATAATATTGTTTGATATTGATTACTTACCAAATAAGTAAATCCTCTCAAAGAAATTGACGCTAATAACGAATTTGTGATATTTTAGCTAAGCAGTCATAAATAAACTTAATATTAAATTTAAAATAAGAAATACATTAAATTATTCATATCTACAGATACGTGCCGAGAAAAGGCCAAGACAGCACCACCGATTCATATGTGTGTTGTGTGTGCGAATGGAGTTGATGTTTTTAGCGCTGTTTGCAAAAAGTTTTCTAGTTGTTTAGCAACTTTTGTTTTTTAAAGTCCGCCATGGGAGAGAAAGTTTTTCTATTGCTGCCTGCTTCCTATTAAATGGTTATTTTTATTTTAATTTTATTTAATGTATTGTACAATCTCAATCATATACAACAACATTGCGTTCTACTTTATTTTTATGAAATTCTTTTCGTATTTTTCTTTTTTTTCCACTTTTGGCTGATTTTTGCTCGAGTCCCACATTTAAAGCTCACAAACTGCGCTTGATAAATCAGCTTTGACCCATTGAACCGCAATCAATTTATTTACTTTACGCAAAGCTGAAAAACACGCCCAGATCTCAGACCAACAAGCAGTTTCACAGATCAGCTCAAATGGTCGACTCAAAGACACAGTGGTAACAAGGCAGAGCCAAAGGCGTCAACCGATGCGCCACAAACTTGATTTATCTGCCGGCCTGCCCCACACGAAGACTCAGTCTTTGTGGCACTGCATCTCTGACTCCGAGTCAAACTCTAGCTGAACATATGGCCTGAGTTACGTTGCGGGAGGCATCGCTGCAGTTGTAAAATTAGCCTCTGGCCAAATAATCATAATTGCCGCTGAGCTCCACCAAATCGAGACTCGTTTTGAGATCTTTGTTAGCTGCATTGCTTGTAGCGATGCGCCCTTCTGAGATTAGTGAAATTACCTTTAATCACAGGCCTTTTTAACTTTATGAATAAGCATGCGAGTGCAGTTAACTGCGAAGCTTGAATACCCTCTTATAAGTGTTAACATATTTTCCGTTCTCACAAGAACTTAGCAAATTTTGTGTGTTTTAGTATTTGAAAAGCTTTTTTAAATTATTAAAACAATTGTCTTCTTTTTTTGTATGCCTATCAGATATAAAATATATATATATAAATATATGTAAACTATGTTAAATTTTAACATATAATATAACATAATAATATGTCTTATTATTTATATAAACTTAGCTATTATTTGTATCATTTTTAATTCATCATGAATAAAAAAGTGACATGTGTGGGAAAAACAGGCCCTATAAACCACTTTATTAATTTTTGTTTTGCCCGTCGCTTGACAAATTGAAATTCCTAATAAAAACGTATAAATTTTATTATAATATATAAAATCATTTAGAACTGGTGAGTTAAGCAAAGATATCTTGGGAAACAGGATACGTTTTCAAGCATGAGCACATATTTCGATCGATTGCACTGCGATAAAGTGATCCGATCCGACCAATTCGCAAACATATATGTACTGACTACAGAAGACAAGATATTTAATACATAAATTAATTCAAAAATTCAGACTTAATTAATCTTATTCACAATTTATACCCTTATATCGTTAGACAAATCGAATGAAATTGTTTTCATTCACTTTGAAGTGCAAGCAATGGCCAAAGATCTGATTACACTTGTCACACAACTTATCAACCCCCAAAATATATCATGTAACACACTTCCTTTCCAAAATCACTCTATATTTATTTACAATACCTCGAGATGCTGACGATGACCTGGCTACAAATCATTTCTCAATCACGTCGCTGCAACTGCTCAACAATTTTGCACGCCACCATCCCTGCCTCTTAGCTGTGTTCTTTGTGCTTTCATTACATTTTTATTTCATGTTTATTATAAACGTTTTTTCTTTCCAACCACCAAGCTTGCCGTAAGGCTACCTAGTCCTGCCCTAGACTCTATACTCAGCTCTCACCGCCCACCGCCCATCGCCCACTATGGCCACATACATACATACTTAATGTGGATTTAAAATGCGTGCTCATGCAATTTCTCACACAAATCCTTTTATTGCACATTTGGCTTATGTCGGGTTTACGTACCAATTTTGGACGCCACCACGCCCCCCGGAACACGTCACGCCCCCTCGTCTCGGCCAGTGTCCTGCACAGGCAACATTTTTATTTGTTACAGGCCCGGCTGGCCTGCGGGCCAACTGCCGCCTACTTTATTGGTCACATAACAAAAGATTACAGCAACAACGGAGCAACAAATTCGTTTGGTTCCTGGTTCTCAGTTCTCTGTTCACGTTGCCCCTTAGACGAAGTGTAGCGATGCGAATCTTTATGTCTACGTGGTTATAAAAATATGATGAGCATTTCATATATACACTCTTCTATGTCATATATATTTCTATAATTTATTTTTTTGTGCTTTCGCTGTGCTGCGACTTTTGATTGTTGATTTTTTTTGGAAGCCAAAAGCAAACGCAGCGAATGCCACAATTTAATGTTAAGCTCGAGCTCTAATAATCCCGTGTACAAAAAAAACTTAAATGTCTGAATAATCTGGATAAAACAAACTATTTATCAATAAGCAAAAAATGCTTTTTATATGAGCACAGATTCAGCTTATGATATTTTTAATACAATTTAATTCAATATGTTATTTAGTTACATTTGGTTAAGCTGGAAAGGGTATTTGTTGGCGTTAGTCAAAAGCAAAGCCAGGAAATGACACAATTTAATATTAAGCACACATAAAGCGCTAGAGAAATACAAAATAAATTGACTTGAAATAACTAAGAATATTCTGGTTTAAAAATATCCAGTTATAAATTAACAAGCAATGCTTTGATTTCTACTTTTTGTGCTATTTTATGTTTTATTTTCCGATTTAATTCAATACATTATTTCTTCAACATTGCGTAAGCCCGAAAAAGGAATTTGTTGGCACTGGTGACAGTCCAAGTGGCAGGCAAATAAATTTACGCCTCCGTTAAAGTTTTGATGCCAAGTGCACAGTTACGGCCCATGGGAAGCGACTGTGAGGAATGCGTTGGCAATCATTCAATGCGTCAATCAAACTGGAAACGAGCTCGCTTGAGCTTGACTTCAGTTGCAGTTGCATTCGCGTTCAGCATTCGCTCGCTTCTCCATTTAAATTAAAAACTTTGTCCGAACTTTAAATACAGCTTACGGCTTTATGGAAGTTAATGGAGGGAGGGGGCGGGGTGTGGATAGCGTATGGGGTGTGGGGTAGGTGTTTGGAAAACTGCACTTAGCACCGCTCCAGAGCTCAGCTGAAATCGAACGCTTCGTTGGCCAGCGAAGATGCCGTAAGTAAGTACTATGGATTCCAGTAGTAAGTCGGCCCTTAATTCAACAAAAGTTTTTGTACTATTTGTGCTGCATGTGTGGAGCGTGGGTGGGGTAGTGATTGGTGCACGGATGCACTTACATAAGGCATGTTAAACTCGTTCATATATTTGTTATACATTTAAAACAATTCGCTGACCACAAAAAAGGAACTGCTGCGAAATCAATTCGGCTCGCAGCCACCTATTAGACTTTCATTAACAACAAAAAATGCCAGACACGTTTTTGTCCACAAACAAAATTCCAAATTGCCAATTCGATTCGTCTCTATTTGTGTGTCAGTAAGTGTCTGTGTGTGGGAAAATCATCCATGCAATTAAAAAATAACTTTGTGATTTCCTGACATAACAAACACAATATTGAAATGAAAATATTAAAGCTTTATGAGGAGATTTTCATGCAGACAAGACTTAAAACCAGAAACATTTCGTCGACGCATTTTCAACTTGCGATGTTTTTTAGTTATTGACGGTTATGATATTATTCCAGAAATACGTATATGAAATATGAACACGTCACATATTATTATTTATTTATATTTATTGAGATATTTCTTTCCCAGTGCTGCAAGCTAAGCTTATTATTTAAGTCACTTGTCTCTAATGAATAATTCGTTTTATTAAAGTTAAATAAATGATATTAGTATGATGTAGTCATCCAACATTGACGATGTTAATTTAAAATTAAAACTGTTTTCATATTCTATTCTTATAATTTAATATCTTAAATTAGATTTTTATTTAGTTTGATTTAATTTAATTTTCCTGTTTTCATTGGTATAATTTAGAATTGTGTGTGCCCACTAAAAGATGCGAAAAACATAAATGCAGAAATGCCCTTCGGAACTTAGAGTGTTGTGCCTCAAAATCGAATATTAATTTTGAAATGTATATATAAATAAAGGTATTTCAATGTTCGTCTTATTTTCTTTTCTCATGTCCATGCAATCAATGTTAAATGCCAATTCCATGGTGCTTGATGGCAGCCTTCCCCGCTTATTGATTTATTTGCGCGGACATATTTTGAGCTGTCTCACGGCCAAGAAGGACAAAATAAGGAGGACAAAGGTTCACAATCTGCACAGCGAAACTCTGTCAGTGTCTGCTGTCCAATAAGTGTCAATTACAATCAATTTGGCAGCAGCATTTAAGTGTGTGTTTTTGTGTGTGTGTGTCTTTTTTCGTGTATTGCTGGCCTTGTGCTTACCTGCTTTCGTTATACACTGCGAATGCGCAATTTTCCTTGCGAAACGCTTCAAATGCGGTTTTAAAGCAGGCAAAATGAATAGCTTGTAATGAATGCTGATTGACAGCTGAAATTAAATTCGTAAGCTCAGAGAAAGATGGCGCCGATGACTGAGCCTTGGATTGCGTCTGAAATCCAATAAGTTGCCAGACTCTTTGTTTACTTTCTTCATAAATTATATTTCGTGGTAGTATTTTACTTTTAAGCTTCTCTTAAATTAAATACAGCAGATTTGCAGCATTTGTTGAATCGGTACTGCACTACATTTTAGCACCCCAACTGAAGTGATTGGCAGTATCAAGATTGCCAGCCATTCGGTTTTTTTCCCCACTCGGAAATACATTCCTAAGTTTAAATATGGCTTATATAAACTATGAACACATACCTCGTCAAAATCACTCTGATCAAAATCCAAATATTATTACTGTAAGATTTTTAATCTATAAACCGTTTACATAGTTTATAAAACCAAATAAATTATGGTGAAGAAAAACTTACAATTTTACGGTAATTTCCACAGAGCTACGAGAACTCCAAAGCACACAAGAGCTAAACTCTAACATTAGTCACTTTTTCATCACTATTTTTAGAATTACAGAGCAGATACAATAATATCTTTCTGAACAATAGCCTTTTAAATTTTAAGTACTTTTGTTTGCTTATTTGCTTATATATTCTGAGCAATTTTCGGTTAGATTTTCTATTTGGACAGACAGAAATGACTATATCGAATCGGCTGATCAAGATTAATTATATACTTAATAGGATCGTACACATCTCGTGCGAGCTTCACCATAAAATTAGAATGCCCTCTGGAAGGGTATAAAAATAATTATCTGTTTTACATAGTTTCAACACAAGCACAAAACTCTCAGACATTCAGCTAAAAGCTTAGCGTACTTTGAAGCTCAAGCAAAATCGTTGCCTACTTTCCGGTGCGCAAACTTGAAGGATTTGCCTTTTGTTTTATGCATGGCACAGCAATTGCAGGGCATATGATTGATTGATGATTAGCCCGTCTAGCAAAAACACAAACGTTCCACTTTAGAACAAGAACTTGGCCAACTCAAATAGAAACTCTCTGAGTGAATGCCTCCCCTATATCCTCACTGCTCCCTACATCCTCTATCTCTGGCTCCTGGCTTTATGGCGAATCAATCATTTTCATCTTCAACTGCACACTGTGCTCAACATTCTTTGTTTGCACTTGTGTTGCTGTTGTTGTTCTAGCAAATCAATCTTCACTCAGCGCCCAACTACAAGTAATACAAAAACAAAGAAACAAAAACCAAAAAAAAAAAAGTGAGAATTTCAATCAAAAATCTGATAATACGTATTGTTGACAAATTGTTTGGCATTAACTTGGCTGCGCGTCGCCGCCGATTACGTAGCGAAATTGTGGCCATAAAGCCAACTCCCCGCAGGGATAAAAACCCACTTCGCAGCCAGACAAATTCACATTCAGCCAATCGTTGCATTATTTATGCAGCAGTTGAAATTATGAGTGAAATGTGTCCCATAAAGGACACGTTAACTGAAGGTTTTTTTCATCTCTCGCTTATGCAGTCTCATTTGTTTGAGATTAGAGTTCAATTTGAATAGTCTAAAAAAAAGGCATTATTAAACCTAAAAATATAATAATTATTATAATTAAATATCAATTATGCATAGTGTAAAGTGTGTATCTCAAAAGAAAACATTAAATCAATGCATTCATTCAAATTCACTCATCACGACCAAATCCTCTTCAGTCAGACTCTTGATTAAACATTGTTAGTATTGGCAGCAGGCAACAAATAGTGTTTCAAGTGTTAGGACAGTAAAATCAATTCAGAAAACCCTTAAAAGAGTGCCAGGCAATTCACTCAATTGATTTCATTCACCAATTAACATTTCTGTATTGTCTGTAATAAGTGTCCAATACATCATGTGTGTACATTTATGTGTGTATGTTTCTGGCCTTGTTTAATATTGGTCGTGACATTTTAAATTGACAGTTGCAGCACATCACACACAAATTATTTTCCACTACCCCAAAATACTATTCTCATCCCAGACAATGAACAGGAAAACAATTTTTAAATGCAGGCAGCTTGGGGCTGGATTTTGAGTGTTTGGGCCATGTCAAAATGAAGCTGGTCCCAAGTGTAATCAATTACAATGCTCGGCCAAGTAGAGTGTCTGTATGTAAGTGTGGGTATGTGCTTGAACAATGTGTCCTGCGTCATTCCGTTTGACATTAATGGCTTTATAATTGTATGCAAGAACTGTCCTTTATAGTAGCGAGTACGGGCACTAGATGCTATATTCTTAATGCCATTTAATTCCGTTTATATTCCCAAACAACGAATTAATTTAACTAGAAACTAGTTAGTCAACTTTCTTTTCATCAATCACGTCGTATTTAATTTCCAGTTCCTCAAATACTTGTATTAAGAGCTTTTAACCGACAACCTTTACTAAGCACTCGAAAATTATATACATTTTCACACATCTTGTGTTACCCTTCTAATGGTACTATAAGGATTATAAGCAATATGTAACACATCAAGTTAAATTAATTATATATGCGATTCAAATCATAACAAAATAATACTTAATGTATTTATTGTTTGTTTTTTAAAATAATATTTAAACTCGGCCTTAGCCAAAATAGCTCTAGATTTGAGTTATAGTATAGAATGTAGGAATTTATTTAATTTAAGTTATTAGTTTAAGGATGCATTATGCAAATCACATCATTTATTTAATTTTATATATTTAAATATATTTTTTAAATGTAATCAAGAAACCTATACAATATAACACATAATCCAATATTGCAAAGCTACAAACAATTGCAATCAACATTTTATTAAAAAATTTAAGAATAATTTAAAGTATTTAAAATATAATTTATAAATAGTTAATGTTAAGCTAGTGTAATTTATATGTATGTGAGATTATTTAGATCAGCATATTTAAGTATTTAAAACCGAATTAATGCATAAAATTATTAAGTAAACATATCATTTTGTAGTTGTTAAGCTAGGGTACCTAATATGGCTGCAAGGGTATTTAATATTCGATAAACCCAATTGCTCTTGTACATCATATCAATTTAATGCTCGTATGTGTATATTAGTTGTCTGAGGGCTGCTTGTTTGTATCAGGGACGTCAGGCTGGGCTGCAATTGTTAATTAATTCATATGCGTGGTGTCAAAAAGTTGATATTGTTCACTAGACGCAAAGTTGCGTATACGCAGCGTCTATTGCCTGTAATTAAAGGTGAGTTGTTGTCGGCTATGTGTGTGTGTGTTTGAGAGTCTTTGCGTCAACCACAAAATCTAATTTGCACATTTTCGCACTTAATTTTAGAGGGAGACAGAGATTGAGCCGATGCTCTGACAACATTGACAAGTCACCATTCCTTTGCTCGCTTTTACTGTTGCTTGTTGCTGTCACACGAGGCGTATGCGCAGCGCACACAGAACCGCAAGCATATATAGAGGCAAAGTAGCGACTAATAGCATTTAATTTATTCAGCTGTACACAGCGTGTGAGATATTAATTTCCGCTTTTGTCTTCTACGCTGGCACTCATGCCGTTCTCACATAGACCTAACGTTTTTAATTCATGTGGCTCTTAACTTAATTATCACCGCAAATGGCACTTTCGGCACAGATTTATTTTGTGCTGGTATAAAATCCAGTCAAAAAATTTAATTAAAGAAAATTAATCATTTAACAAAATTCGCACAGAATACAATATTATTAGAATTTCAAGTCGTTAACCCCAGCAGACTCTGACTGAACAGTCAATGTGTAGCTAATGTGTGCTTCACGTAATAATTTATTTTTAGTTTAACACCGGCATTCAGAGCTTTCGAAACTCTGTTCTCAAAATTCATAGAAACTTAAAACCTTTGGAGTTTTTCCTATTTTCGTGTAGACCGTTTCTTGTAAGAGACAACAAATATTTTTTAAAAAGTGTAGTGATAATCGCTATTCGCTTGCAGCTCCTTACATAATCAACATGTGTCAATGGCCTTGCTATCCCGCTGCCTGCATTGGATCATGTGGTGGCTGCCCCCCAAGTGGCTTCTTTGATCCTAGCTTTGGATCACTTGCCGGTCCATGCCATGGCTTGGGTGGCTCCTGTTGTGGATGCTGGGGTGGATGTTGCTGACACCGTAATCACCCCTGTCTTATATAAGCAAGTATGATGAACCTGAGACTGGGCTACAGAAGAAATATAGGGAAACTTCCAATGTTAATTTCTTATGTACCAGGTAGCGATCCGTTATCTTAACAGCTATTGTTGCAATATAGAATTTATGTTTGAACAAAATAAACCATAAAATGTATTTGTCTGTTTAATCTTATTGTGGCTTATATAAATGTAAGTTTAAATCTGGCTCATAGCCATGTTTCTCATCTCGTTGGTCCATCTCCATGGTAAATAGGATGGAAACTGATTTTAATATTGACGCAATAGTATAAGGATGAATATCTTTTGGGGTCGAAACGCATTTACTCATTGCAAAAATATTATGATTCAAGCAGCTTTGATTTGATAATATAAAATTCCTACTTCAAAATACCGAGCAGGCTTTGACAATTGATGTCAAAACCTAAATTGGGTTTGTGGGAATCAATACATCTTTTTGTCATTCATCTTTTGTACCTTCAACAGAAAACTACAATTAACTACTCAAAAAATATAGGATTGTTTGCCGGCTTGTAAGTGAACATAATATCTTTATACAAATAAGAAATACTTTTATATTTTGCGTTTTTTTTTTGTTTTAGCAGGTGACAGTCTTTTCTGTAGTTAAGCACTGTGGTTCATCGATAGCAAATTATTGTATCCTCTAGTACCTATTTCCGTGAAGAACTTGACAAAGGTTTTGTAGCCCAGCTCTATTTGTAAAATCACATTTCATTATTATATATATATGTCTATAATCCTGTTGGAACAGCAATTTCATTTCAAGATGTGTAATCCATGCTACGCGTGCTGTGGTTCTTCCTGCTCCCCATGTTGTGGCCCATGCGGCGGTTCCTGTGGTCCCTGTGGTCCTTGCGGTCGGAGCTGCGGACCATGTGGTCCTCCGTGCTGCGGAAAGCGTAATGGGCTTCAATGTTGTGGACCATGCGGACCATGTGGTGGTTGCTGTTAGCCATTTCTTTAGAACGAAATTTAGGTACTATATATACACAGTCATCTGTTATGAATTTCAAATCATGCTATTTTAAATAAAAATATAGAACCAAAATCATCGTGTTGCAAACTTTCATGATAACCCAATATCTTATCAAATGCGTCTTATTAACAAAACTGATATAGCCCAGGACAACTATTCTTGGCTATTACACAGCAGGCTTTGAGCTTTCTCTCGAATTAAAGTTCTATGCTGACTGCTTTTAAATACAATTTCAATTAGTTTAACTCCGACACTGGAACCTTTCGGAACTCAATTCTATAAATATATTTTTTGAAATTTCGGCATTTTTTTTCCTTTTTTCCTCTAGCTTGAGCAATGTGGGTCAATTTATTCGATAAATCAAAATGTATTTTGTGTAATATAATTTTATTTTTGTAGCCCATACCATAATCAACATGTTTGGATACACGTGCTATCCTGCTGCCTGCATTGGACCTTGTGGTGGTTGCGCACCAAGTGGGTTTTATGATTGCTGCTTTGGACCATACCAGGGACCCTTCAATACGTGGTGCGGCCCCAGTGGTCCGGGCTTCTGGAGTGGACGAATGTGTTAGTGGTCTCTCTTGCCAATTCAGACAAGTATGGGAACTCAGTTGCATAGGAACTCTAGGAAAAGTGCGTTTAGCTACTATCACTTATAGCTTTCAAAATTATGTTATTAGAAAATAGCTTTCTAGATACTTTTCACTATACCTTAAGTATGTTCCATAAACTCATTAAAAATCATCTGGTATCTATTTAAAAAGAGATTTTATGTATGCGGATTTGATATAACTATGACTATATATGAATACTAATGGAAACATGCTGTGGACATAGTCAAAGTTAGCTAATGTCTATATTGAAATACGAAAGCCAATGGCTTTTGATGCTGATGAAACTAAGTGGACATCTATAACACAAATATTACAGCCAATAAACCTGAGATTATTAGTTTTATGCCACCTCCGGATAAAGCTAAACTTAAAATATACATTTTTGGCAATTTGCAATATTTGAAGCATATATAAATTATAAATTTATTTCAGAAATCGCAGTTAGCTTTGACTTTTAGATTCTAAATATTTCGCATAGCTTAGAATTTATTTTGAAAAAATCTTAGTCTTCACCAAAATTTGTTTCGGGAACATACATTTTATTAAATTGAAAAACTAAAAATGTTTACTTAATCTTACTAAATTTCTTAGTAAATCACAATTTCAAAAAGATGATTTAGTCGTAAGTTTTTATGTAATATTAAGTACCTAAATTGGTTTAAAAATATATTTTCAGATTTTTTCCTTCTTTGGTAAGCGAGAATAATTTGCTTTAAAACATATTAAAACTGATTCGCATATTCAAATGATTTTCGAACTAACTTCAAATATGCAAATATATTTTTAATTGTTGACTATAGGTTTTAATTAGGGTAGAATGGACTACAAAACATGGAATACAAAGCACAAAGCACCCACCATGTGGCTACTATTGGTATACATTTAAGTTGGGTAAGCATTTTACAGATTATTTCAATTTTAGTACTCCATTACATATTATGTTCCGCAGATTTGCATGGTTTTTAATTAGTTGATATTCAGTTGTTATTTTAATGATGATTATTTGACGTGTTCATTATGAGAATTAAGTTAATAAATGTAAAATTCAAATTTTGAAATAAAGCTGAGGAGATTCCTGTAAAAAGTGCCCAAGGCCACCTTTCGACGGCATAGCTTCAAACTCCACAGCTGATTATACGGGCGCTCTGGGGATGTATTGGTAGTTCAAGCTGGTCTTAATTTTCTTTTGGAGCTATCTCTGATGTAGAAACTTATTGTCTTCGTGGTACAAATGGTACAAAATGTCCGACTGTTTACGTATTTAAAGGCAAGAACTTACATTCTCACACACACACCCACACACACACGCTTATATGATGTTGTAGCTGAAAGAAGACCTAAACTATCAAGGCTCAACTGAATGTCAAACACGAGATGCTTTTGGAGCGAAGATTGTACTGTGACCAGGACAACAAGAAAGCAAAATAACTACAAAATGTATTAAAGAAATTGTAAACATACTAATATTTAATACGAATGTTCTAATCTCTGCTGCGTTTCACCACTCCTAGTAAAACATTTCGATTGTTGATCAAATATCATCTCTGTCTATATATTAGTATAAGGTAGTATCAATTTAAAATGCTTCTTTTTATAGTCACATCTAATAAGCAAGAATGAACCTTAACAATTTGCAGAAAAATATATAATATATATGCTATGTTCAGATCTGTTAAATAAATGAATATCAACTTTGATATTAATAATTTTTATACTTTTTAAAAAACAAGCATAAATTTCGACATTCTCATAAATTATCAAGTTGTCATATATCGATAGTTATTGATTTTTCTCACATTAATTTTTCCTTGATTCTTGATACTTGGTATTCTTCATTGAAATCACTTGGAATTCAGCTCGTGAATTTTAAGCTTATGCATAAGCGCACAGCTATTAAAATGCGCATAAAGAACGAGTCCCATTAGCTCCAACTCTTAAACAATGTGTTCTCCTTTTAGGGTCCTTAAGAGACTCCAGTTGAGGCGACGTTTTACAAAATGTATCAAAGCGAGTGAAATTATTAACAACAACTGTAAGCAATTAATCTTAATTATAACGATGCTGCAAAGTGTCGCCTGAATTTCGTATGCAGCACAGGTAGATTGGTAGGAAGCTTTGAGACCGGTCTTAAGCCAGTGCCTGGTGTCTGTTTAGAATGTCCAGGGATTGTCAGCAAATCAGGTGCACTACGTGATGTGCTTTCAATAAAGTGCACGAAATAAAGAAAATTGCCGAAAGAAAACAAAAAAGCAAAAAAAATACAAACTTTTAATGCGCTTAGGCGACGAGGCGACGATACAAAGCAGAAAATGTTGAACGGTAAATGGTAAACAAAATCAAGAGCAAAGCAAACCACAGACCTGTCAGCACTTAAAATCCAGCTCTACTGGCCCCACACTCCCCCACACCCATACCCACAAAACGAACCCGTGCGTGAGCAATTTTTGTAAACGAGGCACCCGTTAGGAACAGGAGGAGCAGGAGCACGTTTCGGACATGCCTGATGGTGATGATGATGATGATGATGATGGCAATGGCTATGATCATCATCATGATGATGATGATGACTATTCAAGTAATGCTAAAGTTTTCCATCAAAAGGTGTGCTGACCTTTTTGCCAAACATTTAATATTACAAAATACCTAATGCACTTTTCTGTTGGGTCAATTGGTAGGTACTTAATACACATTAGCTTGGATATTTCGCTAATGAGGCGCATCGTTCGGCATTAGTAGACATTAGTTGGGATCTGTTTGCAGCAACCGCTTAATTTTTTAAGTGCGAGCACTAAATCTACTTACATTTTCCAAGTATTGACTTAATTTTATTTTTCCTGAATATTATTTTACTTTCTTTTTTTATTATTATTTATTCAATATGCTCTGAAAACAATCCTCAATTTTTAAATTAAAGTTGCACATAAAAATTAAAAAATGTATGTATGTAATAATAAGTCTTGGGGAATTCAATGTGAGTGGGTCACATTTTTTTTTTTTGCAACGGTTTATTAAACAAGAACTTAAATTGCAGTTTATTGTATTTTGGTTTAGATTTTTTGTTATATGTGCTATGCTCAGTAGGCCCCCAAAATAATAATTTTGTGACTGCTTTCTGCTTAACTAATCACCTAATTATATATTGAAATAAAATTTATAAAAAGTAGCCAAAATTTTTAAAACGACAAAAGTAGTTTATTACTATTAACAATTTCCCTAGATATGGCCGCTAAAAATGTAAATAAAATTACCAGTATGAATCCGATTGCCTTAGCCAGAAAATGTCCAAGGAGTAAGTACCATAACTGAATACAGAACATACTGAAATTTATTGGATTCTGCTAGGCTATGTTCCGCACAGATATATCCATTATTACAAGCAGCTAAGAAAACAAACTCAGAAGACGGTGTCCGACTTTTCAAGGATCATGAACAAAAGCTCGGCGACCAGTTTAATAAGAGACGAGATCGTAAAGAAAAATAATATCAATGCAGAAAAACGCTACGAAATTCAACAAGCTGCCGATCAGGTGCGCAAAAGCAATGATATGCTTAAGGAGCACTTTCTGCAGAAGCGTCAAGAGCAGGAGTCAATAATTAAAGGCGCTTTGCAGCAGCTGCCTATGTTGTCAAAGAAACTGAAGGATATCATGGACCAGGATTTTGTGAGTTCCATTCAAAATCCACCCGTAGTGAAAATCAATAGATGTTATGGTCCCGAAACCAAAAGCAATATAGTTGACTATAAGCCTCAAGTTAGTGGTTATTTTAACCGTTGGCACATGAAGATTCCTTCCCGAAAGTTGGAGATACCTGATGAGTCTAAAACTCAGGCGAGTTATCAAAGCCGCAAATCCTTTAAAGTAATAAATCCACCCAAAGTAGAATTGCCAGTGAAGAAGTTGCGCAATGAAAGGAAAGAACAGAAACGGACTTTAATCAGTAAAATTACTAAGAAGGCTATGCATATGTGGCAAATCGGTAAGTGTTGCTATAAATGAAAAGTTTATTTAACATTTATTCTTTGAAATCATTACAGGCGATCGTAGAATTCCTCGTTTGGACTTTTAGAATCTGTGAATACCAACTCCATACGGAAAATAAATGTACTTAATAAATCTTACGACTTTGCTCATTGATTACAAAAAAATAAACCTTAAAAATCGGTTACAAAGACTTTTTAATGTGCCACAAAACAGAAGTCCTTCAGAAAGTTACAAATATTTTATGTCTTTGCAACAAAATGACATAAAATCCAAATTAGACTTTATACGAATAAAATAAGTAATATCCTCTTTCAAAAGATTAACTTGTCCTCAAGTAGCACTCAGCAGCATAAAATGTTGCCAAAACAATTAGCAGAGCATTTGAGTGGTAAGCTTCACGCACCACTTAGCTGCCTACAACCAAAATAAAAACCATACATTTAATATGCTGCCCCACACACATACACACACACACACACACACACAAACACAACACACACAGATCTCGAGACAAGACACATCAAACATGGTCAAAAAATTAATTAAAACTTACCTCAATGAACTGACAGCCAATTAAAGTTTACGCAAGAGACACAGAAACAAGTCGACCAAGGAAAAAAAAACTGTGAAAAGGAGAGGAGCAAAAGGGCAGACGATGAGCAAATGTAACGTTCAACGCGCCATTAAACGCGCTACAGTTCGTGAGAGGGGAAGGGGGAGGCGGAGGGAAGTGTATGCGAGCCATAGGGGAGACACCGTTTATTGGCCAAAAGCAAACAAACAAAGGCCAACAGAGACCAAAAGCCAAACAATAAACGGCAGTCGAGTCGCAGCAGCAGCGGCACAAGCAGCAGCAGTCGGAAAACAAAGCCAAAAGAGGCAAACGAATAAATACTAGAAAACAAAATGGAGTGCTCCCCAAACGCTCCCACCCATCAAATGCCCACTGACAGGATGTGACTTGTTTGTCTTGGACTTGAGCGGCGGCCGCTGCCGGAGCAGTAGCAGCAGGAGCAGCAGCAGCATCAGCAGCAAAGCAATTAACAATCTCCGTTTGTCGTAATTGACTCAAATGAGCGCAAACAATAAATAAAACAGTAACAGCGACAACAACAACAACAACAACAATAACAACAACTACATCAGCAACAGCAAGAGCAAGAGCAACACAGTAACGGTAACCGTAACCATTAACAGCGCCAAAGAGTGCAAAACAAAGCTTGAAAAGCGTTGACAATGACGATGTCGAAATGTCGAAAGCGAAAAGGTCCTTCAGTTAGAGATGGTAGATAAGAATTAAAACAAAAAACAAATTCCCACTATTAAAATTAGACCATAGCTGTTCATTTAACAGAAAATTACTTAAAGTATTAATTTATTAATTTATTCGCATTCTAAAATTTAAAATGAATTAATTATAAATTAAAATGAATACTAACGCATATTACAATTTTTATTTTAAATTTCTTGGGTTGCTCTAATTACAATTGGTCCAAAGTGGAAAACCCAATCAAATCAAGATTAAAATTAACAAAAGAAGAGACAAAAATATTCAACTATTAATATATGTAAAGCCAGTGAAATATCTTCCAATATTACTACGCTCAACAAATATAATATAAAAAATTCCTAGAATTTCTAACTTAAAAGAAAAATCTACTCCTAAATTAGGAAAAGAAATAATAAGCTGACCCAATTTAAGGACATATTCCCGTGCTCCGATTTTTGAAACAATTTGTGCTTAATCAAATTTCTAAATAATGCACTTATCATGGATAGTTGCTTAGGCCTATATACCAAAATGAGAACTATTTGTTAGTCTATAAAGAAATCGTGCGATGCAAATAATAACAAATAATATTGATATATTTATATATATATTTTCATTTATAATTTTCGCCACCCTATTTTAGGCATAGTTCGAATTACGTTTTCACGCTCTCATCGCTAGAAACTGGACGCCTTGTCACCCACACAAACAGGCACATCTTATTTCTGGCGTTGACCCATAAGCAAGCCGTTGGAGCAGCTGCACTGCATCCTGTATGTCCTGTTTTGCGTTTGCCTATGCAGGAGAAGAAGTCAACGAATCACGATTCGGGCTGCATTTTTGTCCTGCCGTTGCTTCGATTGTTTGCACAGCTTGTCAGGATTGCCACTGTCATTGGGTTGGCTTCGGATGCTGAGCCCTGTAAGTGGATATCTTTGGCTAAGTGCAGCCAGAAAGGCTGCCATTAATTCAGCTGCCAGCAGAACGCTCCAGTTTTTGCCAACTGTTTGCACTACAATATTGTATTTTTAATTATTCAAGTTCTCGAGTGCAGTTGCTGCCCTGCCCACAGTGGGCATTGTATTCCACAAGTCCGTCGAGTGTAACAGAAGCAGCAGTAGCAGCAGCAGCATCAGCAGTGCGATGGGCATAATATAGTGACTGCTACTTGGCCCCCTATAAAGTGGGCAATGACAACTGTCAAACACATGACAATCCGACACTTGAGTCAATGTGAACAGTGCCAGTTGGCTATTATGTAATCAAAGTGATTTTCATATTCTAGTTGCTTGAATGAAATCCATTTCATAGTTTCTAGACAGACAGAATCAGAAGAATCTTTAAGTGGTTTAGTGTTTTTTAACATTATACATAATAGGCGGAATATTTTTATAAATATTAGTTTTAGCTTGAGAGCCTAACGAAAGTCACTTTCAAATGAACTTAAAATGTTCCATTGAATCCTTTACTTGCTAGACTAACTATGTATACTATAATTATGATTATGATTATAATAATGATTATGATTTGTTTGGTGACATCTTTTTTAATATGCTCGAGGTCAAGTGAATCCCGACATGATTCAAAATAGAATGGAACATATACAAAAAACAAATAAAAAACAGTGGACCTGGCAATATCTCGTTGCAAATCGAGTGCATTTTTAAATTTAATATGATTTTTGATTTCAGTACTGGGACATTTAGCCATATGCCACCTATTTGCAATTCAAGTATACTAAAAATTATGTGTGAATTGAAATTTATACATAAGCAATTACGACCGAAGCCACAACTGGGGCACTTGTCTAGTGGTAAAAGGCTCTAAAGTCTGATGCCTGGCAGTGACTCTTGTGTATGTCTACTCCCTGTTAGAACGCCTGCTGTGTGTGTGAGTCAGCTAGAGAGAGGAGAGAGAGAGAGAGAGAGGAGAGTGTGTGTATCCCATGGACCAATTATGCGCACATTTCATGCATAAGAAAATTCAATTCCACGTTCATTTGCACATGCAAATCAAATTTATTTGCGGCAAGCACTCGTGCACTTATGCAGGACGTGGCAGGACGAGACAGGACAAGCTGGAGACGTTGTTACAGGATGGTCCATGGCGTTAAAAGTAACTGAAGCTGTTCGGCCCGATTGTTGTTGCTTATGCTGTCGCTGATGCTGCTGACGCAAAAAGAAAAAATAAGTATTTCAGCGCGAAGTTTTGCAACTGACGTTGATGATGAGTTGCAGCAACGAATCTACATTAAGAGTCTCTCTACTCTTCCCCGTCACCTGCATCCGCCAGCTGTCTCTGTCTTTCATTCATTCATACAATTTTCAATATGGCATTCAACGGTTAATGTCACGCACTTGAAAACCGCTTGAGGTATGTCAAATTCTCAGACACTTCCATTACTCCATCGCCTCCCCGCCTATCTCGAACCATTAGTTAGTGTTTGGTACCTAAATGAATCTGAACGGAATGTTAATTTAGTTTATAATTTGCAAACTGCCTCAAATACCAAATGAAAGTGTGCCTCGTCAGCATTTTACGTGCATCTGTAATAAAATTTTAATACTACACATTTGAATTATGTATTATGTGGTATATATGACATTTCCTATAAATATACCCAACATATCAAACAATTTAAATTATCAAAGTTCAATAATTAAACAAACGCATTTATATTTGGCTAATAAATAATGGTATTTCTATTTTAATTAATATTATTAGCTATGTGTTAAATAATATCAAATCAATACAATAATATTTATAATTGTTATTTATATTTATGAAAATGGGTAAAAGGGATACAATGGTTTTGTGCAAATGTATGTAACAGGGAGAAGGAAGCATCTCCGACCCCATAAAGTATATATACTATTGATCAGGATCAACAGCCGAGTCGATATAGCTATGTCAGTCTATCTGTCCGTCCGCTTTTACGAATACGCGGCTCTCAGAGATTATAAAAGCTTCAAACCTGGCATATAAGTTCAGATCAAGTTTACTTCATTTTATCGATGACTGCCTCTGTTTCGCAAATATCGATATATATCGTTTTCCGATGGCAATAAAAGACAGTCTTCTAATTAATACATATTATTGATCAATTGGATAAATTTCATAAAGATCGGAAAAGAAACCCCCAATATATAGTCGAATATATATTCTCATATTGATCTCATTTCGATCTGCAGGCGCAAGCACTTTTTTTATGTATAAATATGTCTGCTATAAGAATTGAGTGCATTTGCAGACCTGCTCACATTTGGGTGCAATACTTTTTAAAGGGAACTTTGCCAATAAAACTATAATTTTATATTTAACAGCTGTGTTTAGGGTATATCGTAGTCGAGCTCACTCGACTACAGCATTCTTATTTTTATTTTATTTTTTTTTATTGTCTTGTACATAATTTTATTATATTACTAGAAACTATATTGAAGAACTAAGCCACATAATCTCTCATGGGTGAAATATGCACTTATTAGGAACACTATTCTTGTTAAATGACTTTACCACAAATTTTATAGTCGCATTAACTTTAAAACAGCACCTTTAGAAACGCAAAGTGCAAAAAGTTTAGGAGTAAGCAACACTTTCAAGATTTGATTTTAATTCTTTGCCTTTGGGTGCTGTCATTTCCGGTTTGTGGCCAATTTCGAACTCAAGGCTTATTCAGTAGCCGCTTGAATGACGGAGTCAATATGGTAAGCGAGTGGCGATCCATTAGCCATTTACAGTAGACCCACTTTTGAATTATTAAAAGCACTCACTGAGTAGACAACTTTTTCAACTTAGGCCAAAAGCGGATGGCGTTATCATTAGCATTTTTCTGTTCTCTGCGGGGAGTGTTGGTTGGTGGTGTTGGCTTCAAGTGGCTTAGCTAAATGTGTCGCGCGGATTTGCCGCCCCTTGTCGTGTGCCACCTTCCCCGGCCGCCTACCGTCTGCCGCCAACTCCACCCTGAGTCGGCTGCTCAATTCAGTGTCAGCTCTTGTTCTTCATTGTTTTTGCACGCGAGCTTCCGCCGCAAGGCTAATGTGATTTTTATTGGATTTATAAACTTAAATGTCAACTTCCGGACTTGCTGCACGACTTTTCTTCGTCTGTTTTTTTTTCTTCTGATTTTCTTCTTTTTTTTTTTTTCCTTCTTTCACATTGACATTGACTGCATTTGCATTTGCTTGCTTTTCTCAGCAAGTTTAAACGGCATCTAAACTTTCACATTAAGTTTCGAGCATAAATATTATGACTACCAAATGCTTTGGTTTTCTTTCCAATTGAATTTGTTTTGTTCACCGTTAGACTTTGGACTGGGAAGTTGGACGTTTTCGCATATTGCAATAGATTTCTCTCACGATTGGCTTTTCTGGATTTTGCCAGTTTGCTCTCAAAGTTTACCAAAATCCCATCGAAGTTAGAGGCATTTTCTGTTCTCTGTGTTTTTGTATTTAGTGTGTTCAGTGTTTGCCTGTCTGCTTCAGACTATTTCACACACAAGCTGACACTGTTAGTTGGTTTGCATAATTAAATTCTACATTAAATTAGTGTAATTCGCTTTTTAGTACAACAAGTTTGTTGGTAATTGAATACAGACAACCAATTTCTCAATTGGAACTTGCAGACTTCCGATTGCAGTTTGGAGAGCTCATTCACAAAATTACAGCTCAATAATGATTTTAAATACTCATTTGAAGCAATGACTCGGCCACTACTTAAAATAAATGACGAGAAGTAACTGTAACAGTTATCCAACATAAATGATTAATCTTTGCTAACCAATAATATTTTGTTTTCGCTGTTTTAACAAGTTAAAAAAAAGTTACTTAAATTGTTCTTTTTCAATTCTTTTACATTCAGCTATTTTGTACACGTACTAAAAATCTATTCAAAATTTTACTAATTCGGATGACTATTTACATAATCTCTGCCTTGTTCTTGGATTGATTTCAATTAAAATGTTGAAATAAATTTAACATTATTCTTTTCTTATACATTCGAAATTTTTTGTCAAATTACTTATTTATTTGCAATCCTCAATTGGAAAAAAGGTAACTTAGTTTTTAAAATTTAAAATTCATCGCACATTTTTAAAAGGGTATATTAATGTTTTCTGATTTTCGTGTAGCATAAATGGCTAAAAGTAATCCAATCACAGTGTCACAAAACACACCAGCAAACACACACATCCCCACACGCACACTTCACACACGCACAGACACACACATACACACACACACACACACACACACACAAATACGAATGCAGATTCACTTTTCAATTAGCGTAATTAATTCGGTCTTTTGGGCAACGACTGACAAAAATAACCAAATATGACCAGCACAGAAAGACACCGAATGTATGCAGACGAGATAGATATACAAAGGGAGAGAGAGACAGGGAGGCTAACTGAGTGAAAGCGGCTATGTGTGCAATGGACAGAGATAGGGAGAGAGAGAGAGAGAGAACAAACGAGTGGGTGTGTTTGACAAAGCAAATGGAGAAGATATCAATCGACATTCACTGCAGCAACTGAAAGATGCACTTAAAAACCAGACCAATTTTGATAATGCCGAAATTGAAAGAGTCGTTAGTTATATTTTAGTTAGTTTTATGCATATGTGTTGATCTAAAATTCGCCTCTTCCTTTTAAATTGTTAAGCTAGCAAGCACTTTTTGTATATAGTGCATTTTGCAACGCATTGAAAAAGGCATATATATGGTATATATATTCTTGATTGCATGTCCGTCTGACTGTCTGTTCGTCTCTCTAACTAACTAGTTCTCCTCAGTTCTTAAATATTTTAGTAAACATCCTTCAAAAAGCTCTCAAAATGTTGACAACCGCACCATATAATTTTTTGTCAAAATGTTAAAAGAATTATAGCACTCGGCCATCTTGGAGAGAAAAAAGTTGTTCATACAAAATCACATTTGTCGGCCTATAAATCGTAGTCAGTTCTGACATGTTCCAAGATCAGAGTCGTTTCCTATGATCTGTTACAAGCTTTACGATGGCATCAGCATATCAAAATTTGAATCTATTTTATGGGCCACAGCTTAAATGTGAAGTCTATGGACCGTACAAAATATTAAAATGAGTATTCAATATTTATCCATAAAATACGTGAATTTCATTCAATGCATTTGCCGCTCATCATTTGGGCACCGTGGCATGACGAAGGGCTTTCCAGTTTTTGACCGGAATTGTCCGTTTGGAGCTGAAAGAAAACTAATGATGACGTATCGATTGGTTTATCTCTTTTTCTAGTCTTGTGGCTCGCTCAGCGCTTTTTGGCCAATGCAAGTGGAAAATGTTGGGATAGTGGAAAATCTAATGAATGCGCTCGTCGCGACTTTTGCTGACTTGTTGGTGGTCGATTTGTTTTCATTTAGTTGGGGTCTGTCTGTCTGTGTCTGTGTGTCTGTCTTTTTGTGTCTGAGATGGTCGCATCCATTTTGATGCTAGTGCTGTCTCCAATGGCGGAAATCATTAAAATTTTCCGCCATATTTGGCAGCATATAAGATTGTGGCAACAACAAAAGTCAAAAGCGGAGTGCTGAACGCTTCAAAAATTCAATAACCACAAAAGCTTTTTGCAGTTTTTCCCTGGAAACTTCAATTTTTTGGCATTGAAGTATTTCAGCCATGGCCCAGACCAAATCGCTTTTATCCCCTTTACGAAGTTAGGAAACGTTGACTGGTTTCCTCATTTCTTTTGCGGCTGCTGCTTCTGCTGCTTCTGTTGCTCTTTTGCCATATTTTCCACTTTGCGTTTTGCGCGCTAACCCGGTTAACAAAAGGGCGCTGAATATTCCCACAGCTCAATCGAATTTTTGCCCGAACCAATTTGTACGCAAATCATTTTATCGGCCACAGACGCAGCAGCGCCACCTACCGTGGGTAATACGAAAATGTACACTTTTGACCTTTTTGTAATACCCTAAAATGTTACGGGTGGCATACAACTTTTGTAGTTTATTTTGTAGTATATATAATATATAAATTAATAACATAAAAAATTATAAAACAGGGTTTTTCAAATTCAGAGAGCTCGACTAGAATATACCCTATGACCAATATTAACCTATCATAAATTGTACACATTCATATTCAATACGAATACACGATTTTTTAAATTTAAGTCATTTGAATTGCATTTTCGTTTTTTTAATTTTAATTTTCTTTATACATTACTGAATAATTTATTTTTTTATCTCTAACAAATTTATCAACTGTATAAGGCCCAGTCCAGATCCCTTATTGGGAATATATTGATTTTAAAATGTTGATTCATATTACTAAAATAGGGTAAAGGGTATTCATGATTCGTTTAGGTTATTGTTACATGCTATTCTGTCTCCATTGTCACCCAGCCGACAAGGACAAGGCGAAGGGCCATAAGTTGGGTTCACTACAGTTGTCCTGTTTCCCCTTTACATTTGCATTTGCCATAAAAATATGATTGTTGTGTTTTCCTTTATTACATTGGCTTTGTTTACCATCCCCTTTAGCGCCCTATTTGACTCGTAGTTTTGCTCTTGGCAAAAAAAAATAAAAATAAAAAACTTGTTTATTTCTTTTGGTCCTTGCCTTTTCTTTTATTGATGTACAACTTAAAAAAAATAAATAAAAATGAAAACAAGCCACTTGGACATGACCATCGGGAATTGACGATTCATCATTTATGATTATGGTGATGATGATGATGACGTATGCAGCTGGCTTCTATGCTCTGGGAGCTCGAGCTGTCCAACGAAAAACTTTTACACTAATCTGCACAGTTTCCAAAAAATGTTTTTATGATACCATTGGACAATTTGCATATTTACTTTTGTTTTTTTTATGACATTTTCTTGATAGCAAATGGAGCTAATCGGCATTTAAAGGGGCGAATGGAGCTATCGGATTTTTCCAATTTACTTTTCACAATTATTTGCTAACCGTCTCTTTAATATTTTTAATACATTACAAGAATATGCACAATTTTAGTACCCAATTAAAGAGTAGTTAACATATAGTAGGAAGCTTGTAAAGAAATTTCAATAAATTTAAGATGGTTCTGATGGTAGCCTTTTAATCTCAAATATTAACCCATAAAATCATAATGATGTGTTTTTATTGAAGAAAACAAAATTATTAAATTTTCTGATCAGTTAGATTCCGGTCTGCAGGGTGGGTAAAATTTCACGTATCCAATATAGCTGTTCTTTCATAACGTGCTTAAGATCAGATCATAAGTAGAAGATAACAAAGTTGTATATATTATTAAGCTCTACCTATCTGAATCGGCACTATTAAATTCGTCCACAGGCTTCGAAAGACCAGATTAGACCATTCCAGACCCCAGTCGACCACAGCAGCCTCATTGCAGCCCACTGCGAACTATAAATAATTACTTCACTTGGAACAATTCGTCACTGTTGCTAAATTGTTGAACGATTTTCGTGGCTTTTCGCGCTAAAAATACAACAAAATCAGGAGCATGAGCAACATTAATAACTAAAACATTTTACTTTGCACATGAATTTAATTGAAAAACTTTTTTTGGCACTGCCACGCGACTGTGCGAGTGGGCGTGGCATAGTATGGAAGAGGGGGCGGTATCGATTGCGGCTGTGTAAAACAATTGCAGCAATTTGAGTTCCAAATGTCGAAAAAGTGCGAAGCACATTACAAAGTGTGTATGTGTCTGTGTGTGCCCCTAACTTCCCCTTTAGCCTAACGCGTGTTGTAACGCCACATATGTCGCATACAGACAAGAGAGATAGAGAGAGGCAGAGAGAGAGAGAGAGAGAGAGAGGGAGAGAGAGAGAGCAGCATGGTTTGGCCAGCCAACTACCAATATGACTTAAAGTTTTTGCCAGAAATTTACTTTGGAACAAATTAAAAGTTCAATTTCTGCCTCGACGGGGTCCACTGAGCTTGTGAAGTTGTACAAGAGACGTCCAAAAACTTTGCCAGCCGTCATGCCCACTCTCTCTCAGAGCTTCTTTTGTGTTTATCCCAGTGCATCACCCGTCCGCCCGCTCGCTGCACTCAATGTTGTACTTGCCTTTGCACTTTATGCTCCACCGCACAATCATTAAAGTTTGACGGACTCCGGAACTGTCAGTTCTCGGGCTACGCATTCCAAATATCCAAAGTTTTCACGCGCTGTGGCATCGGTTTCGAATTCTGTTTGTCATTTGCCTGTTTGTTAAATCCGGCCTGACCTCCATGTGTGTGCTGCGGTGCCAAGTCAGCAAGTTTCAATTATTTCAACAGTTCCCATATGCGTATTTTTTGTCTAATACAGACCATATACAACAAAATGTGTATGTCGGCTTCCAACGATACTTGACATATTATGCACATATGGCAGTTGGGCTAGAATCAGGTGGAGGATCTGATTCGGTCTATTGCTCAATCACCTCAGTGTATGTACTAAGGTAATATCACTAAGCAGTAGAAATTTCTATATTCTAATTTCGAACCACATACAAGGTCAATCCAGATTATATGGATGTTTGCGCTAAACTCATTGTTTTCATCGATGTCGGACTTAAAAATTGAGACGAAATTTGCATACTGCACTAAAGACTAGCTTCAGGCTTACGTTTAGCTCTGCAATATATTAACGCACTTATCTCAATTCATTTTTATTGATTCTTCTTTGCGCTTATCAAAACAAACATGTTAAACGGTTGGCACACTATTTTCGGACGCCACTGTGTCGGCTGTTACGTTTTGCTTCACCCGCACGTACAATGCACAATGTTAACGAAAATCTTTCATGTGTACGTGCCTTTTGTCCCGGCGCTTAACGGTTCTCACTGTGCAAATATGCACACTATGCAAAAATAAATAATTAATAAAAAGGCAACGACAATCACTGAACGGCAAAAGAAATACCGAATTATTTAAATATGCTCTTGTATTTGTTCAAATTATATTTGCTTTGCAAAATAATTTTTATTCATTTTGCACAAAATAGGAAGATAACGACACCGGATCACCAAAATTGTTGCGCGATTAGCCTTCTGAATGCTTTATGAAATACAAGTGTATTTCAACGATTTTGCAATGTTCAGAGCATTGCAATTCAGAACGCGTACATATATGAGCAATATCGAGGAACGGGATCGACTAGACTGACTTGATTGCAGCTGCCGGCAGATTAACGAGAACTGTTCAGAGCAGAGCGCACTACCAGCGCTGTTAATACCATCGGCTGTAGCTTAGAATGCTCTATATATGTGTGAGTGCCCTTAACAGAGTGAGAATATGTTGTTACAATTCTGTTAGCAGAATTTATTTATATTCATGACAACGCACGGCTCCAAATTCAAAATTGCAATTTATAGATTGGTTTTTGGGTTTTTATTCTCGGATAAATAAATCTATACTAATACACATTTCTTATAACTCTTTTAATTATATTAAGCCTCTAGTTCTTGGAGTCTTTGAGTTCTGCATCATACACAGACGGACATGGCTAGATCGCTTCGATTTTTGTTTCCGTCTGCCTGCTACATATTCTTACACAGCTTTATCATAGCCTATTTCCAAAAAGTGCAGGGTATAAAATTAAAGCTGACTACATTTCTTCCATTTAATGCTAAGCTCAAGTGAGCATCGACCAGCAGTCAGTACTATAGATAGATAAGACGATCTACTACATAATATTCTTTATATATAGCTGAAAACAAAAAAGTCACCATTTCGGTTAGAGTTCACTAGATGACATAAAATTTGACAATCGCATAAGTTGCTGATAGTCGCAGTGAATTTCCAATTTACGTACTTAGTGGTTTTGTGTTGACTTCACAATTTGCATGGCTGTGCACGGTTCAAGTCGCTAAATTATTAACAAAATGAAATTGTACTTAGCACTTTTTGCAATATCGTTAATAGCGTTACCAGTAAAGTCAGTGACTAATGAATTGACTAATTGCTCGGTTAGTTCCTCAAACAATATATTATAATCTATTCTAATTTTTCTAATATTCTCTAGCCAGAGAACGACCAGATGTGTGGAGCCTATTGCTATAAAGTGGTAAAACCACTGATTGGCCTTGCAGTTTTAGTACGATCAAAGGAAGAAAAACTTTCAGAATTGCAAAACAAAATCATCGAACTAAATGCGCTCATAGGAAATTTAAAGGAATCCGTTATGCTCACAAAATTTCAGCTGAAACAGCAAATCGAATTGACAGACGAGCTTACAAAAATAAATTAATTCAAGATGAATTGTTGAAATCACAGGAAAAAAAGGTTGCAGAAAATGCTGCGGAAATATCAAACATGCAATCAGAAGTGAAGTCAAAAGATTCGCAACTTAATGAAAAAGATAGGGAAATAACGAAATTGCAATCCCAAGTCAAGGACAAAGATAACAAATTATCGTTAAATGCTAATAAAATCAAACAATGTGAATTAAAATACCAAGAGATTTTTAAAGCTGCAAGCTGCCTTGATAAAGCGAGCAATGTTTATACGATTAAAGTTCCCGACTCGAAGACATTTTCTGTGTCTTGCACAGGTACAGGTTGGACTGTAATTCAGCGCCGTATGAACGGCAGTGTGAATTTTAATCGAAACTGGGAAGAGTACAAGGCGGGCTTTGGCGATTTGCGCGGAGAATTCTTTATTGGATTAGAGAAACTTCACTTACTGACGCAATCGCAACCCCACGAATTGTATATTTACCTTGAGGACTTTCACAATGAAACCAGATATGCCCAATATACTCATTTTGTGGTTGGAAATGAAGAAGAGTCTTATAACCTAAAAGAGCTTGGAGAATATTTTGGTGATGCCAACGATTCTTTAATAGCGCACAGTAATATGAAATTTTCAACTCCAGATCGGGATAATGATAAGATTCGGGAAAATTGTGCAAACGGTTATAAGTCTGGTTGGTGGTTTTCCGACTGTCAAGAATGGTAACAGATCTAAGAATTAATATTTTTCTAATATTTATCTAACATCTCTCTATTTTATTTTTAGCAATTTAAATGGGCCATATACATCGGAAGATGTTGGTATTGGTAGACCCAGGATTAATTGGAATAATTGGAAAACTCAAGCACTTAAAGTTACCACAATGATGATTAGACCAAAACATCTTTAAGTTATAAAGACTTTTCAATTATTTCACAATTACTTTGCCTTTATTGAACGCATGTTGAGAAACTGATTGAAAATATACGATTTCCACACGTACTTTTTAACTGATTTTGACGATTTTTTTACCCAATTAGATGTACCTTTTTCATACTCAGCAGCTCCCAACTCTCGTAAGAGTATCTTACAGACTAGACAAAGGTTATTATCCTATGCTAAGAAACTCATAAGCTATTTATTGCAGAGCTAGCAATTCCTCAATAGTTGCACTCAGAAAAATCGCATCTAATTGTAGAAAATCACCATACTTTTAGCGCAAGAATTCTGTTTGTCATTTGCCTGTTTGTTAAATCCGGCCGACCTCCATGTGTTGCTGCGGTGCCAAGTCAGCAAGTTTCAATTATTTCAACAGTTCCCATATGCGTATTTTTTGCCTAATACAGACCATATACAACAAAATGTGTATGTCGGCTTCCAACGATACTTGACATATTATGCACATATGGCAGTTGGGCTAGAATCAGGTGGAGGATCTGATTCGGTCTATTGCTCAATCACCTCAGTCTATGTACTAAGGTACTATCACTAAGCAGTAGAAATTTCTATATTCTAATTTCGAACCACATACAAGGTCAATCCAGATTATATGGATGTTTGCGCTAAACTCATTGTTTTCATCGATGTCGGACTTAAAAATTGAGACGAAATTTGCATACTGCACTAAAGACTAGCTTCAGGCTTACGTTTAGCTCTGCAATATATTAACGCACTTATCTCAATTCATTTTTATTGATTCTTCTTTGCGCTTATCAAAACAAACATGTTAAACGGTTGGCACACTATTTTCGGACGCCACTGTGTCGGCTGTTACGTTTTGCTTCACCCGCACGTACAATGCACAATGTTAACGAAAATCTTTCATGTGTACGTGCCTTTTGTCCCGGCGCTTAACGGTTCTCACTGTGCAAATATGCACACTATGCAAAAAATAAATAATTAATAAAAAGGCAACGACAATCACTGAACGGCAAAAGAAATACCGAATTATTTAAATATGCTCTTGTATTTGTTCAAATTATATTTGCTTTGCAAAATAATTTTTATTCATTTTGCACAAAATAGGAAGATAACGACACCGGATCACCAAAATTGTTGCGCGATTAGCCTTCTGAATGCTTTATGAAATACAAGTGTATTTCAACGATTTTGCAATGTTCAGAGCATTGCAATTCAGAACGCGTACATATATGAGCAATATCGAGGAACGGGATCGACTAGACTGACTTGATTGCAGCTGCCGGCAGATTAACGAGAACTGTTCAGAGCAGAGCGCACTACCAGCGCTGTTAATACCATCGGCTGTAGCTTAGAATGCTCTATATATGTGTGAGTGCCCTTAACAGAGTGAGAATATGTTGTTACAATTCTGTTAGCAGAATTTATTTATATTCATGACAACGCAGGGCTCCAAGTTCAAAATTGCAATTTATAGATTGGTTTTTGGGTTTTTATTCTCGGATAAATAAATCTATACTAATAATTACACATTTCTTATAACTCTTTTAATTATATTAAGCCTCTAGTTCTTGGAGTCTTTGAGTTCGCATCATACACAGACGGACATGGCTAGATCGCTTCGCTTTTTGTTTCACGTCTGCCTGCTACATATTCTTACACAACTTCATCATAACCTATTTCCAAAAAGTGCAGGGTATAAAATTAAAGCTGACTACATTTCTTCCATTTAATGCTAAGCTCAAGTGAGCATCGACCAGCGTCAGTACTATAGATAGATAAGACGATCTACTACATAATATTCTTTATATATAGCTGAAAACAAAAAAGTCACCATTTCGGTTAGAGTTCACTAGATGACATAAAATTTGACAATCGCATAAGTTGCTGATAATCGCAGTGAATTTCCAATTTACGTACTTAGTGGTTTTGTGTTGACTTCACAATTTGCATGGCTGTGCACGGTTCAAGTCGCTAAATTATTAACAAAATGAAATTGTACTTAGCACTTTTTGCAATATCGTTAATAGCGTTACCAGTAAAGTCAGTGACTAATGAATTGACTAATTGCTCGGTTAGTTCCTCAAACAATATATTATAATCTACTCTAATTTTTCTAATATTCTCTAGCCAGAGAACGACCAGATGTGTGGAGCCTATTGCTATAAAGTGGTAAAACCACTGATTAGCTTTACACTTTTAGTACGATCAAAGGAAGAAAAACTTTCAGAATTGGAAACTAAAATCATCGAACTAAATGCGCTCATAGGAAATTTAAAGGAATCCGTTATGCTCACAAAATTTCAGCTGAAACAGCAAATCGAATTGACAGACGAGCTTACAAAAAATAAATTAATTCAAGATGAATTGTTGAAATCACAGGAAAAAAAGGTTGCAGAAAATGCTGCGGAAATATCAAACATGCAATCAGAAGTGAAGTCAAAAGATTCGCAACTTAATGAAAAAGATAGGGAAATAACGAAATTGCAATCCCAAGTCAAGGACAAAGATAACAAATTATCGTTAAATGCTAATAAAATCAAACAATGTGAATTAAAATACCAAGAGATTTTTAAAGCTGCAAGCTGCCTTGATAAAGCGAGCAATGTTTATACGATTAAAGTTCCCGACTCGAAGACATTTTCTGTGTCTTGCACAGGTACAGGTTGGACTGTAATTCAGCGCCGTATGAACGGCAGAGTGAATTTTAATCGAAACTGGGAAGAGTACAAGGCGGGCTTTGGCGATTTGCGCGGAAGAATTCTTTATTGGATTAGAGAAACTTCACTTACTGACGCAATCGCAACCCCACGAATTGTATATTTACCTTGAGGACTTTCACAATGAAACCAGATATGCCCAATATACTCGTTTTGTGGTTGGAAATGAAGAAGAGTTTTATAACCTAAAAGAGCTTGGAGAATATTTTGGTGATGCCAACGATTCTTTAATAGCGCACAGTAATATGAAATTTTCAACTCCAGATCGGGATAATGATAAGATTCGGGAAAATTGTGCAAACGGTTATAAGTCTGGTTGGTGGTTTTCCGACTGTCAAGAATGGTAACAGATCTAAGAATTAATATTTTCTAATATTTATCTAACATCTCTCTATTTTATTTTTAGCAATTTAAATGGGCCATATACATCGGAAGATGTTGGTATTGGTAGACCCAGGATTAATTGGAATAATTGGAAAACTCAAGCACTTAAAGTTACCACAATGATGATTAGACCAAAACATCTTTAAGTTATAAAGACTTTTCAATTATTTCACAATTACTTTGCCTTTATTGAACGCATGTTGAGAAACTGATTGAAAATATACGATTTCCACACGTACTTTTTAACTGATTTTGACGATTTTTTTTACCCAATTAGATGTACCTTTTTCATTCTCAGCAGCTCCCAACTCTCGTAAGAGTATCTTACGAGACTAGACAAAGGTTATTATCCTATGCTAAGAAACTCATAAGCTATTTATTGCAGAGCTAGCAATTCCTCAATAGTTGCACTCAGAAAAAATCGCATCTAATTGTATAAAATCACCATACTTTTAGCGCAAGAATTCTGTTTGTCATTTGCCTGTTTGTTAAATCCGGCACTGACCTCCATGTGTGTGCTGCGGTGCCAAGTCAGCAAGTTTCAATTATTTCAACAGTTCCCATATGCGTATTTTTTGTCTAATACAGACCATATACAACAAAATGTGTATGTCGGCTTCCAACGATACTTGACATATTATGCACATATGGCAGTTGGGGGCTAGAATCAGGTGGAGGATCTGATTCGGTCTATTGCTCAATCACCTCAGTGTATGTACTAAGGTAATATCACTAAGCAGTAGAAATTTCTATATTCTAATTTCGAACCACATACAAGGTCAATCCAGATTATATGGATGTTTGCGCTAAACTCATTGTTTTCATCGATGTCGGACTTAAAAATTGAGACGAAATTTGCATACTGCACTAAAGACTAGCTTCAGGCTTACGTTTAGCTCTGCAATATATTAACGCACTTATCTCAATTCATTTTTATTGATTCTTCTTTGCGCTTATCAAAACAAACATGTTAAACGGTTGGCACACTATTTTCGGACGCCACTGTGTCGGCTGTTACGTTTTGCTTCACCCGCACGTACAATGCACAATGTTAACGAAAATCTTTCATGTGTACGTGCCTTTTGTCCCGGCGCTAACGGTTCTCACTGTGCCAAATATGCACACTATGCAAAAAATAAATAATTAATAAAAAGGCAACGACAATCACTGAACGGCAAAAGAAATACCGAATTATTTAAATATACTCTTGTATTTGTTCAAATTATATTTGCTTTGCAAAATAATTTTTATTCATTTTGCACAAAATAGGAAGATAACGACACCGGATCACCAAAATTGTTGCGCGATTAGCCTTCTGAATGCTTTATAAAATACAAGTGTATTTCAACGATTTTGCAATGTTCAGAGCATTGCAATTCAGAACGCGTACATATATGAGCAATATCGAGGAACGGGATCGACTAGACTGACTTGATTGCAGCTGCCGGCAGATTAACGAGAACTGTTCAGAGCAGAGCGCACTACCAGCGCTGTTAATACCATCGCTGTAGCTTAGAATGCTCTATATATGTGTGAGTGCCCTTAACAGAGTGAGAATATGTTGTTACAATTCTGTTAGCAGAATTTATTTATATTCATGACAACGCACGGCTCCAAATTCAAAATTGCAATTTATAGATTGGTTTTTGGGTTTTTATTCTCGGATAAATAAATCTATACTAATACACATTTCTTATAACTCTTTTAATTATATTAAGCCTCTAGTTCTTGGAGTCTTTGAGTTCTGCATCATACACAGACGGACATGGCTAGATCGCTTCGATTTTTGTTTCCGTCTGCCTGCTACATATTCTTACACAACTTCATCATAACCTATTTCAAAAAGTGCAGGGTATAAAATTAAAGTTGACTACATTTCTTCCATTTAATACCAGCAGTCAGTACTATAGATAGATAAGACGATCTACTACATAATATTCTTTATATATAGCTGAAAACAAAAAAGTCACCATTTCGGTTAGAGTTCACTAGATGACATAAAATTGGACAATCGCATAAGTTGCTGATAATCGCAGTGAATTTCCAATTTACGTACTTAGTGGTTTTGTGTTGACTTCACAATTTGCATGGCTGTGCACGGTTCAAGTCGCTAAATTATTAACAAAATGAAATTGTACTTAGCACTTTTTGCAATATCGTTAATAGCGTTACCAGTAAAGTCAGTGACTAATGAATTGACTAATTGCTCGGTTAGTTCCTCAAACAATATATTATAATCTATTCTAATTTTTCTAATATTCTCTAGCCAGAGAACGACCAGATGTGTGGAGCCTATTGCTATAAAGTGGTAAAACCACTGATTGGCCTTGCAGTTTTAGTACGATCAAAGGAAGAAAAACTTTCAGAATTGCAAAACAAAATCATCGAACTAAATGCGCTCATAGGAAATTTAAAGGAATCCGTTATGCTCACAAAATTTCAGCTGAAACACGAAATCAAAATCAATCAAAAAATAAATTAATTCAAGATGAATTGTTGAAATCACAGGAAAAAAAGGTTGCAGAAAATGCTGCGGAAATATCAAACATGCAATCAGAAGTGAAGTCAAAAGATTCGCAACTTAATGAAAAAGATAGGGAAATAACGAAATTGCAATCCCAAGTCAAGGACAAAGATAACAAATTATCGTTAAATGCTAATAAAATCAAACAATGTGAATTAAAATACCAAGAGATTTTTAAAGCTGCAAGCTGCCTTGATAAAGCGACCAATGTGTATACGATTAAAGTTCCCGACTCGAAGACATTTTCTGTGTCTTGTACAGGTACAGGTTGGACTGTAATTCAGCGCCGTTTGAACGGCAGAGTGAATTTTAATCGAAACTGGGAAGAGTACAAGGCGGGTTTTGGCGATTTGCACGGAGAATTCTTTATTGGACTAGAGAAACTTCACTTACTGACGCAATCGCAACCCCACGAATTGTATATTTACCTTGAGGACTTTCACAATGAATCCAGATATGCCCAATATACTCATTTTGTGGTTGGAAATGAAGAAGAGTCTTATATCCTAAAAGAGATTGGAGAATATTTTGGTGATGCCAACGATTGTTTAATAGCACACATTAAAATGAAATTTTCAACACCAGATCGGGATAATGATATTGCTTCGGAAATTGTGCAAACGAATATAAGTCTGGTTGGTGGTATTCCAACTGTCATGATTGGTAACAGATCTAAGAATTAATATTTTTCTAATATTTATCTAACATCTCTCTATTTTATTTTTAGCGATTTAAATGGGCCATATACATCGGAAAATGTTGGTATTGGTAGACCCAGGATTAATTGGGGTAAATGGAAAATTCAAGCACTTAAAACTGCCACAATGATGATTAGACCAAAACATCTTTAAGTTATAAAGACTTTTCAATTATTTCACAATTACTTTGCCTTTATTGAACGCATGTTGAGAAACTGATTGAAAATATACGATTTCCACACGTACTTTTTAACTGATTTTGACGATTTTTTTACGCAATTAGATGTACCTTTTTCATTCTCAGCAGCTCCCAACTCTCGTAAGAGTATCTTACAGACTAGACAAAGGTTATTATCCTATGCTAAGAAACTCATAAGCTATTTATTGCAGAGCTAGCAATTCCTCAATAGTTGCACTCAGAAAAAATCGCATCTAATTGTAGAAAATCACCATACTTTTAGCGCAAGGATAATTCATCTTATTATTTCGAAATGGAACCACGAATTTTCTTTTCTTAATTCATTTTTCTGAAATGTAGACAACAGGGTTAAATTGCCACACATTTTTTGAGCACGCATCAAGATGACATATTATATTTGATGTTTATTTATACCCTTTTCAGCCTTAAAAAAACTAATAAAATTATTAAATATTTTTATTACAGACGTGGTTCAAAACTATTTTGGTGTTATTGGAATTGAAATAAGTTGTATCATTATGTACGCTATTTTAGTTGAGGTTATCAAACTATATTATTTTGCAATGCCCCGTCACTTCAATATTGTACTGATTCCCCATTTTTTATATTCAGCCATTCATTATTTTGGCATAATCACATTAAAATGTCACATAGTTCAGTTACACACAAGAATTCACTGAGTGAGTGAGAAAGAGTGAGATAGAGGAGTGTAAAATACGCGTAAACTAAATGAAGTCAGCCAACAAAAACAGATTGTTGTTGTTGTTGGAGGACGAAAAAAGCGAACCCTCCTCTAGCTTAAAAGAGTAGGAGAACAGATGTGGTGGTGGAGATGGGGAGGGAGAGGGGAAGGTAGTGGGTCTAAAACCCATAAACATGTTGATTACATTTGCAAGATTAAAGCAGACATAATCAATCTCAGCGATTGCCTCGCTCGCTGGCTGACTGACTGACTGACTAACTGAATGACTTCGCGTTGCTCAAAGGTGTATGTGTGAGTGTCTGTGCGTCTCTGTGTGTGTGTGTGTGTGTGTGTGTGTATTGGCCAAGGGGAGTGGTGAGTGGAAGAGTGGGGGCAGCGACATGGCAAGGTGTAAAGCGCTTCACTGACATCGCGCTGACACAAAGAGCGACGTTTGATTAAGCAAAACGCCTTTGGCAGACACCAGGACATGACACCCTACATCACCAGCTGCTACCCTTCACTCAACCAACCCCCTATCCACACTCTCTCGCTCCCCCCTCTCTGTTCACGCTCGCGCTTTGTGCTGCTGCCAAATGCAATCAGATTACACTTCGTTTGGCATTTTTTCTCTGCTGTAGCTCCTGCTGCTGCTACTGCTGCTAAATTGTCAGTGATAACACAAAGCGAAAGTAGCGCAGCATAAAGAAGGAATAAAATACAGAAAAAATTAAAAAAAAATTTTAAAAAAAAATAACTGAAGTAAAGGAAAATGTGGAGAATATTATGCAAAGTTTGCCATTATGTATCAAGTATACGACATGGTCAACGATGGAACCTCTTTTTGGTTGCCTACAGCCACGCACTGCGCTTATCTCGATATATATCTTAAGTCTATAGTTGTTTGAGTGTATGCGTGTGTGTGTGTGTCTACAGCGCATTGCCATTATGTACATTATAATTTGTTGCGCCCCGAGCTGTTTGCTTAGTTACACCAGAAATCGTAAAAATGCCACGCAAAGATTCAGCGAGATACAGATAGTAGTGACAAAGTCTGAGGTTGACTAGCTCTCCCTTTGCCTCTCTCGCTCTTTCTCTCTCTCTCTCTCTCTCTCTCTCTGTCTCAGTATATTCGTATTTGTGTTATGTATGGCCTGCCACATACGCATATAGTGCGTGAAATTGCTAAAGGACCAAGCCAACTCCGAATGCTTGCGGTCTGTTCGCACTCGGTGTCTGCATGTGAATGTTTATCATTATGTATGTGTGGATGTAGGTATGTACACCAACTACACTCAAAAAAAAAATCAAAACTAGAAAATAATTCTAGTTTTTTTCTATTTTAACAGATAAGATTTCTTAATAATAGAAAATATTTCCAAAGTATAAATTCCCAAAAAACACACTGGAGGTTAATCGTATAATTTTTTTACTGTAGAAAAATTTACCCCGGAATTAGGAAATGAAATAGAAAGATACAAACTTTCATTTTTTATATTATTATTGCGATTTTTTCTGAGTGCAGTCAGTGGGTTTGTGGGAGGAGGTGGGCGGTGTCGACTCGCCTCGAGCTGTCACATGTGGGCGGTCGCCCGCTCTTTAGAGTGATGATGCAGTCCCTGCTTTTGGAATATAAAAAACTAAAGCTAAAATTTGACTTTAAGCTTCGTTTTTCTAAGCTAGAATACAAGAACAAAATGCAAAGCAGAAAGCTAATGCATGAATACTCTTTCAGCTACACGTACTCCATGTATTCTATTTACTAGAAGCGTAATATACCTAAAAGAATATTTTTAAAATCATCAAATAAATTAAAATAATAAACTAAAAAAATAAATATAAAATGTTTTCTCTAAAATCTACAAAGTTGTTTTCAACTTAAGTAAAGCCTCCCTATATTGTAGCTAGTTTTATATTATTATATGGTATTATATTTTTCGCGAATTTTAGATACATTTTAAAGTGAAATACCAAACTTCAGAAAAATATTCTTTACTCATAAATTATTAATTAATAAAAATATACACTATATTGACACAAAATTTGTTTAAATTTACGAAAAAATTGTTTATTGAAAATGTCAACTCGTAATGATTTTAATTAAATTTCAATTTGAAAATTGTACTTAAATAAATTCAAATTAACTATTGACGACTGTTTTCTCCTTTCATCAAAATTTTTAGGTATCAATTTATTTTTCTCTTGTGCATATCTTAAATAATTATTATTATATTATTATAATTATATTATTTAAATTGGAAACAACATATTAAATTTATTTTACAATTTTTATTTCTTAAAACCTTTCTTAAAAATTGTAAACTGTGTTTAATACACATTAAATAATAATAATAATAATAATAATAATAATAATAATAATCCGTATGATTTTGTTCTGATTATTCTTAAATATATCAAAAATATAGCTGTATAAACTATCTCATAGTCTACACTTAATGTTTGCAGCATATTTTTAAATATCGTACACGTACTCTAAGATAGGGTAGATAGGAAATCATAATTTTGACTGATGATGAGGCCCAGCATTATGACTTGTCGACACTAAAATAAGCATGCCAAGAGTCGAGCCATTTGATATATGTAAAATGCCAGCGAATGCCAAGTGCGTAAATTGTCTGACAAAAATGTATACACTTGTCATTTATCTGAGAGCAAAGAAAGTCTTGATCTTACTAGAATAGAATGACTTTACACGTACTATATCAAATTGTCATTTCATAACTAAAAGTTATGATTATTGAGGCATGAAATAAATTTCCATGTAACGTAAATATAATGTGCGGCAAAGTGAAACCAACTAGTATTTATCCTAATACATATTTATAGGCAATCAAACATATTCTGCATTATTAACATAACTTTAAGCAGACTATAGTGATATATCTCTATAGTATATTAATCTCTCTGTGCTTAAGGTCAACCGATGAACAAAGAGTTCCATTTTATATAAACTTATTTTAACAAATGCTAAGCTCAAAGCAATTAAATAAACAATTACACTTAAGCCATGGTATATACACTATATATCACAACTCAGATCCCACTTGCTCAATATTTATTTTAGTTTCAATTTTTACGGTCTACCATTCTACGCACATCTTTCCGTCCGGCATCCATCCGGCTTCCGGTTCGTGCAATTGTTTTGTTACTGTTGTTCTTGTTGGTTTCTGCGGTCAGTTTTGTTTTAAGTTTGCTGGCTGCTCTGTATATAAACTGCTTTTAAATTACTTTGACCAAGTTCTGGCTCTTCTCTTTGCAGTAAAAAACCTGCTCCGATCCATCCGCCGCTGCTATTCCTCCGTCCCCATCTCTAGCCACTCTGCCAACAAGATGTGCACTTCCGCAAAGCAAATACAAAAAAAAAAAAAATAAAATCAAATGACAAAAACTTTGCCCGGCATTGTTCTTGTCTCCTACGCCTGCAAAATGCAACTGTCTGTGTCTCGGCCAAGTTATGGATCCCCCCGCATTCGGTTTTATCCTCTTGTTGCTCCATCTCGCCCGCCCAGTTCATTGGCCATTTGGGCGGTGACCATTGGACGTCCATCGTCCAATTGTAGCTAAAAGTTGATTTATTGTTTGTATTTTTACAACTTTTGTGTCACTTTATGTTTGGTTTTTCATTTCGTTTTACTTTGGCATCTCTTTCTCGCCAACTCGAACTATATTTCGCTTTTGCTATTATCGCTCCACATATTGCGATTGTCAACGGCTGCTCGAAGGTCCTTGACTGTAACTCAAGCCAAGCACTTTTATGGCTTTCAAATTGTTTAATGATTTATTTACTCACTGTCATGTGCTTAGAACTTGGGTGATATCTTGATATCACTTGATATCCTAATCTAAGAATATCACCATCCGTCCAAGGATCAGAGTTGATGGTAGAGCTTTAGACTCAGAAGGAGCACAATAGATCTATGTTGGTCGCAGTGCACGGGTCTCCTACCAATATAAACAATAACTGTCGTGCACTGAGTACAACAAAACCCTTAATGTTAAACAGATTCTTCCTATTACAATTTTAGAGTATACTTAATGGGTTCACAAATGCAATTCGCAATGCGATTACATTTTAATACGCCTTGAAGGAATGCAAGACATTAAAGCCAAACAACGTCAATGCAACCAGTTTCAATGCCAAAGGACACACAAAGGACAGATTGAATTTCCAGCAAACACTACAGAGGATCCCCAGTTGTGCTAGTGTCAATTTAATGTAAATAAATGTGTAAACAAAAAGTGCATATCCAATTCAAGCAAAGAGAAATGCCAAGAATAAATAAATATTAAATAAAATCAATAAATAAAAAGGAAGCGGAAATTGAAGTTGAAATAAGAAATAATGAAACAACTTTTCGTATTCATATGATTGGCCAGCCATCAGAACTGTCAGTTGTTAGTTGTATTGTGGTCCTTCAATGGACTTACACTTGATTAATTGTAAATGCTTCGCTCCCCGAAGCACTTCAGGTGCCATTGATTTAACGTAGCAAGACGGCAAGTGCCAAACGTCAGGCTTGTTGTTAATTTCCTTAGTAAGGACACCGCCCAATTACGCAAATCCTTTGACATTAATTCAAAACACAATGAGCAGCAGCTGCCAGGAGCACAGGACAGCAACATCCACCAGCAACAACAAATCACACAATTGTCTGCATGCAGCCCAAACAATGCAGCGCATCTTTAATTAATGCAACAACTCAGGACGAACAGAAGGACTATTTAAACGGCTGACAGTCAGTCACCCAGTGAGACGGCGAGTACACTAAGAGAAAAATCCATCTGAAATATGTGGTCAAAGATATCTTACCTCATTTACCATAATTGTAATTTCTAAAACAGATAGATGTGTCTTTCTTAAGAGCAGCGTATTTATTTTATTTATTTTATTATTCTTAAATGTATTAAAAACAAGAAAGAACGTCAAAAATGCCGAGATCCTAATTTTACTCGAAATTTAAAAGAATGAACGATTCTTCCTATGAAGGTTATAGACTATAGTAGTCCGATCTTAATAATTTCTTGTCAAAATGTGAGTAGCATAATAATCCGCATAACTGAGGAGTTTATTTCAGATAACTTGATAAGTAACAAAATTTTCAATCAATCGACCTATTATTCCTACGGTAGCTATATGAAATAGTACATCGATTTCGAAGAATTTGTATTAAAAATGTGAGGAGCAATAATACGCTTTCTGGGCAAGTTTAATTTGAAGATCTTCTTAAAAAATGTTATTTATACGAAAACTTATCATGCGACCGATCGTTCCTATGGCAGCTATATAGTTTTCCAATTCGGTCAGCTTCGATATATTTAAAGCCTGCAGCAAAAATACGGACATATGCAAATTTTCATTAAGAAATAAAACTGAGGTTTTAGTTGAAGGCTTCTTATGCTGATCAGAAATATATAAATTCAAGGGTCGGAGACGTCTATTTTCGTGGTTTACAAACTAACGACTAAATTATAATACACCCTTTAAAGTTATGAAAATTTCAAAATTCTTGGATTCTTTATTGTATTTCAGAAATTTAGAAATCATTGCTAAAATCTAGAAAATCGTTCTATTTTGTAGGCGTTTTAAATGGCAGTCGATTGTTTTCTGAGTGTATATCTATCTTTCTGATGTCCTTGTCCATGTACCATGTACAATGTTCCGTGTCCCGTGTTTCATGTCATTGCCGCTGCCTTGTCTTGGCCTGCGGCTTCGGACTGCACTTGAAACCAGTTGGGTCCGACGGAGACTGAGAGGGCGAGGGAAGTTTGAACTGAAGAGAAGGCAGAGGTTGTCCTTTATGCTCATCTAATGTAATGTACGCCTCGACGGGCAACAGCAATCCAAAGCAATTGTCTGCGGCTGGTACTGAACGAGTGTCCTAGTGCCTGGGACAACTATTGTTTAAATAAGTACAACTATACCACACATCCTCTCTCCTTCCCACCGCTCCGGTCCAGCAGGCAGGCAGGCAGGCCTGTTGACACACGGGAATACAAAATAGAAAATGGTTTTCAGATTGCAATGCGACAAGGAGGCTTCAATAGATTCCGTCTACTGCTGCTGCTACGTGCTGCACTTTGATTTTCATGATGATGATGAATTGTTATGCAATCCTGCATCCTTTCCCTCCCTCATCCTCTCTCTCCCTCTCTCTCTCTCTTCACATTCCTCTTTCCAGTTGCATGCTCGCCTGCCCTTCAACCCTAAATTTAATTAGGATTGCAGCTGACTCGAAATCAAGTTAATTAGCAATACACAGGCATTTGCCATACAGCTGATTGTGCATTGAGTAAGTAAATTTTGATAAGTGCCAAAGATAATGGCCCACAGAGCTCAGCAACACCGTTTAGTTAGTAAACAAACTGAATCCTTTGAAATATTTACGGCAATTTATTGCAGAATTTTTAAGAAATATTTATTGTATCGGACCTAAAATGAAAATCACTCTAAAATCTATTATTATTATTAATACAAAAGTTATACATACGAAAAAAAATCTTCATATTGTAAAGGTTCTTTTCCGAGTTTCCTACTCTTTTCTTTTATTTTATTATATTTCTAAAATGTAGAAAAGAACACATTAATTTTTAACAAAGGAGTAATACAATTTGCTATAGACGTCTGTGTTTGAATCGCCGTAAAATCTTAAGGTTTCCAATTTAATTTTGTGAATTTTCAAACTATCTTAAACTGTTCTATATCTGAGTTTTTAAAATACTTAAGTCTAATAATATTATAAACAGCAAAAAATCGAATGTAAGAGTTCTCTGTACATATAAGAAAAACACCCTGGAAATTTGACATAATTTTTTAATTTTTTAGATAACAATTCCTCGAAAGTCTGGTTTTTGGAAAACAAAATCTTCCATATAAGATATATTATTTTCGAATAAACGAGGGCTCCTAAATAAACGGCAATATAAAAAGTAACCTGATAATTAAATTCTTTTTCAGAAAAATCAACCGTTAAATTAAGAATGACTTGGATTTGTGAAATATACTTTATGTGGTCAAAGGCGCAAAAGTAGTTAGATTTTCTAAATTTCAGGGCAATCTTATTTACGACTGAGTAACGAAAAGCTAGGTGTAAAATCATATAAACTTTATTTGTGTATATGTTAAAGCTCTAGCCTAAGCTTGCGCAATAAGCACTAGATGACTAGATGATTTTTCTGATTAAGTAATTTTATTAGGCTTGCAATATTGTATGCTCAGTAGTAGTATAAAACATTTATATAATGCTCGAATGAGTCAAGTTGTAAATTCGTTGCCTTCTCCAACCCATAATATAAGCACACAGATCAATTTTAAATTGTAACTAAAATTTTGATTTATTGATTGCATTAAAAATTAGAGGCAAAAACGCTAAGTACTAATTACATACGAGTATACATATATTTATATATAATTAACTAAATTCATTTAAGGAATAAGGTAGGTACATAAAGAAATACAATTCATTGTTGATTGTTGCTGCTTCTTGATATCAATTGTTTGGATTCGACTTTTAGTAAATCATTGATTTTAGAATTAAGCAATTTAATCTAAAAGATAGTTCCGATGGGTGTACATGGTTGAAAATAATACTAGAATCGGAAAGTGAAAGTAAAAGGAAAACAAATTCGAACAAGTAATAAATTCGAACAAATTGGTATGTGTGTGTGTGTGTGCTGCTGTGTGTGTGTGTGTGTGTGTGTGTGTGGGTGCAAATGCATGAAATTGTAGAGCTAATTAAGTTAGTTAGTGTGTGCTTGTTATTAGTAGTAGTGATATATAGTAGATGCTGCCTAAATTCTCGGATTAAACTGTAGTGTGTGGGTGTGGGTGTGGGCGTAGTTTAGAGCCGCGCCCCCGACCCCTTTTCCCAAAAGCAACAACAATCGTTAATATGTAAAATTGTCGACTGCCTAACTCATGCAATAATCACAGCTGCAATTAATTTGTTTTGACTTTTCTTTCAGCAATATTAGAATATTATATATGGGTGTACGTATAGCACAAGCTATCCATATCATATCATGTCATATCATATTCATTTAGTATATTCATATCAAATAAATGATCTCTTCCTCCAAAGTTATAGCACATCTGGTCCATGAAGTAGTGTTGTTCTCAACTAGTTGCCAAACTGCAATAACTAATACAATAACTAATACGAATACGATTCCTGACTAAATTTGGTTTCCGGTTTTCTTTTTCTTTTTTTTTAAGGTTAAGGCCACTTAAGTACGCTTCTCGATTCGATTAAGTGCGGTTTGATGATTGCAGTAGTCACTCATCAAAAATTTGATCCTCAAAAGCCAAAACTCATTTTGCCAAATAGGCAGACTTCAACTGCTGATATTCCAGAATTCGCGCAATGCCATATTCCTGAAGAAATATTTTTGAAAAGATCAGTCAGTTTTATATATTTCAATTATCAAATATAATTGCTTTAAAAAAAACAAAAAAACAATAGAAACTTACCCAATAACCAAATTCAATGGCTGAGGTAACATTGACCACCGACCACAGACTCCAGAACAGATGCGAGAGCATGGTGAAGACCTGAATCTCTGCATCGACCGTATCGAGTTCCTGCATAGTGGGTTCGAAGAGCTCATCATCGTGATATTTCTTCAGATAATTGACTATGAAGTCGCGTCGCTGCTGGACCGTGGCATATTGCTCTTTATAATGATGGAAATATGGGAATTGCGGATTGGTATAGTCGAAGGTCCATTCGATGAAGTGATTGGCCAGATCGAAGCCGCGATAGTTATAAGCGCAGTACTCAAAGTCAATGATAATGAGATCCGGCTCATGATCGGACATAAAGCTCGAGTCCAGTGCGGAATCATCTGTGGTATCCAATTCCGGACAGGGTGAGGCGCTATGCGATTTACTATATGTTTGCGAATGCGAAATTAGTTAAATTTGTTATAGATATTCAATAATATATGGCATGGATAACCTGTATGTATTTGGTAATTTGCTTGGGCCGATTTTAGCAATCAGCCTTATACATTTTTACTCAAATCACGACCGCAGCAAGAGGCCATCTAGAATTGTAGGTAGTTTTAAATGCATATATAGACTGTGAACTAATTTGGCAGTTGGCAAATAAATACGGGTTAGCGGCCAAACAGAAATATATATGTGTTAAATAACAAAAGAGTTGCAATTAAAAATAACTCACTTGTCATCCGCATCCAAGTTGCTGTTGCCATCCAGACTGTCGCCCAGTGTCTCATCAAAGTTGGATCTATTGAGGAACTGCATGCATTAGTACACATATTAACTGTATATTGTTTTGATAGAACTCACCTCAATATACTTATCGATTCCCTGGGTGTACGTTCTTGTCCAATGTTCGACTGCCTCAACAGGATGTTGCCCTCCTGCAGATCGTTGTGGCAGAAGACGACCGGATAGTCACCCGAATCGAACACCGATCTTAGCCAGGCCATCTCCTGCACATAGTCAATGGTGCGCATTAGTTCGCGCTGCTTTTGCAGCACCGCCGAACTGGGCTTCGATTCAATCTTGCCCTTCACAATGCTCTCCAAGCTGGCCAGCCAACGATCCATGCAGTTCCATATCCAGTCCGGTTTCTTCGACAACGGTATATTCAGGCTGTGGATTTCGCCCATTTTCTCGGCGATCTTCATGGAGATGCGTGCATCACCCATCTCTGTTGTGGCCAAGGAACGTGCCTTTAAAACATATACAATTTTTCACATTATTATATTTATATATATGAAACATAGGGCAACTATTAATCTTGATCTTTATATGGATTATATGTGAAGACATTACTTTAAATATTACCTAATTTAAATATGGCTTAATATAATGGCATGGTTCATTACTATAATTTTAATATTTTTGTACATAAATGACGTATAAATGAATTATAATATATGGCCAGATATCGAATAAATCTTGCATTAACGGTGATTCTATAATTAAATAAGTAAGTAAGTACTTAAGTACTAAGTGTACTAAATATATATTTGAAAAACCAATTGAATTTATGACAATATATAGCTAGATATATTCTTAAGCCAATTACAACTTGCTTTTCGAATATTTTACCTATACCCCACACATCTGAAGACCCCAAGATTCAAAATAATATATGCTAGCAAAGCTAAAGAATCATTTAAGTCATGTTAATAAGACATTCTGCTTATTACTTATTGCCAAGTCATAAATCAATAAATAATAGAAAAGCAAATAATTTATGAAGTTATGTACACGATTTTTAAAAACCTTTAACCATAGGATTCAAGAGAATTAACTACAGCAATGATTTGAGTACTCGCATCACCAATTAATATAATATATAATATAATTTATTTACACAATAGCAAATGCCCTCATTTTTCTTGTATATAATATATGAACTAAACTAATATGATAATGTGATACCCTTGCATAACTGATTTTTTAATACATGTATCGCATATATATCGAAATGCTCTACGTCACTGCATACCTTGCCCGAGGTTGCTAGAGCAATATTGTTTACCTTAACCGAATCCTGGCTGGTAACTAAGAGATTTAAATACTTGAATGGGTTGGTTTTCGGGAGAACAACAATAATTGCGTGCTGTGAATCTAAACACGTGTTAAAACACCTATGCAAACCTATGAGTTGAGTTTGTACACAAAATACAATCATAAGTCGAACTTTGGACTAGACTAGAATTGTATAATATAAAATACTAAAAATATATATAAAATATAAAAGGTTGTCAATCTTATATGGACGGATGGTGCCTAGCTGATAGTTAAAATACTTTGTATTCAAATATAATAAATATGTCAGAGAACGCTACCCATTCTAATCTATCGTGTAATCTATTTTTAAAATAACACTACAGTAATAAATCCAATACCTAGCTGATTTGACGTATATTTTACAAATAAATATATACATGATAGGGATGGGTATACAATAATATTTTCTCTTTTGCTATTAACTATCCAATAGATAGCCTAATGCAAGATAAGACTGTATTATATACTTAATCCATTTTTAAAATATATGTATATCTATTTAAGTTTCACTTATTTAAAACGACGATGTGAAAAGAAATATTATTAAAACATTCTTCTTGGCAAATGTGTCAAACTATTCGTTAATTTCAGTTATAATATAACTAATATTCTTAATTTTATAAATGCAGATTTGTTAAACCATTGTAAGGCTTGATGTTTATATAATTTATAAGTTATATATATATGTCATATAGAAAGAGAGAGTTGTGTCCATGATGTATACTTTGTATTGAATCCAAGTGAACATTTATACATCTAAATACTCTCCTAGTAACATATACCATAATAACTACACTAGCTGTATTTGATTTCGATGTTAACCTACCGGTATATATTGCTCAATGCGTCCACCGGGAAAGATGCCGTGTAGCTTTGGTCCAAAATTGCGCTCACTGAGCAAGGCGAAGACGACGGATTCCGTAATCATGCTCTCCAATGCGTGATCACCATGTGTCTGGCCATAGATGCGCAAAAGAACCTGTTGAGAGAAATATATGTACATGTATATATATATATATATATATATGTAAATATTCGATTTGAATTTGTGCGCGTGCCAAAAATGCGTTTGTTTTGGATGATAGTGGCTCCGCTGACCTACCTCACGCGATTCCTGCTTGGGGAAGCGTGCAGGCGCCTCAGCAGACTTGAGTCACCGCTGTCACTATCGAAGCGTCGCCGTTTGTTTGCCTGTTTGGCGCCCAGCGCCGCGTCATCATCATCGTCTGCGGCGCCAGCAGCAACGACACCCCCGACAACCGTTTGGGCCAATTCATTAGCCAACTTGGGCGACTCATTGTTGTTGTTGTTGTTGGTGCTATTCTTAGCGAATGTCGAGGCAGCTATAACATGTCTGCCAATGTTGACATTTGGTTGCGGCTGCTGCAGCTGCTGTTGCTCCACCTCCAATAGTTGCTGCTCATCAAGTCATCCAAGTCGGGCAGACTTACGTAATACAGGAAATTTGAGAGGCCGCCACTAAAAATTAAAATATATCAATCAAATATATCTAGTACATATATATATATATATTTATTTATATGGATTATATCTAACTCACTGATACGCTTCACCACAAGCTGCTCTGGGGTGGCCACCTTCCACCTTCCGGTTAGATAGTCGCGGCAGATGCGAGAAGCCGCCTGTCGAATTTCCTCGAGTGTGGCCTATTTGGTGTATTGCCAACACACACACACGCACACACACACAACCACAAAGAGCACAAAATCCAATTCCGTTCAAAAGAGCGCATAAAAAGAGAAAGAGAGAAAATAGATGTTAGTTGCAAAGAGCGTCCAAAAATGCGAAACGTTTCAAAAATTGACAAAACAAATGTTTTTGCTCAGAGGGGTTGGAATATAATAAGCATAAGAGACCCAAAAGAAACAACGTCAGAGATCTAGAAATGTTTACGCTTTGAATTCTTATGGCAAAATTACAAGGTCTTTCATGATCTAAAAAGTCTAGACATGTGCTAAAATTGACGTTTCAATGATCTAATACCTGTATTACCTAAATAGAATCAAATAATAAAACCTTATTTTTAAAGTGAAATCATAGCAAGTAATTTTAGTAATATTCAACCACATAAATCAAATTTATTTGCAACTTATTCTACCAACTTTTGTCATTTGACTTGGGTGGATTTTAAGTCGCTGTATCTAAGCTGAACTTTCACCTGTCTTACATATTTCTTTCAAATCCAAATATTGCTATTCATTTTAGGCTTATGAATATATTTTAATTTCCAAAATAGTACAATTTTAGTTCATGTACTAAAATGTAATATAGTCTTTATATCTAAAATACAATAAAAAGTAATATACAAATTTATAAGAGTCCTATGTCATTGATAACTATTTAATATTCAATTAAATAATGTGCCAAACGTAAAACCAATTAAGTATAGATATAAATTGATAAGGAATTAGTTGGATTAACTACGGGTAAAGCAGTTTTAAATATAAAAGACTACTAAACAAAAATATATAAATATATTCTTAATAAATTAATTGTATAAGAGAGCTAAGGAAAAACTCCTGCTAACCAAATTGAAAGGACATGTTTAAGAACAGCTAGTATTATATTAAATACATATTATAGTGGTACCTAGTAGTACTACTATTCAATTTATTTGGCTTACATTGCGTCGAAAGTGTTGGCAGATATGTTCATAATTGCAACGTTGTCGCTTGCAACAATTCTGATCGATTCCTTGCAGTTTCTGCTGATTTTGTCGACGAGTTTTCTGCTTGTTGTTAACACGTTTACGTTCTCTCATACTACACTTTACAAAAGTTCACCAATCAAAAATTCAATATTGTATATAATATATATATATATATATAGAACAATTGTAAATCTTATTATATAAAATAAAGAAAATCAGAAAGTCAATTCCGTATGCACGCAAGTCTTTTAAGATATTCCGCAATAAGTCGATTGCTCCTCACAGCTGGGCGGCCAATAACGAACTGAATTCGAACTACAAACACCAACTGAATTGCCTCATAGACGCCCCGAGATGCGGTCTCTGCTCACGCTCTCTCCTTCCACACCCCTTCGCTCACCTATCTCTTTGTGTGTGTCTTTCTCTTGTTTCTTTCTCTTTGCGGTTAGCAGTTGTTTTTTTGGTGGTTGCTGCACCGCAGCGAGCATTCCTTTCCCGGATTTGCTAAGGCAACAAGCATATGCTTTAACTACGTCAATTGCTTCTCGAAGCAACTACAAAATTGCGTGCTTTGTGTTTCCGAACAGATGTTCAATGGCCCATGGAGTAAAAGGTTTATCGATGACGTCTGGCCACATCTAAAGCTAAAAGCAAATAGGCATTCCTAGTGTAAGATAATTTAAGGGCCTTTCCAGTACTTGAAAAAGACTTTTGAATATGCACTTAAATAATACATGTACTGAATTAAATATATATATAATTGAATAATAAATAATATAAGAAATAATAATAGCACACCCACAACAACAAACCATTAGTTTAATAATAAATAATTTAGTTTAATATTCACAGTATAAATTAATGTTAGTAAAGCTACTGGAATTCTTTTCAACAGAAATAAAACATATAAATAAATCATGTATATATATATATATATATAAATAAATATGTATATATTACATGGATTATATGTTATTATCCGAAATTTCAGTTCATTTTCTTTAATCTTACAGCGCCTCATGTGTATATAAATGGGTGCAGCAGCAGGTAAATGCAATATCTATATAAAATGTACATGATTTTTGTTCGTCTGTTTCTCAGGCAACCCTTACGCCTACCTACATCTCTCTGCAGCTCTCTCGCTCTTATTTCTACCCTCTCTCTTCCGTGTTACGCTCTCACAGAACTCTCTTCTTCCTTTCTATATATTCTCTTAATTTACATATTACAATTTTCTGTTCCAAAACTCGAATATATTAAACCTTAATCATGAAATTATTTATGAAAAGTATTTAGAAAATATATTATATTATATATATTTTACTATATTTTAAATCAACATAATTATTTTTATTATATCAATCAATATATTTATTTATTATTAGATTTATATATATATATATATATTTATATATTTTTATATATTTAAATACATATTTATATTATAAATTAAATATTTATTTTTTAAGAAAACTAGTTTAAGCCAGTAATAATCCAAAAATGCAACAACTTTCCACACACACACACACACACACACACACAAAACACACTCGCATTGGGCGTGGAATATTCCACGCAATCATCATAACAAGAAAATCTTCCACTTACGCACAAAGCCAAAGTCTTCTTATCTGTTGTAAGTTGTATAAAATATATACTAAATGAGTCAACAGTTTAAGCAAGCAAAAGTAAAACAAAAGAATGAGAAACAAATTAAACAAATTACACAAGAACGGGAATTGCAGATTGGAACGTGATAAACCTATTAAGGGCTTACATACCGCCTAATGGTACAATTTGGAATACAATTAATGCAATTAACAGCAAAAACAACAACAATAAGACCTTAATGCCTCCCTTGCGTCGATGCAGCAAAGGTCTATGATAATCAGTTCGGGCCTTATCAGTTGAAACTTTTTGCCTTATCAGCAACAAGTTTGTTATGTGGCGCCTACTTTGTAGCAAGATCTACGAACTGTCTAGATTATAAATTTTGCGAATTCTACAATTCTATCGTTCATACAATAGCACAATCAGTCTTTACTTATATCACTAACACTATTTACATAACACTTATAAAAGTCCAAGTGGATTGAAACAATGTATGTTTTATTTTGGTCTTGCTTACAGATAAGTCTAGCCAAATACTAATTATTGGCATTTAGTTTATTCGGTTCTCTATGGCACTTTAGTGCGAATCCACTTCGAAGTATCCGCTAACTTGGGAAAGCTTGGAAATATCTGATAGAACTGTGGCTAGACCCGTCTTTAATGTCTTATCTTATGGAGCAAGTCGGTGTGACAGACTAGCTCAAATTCGAAACCGAAGTAATTCTTCACAAGGATATAAAATGTGGTACTTAAAAGGTCAAGAAAAGATGTAGAGAAAACCAATAAAATCTATACAATTTTAATGGCGAGACATTTTGCTCAATGTATTAATTCATTATTATGTCATTGCATATTGCACGCTGCTGCTTTCCCTATCAACATGACTATAAGTAGGTCAGCTAAAATATGCATTTAGCCTAATACATATTCTTTCGTTGATAAGCAGAAATCGCAACTTGCAAAATTTCCGAAAACATTCAAAAAAATTCAGATAAGATATAGCAAAACGAGCGCGTGTGTGAAGCAAGCAAGTTATAGTATCCCTAATCAACAGTCTAATCAAAGAAATCTCAAATAGTTCATAAGAAATCCCGGGAAATTTGGTTACGTAACATCGATAAAAACAATTGGATGTTGTAGTTTACCGCTAATAGTTCATACGAAATCCCAGGAAATTTGTTTACGTAATATCGATAAAAAAACAATTAGATGTAGAAATTTACCGCTAAATGCATTAAGTGAGCAGTATAATCTACAATGTCATTAGAATATATGTATGTTTATTTATATATTTTTCATTGACTGAACACTGAAACACTGAGACATATTATTATTATCTACTACAAGTTCGTTATAGTATATATTTGTTAAATAGTTTTAGAAGTCTATACTACAATACTACAACAAATTAGTTTAAATTTTATTTTAATTAAAAAATTGCCAACTATTCGTACGAAAAAACAAAAAATTGTAAATAGATACGTTACAGAAGAATTTTGAATTTTGAAAATTAACTATGAATTTGATAATAAAAATATGTTCTTGATTGACATTTTGAAAATATCCTTGTGTCTTCTTCTTTAAATTCAATTAAATTATATACGATTTCGAAAACTAAAATATAACCTTGTTTTGCGAAAAATTTAGAATAATAATTATAAAATTCCCAAATCTCGCGTGATGAATATTGTTAGTCATTTAGTAATTCCAGCACATTAATTCACAGCAGTACAAATAAAACAGAAAAATCCCACAATCAACAACAACCACTCATATACAGATAATGCAAAATAGGGAATAAATGCATAATAGGCATAAAAGAGAATACATTACAAACAGTTAAGCGCAATTACCTGACTAGAATTTTGCAGCTGCGCAGCAGCAGAGTCAGCGGCAGCGACTTCACGTGACTTGTTACGTCGAAGCTGGCAACTCCACCAGCAGCAGTCACCACAACAACACGAGCGGGGGTCAAGCGAGGAGGGGGTGCGGAACAAAATACTCGACTGTCTATAACCAAAACGGTAACAGCGAGCAGCGCTGTTTAATGCTGCGCGCAGAGAGAGAAAACGTGCGACGTCCATTGACTGTTATTGTTAGCGATTGACGCGAATAACTTAATGGCAACAAGTTAATAATCACAGAAAGACAAAAACATTAAAAAAAAACCAGTAAGAATGATTTAGTCGAGTGACCTCGACTAGTTGATACCCTTGTAACGAATCGATTAAGCCATGATATCCAATTTTGCACACTAGAAGCTTTCTCAATTTCTATTTATCAAGTCCAAATAAATTTGAAAGCACCGCACGTTTTTTTCATACGCAAACTGAAATCGAAAAACACGTGACTACAATATTTGCATGTACATGCTTATTTACATATGCATATATATATCTATGTGTGTGTCTGTGTGCGTGCGTGCGAATCGGTGAGCTGCAAAATACACATGCAGAAACAACTACACATATTTGCGCTCGCTTCAACATGCACGCATGTACACACATACATACATACACATAGAGGCTTACGTCGTTGCTTGTGCCAGCGAAAATATAGATTATTATCGATATACAAATTATCGATCAAATGGAAAACTCGTTATGAGATGGACACACTTTTGCACAACTTCATCGTACCCTCTTAAACATTTGAAACAAAAAACTTCATAAATAAAAAAAAAAACTGCTGATTGAGAGCAACACTCAAAAAGTAAAAATCGAGGCAGCGTGCGATAATCTTTACACTTGAACGATTAAAGGAATCAGAAAATAAAAGCTTAAGTCGAAAGAAACGACAGAAGAACCAAATGGCAAACCGAGTCGAATCGTGAATACCCTTGCAATTTATTTTGATTACGTCGTAGATGCGATAAATGTTTATGGGGCTTGATCGATTATCTTGAAGATTGTTGGTTTAATGTCAATGTACTTGGATTCCCTTCAAATACGCAATAAAAAACGACTTTCAACGCAAAGATAACTCACTACAAATATTGTAAAACTAAATAATAATAATTACGTTAGATCAAGAGGTGATTCATCCATTCTTCTCTGATTTTAAGCTTCAGAGAGTCAGAGGCATATACCTTCCTTACACGTGAGGACGGGCAATAGAGTTCCTTTCCTAGCTAGCTCATCAGCGTTACAGTTGCATAAAAAATTAAAAAACAACAACAAAACAAAAAAACGGAAGTGTTCGAAAATATGTTCTTGATAAAAATACGCACACAAATATCAGCTACTTTCTGTGAAATATTGTGAATTTATATATTTTCAAATAATAAAATAAAAAAAACATAAATAGGATTTTGTAAAAATGCTCCTGATGAAAAAATGTATAAAAATTCCTAAAATTTTAATGTCAGAAATTTTGACTTACATATTTTTTAAAATTGTGTATTCATTGCCAACAGTCAACATACGGCTTTTAATGTGTATAAATAATAAAACCAAACAAACAAACGTATTAAAATAAAAGCTCTCATCAAAAGTGCAGTCAACTTTTATTTATCGCATTGCGTTTTACCATGGGAAGATTGCGATGTATGACACACAAACGGCGGTCAATGTACGAAATGCACACATACATGCATATATATGCATGTGTATGTACATATGTATTCATTTTGGCTACAGCAAGAAGCAAACAGGTTAACAGACACCGCACACTTACCGTTTGCAAATTGTTTGACATCTTGTGTTGCACACTCTCGCTCTCTACACTGATTGATGATTGGCTGTTTGCTTTTGCTGCCTTTTTGCTAGCGTTCGTAGTCGAAAGGGTATCTAATATTAATAGTAAAGATCAATGTGTGGGTGACTGTATTTAATTTCACACTCCCCACAATACTCAAAACTATAATAACAGCAACGATTTGAAAATTACACGTGCCACTGACACGATTCACTTTTGTGACAAATATAATTACAACAAAAATAATACAAATTGGCGTATTTTGTGTGTGTTTCTGTTTGCTTAACGGTATTTATTTTCACTGCTTCCGACACCTATTCCACAACTATTTGCGCGCCCGTTTCGTTTGCTACTGCGATCGGAGCTTTGGTGTGAGAACGCCAAGACGGCTGCGATTGCGTTTCACATCTCTGCTCGTTCCTTATCTTATCAATACTTTTCAAAAAAGCGTAAAAATCGATACTGTTATCGATACTCTGCAAGTAGCATGTCCACCGTGATCCAGCTTTTGCAACAGTGCGCCAGTGATTGCGATATCTACTTTTTTAGGAGCAGGCTGCCGGCTAAAGGCTGGTTGCTATGACAGCTATTATTCAAATATTGATGCAAATTTACGTAAGAATAAATTTGTTACTTTCCAAATAAAATGATCAGGTTACGTTGTTGCTCAGTCTTTCATAATAACAGCCAGTTTGTTTATGGTCTTGCTTTCTGCGTCAAAGACAATCAATTGCGTTCTAAATAAATATGTTTACAAAAGCTCTTGTGCATGTTTTTCTAGCAAACTCCATGCGTTTTGGCACGCTCGCACTTAAAATTGTGAATGGAGGGTGGCTTCAAAAGTTCTCAATTTGTTTTGTTAGTATCAAGTTCTAGATCAGTACTTATTGAACGGCACTCGCAAAAAAGTTTCGGTCTACATGGTCAGAAAAATGCGCTGTAAAATTTTAGCTTTTGAAAGCTTCGCTGCGTGATGACTCAACGCTAGCTTACTTAGAAACGCTTTCGACCTGAAAGCTTTCACGTTTCGCCAAATGCCTTGGAAAACAATGATTCATTGCACGGATGCGATCATGTTTATTTCCGTAAGTTTACCACTGCCAAATAAATGCGAATTAAAGTATACCAAATGTGTATAAATATGTATGTACATTTTATCAATTATTAAAACTATTACTCATCTAAATAATATGCAAGCTTCGCACACGCAAGATTTAGTGCGTCGACGCTGGCTGATAAGCTGCGACTATTTCTGCATAAGCTGTACAGTCGCGTCCCACTGAAGGCAAATACACATTTACACAAACAGACACACATATGTGCATACACACACACAGGCACACATATGCACACCTTTGGAGCAACTCTAAAGAGCTTTTAGAAGTTACTAGAAAGGTGCAAAAAAAACCCAACCCAAGAGTAAACAGAATAATTTACTTTTTTTGTTCTCTTTTTATGTGTTTTTTGTTCTTCCATTTATTTTTGTGAATGTTCTCGAATGTTTTTGTTGTTGGGATTTTGTTTTGCGTTTTTTTTGTGCTGGCTACGCTTTGTTAGCCATTTTCTTATTCTTGTTACTGCCTGCTGCTCGCTGTTTACTTTTGAAGTTTGTCAATTCTGCCATTTTCACATGCTCTGCTCCAATTTGAATTATGTATTTGCTTTTGTTCCTTTCTTTCTGCATGTGTTTGTTTTATTGCCTATGGTTTGGTCAGAGAAATTGTTGGTTTTGCTGCTGCTGTCCTTACAAAAAAAACAGTTACTCAAAAATGCAGAGTGGAGAGTGGAATAAGGAGTGAAGTTTAGAATTATTGTATGACAATCCACACACACACACACACACACAAACGCACACACATACATACATACAAAGTCAACGATACCAAAATGCAAATGGAAATGCGTTAAATCGTTTTCAAAAGTCTTAGCCAAGTTAAGCTACAAATTACACAGTACAAATTTTATAGGCAGAGAAAGAGAAATTGTACAGCTTGGTTGTTTGGTTTTTTTTTTCAATTATTTAAAATATAATTCCTCAGCTCAAGTTTGGCGAGTTGTTTTGTTGTTGATTTGATTGCAATATAAAATGTGACAAAATTTCATTATATATATATATATATATATTGCTTGTATGTATGTATGCTTTTTTCTGAATTCTATGTATATATGTATAGGCATTTTCTCAAAAAAAAAGTGGGAGGCAGCTTTCTGTTACTTGATTTGTTGTTGTTGTAGTTGGTGTTTTTAGGATTTGTTTCGAGTTTTAAACATAGAGCTTTCTTTTTTAAATATAAATATTCATATATATATAGGATCATACATAAAATTAATGAAGAAATTATCTAAAAATGACAAATGCGTTAAGTTAAAATCTGTTTTTCGTTTACACTTTGACGCACAGGACTTGTTTTTGTGTTTTCTTTTTGTTTCGTTCTTTTTGTTTTTATTATTATCAAATTTGATGCTTTTATCTTTTTTACAACTTTGTTTTTTGCTTGTTTTATAATTGCTTAAAACGCATCTAAATTGTATTTGTTTTCTTTTTTTTTGCTTTTTCTTATTTGTGTTTATATATATATATAGATTTTTCTTTAAATTTAAGTTTTGTTTTGTGTTTAAGTAAATTTTTAAATGATAATGGATTTTGCTTGTTTCTTGTTTTGTTTTTGTTAGTAAAGTCAGAGAGAATCGTTAAATTGTTGTTTTTTTTAAGACTACGCTCCTATTACAGGATTGTTATTAGAGAAGCGCCAACACACCCACAGGCATACACAGACACATATTCAGCTGTAGTTGTAGTTGTGTGTGTGTATTGTGTATGTGTGTGTGTGTTGATGAGCGCATTTGTTGTTGTTGGAGTGAGTGATTTCTTGTGTTAGTAATTTTATATGTAGTTCTGCTGCTGCTTCTGCTGTTGCTGAGCGGGGGGGATGGTGAGGGGGGAGGGGCGAGGTGAGATACACGATGCGACATTTTTAGGCAGCCACCTCGCTGGCCTCGGCACCGTTCTGCACGTCATCCTTTGTGCTAGCCTCGTCCAGCTTCGCCTTCTTCTCCGGCGTGGCAACCACATCATCGGCACCCCCTTGACAGCGGCGGCCTCGTCACCTTTCGCTTTACGGCTTCAGCGGCGGGCGCATCTAACGATCAGAAGCAGAAAAAGAAGCAACAAAAAGAGAAAAAGCTCAGTTAGTTACAGTTATAGAATTGAGTATAAGTGGCGTGTTGTAGCACTCACCTTTTGAATCACCATTGGCGGGCTCCTCTGCTGCTGCTGCTGCTGCTGATGCATCAGTGGCATCGGCGCCATTTTCAACAGCTGCTGCTGATGCCTCGCTGCTTGGCTTGGCCTCAGCTGTTTTCTCCTCAGCGGCATCCTTCTGCTCCTCCTTCTTCTTCTCATCTGCGGCAGCTGTTGCTGCTTCGGTCTTTTTCTCGCCATCAACGGCATCGGTGGCGGCAGCGGATGATGCTTCAGCGCCGTTTTCCTTGGCGCCATCGGCGCTGTTGCTCGACTCCTCACCGCCAGCGGCACCGTTTTCTGTGGTGGTCGGTGTCTCAGTCGCTGTTGCTTCGTCGGCAGCGGCGACGGCATCCTTCTTTACAGCATCAACCTCCTCGGCGGCAACTTTCTCTACCACGGGGTCTCGCTGCGAGGTGAAATTTATCAAATTAATGCCAATGTTGGACAATTTTCAACAATGTAGAATAAATTCCTTAAGCACATTTATTTCGTAATTTTTAACAAAACACGCAATGAGCAAAAAGAAAACACAAAAAGAGAACCGGCAGAAAATGAAAAGCAGCAAACACCACAGCCGGCGTCATCGCCGCTTCCGCGTTATTACAACCACCCCAGCAGCAGTAGAAGTATACCAACACGCACAAACACCAATACACACACATCAAAAGCATCTGCCACCACACAAATGATAAATGGGAGCAACAACTCTCGTGGAAACTGCGACGCAAAAGAGGACGCGAAGAAAAAAAAAAGGTGAGCGGCATGCGCTTTCATATAAAAATTGTTTTTTTTTTACAAAGTGGAAAATAGGTGTACATAGCATAAAATGTTTAGTAGTGTCGAGGGGGTGGCGGAGGAAAAAGCGTGCAAAAAGAAGCGCGACTTGTTTGAAATACAACGAACGTGCCAACAAAGAAAAAAAACTGGTTTTTTATAGCTTTGAACACACTACATGCGTCTCCCTCGCGCACACCTTTTGACAATTCAAATATGTGCGCGTCACAGTACACAAGGGAGAGCGAGTGAGAGTGCACGCTGCGAATTGCAGCGCAAGGCAAAGCGGCAAAAATAACGGTCAAAAATATATATGTATGGTCCCACAAACACCCACTATACGACAATACACACCCCTCCCACACCCGACAACACAACCTAAGACAACAGACAAAAGGTTTTAACGGTTATCTCTTCTGCTTCTGCTGCGACGCAAGAGACGTTAACAAAACGTATTATTTTCGGCAATGACAAAATACCTGGAGAAACACAATTTGAGCAGTTCATTAGCACAAAACAACAAAGTAGAATTGAAAAGAAAGAACAAGAGAGCAAGGCAAAAGCTTTAGCTAGAAACGAAAATTGTGCAAAGACGAACTGACGAAAAATTAATGGCTAGCGGCAACAGCAAAAGCAAACAGACGAGAGACAGACAGACAAAACGACAGCTGAAACCCAAACGAAAAAAAAAGAGCGGCAACTTAAATGCTTCACACAGTTGCAGCGCTCTCTCACACACAAATGTACTTGTGCATACACACATACATACTTATTTGCTCACTCCACACACACACACACCGCTCAATACATTACTTCTTTGCCTTCACAGCCGCAGCCACCAACAACAAAAGCACGCCGAACTGCTGCTGCTGACGAACTCGCTGCTGTTTGCCGGCCGGAGTGTGAGCGAGAGAGCCTCATGACGCCGCGCCAAATTCAACGGCGTCGTTTTTTGCGCGCACATTTGAACCGCCTTGGCGAGAGCGAGACAACTCTATTGCCTTTTCCAACCTTTTACGCAGATAGACACAAAATTCAAAAAGAAATTTTTTCCAAGCCGTTGGAAGAAAATGATGTACACCACTTGCAAAATTAGCCGCAATTGCCGCTACATATATATTGTTTAAACAAATTCAGCGCACACATGCATGCTTAGACGGCTAGCAGCTAAGGCGCACACACACACACATTTACACACAAATTCAAATAAAATTACTCACTTCTTTTTGTCAGCCACATCAGCCATTTTACTTTTTAAGAATTTAATTTTCAAAGAGAAGCGCGAAAAGTTGTTAGCTTTTTTTTGTTCTTTTCGCACGCGTACGCAAAACACGACTTTTAGATTCTCAAAAAACAAATACGTAGTGTTTCAACAGAATTTGCAAATTTCATAAATTTGTGCAAATTGCTCTCTTGCTTGACAACTTTTAAGGTAGCTCTGCTTACAAAGTTGAATGTCTGCTAGACTTTTTGATTGCCGTTCAGAAAAACGTCCACACAGTTACGCAGAAAAACGCCGAATGAGACAGAGACAGAAGCTGAGGTAACTTTATATACACTACGTATATTAACATGGTATCGATGTTTTTCAAAACCAAACAGTTGTCATCGATAAATTCCCCTTACAATCTTTTCAAACTAAAGCCCAATAAAATGGCGGTTTTGATCAAGCAACACAATGAAAATTAAGATTTTCTGGTATATTAAGATTAATTTTACTCACTAAGACTAACACTTGATTTGGTTCATTCCTTAAATGCTTTAGATTTGTATAATTTTAAGCCGGCTTATCGGTTCTTATCCTGATAGCGATAGCTGTTTAAGTAAATTAACATTATGTTATGCTCAGAATGGCACTTTAGTGGTGAACTTTGTGTGTCGCATCACAAATATGTAAAATGGTGAAAAGTGCGAACGGAACAGCCAATACAGAAACAATCTAGGTTAAAGTGAGAAAGAATTCCGTCCGTTTTGCGTAGAATAGCAATACATTTATATCGATGACATAGCCAATTGCGATTTATGATTTACTTCATATTCAATGCATCGTTATATTCAAATGTTAAGTTGACTACTTATTTGATGTTGATAATATATAATATGAACAAAATGGGTTTGCATTGCTATGAATTTTTATTATTTGTATTATTAAATCACACGAATGCTTTAAACTTATTTTCTGGAGTATGTGTATATGTAGTAGTTTTTCATCGAATGCATTTTTTACCCACACATCTGCTCTTAACCCAAGTCAGGTATCGACTCGTGCCAGCTGCCATTTGTAGGATACTCTGTGGAGCCTCCCTCGACGGCAGCATTACAAATCGTAAGAATTTTACAGAACAGGAAGTTCTGCGTTTATTTAATTGCAGTTTGCTTCTAGCTTTATTTCCATTTGTAGATTTCAACAGATACTTATAAATATATAAACATAAATAAATAAGATATTTATATGCAAGGGCGGGGGTGGAGAAAAGAAAATCGGAAACGTGAGATATTACCTCAATTATCCAAAAAACCCTTTATTTATCTAAAATGTATGGAATTTGCTTGAAATAAACTGTATTCTGAAAATACCATTCAGGCGCCCCCCATGAAATTGGCTACTCAGTCACAGGCTAAACCCTATAATTAAGCGACACTCATAAATTATCGATCTGTGGCTATAAAAAGTATCGATAATTACTACTTACACAATATTCGACACGTCAATATAAATGCATAAGTACACATATACACACATGCACACAAAAAGAGTAGAAATACATCAATCAAAGCAATGGTCGATTTGCTTTAGTTTTCCAAACGGAAATTACAACTTTCCAGTGCGGTATTTCTCGACTTGCTCAGGTAGCCAGAGAGAGTCTGAGTTGACCCTGAGACAGATGGATTAAGCAGCATCACGTGCCATTGTCCTGTGCGCTTTGGATTAAGGAAACCGTCAGAGGACAGCCGGCTGTTTTTATGTTTTATTACCTGGCCTGGTTACCAGTTAAATGCACATTTTCGCTGCGCGCCCTTTTTTGACAAGGTTTTTCCGGCTTCATTTTTGGCATGTGCGTCCAGCACAACATATATATGTATATGTATATATATAATGGTTGCAAAATTTAAACAGAATATAATCGAAATATAAAAACCCTAATTTCTAAAAGAATCGGATTAAACAGGAATTGCAAAATCTCTTGAATCTTATAAATTTGTTTGTAACGAGTTCAAAAACATTTATAGAAAATTAAGAAAGGAAAAGAATGATGTTTGAGTATATATACAAATAAATATACAAATATATTTGTCAATATAGTCAATCGATCTGAGCTCAAATTGTAAGAGTGATATTTTCACTGTCGCTTGGAAAACTCGGTGGAAAATTGTTCGAACAATTGTGGAATACACAAATATTTGTATTATATTTCAAATTTATAAAAATTCAGTAGATTAAACTCGTAAAATAGCATATACGAGAATAAACTTTTGATGTGTCATCCGTAATTTTGATGACTTCTTAAAATAATAATTAAAGAACAAACTACTAAAATAAACCATGCCAAATGTTTTTAAATATATAATAATAGTATTTTAATTACGTATAATCGTATAAGTGTGATTATATAGTTATTTTATTCTTAATAATGTATTTACATACATATGTAGTAATGATTATCTTATACTATCTTTGCAGAAGGTATTAAACATTATATTAAATATGTATAATCATATAAATATAATTATATATTTAATTTAATGTTAATTAATTGAGGATCGAACTATCAGCAATATATATGAATTGCATTCAAGTCAACACACATATTCCTCTTCAACGTGCATTACATTTTCAATTTAAACACACACACACACACACACACAGGCAAATGCACAGCTGCATCCTGTGGAGAACTCAAGGCCAGGTGCTGTATTTCTTCTTTTTTTGTTGCCGTTGGCGTCGCTGTTGCTGCTGCTGTTGCCGTCGACTGCGCTGTTGCCGTTGTCGTTGATAGCCATTTTAGTAACATTTCTTAATAATTAATTTTATGGGCCTGCGGCAATTTGAGTAATCAAGCTGAAGCATGAGTACGAGGTCCTTTGACACACACACACACACGCACATTAACAGTCGTTGCACATTGCGTTATCATGCTGCACAGCTGTACCGTTATCAGTTGTATGCGCTTTTCTGCGCTCTCTTTCGCTCTCTCACTCTTTTGCTCTCGCAGACATGCGCTCACAGAGCTTGCGAGATAAAAGCTCACTTCAAGTTAAAAAGTGAGAGAGCGAGAGAGAAAGGCAAAGAGAGAGCGTAGCTGAGAGAGCGGCTGGCGCTTATGAAAAGTCCTTGCTGGTGCTGGTGCTACTGCTGCTGCTGCTGGCTGAGCTGTTGGGCTGTTGACTGTCAAAAATTTTCACTTAACAATCAGTCAAGTTTATCGTGCGTCTTAGTTTAGTTGCAGAAATTCGCGTGCGCGTCGCTTTCGTGACAAAAGTTGCTCCAGCAGCAGCAGCAGCCAAAGCAGCAGCAGCAGCAATAAAAAAAAAACAAATTGTTTTTTTTTCCAAAAAAAAGAGGTTAATAAATTCAATTAACGCATTTAATATGATATCCACATTCCATTAAAATATTCCGTGTGAAAAGTGGAAAATGTGTAAATGTCGAAAAGTGTGTGCAGCTCACAGCTGTATGGAAAGAATTTTCTTTTCTGTACATGCTTAAAATCGTTATCGCAGCCTCCAAAACGAGAAAAGAAAACCGAAAAATGTGCTTCAATATTTTTTGTTGTTGTTGATTGCAATTAAAATAAGATACGAAATTGTCTGCAAATGCATAAATTGTGTACACACTCACACACAAACACAAATACACACACACACACACACACACACACACACACATACAGACACACGCACACAAACAAAATCAGAACGCATTAAAACGAACCTTGAGCAAATCAGCCTTAAACACACATAGATAAACACATACAGCCAGCTACACACACACACACACACACACACATACACATTGTGTATATGAATGTATATCCAAGAGCATAGCTAGAAAGTAAAGGATTTTTGTATGCCAAGAAATGAAGCAACGAATTCGGCAATAAGGATACGACAGCTAAGTGAAGAGGAAACAACAACTCAGCTTCAGGTAGCACAAAAGAGAAAGCAACACACACACACACACACACACACGCACTCAAGAGTGAGCGAGACAGAGTGTGAGTGTGAAAGAGGGTGTGAGCGGGTAGAAAGGAAATAATACTGTGGTGTGAGCGCATACAGAATGTGGCGGAAAAAAAAAAAATAAAAAAATGTCATAATTTATGCAAATGGTTATTAAGCGCTATGCATAAAAATTTGATATCTCAATTTACATTTGGCTCAAGATTAAAATTCTAGATGGTTCCAGGAACCTATTTTCCCAAAACTGTTCAAAGAATGCAATGATAGCGTACACAAAGAGAAAGAATAGAATATTATTTCGATTTAAGTATAAAACGTATTTGAAGTTAACAGAGTGTCAATATTCTTAGATTTTACTTCTTTTTAAGTGGAATTTAAAATTCATCATTTCAAATTTTAACTTACAAAATTAAGTAATCTTATATCAAGTGATCTTATAACAATTTATATTATGATGATGCATTTTTCACTCTGTTCTTAGAGACCTACTTGCAATTTTAATATAAATTATTGAGCTTTAATATTTGAACGATGTTCACAAAGAACTTTTAAGTTTATCTATCTTATCTTGTGATAAGATAAAACATGCACATAAAATTTATAAAAAAAGAATGCCACTGGAAGTGTTTGAAGGCATTTTCAATGAAATTGATAATAAAAAAATCAATATAAATATTTTGAGTAATAATTTTTATAATATGTTTTATATTTGCGAAAACAAATCATAAAAATTATAATAAAATGATAAGATAAACTAATAACACAAAAAGAGTTTAAGCATGCTTTAAAAGTATTTATTTAATGAGATTGCAATTGATATGACGGTGAATAGAATCAATAATACTGCTTTCAAAGTTAGTGGATATTATAATCAAGAATGCACTGTGAATAAAACCTATTAACTTTATTGTTACATTTTATAAATTATGTTTGATAATTTATTCAGATAGTAAATGCTTAGACTACTATAGACAGCTCACAATACTTTGATAACTACAAAATAAGGTACATATTTATGTTGGCATTGATATTTTATCATTCAGCTCAAATCATTTTTTTATAGATAAGACGAACTAATTAAAAGGATTCAAACGATTAAATAGAAAAGTAGTTTGGAGAAAAGAATATAGCATATTGGAATTATGTACCAAATTCAATGGAGCCCATTCCACTGTATTTCGGCGACAGGAGCTTTTAGATTAAGGCAGACACAGACACTACCACACACTCACACACACACACATACACACACATGCACATTTTCTCACACTCACACACACACACACACATGCACAAACACAATCACAGGGCCACGCTCAGGGCTCTCGTACAAGGACGCTTCCGCCTTGGCGCTCACTCACAAACACACACACACACACACACACTCAAATTTATATTTAGAGAGTGAGAGAGAGAGAGAGAGAGAGATGGCGGTGGCAATCGGCAATGTTAAGTCTCAAATTTACCGTTAACGTTTGTGTTTTGTGTACAAGTTTCGTATTTGAGTTTGTGCTTTATATTATTATTTCTATTTACCTACGCGTCTCACACAGCTCCAGAAGTGCTGCCCTTCTTGAATTTATATATATATATATATATATATATATATATGTATTTATATATATATTTGTAAATTGAGTGAAGATAACGCGACGGCAAAGCGGAAATGAGCACACTCCATTTATAAACCGGAGGGCGGCGATCAACGACAGAAAGAAATAAAGACCTCGCAACATGCCGGAAGAGAAGGCATCCAATCTTGAGAATGGCCAGACAACGGCAGCATCCACACCCAGCCACAGCCAGAAGGCCAAACGCCAGAAGACCCCAACACGCCGACGGCCACCCAATGAGGGGGACGTCGTCGCCGGGGGTGTGGGCATCACCGGTGGCGGTGTGGTCATCCTGCCCCAGCACGTACTCAACGAACTCTATCACAACTATTCCATCAAGCAGCGACGCAGCGGCCTCAAGTGGTTCCTATTTGCGGCCGTCCTCTTCAATCTGTGGACGATTTGCATACCATGGGAGCAGGCCCTGCCCACCAGGGGTGAGTTCCAGTTCTATAAATTGCACATGTGCAACCAACCATTAAAATCTTACAATACACATGCCACATACCCGTGGGTCATATTACTCGAGATTTGTTCGAGCTCTGTTTGGCGGAGCATTTAAACAGCTGGAAATTACATATATCCTCCATATAGAGATAAATCAAAAGAGACATCCAAAATGAGGAATGTGAATAATTTATTTATGTACTTATTTATTGTCGTCTAAAAACAGTTCACAAATTTGTAAAATGGTTTTAGTAAATGCAAATTTAAATTTAAAATTACAGTTACAAATAAATAACAACCTAAAAATAAGGCAAATAATAATAAATATATATACTGTTGCGAAAAAATGATATATACAAAAAAATATATATATTTAACAGAATTAAAGGAACATTGGTGATTCCCATAAATCGTTGCCTGAGATGGCTTCACATAAAGCAACTAGCCTTATGAGTATTTACTCTAAAAGGATTAATTGAGTTATACAATAAACTTAACTTCAATCCTGAATCTCAATCTCTGAACATGAGCTAAAACTCTGTTCAGATAATAATGCATTGCCCAGTTACCAACATAATATGTGAAGAATGCTAAATGCAGACTCTGTCTTGCAAATAAAGAGATTTTAAAATTGTTTTTTAGAATTATCCTCAGAACTGCAGAAATGAGAGCCTTGAAACCAGGAATAGTCATTGAACTTATACACATTATATATCTGAATACAGCACCCCAGCTTGTTTCTCTGAATTCTTAATGACTTTTTAATGTATTTAATAATAATTTTAAAATGTGTACTTGATTTTATTATTATTTACTCGTTGTTGGAAAGTCTGTTTATGTTCATCTTAGTAAAAGTATTTATTTCGAGAACAATGAACCGGGTTTTCAGCACTTAAAATTGCTGAATTCTAATCAGGACACAACTTAAATAATGTTCTTTGCTCAATTTGTTATATTCCAGCTATATAAATATTAATATTTTTCATGCTTTATTTATTTGCAAATAAGCAATATAAAATTATTTTTACAAATTCTAAAAAATTATTATTATAAATTGTTTTACTCTCATCTGCTCAGTGGTGAACTGCAGCATGTTGTTGGCCTATATTGCGCTAACGGCTCTGTTGCACATTGGACGTGGTTCGGAGCAGCCCTCATTGAGACGCTTCCATCAATCGTTGCTGACGATTGTGCCACGTGCCCTGTGGTTTCTGTCGATGCTCCATTTCGCCGCCTATGTGATGCTGCAGGACAGCTTCTCGCCGCGGTAAGTACCTATATGAACTATACACTCAGAGAAAAATCGCTCAAAATAATTTCTATAAATTTAGAAATATTTTCTATACTTAAGAAAAACATTTCTAAAAATGTAAACCCTAATTTTGAGAAAGCAACAAGCATAAATTTTATAAATTTACTTTTTGAATAATATGGTGAGCAACATTGGCGATATACTAAAGTTAAGAGCGATTTTTTTGTTGAGTGTATCAATCCAAGCCGCCCCATTATTAAGCGGTGCAATCTCTGTGTTTATTAGGGATGTACTCGGCTGGGCCATATTGTTAAACTTTCTGATATATGTGACGCTGCCATTGCCACTGATTTTTCTGGGCTTAGTCATTGGCTTTTGCACGTACTTCAATTGCCTGAGTCTGCCGGTGGGCTTCTCACGGCCGGATCGGCTAATCTCCGATCAGGCGGCGGCTAATGCGGTTTTGATAGCGACCGCAGCGTTAATTGGCCTATTGTATTACTTTATGGGCGAGGCCAAGCAGAAGCGTGCCTTTTTGGAGGCCAAGAAGAGTCTGGAAGTTAAGATGGTCATCGAGGAGCAGTCGGCGGAGCAGGTGCGATTTAATTCATCTGCCTGGTGCAATGTATCTATTTCTAACTGAATATATATATATATATATCTTAAAGGAACGTTTGCTATTGTCTGTGCTGCCCAAGCACGTAGCCATTAAGATGCGCGAGGATTTGGGCTCATCCAGCTCGGAGGCATTCAAAAAGATCTACATGAGTCGGCATGAGAATGTTAGGTAAGCATATGGAATAAATTGCTTTTCTTTTTATTTATTTAGAAGCAGAAATCGAGGTAGGCACAGAGATTCTTATCCCAAATCTTGATTCAAAATGAAAATGTATCACTGCAGAAATATTATTGAGTTAGTTTTTAGCTTGAACCAACCCGAATTGAGATTGTGGATCTTAAAGTGGGGCTAAGTTTTGTAATTTAAGGTTTTCTACTTTACAATGAAATATTCTTGAATTCAATATTCGCAAGTCAGTTATTAGAATCAATTTTTGAATTTCATAAATCAAGGCTGTATTTTTAAATTCAATGCTTTGCATTCTAGAAAGATGTATTCTTGAACCAAGAACCGCAGTTTAATTTTTCGAATATGAATTCAGAAAGTGTAAAAAGTATATATTTTTAACAATTAATTTTGTATTGCTTATATTGTAATATAAGGACAAAAAATGGAAAAGAAAAACAAAGAGTATTAAATCTTATCTAACACTTAATCAGCTCATTAAATATTTGTGCTGCTCATAAATCTAATTCACGCCAAATATTACAGCGACTATTTAAATAGAAATGAAGTTAATAATTGGATTGAGTTATTTCTGGCTAAATTGATATATGCATAGTTGAATAGATTTCCTGCGTATATTTAATAATCGGTTCATTACTAATACATGCATAGATTTGATTTGAAACCCCCTGAAAGCCACGTGGCAAACATTTTAACCATTATGTTCTTTTTCGCACCCACAAAAAATAAAACCTGATAAAAAAAATAAAAGCATACTGTATGCGGACATTGTCGGTTTCACCGCCATCTCCTCGACGTATAGCGCCCAAGATCTGGTGAAAATGCTAAACGAGCTCTTCGCACGCTTCGATAGGCTCGCCGAGGTAAAGAGAAACAAGTTTCGTTCTGTTTCGTTTCATCTCGTTTCGTTTCGTCTCGTTTCGTTTTGTCATTGCTTCTGTTTGCTTTTCTGTTTGCTCTTTTGCCAGCTGTTCTTCTTCGTTCACCTGCCCCCATAACAATCGCGTGTAATGATAATTATGATGTTTTAAGATAATCATCGCACAGCATTTATTGTTTTTCTTCTTTCTTTCTCTCATTTCCTTCAATTGCGTATTCCAAACATTAATTTAAATTCTTCTTCTTCTTATACATCTCTGTGTTCTTTTTGGGCGCCGCATTTCTAATGTTTTTATTTCTCTTTTTAAGTAGTGGGAGGGGCCATTTTTTTTTTATTGTTGCGGGACTTGGGCGTTGGTAACAAAAGTTAGGCTCAGTCAGCCGTGTGAAATGTGTTGAGTTGATTTTTGCTCCAATGCGATTTTCGGGTTTTGCTAAAGGTCCGTTAAATTTAGGTCCAGTTAATTTGGTGCAGTTTGTTTTTTTTTTTTTGTTCGGTCTTGGGTCGTCGACTTTTGTGTGTTTTCCTTTTCACTGATTTGCGGGTGTTTATTTTACTCTTTTTCTCAACTTTATTTTCATTCGATTGCAGCGTTTTCGGTTCATTTCATCATGTTTGACGGGCTAAAAGCCCATGTTCAATTTTAGTTTTGATTTGCGGTATTTTATTTTTCAATCACGTTCTTCGCATGTTTAAAAACGCCACAAAGTCTTATGAAATATAATATAATATGTTGTTATTCGCTAATTTGGAAATTCCTTTCAAAATAATAGTTTACAATTTTTTTTTAAATGTTTTTAATGGAAAATACAAATTTTTGAAATTTTTGAAATCTGGTTTTTGGGAGCCTTAAAAAAGCAAACAACTTGAATTGAGCAACAACTAAATTTATATAACATTTTACAAAAGATATAACAAATAAAAAAATATAAATTTCATATTTAAAAATATTCTATATTTAAAGTGTTTTATGTTTTTTATACAGAGAGATTGCTTAATTAGTTTTGTGATAGTTGCATATTTGAACAATATATAATTTATTTTCACTTCAGTGAAAAACTGCCTCAATTATTGTACATCAGAATTATCTATTGAATACGCCTAATGCATCAGTTATACTTTGAACAGGATTTGCCCTTTTACAATACGTATTTATTTTTTATCTGATTATCTATATTTTTTTTGTGCTATTGATTAATAATTCCCTGTAATTATGCTAATTTTACCATACCCATGAATTACCATTGTCCACCAACGAAAGGCGCAATTGCAGGTCGATTAGCTCGCTTCGTTATAACCAAAAACTAACGAACTAACTAACTTAAACACACTCACCTGAACACACACACACACACACTCACACACACACACTCACACTCACACACACACGCACACACACACACTTTACACCCCACAGAAATACCAACAACTGCGCATCAAAATTCTCGGTGATTGCTATTATTGCATTAGTGGAGCGCCCGACGAGCGACCGGATCATGCCGTGCTCTGTGTACACATGGGACTTTCAATGGTGAAGGCCATCAAGTGAGTAGAGTGGAGCATGTGCCGGTCCACCGAGGACCGCAGAGGACAGACATGGGAGGCCGACCGACGACAGGCGACGTCAAATCAACGTTTGTTCAATTAAATATAATTGCACTTAACCACGCGTCCACCCCTTTAGCGTCCTGTTGTCCTGTTGTCCTGTTGTCCTGTTGTCCCGTCGTCGGTTGGTCCTCCAGGACCTCGTGGGTTTTTTTATTCGTATTTATATATATTTGTACATCGACTTATTCACTGCCACACAGATATGTGCAACAGAAGGCGAACTCACCTGTTGATATGCGTGTGGGCATACACACGGGAGCTGTCCTGGCCGGCATTCTTGGCCAGCGTCAGTGGCAGTTTGACGTTTACTCCAAGGACGTTGAGCTGGCTAATAAAATGGAGTCGAGCGGCAAGGCCGGGTGAGTCGCTAAACTATACTATTTGCATAATTGATGATGATGGTCATGGCCTGGTCACGTTATGATTTGTCCTTGTCACTTCAATATGCAAATTGATTGACACACACACTCAGCACACACTCAGCACACACACACACACCTTTTAACCCGTGGTTGTTCCTTTGACAGACGCGTACACATTTCCGACAAGACATTGGCCTTCCTCAATGGCGAGTTCGAGGTGGAGCCAGCCTTTGGGGAGAAGCGCGAGGAACTGCTTCGCATAGCGGGCCTAAAGACCTTCTTCATTACCAAAGTGGTTAAGCCGGTGAGTGGAAGCTATTTAAAATATGCCAAGTTCCAAGTATCAGCCATATCTATATCCATATATTTCGGCAGTTCGCCTCGCCGTGCAGCAAGAAAATCAACGAATCCAAGTCGGAGGATGCCAATCACAGTCCCGACTCGAATGCAAGCAGCAACGATAGCAACGAGAATGCCGGCGATGACAACGATGCCACCCTGGATGATGAGGAGCTGCTGGCCCAGAGCGTCGTCATCAACGGACACAATCCAACGGCCGCCGAGGATGAGGAGGAGCAAATCAAACTGGAGAACTTTAAGCAGCGCTTGAAGGACGAGCTCGTCACACGCGATGGACATGAGTGAGTTGCTTTCCAATTTAAATTAAAGCCAAAGCCAAAAGATACAATTCTTTATTTTTTTAATAACGGCAGTCTTTCGAAAATACATACAACCTCAGAATATACAATCTTATAAAACTGCAAGGAATTATTATTTATAAATTTTCAATTTGATGGAAAATATTATAAAAAGACTTCTCGGAAGTGCAATGAATATTTGCCTCACTTGAAAGCCAAAAGTAGATATCTATTCTCGCATAAAAATACAAGCATACAAATAATTATTTCTTAAATTGTTTAATTTTTTTTTAAATTTATGAGAAACTATCATGAAAAGACTTTAAATCATAGTGTCTAAATAGTAGTAAAAAAAACTAAGACTTTGGACATCATTTAACAGTCTCTAATTTAATTTAATTTGCAACGTTAATTTTAAATTTAAATTCTTATTTTATCAAAATCATTTTTAAAAATTTTAGACGTGTTTTTAGTTTACATTAAATAAGTAAAAAGCATTCACGGAAGTGCAGTTAACGTTTTAGTTTTAATCTTTTGCATTTTTTTACAATTACAACTGATTTTAAGATATAAATATGGTATTAAATTATGATCGGGAAAGCAATGTTTTTGTATTTTCGTTAATTATTCGTAGTATTATCAATAAAAAAAGTTTTCATGATAGTATTTAACAAAATTTAAATTATTTGGTCTACAAAGGCGAATATTTTTAATTGTAGGTTTTAATATACCACATCAACGATCTGTAATCCTTAGCCTTTTGTAAACCTCAATCTTTGAAGGGGTATCTTTTAAACAGCAAATATTAAAACGATAAATAATAAATACAATGGTGTTTACAATTTATTGAATTACATTGTTCACTTTTAAGTAATCCATCCGGGTTTCAAAAAGTAGTTACTAAATCCCAATTGAAATTGTCTGCTAAAATACCTAAGCAAAGTTCCTGCTATCTTTTTTTGACAGAAATCTGACCAAGGACACAAACATATTTTTGCGCTTCAAGAATCCGCAGCTGGAACAGGCCTATGCCGTCTATCGTGAACCGTACAGCTCTCTGCCATTGCTGGCTGCTTTGCTGGTGCAGTGCATCGATGTGTTGTACTCCTATCTGGTGTTGCCACGTTCGACGTTGCATTTCATTAATATTGCGGCACCGCTGGTCCCAATTGCAATGCTGGTGGCAATTAGCATTGCGGAAAGCTTTGGTGGCATGCTGCCCAAGTTCTTTGTGGACGTGAGCAAGCGATTCAATGACATTACCTTCGTGCGCGAACTGGCGGCCATAATTATAGCACTCACAATTGGGCTGAGCAACGTCATCGACATGGTTGGTAGCAGTAGTAGTAGTAGTAGTAGTTGTAGTAGTTGTAGTAGCTCAAGTCCTTATTGATTTTATGTGTAACACTTACGACTCTTGCAGTTCTTCTTTGTCACCTTTGTGCGCACCGAGCACATTGTGAGCGAGAGTGAATTCAATGCCACGGCCGGACTGGAGGAGGTGGTCACAGCCGAGCACCTACTTCCCGAATCCTTTGTGGAGCAAATGCGTGACGCGGTGCCAACCGAACGTGTCCTATATCCGTCCTATCTGAGCAACTTCAGTGTCCTTATACTCATCGCAATCGCTGTGATTGCTCAGCTCACCCATTTGACCAAGATCTTGCTGCTCTTGTCCATTGCTGGTAATTGTCGATGATGATATCGAAAATAGTGCCACGATTTATTATAATATATATTCTTTGCAGCTCTACATTGCTATTTTAATGTGTGCATCATGCAGGATTTATACGTACTGGAAGATGATCTAGCAAATCAGCCGTAAGATTTACATTAAGAAAATTATTTATGTTGTGTTTGGACTTGGGTTTGTTCTAGTAAGGTGTAGTATTTTTTTATTTAGTGCCATTAATGTTCATTTATTTTTGTATTTACTTATCATAACTGCATTTGTGTCCATGCTTTTCAGACTCATATCAACGCGTTACTGTGCCTCAGGCCTGCTACTGGTTGCCGCATTGTCGCTCAGCTTTTTGGCGCGTCATGTGAGTATAGAGAAAAGATATCCTGTTATCTGTACTGGAATATAGATTTTATTTCTTGCGATCGAAGCAAGAAGACGGATATATGCCAAGTTTCAAGAAGATAGCTTAAAAACTGAGCAAGTCTAATTTACACAAAAAATGGGTGGCAAAAATGACGATAGAACGAACAGAGACGGGCACGTGGCTAGCATCGACAAGAATATATATATTTTAATGCCTACAAACTTCAGTAAAAAATATATTTAAAAAAAACATTAAAAAAACACAGAAGGATGCAAACCCTGGGTGGAAAATGGAGTGGTCAAGGTTGACTGGACGAAAGTGGAATTCTACATTAAACTAGCTGCAAACTTAAGAGCTTTTCAAATGGAGGAAACCCTTTTAATTTTTCCTAAGACAAAATTACTTTATAAAATTGTTGTGAAAATATTATTTATTGGGTGAAAAGGTTTCACAAATTATACAAAATTTACTTGATGAGAGGAAGAATTGTGGAGGTTTTGCAAAGACGGAGTACAGTTTCCAGTAGGATTTGCCAATTAAAAAGGCTGAGCATTTTTAGTGCCTGACGTTAACTGAACTTGGTTGCCATGTACTCCAATTCGCATCTGAATGGAATCGAATACCTTTCAGATGGATCATGAGGATCGCGTAATCTTCAAATGGAAAACCGAGGTGGCCGAACAGAAGGAAACCGCCAACGATATGCGACAACGAAACGAGGCCTTGGTCTACAATGTGCTGCCGGTGCACGTCGCCGAGCATTTTATGAAGAACACAAAGCGTTCCCACGACGATCTCTACTCCCAGAGCTATGCCGAGGTGGGCGTTCTATTTGCCAGCATGCCCAACTTTTCAGGTAATTTGCATGATTTTTGCCTTCATCATTTCGATGTAAATACTAATTGAGTTTACACTTCACTCACAGACTTTTACTCGGAGGAAACAGTTAACAATCAGGGCCTGGAGTGTCTGCGTTTTCTCAATGAGGTCATCTCTGACTTCGATGCGGTATGACTAAGAATAATATTATTTTAATCTTTATATATATATACCAATAGCCGCTCTAAATTTCTAGCTGCTGGAATTGCCACAATTCCAGGACATAATTAAAATCAAGACCATTGGATCCACGTATATGGCGGCCAGTGGGATTAATTTGCAGCGCAATCTGCGCAACGATGCATCAATTACCGAACGCTGGTCCCATCTGGCCGTGCTCGTGGAGTTTGCCTTGGAGCTGAAGCATGCGCTGCAGGGCATCAATGAGCAGTCCTTCAATCATTTCGTATTGAAAATGGGCATCAATCATGGACCGATAACGGCTGGTGTGATTGGCGCCCGGAAGCCACACTACGATATCTGGGGCAATACGGTGAATGTGGCGTCGCGCATGGAGAGCACTGGGAAAGCGGGCGCTGTCCAGGTCACCGAGGAGACCTGCAAGATACTCGAACCATTTGGCTATACGTTCCAGCAACGCGGCTTGGTCGTCGTCAAGGGCAAGGGCCAGCTAATGACCTACTATTTGCAGGTGGTTGCTTCATTGGCCAATTTAAATGTAATTGCTTTCGAATACAAATCCATTTACTTTTCAGGGTAAATCGGAGAGCAGCACAGCAGTGCCCAAGGCGGCCATTGAGTTGCATGGTGCGGAGGAGGGTGCAGAAACAGGAACAGCTCCCGTTAGTAATCTTGAGTGCAGAACGGAGCTGGAGGCGGATATTAAGACACCGCTGCTGAAGCTTAAAGCGAAGGATGCTGCAACGGAAGCAGCTGCCACCGAATCCTGTCTGAGTAATGGCACAGTGGGCGAATCTCAATCGTTGTTGGAGTAAAAAAACAAACATAAAATCTGTGTATGTGTGAGTGAGTGTGTGTGTGTGAGTGTGCGTGAGTGTGTGTGTGTGTGAACAAAAAGTTAACTGTTAGACAACTGTTATACTTGCTAAATTTGGTTTGCCTATATTCGTGTGATATTCTGCTAAACAATAGAAAAAAACATAAAAAACCATTCGAGACGACGATTAAAGTCGGATCATCTTTAGTTGTGTGTATTTGCGTGTGTGCGTGTGTGTGTGTGTGTGTGTGTGTGTGTGTGTGTGTGTGTGTAACTGCTCTCTGCTTTTGAAAAGTTTGTAAACTGTGTACCTAAAACAATTATATAACTATAACTAAGTATTCGAATTATTGTGAGTGTTTTGTTTTAAACAAATTGTTATTTAATTTACATTTAATGAAACTGTAACATAACAATCCGTTTGCTTTACAACAATTATTAGTCGATGTGTAGTTGAAATCAATTTATAATTCAATTTAGGAATTAGCAAAAAAACAAAATACAAAAAAAAAAATATATACTACTTGCATCAATTTCGCAAACAAAAACCAAAAAAACCAAATCTCGAAGTGAAAAGATTTTGCATACGAAATGCGCTTAAAACTAACTATAAATTAATTAACTACAAATTAAATACATACATACATACATAATGCAAATATGTAGACTAAGTCGAAATATTTACATAAATTATACATTTAAATTGAGAATCCGAATCCCACCACACAAATGCAACCCACAAGCAAGTCCAAAAGCAGCAAAAATTACAAAAAAAAACGAAAAAAGAAAGCAAAAAATAATAATAATAACGAAATAAAATAACAATTGTATGTACTAGTTTAATGCTAAATAATTATAAACTTTTAGTTTTAGTTAATAGCAATAAACCATGTCCTATTTAGTAAAAGAGCAACAGAAGAAGGCGAACCGAGGGGAGATGAATTATGCATGCATATTACCCAGCAGAAAATAGACTCCAAACGTTAACATAGAAACATAAAAACATGAATATGCATAAATTTATATATACATATATATAGTTTACACACATATATACATTAGCATATATATATATATATATATAGAGCGTCGCATGTTTAATAGACAACTTCAACGAATTAGTAAAGAAACAATCTACAAACGAACTTACATAGCATAAACAAATAACAACAAATAGCATCAATATATTTAAAATCGAACAGCAATTCCAGTTTTTAAGCATTTTTATTCATACATTTTTTTAGCTATTCGTCCCCCCCCCCCCCCCCTCCTTCTCAAAAGAATTCTTTATTAATTTATTAATGGCTTAAAGCATGACAATCAACGAAAATTATGTAAGTTAAAGGTTGATTAACTGTGAAATCTGGTATCCTTATAATATAAACTCTAATTTAATTTGCAATTCGAAAAGCTAACTAGCAAAATGAAAGCAAAACTAAGAAAATTTAGTCATTACGTTTTAAGTGTTGTGTTTTAAGCTATTAACAGTAAATCTAATAATGCACTTTTATATAATTTAAATAACAAAACAGAAAAAGATAACAAATAATTAGCGAATTATAGAAAAAAATAAATGAAAAACTTATAAATCTATATACATTTTGTAATTATTTCGAGTTATTTAAATTTATAAGTACGAACAAATGCGAAAAATCTGTTATTCAAATAGCGCCCGTATTTTGGGTTGATAGCGGCAACAGCTGTAGAGTACTCGATAATGCCACATAATATTCGATATGAATTGATGACAGATATCGGTGTGGCGTGCTATCGGTATCGCATTTAGCTTATTACAGGGTTGCATTGCCACACTGTCAACGATGGAATCGGACTGGCAACCCTGTCGCCGTAACATAAGAGTTCATTTTGGATTGTAAAAAAAGTGCAAAAAACCAAAATTTACGCATTGTTCATTAGAGCATAGTGTAATTAAAAAGCGCGTAAGTGAACCACAAAACGCTGCCACGCTAAACACACCGCCATTTTGGGGGCCAAGTGGCTGGCAAGTGCCGAGGCCGTTGTCGTTTTTGCCTCAGTTTTTTTGGCCTAGGGCCCCTGCTGATTATGCCTGCTCTCGCAACGTTCGACGAGGGGCAACGCAATTTTCGCATTATTTATAACAAAATGAGCGTTTACAACAAATGTTTACAGTGTTTGTTGATACTGCAGTTGCTGTTGTTGTCATCATTGTGAGACAGCAGCAACGTTTGTTGCACTTTGTTAAACCGCATCTGCCAATGTTGCTTTGCTAATCGTTGTTTTCACTCAATCGCCCACCCACTAAATCCAAAAAAAAAAAAAAAACAGCTCAGCAAATAGTCCACATCCTTCCACACACACACACACACACACACACACATCCACAACACACACACGCAGCAGAGGAGATGTCGCTCAAGCCAAAAATAGTGGAATTTGTTGATGTCTGGCCGCGCTTGCGTTGCGTCGCCGAGGACGTGATAACATTGAGTAAAGTTGAACGCGCCGTTTGGAACACTAGCTTCAGGTGAGTATCGCCTTACGTTGCACAGTGGGGCGAACGCATTGCCATAGAACGAAAAATGGAAAATATTGTTTAAATAATAAAAACCCTATAAATATCAGATCTAGCATGTTGCACAGTGGGTACATGCTACAAAAAAAAAAAAAAATACTTAAACAAAAGTCGGCATTTTAATTTAATTTTTTTAATTTGTATATCTTTTGTTTTGGCATATCGAAAGTGATAAAAACTAGATTTATTGACATGTTAAGATTTACATTCGTAAATAATGAACAGTTTGTGGCCCACTGTGCGTCGCAGCATGATTTGCCAAAAAAGCAAAATGTTCTTCAACAAACACACATGCACATCTCAGATGTTTTCAATTTGAATACTCATCATTCTCACACACACACACACACACACACACACACATATAGATATATTTATATTATATTTTTGAATACGAATCTATACAGCGATGTTTATACGCTATGCGTGGCGCAGCCGGAACCGATGGCAGATCAACTGTATAACGAGACAAAGCACTTCCTCGAATCGCACGTACAGGAGATGCTGGCCAAGAAGGTGCTGGCGGAGCACGATGCGACCAATGCGAACAACACGAACAGCAGGCCCGATTTGCTGCAACGATACTATACCACCTGGGTGGAGTACAGCCAGGGCATTAAATATCTACACCAGCTCTATATGTAAGTTGCGGTTGCTGTTTAAATCCACGAATGCTCCTCCAATACATTGTTCGGTCTTTTGTTTGGCAGCTATCTAAACCAGCAGCACATAAAGAAGCAAAAGATCACCGATACGGAATCATTTTATGGCAATCTGTCCAGCGATGCAGCCGATCAAATGGAAATCGGTGAACTGGGCCTGGACATTTGGCGCCTCTATATGGTTGAGTATTTGGCCCAGGAGCTGGTGCGTCACATACTGGAGGGCATTGCGGCGGATCGGGACAGCAATGGTACATTAGATTCGCATCGCGTCCAGGTCATCAATGGCGTCATACACAGCTTCGTTGAGGTGCAGGATTATAAGAAGACTGGCTCTCTGAAGCTATACCAGGAGCTCTTCGAACAGCCAATGCTGGAGGCAAGCGGCACTTACTACACGAACGAGGCGAACAAGCTGCTGCAACGCTGCAGCGTCTCCCAATACATGCAGGAGGTCATCAAGATCCTGGAGTTCGAGAGCAAGCGGGCGCAAAAATTCTTACACGTCAGCTCATTGCCCAAATTGCGTAAAATGTGCGAATGGAAGTTTATCAACGATCGATTGGGTTTCATCTACTCGGAGTGCCGCGATATGGTATCGGATGAGCGGCGGCAGGATCTGCGCAACATGTATATCGTGCTGAAGCCCATACCCGATAATCTAAAGGCGGAACTGATACAAACATTTCTCGAGCACATCAAGAACGAGGGCCTGGAAACGGTGTATGCGCTCAAAGGCGAGAACATCCACATTGCGTTCGTCGAGAATATGCTGAAGGTGCATCACAAGTATCAGGAGCTAATCGCCGATGTTTTTGAGAATGATTCGCTATTTCTGAGCGCGCTGGACAAGGCCTGCGCCAGTGTCATAAATCGACGACCCAGCGAACGGCAGCCATGTCGCAGCGCTGAATATGTGGCCAAATACTGTGATACACTGTTAAAGAAATCGAAGACCTGCGAAGCGGAAATCGATCAGAAACTCACCAACAACATAACCATATTCAAATACATCGAGGACAAGGATGTCTATCAAAAGTTCTACAGCAGACTGTTAGCCAAGCGACTCATTCACGAACAGAGCCAGAGCATGGACGCCGAGGAGGGCATGATCAATCGCTTGAAGGTCAGTTTTCAATTATTGAATATTGAAAATAGATATATATATATATATTTATTTATCTATTTATATATTGCAGCAAGCTTGCGGCTATGAGTTCACCAATAAACTGCATCGCATGTTCACGGATATTTCGGTATCCACAGATCTAAACAACAAGTTCAACAATCACTTAAAGGACAACGACATTGATCTGGGCATGTATTATACAATATAATATAACCGTCGAATGAGTCATGCATAAATGAGAAACATAGTTTTCAACCTCTTAAATTGATTTTCCACAAAGCGTGAAAGGCGAAGTTGTCAATCTAAAATTTGAAGCATATTAAAAATATATTCTGGCCTGAAAAATATATTCTGAGCAGAATAATAAACCCATCAGTCGGTCAATCAGCATCAGTGCTATCTGTGTACGTTTAAACATAATAATAATATTAATCTTTCTTTTTTTGCAGGCATCAACCTGTCAATTAAAGTGCTGCAGGCGGGCGCTTGGCCCTTGGGCTCCACACAGGTTATACCCTTTGCAGTGCCCCAGGAATTTGAAAAGTCCATCAAAATGGTGCGTTTGCCAACAAAGATGTTTTAAATTTGTCATTAATTTGATTAATGCTTGTATTTTTTCGTCGCATAGTTTGAGGATTATTATCATAATTTGTTCAGCGGCCGTAAATTGACATGGCTGCATCATATGTGCCATGGCGAACTGAAGCTGAGTCACCTGAAGAAATCGTATATTGTGACCATGCAGACGTACCAAATGGCGATCATCTTGTTATTCGAGACCTGCGACACGTTGAGTTGTCGTGAGATACAAAACACGCTGCAATTGAACGATGAAACGTATCAGAAGCACATGCAGCCAATGATTGAGTCCAAACTGCTGAATGCCAGCTCAGAGAATCTCTCGGGTGATACGCGTATCGAACTGAATATGGATTACACAAATAAGCGTACGAAATTCAAGATTAGTTCGGCGTTACAAAAGGAAACGCCACAGGAGGTGAGTGCCACAACAAAATGCTCATCAATGCATATGCAACTAATATATTGAACTGTATTATTCATAAAGGTGGAGCACACGATCAATTCGGTTGATGAGGATCGTAAACTGTTTCTGCAAGCGGCCATTGTACGTATTATGAAGGCGCGCAAGGTGTTAAAGCACAATGCGTTAATACAGGAGGTGGGTGCCAAAAACCATAATTAATATCAAAATAAAATATAAACTTAACAATGTATTTATTCTACTACACAGGTTCTATCCTTATCGAAAGTCAGTTTTACGCCGAACATAGCAATGATCAAGAAGTGCGTGGAATCGTTAATTGACAAACAATATATTGAGCGTACTGCCAACTCTGGTGACGAATATAGTTATATGGCTTAGACTGCGAACGGGCCAAAGCAGCTCGTAGAGATTATGAGAAGAGAAAGACAAGAAATTCTTCACAAATTGAATGAACTCACAGTGCAACCCACACACATTATAATTGTCACGCATATATATTTTGTTAAATTTTTAAAATTCATGACTCGCAATACAACAAGAAGAAGAACAACAAATGGAGAGCTCTAAACTAGTATAACTGTCAGATAAACAATAACTAAAACTTTACAGTCAATTTTTTTTGTTTTACGTACTTGAAGTAATGCAATCTAATTTTGTTTGTTTTGTAATCCCATCTAATCCTACTGGAAAAGTCGGACAAAATGTTCGCATTACTGATTCGTTTACTAAGTTTATTTAGTTTTTTGTGAAAGCGTTTATTTGTGGAGCGTGTGTTTTGTAATGCTGTAATTCCTCTTTATATATTTTATATTTATCTGGTTCACACATACACACACACACACACACACTCTCACACTCTCAACACACGCACAAATCCAAAATTGTGAAAGAATGTGTAATAAAAACCAAAATGCAACAAGTAAAACAAATAAATTTCCAATCAAACGATTTTGAATTAAACCAGTAAATAGTTAATAGATTCTTTACAACGTATATCTTCTAGCTGCCCATTTCATCTTTGCAATTAAAACGCACCTCTTTCATATTTCTCAAAATTTGCAATGCTATTTTTATTTAATTTTGTTTTTTTTAATTGTTTAATTTTAATTTCATATATATATATATTTTTTTTTAAAAATCCATTTGTTCTTGCTAAAAAAATTATATCCTTTGCTTTGTTCTGTCTGTGCTAAACATTTTATTTCATAGCTCATTAATTCATATGTATGTGTGTGTGTTTTTTGTTTTTTTTTTTGAATTGTTATTGTAATTCGTCATATTTTTGTTTATTTTAATTTTGTGTTTGTGGTTTGCTCAAGCATTAAATCCTTGTATAGCTGAATGTATGAGAATGTAGGATGTACATATAGTTTTTGGGGGGCTTGGTTTAGTTAGTGCTTTAGAAAGTTTGCTCAAAAGTAGGATTTGTTGTCAAAAAGTCTATGATGGAAAACCTCTCGAAAATCGACATTATTCGTTTATGTTTGGGTCTGATATTATATTTCTTTTAGTTAAGAGTTTATTCTCAAATGTTACATTTTTTTTATAGTAAAAGTTGGCAGCTTTATTACCTCGTTTATTTTTATTTTTTAATTAATTATTTCATTTTCATTTCTGTTAGTACTTTCTCAATTTTCACACTACTTTTCTAAAAAATAAATTCAATAATATTAATACAAATAATTGTACATACAATATAATTAATTATAATAAATACCAACTTGCTATAGCATAATATAATAATTCGTTAATAATACTTTTCAACTGGCTCTGTCTCTCTGAGGGATGGGGGCGCCTGTTTATAAAATGCTGCCAAAATGTTGCGATTTTTTTATTTTGGCATATTGGCTTGTCAGTGTGTGTTAATAAAAAATACATAATCTTCAATATATATATAAATATTTCACTTTTTTTATTATTAATTATTAATGACTAGTAAACGTTTACAGTTGTTGTTTTTTGTTTTGTTTTTTGTTTGTTGTCGTTATCTCTTGCAGTTAATCGTGTTATTCAGATTTTTATTTGTTTGTCAAATTACAAAAGCAAATGCTGCCTGGTAAAGTTTTATTGAGCATTTCTTGAATTTGTCTTTAATTTTTTTTCATTTTTTATTGTATGCAAAATTTTTTGGGAAATTGTTTTATCAAACATTCTCTGAAATTTGGAGGGCGTTTCGGCTATTCTAGTCTCTCGAAATTTCAAAACTAAATTTATTATTTAATATTTTTGCAAGTTTTTGCCCGAAATTCTACTTCGTGGTTGACTTTGGCTTATGAAATTCAAAAGATTGGATAAAATCTATTGGTAGTTCTTAAACAATTCTTTTACACTATACGCCCAAAATTCGCAACTGAAGCGTAAAAAATGTGCTTCGTGTATATCCAACATCATAAATATAAAGTAAGTAATGCTGCTGCCTGGAACCCTAAACGGTTCAGTATATACTCCACAAACTATGCATATAGAGTTCATATACTATATATAAATTCAGTGCTTGTATAATTATTAAGTTTTCTTTTTTTTATTTTTAGTTTTTTTTTTGTTGTTGTTGTTTTTGTTTGTTGTCCTACATTTTGTTGCTCATCGTTGCGTGCTTTTTATTGTGTGTGTTACGTGTGTTTCGGCCATGGAATTATTGCAAGTTCAGAGTCTGGGCTCATCGGGTGCCCATATACATATCTGGTGTATATATATATATATATATATATAGTGTGTATATATAATACTGTTTTGTCTGCTGGTCTGGTGTTGCATTTGAAGTTCTCATATATTTGGATTTTTCAATTAATTTTCTTTGTTTTTTTTGTTTTTGTTTTACTCATTTCATTTACATTTTTGTTTGTCTTTGTCAGTCTTTACGATTCACGGCATTTGTGCAATTAATTTATTAAGTTTTTTTTCGCATTATAATATGACCGATATAGTTGTACCTTTATGTACGATATATGTGTGTTTTTTTTTTTGTTGTTGCAATACTGAGTGAATTTCAAGGTGAGCGAACTTACAAACGAAACGAGCTTGAGAATTAGTGCTCGTCTGTGTGTGTGAGTGTGTGTAAATAGTTCATGGATGAGCAGGTGAGCAGTCTGGTGACTTGATAGGGTCTGTGCATGCCTAGCGTAGTACCAACACCGTCTTCATATTGTACATGTACGTGTTAATGTTACTCTCTGCATATGGTGTATATAGAAGTGCGGTTATTATCAACGTTCATCATTAAAAACATATAGCTCCAAAATTCCATTGGAGTATTTAGGGGGGGGGCAGTGTTTTGGCTTCGTCTGAAACAAGTCGACGTCTTCTCCTCGAGGGGGGGCTGTCTGTGCCTCTATTGATCGAGCGATGTGGTTTTCGTACGCTTCCACAGCGCCTTGAAGAGACCCTTCTTTTTGGCCTTGGGCGTAGTGCCGGGGACAGCGGCCGCATTGTCCTTACTGCGACTGCTGCTCTCCTTACGCTTCCCGGAGCCCACTACACAAAAAGAGAAAGTCAGAGAAAGAGAGAGATATTAAATATCAAATCTTAGTTTTATTCATATATATTTATCAATCAAACTTGTTGTCCTGACTAATTGATAGGTAGTTTGTAAGCCGATTTTTAGAAAAGAATTCCTCTTCTGACTTAAGTTTTGGAAAGTTTGAAACGCATTTGCCGAGCACATTGTGAAATTCTTTGGAGACATATTTTACTTATATTTTAAGGACAATCTGCCAATTGGAGTAAAGATTGATTGTGGAATAGCTCCATTTTGGTCAAACCAGTCCCATACTTGTTTAAATTAAATTGAACCCACGTAAAAAGAATATTTAAGAAAATATAAAACTTTTGCATCAGGCAAAGAAGAGTATTATTTTCTTGCATCGTATTAAAGGGTTTGGGGTCTGGCTGTCATTATTCAAAATATTTCCCGATAAATTTCAATATTTGTGCAGCCAGTTTTGGTTTTGAACTGCAGTTGAAAACTAATATTTCAGCTTTCGGTTTGAAACTGGGTAAAGTGAGACACAAGATTTTAAATTTGTGCTTTGATCAAGTGTTTTTAAGTGAGCCATTATCATAATCCCATAGAGATTTGGCTTTAGCTGTTTGAGTTTGATGCTTTAGTTACCTGTCTCAAATTCATAGGCATGCTTGCTGTTGCTGTCATCCATGGGCAGATCGCTGTATGCCTTGTGCTTTCGATCCTTGTTGTGCTCTGAGAAATGGCAATCAAATTGTGTTGAGTAAGTGTCCTTTAGAATTGATGTGGAGGCACTTACTCTTTTTGGTTATTAGCAAACTGGTGACACGTCGCAGCGCCTCGCGTGGTGACTTGTTCAAGAAGGAGGGCGTCAAATTGGGCGGCAGGGTGAGCGGCTTGCGGGATTGACCTGTGCCCGACATGCCAGCCGGATTGTCCCAGACACGCACCGATGCCAATCGATCAATGTTCTCCGTGGAGGCGGGCCGCATGTTCCGCTGCTTGGGATACCAGCCACGAGCGGGGGCGCCAGTCATGCGCAGCATTTCATTGGAGGCTAAGGCGTGATTGATGGATCGCTGGCGACAAATCTGAGCGGTGCCATAGGGGCCAGCTAAAAAGGCAAGACACAGTTTTATATACAAAATTCAAGATACATCAATTATTTAAATTTGCATGATTTTTATGTACCAATATTTGAATGAAATTGTGCGTAGTTTAAATTAAATGCTTTTTATGGAAGAATTACGATTTATCAATCTCAATTTTTCAAAACATCCCAAATCGTGATATGATAAATTTGTTTTAATAATAATAATAATAATACTCGAATTTCAACAAGTTCTAGTTCTGATTCCAATCGATATTTCGCTTTTTTACAACAATTTTATTTAATCAAAATAAAAAGTTGTATCGAAAACTAAAGTTCTTGTTTGCAAAAAGTTTCAATCTTGATTGGCGAAAAACTATAATTTCTATTTTTCAACAAAGAAATTTAAATTTGTTTCAATATATATTACATACATACTTGTAAAATACATTTACAGATTTTTCTGATTAGATATCATGGGGTATTTTTGAAATTTATAAGAAAGTTTTGCAAAATGATTAATCTATTTACAAAATTTTAAATTTCCATGCCATAATAATTAATTAATAAAGCTTTCAGATTCAAGATTTCTATATCAGAAAACTGTTTTTAAAAGTCGTAATAAATACTATAAAACTATAAATAGTATGTTTATAATGTGTAAAAAGAGTTTGAAATGTTATCAGATTTTGAAAAACAAACGCATAAAGTCTATAATTAATATGCCAAGCAAGTTTTGTAAAATAATTATTTTGAAATATAATAATTAATTGAAATGCATTGTTAATTTTGAGTTTTGAAAAATTACTGTGAGATCTAAATGAAAAATGGTAAAATACAGTTGCGAAACTTACGTCCTATGCCCAAGATGGAGTTGCCCATGTTGATGCTATTCGAGGTGCTCGAACGTGGCGCTGTGCGGGAGCCGCTAACGGGTATGGGATCATTTTGGCGTCGATATGGCGTACGTGGTATGTCACAGCTGTAAGCAAATGGATGGGAATGATTTCACTAGAGGATTCTAGTCAGCTGCAAGTGGTGGGACTCACCCTCTGGCAAAGATTGGGGTTTCGGGAAGACTACATGAGGTTTGCAGGCGATGCTCCTCGCGCGGCGACTGCTTCAGGCTGCGCTTGGTGCCATAGTTGATGTACCGTCGCTGATAGGAGCCGGTGCCAGCAACAGAGCCGCCATCGCACGACGAACCAATGGTGCCCATCGGTGGCTGGGGCAGCGGCGGCATTTGGCCGCCCAGGCCAGTGGGCGTGGTTATGCCACTGCCGCTGCTATAGCCAAAGAGTTTGGGCGATCGCTTGCGATACTGCGAGTCAATGCTCCACGATTTCATGGTGTTGAGCGAGTGACCGGCACGATGTGGTGGCACCACTGGCGCCATCGGTGGTGCCGCCGCGTGTCCAGCCAGTCCAGGCAGCACCTCCGCAAAGCTGCTCGACTGATGATGGGCCGGTGCCGGTGGCGGTGGCAGCTCATCGTTGAAATGACGCACTGCAGCCACATTGTCGCGACTGCGTCGCGTATGACTGTTGCTGTGCACCGCTGCCCCCGAAGCGGTGGCATGCACCTCGACGACAGTGGTGCCCCGATTGGCGGGCACCGCTGAGACAGCAACGGACGCCGGCAGCTCCAGCGGCTTGCGTGACTCAATGGGTGAAGGCGGCAGCGGCGCATCATAGTCAAACATGTCCGGATTGGAGCTGGGCGGCGACGGTGGCAGCGGCCCAAAGCCAACAACGTTCTGCGACAGCAGCATCTCCTTGGCACTCTCCGACTTGTGCACGCCCGGACGGAATTCCAGCACGCGCTTCGCATGCAGCTCAGCAGCGGCAGCGGCAGCAGCAGCAGCAGCAGCAGAAGCAGTGGCAGCGGCAGCGGCAGCAGCAGAGGCAGCTGCACTGCATCCATTGACCGGACCCATCAGAGGCAAATCGCCGCGCAGCAGCGCGCTTATGTTGTGCTCAATCTGCTTGAGCGGTGCGCAGCCGTAGCTAAAGTCGGACAGCTCCTCGTCCTCCTCCAAAGTGGGCGCCAGATCTGTGTGAGGTGTCGTTGCCGTCGAGACGCGTTGATCTGCGTTAGAAAAGTGAGGCAATTAGCATAGAATTGAAGTGCTTTATTATATTTTCAAATATTTGAAATCGAATCGGTTAGAAAACTAAACATAATCGAAAAACCCAACTAAAATCCGAATAAAATGGGATGATGCCAATGTTAAGGGCAGCTCTTAGATGCATCTAAGATGTGGAAAAGCAGATTCACAAGTCGAATCCAAGTTTGAGATATTGATAAGAGATATGCATAATCGATAAGACTTAAGATATTTTAAAGTTTCAAGAAACCTGCTTTAAATTGTATAAGTTGGAAATCGAATCAGTTGGAATTTCAGCTTGTATAAAAGAGATTAACAAATATATAGAATGATATTTCACATACGAAAATATATATATTAAATTTGAAGCCGAGAGATTGTTTCGATATGAGAGAAGCGGAAAGAGCTTATAAAATGTATAATAAATAAATAATATATATGTATATATATATGTATATATTTAAAGCTGGATATCTTGAAAATAAGCTTTGGCTTGCATCGCAATCTATAATCTCAAAGCACCAATTTATCTCTTTGTTGTAAGTGGAAAATATGAACAATCTGACGGAAGCTTGATGGGCAAATATAGAACACAAGAAACTACATTTCAAATATGATCTGTGTCGGCTAATGTGAATGATAAAAATTCTCTCTATATATCATACATCTTCTACTTCTGGGCTATCACATTTTGGCAGGCTCTAATAAATTGGTAGACTGCGGATCTGGTCACTTACCGCTTCCGTTATAGCCAAACAGATCGTAGCCATTGCCGTTGAGGCGCGCCTCGTCGAACTCCTCGCTGCTGGATGTGTTGTCGGGCATGGACTCGGCGCTGAGACGCTTCTCCGTCAGCATGGCCGTCTTGCTCTTCAGGGGCTTCTTGACCAGATGCTCCGCCGCCTCGGCAATGTCCAGGGACAGCGCCGATCTCTGGCCGCCAGCCAATTCGAAACTACGACGCGTCTGCGCCGGTCCCGCGTCGCACTCCTTGCACAGCGAGCTCATCTCGGATGGCGCCGGCGGCGGAGGCAGTGGCGCCGATTCGCTGGGCTCGCTGTCGCTTGTGTAGAACTCATTGCTAATCGCACCAGCGCCAAGGGAGGTGCGTGGTGGCTTTGGTATACTGAAGACATCGACGGCACGTGGCGGCTTCTTGGCTGTGGCTCGCCTTATGACAAACGTACCCTTGCCCAGCATGCTCTGCTGCTCATTGTAGACGAAACTGTTGTTGAAGTCCGCCAGATTGTTCTCTCGCGGTTGTTGCTATGAAAAATGCAACAAAAGAGATGCGAAATGGGAGAATGGCTTTTAAAATGGTACATAAATTTAGATTAATTTTTGATTAATTCATTTTTGTTATAAGCAATGTAAAACATTTTGTTAATTTGTTCCTAAGGCAAGGATTTGATATTTTCTATTTTTTCTATTTTTATATTTGTATTAATGTATTACTATTTTACGAGAGTTGTATCCAATGTGAATACCCCTAATTAACATTCTAATTTATTTAATTTTGGAGCTGAACAGTCCTTTAAAATGTGTTTCAAAATAGTCTTTTGTCGTTGTTCCGACAATCTTATGTCACAAGTACTTCTCAACTGAGCAACTGGAAAGCTGGAAAGTGCTAGAAAGATTGTCGGAGATCTATTAAAACTCTAATATATTTGGTCTTTTCCAGCCTGTCAAGTTTCTATTGTGCCTTGATTACTTCCTGGCCTTAAAAGATGGCCATTTTTTAGTGGGTTTATCCGCTTTCTTAGTTGGCGAACTGTATTTTTGTTGAGGAAATGCTTGTATATTTTATTGGCTAAGTTTATTTATTTATTTGCATGTGTTTGGAAACATAAAAGTCGTTAAGAGTCGCTCACCTTTTTGGCAGCAACCGAGGATGACTTTTTCGTGGCACTCGTCATCTTCTTATTGCTCTTAAAGTGTATTTCCCAGGCGACCCCATTCTGTTTGACGGGCGTCAGATCTGTCGAAATGGTTGACTCCTCCAGCGAGTCCTCAGAATAGTCATCAGTCACCTGTCGCAGATGCTTGGCTGTGGCGACATTCATATTGGATGCCGATGGCGATGCTTCGCCGCTCGACGTGTGCTGTGATCCCGACGATGTCGATGGGGAGGTGGAGCTATTTGAATGTGGATTCAGCATGTGGCAGACCTCCTTGTGCTTCTCCACAGAGTTGAGCAGTCGCTTGCTGCGCGCACCCTCGCCGCTGGCCTTCGCCGATGGGCCCGGATAGATGGTCACCGGATGCTCATTTAGCATGGGCTCCGGCAGCTTGGCAAGATTGCCACGCAAAACGGCATTGTGCACGGCACTGATGTCGATGCCCAGCACATTGCGCTCCCCGTTGCAGCTGCCGGTGCGAGCGGCAGCCAATAGACCATTTCTGGATGCATTGCAATTGGAGGCGGCGCACAGATTGGAGGCGGCACGGGCACCGCAACACGGCAGACTCGAATAGTTGGAGCTGGTGGCTGGCGCTGAGTTCGCACTGCGTGCCTTCGGCTGATATTGGGGGGGCGGGGGATAAAGAGGACATTAATTGCTTTTCCATTAGCTACCCATGCTCAGATATGTGTAGATTTTTGTATGCTTACCAACGTTGTCTGTATGAGTGGCGTTGTCGCTTCCTGGCTGTGCTCCGCCTCAGATAATTTGGTTAGATTTTCGGCAGTGCCATCAACCTCGTTGAAACTGCCCTCGGGCACGGTGTCTGTGCTCGGCGTTTGTGGCACATCTTCCGAGTCCTTTTTCGACATGCTGCACACACAAACGACAGAAAACAGAGAGTGTCACAACAGTTGTGGATTGCAATTAAATATGCCTTAAATTAACCACTTTTTGTTCACTTTAAGTAAGTTGTCTCTATTCAATTTTGACTACATTTTGTTTGGATAATATTATATTGCGTGTTAGACACTTGCTATGGGCAGAATGTCAAACCGAATTGGAATCAGAACTCATGAATTCAAGTAGCAAAATGTTTAAGCTTTAAGCAAAATTCATTGATTCATTGAGAGCATCTATTACTATTCCCATATTATTAGTGATTGCTATTTAAATGATAATAGTGATTAGTTTATAAGACTCGAAAGCAGAGTCTCAAACCAACCAGTTGATAAATAGATTTTTGTGCTTTTTCCTCCCAGTTGATAAGCGGTCTATTTGAACTAGTGTTTTCTAATCCCATGTGAAGAGATGCCTAATCAATTTAAAGAAAATAAAACTTGAATATAGAAATGGGAATCAATGAATAGTTTCAATGAAAGCATATGAAAAAGATATAAGGAATAAGAGTTTAATGATTTGTTGCACATTAAATCAAGATAGAAAGGATTATATTATGCTATACTATTTATCATTCAAATTATCCAATATAAAGTTAGATATAATTAGTAAATTGTGTAAACGTTTTTAAAACTTATTGCCAGATTACATAAAAAACTTAAAAATATTATTATTAAACAAACGTTTTTGCATATTTTTCAACTTTTTGAAATCGATTTGAATCCTCGCATTATTCAATTACAATTGAAATAATTTTGCAGTTATTTAATTAAAGTTGAAATAATTAAATAATAACAATGATCCAAATTGATTCCAAAAGAACACAGCTATAATAGGAAATTTGTTACTTTTCCGTATAATTGATCAGCTTCTGGCGATGATTTGACTTCTGAGAACTGTTAAGTAAAAACTGTTGACTGGAAACGGTTCACAACTCACTTTTTGCGACTCAGACTCATGTAGCCGTCGTCCTCTGATTGATTCTCGCCACTGTTGCTGTGCAGGGCAGCTGGCTTGGTTGTCGCCTCTTCCTCGAACTCCGATATGATATCGTCGAGCACTCGAATGGGCTCCGGTATCTCGTCCAGTGAGATGGGCTCCAGTGACTGCAATTGCTGCTGCTGCTGCTGCTGCTGCTGCTGCAGTTGCTCGCTGCAAAGACGAAAAGCGAAATGCAAATGCAAATGTAATTAGGCTACGTGTAGAGGCCTGGGCCGCATAGAGTTGGGCCAACTGCAGCCGAGTGTGGCAAGCACTCTAGGCCACAATTTGAATTTAATTTCATTTAGATGCTTGCGACATACTTTTGCTTTTGTTGGTCGTTGGCCGCATCTAGCGCATCCAGAGCAGCGGGCTCCGACTCTGTCTCTGTCTCTGTCTCCGGCTCGGACATGTTGTTAGCTGATGAGGCCGCCTCTGTGCCCTCCTCCGCCTCCGCCTCCGCCTCGGGTTCGAACGCCTCCACAGAATCGCGTGCGCCACACGATTCAGGTGTTGCCTCCATTATGCGATATTCATTGAGAAACCAACTGCAACTTTATTTTTTATCTTTTTTTCTTCTTCTTTTTGTGTTTTTCTGTGTGTGTGTGTTTTTCTCTTTCGTTGATTATGAAAATGTAATCAATGCGCCCACACTCGCTGTCGCTGTCGCTGCCTCAGTCGATGTCGACGTCGCTGCTGCTGCTGCTGCTGCTGCTGCTGCTCGTCTTTGTTGTCGACTATTTCAATTTTCATCTATGCAATGTGTGAAAGTGATTGGCGTTTTTTTTTTCTTATTTCTTATTTTTTTTCAGGTCATTAAATTCGTCATCCAAATGCTTTAGTTGCTGCCGATGGGAAAGCGGTGGGGAAATCGTGTGGAATAGAATAGCATAATAATAAAGCTTGTAATTATTGTTGTTTTTCTTGTTGTACTAGTTGTAATCAGCTTAAGCCTCTTTCTGCCCTCTGTGATTTGCCTAAAGACTGATTTGATTTGCGTAATATTCAATAAGAGACGCTAAGCTCGACCAATTTTGGTTTGGTTTGGGATTAAACGGAAATTGGTATTTTCGCAACGCTGAGCTGCAGATTAGCAGTTCTTAATATAATTGATTGTGATTTCGAAGGGAGTGGATAATGTATAAACAACAAGGTATGTCTTTTTTTTAGCAATATAAATAGCCTATCATTTAAAAATATCCATTGAATTGATTTTCTGGCTAGTCACCATAAATAACCAACTTTTTATTATCTATATATATATATATATATATTGTAGTATCAAGGGGTGGGTTATATTTTATCATGCCAAAAGAAATTTGAGCACATATTGCGGCTGTTTCCTTAGGGTTGTTTGAATAACATAAGCCATAAGTAAGTATTTTGTATATATTGTGTTTTCTAGTGTTAAATAATACGGATAAACCGCAATACTTACTTATGACTTAAAGTGCTTTTCGTGAATTTAAATAATTAATCACCTCAACAGACTTCTTAATGTTTGTTTATTCCGTTTTGTTAGATGGCATGGATAAACCACATTAGCCACAAGCAAGTGTTTCCATCAACATGAGTAGTTTATCATCTCAACTGACCTTTTTAAATAGCTATTGAAATATTATTGACTATAACAAATATATACTTGGTTTAGGCGGCTTCAGCTTTTTATCAACTTAATTTTCGTATAATCTGAGTACAACTTTTATTGAAATTTCTCTCCCATTTTGTTGATGATTGGCAATTTTCCCACTGACAGCAAACGCAAAATAGCACAAAATATTTAAAATGGTGTCTTGATTACCGTTCTAATCACCAACTAGCTAATTTTAGTTTGCGCAAAACTTTGATAACTAAAATTACCGTAAAAATGTGTCAAGAATGCGAAAAGCAACGTAAACACAAATCTTTTGAATTTGACGCGTTGCAAATCTGGGTTTTTGGGTTAACAAGCGGGGTTAACCGCAACGATCTTAAGTAGCTAATAAGAAAAAATAAATGTACATTTTGTTTATGAATGTTTTCATGTTGTAAGGTATTTTCAATTGAAATGTAGGCCTACCAGCCGAAATTAATGTTAATTACAGCATATGAATCACTTGCTGTGGAACTATTCATATCATATATTAATTATATACAATATGAGTTTAGAATCCACCACTAAGACTCAACTGGTATAAATGAGCAGTTATCAAACTTTTCGCAGATATCTTCAGAGACCACTTTTCACAATTCCACTTAAGAATTCCTGTTACATCTTTCATAATTAAATACTTTCTGAATAGTTTTCAACTAGCTCGCACTTTCAGAAGCCAATTAAAAATGTTTGTAACACGTCCCACACATTTTTTGCATTGATTTTTCACGTAGAGCTAACGGGAAACCCCCCACCCCCTCCCGCTCCCCAATTACACTATTTCCCCGTCCCCTTTACCGTTTGGAGTTGGAGGTGTGAAAATGGGAAAATTAGTGTGTGAGAAACACTATTCTCACTACTCACTTCTATCCCTCTCCCTCTCCCTCTCCTACTCCTTCTCCTCCACATACTACTCCCCACACTCCGCGTATCTTTAGTTTTACTCTCAACTCCTTTGCTCCTCGCAGTTCGTGTCTTCATTCATATTTTCTATACACTTTGTTTGTAGAGAGGAGTTATATATATATATATATATATATAGTGTGTGTGTGTGTGTGTGTGTGTGTGTACGTATGAAGCTCAGGCGCACTCACTCACACACCTACACACTCACGAACACAAAGACAAATTAGCCTCCCTGCTTGCCGCCCACTTAAATACATACATATAAAACAATTTATATGCTTCTATACATAAACATCTCACACACATACACACACACACACACATAGAGACGCACGTTGCCTTTGTGTTTGCTTTTTTTTTTGCATTTTCTAAAACGGAAAAAATGTTATTTCCGGTGTTATCTATTGCATATAGCTGTGCATAAACTCATTTCCAATTCGAACTCCAAACTTAAGCTGCAACCATCCACCCACCCACACACACAAAACACACACGCACACAGTCAAAGCAAAGCTTCAACTTTGTCTAACTGTAAAATATACTGTCGCCGTCGCTATGCCTTTTGCTTTACTGAATGAAGTTGTTGCCTGCCTGGCGTCGTCGCAGGGAGTCTGGCATCGATTTTTTCCTATGCAGACACACACACACACAAACACACTCGCACACACTCCACTCACATCAACATTTGCATTTTGTTGTTGTTTTTCTTACTGCTGGCAGCAACGCATAATAATTACAGTTAAAAGCTTTTACTGCCAAAAGGTCAAATCAAAAATCTTCCAATTGGAAAATATTGCTAAAAATAGCAAAAAAAATATATGACGAGCGAGCGAGTGTGCGAGAGAGAGAAAGAGACAGTCGACAATCATCCAACGGGGGCTGCTGCTTCTTCTTGCTGCTGCCGTTGTTGTAATGTGATAGACGAAGCGGCGGCTGCGACGTTGGCGGCGTCCGCTTTTGAGACGATGACAAAAACAGACACGGCAACTTCCGAGAACAAGAGAATTCTATTCGCGTTTTGCAATTTGCTTATGAATTGCACACGCATACATACAAACACAAAAATACACACACACACACAAACAGACAAATGTTGCATTTTGATTCGTTTCAAATTGTTGACTATTTTTGCATTTATTTCAGTCGAATAATATCGTTTTTTTTTGGAATTTGGAACATAACACAGACCACAAACCGCACATTTGTATGCACACACACGCACACATACCTATTTACATAAAATATTGCAATGCATGCGACGCGTATCGCATCTGGTAAAAAACACACGTCCGCTCGCCTCGAGCACCGAAACACGACTAAACGGAAGAGCGTGAAGCCAATTGGACACATTGTGCTGCTGTTACTGTTACTGTATCTGGTGGAAGTGGTTTACTCCCGCGACTCACTCTCAACTCTGGTTTTATCTCTCACGCTCTCCCAATCGTGAGTCGTGAGTTGACTTTTGTTCATCACTATTGTTGCTCAGGCTTCACACAATGAACGCGAGCAAAGAGCGAAGCTCAAACAAATACAATGTATTGTGTGGGGGTGCACGATCCATTTGACGCTCTCTTTAACTGTCAAAGCTCTGCTACATCGAATATGTAACTGGTAATTTAATATGTCTGCATTCTGCAATAATACAACTTACATACATAAATTAGATGTTTACTTGCTAGCATGTCAACGCGTGCAGCCATACAAATGCAGGGAGTTACAAAGAGAGCCCTTGGTGTGGGAGTTCTTGCTTCGCTCTCTCTCTCTCTCTCTCCTCTGTGTATCTCTCAGTCTCTCACTGAGTGCCACCCCACGGCGATGCTGTCATTGCTGTTGTTGTTTTCGTTCGCCAAACGCCGCATGTCGCATATTTCTTGTAATCATTAACATTGATTGGCTTTGTGTGCTTTGCTTTGTGATTTTGCACTTGGCCACGCGGCGCGTTTTACGCACACACACACACACATACACTGCAATAAAAATATGAAAGGCAAAACTCAACCCTCGTTTTGCAGGCAGGCAATGTGTTAACTACATCTGTTAATGGCTTAACAGAATAGTGCTGCTCACCTCAGCCAGCTTGTGGCTATGTTAGCTATTTAGCGGCTGGTTTTGATAGCCAACATTTGCTATGCATAAGCTGGTTATGAGCAGTTTGAGCAGACAGCGTCTCATAAGGAATGCCAAATTGCTGGCATCATTCCCACCGTCTACTTCTGTATTTTAACATCGCTCGTGTGCTGTTAAGTGTCATTCTGTTTAACAGTAGCAGGCTTTTAACAACAGCCATTTATTTATATTATTTTCCCCCTTGTTCTACTATCTCTCGTTTCTGGTAGCTCTTGATGTATTTTTGCTTGTTGGTTTTTTTTTATATAAACTTAAAGTAGTATCATTTACTTGATTTATTTTGTTGTTGTTGGTTGTTGTTGTTTTACTGTTATACAATTAATAATCATCAAAATTTCTTTAAATGTGTGTGTGTTTCTAAACGCCGACAGCGACCCTTGTTGTTGTTGTTGGTTTTGATCGGTTTCCTCTCCTCAACCCGCCCGCCACATTTTCATTCTTCGGTTCTTTAGCCAGCAGGCGCAGACGCAGGAGCAGGAGCAGCAGCAAGAGGAAGTAGGGGGAGGTGGAGGGGGATGTAGGCTGTTCCGTCGCTTACAACTTGTCCAAATACTGCGACAGATCGGGCAGACCATCCTTGAGGCCCTTGCGCTTGCGCGTGTCCTGGACAATCTGGTAGGGTTTGCTTGAGGGCTCGCACGGATCGCCAGGCAGTACCTGCCAATGGTCGAACACGCACTGGGGGAACGCCTGTCCACCGGTGTTGGAGCGCAGATCGGCCGTGAAGCCGAAGGATTCGTTCACAGGCAGATAGGCCTTGACCACGAACATGGGGGTGCCGACGACCTGGTTCTCCTCGAAGACGTGGCCACGACGCCTGTTCAGCACACCGTAGATGCCGCCGACGGCGACCTCCGGGCACTGGATCTCACAGAGGTAGACGGGCTCCATGAGACGGGGACCGGCTGTGATCGCAGCGGCGTAGAGGCAGCGACGGGTCGTGGGAATGATCTGACCACCGCCGCGATGGATGGCATCAGCGTGCAGGGTGACATCGTAGATGTTGAAGCGAACGCCGCGCAGATTCTCGTCGGCCATGATGCCCTCCTTGGAGGCCCACTGGAAGCCGGCGACGACGGAGTCCTTGATCTCGTTCAGGTATTGCACGGACTTGGTGCAGTCGAGGATGAAGTTGGGGCCGGTGCCGTCGGGGCCAAAGCACCAGATCTTGCGGGCCTCGGTCACATCGTAGTCGTACTTCTCGGCCAGGTAGCGGGCGCGCACCTTGAAGTCGTCCTTAGAGCTGACATCGCCGTTGTCAATGTCCTCGGGCAGGCCGTCGGGCATGGGCAAGGCCTTCATGAGGAGACGGTTGTGCTTGTTGGGCGATTTGGACAAGCACATCTGGTTGGATTCCTCGTTGACCGTCTCGCGGTAGGAGACAACGGGATCGGACTTCTTCAGGGGGATGCAAGCGTGATCCTCCTCCAGATCCTTAAGGCAAATCTCCAAATGCAGTTCACCGGCACCGGCGATGATATGCTCACCGGACTCCTCAATGATGCACTGCACCATGGGATCGGATTTTGCCAGACGCTTCAGACCCTCCACAAGCTTGGGCAAATCAGCAGGGTTCTTGGGCTCAACGGCAACGCGCACCACAGGCGACACGGAGAACTTCATGACCTGGTCGGGGGATTAGAAATGGGATTTAGTAAGATTCCCCAGAGGCAATCAGTGTTCAGTGTTACCTTCATGTTGTGGGCATCCTTGAAGGTGGTGATGGTGCCGGTCTTGACCAGGAACTGATCGACACCGACCAGACCGCAAATGTTGCCGGATGGCACATCCTCGATGGCCTCCACATAGCGACCCATCATCAGGATGGTGCGCTGAATGGCCTTCTCGTACAGATCCTCCTTCTTGCCAGGGGTGTAATTGGGGCCCATGATGCGGCACTTCTGGCCGGTGGCCACCTTGCCGGAGAACACACGGCCGAAGGCATAGAAACGTCCCTTATCGGAGGTGGGCACCATCTTGGAGATGTACATCATCAGGGGACCATCGGGATCGCAGGTCTTCACAGCAACCGCTGCCTCATCGTCATGGGGACCCTCGTACAGCATCTCCATGCGGTACTTCTGGGCCACGACGGGCGATGGCAAATGGATGGCAATCATTTGAAGCAGAGCCTCGCCAGCTGGCAGCCAGGTGCGCATCACTGTCTTCAGCAGCACCTTGCCATCCTTGTCCTTATCCTCGTGCTTCAGCGTCACGCCAATCTTCGTCAGCAGAGTCTCGATCTCCTCCTTTTTGTAGTTCATGATCGCATCGAACACCTTGTAGATGGGGTCCAGAATGTACATGCAGAAAGAGCGCTTGTTGTCCACCTCCTTCTGCTTCTGCCACTTCTTGGTCTTCGCGTTGAAGAAGTTCTCGCCCCACAGACTGTGAAAATCGAAAATATCCAACAAAAATAATCAATTAATTTAGCTGCATTTTCAACAGGTTTAAGGTAACAGAATACTTTTAACTTATATTTATATATATAATTATATATTTATTTTTAATTTCATATTTAATTTTTTAATGTTTCTCAGGTCTACGTTTTTAGAATAGTTATGAATCTTTTCTTTTTGTAGCTAATAACTTTTCTATTATACACAGAAAAAATCATCCAATGGAAACTGGATCATATATCTGGATTTTATTTAATTTCTATACTGAATACATCCAACCGAACTTTTAGCCATTCCATATTAATGATTTTGAATGTTTTTTTTTTTTTTAGCTATATTAAGTTTCAGTTAAAAATTCCGTATATTTGTTCTACAATACATTCCACTTATATTTGTACATTTTCTCGATCTATTGGCTTTTTCAAATGTATCGAAACTTATCCCCTTTTAAGTATTGCGTTTTCCTTATATATATTTATTAATTTATTGTTCCTAATCTCCTTTCATTATCAATTACTGGCAATATTCATGAAACTTTTATTCCTAATCTGTGATCACATTTTATAAGAACAGAATCAGACGACGCCTAACAAATAAATGACGCAATCCAGCAGAGTTCCAAGAGAATAAAATATTCCAATTATATGACCTGTGCGTATATATTATGAGGTCATATACTGAATACCAATCAGCATTGACTTTTTGAGACTTGAAACTGACTTTTGAAATGCATTACCTCAGTTATCTCATTTTCTTTCTGTTTATAATGAACTTATATTTGATATAGAAAACTCCATTTTAAAATCAAAAATATGAAGCCTTAGTTAAAAGTTAGATTGTCATTTTTGCAACTTATGGTTTATGTATATATAATAAATAAATCCATTAATGATGAATACATATTTATATATAAATACATATCAATATATTTATACAGAAATATCAGTATTTATGGATTTGTCGAGTCGCTGCCTTAGCAAATGCACCGTTTGAACATTGGGAAAGCGGTTCCGATGCAGCGTTTCAGCAGCGTCTCCAATGGTTTTGATCTGCTTTTATTGTTTGTTGCACTTGTGGCGCTTTCAGCACGCGCGGCTCTTGAGATTCGAGAATCGGAAGAGTTCGCACGCTCAGCGTCACACGTTTTGTGCTAAAAGCAAAAGGGATGCGGAGTGGAATTGGCGGATTGGTTAAAACTTACCGGTTCATTAGCTTGACGACATCGATCTTGAACTTCTCCGAGTACATTTCGGAGAACTGCTTGAGGGTGAAGGCCCAGCCGTGGAGACCGGAACCGAAACCGACGGATCCCTTGCTGGGATCGACACGCACCTCACCCATTGGGCCGCTATCGTCGTTGTAGGTAGCAATGATGACGTTCACGTTCTCCACGATACGCTGGAACGTCTGATAGAGCTCCTCTGCGTCCAGTTGCAGCTCGAGCAGAGCACGATCCATCTTGTTCATGAAGAGAATGGGCTTGATGCGCTCAGCAATGGCCTGACGCAGCACCGTCTCCGTCTGCACGCAGACACCGGAAACACAGTCGACGACGACGAGGGCGCCATCGGTGACACGCAGTGCGGCGGTCACCTCCGAGGAGAAGTCAACGTGACCGGGGGAATCGATCAGATTGATGAGGAAACCCTTGCACTCCTTCTCACGCTGATCGGGCTGCGTGATGAAGACTAGATCCTTCTCTTCAACCTCGAAGTACATGGAGATGGCACTGCAGAGGGGGGTAAAATAAATTAATCCAGTATCAATTGGAAATATGGGCGTGGCTAGCCTTACGTTGACTTGATGGTGATGCAACGCTCCTGCTCATCCTTGCGGGTGTCGGTGAAACGAGTCTCACCTGCCTTGGCGCCAGCGATGATACCGGCCTTGGACACAAGGGAATCGGTCAGGGTGGACTTGCCATGATCCACGTGAGCGATGACGGACATGTTGCGAATATTACGCTTCTTGTCCATCAGGCCACGGATTTCGTCGACGGTGAAGTTGACCTAGAAAATTTAAATAAAAAAAGATAAATGTTATCGATGGGAGAGGGAAATTTTTAAGCCAAAGTTTAACTGTAAAAAGAGCCAGCTATTAAAAATGGCGTTGGCCGCACTCACTCATACATAGACAGACTTGATCTTATGAGGTTATGTTGAGGCACACAATACAATAACCACTTGCGTTGAATATTTTCTTGAGAAAAACACACTCACAGCACACATATTACATATCACATATGTACATATAATATATATATAGATAATCACTTACACAGCAGCAACAGATTTAGGCCCCATTTCCTAAATAGCCAAAATTGCATACGTCATTTGTACAATTTCCCCTTGAGCTATTTTTCTTTGTCTTGCATTTCACCAGTGTCACACATTCTTGCACACACACACGCACACACACACACATACACAGGTAGACTGTGTCACGTCTGCACTTTCTTTTTTGCGCATAATTTAATGCATTTGCCTGGCGCATACATAATAAATTTTTATACTCCCGACTGCTGCATTTGTTCAGCGTGCATTTTGTGGTATTAATGTGGATTATTGGCACCTACCATTTTGGATGTTTATTGATTTGCGTGGACCAACTTTAAAAACACTACACGCCTGCACTGACGTATCGACAGGAAAGAACGGGCAACGTCGCTATGCTAGCGATGCGACTGCAAACTGCTGCTCTATCGATAGTCTCTCCGGGCTCTCGTCGTTGCCTGCTATCGATGTGTGTCGGCGCTATCGATGACACGGATTAGCACACTGTGAGACCTATAGTTAAAAGTATCTTAATTAAGAAGCGCGCGAAATATGAATTTCAAATTGGCAAATATTTGAAGATATAATTATTTTTTCCTCGAATCAAATTGTGTTTACTGTAGAACAATATAAATTTAGTTCTAGTGTAAATGTTATGTGCTTACATACATAAATATGTACATATACAGAGATACATAGATAAAAATATAAATCGCCCTTCATTTAGTCATATTTATTTTCATAATTCTCTCTTTTGTGTTAGATTTTTATGGATCTTAATCTGAAATAAGAATAGCACATTATTTACGGTTAATTGCTTAATTTGTCTGCGCATTTAATCGCTTTCCCAGACAAAACAGAACAAGATACAATTTTCACTCTAGAAACTTGTTGAGTCATCTTTTGAGTTCATTTGGCTTTGCTTGCTGCCATACAATATTTAGCAACATGTCGCACAATGCTGCACATTGCAAACTCACCTCTCTGTGATTCTCAAACTGTAGCGAGAGCAACTCAAACATGCGCGCAACCAACTTGCTCGAGTTCGATTTTAATTTTCACTCAAACCGCGTTGTGGCAACATTCTTGCTGCTGCAGCGAGGAATGCGGCAAACGGGTTGCTGCAGCAACAATGTTGTCGCAACATCATTGGCTGCATGTTAGAGACAATTTCAGTTTCAGTTCGTGCCCGAATCCGATTCGACCGGCCGAACAGTTTTCAAGTGATTTTCTGTGCGTGCGGTTCGTGCTAACGGTAAAAAAGAATAACTGGGAATCTCACTCACACACGTGTGATTTCTGGTTGTGTGTGTGTGTGTTAAGGATGCAGCGAAACTGCATAATAATTAAAAATAATAAAAAAATAATTATTTCATGAAACAGATTGAGAAAACAAGCTTGACTAATATTCCAATTGGATTCGACGGGAAATGTTCTGCGGGATATTTGCAAGCAGTACACAAAGAGCAGTTAAGATCTGATCTAACAATTGTAAAAGAGCAAATTTTAAGATAGGAATTAATTAGGACATTATCTCTTGGATCAATTCTAATCGGAATAATTGGAAATAACGATGTAATGCATATTAATATTTTGTTTTAAATTTGAAATTATGATTAAATCAGTTAAATAAAAAAATACAATTAAATGAATTAAAAATTAAAAATTTGTGAGCAGACGTTACTTCTCTATATATATTTTTAATAAATTACGAAAATTGACAAGTCAACATAATCAGAAAAGAGCTTCTCAAGTTCTAATTGGAAAATTAGGGAAGTCAAATCTCAATTAAAAATGTCCCTTAACCCAATCAATAAAAGAGAAATTATCAATCGAGAGAGCACAAAACGGAAATTTTGAAAGCGCCATTTTGAGATTTATCAAGCGCATAAAATTTCCCTAAGACCTTAAAAGCAAAAAAAAAAAACATAAACAAAAGTTTTGCAATCGCTTTTTCTTTGAACTCAAAAACGACACACAAAATAATTATAACAAATGCAACATAAATGAAAATGGGGTAATAAAGCCATTTCTCCATTTGCCGACGATCGCGACGGCAACTTTTGTCACCTTTCCCCATTAGAAAATCCTTAAGCTCGAAAGTCGCAAAGGAGCCGAAGAACAATATCAAAAGAAGAAGAAGAACAAAAACAAGAGCGAACAAAATTGCACGTTTTTAAAAGTTTTTTACGCTGTGCAATTTTTTTTTTGTTGCTTCTATTGTCGCGTTCTGCGCTGCCAAACAAAGTAAAAGTTAGAGGCGAAAGTTCTCTCTCCGTGTGTGTGTGTCTGTGTGGAAAGTGCGGCAAAAATTAAACAACAACAAGAAAAACAACGACAAGAACGTGCAAGTTTAATTCGATTTTAGTGTGGAGCAATCAGTGCGAAAAGCGCCAAGCAAAAGCAACAACAACAGCAGCAAGAAGACGAAGCAGAAAACCGCACACAAACAACAAAAGCGCAGCGTGCAGAAAAAGTTACCGTTATTCTCGTAGCTACCTTTGCACACTCACATTCACATTCGCATTCGTATGCATGCGTATGTGTGTCGGTGTGTGTGCATGTAGTAATAGCAGTGAGCTGAAGAACAGTAAAAGTGGATTAGCAGCAGCAGCAACAACAACAGCAGCGACAACAACAGCAGCAACAACAACAACAACAGCAGCCGCTATTGCCGCCGGCAGCGCAGTCAGTGTTAAATTTTGTGCAGCGACCGACAATCTTTTTTTTTTGGTATTCAATGCGGAGGAGCGCTTAGCGTGTTAGTCTTTCAACTCGTGACTGTTGTAAGTTGCCTGGCTTTTGGCCATTTTTAACACATATTCCCCAGACTCCACTTATTCTTTTTTTCGCACTCACTTAAATGTAATTAATTTAATGTTAAGCGACTGAGAGAGACAGCGAGAGAGAGAGAGAGAGAGAGCTTGTTTTTTCTATAAAATAAGAGTAAGAGAGAGAGGGAGAGAGTATTGAATATCAAAAGTAAACTTGTGTATGAGCAATTAAAAGCAAATAAGTTTTGTATTTTATGCGAATCTGTGAAGCAGACACGAATGAAACCCATGATACAAATTAACTGTAAATAAAGCACACTATTGAGGGAACTTTGGCAACAGTTATATTTTGATTGACAACTTGGCGTACAAAGTTTGTCTGGCAAGTATTTACTTATTTGATTTGAACATATATTTTTCAGCGCATGCCAAAATAAACACAAATTGTGAACTCTTATTAGAAAATAATAAGAAAAATGTTCAGTATTAATTTGATTTAAACAAATTTTTTGTCAGCATTGCTGCAAATGTTTTTATATATTCCCAAATAAATAGGCCATATAAATTGTGATATTTTCAGAAAATAATAAGACATTAAAAATGAATGACAACTATGCGAAAGCCCTTTTGACAGTTTTGTGTGTTAATCTGAAGCTTAGCTTACGAATGCCAGCGCAAAGCAAAATGCTGCAAAAATATTAATGAACGACGCATTGCAATCAGCTGCAATTGAAAGAGACGACGACGCTGCTTGGCTTTACAATTTGCAATTGTTACACGGCACAAAACAGCACTCTACACAATGAGGCGAGCTTAACGGCGGAGTGAGAGAGAAAGAGGGACGAAGAGTGGGAGAGATGAAATGAGAGTTGTCAAATGTACGCAAGAAGTGCGGTGGCCGAGCGCAACTTTTACATAAGGCACACACACACATACATGTTTATATATTTGTTTGTATGCGTTTGCTGTGACATTCGCACATTGTATGCACTTCCTACAACTTCCTGGCGGCCAGTCCTTCCTTGTCTGGCACGTCGGGCAAAGTCTGGCAATGTCTGACATGTTGTCTGACAGTCGTTGACTTTTGCTTACTTTTTGTGTGTTGGCTGCGCTTGCAACGGTCTCAACTTTAAATTACAGTAAACACTCGTTAAACAGAACGCATTTGATATTTAAAATAAACAAACAATAATTTATTTAATATTAATATTTTTTGATTTCTACACAATTAGAAAATATTAAAAATATCTAAATTTTTTGATGAGCTTTTGATTTTTCTGTTGGCTTGCAATATGAAAAGAAGAAAAATGAAAAATCGCCGCTAATACAAAGTGTCGCTGATTTTAGTGATATCATTTTTCAATTCTCTAGTTTTATTTGTTTTCTTGGTAAATAAAGAAAAGAAAAGACAGCAAAATATTTCTTTATTCAATTCTGTCAATAATTGGATTTGGGCTTCAATTAGAAAGTTTCTTGCATTAAAATTTAAAATTCCATTTTCTAGAGAATTTCCGTCGACGAAAGTTTTAATATACAAGGGTTTACTGTATTTTGATATAGTATAATTGACTTGTAAAATCGACAAAAACAAACAACATTTCATTTCAGAACTAATGACTTGTGTGCCTCATATTATCAGTCTTTAATAAGTTGTCCAACTGTATAAAATAAAGTGTGAGTGAGAGAGAGAGAGACGGAGAGACTTTACAGTATGCACACTTTATGATTACTTAGATTGGTCTCAGCACAGCTGTCATATTTATGGGCTTATTGGGACAAAGACGTTTGTTTTCTCAGCTGTTGCAAGTGTGTACATATTTTGTGGAAGGGCTAAAATCCAAATAAACCAAAAGTTTATTCCTGAAATCGTAAAGTTTTTTAAGTGCGTGGGCAAAGCTTTTAGGTGTCTCCGATTGCTACAATACGCTAAGATGATGGATAGTTTATAGTTTAGGTGTTATTGCAGCGACGATACCTTTCGGGCCCATAAATATGTGCTAAAAGAATCGATTGGAAAACACTTGTCCAAAGAGCATCGAAATTGCTACGAAAAGTGTTATTTGAGAGGCATAAAATGTTATTTTTTTACTTAACAAACGACTAATTTTAAGATGCGAGTTGTTAATGAACATTTTCCTGCTCATAAAATATTGCATTGCATTGCGGAAAGTTGTAATTTAAATATTTATAGAAATTTGATTAGAAGTTGCAAAAAGCTGTCAATTGGAATTAATAAATAATACAATTTTGGTTAGCCTAAGAGGAAAAGGTTTTAGGCAGGTTGTCCAACAGGGAACGCTAACCGAAATTAAATAAATGAAATTCTGAGTTGTAAAAGGAATTCAACATTTGTTTCAAGAACCAGTAACAATAATTGATATTATGATTAACCAAAACATCGAAGTGGTACAGAATTATGGGTGTTCTGGTTTTTACTTGATTCTTCAAACTTTTTCTACTGTTATGCAATTAAAAAGCAAAATAGTTTGGAAAAAATATATTAATTTTTGCACTTTATGAACCGGATCTGGAATCAAAAGTCGTTTCAATTTGCGGTCATGACCAGGATGCTTTCAAAGTTAATATTTCACTCAAATTTTGAACGTTTCTGCGTTTCTTACAATGGAAAATTTATTATTTGCACTTACAACTTTTCTTATTTTTTAATGTTTCCCAGAAGTTTCTTAATTTGAACTTAAGTGTGGAATAATTGAGAGGTCTTTACTTCTTACTCAACTCCTAAGCAGATCATTAAAAGGTTATCGCGTCTTATTTACACCCAATAAATTAAGCTACAATTTGCGATTTCACTTAAAACTCGAATTGTGCTCTTTTAATGCGATTTTTGGCGTTCTTTTGTCTTTGATTGTGTGGCAAAGTCACTTTATAGAAATAGCACCCGAACTCAACTCTATAATATCGAAGTTCTGTCATTAAATGCAAGTCCTTAACAGACAGTCAGACATTTAGATCCAGACATAGACAATGCGAACCCAAACTGGGAACTGGGAACCTGGCAGGGCATTAAATTGTGAGACTGCAAAAAGTTGCTCGGTTCGCAGTTGGCGAAGTTAAACACTTAAAAACTGCCACAAAATCAAAGAGCACAGAATAAGCCAGCAGGCCTCAAGGAGTGTCTAGGATATTGAGCCAGCCCAACAGATTCCCTATAATCATAAGGAAAGTCATTTCTGTCAAAAATAAATATCTAAAATAAATTATATACCTTAAAAGAGATCAAAAAGGATTTTGGAGCTAGTCAAACAGGTTTTCGAGAAAAATACATTGAAAGCTTTATTGTCTTATAACTTGACATAATCACATATTGGTTAGGTTAAATACTAGGTTAAATATTATTAAATAATTTATTATTCTTTCAAATATAATGAATTTTAAAATTATCTGTAAATGAATTTGTATTCCACATAATCTAATCAATATAATTATTAAATGCAAACGTAATCGAATCTACATAAATATTATCTGGAATTAATTTAAATCCTCACATCTGCATTTTGTATTTAAAACAGCAATAATAATATTTATAGTTTATTATTATTATTAAGTTATCAACCATTATGGACATTATTTAGCTGATGCCTCCTCCTGCTTATCTTCATAAATATCCTCAAGTACCCTTGCAAAATCACGAATCAAAAGTTTCGCACAACTCGTATTTGGTTAGTGAAGTGGCGGATGTGTTGCGTGGATTTTGGTGGTGCTGCTGATGATGGCGACTCCAGCACCATGTGCTCCTTGTGTGGTACCTGCTGTTTCCCTCAGCTCAGCTCTGCTCTGCTCTGCTCCAGCCTGAAACACAAGTGCAGTTGGCACTTGGCAGTTTCGCGCTTTGCAAATCGTATGAAACGGGCCAAAATTAAAATAAAAGGCGCTAACAGCCACAAAACTTTGCCTACTCCTTTCTTTATTTCTTTCTTTCTTTTCTTCATTCTTTTCTTCGCTGGCTTTCTCTCAACGATTTGCCTGCCTACCTATGCAGTCCCTAAGCCCCTCATCCCTCGCCCAGCCTGACTCCTTCTCAGCCTCGAGTAGCATCTCGAAATAAATCTTCGAATGGCTTTAACATGTTTTCAGCGCAAGTTTTGCTGTGCGGCATTATGTCTGCCCCTGTGATTTATACATACTAAATAATTTATTGGACAAAAAAAAACATTTTCTTTCCTATGGTTATTTTTTCTCTTTTTTGGTGTGTGTGTTCTCACTCAAATGGTTTTACTGTGTCGGCAGCTGGAGTACTTTAAGTGCGAGATGGACTGTTTTCCCATAGTTTTTCATTTCATTGCATTAAAAGTTTGGGCCTTATTTGTTTTTAAACTAGTAATCCATAAGTGTTAAGTTGTGGTTTGGTATGCAGTAAAGAAGGTTTGTTAACTATAAATGCACAAGAAGATTTGTTAACTATAAATGCACAATTTTCAACTAATATTAAAGAAGGAACTCAATACACATCAGAGTGAACTTTAAAAACGAATTTTTCATTTATAATGTTTGTGGTTGTTTCAAGATAAATTTCGAATCAATAAGCGAAATTCCTTTCCTAAATATCCACAATTTTGAAATACTAAATAATAAGTAAAGGTTTGGTTGATTTTAAGATTTCAGTTTTTTGTCTTGTTGTTATTTTTAATATTTTTAATAATGATTGTAAAAGTACAAACAGAAAAGTTGTTTTGAAATCAACGTTTATTGTTTTTTAAATATTTTTTACTTATATTTTAGCAGAGCAATAATGTTTTATATTTAACGAACTTGAAAAAATAATTTTTAATAGGATAATACATATAACAATCTAGCAATACGTCCCAAATTGGGTTATAGAAATAAATTCGATTTGATGTTATTTAAATGTTATTTAACTACTAAAGCAGCCAACTTTATTTATATTTATTTTAAGATAGTTATTTAAGGGAAATCAAACTCAAACATGGTTGTATTCAATTACTAAAGATTTCCCATTCTCATTTTGCACAGTGCATGCCAAATACTTCAATGAAATTCGATGAAATCGAAACGTGTTGCATTTGCAAAGAACAACGTTCCATCTGCTGAGCTGCTGAGCTGCTGAGCTCCTACTCCATCCTCTCAATCTGTGTGTGTATCTTGCTTCCTCTTAGTTGCAACACATTCCGCGAAAACTTTTTATTTTTGGCCAGCTCATCGCTCTTTGCGTTGACATGAACGACGACTTTGACGTCATCGTCGTCGTCGGCTTCATTTGAAACTTATTGCTCGCTGGAGCTGTCAACGTGGTTGAAACGGAGACGATGGTTTTGGTTTTGGTATGGGTACCTATAATTTCTTGTTGTCTTGTGTTTTTTTCTATAAGATGACTGCAAATTCGATTTGACGTATTGCCTGCAAGACATAGTCATAACAGGGCAACAAGTTTCGTGTCGATCTCGTTAGCCAACTAACAAACCATAAAACATATGCAGATGACAGAGTAATATGTATAAGCATTTTAAAATAGGTTTTGCCTCTCAGTCTGTCTTTATCAATATTTATATATTGTATATTTGCCATCTCTTTCTACCTGTGCGTGCGGTCCAATGGAGCGTTTCATTTTGCGCTGGCCGTGTCGCAGTTGTTGCACCTTCTGCTCTCGGCCGTAACTAATGACTGGCAAACACTGTTGCCACGCCCAGTGCATTAAGATTTATGCACAAATTATTGAAATGTTAATGAGCAGTGCACTGCGGTTCGAGGGGTGCTCGAAAAATTCTAATAAGTTCGTTTAACAATTGCTAGTGTGTTTCTAGAAATTAACATATATCCAAATATAAAATACAATTTTTATATTCAACTTTTGAGCCTTTTTTTTTTTATATGTCCTAATTATTGAAAAAGTCAACATCTGCTTTTATTAGGCGATTATTTTGATTTATATTGAAGAGAAACACAGATCTTCTAATTACTTTTATATATCAGATCTTTTTCTATGCTTAGTCATTTTTGAAATTATTTTATTGATTTATTTTATTATTGACTATTAATAGAAATTATACAATATTAAAAATAAAATAATAAATAAAAAAATGATTTAAAAATGAAAAAAATAAATATATATTTGGAGATATTTATTTATAAATTAGCTCAACATTATTAGCACTACATGCTTACAACTTATAAGTTGTAGTGCTACTCTCAAAGGAGTTAAAACAATTAAGATACAATTTGAAGAATAAATATAAATATAATTACACATTTTCTCTTAAATCTAATGAATGTAAAATGCATTTTTTACAATATTAATTAGTTTATTTAATGGATTTATTTAAGTCTTGTCCTTAAAGGAAGACTTAAGCCAAATTTAGTCGGAAATTGTGCAAAAAACTCAACTCAGTAATTGTTGTGACAGCCCTCCCAGCGGTTTTCCTCAAACCCAACGGAAAATGATTGAAAAGTGTGGATCATAAAAATGGGCATGGTTTTCGGGCAGCTGTAAATCAAAGAGTTGGTAACGAGCTGATTAGCGTGTTAACTGCGCAATTATTTTGTTGTTGTTGTTGTTGTTGTTTCTCTGCATTTATTTTTTTCTCATCTTTTTTCAATTTCGGAATTTATTTGCCTCTGTGGTTGCTGATGGCCGATTTGACGAGCGGTTGACGGCTTGTTAGCCTGATAATGATATATAGCCATCGAAATGTCAAAATTAATAAGCACTCATGGCTATTTAATGAGCCGCAGTTAACGCTTACGACATCAACTGAAAACCGCTGTCACACATTGGTTGATCGCAGCGGTGGGTTAAAAGCTAATTAGTAACGCTATTTCTGCAATACTTGGAATTCATCCTCGGCGACTCATCTGGAATCACTTAATTGGTATTGTCTGCAGTCTGGGTTCAGTTTTGGTATTTGGTATTGAATGAACGCTTTTCTCGATTGCTGTCAGCTACTTAGAGTTTTCCATATTTTGTGATTATTTGAACAATTGTATTATTATATATATATATAATTTTAATATTTAATAGTTATTTAATGTTAAGATTTGTAATCCATATATTAAATATATTTATCTTATGGATAACGATTTTTAAAAGCTCTTTTTCAATTGCAATAAACTACTTGTTTTGCTGGAAAATTTCATTAATATATATAGTTCGCATAACCACAAACAGACAGACAAATATGGCTATATCGACGTTTTTTCTGTTCAAAAGTATATATGTATATCACAAGTGGGAGATATATTATTCTGCGCCTACCTTGCCTGCCCTTAAGCTACTTCATTTTATCCATTTTTAATGGCAAAACAAAATGAATAAATAATAAAAATAAGTCATAAATTCCAAAAATTTGTTCCTAATTACTCCCATTTTGTCTCATGGATTTATCAGTTGCGCTTGGCGTATAACCAAATATTCTCGCTTTACATTACAAGATGAATTTATTTTTGGCAAGCAGCCAAGATTCCCTGTATTGGTTAACATTAATTTGCTTATAACTTTACAATTTGTTGTACTTTTACTTAATAGCGAAAACATAACCAGGTCGAACAAAGTAACTATCTGTTAGGCTTCACTGTAGCGCGCTTCAATTGACAGCGCACCCCTTGCTTGTCACATATGCAAACATTTTTGATGAACTGAGCGGAGAGCCGGGTAACCGAGCACCAACCCCAAATTCACAACGTTAGCTTCCCCGCAAGAAATTCCCGTGCTACATTTTAATTGTTCATAATTTATGAACTTGTCGACAACGACGACGCCGACGACTCCGTCGACAACATCATAAAAGATCCCCCCCAAAACATACATAAACACAAACAGAATGTTATGCAATGCCACGCCTCCCAAACAATCTGTGCATAGAAATGAATTTCATTTTGTTGTCATTTGCTTTCATTCATTCTAAACGAGTAGAAGAGGGGACGGGGTGGTGTGCACCAGACCAGAACCAAACAGACCCGCCGACCAAAACTGAACCCCTGCTCTGCAAACACCTGGCACCTTACACGCCTTACCTTTCACTAGATGACAGGAGAGGGGGGATGTGGCAGGGTGGCACGCTTAAGCAGACGTCACTTTTGCTAATTAAAAGTTCAATGCGCAACATTTGCAGCAGCAGCAACATCCAAATGGACAACAACAAGCAGAACAACAATGACAATGACAAAGGGAATGAGGTGAACGAAAATAAAAGGGAACAATAAAACAGAGCAGTTTGTTGTATTTGTGTGTCTGGTCGAAGATTCAATACTCTAACAGTTCATTATTGTATAATGTTTGGTTTAATAAGATGCTAAACCTAACAGAAATTTGCTCAACATTTAAATAAAAACCAAAATCAAATTTCTTTTGCTATTGCATAAAATATATGATGATTAGACACTCTTGCAGATCATTATTATATAATGGCTAGGTTACATTTTATTATTATGCCAACCTAAAAAATTCAAATGTTCTTATTATTCTATTGCTCATGATATATGATGATTAAATACTCGTGTAGATCATTATTATATTATGGAAAGATTAAATTTAAAGCGAAATCAACTGAAAATTTCAATAAAAATCAGAGTCCATTTTTTTTTGTATTGTTATTGATACAAGATATATAATATATAATATCCAAATAGGCCAATAGAGTTTTTAAATGACTCAAATGCAAAAGTTAATTCATTTTGAAGCAGGTATAAAAGTGAATTGAGCCGTGATAAGCGTATAAAAAACATGAACGTAGTTAATTTATTTCGAACATTCTTAACTTGTCAGCCTTTTGTTCGGCTGAGTTGTCTCTCTGATTTCCGTTTTCTGTTTAAAATCTGTTTAAAAATCCGGTTTCAATTATTTTATTAATTGCGCAACGTTATGCAAATAACGATTGGGCTGTCTTTTGCAATGTGACTCATTCACAAATGCTGTCCAATTGCATTGCATAAAGATTCAATTGATGATAAAGACATAAACACATGCTGAAAAACATTTTCAATTATTAATGAATTAAAGAAACTCACAATTATGATTGCATAACATGCATTTATTGAAGTTGCAAGCATTTCTCTGCAAACGTTTTAAGAACTTTGCTTGAATTTGGTGAGCCAAATGAATCTCGAAATTTAACCCATTATATAAAATTACATTTGGCTGTGCCACTTAATTATACAACGTTTCGTCTGCCCCCCAACTCAACGAACCACCAAAACCACCACACACGCACACCTGACACACACACACACACACACACACACACCCACACCTAGTACTACACACAAAATACGCATATAAAAAAGCACACAAAATCACCTGCGAGTTTTGACACATGGACACCCAACGGTTCCAGGGGTTTTGCAGATGGCTGGAGGGGGAAGTGGAGGTGTGGGGTTGGAGGTGGGGGCGGCCCAGTCCAACGTTTACTTATTTATGACCTCGCTGGTAACATTTGAAGTTATATTTTTGATTTTTTCTGTTGAGCTTTGGGTCTTCTACACTAAGGGAAAAACTGCGCTGAAATTTAGAAAATCTTATTATTTAAGGATATTTCTAAAAACCAGAGCCTTTCTTCTCATAACGCAATGGTAGATTTTTCTACAAAATTTAGAAAAGGATTTCCATATTAGTTTTTATGTACTATAAGTAAGATACGCCGCTTCTAAGGCAAAAAACAGATAAACTTTAAAAAGCAGTCGAAACAGCGAATTTCAAAAGTTATTTATAAATTTTAGTTAAAACTGAAGGTTTTGGATTTCCACTTCTTAAAAATCGAAAATATTTTGTAAATATAGAAACATAACTTCATATTTTACAAATTTTAATAAGAAATATTTCTAAAAATAAGGCTATTTCATTAATATATTTTATTTATTTCATAACAACCTAAAATATTTCGGTGAAATAGAAACAAGACTTTCTATTTTAAGGAATGTCTTTTGGTAAATTTAAAAATTATTTTTGAAACAGGAATACATTTTTTAGTTATCAGAGTGATTTCTTAAAAATTTCGGTTCGAGTGTAGACGTTGCTATGAAGCGCAAATGTTGACAACCGCAACATCTGAACATTCCCTGTCACAATACATTCCGACACTGGCAAACACTGGAGTGGGTCGGGATGGTAGGGGGAGGGGTGTTAACTTTTCTTGAAGTATTGGCATTTGGAAAAATATTTTTCATGGCTATCTGGTCATAATTACAGCAGAATGTTTCGGCTATTAGATGAACTTTAACAGCTAGCCGAGCAGAAAAATATATGAAAATAACATGATAAACGGCCAAGTTTTACATGGAAAAGTTTTAATAACATTGCCATAGATCTGAATGTGTGCCCTTAATATGAACATGCCTTCGTTAGTCAAAAAACTGTTCCGTGCTTTTGTGTATTTTTAGCGGTTTTCAATTTGTGGTACGTGCTCGGCGGCCATAAGTGTTCCCTGGTGTGCATTTAAGTGCTTTCGGATTGATTAAGCCAACATATTTTGTCAGCCAAGGGATATCATATATTATGACTATTAATTGAATTGCAGTTTATGGTGCTTTAAAATAAGGTAAACATTTTTTTCGTTGTAAAATGCTTAAATAAATTCTCTGAGGAATTAAATATCTGAATGTGTTTTACTTGTGTGTCTGACTGTGAGTTACAAAAAATACAAAAATTAGAATAAATAGATTGGATTTAATCAATGTAAATATTTAAATCTATTATTCGGTTAATTACTGAATGGCTTTAATCTATTATTGGGTTCTTTTAATATTGTAACTTTAAGAAATAAAACTAAACCTGACTCATAAATATATTATTATTATAAAGACAATATAAAAGCAATTTAAAGAATAAATTATACATAAATGGAAATTTTTTAAAAGAAGTTGAATAGAATTTGGTCTGAATACAATCGTAAAAGTTTGTTTTTAAGCCAGAAGCACAAATCATTGTTGAGTTGAGACTATTCAATTTAACTAAAATATTTTCTTAATTTTACATTTTAATTATTACAATAAAAAGAAAACAGCGAATAAAACTAATACTCTTTTGCAAGAAAACCAGTCTTAGCAAGTATAATCGAAAATTACAAAATTAAATGTGTTGTATAGTTAAATAACCCTTTAATAAACCTCTTTTATTATAGGCGCTACCCCTGGCATTGAGCTAAATAGCCATAATTACGTGCGTATATTTAAAAGTACATTAAATAATTGTGCACTGCCTCCTCCCTCGTTCATGCCACACCCGTCGCACGTATAACAAATTACTGGACTGCAAAATGAAATTAATTCAAAATAAACAGCAGGGTGGCTGGCTTGTTGCCTCAAGGAATCAGCGAGAGCGAAATCAACGTGCATAAATCTACATTAAAATTTCACAGAAAAAAATAAGACAAAAATAAGAAGACAACCAGAAAATACAGCAAATTCCATTTGCCAGTTAAATTTTGTGAAATTTACTTTTGTTGCACCGACATTTGGTTGTTGGCAAGTGCCACGCCCACACAGCTGCCGCTTGAGGAGGGCGGCAACCTCTGAAAATTTAACGGGCTCATTCGAAGAAATGAGTAATGTCGTTTGTACTTAATTTGAATGACAAATGTCTCAGTGCCGTAAACGTATTTATTACGCTCACTGTTGTTGTTCTTCTTCTTCTTCTTCCTCTTCCTTTTCCCCTTTCTTTTATTTTTCTTGATCTTGTTGCTTATGCAAAGGGATGCTCCCAAATAGTCTGGCATAACTTCCACATGCCCCTCCACCGACACCATCCTTGCCACCATTACATCTGTCATATATCTTGGCACTTGCTCAGCTGTCGCTTGTTGTTTGTTTCTTTGTTTGTTTGTTTGTTGTTGCCTTCATTAATCGTTGCATGCGCAACGATTTAACAATATTTTCCTTAATTATTCAAAGGCCAAGTTCTATTGACTTAAGTACTTATCGTGACTTGTGTGTGTGATGTGTGTGTGTGTGTGTGTTTTATTGTTTATATTTGTTTATTTATTTACTCTAAATGCCCAATGTTATTTAAGATTTAAACTACAGTTCATATTGTAAGAGTAACTTGAAACTATGTAATCAATGGCTGAACTTACGCAACTATAAAGTAAAATATTTATTTTATTTATTGCAGCATGGAAACCATGATTACGAGAAAATACAGATAGAAAAATGCCAGCGCACATTTATTGGAAGACTAAGCAAATTCGGGCAGTTTTGCTCGTGGTAAGTGACATTTTCGTGAAAATACAATATGCATATATTAAAAATAAAGTAATATATATTAATAATATAGTAAAGCTAACTCCCTGAAAAATTCAGTGCACAAATTGTGCTGTATAATTTGTAAAAATATGAAAATACTTTGAAGAGTTGATCAATAAAATGCCAAGGTATATTTAGAAATCTAGCATTCTTGCATTTGTGCAGCAATTGGTATTAATAGAAGAGCTATAAGCTCAGACGAGGCACAATAGATCTGGCAAGAGATCTAATAATAATAATAATAATCAGATATAAAAATAGATTCGAAGACTTAATTTATAAATTTGTGGCTTTGATTGCTATCGATCAAATGAGTTGAACTTGAGTAGAATACACCACACTTATATTCCAAGTTGAACTCTATCGACGAACGGGCATAGGTTTATGGGGTCCTTCTGTCTTTTATATGCATTTGCACAACTTCATTACACACTTTTTGCTCATTTTCAATGGGTATATAAAGAATATGGAAAGCTATATTGGGCAAAAAGGGAAATCATGTTTTAGTTAACAGAAGAAAATAGCTGATTCGAATGAAATTTAATTTAGACCTTTTGCAAATTTTCAAATTGTATACTTATATATTTTATCACTAATTGCATAGTTTTATTAAGTAAATATTAATGTATTTTAAGTAGAGATGTAGTTGTTAATCAAAATGGGTTCGTCTTAATATTTGGTTGGATTAGATTACTATGTGGTATCCTTCTTAAAGCACAATTTACTTATAATGTAATGTGTATCCACAAGATTATTAAGTCTCCCACATAACAATATAAAATGAGGGCATGATTTCATTGTGGTAATCATTTGGGTAGACCTAACTGCAACTTAAATATGGTCACATTATCGTTAAAGCCAGTTGCCAGTCAAAAACTGTGTGACAATTATAAGCCCCAGCAGTAAAGTGGCCAAAAAGCCTCCAACCCTTTTTCTTTGGCCCAAAGAAACGTTCATAAATTTTAAAGTAGCACTCACAAAAAAAAGGACAGGCATCAACTTTTCGCAAAAATGTAATAAAACATCAAATTACCAATCATTTAGATGGCGGCAAGACAAGTCAAGGATGCGGAGGAGTGGGCTTGGGGGTGTGTGAAGGTTGAATCCTTTTTTGGGCTACTGCTGCTTTGACCAGGCTTTGCTCAAGAAGAATTTGAGTTGGACAGCAACACGTGCCGCTTTGTGATTGCGGATACTTTTCGTCGGATTTGGCCAAGCGTCGGCATTTTATAGCGGCAATGAAGCAAAGCGAGATGCTGCAGCCAGTTCTACAAAAGAAAAAACCCAATCCCAAAACCCAACTCTACACTCAATGTATTTGGCTGGTCATTGACTAAAAAGGATTAGGTCATGTGGCTTGTATGTGTGTGTGTGTGTGTATGTGTGTCCCTTTCTCTAATGTGTGGGCGTGGCTGGGAAGCATACAACTTGTTACTGTGTGCACATTAACATAATGTATTTTATTTGGCTGCTGACTTGTAGGGCCCCACAGTTAGAAATCACTTAAGACGCTCAATCCTCCACAGCTCTCCCACCCAATTTAGCTTAGTTCGTTTCAAGTTACCCACAGTTCGATTGATTGGAGTAGAGGTCCAGTCTGAGGGGTTGCTTGGCTTGGTTTGGTTTGATTTGGTCTGTTTTTGGTTAAGCAACACTGCCTACTTTTCACATCAACCTTGCTTGTGCTGTCTCTCTGTGTGTGTCTTTGCATTTGTTTCGACTTGCGTGAAATTGCAAAATCAATCAATTCGATTACGTATACGTAATATTTATAAATATTTAATGTTAAGCTTTATACGCATTTTTGGCCAGCCCTCCAGCCTTCGATATGTAACGATACGAAACAATACAAAATACGATTCTATGTTATGTAAATGCCATTGTCTACAGAGGGGAGGTGTGTGTGCGTGGGTGTGGGTGTGGGTGAGGATGAGGGTGTGCTGTGTTTTATGAGCTTGCTTCCCCTTCGGTTGTCAGGTCATGTAGCAGGGGCTCCAATGAAATGGTTTCGATATGTTAATAAGTAATGTTGAGGCAAGTTTTCGCATAACCTCAAATTTGCTGAGCTCATTTGGGATATTAAATATATGTACATGTATATATATATTATATATATATCTATAGAAATTTTGCAGTTCAATTTGAATTGTTATTATGACATTGGCAGGGGATATTCTAATTTTCTTACGAATTGTCGAGGCACAAGAGGGAGAGCCCATAAAGTATATATGATAAAAATGTTGAGCTTTTACTTCAAGATATGGTAAATCAACTTGTTACAATTGCTTCTTTCTTATGATTCAGATTATTTGGTTTATACAGCTGTTTTAGATAGGGCTGCCGCCAAATTAAGTCCATGTTCAAATTTATTCTACATTGCTTGGAGCCACAAGCAAACTTAACCTAATTATACATAACGCTTTTAACATTTGTATATCTAAAATAAATTTATTAATAAAATAAACGAAACGAAAACGAAATAATTTCTTCTTTCATCTTTTTATTTCAAGATTTTTGTTTCTCTTACTTTTTTTAATGTTAACAATTATTTAATCTTTGATGGATTCATGATAATTTATCATAATTAAACTGATCTTGTTGTTTTTGTAAAATCCAAAATCCAAAATGTTTAATTATTTTAGTTCTGAAACTTTGTAAGAGTAATTCATTGGAAATTGTATCTTTCTTATTTTGTTTAATTACATTTTTAGCAACAATACAAACAATTAATATTTAATAATGCTATTAAATTATTTTTAACCTCGCTTTTTATCCTTTTTATCTTATTAGTTAATGAATCACTGATTCAGCACTTCTATGTAGCCATATGTATTTTGGGCAAATCGCTTTATTTCCTAAATATTTCATATTTTTTGTACTGATGCTAATTTATAATAATTAAAAATTAGCTAAGTACGATAAACTATACTTAAATTTTACAATAATAACCTATAGAAAAATTGTTTAACTATTTTGTTATTGTTATTATTAATGAAAAATATGATGTTATTTTGTTCTTCAATTTAGTGGAGTCAACGTCAAGCTTATCTATTTTAATTTGTTGCATTAAATATTTCATAGCATTAAAAACTATTTATATTTAATGAGGCATTTAAATTATGGGATTTGTAATACTGTTAACCTCAGTTGGCTATTAAATGGTGTTTTGCCCGATTTTGGTTGACCAAATTTAGTTGTGTTTTCAATTGTTTTTAGTAGTTAATAAAATATGGAAACTGTTGTAAACCTAAATCAGAGCCTCGCATCCTGCTTACCCACCTGCTTCCAAAAGTGACTGCCATATTTTAAAAGTATCCTTTTTTTTTGGTTCGTTTGCCGTTGGACTTTCATGCAGTGGAGGCTTTTAAATAAATGCCGTATTTTTTGTCTGAATCCACCAATGAGCCAGCGAGAATACAAGTTGGTTGGTTTAATTGTTTTAAAATGTTTCTGGATAGCACAGCGTAGTGGCAGAGGCGTGGAGAGGAGGGGGCGTGTGCTGCGTGGCGTGAACTGTTTTGTTGCATTTTATTTGCGCACATAATTTATGCATGTGTTGCCTTTGACTGAGCTCCCAAAGCGCTCCTGCTCTGCGGTGTTATCAAGGATTCCGAATGGAATGGTAAATGACGGCAAAAGTCAAATTGTGAGGTTTGCCACCGAATTGGACAACGAAAAACAGACACTGCATATTTTCTTTTAATTTTTCAACAGATATATTTGCCAAGTGTAATTTAATTATCAATATAGAAAGTGAAAAGCATAGTCATAATAAATGTGTCACAATTAATAATCCTGCAGATTTCAAATTTGGCATTGAGCCATTTATTATATATTTGACAAAAGTGAAGAATAAATAAAAACATTGAAATGAGAATCGCTATTTGTAATAAGCTTGGCGTTGAATGGCTTTTGTTAATTACGAACGGGATAAAAGGCTTACCATAGAACCGACTTTAGTTAATACAGAGCAACTGGATCATGGCTTCACTTTCAGAGCCATCAAATAACGAAAACTATTCGAACTGTTAAGCCAGCATTTAAGGCAACCATTTGCATCCGAAAAACGCATATATGGGTCATAAAAATAGTTGGCTGTGCGGTTGAGCTGATGGCTCAACAGTTGAGAGTTTAGCGATAATTGCATGACAGTTTCACGCATCGCTATCGCAAAATTCACGGACTGCAAATTGCTTCGTATTAATCAACGTCGGCGGCACAGGACCCGCACATGCCTCAGGACCTGTCCGACACATACACACACGCACACACACACAGAAACACAGAACACAGACTAGCCACCAAAAATGTGTGTTCTGTTGGCTTGTACACATCGCTTGCTCCTCTGTTTTGTGTATTTTTGGGTGTGGGTGTGTGCGTGCCTGTTGGTGCGTAATAATTGCTTGGCCATAGGCTCAGCGTCAACTTCACAGAGACACTTCTACACACACACACACACACACCCCAACAACACACACAGAGACCCACACCTGCCACAGATAGTTCGTGGTAGTCAGTCGTGTGATTAGCCACACACACACACACACACACACACAGGCGAGTTTATGTGTCTGTGTGTGTGTGTGTTTGCATGTGTGCTGGGCTCCCTTAGCCACTGCGAGTGCACGAAATTATGCGGAAATTGTTGCATATTTAAGTGGGCACGCGTGTATAACTGTAAAAAATACTTGCTCTGCTGTTGCCGTTGTAAACGTGTGAAAATGCTGTTAAAGTTAATTGTGTGCGGATTTGGGGAATGTGCTGAAAATCAACTAGAAAGTTGCACCCATAGAAATTAAACATATAAATGTGGCTTTGACTTGTTTGAAAATATCTCCTTTTTTGCTGTGCTAGCTAAATTGTTAAATACAATTTCTGAATAACTTTTGTGTTTATCATTGTGAAACTTTTAGGATATTGAGATGATATATACAACAATAAATTTGTAACAAAAATTATAGTTTACCACCCCAACAGAGAGAGAGAGAGAGAGAGAGAGAGACACAGGCATATACAGGAGACAAAGAATGAATATCTTTCGTGAAGAAAAAGGCAGGAAGATTAATAGAGAAAACACAGAAAGGAAGAGATGAAGAAGGAGATAGATTTTATGATATAAAGCTGATTCAGGATAGAGATTAAGAGAGATTAAGAGAGATGAGAGACAGAGAGAGGGAGAGAGAGAGACAGAGAGAGAGAGAGACCGAAATAGAGAGATGTAGAGCGAGTAAAATATATTTTTTAAGAAACTTAAGTATATATCATCAGATAATATTTTTGGTTTTTAATTCCGATTTGCCTGTCTACGATAAATTAATTCTACTAAAATGAAAATTGACAATTAAATCAACTTAATTTGTGTCAGATTTGCTTATTACGTTACATGGATTAATACTACTTTGAGCACTAGTTTTCTCTGAGCTCATTTAATAAACATGAAATTCAAAGTGCTCATCGCTATTTGTGCAGCATTGCATTTGACATTGTCAGTGGGATTGTCTGTTTTGAATGTTGTATAACTTATTAATTCTTATTAAATATGCTTTTCATCTATTTGTTTGCTATGTTTGATCAAAAAGCTCAAATTAAGCAAACACAAACTGCAATTATTGCAGTGTTGTAAATTGATAACTGTCTTCTTGCGATTTCTGTGCAATGCACTCCAACTGAATTAAGCCAATTAGGCAAATTCTTGTTACCAACTCGAATCTCAGACACAATCCAATAGTCCGGCAAACCCCAAAAACCTCAAACCCAGCTGCACACTGAGCATATTCAACCGCAAAGAGAAAATTCAACTTCAGTCTGAACAAATTGATAAATTAATTTTTGCTCAAATTGAAATGCATAACTTGCTTTTGTTGTGTATTTTGTTTCTGTTTCCTTTGAAGTCATTTGACCGGTGCACAAAAACTTTGAGTAATTGCCAAAAGAAAAGCGCCGAAAGTATACAGCTGGACTTGGGTAAAGCCAAAGAAAAGCATAAATTCTACACAGTTTGTTAGACATTGTATTGCCCATAGAACACGAACATATATACGTAAATATACACATATACACACACACACATATACACATACACATACACATATACATACATATAAATATATAACAAGTTGCTCCCCCTCTTGGGTGGCAACAATGCCAAACTCAACTATTATTGGCACATTACGAAGCAGCTAAAGGGGCGAGCGGGTGAGTTGACTTGTGAATTGCTTTCGTTAGGGTCAACACACACACGCACACACATTCAGACACATAATGCACACATATACACACCAATCCACTCTCAGCCACATAACAATTGCTAATGTACAAAATATTTCATGATTCTGCAGTTGGCTTACACCCTTGCAGAGGAGATTATCATTCTGTCGGGAAGTTTGCAACGCACCACAAGAAATATCTTCTTCCCAATATATTAAAGTTATCCAACCTTTTTAAAATATCAGCAAACATACTTTAATATGTGAATTTAGACATTTAGAATTTAAACCGAATCTTCTGAGCTGTTCATCTGTCAATTTAGCACTTCAAAATTAGGTATGTCATCTTACATATTATAACATCTCACAGCCAACGTTTTGAAGATTCTTGACATTTGGTACATTTTTTTATTATTTTATCAATATTTCTAGAGAAATAATAAACAGAAAACCATAGAGAGCATTTCAAGAAGACAGCTTTTACTTCTGTATTTAACTTTTTAAAATATCTCAAGCATATCTTCCCTTATTCAATATCCAATTCGGGCATTATTTATATTATTATTATTAATATTCTTGATATTATTATTAAGTTTATTATTCATTTTGTGCTTATGGGTGTGCACACAAGGTATCTCGCAGTCGAGTATTCATCAATTTATTACATTGAATTGTTGATATTTGTTTTTGTTGCTGACTTTGCTGCATGCAACACTAGACTTGCATTCTTTTATTCATTCATTTCATTCAGTTTGGAGTTTTGGCTTCTGTTCCCCATTTGTCTATTCTGCTCTCTTCGCTATTCTATTCTATTCTATTCTATTCTATTCTCTTTAGTTTCCCTTCACTCACTCATTTGCAGCTGAATTCAGTTGGTTTGTTGCCGGCTCTTTTTATCACAACATTCAAACATATAAAAAGTAGAAAAACTGCTAAAATGACGCGATTTTGTAACTGTGGCATTGTTAAGAGGTCTCTGGATTGCAGTTCGGCAAGAAGGGAGTGTGGGGCAAGGGGTTGTTTGTAATGAGGGACGATAGGGTGGAAGTTAAGGAAGGGGGATGGGGTCGAGTGGGGGTCGCTGGAAACGTCCCCACGACAGCAGCGACCACAAGCGCTACACAAGTTGAGCAAGTTAGTTTGGGATAACAATTTTATTTATACCACGCTTGTTATATGTAAAGTTATTTGTGCATATTAATTAAACATGTAATGGGATTGCTTTTATATATTTATTTATTTAATGTGTACAAACAGTACAAAAAGTTTCAAATTAAATAATTTACAATCAAAATAAATTATTTAATAAAAATTTTAACAAAGTCAGTGGCTATTAAAATGTGAAATGTAAGACCACAATCAGATTTACCTTAAGCATAATTAGTGTATAGATATGTGTATATATTAAAGAGAGTATATATATATGTAAAAGTAGCAGCAATCTATCTACCAAATTTGGTGACTCTAGCTTTATAATAGTGGAATATATGTGGTTTTATCTTATTTGCAAATTTACTTATTTATTTAAAGTCGACTAATATCAGTCGACACAGAAAAATACAAACATTTTAAGACTAATTAAATTTAAATCAAATCAAAAAATAAATTTAATATGTATGCTTTGTAAATTTAAATTTAAAAATTATGATCGATATTATCGATATTTCCAGAACCTCAATGTTGACACCTTATCGGACTCAGGGATAGTTAAATATGTGTGTCCAAGTTTCAGAACTCTAGCTTTAAAGGTGTCGAATAAAGTTGCGGTCACTAGAGACAAACAGACTATAATTATAATTATAATTATAATACAAGTGAAAATGAATGCTCCTCGGCACCCAATGTCCATTATCTTTTGTCTGCTATGGTAAGCACTCCTTCAAAGGAACTAAAATGCCTTGCTCCGTTGCAAGTAGGTCAGTTCACAAAAAAAAATTAATGATTTACTTTTGCAACTTTTGTGTATAGTTCTCATTCTCATTCTCATTCTTCCAGTTTTTTTTTTTTATTGAAGTGCCAGTCACAGTGCCGCAACGGAGAGAACAGTCATCTAATAGCCTGGTAACAACAATAACAGTCAGGACGGATATATATGTATATATATGTATATATATTTGCCATGTACATGAGCATTACATGGATAGTCGAAAAAGAAACGCGCAGTAATAAGACTTGTCCATTTGTGGTAATTAATTTTAATGTTGAGCAGCGACAACGTTGGCAACTCTGCTGACCACACGGGCATGTCAATGGACATGGGGCGTCGTCATTTGTGTTGGGTCGTCGTCAATGTTAAACTGAGCAGCGGCAACGGCAGTGGCAGCGACAAATTGAAATTAGAAAATGGCGATCTGCCAACTTGGCAGCTGAAATTGGTGACTGTCACCCGTTTTCGGGGTGTTCGTAATTAGTTCTGGCTGTGACCAGGAGCACCTGCCCATCCTGTAAACACTTTCATAACTTATGTAAAATTTAATTACAACAAATTTCTTCAACTAGTTGACTTTAGTCAACGCACACAAATTGTATGTTCATTTGTTTTTGTGCGTTCTCATGTCTTCAAGATTTAATCTTGGTATCAATTTGTCGAAGTGTGTGTTACATTTCATGTATAAAAAATTGTTGCCTTGCGTGCCGTTGAGTTTTCCTCGGCAATGAAGGACATGAAAGCCTTTTGTTATAAATGGGACAGGTCCGTAAGGAAAAATGTCTCCCGCTTTCCACAACTGCCACAACTTCTATATTCTATTTTCTAGTAGTGTGTTTTGTGTGCGCTTCGCTAGTATTTCTTCACCCACTTCTCGAGTGGATTTATTGTTATATGTAGTAAATATTTTCCTTACCCATTCTCATCGTATTGCGTTTCTTTCTTCTGTCTGCCTGGGCCTCCACGTGCTGCTGCTATTTCAATTTGACTTTGCAACCAAGGTTTTGCGTGTGCCGCTATTTTCTTCTTTTCCTTCCTTGGATTTTCTTTTCCTAGTATTTGTCTATCTGTCCGTTTGTCAGTCAGTCAGTCAGCCAGTCTGTCTGTCTCGCTGTGTGTGTGTTCGTGTATCTGGGCCCGATATTTGTTTGTTTGTTCGTTTGTTTGTTAGGTTGTTTTGTTGTGTTGAGGGCGTGTTAATGGCCTAGGCGTACGAGTGCTTGACAAGTTTTGCGGTGAGTGTTTCTGCCAGAACAACAAGAAGAGGACGACGATGGCGAAGTATACCCAAGAAATAGCAGGCGAAGCTGTGCTATTTGCGGAGATGATTAATGGCAGAAGCGAGCTGGAGTAGATTCGAGTTGACTTCTCCCACTATCCGGACTATTGACGCTGGAGTGGTAAATAGAGAAGTTGACCAACAAAATGATAAAGCATCGAGCATTATGTGATTGAAATGCAAGATATGTTTAGTTACCTCCATACGTTTGAATAGAAAGATGCAAATTAAAAAACGAAGAAGAAGACGAAAAGTTAGACCACATAGAGAACATATATCATGGGTGTCGTCCACTATAGAGTATGGAGTGAGAGGAGTTTAGAGGAGTGAGTGAGTCAGACAGAGAGAGAGAAAGATAGAGAGAGAGAGAGAGAGAGAGAGATAGAGAAATAGACATATTAAAAGTAAGTAGATAAGTGAGGGTGACAGATATAGAGACAGTAGCAGAGACAGAGACAGATGGAGAGACAGAGAATGAGCCAGATATAGCTATATAGTGAGAGAAAGTGAAGGCGAGAGAGAGAAGGTGGTACCGATCAAGTGAGATAGATGTTTAAAACTTCTAAGTAATACTTAAGTAATTATTGAGACATTCATTTTGGATGCTCAACAGCCTATAAATATATTCGAATGGTCGACATGAAAACTTAATTTCAAGTGCTCTCTCGATTTAAAAAAGAAAATAACTAAATAAATAAAAAATAATCGACATCTGAAGCGAAGCTTGTTGTCAAGTGTTCCCTGTAGTTTTTGGGAGCATGACATTCTGGCAGTTGCCACTTGAAATGTTGGCCCATTCGCCAAAAGGCACGTACCAAATACAATAACAACAATTGCTACTCCCTCCCTCTCTCTATCGCTCTCTCTCTCTCTCTCTCTCTTTCTCTCTGTTGGTTGCACACTCGATATCCATGTGGCAGCGGCATTCAAATTTGTAACACTCTCCTGTAATCCATTCGTGGGGTCGTTCATAGGGCGACAGACGTTTGCCTCATCGCACTTGTCTGCCTATCTTCGAGCTGCCATCGACTCCAGTTGGGAACTGCCTTCCCCAACTATCCTGTGAGATTCGTGCATTTTATTTCAATTTCATTTCGATTCGATTTTTGAGTTAATGACTGCAGGACATGCAAAGGCGCACGACAGGACTCTTTCTTTTTCTTTTACTACTATATTTTTTTTGTTGTTTTTTGTCAGTCTTTGTTATTTTCAGTCAACGTTCCCGTTTTCCCAGTTTTTATCTGCCCATTCACAAAGCAATTGATTACTCGCGCCTTTGGCTCACTATCGATGATATTTATTGACAAAGTTTTTTGTCATCAAATAAATATATGCTGTTTTATATACTTTTGTTGTGCTCGACGACATAAACTTCATGCTGGCTTCTAGCTTCGCTTGATTTGTCCTCTAGATATCTCTGACATGAGTCATGAATCGTGTGTGGAAATATTACGATTGTTGTTCTCTTTTGTTTTACAGTCTTTGAACTCAGATATTTTGTTGGCAAATACATTCATAAAACAACAAAGAAAACCGCACTTTTTATATACCTAGAAGTTGACAGTTTTAACTGTTATTATAATATGGATACCTATATCTAGCACAGAGAAAAACTGATGGAGATTTCTTTATTGGATTAGTTTCTTCACGTAATGAATAAGGACTTCAATAAGGAAAATTTAAGATTCGTTAGAATAGCAACTTCAACTATTTTATTTAAGAATTCTAAATGCTGAATAATAAGTTATTTACTATTATGTGTTGTATTATTAAAATTTATTAAAATCATTTGCTTTATTAATGTATAAAATTCCAGATTCTTTACTGGTTTTTCACACTTAAAATTATTATTTATATATTCTATAAAGGAGAGTTAACTCTCCTTTAGATGGCTTAAGTTAATTTTCACGCATATGAGCTTAACTTGTAAGATCTACAAAATGTTCCTAAGTAGAGAACACCAAACGGTAAAAGAGTAAATAATTATTTGGACTGAATACATGCTTATATTCAATTATTTAAGTGTAGGAGTCTAAGTCTTTGTGGTTCCCGCTGGTATCCTAAGAAGCCAGTGTCTGGTGTGGCAAGAGTTAAATGGCTTAAATCAAGTATCACATTTGCCATTTAGCAATCATAAAGTACTGTTGAATTAAGAGAACAATAAAGTGCGTACACTTTAGCCCCGAGACATAGCTTTACATTCAGCATCAGCTGTGCTAACCTAACCTAACCAACTTTGCTGCACCATAAAACGGCTGAAACAGCAACAAGAACTGGCTAAAAAAAAAAAAAAGAAAAGAGTTACAATGCAATGTTGTTGGGGGTCAGGCCAAATGGGAAGCCATAGGAGTTAGGTAGACCGAGGCAGGAACCGAGGCAGACTGCCGGGGACGAAAGCTGCAAACCGGAAACAGTTAACAACGGCTAAGCCCTTGGCCACTTACGGCTGTTAAATGGCCTTAGACTCTGCCCCAGCGGGGTAAAGAGGTGCGAATTTTATTTTTATAGCGCTGCTTATGTCATAGATACAGATACAATTATAAAAAATATATATATATATATATATAGAGAGAGAGAGAGAGAGAGAGGGAAGAGTGAGAGAGGGATTTGTTAGATGTTAGGGGATCCAGGGATGTTTTTTGGACAAAGTGACATTTGACCTATGCTATATGTGTGTTAAGTGCTGCCATCGAAAATTAATGACAAAGTAATGTCAGTCAAATTGATGGACAGGCCCAGACCGACGAATAGACGTGAAAACACGGAGGTAAACCGGCAGGCAGGCAATCGCACATGGACAAAAAGCGTTAACTCCAAACCCAAACCCAAACCCAAACTTAACTCCAACCCTTGGCTGCAACCAAACAGACATCCATCTATCCATCCCTTGTCATGTCAGACGCTCTGACTCTGACTCTGACTCTGTCTCGGGTTTATTGTTGCCATAGCAACTGCTTGTAAAAGTTGAGCGCAGCTTTGCCAATTGCTGCTATTGTTGTTGTCTCTCTTCTTGTTGATGTGTCTCTGTTGTTATTGTTGTTGTTGTGTCTACCTTTGTTTCAGTTGCCCACCACCCAAACCCTCCCATTTTTGGCTCCTTTTTAGCCAACGTTGTTTAACCTTTGCGCATACGAAACATTTTCGCTCATTGACGTTTTGTGCCGCCTGTCGCTTTGAATAAATAACTGACGTGACGCAACAGACACATTCACACACACACACACACACACACACACACACACACACACACTGACACATAGGCATACATACTTGCTTAGATACAGTTACAATACTAAACAATCAACTAGCTCTACACTGCTTACATTTGACAGTCTAATCCACCTGTCCTGTCTGCCTAGCCTAGCCCAACTGCCTAACTGACTGACTGACTGACGATGCTTGGCAACAGCATCCCTACCTCAATCGCCTGGCACTTATGCAAAAATTGCCTGCCTCACGAATGAGCCTGGAAATACATACATATATAGATACTTATATATATATATATATATATATATATTACCCGACTCACGTTTTTCTCGAAATAGACTTGACAGTCGTCTTTTTCTAGCCTTGGCAAAACATATTGCACGGTGGAGCAGTTGCACATAAATTAAAGCGGACATTCTATTTTATGTTTTATCTAAGCCAATTTCATCGTAATATGAAACTTTACAACCGAATTTATGATTTAGAGTTCCTTACTTTCATGTAAATTAAAATGTTTAGCTACTTCCAAGCTCAACCAGATTTTCAATCAGAATATTTGTTTTTGTTATTCACTAAATTGTTCATTTTTACCACTTATTAATTTTAAGAAGAACAACAAATTGTTGTCTACTTTTTTTAAACAAATAATGTTACATTTGACAACTTTTTACCTTTGATATATATTAAAATTGTTAATATTCTCGACTAGATTTTCAATACGCATATCTTTCAAAATATTGTTTGTTGGTTTAATCACTCCTTTTAACCCGTTAATAATTGTAAGAATAAGAAATCTTTAGAGTTGGCATATTTAAGAATTTTAAATATTATTTAAACTTTCTTTCTTTCTCTTGCTTGCAAACAGTCAAGCAAGTCAAGTGAAGTCAAAGGTTGCCACACCTAAATATTCGATAAACAAATAAACCTCTTCGAGGCGTTTAATAGCATTGCAGACACTTCGCTCGCAAGATTAATGTGAACTTTTTAAGCACACAACACTTCCTCGTCCATCTTTTTACTTTGTTCAGCATTAATCAGAAGGCATTAAGCAATAATAATTGCCCATTAACCATTAACCTTTCAGTCAAACCCATGGAACAAATTCATAATTTTCGCACCACTGTGCACATTAACTAACTACCTACAATGACTTCCTGCCATGATGACGCCGACTACGTCCTGAGCACTCACAGCACACGCACATACACACACACACACACACACACACACACACACACATGTACACACAGGCAGCTGCTCGACATTTGACGTATGTTCAAGAAATATACTTCCATGTTTTTGGTGGGTTGTGAAGAGGATGGAGGGGGTGGGGGATGGATGGGTAGATGAGGCAAAGTGAGTTATTGAAACTGCTTCAACTCATAAATAAATAATTACCGGATTCGCATAAAATGTGCTCGTCCAATGTGCTGTTTGCTAATGTTTTTTCCTCTTCCAAGCGGTAGGCAGTACATGGATGCCCCTACAACACCAAAAAAAAAAAAAAAAGAAAAAAAAACACCTACCTAGCAACCCCAAAAAGACGACCACCTACAAAACACATGACTTCCTGAACGTACTCATTGTACACCTGGCTTGTTGGCCCAGTCACAGTCTTTAGTTATTTGTTATTTGTTTTTCTTATGCTTGTGTTGGGGTCGCCAGGGTTGAAGCTATTTCCATTAAGGGGAGCAAGCAGTCGAGGGAGGGTCATGTCGGGTTGGATTTAGGCTCGTGGTGGTAGGTGGTGGTGGCTCGGACCTCAAACACTTGAAACGTGGTAATAGATACTTAAATAGTAATTTAGTAGCTTTTCTAACCGCATGGATGGACATATGAGATTTTACGCCGATTTTCCTAACAGTTTCTCTCTGTATGTGTGTGTGTGTGTGTGTGTGTGTGTGTATGTGTGTGTCCCTCTCTCTTTTACAGCCTTTATTGCACTACATTCAGTTTATCGGACATTTCATCTAGCTGCCAGTTCATCCATCTCTTATGTTCTACTACTGTGCCTGTGCCTGTAAGCCCAATGGGTTTTTACATATTCCCAGCTAAACTGCTATAAAATGGTTTTGTCTTAAGCTTCGACTCGACGTGTGTGTCTGTAACAGGCTAGTTGGATCATGTTTCATGCACAGCACAATTTATGTGGATTCCACTTTAGTGTGTGTGTTTTTTTTGCCTTGTCTGTGGTCCATTTGCCATTGATTTGCCTTTAAGATTAGCCTTTCATATGTCGGCTGTTTATTGTTCGGTGTCTCGGTCAAGAGGATCAGCATCAGATGGCCCTGCTGCAGATATTGTTTGTTGGTCCACTGGCTGTGTGCTGGGTCTTAAGTTAAACAAGCTGTTAAGTCGACTTGTGGTACATAATCATGTTGGCCATTTGTAGTTGGTTATTGAGGCATTTGGCTGGTTAACTGCTCGAAAACGAATTCACGTCTGATACAATCGCTTAATGACAATGAAACAATAATGAAGTTCAAATGCCAAACTAGTTTTCCGCATTGAAATCGGATACATTTTGAAAGGGTTATGCCAGTGAGAGTGAAAAATGTTCAAATTTCTACACATAATTAGATTTGATAAAAATCATGTTTCAAGTTAATATATTTTTTTATTCATTTTATATGTTTATATATCGTTTGTAATCAATATAAATTGGAAACATAGAAATGAAATAAATAGATTTTCAATAGATTTGAAATGAAAGTTTGTTACAGAAAAATATAAGAAATGTTAAGCTCAAAAAGAAAAAGTACATATTTTATAAAATATAGGTAAAAATATACTTCATGGTGAGATATTTACAGAATTTTAATTGCAAACACAATTTGGAGAAGCAAAATTGTAATCAGAACAGTTCAGTTTGAATATATGAAGATATTCTATGTATAAAGATCATTTTATAATCAAAAGCAGATAAAGTAGTCTTAATAAATGTACATACCATTTGAGTTTAAAACAAAGAGAATGCTTGAGAAAGACTTTATTTACGATACAGAAGAATTAGTGATAACCTGAAATTAGGTATAAGCCAAGTCAATAATACATCATAAATCAAACATTTTTTTGATCGTATTAAATCTTTATTATGATTTAATATGATATTAATGATAATTAAATTACCATTCTGAAAAATATAAACTTGTCTGTGTAGTCAGTCCATAGACATAAATTAAAGCATCAGATAAATACTCGACTTGTAAATAAATTTTGGATTGAGTTGAATAATCCGCAGTTCTAAAAAGAACATGACTTGTAAATAAATTCATTTGATGAATATATTACTGAGAGCGACGCAGCGCGAAAAAAAATTAAGTTAACCATTAAAAGTCGAATAGAGAAATCTGGAGAAATAAAGAGAGAGCTTTAGCACATAAATACTTGCCTAACTGTCTGCTCTTACGGTAGTCTATTTTAGTAAAACGCTTAACCCAGTTGAACCCCGATTACGTGTTGTTCGCAAAAAAAAAAGGCGTGGGGCACGTGGCATACGACACGCCATTAAGCAGCTGCAGAGGCAGAGCCAGCAGCAGCAACAGCAACAGCAGCAGCAGCAGCAGAAACAGAGGCACCAGATACACGACATACGGTTTGGTCCACGCCCAACGCCCATCGTATAGCATAACCCTTGACACGCCAAGTCGAGATTGTTTTCAATGCCTGTGGGGAAGGGTGGAGGGGTGGGGTGGAGGGGTGGGGCCATACGTGACGCGTGTCCTAAGGTTAATGTGCCTTCGATATAAAAAGCAGCGTTCCGGCCAAAAATGCAAATTGTTAACGTGACTAACGTGAAAGCCGCGTGCGATGGCACAAAATTTTATACACAAATATAAAAGTCATCTTCTCAACTTGAAATGCCAATAAAACCAGGTGACATGTTTGCACTGCATTGTTGTGTTTGCCCTAGGATTACGTTACTCACTTTGCTGTTGCTGTTGTTTTTGCTGTGCCTTAGCTGGTACGTAAGTGCAGACATTATTCGAATATGGCGTTTTAAATAGTGAGTAGGGAAATGCTACACAAATTTGTCACAAAATAATTAAGACATGCAGACGAGGCACGTACATATATACCTCATCAGCATATAATAAACATATACATTTTTAATAAACTACACAATTACTGATAATAGCTAAGCATATTATCGATATAATTAAACAAATTTTATAATAAAATATTAAGTATACGTAAACTATGGCGATTGAAAACGCAACTTCGAAATCAATTCAGTTTATATGCTTTCAGAAATAACAATTTATAAGGTTACATAAAAAACAATAAGTTTTTGCTTAAAATTTATTAAGTCAAGATATTTTAATGAATCTTTTTATAAATCAAAATGAATCGTAACAAACATACAAATAATGCAAAATCATACAAAAGATTTTCATATATTATTTATTTATGCTAATGGAAATGGAAACTGATGGCTTACTCTGGGATAAATATTAAGTTTGAAAATGGAAAATACCATTTTTAGGATGGTATATGTAAAAGTATAGACATTATGTTAAGCTCTCACCCAAGCACAATTTTCAAGTTAAATTTAATATTAAATTTGTTATTTCTGTTGTGTGTTTTGCAGACGAGCTTCTGCCTGCTGCTTTCACACGCCGCTTGGGCAAAGAAACTGAATGCTAGTCAAGCGTTCGACGACACATGGAATACAGCATCCGACTTGGAAAATGAGCTGGAAGTGAGTATACCAAAATCGAATATCCAAAATCCCAACTGGCCATACAAAAATGTCATTCATCCTGTGAGCTTTCAATTAGCAAAACTGAACACACAAATCCTTATCCACCAATTGCAGCAACAGAAACGTGCCAAGGGCAGTGCAACAGGACCATCGGGCACTGGACAGTGGTCGACCTGGTCGGAATGGTCGACATGTTCGCGCACCTGCGATGGCGGCATTATGCAGCAAATGCGTCGCTGCAGCACACCGGGCAGCTGTCGCGGGGAGAGTGCCCGCTATCGCATCTGCAACATGCAGCCGTGTCCGGAGCAGCAGGACTTCCGTGCGAACCAGTGTGCCGCCTACAATGATGTCCCCTACGATGGCACCCTCTACAAATGGACACCGCACTACGATTATGTCGAACCATGCGCCCTGACATGCAGGTAAAGCTCGTCGCCTGCTCAGCCCTCAGCTCATAAATGCAGCTTGCAGCTTGCAGCTCGCAGCTTGTTGCATACCAAATTAATGTCCACACCAATGCGCTTATGGTCGGCTGGCCAGCAGCTCGCTGGCTGGTTGCCTCCAGTTTCAGTTTTGTCCGTGCATCTCCACTCATTATTCATCATGGCTTCCGTTGGACCGATGCAGCTGCCTGCCTCTACGGGTTGCCCATTCTCGGCAGCAGCGTGACAATAAAAAAGCTATTTGCACTCACCTCTTTTTTTGCGTTGCGCTATAACCTGGCTATTGCTAGAAAAGGGGGAATATACATTTGTTTAAATAAGGCATAAACAATTTTTAAAGTTTTATATACAAATATTTCGAATAAACCAAAAGAAATATTTCCCTCTGCACCAGTTCCATTATATATTAAGCAAAGCTTAAGCAAAAGTTTTCACAATATGCACTTGAATTGGTCAGCGTTGTTTTTTACTCAATCTTCTACAATAGCTAATACAAATAAACATAACGCTTGCAGGGTATTTGTCAAGTCGATAACATCTTCTCATACCGCACACTTGCTAGTTTTTTTAAAACCATTTGTATTTGCGGTTAAAATTAGTGGCAGCCGTTTCGGTTTTGTGGCTCTTGCGGCTCTCAGTTTTGTGGTTAATCCATTCGGGGTTAGATTCCATTTTCCTCTTCGCCTCGCAATTTACATGCATGCCGGATTTATAAATCATTTGCTAAGCGTCAAAATTGTGCAATTTAGTTGCAAATGAAGCGCTTGGCCAAGGAGTTTCGTGTGGCAAGAAACCATATTGGCCCAAGGAGTGTAGCAGGCAATGTGAATTAAGTCATTTTTCGATTAAAATGCTGGCAGAAAATGGTAGAAGAGTCATTTAAATTGCAGTGTTAGCTTTAGTTGTGGATTTTTTGTTATTCCCCGGGGAAGATAGTATGGTATGAGATAAAAAGAACAACACAGGATACATTCGTTATCGAATATTAAATCACAGAATCAGAATTGACTTATGGGCAAAAGGAAGATAAAAAATTACATAGATATAAGATTTATATCGTATATATAATATATATTATAATATATATAAAGAAATCTTGTATTTTGTTTTTTTTTTTTGTTTCTATATAAACTATTTTAAATATTCTTTCGCTGGCTCCAAGTCGTGTGTTTTTTATTTTTTATACTCGGATATGTTTCGAGTCCCGTCGATATTTGCCTTCAGGCAGAGCTGTACAGCGTCCGCCCAAGCAGCTGTGGATTTTGACGGGACTCTAAATGAAAAACCAAAAACCAAATGATCTAAAGAATTACTTGAATTGAATTCCTAATAAAGAAATTGATGAGCAAATTGTGAATACTACATTTAATGTTGTGTAAGCATCAGGGTAATCTTAATCTTTAAGAAAACTGGCAAGTGTTTAATCGAGCATTTGGAAAGGCATTAAATGAGCCATAACAATCCATCAACTGATATTATTTGTATATTTGCTTTCTGCTTCTTGCACGCTAAAACAGAGGCCATCCGGCGCATCTTACGGAGGACATCTCACCGGAATCAGCTGCTGGCAATACCGAGGAGCACTATGATGAGCAGAGCGTCATTGTGCAATTGTCGGCACGGGTGCAGGATGGGACACGTTGCCGCTCCGGCAGTTTGGATATGTGTATACAGGGCAAATGTCAGGTGAGCCGACTTGTCTCTCTATACTATAAAGACTATCGATGTAATCTAAGTGTTTAGTCAACGATATGAGTGTGTGTGTGTGTGTGAGGCCTGTTAGCTTCCTTCCTTCCCGTGTGTATGCTCCAGCACAGCTGTGCTGCAAAACTAAAAGATGATAAATTATGTCGATGTTGTCAGCGCAGTTGGGTGGTGTGCCGGGCTTGTAGGCTGGCAGTGGGTGATGATAAAAACAAAAGGGTATCCACTTGCGATTGCCATTGCCATTGCCGTTGCCGTTGCCTTTACCTTTGCGCCAGTGTAATAAGTACTTACGTATGCATATATATGCAGATTGCATAACGCAAGCGCCTTTGTATCATTATGAACGTAAGCATAAATAAATCATAATGCCTGGCGTAGGCCAGGGTTTCAATTCATGCGACTGTGTGGTAGTAGTAGTATTTCTCGTAGTAATATTAATGGAGAGCGGGAGGTGAAGTTGCTGTGGAGGCTGGTGCTACTCCTGCTGCGGTTGCTGCTGCTGCCACTTCAGTCAAAGACGAACTATTGAAATGCCAATAAGGCGTGCTGCTGGCGTTTGCCTGGCTGCCACTTTACGGAATTCAACCGTCAACGCAGCACCAAAATGCGCACTACAAAGTATGCTATGACAGGATGCCGCGATTGGAGTGTTCAAGAAGTTCCAAGAAGTTGGCACACAATTTGATATGTATTGGCTGGAGTTCGAAATGGAATAGTATTTTTTAAATTTAATGCAATACTATATATTTTACTGAAATGCGATAATTGTTAATATTATATATATATATATATATACTATGCACATAAGGCTCTGAAATATTTGAAAGAATTAAATATAAAGAGAGAACGGTTAACTTAGACACGGTAGGTGTGAATCTACTGACACTTTAATTTTTTAAAATTTAGTCTTAAAATTTCCGACGCGTTGAAGAACGCGTCTACGACCAATGTACATATACATAATCTTGATCAGCATTTGACGAGCCGATATGGTCGAATTTTTAGTTTTCAATTTGTAAATATTTTTTTTTTAAATTTTATTCATTATATTTTCAATGTTATCAAATTTAATATAAGATATGTCTCAAGTGTAGTTGAATATATTTTCCTCAAGAAATATATCGATTATATATATTGTTAAAAATGAATAAAACAGCTTAAAAAGCAGTGTGGGTTAGAAGAGTGGCTAAACGATTATTTGTCATATATATTTTGAACATATATATCTATATAATAGCTGCCAGATATGTGTTTTTATAGGCAAGTTTATTAAACGCTCAACTTTGCAAAGCGACTTGTTATTTAAGTTTTCTTTGGGAAATTCAGACGGTGAGGTCTTATTTTATCTTATTTTAGTTATTCTAATTATTATAACTAAACTTTTGAGGCACACCGTGCTCTTGCAGCGAGCACGGAGGTTGCCGGCGACGAGTTTGGCCGACATACAACTACAATAATGTTGAACGAAGTTGGCGACAGCAGCAGCAAACAGAAAAAATGAAACAACAATACCAACAAAAACAGCAGCAACACAAAACAACGGCAATAACAACGGCAAGAAATTGTGGGCGCATTAAAACTGGCAACGGTTGCGCCCCTTCACCCCCCACCCCCACCAACCCCTACACGTCTCCCAGCACTATTGTAGAAAATGTCGCCCTTTCTCTTGTCCTCCTTAGAGCTGTCCGTGGTTTGTTTGAGTTTCAGTTCAATTTGTTTCGAGTGTGTGCTTGTGTGTGGTGTGTGTGTGTGTGGTTGTATTGGTGTTGGGCCTTATCCGACTTTTTGCCTAGTTTCACGCCATTGCCGCTGCTGCCCCACCTCCCCCTCTGCGCCTTTGTAATGCCGCCAAATCGTCACCCCAATTTGTTGTAATAAACGCCAATATGTCATGTGGTTTACGTTGTGCCTTATTGGTGTCCCCTGAAGTAGATGCTGCAGCCAGCGCCGTTAACTCACACACTTATATAAAGACATATATATATATATATATACCTATATCTATGTAATATATATGTGTATCTGTTGCAAATAAATCAAATAGCAAGTTGCCAGTTTTGTGGGTTTAAATGCGGCCCACGGGCTTATTTCTAGCTAGCGCTGTTTGTCTTGCGGTTTAGACCTAAAGTCGCAACAAACACACAAAAATATACACACACACACACACACACATTCACCCACATATGAAGTACCACAACACATTTCATTCTATAGTAAAGATCTTGCTTGACATGGGTTAGGATCAAAACATTTGCTTTCAGAGCACTGGATTACATTTCAAATTGCCACTTGTCATTTGGCGAATTCCGGGAATCATCCGGCGCCTTTTTTATTACGTAGCAACTAAAAATGCTGTCGCAATGTAAACAGGTGCTATTTGGCTTAATATTTTGCTCTAGTTCAGCTGTAAACGAATAAGGAATTGACCTAATTCAACGTACAAGTTGTTTATGGGCTTTAAATAGACTTCTCGGCACTTGAAAAGGACACTGTCTAAAAGTTTACACAAGTATGTTTCTAACTGAAGCTTTAATTTTACCAGAAGCAATATTAAATATAAAAATTAGGGCTTTAAATATGAACAACAAATTATTGAAAAGAGAAAACTAGGTGTCTTCATTTTGGCACACTTTATTTATTAATTTCTACTTATTAGCTAATCGCATTCATCAAACATTGATCAATCTGACATCAAACCGATCAGCATTGAATATAAATAGATAATAAATAAGTAAACTGTGTCAAGTCTGCATTAATAGCGACGTAATCTTAATCCTTTGTATAAATACTATATGGCTTACAAAATATTGCTTATTTCCTAACCAAAATCCTACACTGATGCTACATATCAAATAGCAATGCCTTAAATAACATTCCTTTGATATTCGAGTTCAATACGCAACATTCGAAACTGTGGCATGTGCCATGAGGCACCAGCTGCATATCATTCATTGATACATAGTACGAGTACACACCCATAGTCATACACACTCACAATACAGCACACACACACACACACACACACGCAGACGTGCCTCACAGATACATCATAAGTAGATTCGAGTGATTCGCGCAACTGTTTGCCTGCCTGTGCTGTGCTATGCGCTTGAGCTTGAGCTTATGCAACGAATTCTCATTGATTTCCATATTTTATTTATTACATCTGCTACAGCACGTGTACGTGTGTGTGTGTGTGTGTGTGTGTGTGTGTGTGTGTGTGTGGGTGTGTGCTTGTTTGCCAATAGGTTACGATATGATACCGCTAACAGTTGATTTACACTTATTTACGTAGCATTTCGTTTATTTGTGTTCCTATCGTTTGAATACACTTGACAAGAGTATTCTACTTTTTTAACGAAATTCGCAAGCATACAAATTATAGAATAGAAAATAAATACAAATAAATGGTAAATATATATACAAGATTTTATAAGCTAGCTAATCTTTTTTGTATTTCAATTTTATTAGAAACACATTATGAATGCATTCTTTTTAAAGAAATTCGCCTTTTTTTTAAATATTTTCTATTTTGAGTCATATCACTCAATATTAAATAAATTTAGCTTGCATAGGAAAAATCGGGCGACTATTATTGCTAAATATTGACTTAATGTGGCACTTGATTGGGAAGAGTATTTCAATTTGGTCATTATTAGCAGCTAACTGTTCTTTTCTGTTTGATTCTCTCTTTTCAGCGTGTCGGCTGCGATTTGAAAATAGGCTCAACGAAGAAAATCGACGGCTGCGGCGTGTGCGGGGGCGATGGCAACTCCTGTTCGCAACCGCTCTATTATTGGGAGATGGCACCGATGTCGCAATGTTCCGTCACCTGCGGCGGCGGTAAGTCCTTAGTCCTTAGTCCTTAGTCCTTAGTTCTTATGCATGTACTTACGTAGTTGTGAGTCGAATCGAGTCCCTAGTGTAAATAAACAAGTGGAATATGTCAAGAACATTGCCACAGGCATTGGCGTGCCTCGTTGCCGTTTGTAATCTTTTCCCCGTACGCGAAAAGCTGTCAAATTTTTGTCTGTTTTTTACATGCCCTACCCAACAAAAATAGGAAAAAAAAAATAAAACGCTAGGGGTGTATAAGTGTGTGTAGCAGGCAGCTATTTGTCGTGCTCATTTATTTTCATTGAATTGGAATTTGTTTCGATTGAATGTTTGCATGGCAATCGAGTGGCAGTTGTGCTGCTGCCCTGCTTCGTGCTGTTGAAAACTGTGCACCAAATTTCTTGGCAAAAAAAAAATGCTTAAAGTTTTTCCTATGGATGTCTGTTCTTATTTCTACATATATATAGATATATACTTATGTATTATGTGATTAATAGTCTCGTCGAAATAATATATTAGCAAGTAAAGTTTGTCGATTAGCTGCCGACTACCTTTCGGCAGCGACTCGGATGCGATCCAACTTTGTTTGTTAGTCAGCCTAAGGTTAACTTCTACTAACAATCAACCTTCTGGCTCTGAGTGGGTTCATAAATTGCTTTGCATGCAGCTAAAAGTCGATGTCAGAAGTTTTCGGATTCAGTTCACAAAAGTTCATAAGTGTTCCAAGTGTGTGTGCCCAACATGATGAGCAACATGAGGTAATATAACTTGGGTGTTATACTGAATGCCTAAAGTTACCTGTTTCACATGAACGTTCATTCGGTTTGCGAACAGGCACAACTACACCAATTCTTGTAGCGGATATACTTTCAAAGTATCGATTTCAATCTACAATTTGGCATATTTAGACTTACTACAAATCTTGAGTATCTGCAGATCACCTAAAATACAAATTATATAAGCTTTTTTTTATAAATGGCCCATCATTTATTAAGTCCACTCCCATAGCACAGCATTGGATATTAATGCATTCTGTTGAGTTGTGTTCAAAGCAACACAAACCACAGCTACTAATTGAATTAAAAACACCGCACAATAAACCCGTTGAGTCTGCTCGACTAGCGGATACTCCGCTTTTAAGCCTCAGACAAGATAAATGTGCTGAGAAAGTGAGTTTACTGAAGATTTTTAAGTTATATTTGTATGCAACAACAATAAATAAATTGATTTGGATTATTCTGGGTATGAGAAAAACAAATAGGCATATATATATATGAATCTAGGATTCTTGAATAACTCTTATATTGGTGCGTATATTTTTAGCAGTTGGTAGATGCATTTATTCTGAACACCCGTTTTAAAGTAATTTTCTTATGAACGGGGCTTAAGAAGAAGAACAAATTGGCTGCTGAACGAAATAGGAATCGTTATTAATCTTAATAGGAAAATCGATTCAAACAGAATTTTGAATAGATAAATTTTCAGACACGCAAATACCGATAATAATGACGGCGATTGGTTATGGCGTTAAACCAAAACAAATATTACCAAGGTCCCCCACTCCCCACTCCACATTCTCCATATCCACGCCCCATCCAATTTCTGTATATTTTCTGTGGACTAGTAGAACAAACTTTGGGGCTACACTCTCATATTTTTGTGGCCCCATGCATTTTTAATCAACTTTGCGCGAGCTTTTTCGGCCATTAGGCCGTCAAAAATGCCAAACGGAAATAATCGGTTTGCCGCTTGATAAATGTCAGTTTTTTGATGCACGACAACGGGGCAGTGTCAGGGGTAGGGGTTGTGGCAAAAGCAACGCCCAACAACAAGATGGCCGCAGAGGCGGAACTTGTTAATTTCCGACAATACCAGAGTACTGCGGGTTTACTTAGTCATTAACGTGGCCCGTCTCTTGCAAATGGCAAAATCAATTTGTTTTTCAATTTTAATTGCAATATCGTTTAGGTACCTTCAATTTTGTGGGTGTTGCCCCCACATGCACCCCTCTCTCGGCCATCATGATTCGCTAGTTTAATTACATTTCAGCATTTGTTCGCCTCACATGTCACTTAAATGTCAAATGCAAGTCGCCTTGTACTCTGTCCTCGGGGACCATCAAAATTAACGTTCCAAAACATCAAACTAATGTCCATGTTTATGTCTCATGTTTTTGGTCTACTCTCCTGCAGGACACCCGTGTCCTGGCCTTGACATGAACATTTATTTTACTCACTTATTGACAGATAGTTGCATACACTTTAGCTGGCCAATTATGGCGCATACATCTACATACATATTTCGTATACCTTGCAGCACTTCCACTAAGTGCATTTAGCTGGCTACGTGACACCGCTCCAATTGATATCCAACTTAGTTGGATATTCTTTCATTTCTCTTTTTATTTGTGTGCTTAATGGAAAACTGTGCCAGTTATGCCAAATGGCAGGCACTTAATGATCGTTTATATCTAGGCTAGATATGTGGCTAGCTGTGAACTCAGCTGCGGAACCGGACTGAATTGCCCTGGTCAATTGGTCGTAATTTTAGTCGAGGCCTATTTAGGTTCTACACACTTAACAAATAAGTTAAAGGCGGTTAATTGACTATGAGATTGTAGCAGGGTATGATTAAATCTAAACTGTATGTATTTAAAGATAGAATATTTATTGAATACAGTTATTAATAGATCAAATTGCTCTATAGTAGAAGCATTACAAAAATACTTTGCTTCGATAGCCAACCTCTTACGCTTAATTTCTCTTTATTTTAAGACTTTGCTAAGTTATCAAGTCTTAAAAAAACGATTAGAGATTATCTTAGTCACGCCGAGGTCTACGTATCTTTGTAGACCTGAGTTAAATTCACGTCTTTTACATTTTACTGTAAATTTAAGAATTAACTGATTGTAACTGTTAACTATAAGATATAATAGTTCACAGTTATTGATTTTTTGTCAAAATAACACGCATAACTGGTGAGTTTGTTTAGCTGTATGATAAAGTAAAAATCTGTAAAAATACAGGCTTTCATCTAGATAGTTTCAAAACTAAGTGACTTATTTTCGTAAAAAAGACTAATTTTGACAATCTTTTTAAATAATTTATTATACTTTTAAATTTTAAAAATAGACTTTTTGTGTTCACGTATATAATTATATTCTGCGTCATAATTGGCATTGTTTGACCAGCGAGGCTGCCTTCGTCTGTGAAATGCAGACGAGTGTCTCTTATTATGATCATTACTATTTGTCTATCTCCCATTTTGATTTCACTCAATTTGGTATGCATTAAACAAATGGCGACAGTCACGACTGCAACTAATATTTTTCATTCATGTTCCCACATAAATTCTACTGCATCTGCAGTATGTCGATTTTCTAAGAAATCTGCAGTGAGCATTAACATTTCAGCTTCAATATAAATTATCATCAATATTAATGACAGGAAGATTCCCCATTGCTGCGCAGAGCTCGATATGACCAACATGCTGGGTGCAGTCAGCTTTATAAATCCACTCAACGGACCCCTATGAAGCTGCACCCAGTTAGCCCCCGATTGATCCCCTTGCCTCCAGCTGTGGCAGTGCCCAAAAGCTATGCAACACATGCCACATGCCAGTATCTTTATCTGTCTCTCTCTCTCTCTCTCTCTCTCTCTCTCTCTCTCTCTCTCTCTGTGCTTCTCGTTGCCGTGAACATGAAGTCGACTTTTTGCGTTACAACAATTGACATAAATGCCAAGAGAGGATATTACCAATTGCCTTAAGCCAATTGTGTCATGAATACGCAGCAGAAGCAGAAGCAGAGGCAGAGGCAGCAGCAGCGGCGCCAGCTGACGTCTATGATGATGTTTAGAGGGGCAAGTGGGATGGGGGTGTGGGTTAAACCAAGGATAAGGATAACAATGACGTTGCCTGAGCGCATACAATGAAGCTTATAAACGAAATTCAATAGCTGAAAATCGGCGTACCATCTGTGCTTCAAGGGGACTATTTACAATCGAATCGAATGCAAGAGAAAGCGACCAGTTTCCAACTATTTTTCAAACTGACAGATCGTTATGGCATTATGCATTGTGCGACAATTTTTGCTGTCATAACCACCTCAAGCCAACCATACTGTTCACCTACTCCAACTCTCTCAGCCTCTTTTTGCTGCTTCTGTATTCGTTCATTCAACTTCCGGACGTGCCTCTGTTTGAGACGCAGCATCAAGAAGAGAACCCACAACCCAGCCCAGCCTTTTACGCGTAGCTGCAAATTTCACATCTGTTTGCAAATGTTAACCCATTTAATTTGCAGAAACTTCGCTTACAATTACTAACTTTAAAACTCTCTAAATTATAAAGACGTCTGCTTTTGACTGCAATGATTTTCAAATTAAACAGCACTTAAAAAGTATTAGCAGTTATTTGTGGGAACTAGTGTCAATTTCGAAAACTAGCAAATTAATTATTTGACTTAGCAAGAGACAAGAAATCAGTTAATCAGTTGTCTTCTTTTCTGTAGAATTCCATTAAGATTTTACTTTCTAATTAAATTCAAATTTGTTTTTGTTTGGAAAACACTTTTAAATGTATTGAATTAATATAATAAAAACTTTGAAAGAGACTAGAAATCAGTTGGGGTCTTCTTTTTAAATATTATTTTAGAATTTTTTTTAAAAATTTCAATTTCTTAATTGAACTAATTATGAAAATAACTTACATAAAAATGTTCCTCAAATCAATTTAATAAATATTTTTAAGACCTTTTAAGATAAACCTTTTAACAAATGCTTTAAAAAAGGTTGCATAATATTTATGGGATAAACAAAAATATAGTAGTATATATTAATTATCTTCCCATATTAACTACGTTCCAGTCGTAGTCGTTGAACATATTATAGAAAGATACTTATTTGGTGAAAAGAATGAAAACGTCTCTAAAATATATTTAAATATTCTGTTGGGTAAAAAGTTTCCTTTTGGCCAGAAGGGGACGAGGGAAAAAGACCCATTAAACTTTGTGCTACCGTTTCCGTGACTGTCTTAAGTGCCTAAGTGACATTAAAGTTGCACGACAAAACCCACCCAGCCCACTGAAAGCCGTTTCAGACATTTATTGATTTTAAAATGCAATGGCAGCAACGGTTGTCTGGCTGCAATATGCCATTTCGAATTTTAGCCTTTTACCAGTGTGTCGACTAACCTTCTCTTTCTCTCTTTCTTTTTATATTTTTCTCTCTGCCATTTCTTTTACGCCTTAGGTTACAAAATGTCTCGTCCTATATGCAGGAATCGTCTAACTGGCGCTGATGTCGATGAGACGCTCTGCAGCGTTGCTAATCACCCGGAGCCATCGGTGGTGCCATGTAATACACACAGCTGTCCGCCACGGTAAGTACAGCCCTGACAGTTGCCCAAACTCCCTAAGCTACTCTGCCACCTTCAATGCCACAAACCCGATACCCTCCATCCTCCACTTTGCCAGAGTCCACCTGTCCAGCTATCAATTTAAATGGCGTTGGTTATCGTGCGCACGTTTTGATTGCCTACCCCGGCTCTATTATCGCCCAGCCTGTGTCTCTGTTTGTGTCTGCAACGGTGGATGTTACGTTGAGTATGCCTGGCTCCGTGCTCCATGCTCCATGCTCCGGGCTGCTTCTCGGTTGTCTTTTCTGTTAACCCCCTGCCCGCTCTTTATTTATCGTTTTGTGACATTTTCGAAAACCGAACCGAAAGTTTACACCAATTTTGCGAGTGCCTCGCGCCCAGCGCCTCAAATTCTAATCTCCGTTCAGTGCGGTTGTCCATTGTTGCTGTTGATTTTCCATTTGAATACCCTGTTCAATGGGCAGAGTGTAGAAGGTGTCAGAAGTTTATAGAAAAGCAAAAAGGCAAACATTTGACAATATAAATACAAAAAAATTATAGATATACAAATAAATCGGTGTCTCAATAGGGATAGTCGAAGTCCCTAGCAACTTGTGATCATTAAACTATTATTAAGTTCAATAGTTAATAATAAGTTAATTTTTAAATATAAAGCAAGGTGCTAATTTTTGTAAACTTTTTATTAAGTTATTTTTGTATTAGTTATAAATATTATGTTAAATAATCGAGTCTGCTGTCAAACCCACGTGTCAGCTAAGAGATTATATTTACTATATATGTATATATATACTATATACTATATAATATTTGGTATATAGGTTTTGAATAACATAAGCTAAGAAATTTCATGTTCAACTACGAATTTCTCAAGTTTTTGCCTTCTGAACCTGTGCTCAATGTTTAAACCTACAATTCAGCTGAGAGAATATTTAAGTTATAATAACTTTATTTGGTATATAGATTTTGAATAACATTAGCTAATAAATTTGTTATTCAACAATAAATGTGTCAAGATTTTTCTTTTGAAAATTATAAAATTGAAGTTCAATACACATTTGTTTAGATCAGAAATCAGATATTACAGGGCATTGTCCAGTCGAGCGCTTCTTAATTGCTTCGTTTTTGCTCGTCTATGTTGCTCTCTGGCATTCCGACTGCTTATTGCTGTTCGCGGCTTTGGGCCGCCTTCTCCGTCGTTTGGGACATCAATTATTGGCCGTGATTTTGGCTGTCTTGAGGTTTCTGTTTCTGGCAGCGCTTACTGCAGCATTGGGGATCTGCTAATAGCTAACTGGGGCTCTGTCTCGCTGCCAAAGATAGCATTGTGTATTTGCCAGAGACTTATGATAGTTGTTAGTTATGCATGAGCAATGCAATTGAGCTGCTTTGTACGAGAGCAATTGCCAGAGCTGCCAAATAGCGCAAGATAGTCGAGATAGCAAAGGATTGCAAATGTAGTCTAGACGTGTGAGATGCTAGTTTAATTGAGTATGTAATAAGCAAGATTAGTTTAACTGATAGACTTTCTAACTTAAAGCTTTTAGTGATCTATTAGTAAGAAACAATTAAAATTCTATACGGTATAATATTTTTAATGTTTCCTGTGCAGTGTAGAATTCGTTTAAGATATTTTTAATATATATATTTTTTTGGCTTTTAAAAGAATTTAAGCTATAATTTCTATAACAAATATTAACATAAAAAAATAAGTCATTTACGTAATGGAGCAAAATTAGTTGTCTATTTAAATATTCTTGTGGTTACAATAGAGTTTTAGTAGATGTTAAATCAGGTGAAGTAGGCGCAGAGTTAAAAACAATTTTAGACAATTTTGACATACATTATGAGAATTTGAAACTTTTTATTTATTAACACAATTATGTCACATTCCTAACTAGATAATTAAATTAGTTTTATTTATTTCATTTAGTTATTCCAATCGAGTCACAAGAAGTTCGTTCAGTATTTGCATAGTAATATATTTAAATTAGATTACTTCAGAACAATTTGAGAATTTAATGGCGAATGAATAACTGTGTACATTGAAGTTAACCAAGCTGGTAATAAAATGGAAAATGATTCTCTTAGATTCACCGTTCTAGAGAGAATAATTTGTATAGTAACCTATGTAAATTGTTTTAAATATCTCATGGCAAATTGTCTGAATTTACTGACAACTCAATCTTTGTTTGCTCCATTCCTCCGCATCACGACCTGCAAATGATTCAGCCAACTATATAATTTGTCTGCATTAAGCGCCATGCACTTTAGTGTCTAACATTATATCAAATAGAGGGCGTCGTCGCATTTTTGCTGTTTTCCGTCCTCTTCCTTTTTTAGTTTTTTTTTAGCTTAACCGCAGAGGCGGTCAGCTGGCAACTTGTTTTCGAAACAATTTAGTTGAACTAATTCAAACAAAAAAAATAAAAATGAAAATAAAAAACGCCCGCGCAAGTGGCAGTCTACTCCACTCCATGCCGTAGTTGTAGGATACTCTAACACACTTGTCCACCTCTTCCGCAGCTGGATAACCGACGATTGGAGCACTTGCAGTCGCCTATGTGGGCACGGTTACCGTGAACGGATGGTTGTCTGCGCCGAGGAGACCAACGGCATCAAAACGAGGGTAAGCGAAACTGAAAGGGACAAGTTGCTATGTTGCCATGGTCAGAAAATACAAAAGTAGTTGGATTGCAAGTGGCTATTACCAAAGTGCCGCCCACACTTAAACGCTGATAATTTTGCATAAAAAGTGGCGAGTCGACTCAACAGTAATATACACTTGCATACACACTGAGCAGACATATTATTATAACCATGTTTCACACACACTTCTTTTTCCATTCCATCTTTTTGTGTCTTACCACTATTGGTAACAGGTTGCAGATATTATGTGCCGCACTCCGAAGCCGCCAACACAGGAGACCTGCATTATTGAGAGTGTCCGCACTGGGAGGTGGAGGACTGACCGGTGTAGTACTGTAACAACAAGAACAACAAGAACAACAACAGCCACAACAAGAACAACAACCACTCGTGTAATAATCATGCACTTTTTGCCGGCACAACGCAGACCAAACTGAACTCAAGTCGTAGACATCACGTGGTTGAAGACGCAGATGGACAGGGAGACGGAGACCGAGACGGGACCGAGATGATGACGAGAGGCCGTGTCTGGCCACCGTGTATACTTAGCTAAATGTTCAGACGGCTACTAGTTTCATATGCCCTAACAGAGAAACTAGGGTACATTAGTTGACCTAATCTACTGTATACTTGGCATCATTTTAGGAATGAAATATAGGTGTAAAACATATCACATATCAAATTGTACATTAGCTGACTCTGGGCATACCGAATATCTGGCATTATTTTACGAATAAATTGCAAGCTTAGAAGATGAACAGATCACACATTTATTAAGCTTTACCATTTTTTAATTATCAAAATTTAAGCAAGTAGTATCTGTAGGTAAGCACAGACTTAGATGGTCTTAATTGTCTTTTGACAGGTAAAATTCTTGCATTCGTGCAAAAATCGAGGTTGATGGAAGAATTATCGCAGTGCATAAGGCCCCCCAATAAGAATAAATAATAAGAGCAAGAGTTTTTAGGCTATGGATCTTATTATTATGTTCGACTTCAAAGAGCATTATCAATACAAACAGAAAATCGCCCATTTGAAATACTTATTATACATAAACTAACTTATATATTACATTCTTCACTTTACTTTCTTCTTAGCTTCTTACTTAAAATCTAAAATCTTTTCGATTTCCTCAATTTTAAGAGGAAACATGACCATAAAGTTGCCTCAAAAATCAGCAACGACGAAGTTATTTCAAATACTCGATAAGCATCGAGGTTAACAGCAGTCTTGTCTATCATATTAAAGTTGTATAGTTTTGTTTTGTGTTTGGTTACCTCTTTTTACAACTGAAATATGTATTAAGCTGGGTCCAACTCAAGTGTTTTCAAGTTAGTTAATATCAATGCAAAATTATACTTTGAAGTATATATAAATTAATACAAATCAACAATATATACTTTACTCAAAGGACATTTAAGGTTCGCCGCTTTAGTTTTATCTTCAAATCGTACATTTAAGTTGTATATGTGCATATATTCTAATACATATTTAAATAGAGAAAATATATAGATTTGACTCAGAGAGCATTTAAGTTTCGGATCGTTAGTTTTTACGGTGTTTTCGTTGTGGTGTTTTTTGCAATTTACTTTGCTTGCTGGCTCGTAATAAGCCGCCAGACTCAAGACTGAATGAAGCCTCTTCCCGGTTATAGCCGTTCAACTTAATCAACTTGCCGGTGGTAGCTGCTGCTCAAGTTTGTCTGGCCACAAGTACCTCCGTACCCCTTCTTCCCCTCCTGTCCACTACAAGCATACGCTATTTACACCTGACATTTCCGTCGTATCGAGTCCATTTCGCTGCTGTTCATTTAAAGTCCAAGTTTATTAATGTGCGACTCGATTTCTATACATATATAAATATATATATATATATATATATATATATATATGTGTGTGTGTGTTTGTGTGCATATGTGTGTAGTGTAAACTTAGGGGTTGGTCTAGGGTTGTTGCACATGCCAGGGGTGTCAAGTTTATGTGTTGCTTAATTGAATTGTCTAGAGTTTGGATTTTATTTGTTTTCATTTTCGCTGAATGTTGGTCAACATTGTTGGCCTTTTGTTCAGTGTTTTTTTTTTTGTAATTCTATTTTTTTACGTACGTTAGGGGCATATAGGATATATATAGGTAGTGGCATATAGGATCTATGTAGGTAGTGCCTCCCTAGTTGGTTTCATGTGTGTTCCCTACCACACTTAAGCTTGACGTAAGCCAATGTGACTTTTATAGGTTTTAATTCAAAGTGGATTACAATGTTTGAAAATAATGAGCTCAAATTCAGCCTATTAAGAACTTTATCAACTAACAACAAGAGAAACAAGAATTAAAAGTTTGCAAAAAAATGAAATGGCTTGCATGTTAATGGCAAACAGGACGAGTATTCTCGAGATGAAATCGAAAACAAAAGACGAGTTATCGAAAGCCGACGATAGAAATACCCTTGCTGTTGTAGGGCAGCGGAATGAATATGCTCTATAAGAACTTTAATATAAAGTTCTTGGATTTTAATTGATAGCAAAATGAATGTTTTAGTTTCTGATTTTGATTAGAATGATGTCGCTTATGACAAACTAATTCTGCTTCAGAAAACTCATTTCTCGCCATTTTACATATGCTAATGCTAATCAAGAATATGTAAATATAATACCAAAAGTTACATTTTTCGTATTTAATACATAATATCATATGGAAGGGCATTAGAACAGCTAACCAAGCAGCCAGAGAGCCTATTAAAAAACACATTTAATGTTTCTGCACATTAATAAAATAAGTATGCACATCATATATGCCACAAAATTAAGCGCCATTAAAATGAGATGAAATGTAACAAAAGGAGGTTCGGTTGCATGGGGTAGCAGATGCATAAAGGGAGAGGGGGGGGGGGTGGAGGATGGAGAGGTTGTAGATAAACAATGAGTTAAGCCACTTGAAAACGCTGCGTTACGTTACGTTACACATACGCCGCATTTAACCGGCGACTGACAAAACGCAAACAATATGAAAATTTGCATTTATATGCGTGAGCGCGTGCACAAAGAATTGAACTGAGGGGTAGGAGAATGGAAAGGGGGTAGCTGTGGCAGTTACTCGCCTGACCAAGCCCATGCAGTGCTGCCTCCCTTCACCCCAAAGGGTGGTGGGCCAAATGGCCACTTTTACTTTCACGACAGCACTTCGTCATCGCTCGGTTTTTGTGCCAGCTCGTCAGCTTTTGTGCAAACAAATGAATTTTTATTGCGGCCCTCAGTGAAACATATTGCAATAATTTATAATGCTTATGGATGTTAATGCTACCCCCATCCCAATCTCTGTCTTTCTGGTCCACAGTGCTCCGTTTCGTGCGGGCAGGGCATACAGATGCGCGGCGTGGAATGCAAATCGACGGATGGCAGCCTGAGTGCCAAATGTGATCCACTAACCAAGCCGGGTAGCATGCAGCAGTGCTCGACGGGTATTCACTGCGATGGCGGCGGCGGCGGCGGATCGGGTGGCAGTCAGAATAAGGGCGGCGGCACCATCATTGTTGGCAGCAGTCGCTCCATGAATGAGGTAAGCATTTTTCTTTTCTTTTTTTCGGCAAACCCAACCCGAAAAGAACTAAATAATCTCAATTAATTCGCGTTTATAGCGGTCCGAACGACACATGGACAGCTCGGATCTGGATGAGGACGATGATGATGAGGATGCAGATGAACAGGTTGAGGATGTGGATGACATGGAATCGGGTCAGGATACGGACGATGGCGAGGGCATCTCCTATGCCGATCAACCACTACGCTATGCTCATCATACCCAGAGTCGATTGCATCACGAGACGCCGGAGGAGCCACGCACCATGCGTCTCATGAGTGGCAGCTCCAGCAAGAATCACAATAATGCCCGCACAGGTGCAAGTGGCGGCACAGATGTGCCATCACTGGATCCCAGGTGAGTCTCTTGAGCATGGCTAATTCAATTTATTATTTATTGCAAGACTTATTTATTGCCAGATTTAATTAAAATGTCAGGTGAGTATCAAGTAAGTTTGCCCCAGTTGAAAAGGAAACAGCTTGGGTTAACTTGCTTGAGTGGCTTGGCAGACCGTAAAAAACAATTTTTAATGAGCATATCCTTTGCTATGAGAGTTCCATAATCACATATAAACATAAAAGCGCAGTGTGAATTGTCCAAAGCTTTGGGAAACTTCCAACTTTTTTGTTTGACTTAGCCTTTGAAAATCGAATTAGTTTTGACAAGATAAGACTGTATAAAATTCGGACTTGTTGTGTCTTGAAATGAGCGTGTTTATTTTATATGTATACTTAGAATTATTAGAGTTCTTAACTTATGTTATTAAATATTAGTGTTTTAAGACTAACGTTGTCTTGGCCAGTCTATTGTGGATCCGGCCAAGGCACAACTGTCATGCGTCTGGCTGTCTAAGTGGTTAACAATCCATCATTACTCAGACTACGACTCCGACTCAGACCTCCAGCCAGGATTCGCTTGACATAATTCAACTATAGCCCAAGTACGAGTGAAGACTTCCTCCCACCCCGTTGCCGTCTTCTCTAGCGTATATTGCATTTCGCTTTGGAGCTTTGCTTTGGGCCTTCTTCTCATGACTTGAGCTTAAGCACTTGGCTTACAAGAACTTACAGGCAGAACAAACACATGCATATGCACACACACACACAAGATTGACTATTGCCACGTCGTCTCCTGTGTGTCCTCCTCATAATGTCCTTGAGCCGTGTCGACACCTAAAATTAAGGCTATCGACAACGACATCATCATCATCATCATCATTAAGAACACGAAACTGCTCGAGTACCTTGTAAGTACAGTAAAGTACGCCTAATGACAATTAAAGTGCTGCCATCGCTGCTTTCTCGCTGCTTTGTTGATGTTTATTGGAAAGCGATAAAGTAGCCGCGATAAGCTGTCCAATTTACTCGTTGTGTGGAGCAGTTGTGTTTGTGGCAGTGAATATAAACCAACACTTTAATTAGCCAATGCGATATAGACGAGTATGGGAACATCTAATAAGGTCGCTACGAGCTTGGAGCTAGCTAAATCAAATGCTTTTAACTGTTAATTGGTATGTGGGGAATACTGAGTGTAGTTTACCAAATAATAAATTACAACTCTGACTGTTCAGCGCTCTCCCTCACTCTCTCCCTGTCTATCCCTATCCTTGATAGAGGGTATTTCAGTTTTCTTAAAGTATGTGCAACGCTTTTAGTTAATATTTAGTCTTGATCAGGATAATTAGATGAGTAGGTCTGTTTTTAATTTAAGCTATCCATAACAAAATATAACAAAAACAAAATATATGACACAAAATTGAACTTAGAAATCTTACACCATATAATATGACTCTCATAGGATATATGAAAGTAATTAATTTTTATAGCTTATAAGAAAATTTATGAGCAGCACAATTTTTGAATTATAGCCAAACTAAAATGAAATAGGACATCTCTGTTTTTAAGCCAATTTGAATATGCTAAATTAGAAAGAGCTGCTCTCTTAATGTCAATAGAATTTTACGTAATATTAGAACACTCAAGATTTTTAAAATAAAGAGTATTTAAACTCCGTCGTGTAAAAGTAATTTTTTTTTTGCTTCTTATTTATATGGCTGTGTTGTACTCAAGAAAATTAGTCAATGTAAACATGAGCGACTTGGGATGTAGCCTAGTTGGGAGGCGTACCCAACTTAAGTACTCAATCGACTTGAGTATATATCCGGTACTACTTTGAAATTTCTCTAATGTCGTAAGCCGTATACATAGCAGGAAATGACAAGCTCTATCGTCTTATCAGCTGTGTAATTAATATAGTATTTAGTATAGCAGAGCAGCAAACTTTAATGTGAAATTAGTTGTAATTGGTGCTTGGCTAATTTATATATTAAATGGGAAGCATCTTGGCATGTAATGGCCTATCCGCTAATAATTTCCAACGACATTATTTTATGAATTTATACTTATATTTATTTATTGCATTTTAATTGAAACACTTTTTCTACGCATACAATATTAAATACAACGTATAAATCAATATTTGGAGCAAGAATTTTCTTTTCGCTTTTCAATTCAATTTATTCTCTTCGTGGGAGTTTATTATTGACTACTACAAAAACGTGCGATTTTTGTGTATGTCAACAGAGCTAACAATGTTTAGAATTCAGAAGACGTACCGCATAAAAGAAATTTATAGAAATTTTATGCTTAAAACTTGCATTCTCGCACTATAAAGAAATTTGACTGTAGACTTTTCAAACATTTCGTGAGCCTTTGTTGATTCACCTGACATCATCAATAAGTCTCTTAGCTACATAAATATTGACAAATTGCCTGTAACAAGATTTGTCGCCTCTTTTTCGGCCGACAATGTGTCGTGCATTGACCCAAGGTCCAGACCGAGCACATCTCAAAGTCATAATGGGGGGAAGTTAAAAAAACAAACTGCCGCTTTTTTATTATATATTTTGCTGAGAGGGCAATTCAACTTATTTGTGTATAGAGTATAGATACGATAGATAGTATCTGCTGGGCACTAAACTGAAACTATTGGCGGCCTGTCGACTGTCGCCTGCCGCCATAAAGTCGCGTCTTGATGCCGCCAAAAAACCTTGGCCTCTCTGTATGTGTGCGGCACAAGGAGATGTGAGATGCGCTGGCGAACCGCCAGACGAACAAACAAATGAACGAAAAAAAGACAACGGCAACACCAACAATAGCTATAACAACAACAGCGCAAACAAAACTTCCAAACGTTTTCGGTTGCCACTTGGCCTACGCGGCGTATGAGGAATACTGTCAGGCGCCGGTTATGAAATCAAGCAAGCGACCTACTTCAAAGATCTTTTCGAGGCTGCTGCTTTAGCACTGGCGCCACTTTAATTCGCATGATTTTCTGTGGCTGCAATTTGACTACAAATCAATAAGTGACGACAAGCAGAAGCAGAAATTTGTCAGGGTTGTGGAAGGAGCAGGATGCGGAGATGGAGAAGCTGTTTGCTAGGCTCTACTATTGACTGTCAATGCGGTCATAAAAACCACTCCGGCCAACAAACAATGCCCAATGCTACAACAGCCACATCAACAATAATATATAGCTGTTGAATAAGTTCCATGTCTCCTGCAATTGTGTGCAGGCTAACTGTGGAAATACCCTGTAACTAGTTATTTATGATTATTCGTTTGTTGAGTAACTTTTGTGTTTGTTACGCGATTGCGGTGCATTTGTCAGGATTTACAATTGAATTGCTAAAATATTTGTAGTATATTAGTCAGATAATTAGATCTACGAGATAGTTAGATGTATTCATGTTTTTTTATCGGGTTGACGACTTCTATGTTTCCTAGGATACTATGTCTTCTTTGTAGTGCCAGGACTAGACTATATCTGTGCAACTGAAGTTTCTATTATCTATGTTGAATGCATACTGAATATAATTGGTCTGCAATTAAATATATTATAAATAAAAAGACTTATTGTTGAAAAGGCGTGATTAAGCTCAAATTTAAAATGTAAATATATGTAAATGTACAATAAAATATTAATTGGTATTAAAATGTAATTTGGGCTAATATATATGTACAAAACTATGAACTGAATATAATGAAAACTGAATTCAAACTGAATACTCTAAACTTCAAGATGTTGTTGTATTAAATAATGAGATTATTACAAGTCATTGAGAATATATTAATAAATTAATAAATTATTATATTTAAATTGTTATCATGGCGTTCTTCGGCCTATATAAATCTTAAGATTTCAGATAATGTAACTAATTTATATTGATTTGTTAATTACAATTTGTGTACAAATATATACATTTTGTGCTTTTATTTCATATTTATAAATTTTGCAAGTCTTTACTATCCTTCTCAGACACTTTCACGCCTTCGGGATATATCTATTGGCGATGAGTGTCGGCAAACAAGTCATAGAACACTGTTGTTGGGGGGTCTCTGCCAGCGGGCGGCTTAATAAATTTGATTCGAATGCTGCGTGGCATGAAATGAAATACAATGTGTAAAACGTGGCCGTTGACTATTGTTGCATCACATTTGTGTAGCTGTCAAGTCACTAGAGAGAGAGAGAGAGAGAAAGAGAGGAGAGGAGAGGAAATACAGTTCATAGTTTGGTTTGTTGAAGTTGCCTCCTTTTATGTGCTGTGCTCAGCTATTTGTTAGCCAAACATAAAGCTCAACTTTATGGTTTTAGTTTCAATAAAACACAGCATTGCAGTCTGAGATTTGAATTGTGTTGCTTACATTTCTATATGTGTTGTGATTTTAGCTCATAGCTCATAGTTAAATATGATTTATATTTATTTGTATTTTGTTTCATCCAGAACACATATTTCTTTACATATATTTCTTGTAGCTCATAGTTAATTGTTTAATTTTATTTTATATATATTTGAATTAACAAATATCTTACTAAGATTGAAAAATTAAGATTATTATTATTATTACGGGTCTTATTAAAGAAGTTTACATTAGTATCGTGGCTTTCATTATAATAGTAAATTAATAATACATACTTGAATATAAGCCAAGTGCTTCTAGAATTTTAGATTTTTGAACATACGTGTTCATTATGTTTTTTATACTATTCTTTTATCTAAGACATAATCTTAAATACATTCAATTTATAACTATTGTTATCATCCTCTTATTTCTTCTGTAGCTTCATCAAGGACACAGATTGGTCATCCTGTAGCGTTACCTGCGGCGAGGGCATCAGACGTCGTGCCCATAAGTGTAAAATCTTTCTGGAATACTCACGCACAGTGGCCACTGTGAATGACACACTGTGCGAGGGCAACAAGCCACACGATGAGGTTGAGCGGTGTGTGGAGGAGCCCTGCATGCTGCCCTCGCATGGCTATGACGATCAGTTTCCCCGTGACTCCATCAAGGTGGGCGTCTCCGAGCCGGGCAAGACGTATGTGTGGCGCGAACAGGGCTACACCTCCTGCAGTGCATCCTGTTTGGGCGGCGTGGAGGAGCTGATCATCAATTGTGTGCGTGAGGACAATGGTCGGGTTGTCTCCCCCTTCCTCTGCTCGCAGGAGACCAAGCCGGAGGCGCGGGTGCGCACCTGCAACGATCGACCCTGTCCGCCGCGCTGGAACTACTCGGATTATACGCCATGTTCGAAGAGCTGCGGCATTGGCATCAAGACACGCGAGGTGCAGTGCATCCATGAGGTAACGCGCGGCGGCGAGAACACTATGGTGGTGCCCAACAGCATGTGTCCCCAACCCCCGCCGGCCGACAGGCAATACTGCAATGTGCTCGACTGCCCGGTGCGCTGGGAGGTGGGTGAGTGGTCAAAGTGCTCCCATACCTGCGGATATGGCATCAAGGATCGCAAAGTGGAATGCAAACAGATAATGGCCCAGGAGCATAAGATTGAGCGACCCGAATCGATGTGTCCCAGCGTCAAGCCGCCAGATAAGAAACCGTGCAATGTGAAACCATGTCCGCCCGAGGATCCCAAGCCAGTCATTCAAATCAGTAACTCGACGCACATTCAACACGATCCAAAGAAGACAAAGATTACATTGAAAGTGGGCGGAGCTGGTATTGTTTTCTTTGGCACCCAGGTGAAAATCAAGTGTCCCGTTAAACGCTACAATCGCACCAAGATCAAGTGGAGCAAGGATCACAAGCCGCTGGTGCGTTCGCGCAAGTTTAAGGTATCCAAGAAGGGTGCACTTCGCATCCTGGATATCACGTTCCGCGATGCGGGCATCTATTCCTGTCATGCCGGACTCAGCTCCGCAGAGATTCACATTGAGGTCAAGGCAAAGCCCGGACAGCAGGCCGAGGAGCTGGAACGCCAGGAATCAGGTGCAGTTCTCATCAGCATAAATTTCAAAATGTTAACCCAACTCTTAAACTGTTTTCCCTATCGCTTATCTTTAGATCGCTTGGTGCGTGAACGCAGCGGCACGGAGGCACTTACCTCAGCGGACATGACGTCACCGACGAGTGGTGCCACATCGGGTGGAGCGGCAGCAATGGGCGGCTCTGATGGCGGCCCTAATGGGTAAGTAACGACAGTCACCTTTCTGACCTTATGCCCAAAACAAAAACTTTTCCCTTTAAAATTTTTACTTTGAAAGAGTGGCACAGAAATTGGGAAAATATGAGAACTAATTAGGGAAAAGCGCAGGTAAAAGCAGTGAAAAAAAGCACTTACATAGGAGTTAAATATAGTATGGACAGAAATATATATAGATATGGCTAGAATATGTATAAAGAAAGGAAATGTTTAAGTAAATAAAATATAAATAAATCGCTTTTAGTAAAACGATGTATTTGTTTCAACAAATGGTTTCCTAAACTTGTTATAAGTGACGAAATTTTAAAAACAAATAGATGTGAATATAATATACACAAATCGTTTTAAGGACACACTTTTTTCTAAATCTTGTGATGCTAATAACAAGTATCTGAACTTTTTAAAGCTTTAATTGTTTAAGCATAAAGCATATTACATTAATGACAAAATTTAATGTAAATAATTACTAAAAAATATAAATGTTTGTATTTAGATATATTCTCTGATCATCACTCTACGCTCTGAATGTATATTAAAAACATTCTCGTTTATGTGCATTACTTAATAGTCCTTAAATTCACACATATCTTGACCAAACTAAGCCGTTATGGATGTTATATATATTTTACTGGCTTGATTGCTAGTATTCCATGAAATATTAAGTTTTCTTGTGACACCAACTTTGTGTGGCTTATAATGGATAAAAGGTTTGTAAATCTTAAAATAACGGCTTATTCCCTGTGTCCATTAAAAATGGATTACAAGCTGGTCAAATGTTTATAAAAGGCAGAAGCTGGCATTTTTGAATATAATATTTATTCAGCTTTATTACGCCATTTCTAACCATTTATGGCGAGTAAAGTAAGGTTAAGTAACATTTATGTTCTGGGTGCTATAGACTTAAAACACTTGCAGACATTTATAACGTATGCATTTATATATTTCTGATACTTGCAATATAACACTGTTTTTCGACTACAATTTAAATAAAGGATTTATCAGATCAGCTAGATTCTGTTTCAAGACAAATGGTTATAAGTATAACAATATGAAACCTCAATTATCCTTTTTTTGTGATAAGAGGAAGGGACAATCAACATTAATTTTTGAATATTTAGCAATTTGCATTTGCAATCATTTGCAATTATAATGTAATTGATTCGTATCCAAATTCACTTGTATTTCAGCTTTAGCTGAGTTGCTCAAAAGCTGGAAAGCTTAAATAGTTTAAGATTGCATTAAGACTTGTGCATTTGTAGTTTGGTTGCTGTCTTGGCTCCTTTGGCAATGACTATGACCATTTGGCCTGTCTTGCTTATCTGTCTGCTGCTTCCTTTTGTGGCGCACCATGTCGTATACAATATGCGTTTCCCCTTCGCAGTGCTTGAATGCTAAATGCTGGCTGGTCAGTTATAAGCTTGTTTCCTGTATTGTGTTTATCTGTGCACTGTTTCGCATTCTCCACACGCCGTTCTCCCAAATGGCGAACACTTGACGCTACCTTTCGCTCCACTCTTGGCCCACTCGACGCTCAACAGTGCGTATACGTGTTATCGCCTTCTAAGTGTTGCATGCCGCACACCACTGCACGTTTATTTGTACTTGCCTAGCACTACAAGTAAAACAATAGCAGCAAATTCTAAGTAAATTTCATGGTTACTTAAATGTGTTTTACCTCAGCAATGATTACCTTTCCAATCCAGTTACCCGTTCCCGGCCCCGCAACTCGCTTGCCAAACTTGTAATGTGCTTATGGGACAGCATTTAAATGGGGAGTATTGACATAATAAATAAAGCAATTTACATGAACGCTTCCATCTTGAATGCCCTCTTTGCCTGGGTAACTAATTTAAATTACAATAGACTCAAGCAATTGATTTTCAGCAAAATAATTATTTTAGAAGTAAATTGTTGTGTTAATTATAACTATTATTATTATTCTTGGGCATCTTAACTAATCCCAATTCATAAAAAAGACGTTTCACCAATTGTGCAATTAAATACACCCAGCAAATATTTTTCCACATACTGCATAAGTTTCTCATATATGGACTTGTTTTGAAATTTATGAAAATAGTTTAAAAGCCACTCGGAAAAAACCAGAAATGTGTCTCACACAACTTTGTGTTCGGGTTTCCGTACAAGTTTGCAATTTTTCTGAAAAGAATGATAAAACATACATTTAAAAATAGACATTGTTAAATGAGTTTCCATTCCGTTGTCAACAGCTTGGAATATCTGAAAATTTCGCTGTAGTTTGGGTCGCGATTCAATCAATGAGAACAATCCTATTCCATTTCTACAGCTGAACCAATGCTAATAAGTTTGAATTTTAGAAATATGCGTTTGCTTTCCGATGGGGAATCAGAGCATTTGATAGTCGATTACGGTCCCTAAACTGCATTCTTCCCTATTTGTTTTGGCATCGAGTACTCGAATATGTACGTAGTTTGTGTTTGGTTGGTTTTGTTTCGGCAGCTGGTTGCTGTGCAACTACTCCCTGTCTAAGCTACTTTAACCTTTAAGTCTATTGAGTGGCTTTACCCCCTAACCCCTTAGACAGAACCTCCCCCACCAGCCACACACACACACACACACCTCTTCTGCTGATATATATTTACTTTCAGCGCGCGTGTGCGGTTTATTTTGCAATTTTGGGTTACGTGTTCGTTTTGGTTAGAGCCAGGAGCTTAAAAATACCAAAAATTGTAAGCATACAACAATGCTATGTGTGTGTGTGTGTGTGTGATATGCATAAGTGTGTTGAACAGAGTGTGTTGTGCGTCTGCACGACCTGCTTAATGGTTAAAAGCAAACAGCCAACAACAAACTGCATTTTGGCCAAAGCCACAAGCTCACACACACCGATACCCAGCGACACACACAACCACACAAGCTCAGTCGAGGGAGTGGCATTTTGGGTTTACAAATGCATCATCAATATGTTTTGCAGAGTGGTGCAAAGCTTTTGGGGGGAGGCGGTTCAAATGAATGCCCATATATGCCCATATATATACATAAATTTATATGCTATCGGAATGAGGCAGCAGTGACAAGGTGAGGGGAGACAGTGCCATATTTAATCGCATTTTAAATGTTAGCTCAAATAATATATTTGGTGAGGCTCACGTGGTGGCAAATATTCGGACACAAATTTTTGTGCCAGCAACGAAATGTGCAAATAGTAATATGTGACGTGGATTTGTTGCAGCAGCCGGAAAGTGTTGGTGAAGGGGCGGAGGAGGGGAGGAGGGGATCGGCGATTGGTTGCATATTTGTAATTCTAGTTCTTTGAAGAATATTTTGTATTTTTAGGCTGCATTTAATGCTCTTCTGATATTGTCTATTATTCAATGTTTATTATCATTTGCTGTTCAGCGCACAGGCGAAATACTGTTTACATAAGCGGGGAAAGTGTTGAAAAAGGGGGAGATTACAGAGGCGGACAGTGAACGTGTGTGTATCATAAATAACTGTTGGCTGAGTCCCAGAAATATGTAAATGTTGATGTATGATTTTTAGCAGAAAATTTGGATAAAACTACGTTTTTCTTGAGCTTGCAACATTCAAACAATTCTTAAATTATGCATGATAAAGCTTCACAAATATAAATTCCACAAAGAGGAATAATAATTGAAAGATAAAATAAACCAGACGGAGGTGTTCGACTCTGAGATAAACTCTACTTAATCGATGTCTGTAGGCATATTAAAATACTATATTTTTGGAGAGTGGGTTCTTTAAATTCTAAGCTAATCAGTATATTGCATTTTTTTATATCTGTAACTTTATGGTTACTGAGATTAAAGGTAGCAGCGTTAACTTAGTAATTTATGGTTTTGTATCTACATATCGACATTATATCTATATAAATTATTAACGCACACATTTTAAATATCTAAGGGATAACAAATATTTGTTGACTACATTTTTAAATAAAAAAGTAAATTAAATTGAATGACAATTTAAATTTATAATTTGCAATAGCTTCACATATTTAATAGTCATTTTTCCGATTGCATACTTGCAATAAAGTTGAAAGCTAGCTACTCTACTCTTTTATAATATACTGTGCCTATTTAAATTGCACCTTTTCCACTCGCATAAGAATTTAAATTTCCATCATCATACACAATGCAAATCATTTTGCAGAGTGAAAAATGCAAGGTAGTTTAAGGAGTACACAAAAAAGCAAAAGTGAGGAGTAAGGCGTGAGGAAATGTAGGGGGAAAACTAGAGCCGAAATGGCACTCGAAGTGCTTTTGTGTGCAGTCGGAACACGTGGCTTAGAACATTTCAAAGTTCTGTGCATTTGACATTTTGCTGTCAGCCAAGCGGCAATGGCAACCGCCACTGCAACCAGGCTAACATAAAAAGTGCAACAAATCTAAACAACCAGTTCCGGTATGAAGTGTTAGCAGGCTATCTGTTTATAAAGTGTTTTAAAGTTGTTTCTTTCTTTGGCTTTGGCATTCATTTTGTTTGTTTTTGTTGTCTTGTTGCCCATTTGCAGGTCACAGCAGCAATCGTCAACACGTCGCAGACAGAACCAGTCGGAAAGGATGCAGAATGGCAGGGAACGCAATCGACGCCCCAAATCGGATGGAGTGCAGCATGCGGACAGCAGCATTATGGAAGATGAGGTAAATGATCAAAAATATGCAAACAACTCTCGAGTTGACGACTTATGATGATTACGTCGTCTTTGTATCGCCAAAAACACAAACTCAAACAAAGATACACACATTAAATATGTTTCATGTCCAAAGTCCATCGCTGACGCAATGATTACAATGCCTTTGAGATTTAACTTGTCGCCTTATTTTGGTCTGCTGCTTCATATCCTTTGCTGTCGACAGTCCACATCGTAATTTGATAGTTTTTCTACTTTACTCTGATATATAAACTATACAAATGTCTGCAGATTACTATATATGTATATATGCGCTCAGACTACAACTGCATTGTGTCTGTTGGCATTTCAGATTTTGTGGCTGCAATTTTTTTTTCCCCATTTTACTACTCAACTGTCCAAACACATGTACGTATACGTATACATAATGCGCTTTCAAATGAAATTACGTATACGTAACGTTTGCTAGCAAAAACAGGGCAGAGCAGAGCAGCATTGTGCTGAGCCCAGTAAAGGAAAGCCAACAGCAGTTCAAAATGCCCTTCCACAACAAACAGATAGACAAAGGGAAAGAGGAGTGGCGAGTGTGTCTTGGTTTTTCCATTGATGGGAAACAGGATGCGCAGCAAGGTGCACGGTGCAAAAGCAGCTTCGTTCAGCTCGACTAGCTCACACAAATCTCGAGTAAAATTGTTTGTCTTTTCTCGTTTGTTGAGCGAACTCAGGTCAAGTCATATAAACAGAAATATTAGCGTAAATGCTCGGATTGAGTTCCAGTGCTGTCGAAATTGCGTTATAATTTTATAGTATTTTTGTTTTGCTTTGGCTCTGCCAAAATAGCAAATAGCAAAAGCAGATTTCAAGCCAAATACTGCACAAATTATAAGGGATGCAAGGAAATGTGAGAAAATTTGATTTTTGCTTGCAACGACCATAACTTCAAAATTGTATAAGCATTTGAGCACTTGAACATTGTTAGCCAGAAATAGATTGCAATTTGCTGTCTGACATAAAAGGGTTAAGTGCTTTTTATAGCAAAATTAGTCAAATGAATTTTCACAAAATATGATGCAATCTAAATAAGAATATAACACTGTTAAATTTAAATTCATTCAAGTGAATTTATTTGTAATTATTTTTTGATATTGAGTAATATTAGTATACACAGAAAAAAGTACAAAAATAATTTTGATTTAATTAAAAACGTCACTTAATATTTTAAATCAAAACATAAAAAAATTATAAGATATAATTGTAATCCCAGAAAACCTCAATAGTAGTAAGTTAATTGATAAGGGAAAATAGAAAGAATTAATCGGAATTTCTAATGGGGACAGAAAAATGAACTTGGCTCATGAGCGTAATTAGTAGTTTTAACCCAAACACACCGATTAGTTAGGGAATACTTGTTAGTATAAATTGCAAAATCTTTACATATCTTAATTGTTAAGATAAATTCAACGATAATATTGAAAATTAATATACCAAGGCGATCTATTATTATTTGTTTTATGGTTCAGCAAGTTTGTGCTATGCTATCACATCTCATCCCCAGCATCAATAAGACCAACAACATTTATCCACAACTATATTCAACTATATACGAAATACATAAGTTTTGTAAGAAAAACCATTATTAATGAATACTTTTCTCTCTCCCCACCAAATGCCAACGAAAACACCCTTTATCGATGCGATTGTGAATTGCGTATCATCAATAAAAAATATCCCATGCCACACATATATGGATTTATATTTATATGTGTATATATATAAATATATATATACATATAGCATTCGCAATTAGTGCAATCCCAGGACAGAATTCCACAGCCAGCGAGCGCCAGCAGCGGCAGCAGCCGCACCAAAACTCTTCTGGCCATGCCCTATTTCGAAGCGTTGCTGAGCAACCTGCAGGTGAGGAGGCATCCTTTGCATTGCATTGCATTGGATTGCATTGGATTGCATTGGTTTTGTTTCGTTTCGTTTCGTTTCGTTTGGTTTCATTCGCTTTTTCATTTCTCGATTTTCTTCTTGTTGTGCGCATTCATTACTACATTTTGAGATTGTTTTTGATTTAAATGCATTCCTTTTCTCGCTTCTTCTTCACACGTGAAATTATTTCGCTTTACCAACCAGACCATATATCGTGTAGTAATTTTGTAAATGTAATTGTTACCCCAGGTAGGCCGATTGTCGTGGTGCATGTGTGAAATTAGTGCACTTCAAATAGGGAGAAGGGGGTCTAAGGTGTGTGTGTGTGTGTATGGTTGTGGTGTGGGTGTGTGCCATTGCCAAATTGCCAAAGTTCTGCATATAAATTTACAGGCTGCGCATATTTGTCTTTGGTCTGATTGGAACTTGTGCCCAGCAGCTCTGCCAACAAATTTGTCCTCGAGCAAAGAGCACACAAATACACCTACACCTACTCATACTCATACATATACACGTACATATTCACACACATCCATTCATCAAGCTTAAATTGCCAACAACTTTGCGGCAATTGGTATTGGGTGGCTGCAACAGTATTATTATCTGGTATTATCTTTTAATTTTGCACGTTTATTGTCTTTCAACATTATTGTTTACACAACGTAGTTTCATATGGTTCTGATTGAAACTGTTGCATTTAATCGAATGTAAAAAGTGTAATCTGATAGTGTTAACACTTTTTGGTCTTTCAGTTCTGTTATTTGTTATTTGTTTAAACAAAATAAACACAGACTCTCTTGCAATTTCCAACGAGATTAAGCTCCTCAGCAGTTGCAGTCAAAATAGTTTTCAACACTTATGCAAGATATTTATGCTGTTTGTGTTTATTACTTCGACTTAAGTTGATCTCTCTGATTTATGCCTATTGCTTAATTTCCTTAGCAGTTCTTAGCGTTCTGCATGTTTTCTCGTTCTCCTTGTTTAGCACTTTTTTGCATGCAATATTATGATGTTCTCACTTCAATTTTATTTCTCAAACACACATTTTATTCTTTCTTTCTACCTACCGAAACACTGAATTTTTGTTTCGCGCTCGCTTTTTGGGGCGGGGCGATGTTGCGATGCTTAATCTCAAACAAACCCTCACATACAAAAATAAACAACAACACAACGATACAATAAAAATATATATAAAAACAACAACAACTACAACAATGGAAATACAAAAACAATTGTTTTCTGATTACTGATATGCAATGTAGGTAAAATATTAAATATTTCTGTATACAACAAGCTATATGCTTTCCATTTCCATTTTATTTCATTTTATATTCACCACTCTCAAATAAAAACATATTTATATATAAATATATATATATTTATAAAGTATACAGTAAACAGCGCGTAAACAGTTGCAGTCTCCACAAAAAAATGTGTATACGTTTAATTACCGAATTTTTCATTAAATTTTCAATTGGCCAACGAGCTCTTGGAGCACTCGAGGCGAGCTTTTTACGCGCATTTCGCCGCCATCGCCAAAACTATTTGCAATCAAAGACATTTTTCGCTGACTTTTATTTGCATTTTGTGCATTTTGTTGAAATGAGCAAACAATTGGCTTAATGGGCTCCAAAAACAAGCAAAAAATGAAATGAAACCAAAGCACAAAAGAGCAAAAGGCAAATAATAAAAGTCAAGTAAAGCAAATGCTTTGCATGCCCAAAGCCAAATTATTGTTATTATTATTGCAATAAGTGCAAAGAGCAAATTAAGCATCGTATGCATAAAACAATTTTATTTAACAGAATAATATGATCGAAAATTAGCATGAAATTATGCAAGCTAAAATACTCAACTGAATAAATGCAAATTGAGAACTTCATTTGAGTGAAATGTGAGTGTTCGAGTGCCATGTTTATATCAATTAACTCAAATACAAATTTTGAAGTATTTAAAGGTAGATTTATATATATTTAAAGATAGTTTAAATGAGTGCTTTTAATGGATCCTTGAGATCAAATTTTAAAGTCACATTTTAATAATATTTAATACCCTTCAAAATATTTCTTAAAACTGGATTTATAATGTAAAACAGGTCTGAGAGCCAAAAATATTGGTCGATTTATTCATAATATATTTAAGCACCAATCAAGTATATAAAATGCCAATTAAATACAGATAAATCAAACTGTACTAACAAATTATAACGGAACTTAACCCAAAAAAAACATCAGATAAAAAAAGCGAAGCCCTCAATTAAAAATTGAGCATTCTTTTTGGTCTACCGAAACAAACGACATTTTAATTTCATTATATTAATATACACACACATGCAAATATTTAATATGCATACATGTAAGAAACCCACTATTTTTTTATGAACACGACACAAAAACCAGCTGCAATTCACGTAAATCTGTTGATAAAATGCATATAAACAATATGTTCGTGACCTCAAAATTAACACACACATGTAAATTGTGCTAGCTGAGATGGTCGCGACTGGGATATGCCCTGCAAAAAGCAGTTCTAAAGTCAGTGTCAATCTGGAATTAAGTCTTATTATTTGTAGTAAAGCTAAAATTACATTTTCAATTAAAGAAATGATCAAATTGTCATAAAAAATATCAAACTTAAAATATTGAGGAAAGCAGCTAAAAGTAATGTAGGTTAAAAAATATAGAAAATCTATGAAACATATAATCGGAGATTTTTTCCCATTTGATACTAGAATAATTTTTATTTTGAATATATATGTGAATAAGGTTAATAAGTAATATGGGTTAACTAGTATAGAAAATCAATTAGATGTTTCCCTACTCAACTTTTGATACACTCTGTTTTTAAACTATTTTAGCTTGTTTAAAATATTACTTTTAGATTGCATGTTAATTGAAATGTTGTTCAAATGCATGCCAAAATATTAGTCAATGCAAATGAAACAAATACAAATTTATAAAGTATATGCGAAATGTTTAATAACTTAGTCATTTATGCTTTTCCAAAAGTTTTTAATGAGCTCTTCTCGCTGCCATTGAATGACAGCAGCAGCAAAAGCAGAAGCAGCTAATTTTTTGTTGGTATGCTGGCTGGTAAGTGCCACGCCCTCAACGTCAAGCGTTTCCGCCATGTGTGCTTGTGAGTGTGTGTGTGATGTCGGTGTGTGTATGTCGGTGTGTATGTGCTAGCCAACAAACAATTAGCAACAAATTTTTTTGCCACAAACTTAATTTATTAATTGAAAAGTTTGTTTTGCCGCGCGCGGGTTCATTGCAATTTCTACCTCACCTTTTGCATTTTTCACCACCAGCTCATAAAAGTTATACCCTATATGTATGCTATATATACCAAGTTAAACAAATTTTTGGCATAGAAAATTAGCTTTCAGTCAACGCTGTCGACGGCATCGCCCAAAAGTTGCCTTTTACACCTGACGGCCAAGTTGATGCTCTGAGTGTGTGTGTGTGTGTGTGTGGGCTTGTGTTTGTGTGTAGAAATGTGTGTGTAATTTAGTATCATGGTTTTTGGTTATGAAAACGTATACAACAGCAGCTGCAGTTTAATAGAAACCACTGAGACTTAAGCATAGAAGTTGGCTAGTGTGCAGCAACTGCTTAGTAACGAAATTTGCTGCAAGCCAATTTAATATATCCGTAATGCCAAATGCAGATTTGGCAAAAATAATTTATGACGCACGGCCAAGCACAACGCAGGACTAACTTCCACCCAGTTTATCAAAGCTAGTTACCGTTAAATTGTAAGCCACATTAAAATGAAGCAGGCCACCTAAAAAGACACTTAAATAGCTCGCAATGCGATTTTTATTAAATTTCAAAAACTATTTGATAATTCTGCACATTTTACGGTTGGCAAACAGAAAATACGCGAACCACAGAAAACTATATGAATATATATATATGTATTTATATAGTGTATGTATATGTGGAAATGCATATGCATTTACAACAGCTTATTCGGATTTTGGACAACAACTTTTAGCTATATATATATAAAGATATACATATATATATATATATATATGTGTGTTAGGCACAATGATAAAGTTCTTTCAATATTTGGGGTGGAGAGCTTGCGGCGCATTGATTAACTCTTTGCGGTATTGCGCTCGACTGCTCACTAAAATAATAATCAGTTTGCATTATTACTAAAAATAAAATATATTTGCATTTGATTTAGTGGCCGTATGCGCAGCACTGTGGGGACAAATACGTTAAGATTTGGTTCAAATTAAAAAAAGAGGAAATATATTTAACACAGCCTTAACACGTGTATAATGTTGTAAAATAAAAAATGTCCATAATTCCAATAGCATATTAATTGGAATATTGATATATTTAGTTGAGTTACAATAAGTTGATGAACAGCGCTTATGTGCCATAAATCCATTTCCAACTATATTGATGCAGAAAAGAAGCTCTGCTCCACAGTGCAATCAAATCTGTGTTTGTGGCACTCAAGCGTATGTTGGTTGAAATATTAAAAATTTTGATAGTTGTAAATAGTTCACAATTAATTTTAAAATATTGATTTATCATATTTAAATTTTGAAATAAATAAATATAATAATTGCATAATTGTTCAACCGCATTTTATGTGATTTAGGAAAAATATAATCAAAACATTCTTTCAATTGAGAAAATTATTTTGTACAATTGTTTTGGAATTTATAAATTGTAAAATAGACTGCATAAGTTAATACAGAACTTTATATGTGCTATTCCTAATGCTAAAACTAAACATCAGTTTATATAGTTTACATATAAATGGTATTGTACTGCTCCTTTTCCAGCAATGAGGATAATCCACAGATACCTTCGGTATCAGATTATAAAAAGCCACATATTGTATAATTTAGATATGCGGCTACTGATCATCTTATTGCACAATGAACAAGTGAAACTTACTCTCTTTGTAACCTTTCTTTTAATATTATTTGAAAAGTTGGAAATATTTTATACGAATTTTCTAGCAATATAGAGTATAGCTGTTGAATGCAATGTTCTTCTAGCTTCTGCTTAATGGCATTCAATAATTTTCCGCTCTTATTAGCCCTCGAGCTGACATTCGATTGCTCTAGCTGTCTATATGCTTGCCTTATAGTATATTCTATATTCTAATATGATATTTAAATCAAGGCAGTTTAAATCTGCGTTAGATTGTTGACTCAACTGGCTAACTGTGCTCATTAGCAGCGTGTTTATCTTTTGGCCAAGGCAATCCATCGAATGGTGATTGGCTTTTATACAGCAGTATAGCTGGTAGCCAAGCTAATGCAGTTCGGCCATTATGCATGCTAATTAGCCAAGATGATTAACAGCTCGTACGAGCCATGTAATTTATGGCTCAGCATTTTCGCCTATTAATTATGCAACTGACTTTTCTGCGTAGGCTCCACAAGTCTGACAAATTTATAAAGCTTGTACCAATAATCGCAGCGCTAAGGGCGCGTTAATAAATTTCCACAGACGTTGCATAAACATTGCTGCAGCTACCACTAACCGGCTCCTTATCGCCCCCTTGGCTCCATGCAATTTCTAGTGCTATTCATCAGGCTGCTGGCAAAATGATTTAAAGAAGCAAACTGCAAAAGGTTTGCGCAGTTTTGCTGGCCTTTTAATTTTGATTGCAACTATTTATTAATGCTCCGCTCGCAGGATGTTGGCAGGCTCACAGGATAACCAGGCCCCGAGGCGGTTTTATGGTTCTGGTTCTCTGACTCTGCGCTCCATTTAAACTGCTTGCAAATTGCAGCATTCTCTGTATATGTTGAATGCAACATTTAAGCGCAAATTAAATTCAGTTGAATAAAATAATAAAAAAAATGTTGCACATTTCATGTGTTGGCTTTCATACCCTGTACAGATTTCATGGGGTATAATATTAAGGCAATAGATTGAAGTGTAATATATGTGAACATAAAAAATAAGTATATCTCAAAAGCTTCTGTTGACAGATCTGAATTTAATTACTCCATAAATTCCAGAACTATACTCAAAATATTTCGAAATAGTGATATAGGGTATCTGTCTGGTCAAATCACTCTGAGATCCGGAGAATATCATATTTAACTGTTTTTTTTATGGCTGATTGTTGTTGGCTTATGCCTTTTTGGTTACCTGGTTGTCAGTGGCAATGCTTGGACCGCTTTTCATGCGTGAGAATTTAACGATGTGCGTGCCTCAAAATTCCACTTTTAAATTATTGCAGAAAATATATAAATATTCACATTCGAATGCTAATGAGTACAGCAAAAGTTAACCAAAAGGCCATCCAGTTAAAATTTATTAATAATTGCACTCGGATTCATAAAAACAAAATATGAATATATTTGAATAAATATATGTTGACACAAAATATTTTGTGGAGTCACGCAGTTTATATTCACATACAACATTTTACAGGAAGCATTGCTGTAATCGCTATTTTATAATACAATTAACTTACAAAAAGGCATTTAGTGTTTCTCTCAAAGCATAAATCATATTTTATATGCATATTCTTAAATGTTTACATTTAGCATAGAATTTCTTATTATAGTTCGCTTATACGAAGATCACGCTGAGTCTTATTAACAGTCTGCGACTTTTTATTGAACAACTTTTAATTTCTTAATTAATATGATTAAGAACTAATAACAACTCTTCAAGTAATTATGTTGTCTAACTTTATGTTTTTCTCAGTTTCATAAACTCAAATTCAACTACAAAAAGTGAATGTCTTTCAGACAAGTTTAAAAATATATTTTTTTCTCATTAATAAACCTATGGAAAATGCATCACATCGAGTAGCACTACAACGCTTTGAATATTTGGTTAGCCACAAAATCGATTTATTTCGTAAAACCACATTGAAAGAATTGATCTTATCAAAAGGCCTCTTGTACGATACTAATAATGACTTTAACATAAGCCTTCTAAGATTGCATTGAACAAAAGCTTCGCCTAACAGGGGCAACTGAATGGGGAAAGAGTTGCAGCTGCAAATGCTTGCCAGCAATACGTATTGACAGGGGGCTCACTAGCAACAACAACGACAGCAGCAACAACAACAGCAGCAGCAACAACAGCAACAGCAAGAGCAATAACAAGAGCAACACAGGAACAATGCCAATGCCAGCGATTGCAATTGCGATTGCGGTGACAATAAAAGGCTATGGAGGCGTTGGCGTTAGTGTCGAGCTACAAATGACAACGGCACACACTTGCACACACACACATCCATATGCATTTACGGAAGGAGCAGCAGTTTCACATAAAAGCGCAGCAGATGCAACTGCAACAGCAACAGCAACAACCACAGCAACAACAACAAGAACAAGAACAAGAACAAACACTGAACCGTATTTGTCGGTTTCAAGTACCACTTGGGAAATCATCTTTTTTGGCTAACTCCCATCGACCCCAACGGTCGGGCTGTAAATGAAAACGACCAACGATGATGACGATGATGATGATGATGATACTTACAGTGAGACAATGCTAGTTTTAGGGGGAAGGAAAAATGGGGTTGTGGTGCTGCGATAGTTTGCCAAAAGTCAAAAATCAAATGCGTTGTATATGCACTGGCAAATTGTTGATCCCAAAAATCCATTTGGTAGTCAAATTTTTGCACAGCACTAGTGCTAGGGACCGAGGCTACTGAGGGGTGAGTTAACCAGGGAGGTTGGTTTGTCATGGGTTCACAGATTGGTACAAAGTTCAAAAGTTAATCGGATTTCGCACTACGCAGTCAGTCAACGTGAAGCAATTGATGAGGCCAATTCAAGTGTGCATACATGAAGAGCAGCGTTGTCAGTGTTGTCCACATTTCACATCACTTTCCCCGACCCAACTTTGGATAATGTTGAAAATGTGATTTTTGAGAACAACCAGCAGCGGAAGCAACATTTTATTTAATTTGATTTATTATTCATCCGAGCGCTGCATGATTTAAACTTATAAATTATTGCGCTAGATTTAAAAAATAAATATGATATAAATGAAAAGTGAATTAATACAAAACGATTTGTTCGCAATATGAAGCTGCTAGTTTAAAAATCATTTCAGCAGCGAATTAAATTGAATTAAATTATATTTGGGTGTCTTAAACAGTATTTAGGTCGAATTATATTTAACATAACTACAAGCCAACAATATAAATAATTTAAAAATTTTAATGGGACATTTAAAAAGAAACAATCAATAATCAATTCAAAATAATAAAAAACAAACAATAAACATCGAAATTGCTGTTGTGACATGTGACGATATATTTGCCTAAAGGCACCAATCATTCTAAATGGGTTACGTTTATGTACTGAGTTTGTTATGTTCATGAGGGTTCTCTGATATTCAGAAATGTCCGAGGAAGTCTGAGGGAACTTGATTTCAAGTTCATACACCATAAGCGAAAAACTGCGTCTCAAATACTAAAATATGATATTGACAACTTATTTAATTATTTGTTCTTCTAGATTGTGTAAACTTAAATTTATCAAAGAAATGTGTTTGCTATTTGCTTAGAATTACTTTATATAAATATATTTGTACAGGCCAGAAGCCAAAGGTTAAATATTTTAAATACGTCATTGAAAATATGCAAATCAAATATATAAAAGACAAATTGAAACTTTCCATTTACGAAATATTCTGAGAAAGGGATATAGTATGTAAATAAAATTGAGAAATATAATGCATGCTTAAGGTCGTATTATGTAAACAGCGACTGTTGAAACAGTAAAAAAAAAATAAACAGTTTTGGGATTATGCAGAAATCGAATATTTTGCTCTTCATATTTTTTATATTATATAACAACAAAAAATATATAAAAAAATATGATATCGCGATAAATACATATGTCACAATTGCCTCATTTTTTTAAATTGTATTTTATTTTCATGCAATTCAGATTTCTCATTATTGTGTTATGTTCTGAAACTAGTTATATTTTGACAGCACTGAAACGTAGACACACACACACATATACGCCCAAACATACACACACAGATCATCATAGAATTTGCACAGTATGAAAGCGGAAACGGAAACGTGTTGACGGCCGTGCAAATTTACCGTAGCATAGCATAGCTCAACATGGCGCTCAATTAATGCTGCCTTTGTGAGTTGCCAGGTGGCTGCTGCCTGCTGCCTGCTACTTGCTGCATGCTACATGCTGCATGCCACATGCTGCATGCGGGCTACATACATAGCAAACTTTTGCCTAATATTTAAGCTAACATAAGTAACCCGAACTTGATGATTATCCCATTCCCTGCAGTTACTCTGGCCACTGCAGCGCTTTAAGGACTCGCGCGGACAACATCTGCTGCAACGTGAGGCGCTCAATTACGGTCTCGATTTGGAGCCGCAACAGCGCTACGAACAGGATGAGCCGGTCCCCTCCCCGTCCCCGACTCAGTCTCCATCCACATCAGCGGCTCGTGTGCTAACCAAAGAGCTGCACACCGAGGCGGGTCGAGTGGAACTTGCCATACCCAGCCATACCCAGAGCAGAGAGCCACCCCAAACGGAGGATGTGCCGCCGCATATGCCACACGCTCGCTGGGAAACGGCAACAACAATCGCAATGGCCCCACCAACCAACACACTCAGCAACAACAACCACAAGGGGGGCAGCAGCGAGGAGGGGGAGTCGGAAAGGGGTCACTATGTCTACAAATGGGAGCTGGGCGATTGGTCCAAGTGCTCCCAAGAATGCGGTGCTGCTGGCAGCGGTTTACAGGTGAGTTCTCAACATCGATTACTTGGAAACCGTTTGCGATTTAACATTGTGTTTGTCAGTCATTTAACCTGGCTTCAACGTTTCAAACGGGGGATCAAAGTAGTGCAAGAGGTTCAGATTGGCATCACTGAATCACTAAGGTTCTTTAATTCTATTAAAAAATAAACAAAATATTTAGTCATTTTGTTAACCTTGATTTCTTTGAGATTGAGTATTTTCTATATTATTATATATTTTGCAAGAGGCAGCATTAAATCAATAAAAGTATTTAATCTTATTTAAAACAAACAAAATATTTATTCATATTGGCTATCTTGATTTTAATTGAAAATATAAATGCTACATAAAAGATATATATGTATATACATATATATATATATATATATTTTTAACAAAGCTGTGTTATCAAAAGGAATATTGTGATTTTTTTAAGATGACTTTCCCTCAAAGAAATCTTAATTAAATGTAAATATTTATTTGCGCGCTACAATGTATATAAAATCCTGACTTACCCTTCTGGCAAAATGAGCTTTACAAAAGGCATAAAAATGTGTTTCGCACAGGCATTAGAAAAGAGAGCGAACAGTTTCCCCAAGCAGCAGACGACACTTATATAATAATTAGCCAAATGCAAGCAGGACAGGGCAGAGCAAAATTTCACAGCAGCCACCGAGAGGATTTGTGTATCCCAAGTCCACATAAAAATCAAGCACGAGCTTAAATATTTTAACAGCCAGTGACCGGAGAAGACCGAAACATGGTTGTCCTGCCTGTCTGCCTCTGTGCCTGTCTGCCTGCCTGTCTGCCTGCCTGCCTGCCTGCTGTTCTGGCCTCTTGTTGGCATTGTTTTATGTGCCGCAAGAAAAGAAAGCAGCAAGAATAACGGTTAACTTTGTTTCTTTTGCCACCTCTATCCATGCAAACAGCGTCGCACACTGAGCTGCAGCCGTGAGGCAACAAAGAAGGCAACGACGAGGATGACTGCGTTGTCAAATGGTGATGGCATCGTCGCCCAACTCGTAGAGAATGCAGAGTGCCGTGCCCAGGGGCTGGACATGCCTGACACGTTCCAGAGCTGCGGCAATGAGCCCTGTCCGCACTGGACCAAGGGCGATTGGTCTCTCTGCCAGAATTCGCGGTGCCACGGGCGCAACACGGCCATGCAACGGCGGCAGGTTATCTGCCGCTACGAGAACGGCAGCTCAGGCAGCCTCTGCGACGAGTACGAGAGACCGACGGGGCGGCAGGAATGTTACAACGAGCGCTGCAAGGGCGTGTGGCGTGTGGAGCCCTGGTCTGAGGTGGGTGGATGCCAGCTGTGGCTCTGGCTATGACTATTACTACACTCCGAAAAAAAATCGACCTAGATTTATGGCAGTTTTTTTTTCTAAAAACCAGCGCTTGTCTTTCTAAATTTCAGGACGCATTTTTCTAAAATTTAAAAGAACATGTCTTTGAAGAATTCTTATAATCAAGTTTTTGTTACTTCTTTTTTTTGTGTTTTTAGATTTCACATACACAAACAATTTACATAGCTTATAAATTTATTTGAGCTACTTGGCCTCTAAATCAGACTCGAATATGAAAGCATAGACAGTAAATTTCATGACTTGATTCTGAATATAAGAAGGGGTGCTTATCTAAAATTAGAATGAATTTCTACTTTTTAATAAATTTTAATTAGCGCGATTTTCTTTTTTAACTTTGTTTTCTGAGTGTATGGCTTGTGCCTGCATTGAAACATTGAGCGCATCTTTTATTAATGCCACAAATGCAATTCCGTTCACAGTGTAATGCGCCCTGTGGTCGCCAGGGCATTAAATTCCGCATTCTGCAGTGTGTCTGGTATGGCAGCCGTCGACCCGCCGGCAATGTCTGCAAGCATCAACCCCGACCGGCTGTCATGAAGGTGTGCAAGAGTTCCCAATGTCAATCCAAGCGTAAGTACATAACTACATTCATATCTAACTCAAAGTACAAAACATAACAAATCAACATTTGAATTGCGATATTGATGTTAATAATTTATCAAATGCGTTTGATGCTCAAATATGCATAAATACGTACAAGTAAATACAATTTAACCTTACATATTTTATAAGCAGACTTTACACTTAACCCATAAAACAGTTGAGTGCAGCAGCTAATCAAATACATTTTGCTCTTTAACCAGTCTTTGAATGCGCACAGTAATTTTATTTTAATCAGCATATAGAGTTTTATTAGGTAGCGTTATTTTAGTCTTTGGTAAGACTGATTAAAATGAAATTAAAATGCTAGATATTCCTTGCATTTCTAATATATTTTTACTTTATACAATTTATCTAATTTTAATTGAATTGATAATTTTTAATTTTATTTTATTTAATTTATTTGGTACTTTTTGTATTTTTCCATGCCGACTGGTGTTAGTTGACAAATGAATATAAAATTATTTCAATATTTCAACCGATATCCTTAACAATTTACACGAATATCTACGTGAATATTTGTCTAGATATGTATCGGTTTCTCAATTACATATATCAATGTGAATATTTATCAATATGCATATCCATATCTCAACTTATATTCACAGTCCTTAAGTCGTCTGGTTGTCGCGATACTTCGCGATATTGTCGGAATGCTCGTGCCATGGGTCTCTGTCGATTGCATCGTTACAAGGAGAAGTGCTGCGGATCTTGTCAGCCCAAGCAGCAGGAGCTGCAGTAGATTTTATAGATGCGCTGAGACTACCAGCAAAATAAAAATTTAAGAAAATCAGAAAGCTATTACTATAAGAGTACATGAGGGTAAAATTCTAGCATGATCTAGTTGAAAGTCGTACAACTTAACTGAAATATGTATGAATATTACTAAGGAGGATGAGTGCAATTTAGTTGATCTTATGTTAAGGCATAGTTAAATGTAATTGAGAAACTTTGTAACGAGAGTAACGCGAGATCAATTCGAGGATAAATCACATTTAATTAACATACATACATATATCGTTTCCTTTTTTGTCTACTATTTACAACTATTCGTAGACTAAGCGCAAAATATCGTTAGATATGCCCAAAAGCAAAACGCAGGCTGGCAAATTGTTTGGATAAATGTATTTTATATATTCTATAGTAATCAAATATACATGTATGTAAAATATATGATAAATTCCAGCATTTAATTTGGCAGCGTGTTATTTAAGATAAATGCAGCTTTGCTTTAAGCGATTCCAAAATTAAATACTACAAGTATTTGATAAATATTGAAAGTAATACGAAAATCATTCGAATCTAACCTAAACAAGATGGTTAACTACAATTTTTGACTATGCTTCAAGGTGTGCATTAGGCTAACATTAAAATAAACGTTTTCAAGTCGGCGCTACAAAGAACCGTGGAAAATTTGGCATAAATTACAATGCATACAGTAAAAACAATCGACATAAGGTTGGCTATTCATAATGTTAGGGAGCTAATAAGACATTTCATTAAAAACAAATGTTTCTTTTCACTAAAAAAAGAACAATATAGGTCAAAGTTTCAGTACAATTTTTAGAAACTACCCGAAGCACATGGCATAATTAAATGTATACATAAAGAAACTAACCCAGCAAAATAAAGAAATTGAAAAACGATAAAATAAAATACAGCACTGTTACCTAATGTGGAAAAACATATTATACAAATACATATACAAACTAAATACATAATGTAAATATTATAGCAAATGATAACAGTGAAGGTAAGCTGCATTTCATTGATCGATTCTAGTTATAATTAATTATGTTTATATGTGTATTGTAAAATTTAGCAAACAATAAATTCCTTTGCGCATTTAAATAAACCAAAACAAAACGAACAACTTAAAAACTATGTCTTATGGCTTATCTAAAATTCAAAAGTCCAGTTATTGTAAATAAACATTTAATTTTCAGGCATAAACGTTATTAATATATATACTTATATATATACATTTATATAAATAAATATATATGAATACTTGTAATTAGTTTATATTTTGTATGAAAAAAAAACTTGTTTTTATATAAATGTATTCATGAAATGCAAAGATACAAATTAAAACCGTTAGCTGCTAACTATAGTTTAATAAAAAATACTAAAAACAAACAACATTGAGAATCCAAGAAATGTTAAATGCGAATGAAAAGTAAAATCGAATATTTAAATTGTTAAGTAAAGGTTACAAATAAATTAAACATATACAACAAAATAAAATGCATACCATAACCAATGTTAAACATACACAGACACAAAATACACACACATAACATAGCATTATATGAAATAAATAAAATAATATAATATAAAAGTAAATCAATTGATTTAAGCAAAAGCGAAAGGCATTGTAAAATGTAGTACGAAAGCAACTGCTAAAAATATTGTAAGAAACTGAAACGAAGTGAAATAAATATTAAAGTTTAACAAAACACTAACGAGTTTTATTTTTAAAACATATTCATTATATACAGAACGAAAAGAATCATTGTAATTTGCGTAATAAAACTATAAAGGGAGTAACTGCATACCGGATATTCTTGGATATATATATATATTATATATATATTTAAGAGCAAAATATAATCTTAGTGTATATAAAAAGTACACATAAAATATTCATTCAAGTATTTATTTGATTTAAAGCACATTTTATTCGATGTGTGTCTTATTAAAACGTTTTAATTGTGGCGCCATCTACTGTCTATCGTGGCAGCGCCATCTACAGTAACATAGCACACACACAAAATGTTAGAGCATTTCATTAGTTCGATTAATGAGCGCATGGCGTCGCCACAAAAATTACACTGCGCATACGCCACGCTGCAAAATAGCAACAAAGGCATGCATTCAAATGAATTTTAGGCAAGAGAAAAACTGTAACGTATTGCAGCGCAAGCTGAAAGCTTGACGTAACTGCAGTCCGCATACACATTAGTTGTAGTCCCCCCTCGCTAGCTTGCTCTCCCCTCTCGCATTCTCTGACTAATTTGGGAACATGCTGGGAAACATGTCGAGCGACAATTTCGGCGGCGCTTGCTGGGCGTAGAGCACAGGAAATTGTCGATTTGTGTGCCATTTATAAAGCGCAACGAGCGATCGTTTGAATGCGCGAATCGTACATCCTAAGCAAAAAAACCGTTGCATAAGGTTTTTTTTTTTGGTTGCTATTTTTTTTTCTTTTTTTGCAAATGCAAAATTTGTATAGCTATTTTAAGCAATCAATGGCTATCAATAGCATTCGTTGCAGTTCGCATCAGTTTTGACCATACTGTATATAGTCATGTGTATACCCATTGATAATGCTCGATTCATTCAATCAGATCGTACGGCGTAATTGCAAATTACATTTTTCACTTTTAATGCTTAATTATATTGTCAATAACAGAACTAAGACAAGACGTGTAAAATGAAATGTTTTCAGTTGCCGGAGTTAATTTAATAGAGCAATTTACTGATATATATGCAGTCTCTGAGTGTAATTGAGTAATATGAAAAAAGGGTATAAAAAACCATTGCACATGCAAAGCAATTTTCAGTTATTAGCGTTGAAGCAAGGGCAGTAACTAAAAGCTAAATGTGTATATCTTGCTTAACTTATATTTATATTAAGATGTATACAAATATATTGACTCTAGTTTCTATAGTCACAGAGTATCAACCATTTATTTTATGTTGTGGAAATATCCACCACAGTTTGACAAAATTCTGTACCATTGGCTTGCTTGTGTCGCACAAAAGAGATCCAAACAAAATAGCTAAGACAATTACTTATTATTATACACAAACACATATACATATGTATAAATACATAAATTTGCAATTAAGTTAATGGGAAAGAGTCCATTTACCCACATATATACATATACATAATCTAAATATGTACAAAAAATAAAATTAATCGGCTCCACTGTGTTCTCCACAAAACTTTTTCGCAAATGAAATATGGAACAGAATTTGGAAACCAAAACATAAACAATATTGATATGAAGCGAAACAAAATCTAGTTTAAGACCATAAAATATTCGCAATCTAAACAAACCATTTATTTATTATTTATATCGTCAACAATATTGATTTTCAGTTAAGTTTGCCATTATGGCAGATTTTTAAAAGAAAGACGCGGAATATTTAGTTGAAAAGATAGTTTTATAAGTATATTTAAATCGATAACCCACCCAGTGGAATTCATAGTTCATAGATGAATCAAGAAGGCAGGCGTATCATAGGCATGCCGAAGATTACATACCCTAGCAACGGAAGTAAACTTGGTCACAGCTTAATTCAATTATTAAATATAAATTAAATATATTTTCAAACAAGAAACAATTAAAATCAATATATATATAATCAATATATATATAATCAGATGCAGATTATTTTCTGCCAAATGTTGTGGGCATCATAGCACTTGTCATAGGTATATTTTTTCCGCATAAAACGGTTTTATTTATTCGCTTCGAAACAATTTGATATCGTGTTTCTAAACGGCAACTGCCTGCTGCAATTGGATATATATTTCATATTTCAAGTTGCAAAACGATAACGTTATGAATATGGCTCCATTGACTCTAAAAGATGTCTCTTCTAATTTTGTTACTCACTCGACGAGACAATTACAGTACCCTCTGCAAGGGAAATCAAAGAAAGAAAAAATGACAATGCTCCTGCTACTGTCTCAATGAACATTACGTAGCGGCTCAATTGAAAGCAGAGACCTTAGCTGAGGCAAATACTCATATACACTCAAGCATGCTGTGAGTGTACTCACACTTAATATATACAAAAGTAGTCTATGCGAATACAAACAGAGCGTCGAGCTTCGTGCAAGGGAATCGCTACAAATTCTAATGGAAACAATAATAATAATAATAATAGCAATAAACTGCACGGGCCGTTTAAGCTAAAGCAAAAGCTGAAAAATCAAGGCAGCAACTGGGAAACGAGACAAGTCGACTTTATAAAGTGCGCTCAGTGTCAAAGGAAATCATATTTCATCTGGCAATTAGTTGGGATGAGCCGTGAATTTCTTTTAATTGTGTCATTGCACGAATTCGGTTTAGCTTTGCAATTCTACAGATGGACAGTTGGACTACAGTTGGATAGTCAACTCGGTATCTCATCGTTATGAAAATATTATTCTAGTCTAGTCTAATATGTACATACATATATATATATATGTATCTTTCTATAGGCTGCACATAATCAGTGTCTTCAAATTCAATTAAGCGAAATTGTGTCACGCGCGTGTCTCTCCATATCTCATGTCTCATGTCTCACGTCCCATGTCTCTGGGCGGGGATAAATGCCTTTTCCATAGTAAATACTTACTTCTTAATGCCTATGCCAACTAAGTACCATGACATTAGTATGTGCTGGCATTTGTGCTTCGGGGTCTGCATATTTCTGGTTAATCATGAGAACCTAACCCAATAGCAATTGTACTCTGTTTTCACAGGCCCAGTTGTGTATTTTAGGGTTTGGATTAAAGATATTTTAAACTTAGCGTATATTTGATGAACAGATTTCTATGTCAAGCCCATAGCAACAAATGAAAATTAAATAGATATCATTTATCAATTTAAAGCTTGCATTGTCAACTTTATTTTGTGTGATTATTTTTAATTACCATTAAAAAATAATTCAATTTTTAACACTTTTTAACGAGTTTTTGTACAAATATTTGGCGGGGATATAAATACCTTTCCAAAAGTATAAGTTTGTATGTGAAGACATAAGCAAAAGCTAAGTGCGAATTAATAGTTTGTTGGTTTGTACTTACATTAAATTTATTAAAATAATAACTAATAATGATAGCCTCGAAACAATGTTTCAAAGTCTACTCACCAACTGAGTTAATTAGCAAACTTCTTGGGTCTTAAACAGAGTATCGCAGAGTGATTTGAGATTCAATATTCATACTCAATTCAAAATGTTACTCAAAGTTTACTTAGACTTCTCTGCTGTTTTTGCATGATTTAATAAGAGTCTTAAATACTTATTTCCCCCTGAACTTGTTCTGGATATGGTGTTTATTTTAGGGAAACGTATTTTAATTTATTAATTAATTGAAGTTATTTTTGTACCATATTTTAAATATTGTATTGATTTTGTAGACGTTTTCGTTTAGGCCTAAAAATAAATCACGGATTTAAATGCAATTATTCTGATATTATAATTTTGTTACAGATATAATTAAGTAATTTTAATTACTGCTTTCAAAATCCATTGAAGCCAGATTATTTAAGATACGTTTTTAAATAATTTTATGGTGTAAAGGAAATATATTTGTATTGTATCTATAGTCCAAGAAGCAGCGAACATATTTTTAAGGTAAACTGTTTAATTATTAATTTTTTACTAAGTTTATGTTTTAGTTTCCAAGAAGCAGCTGAATGCCCTAGTAGCATATATATGCTATAACCCATTAAGCATGCTTGTCTAGCTTGTAGCTATAATTGTGCTGTAATAAAAATTATTTATTAGAATTCTTCAGAGTTTTTTTTTTATAAGTAAGGCTTTCATTTGCATTTCGAGCAGATCGTGTGCTTTCTTTGGGGACTGCTTTCGTACTAAAATGTTGTGTGTTATAACTTGGCATGGTGTGTACATAAATGAGTTCACATGTAAATCTGAATGTATCTTGATTAAGACCGACACTTGTTGCCGTTGCCGTTGTTGTTGTTGTTGTTCAACACGTCGCACAATTTTGCATATGGGATGCCAGCTGCGTCGACGTCGACGTCAACGTTGATGCCGAAGTCGAAGCCGCTGCCGAAGCTGCAGTCGCCGCTTAAGAGACAATAAAACCAAAAATAAAATAAAATAAAACTGTTGCCGACCCTCAGTGCAGAGCGAGAGCAAAGAACACTTTATTCAATGTGCAACACGATGATGACGATGTCTCAAATGATGATAATGATCAACGCCTCTGCGACTCTGCGACTTCAAACGCAGGCGTCGACGACGACGACGCAGCTTTGGAGGCTTTGCGTTTTGGAATTGTGGATTTGTGGTTTGTGGCACGAGCTCGACTCAGTTGAGTTCAATTTCTGGAACGGGAAGTGTCGATCAGTCTCGCGAACGGGGAATACAAAAAGATATATCTCTGTGTCTATACAGGCAGATACATATATATATATATATATATATATCTCGCCAACATTGAGGATATTCCGCTGTTGCGCTGAAGAAGCAGCATCGAAAAGTGCCCAAAATAATGCCGACCATCACCGAGGATTGCATCGATGGATTTCAACAGTATTATGCACGTCCGCCCGAGCGTCCCAAAAAGAAGTCCATCAAGCAGATGATCTACGATGAGGATGAAAATTCATATTTTGGCAGGACTATCGAAAGCTGGGGTAAGTGGCAACTGCACGGGGCAAAAATCGATTGCATTTTGTACTCGCTTTTTTTTATTTTTTCTTCATTTTCTGGGATTTATTTCTGCTTTGCAGTTACGTAAAAAGCGCACGGCGTAAATCTTTATCAATTTCAAGCTGTGCCAGTTTGGATTTAATCAAAATCTTTTGTCGTCGCATTAGTGTGATACAAAAAAAAGAATAAAAAAATTACATTTTATATACATTTATGTTTGGAAGTCCACCCAAAGTAGGCGGCATGTTTTTATTGCCTGCCACTGTCCCCCCGCTGCCTTCGCTCCCCTTTCGCAGCTGTGCTCTGTGTGCTCTGTTCTCTTTGACCTTTGGCGGGCACACACACACACATACACAGCAGCTCACTTATGTGTGTGTGTGTGTGTGTGTAAGTGCCACAGGGTACTCGACCAATATGCCGGTCAATTATGTCATTATGCAATCAAAGCATGCATCTATGGAATCGCAACAGCAACAGCAACATCAACCACAGCAACAGCAACATCAGCAGCAACAAAAACAACAGCGACACTCATAAATGAACATATAAAATAGCTGACATTGACTAATAGGCAATTTCTTTTCTCGTTTTATTTTTGCATCTCGCATTTTGTGCTTTAGTCTGATTGCAGTTTGATTGCATACATTTTGTTGGCATAAATCTAACAAATTTATTTATTTAGTTATGCTTTTAATTCAATAGAATTCCGTTTAGAATCCCGAATAGTCGAAAAAATGAGTAGCTCATCAAGCAATGAAAATGATTAAATTCAAACAGAAAACTCAGCCATAAATTTAAATGAGTATATAAGTGTGGGATCAGAGTAAACATAGACATACGAGTCACTCTTTTCATTACTTAAACATTATATATTAACAAGTTGAAGATTTTTCAAATCTAAGTTGAAAAGAGCACTGCAAGAAATAATATGTTTGCTTTGCTTTGTCTTTAATCTAGATCAATTTCACCTCAAAAATACTGATTACATTTTGATATATTTGCCTTTGTATTTATGAGAGAGTTGTAAGTTCTCTCAAGATACAAAAGTATCTGTGGCATAGAAACATTGCCACACAAATTATTAAATCCAATTTAAATATATGTCCAAATATTTAAAAATATATCATTAAATCTGAGCAAATCCAAAAGAAGAATTTGTAAACGGAAAACCTATTAAAAAACAAGTAAATATCTTTATATAATATATATAAATATTAATTTACACATGCATAAAGCTATATTATTGTTAGTTTATACATAAACTCTGAGTGATGTGGTCAAGTGTATATCTCAAAAGGCTCTAAATGTAAAGTATTACAGTTTAGACAGGCAATCCAATTGTTTGCATCTCAAAGTACTGATGGACAACGCATCCTTTTTTAGCTGGTTGCAGTAACGGAAAACGTCAGTTGCAACACAATGCAGTTATTGTTGGCCATTGGAGAAGAAGAGTCTAAGCCAGAGGGCACTTCCATGTCACTCACAGAATCGCAATCCATTGTTGCAAATGCGTTGCTGTCAGTCACAGCAAGCAGCGAATAGATATTAGATACAGGATACAGTGGTTCCACACAGGAATTTTAAGTCCTTTATTCCACATCTGATTTCTAGACTACACTAAATAAATTAAATAATTGTTATCATTCATTTACAGAAAATATATCTACTAATTATTCATCTAATACAACTGCGGAGTTTATTCCAAAAATAAATGTTTAAACTTTTTGGGTAGCTTAATTTATCTATTTGGAACTCACTCTTTCTTTAATCACATCTTTAATGCTACAATATCTCCGGGAAATCTCTGAGAGTTCTTATCTGTGATAAACTTATGTTACTCGTCAGGTTTAAAGATCTGCCTATCTACATCTATATTTTGTCTCTTACATATTATCCCACTTCCTATTACTCTCTCATTTTCTCCCCTTTCTTTACGTTTTACTTATTACGAACGCCTTATCATATTTGGTCTATGCTTTTCTGGTTTTCCCCAATCCTTGCAAAAAGTATTGGACCATTGTACAGCTTTATAATATCAATTATTTCATTTCTTTAACATTAAATTTTAATTTAATTATTTTAAATTAAATTTTTTATGCTTAGTTTTGACTTTCATTTATTTTGGCACAACTTCACTCATTTCATAGCTTTTTCCTATTCTCATATAAAATTAATATTTGCAAATCTACTTTTTCATAACAATAAATGTTTTCTCCATAAGGTTTTTCAAAAAGATTTAAAGCTGAATATAGCAGAATATATATACTTTTTTTTAATTCAGAATAATGATTTTTTTTATGTTTGGCTTACCACGGTAATAATACACTGAGTCCAACTAGCAGCCCATTGACAGCGACAACACTCAATGGCGAAAACTAAGTGGAGCTGAGTTGAGTCTGGGCTCGATTTACAGTTGGGCGATTTGCTAATTGGAACGTGTCAGTTGGAATAGTCACAGCAGGACACATTTACACACACACACACACAAATGCAAATTGTAGACACCAGGTCAGGTTACCGTTACCTGTTAGTTGGACTTTAAGTGGATCCTCCTCATTTCAAATGAATCATTTCAAAAGAGTCTGGAGTCAGTCGTAGACACACAGACACTCACACACACACACACACACACACTACACATATGGGTTTTGAGCACAAACTCCCAAAAACCTCATCGACCTAAAAACCTGTAACCTCCTTGGAGGTCTCAACTCTCAGACTCCATGCAAAAAAAAAAAACAAAGGAAAGAAAAAAAACGGAGTATCTGCGTAGTAAATGTGGCGTAAAGACCAGACCAGGCCAAAACGCATACAGCATGAAATTCCACCCTTAAATGTGGAAGCGAATCGAGCAACCCTCGAGCGGCAAGCGGTAAACTGGAAAACGAACGGAGTTGAATGAAGTTGCCAAAGACAAAAAAACAACAACAACAGCAACAACAAAACTGGTTATTGCGGCCACGCGGCCAAATGCTGTCTCTCTCTCTCTCTCTCTATCTATCTATCTGTCGCAGTCTCTCTGTGGCTCTCTGTTTATGCTTGAGCTACTATGAAAATGACTCAAAAGAAAGAGAAAACATTCGTTGGTATTTGTTATGGCCATTCCCCTCCAGCGATCCAATCGATCTTGCCTTGTTTCCACAACAACAACAAGAACAACAACAACAGAGCAAGCAGAAGAGAGCGAGAGAGCGGAGAGAGCGCAAGAGAGCGTGAGAGTGAGCAATGAATGCACTCCACAAAAAGTCACTCAATCGATTCGAGTGACTCTGAAACAACAACAACAACGACTACAACAACAACAATTATAAACAATGCGATTTCATGCTGCAGTTAACGGTACATTTGTATTTGACAAATGCATTAGGTGCTTGTCGTTCGAATCTAGCAAGAAACGGCAGCCTGCGAGTGCATAATATATGATGCACTGCAAGAAATTGTGACTGACACGGAAAAACTAAAAACTTAAATTAAAATCGATATAATAAATATCGATCAATATCAATAATCGATATCAATACAATAAATTAATTAGTAAATTATGGATTTTAAAATCATTGGATTGATATTATATTTAACATCATTTAAATGTTTTCATCATCCATTTTTAATTAATTTATTTTTATTAATATCAATTAAATGATTAAATTAAATCATCCATAATATCCATAATCAATAGTAATATTATTATGTCAATTGTGCGTTATCTAAAGTCGATAAGTATTAAAGAAAATCATTCATAATTTTCAACAACATTTCAGTATGTTTAAAATACTAGACTTATAAATAGAAAAATTAAATTATTCATATCAATTAACTTATTAAACTTAAACTAAAAGCTACGCTTATGATTCGAATTGTGTGTCCAATTTTTACATTCATGCAACCAGATTTTGTTTGGTTCTAATTTTTTTTTTTTTAATTTGTTTAAATAATTCCATATATTTTTTGACACGTAAAAGATAGGATCAATGGGTGTCAATAATAAAACATATTTGATATTTTGATTTGATTATTTTAGATTCTGATTATTTATTCGCACGTATTCTTTAAAAAGATTTGCCAAATTTGAGTATCAACAACAAAACATGTTTGATTTTTTCATTCGTTTATTTTTTAATTAATATACAATATTTAATAAAATTACTTTGGTTCGGAGAAGAACTACCATGGAACTCAAAAACGAGTTTACCGGGTTTCAAATCGCTCAAGTGAAACTTAACACACAAATTAATTGGTTATGGAAATTTTTTTTAGAAGCGAATATTGTCCCAAAATATCAACTAGCTCTAATTGGATACTGATTACATTAACACAGCTGTTTGAATTTTCTTCCCCTCTCTTTTTCTCTGCCTTTCTAACACTCATGATTCATTTGTGAATTTAACTGGTGTATTTGTATTGAGTCAAGGTTTAAGAATCTTAGCTCAACTAATAAGTTAATTTTGATCAGTGTAGCAACATAATTTGCACTAAGTGCAGCAGCAATCATAATTTACGTTGCATGCGACTAATTAAAACAAGTGCAACAACAGCAACAGCAACAACAACAACAACAATTACGAACCGCAACTCAGAACCCCAATCCAAACCCAAACCCGAAAATGCACACCAAATGAAAACAAACCCATTTTTGCACTCACTCACAAAATGCAAATGCCGCCAAAAGTGTATTTTTTTGCTCTCAAAACAAACTCAACGAAGCCACAACACACTGAGTGCGAGAGAGAGCGAGAGAGAGAGAGAGAGAGAGAGAGGGCCGCTCACACTCGCGCGCTCGAGAGAGAGAAAGGTGGCTGTACGAACTGAACTGAACACAAAACTGAGGCCAAGCCAAGTTCTGTGTTTTGTTGGCGGTCCAGTCTTCGATTCAGTTTACGGTTTCTCAGTCTGACATTTGTTTTGAGCGCGTGCGAAAGCGGGCAACGGTTAAACGCCAACTGAAGCGGGCCATTTCCAACACACAATTCTACAAAATAAAATATATTCAAACTAAATTAAGAAGAGGAAAAGCAAAGAAGCATAACTCCTTTAAGCCAACTGTTTTGCACTCTTCTCCCTCATCATCTTTGTTGTTGTTGCTGTTGTGTTTCTTTTGTGTTGTTCGCTAAGTGCCTGAAACAAATCACTAGAATAAAGTGAAGTGTGTTTTGTTTTCCAAATCAAATAAGAGAATCAATTCGATAATTAATTTTAATGTATAAATATTACAAATATCAGACCTAGGCTCAAGATATTTACTTTGTCACACCCGAAATACACACACACACACACACACGTGCATACAGTGAGCCCTAGCTGTAGCAAAAAGGTGTGGTTGTTTGTATGTTTGACGGCGGCTTTAAGAGCGGAGCCACTCAAAACCCAAAGAGAAAAAAGTAGAAACAAGCCAGATACTTTATATAGCAACACATACGCATAAGTGTATCTGTGTGTGTGTGTGTGTTTTTTTTAAAGAGCGTTATCGCCAAAGAAAAAGTAGAAAGAAATAAAAACAAAATAAAAGATATGCAAAAATATAAATAAATACAAAAGTAGTCGGGTAAAAGATACAAATGTATCTGGCGGTCAAAGTCAATGCGGCATTTCAAAAAGTAGAACAATACGGAAATATTTATGTGCAGCCAGCCAGACGGAGAGGAGGTGTAGCAGAGGAAGAGGTGGCATTTTGGCCCAGTTCTTTGTTATCTGTTGCACTCCATGTGACATCCAACAGTTGCCAACAGTTGCTGCCACATGCAGCGAGCAGGGTGCTCAAAAAATCTCGTTGGCTTCAGAGCCCACTGGGAAACTGTGACACGTATATTGTTTTTTTTTTTTTGAGGGGGGGGTTTATTTTGCAGGACAAAAAGGCGCCAAAGTTGTTGTTGCTGCTTCTGTTGTTGCTCGACCATTTTATAGCGAGCCGGGAACGAGTGTACAGAAATTTGTGGCAAGCAAAACAAAACAGAGAGCAACCAGTCAGAGAGAGTCTGTGTGGGAGGGAGAGGGAAATAGCAAGCGAAGCAAATCCGAATTAGTGTGGAAAAATAATGAAATATCTTTAAATGAAGTGGGTTTTACGAATAACAAAATCATACTGAAAATTTAGTGAGAAAATGTGAAAAATTAATGAGGGCAAAAATTGCAAAAAAATAATTTATGAATGAGGGCAAAAAATTGCACAGAGTTTGAACTTAGCGAAAAGTTATGATTAGTGGAAAATAGGAAAAAGAAATGTGGAAAGAAATACTGAGAATTTTTAATTAACGAAAAGTTATAAGTATGAATAATTAATGGGGGATAATATGATTCGAATTTTAAGTTTAAAAATTGATGATAAACTTAAAGCAAGCAACAAACTTTTCTACATAAAAAAAGAAAAATTAACAAAATGCCAAACATTTAAGCCAGTAAAATATGCTTACAAATTTGCATAAATCAATACAAAACAACCAAAATAAATAGTGTTTTTTAAGGAATGATAATTATTTTCGAATTATTTAATTAATTTATGGAATATATAGACTAAACTTGCATAATACATCCAGGTTGAACAAACTACGTAGTCCTATAACCGAAACAAGTAGCAAACGAGTGAATTAATTATTCATTGCCAATATCTGTCACAAAATTGCGCTGCGTTTGTGAAGAACGTACAAATTTAAATAAATAGACAAAAACCAACGACCAAAAAACGAAATACAACCCACCAAAATGACGAAACCCGTTCCAATGCCGCATTCCAATACGAATGAGGATCTGTTGGCTCTTCGCAAACCCGAACCCTTTCGGCTCTCTCAGTTCTTATACAATGCGGAAGAGGGCACAGTACTGGGACGAGATCGCAAATCATGGGGTAAGCTATGAAGACTGCGAGTATAAGAGTGGATTGGAGTGGAGTTGAGAAATAAATACACTGCTCGCCACTCGAAAAGGACATCATTTACTCTATATCTACTGATATATTCAGGAAACAAAATCGTATATTTTAATATATATTTGATTACATCTGAAAGCGTTAAATTCGATTTTTTTCTGATTAGTGAAGGAAATTGAAATCCATTCTTTTTCGAGACAGAAATCCGAGAATAATAAATATGTATTTTTAGTATTAAATATATTCAATTAAAATTAAATACATTTTTTCCTCATAAAAGTAGTTAAAGGAGCTGAACATTTCACGCTCGATAATTGGATTTCTGAATATCGAAAAATCTTTCTTATTTAAAATACTAACAGATATTTAAAATTAATCGATAACATATATTTTGAACCATTGCACAGGGTATTATAATTTGGTCGCGAAGCTTGTAACGCACTGAAGGAAAAAAGTATATATATTCCTGATCAACTTATTATTAGCCGAATCGATAGAGCCATAAAACCATAATTATATTTCGTACTCTCGACTAAAATTTAAATGTCCAATTAACTTAAAACTAAAAATGAAAATTCAATTATTTTAGCTGAATAGAACAAGTCTCTAGTCACATTCTTGATTCGTGAGGGGTACTTGGGGTACTTACGGGGGTACTTGGGATACTTAAATAAACCAGTCCATTCACAAATAAATCAACTGGTTAATGTCAAATTCGTATTTTTAAATTTATTTTTTCACTTTTTGGTCAGTGTCAATGCAACACATTGAAGCCAGTTGCTGTGTATTGGGTTGTCATAGTTTGAGCTAATTGTGCTAACAACACTTATTATATAGCTGCCAAAGTAACATGACGTTAATGCCTGACAGACAATTCCGGGAAAGAGAGCAAAAAACAAAATTATACGGCGTTGGTAAAAATTAGCGCCAGCGCTTGATGATCAGTGTAGTTTTGTGCAAAGGATGTTAAACAGGAAAGAATAATTTAGAATGAATTAAAAATAAATACACTTTAATGAGCTATTTAAAATATTACAAAAATGTATATATTAGTATTTTTATTAATTATCTCAGTTTGTAAACGGTGTTCCTAACTTTAGGGCAGCGCAATGTGTGCTAAATAGATACATACGATATGTACCTTATGTGGAAGACTTTAAATAAATTAATTAAATAATTAATACTTTGAGTTAACAAAATAATTTTCTACATAAAACGTGGATATTTTCAAAACTTTCTTTAATCGTTCTGACACAGTATTTTACTTAATGCATGTAATAAATTAAATAATTATCTAATATACATATTTTTTAATTATATTTTAAAACCCTTTTGCCTAACAGTATTTTTTTTAAAACATATTTTTAAATTAATTTTTTTATACATATATCACGAATATGAATAATGAATATCATATCACAGATATTTTTTAAAACTTTTCCAATTTGAAAGTACACAAAAAAATGTACTTAATTTAAAAACTGAACTGATTCGCTAAATTATGTAGATTTATTTTACTTTAAGTGACTTCTGCTGAACTTTTTGTACCTTATAGCTGGGTATTTTTATCGCCGTTTTCTCAAAACAAGCTTAATACTTATTCGAATATGTATAAATGCTCGGACAAACATTTTGATTTCAAGCACGTTCACATTTTTATTTTTTTGTGTACTCAACAAAATGACAAACTCATCTCTCATTTACTTTTCCAATCGCAACTCTCTCTCTCTCTCTCTCACTCTCGCTCTCTTTACAAATCGAAAAGGTTGGAGTCACTTGTCAAAGATGTTGGCCAAGTTGAGGTTATGTGCACACTCAGTGTGTGCAAATGTGTGCGTGAGCAGAAGAGCGATCAGACTCAAAGACAGCTTGATTCCGTTGAGCGTCGCTTACGTGTCTAAGAGCAAAACGTTCAAGTCTTATACACTGATACTCATGAGCGCGTATGATTCACCGTTGATCAATGCAACTGTACGATTGTGATGTATAAGAGTAGCAGCTTGTTCTTATACTTGAAGTTTGTTTACGATTCTACTGAGAAAAAGAACCGGCGCCGGGCGCTCAGCCCTCAGCGCTCAGCACTCAACGCTTGCTTCGCCAATTAAAAGTTTAACCCATTTGTGACTTTTGGTCCGTTGTTGCTTCAAGTGCTTAATTTAATCAGCTCAATTGAAGTGGCGACATTTCTTGTTCACGATTCTTTAATAATGCTCATTCGATTGGAGCTCTCTCTAATGTGTTTAGCGTTAATGGTAATCTAATTAATTTCCCATTCGTTCACTTCGTTTCATTTAGCTAAGATCGGCATCTTCTACATTGTGTTCTATGTCGTTCTCGCTGCACTCGTCGCCATTTGCATGTGGGCCTTCTTCCAAACTTTGGATCCACGCATACCCAAATGGACATTGGATCGCTCGATCATTGGCACAAATCCAGGTGGGCAATATATACATTAAAAAAGATTACTCTCTCTAAAATAATATTCAAATAATATAAATTTATTCAAATAAAAAATAATTTAATAATATAATACAAAAAATTAGAAATAACTATAATTATAGAATATAATATTATATATGGATATTTATATATATATCCAGGTGTGCAATATACAGATAGAAAAAGAGTAATCTTTCCTTTGCATAAATGAATTAATCTAATATAAATTACTAATCAAATAATACTAAACTATGTGTGAATATCGAATTTTTTAAAATAAAAAATGAATTTCAAAAATATATATTTTAAATAAAATAAAATTTAATAATTATAAATAAATATAGTTATAGAATATAATAAACAAAAGTAAAATACAAAATAATTTTTATTTAAAAAAATATGAATTACAAAAAAATATAATAATTGAATAAAATTTAAATAAATAAATTCACTAACCGCTGCGTTCCCCAAGTGTTTCGAAGATGATTTTCAAATAACTTTCCCCTTCCCCCCGCATAATCAGGTCTCGGATTCCGCCCCCTGCCACCCGTTGAAATGGTGGAGAGCACATTGATCTGGTACAAGGGCACTCAGCACGAGAACTATAAACATTGGACGGATTCACTGGATGACTTCCTGGCCGGTAAGTCGATGAATACATTCAGCAGGTCTTTTGGCTTTGGCTAACTGTTTGCGTTGGCTTATACATGTTCTGTTAAGTCGCACCGGCAATTAGCCAATGTGCAAAAGCTGTTCAAATGGGCTTTGCATGTATATAGTTTTTTATGCTACACATGCACGGATGTGTCCATGAACTGTTTTTATTTTTATTTCTTGTTGCGGATGTTGTGGTTGTTGTTGTTGTTGTTGTTGCTAGGTAGTGGCAAATGGATCGGTTGACAACACGCAACACGCTGTTCAGCATTTATTTTCATTAATATAAAATACTATTGATTTTAGTTGAGATATGTTCACATATTGAAAACATTGCTAAGCTATGCTCAGAATAATCAATAAGGTAGAACTATTGTAGAGTTTTGCATGATAGGTATATTTACCACATAATATATAATTTCACAAGTAGCAAATTTTAAACATTTCTCCCCTCTCTTTGAATAGTTTACAAAGTGCCCGGCCTAACACCCGGACGTGGTCAGAATATCTACAACTGTGACTACAACCAGCCACCGCCGAGGGGTCAGGTGTGCGATGTGGACATCAAGACGTGGTCACCCTGTACCAAGGAGAACAACTACAGCTACCACAAGAGCTCACCTTGCATTTTTCTCAAGCTGAACAAGATATACGACTGGAGGCCAGAGTTCTATAACACATCCACGGATCTGCCCAACAATATGCCCGAGAGTCTCAAGACCTACATTGCCGAAATTGAAAAGACGGAGCCACACAAGGTAAGTTTGAGATTAACTTCAAAATACAACAATACACTTAAAGTATATTAATAATAGTAAAAGGAATAGTAAAAGAATTTAATTCGAAAAAATTATGTAGATAATTTGTAACTCAAAGTGTGTATGATTTTGATATACTTTAGTTTCTGAATATTTTCATTTAATATGATATTAAAGATTATTAAATTACCTGTCGTGAAAGTATATACAGAAATAAGTGTAGTCATCCCTCGGATGTAAATAAATGCTTTAGAAAATTCCATGTTCGAAATAATAGTTGGTTTGTAATCTTTTTATGTATTTTGATGTCAAAAGGATGGTAGCGTAAAGCGGGAGTTTATAGCAGGCAGCTTGCGAGCGTTAGCAGCGATCGCTTAGAGTTGCCAGACTGCGCAGTAAAAGGTGTCCGGACCTTTTAGCAACCAATCGTTGTGAAAATATAAATTAGTAGACAATTGGAATACTTTAATATACTGAGATAATAATCACAATATTATATAACATCAGCATGCTGAAACTTGACTTAATTAGCCTACAGTGATATTCAATTATATTAATAATAATAATAGTAATAATAAATGTAATTGAAATGATTATAATAATAATTATAAATTATTTACCATGCAGCTCAACACCATTTGGGTCTCCTGCGAGGGCGAAAATCCGGCCGATCAGGAGAATGTTGGCTCCGTCAACTATTTGCCCGTTCGCGGATTCCCGGGCTATTTCTATCCCTATCAAAACTCCGAGGGCTATTTGAGTCCACTTGTCGCAGTGCACTTTCAGCGCCCCAAGCGTGAGTAGAAAATCATCTGTTTCCATATTTATCTAATTAACAGAGCGCATATTTGCATATTCAGACTTATTTTTTTTAGCCCTTTCGAAAATGAAAAAAAAAACTTCCAATTATCGTTCGCAGTTAAAATTTAAAATTTAGTTTCATTCCTTCTGGCAACGTTGTCAGGCTCCTATGGTTTACGTTTCTTGCAAGCATGTGGCAACGTTGAGCAACGGTTGCTTTTTGAATGAAAAAGTTCAGTTTGCTGGCTGCTTTTGTGCTTTATGCATTAAAATATACGCTCTGATAGTTGAATATATATATAATAAACACTGAACTAATTCTTGATTCTTATCAGGTGGCATTATCATCAATGTGGAGTGCAAAGCCTGGGCACGCAATATCAAACACGATCGCAAGGACAGACTCGGCTCGGTGCATTATGAGCTGTTGATTGATTAATGTTGAGGCCGTTGTGAGAGGGCTTTAAATCAGCAAAATACAAATACAATTTAATGAAAAGCTAAAGTTAAAGAAAGTGAAAGCATAGCAAGTAAAAGACATGCGTTTGTTTAATGTAAGCAAGAACAAGAACACCAAAAGAAAAACAAAATCTAAAAAGAAAATTAAAGAGAAAAACAAATCATACATTATACATAAAAATAAAAAACAAAACTTGATAAGAAAATCCCACGAAACAAATATAACCAACAAACATTTTTGGATACAACTCAATTTTTGAATGTAGCTTCTTCTTATACAAATTATGATAAAATAAAAAATAAAAAAGAAAACAAAAATAAATAGCAACAACATATAGTTACAATTTAGTCTACCGCCTAAGAAGATTTCTATATGAATTGTGAGCGATTTTTGCATTATAATACTATTTAATACATTTTTATAATAATTATTAACTAATATTAATAATAATGCTGGATTCGATTGCTAAATGCCGTTTTGTGAAATGAATGAAATCTCGAATAAAATACCAGATGTAAAAACCTAATCTTTAAAGGCTAGCTAAGTACGAATCTCATTTAATGCTGTTCAATAACTACGAGACAAATTTACATGTTATTATTGCTTATTTAAAATTAATCATTAAACTGCCATTTAAATGCAAAACATAAATCTAAAATGAAAAGCCAGCGAAATTTATTTAGTAGCCCCAATTAAAAAAAAGGGCAAATTAGTTACATGTATGTATCTTTAACAACAACAATTTAAAGTTAACGCTAACGACAAAACAAAATGGGATCCTGTTGACCAAATGTAACAAAAACCACTTTGTACTTTGAACTAAAACTGCAAACTGACCAATTTCGGAGCTACAAACAAACATTTTTGTATTACAATTTTCGCAACTAGTTTTTCAACTAAAACAAATGAAACAATCTTATATACAACAATCTTCTATATACACGGCATACTAAATAAAATGTTTGCATATTTTTACACATATATGTATACCTATATATATATAGCTCTAGCCAGGCTAAATAAAATGTATAACAATCAATCAGAAACAACAAATTTGCAGCGTTTAGTTTTTAAGATTATTTAAATGTTAACAAAAACCAAAACAAAACGAACAAGCAATAAAATACAAACAACAAAAAACACACACACACACTAGGAACAACAAAACTGCATCTTTGGCTAAATCTGAAACCATTTTCCAACTGTTCTCAATAAAAATGAGCGATACAAAATTAAAAACATTTTGTTGAAATTTTATTTATTGAGCAAATTCAAATTTTACTCTATTTTAATGGGCTTTTATATATTTACATGGCACGTTTTCGAAATTAGTTTGAATAATTATTATTGATTAATATAATTTCGATTAAGCTTTAAAAAAAAAAAAATCAGTAAAATATTCTTTTATTAAGAACATATTTCTTAAATATGGATAAAAAGCTTTCCGAAATTATAGAAATTATGGTTTTTATATTTAAATTGCTTCTATAGTTTTCAGGGCGAACTTCATTCTATGGCAATTTTTAAAATACAAGGTGATTTTTTTCTGAGTGTAGAAATTGAAATTGAAAACAATATACTTAATATATTTTGTTCATCAATATATTTAACAGCTGTTTTGGGGTATTTCCCATTGTTGCCTACGCGGCTTCGTTTGTTTTTCAAAATCTTCTGCGCCCCAGTTGATATCTCTTCTGAAAGCTAGAGGGGATGAGGAGTGGGAGTAGGTGGCCACTCATAATTTGTCATATGCCGTTATTTGACTTATATAAAGTTAATTGCTGTCGCATTGTTGCGTGGCAATGACAAGGTGCTGATAAGATATGAAGGTGCGACAATAATCGAGGCACTCGTAACCCAGATAATATTCACAAATCAGAAATCTGAGAGACTTCTTTTGCGGTTGTGCGTTGGTCAGCAGTGTGGACAATGCTCGATCGATATGAAATCGTATATATATATGCAGTTGCAGAAATATAATAGCACCAGTCTCACAACTTTATCTTTTTAAATTTGCATGTTTAAGGAACTCATGAATACCTTCTTGAAACTGGAAGAACACTATTAAAAATCGTTTTAAATCAACATAGTTTTATTCACAGCTTTGAACTTATTTAAATTTAATTAAAACTAAAATTTAAAAATTAAATTTTATGAAAAAGGAAGGAATGGAACGAAAAATACTAGCACTATTTTTAAATTTGCTCTTATTATTATGAAAATTAGAAATAACTAAACTAAGCGATTTCTATAAAGTACGTAAGAAGTGCTATTATTTGTTCAACAATTTTTGACAAATTTCCCTTAAAAAAATACAAAAATTAAAAAATATTTGTATATATATGTAGATAAATATAAAAAAATATATATATTTAAAATATATATATTTATATAAAAACAATTTCGGAGCAGTACTAACTTTAATTTATAGGCAGATTACTAAACAATATATTAAATATCAATATTTGAAAAAATTGGAAAATTTATTGTTTGTTTTTTAATTTGTAAAAAACTGTCGTAGTAGTGATATTATTTTTTCGCAACTGTATACAATTATATATGTATGGATATATATATATTTACTACTATGTGATAAGTTATCTGGGCAAGTTTGTCAATTGCGTCATTGCGGCTGATGAACAGAATGTCCATGATATATGGTTCTGATTAAATTTTGAATGAGTTGCACTGGTTTTTGAATGTCGGCTCGAGGTGTCAGGCTTTTCTTGTTTTGAAGACTTTTCAAGGAGACTGTGGAACGTAAATCTTGTATATTTAATAATATATATATATAGTATACTACTAGAAAAACCAAAAACGCCAGAAAATCCAATTATAATATTGCTTAACAAATTCCATGCAACTCGTATTACAAATTGTGGCTTGTGTTTAACTTCAGTAAAGCCTTTGACTCTATGTATATTATTCATTTTGCCTTAAAGTTCAGTTCAAATACACTTTGAGAGATTTAACTCTCTGCGATTCAAAGTCAATATTTGGGTGTTAAAATTTGAGTTGACGAGCCAAAACTGTTACTAAAAAAACACTTAAAAGATCCACTTATGTTAACGGGTTATTTCTGGAATCGAGGCAAATAAATTATTCTTTGATAATGGTGCTAATATAAGTATTAGATGAAATTAATATTTCTTCGATTAAAACTATCTTGAGTGTGTCGCATTGTGTCAGATAGTGAAATTTGATGCAATGATATCTGAAAAAAAACAAACCAATTTAAACGTCACATAATACGTCATTCCAGAATATATATACAAATTGAATATAGAAAAATTAAAATTGTGCCAAAGTTACTATGAAAAATTAAATTATTAAAGATTGACAAATATTTTTCTTAATTACTTTTCTCTATAGCATTGTTTATATATATATATATAATAAATTTGAATGATCATAAATATGTATATATATTCTTTTTTGCTTCAGCATTTTTGCTTTTTATGATGACGTCAAGCGAGCAAAATGAATAATGTGAAATGAACAATAAAACCAGCAAAAGATAAAATTACAAAATTAATTGGCAATCATATGGTCTATGTTAGAGTATACAACTGAGCATATCTGCTGTGTGAATTACTTTCAAAGCATTATCTGCAAATCTGTTGACTAATTGGCAGCTAATTAGCTAAAAGGCAACCGCATAGACGACTGCAAATCAGCAGAGTACACAACAGAGGAATGGCAAAACAAAACAAAAAAAAAGATGCAGTGATTTACATATATACATATTTATATACATATATACAATAAAAAATAAATCTGCGATAAGCAGGAAAAATCAAAAGTTTGCTCTAATGAGGAAGCTTCGCGCAAAGTTACCCATCCATCCATCGATAAAACTGAGCACTTTGCTGGAAAAATCTTGTACAATTCAGTTTGAACGAGATAAACTGGTTTCGTAAGATTTAGCAAGCTCATGCAACGATATTCCCGTGCCCCTTGCGCCTATCCCGCGTACCCCTCCTCGGCCATATCTCATGCTCAACTCGCAGTTGAATTCAAGTTGAAGTTGAGCAACAAAAACACAACAAGATTATGATTTCGATCTGTGTAGGTAATCGGTTCGAGCTGATCCAAGGTAACTTGTCTGGAAGGCCCTTTTCATGTCTGTTCAGTTCAAAAATTTCCATGTGTAGTTTTCATAAATCTTGGCTTGTGAGCTGATTGACAGATTTAGACAAAACCGTATCGATTTCCAAGCGGAACAACATTTATTTTGTGTACTTATTTGATCAAAAAATGTAAAATCGTATTTAAAATTGAAAATTTTCAAATATACAGATTTTCAACTTATATTTGATAAACATACACAATATATACACTTTTTACACTTGCAGACATTGTTAAATTGAATAGTAACTAAGCAAAATTAAAAATGTTTATCTCGATGCTTTTCCAACGTTTACACTAAGCGCTCCCCATTGAAAAGATTCCGTAGCAGTTCCTTATCTAATCAAAACAGTTTAATAGAATGCCCCTTTAAATATCTCTCTATGTAAATATGCAAATTTAACTTGTATGAAGCAAAAATGACTTTCACACATCACAGGGATGAATTTCTAAGCAACTAATGAGACAGACTCGCCATCAGCTACTGAATAAAGGGGGGACAAAGCGTTGTCAAGTGTAATTTAATAAATTTATGATGTTTGCAACCATAAAGCGCAAAGATTGAAAGAATGCTGATTGAAAGACTGCAGACCCACAAGAGGCACTCCATAAATATTGAGAGATTGACAGATTGAGACTTGATAGGGCAGCAATCAAGGGAGGGGTTGGCCATGCTCTCACTTACTTATTTGCAATGGCAACGCTTCAGCTTCAATCTCTATCGCCATCTCTCTTTCGTTCCGTTTCGTTTCGTTGTTGTCTCGGCAATGGTTGCTAATGCGAATTAATAATTTAAAATTGCTGCGACACTTGACAACAGCTTTTCACATGACACGATGACTAATGCAGAGCCCTTGACGGAAAACAAAAAACAAGAAAACAACATTATTATATTGGACACCCCCCAGAAGGAAAGTTTTTTTGGATTGCGCATTTGAAATTCTTATTCTACAGCAAACCACCAAAAATTCGACTTATGTACGTATGTATGTATGTGCGTATAAATAAACGGAAGAAAGGCACGCCGATCACTCCATACCCTTGTAGACCGCAGTCAAATGAAGTCGAAATAAAGTTCACTGTAAATATGGTACTTATATATTTAATATTATTTTACTATTATATTAATACGCATATTAGGTAACTTGGAGTCGTATATCAAAAATGTTCAAAGCGTTACAAGGTTCGTGACAAAATTAAAAGACTCTTGCCAAGGGTATAAGAATGTCTCCAAAAAAACCGCGTGAGATGCACAAACATTAAAACAAAACACAGAAAACATAATTCTGGGCGCTCCCAGAAAATAAACAACAACAACAAAATGGCACACAAAAGCAAAGATAGGCATCAAGCTCAGCCAGAGTTGGAGCGGGAAACAACGAAATACAGCAAAAGGCAATGTACTCGTATCAGATCGCATCGCATGCCGTGTATTAGTAGTTAATATATTGGTATGCATTAAGAGAGGGAAGAGAAGAGAAAAATTGTAATGGGAGAGCACACATTGAGCTTGAGTTTGTGCGTGTGTGTTGTGTGTCTGTGTGTTTGCAATTTCTGCTTTGTGCTTTATTTTAATACACATTAATAAAGCAACAGTTTTGCATTACAAATATTATATGGGGCGTGGGCAATAAAGATGCTAGTGTGCAAATAACTCAATAAAAGTACTTAGCATACGAAATAAATATAAGGTTTGCAATAATAAAAAATAATAATAATAATAAATAAATTAAGATTTATACTATTTTTATTAATTACATATTATATATATTATATATTATAATATATATTACATAACTAGCTTATAAATGAATGTATATAAATAATTAAATTGAACGCCCGCCTGCTTTGATTTAACCCCCGCTGCGCACCTGTACTTCGCTGTCTGGCCGATGTCTGCACTCAATCAGTCATTCTATTTGCGTAGCCACAAGGCTTGGGAGAGGCGCTAGCCTCTCCTACCTTACAAGCTGGCTGTCTACCAATACGGCAACAACAACATCAACACCAACACCAACGAAAACAGATACAACGTCCCAGCACCCCAAGGAGCTTTTTTCATTGGCAATGTTGTTGTGTCAAAAGCGTTCAACAGCTGTCTCTCATGCTTTAGCTTTGTAATACCCTGCACCCATTGCAAATGATTAAGATATGTACTATAAGTCGTGTAAATAATACGCAACAGTTTGTATAAATATCTCTCTCTTAGAGACAAGCCTCTTGCGTATAGCAAAAGTTAAAATTAAATAAACAAAATCTTCTATTCCAGTTAACTTCACTTTTCCGCGAAAATTTGTTTACGTCTTACTTTGACAATAACTAAAGACGAGTGCGACTTTTAATGGGTATCTGTTAACCGATTCTTGTCTTGCTGTTTTTTTTTTTGCGTCTATGTGTGCGTGTTGGCTGAGAGGCAAAATGTTGGATGTGTGAGTGTTGAGCAGCGCAGTAACTGCGAAAGGCGACGTCGGCGTCACGACGCTAACGATGACGATGTCGGTTTGGCCACTACATTTTATGGTTCAGTTGGTGATCATAACTCGAGAGCGCAATACACAACACGCACAGACCAACGAGATTTCGAGTTAGCTCTGCTTTTGCCTCTGTGTGTGCGTTGGTTACATACTTTTTTCGTAGCGGCAAATTTTTAGAACAGCAACGAAATTAACCTAAAATTAACAGCAAAATTAAATTATTAAAGCAAAAATAAAATATATACACATAAATATACAAAAAATTACGTGAAATAAAATTTTTAAAATAATTTTAAAAAAATTGTGTATTCAATAATTTTTAAAGATTTTTTCCAATTCCACGTGAGCAACAAATAGAAAATTCAACAAAAAAAAAAAATACGTGCGTAAGCGCAAATTTTTTTTTTTTACCCATAACATAACTCTTTGTTTGCATAAGTCGAATATCTAAAAAAGAGAACGAAAAGGGCGGCAATATGTCGAAGAATAACGGAAATGCTGAAAAGTACGTGAGTGAATTTCCGCAACCGGCCAAAAAGAAAACTTTTTCGGAAATTATCTACGATCCGAATGATGGTACCTTCTTAGGTCGGACGCCAAAAAGTTGGGGTAAGTGCGCCAAAACGAAAAAATTTAATAATTCGTATAAGAGAACACATAAGTGAAAAAGGACATTGAGTAACGCAAAAGCTGAGAAAGTTGTTCGAAAAGCACTCTTAATTCCTGACTAATGAACAGACAGCTATAAGCTGAGCTTTATTCCTCGATTAGAGTGCTCAAAAACGGAAAGCACGCAGATTCTCTTCTCACTCTCGCTCTCATTCCTTGTTGTGCGTCAATTGGAAGGCTACTCGCATATGCAAAAATTGCCTGTACGTCAATCGAAAGCTGCTGAGTCGTCAGCGTCACCAGGAAAGCAAACGATCGAAATAAGTGAAATGTTTTTACACACAACAACAAGAATACACACATAAATGATCATCGTGTGCGTGTGTATGTATATGTAATGCAAGTCGGTCAATCGGCAATGAGTGCAAGCAGAAGCAAATAAAAAGAGCTTATCAGCTACTTGGAGTGTTCGCTCTGCATTTTTGAGTGAAACGACAAAAAAAAGAGCTTTAGATGTCATTGCCATATGTGTCAGTTAGTAATAATAAACGTCGATAACGTGTAAAAACTGGATAAAATGATGTGCCTTACGGATGTCTAAAGCAGCTACATCTTATATATACTATGTACACCATCCAATTATATATTTTATTTTTAAATGCGATAATCTTTAAGTACATACATTTTGCGGATTTCTATGTACTATAGAACAGTTGCCAACAATGTAATTGGTGTGAAAGGAGAAGTTCTAATAAGAAAATTACACACCTGCTTACATATTATATAGAAGTACATATTTCATGTATTTACATTTGTGAAAACCAGTTTTTGAGTGCATTTCAATAGCACTTTAACAATATGATAGCCTTAAGTTTAACTGATATGATGATATGATACATACACAAATATGCATTTAAATATTACTCATTTAAATATAACACTTGTGCATAGAGTATTTAGAAAATTATATTATATCACAGAGAATCTCACTCAGACTTACCTATACTCATACATACGTATAAGCGAGAAATATTTTTTCTACGATTTTTTTCTTTCTGTTTATTCATATGAATTTAATTAAATTGATTCTGTAATTAAACATTTTAATGAAAGGTGATTTTTATTTTTAAGTTTTGTGCTATTAATCATTATAATTAGTATTTAATGAGTAGCAATGTTTATATTTTTTGCAAATATTTTGTTTACTTGCCCTTCACTCGGAACAACTCAAAAATATAATTTCAACTTTTAAAGTTTAAATACTTTCAATTCCATTTTACACACAGCTTTGAAGCTATTAACACGAGTAAGCAATTTTATATATGGATCTTTGTGTATGTATGTACTTCATGTATGTACATACTGTATACAATATATGCAATATCGAAGCACATTCAAATTACGGTTTTGGTGTTCGCAGAAGCAAAACATATTCTTCTTTTATTTTTGTTTTTTTTTTGTCGCCCCAAAAAGATAAAAATTCTATGCCAATAAACACGGACGCACGTTTCTGTGTATAGCGAATGAGAGCGAATGAGCAAAGACAAAGAGAGGGAGAGAGTGCAGACGATATTGAGCGTGTGTGGGAGAGAGAGAGGGCTCATTAACGGTTAATGCTGTACTTGCACACTGCATCAAATTCATTCGTTTTGTAATAAGTTCTGTAAACAAATTCAAGGTTTCTCTTTGCTCTCTCAATATCACCTTCTCGCTCTCGCCCCTCTCTCTCTTCTCTCTCTTGATAATTTCAGTCGATTTTGAGTGTAGCAAAGATATTAAAAGTGTATAAGGAATATGATGAAATGTTGTATAAAGAAATATCTTATTATTAATTTTTTCCTGTCTTTATTTATTTGTTTATGAATGGCGTACGGTCAACAAATAGTTCTTAACTTAAACTTATTTGCATTAAATGGTATTTTAGGTAAAGTCATAATTAGTTGACTTAATTTTGCGCCTATAAGCTATCGATAAGCACAGAAAATGTAGTGCGAAGACCAACAGGGTTTTTATGTTGGTCTTTTTTTTTTTTGACTTACGGCAAAGCTGTTAAGTTCCTCATCAATATCTGGTAATTTTGTCATGCCAAACAATTCGACAATTGACCCAGCCGTTGCTGACACACCTGTCTATGGCATTTTTAATGCACCCTAGTCGAAAATAAAAATACTAACATACTAAATACATATCTCTATATATATATATATATGTACTGTATATTTCATTAATTTTTCAGCTGTTCTGGTCTTGTTCCAGGTAATGTCTGTTCCTGTCATTAACTATATTTCACGGCTTCAATTATATTTCTTTTATTCGCTTAACACATTGTTGCCTATAATTATTGGCATGTGCACTCTACTAAAATAGAGATACATTTTTTGGGGTTAGGTCGAAATAGGTACTTAAGTTTCCGAATATAATTTAGCCTAAAACAGATAAAATTACTTAGCTGTTTGTTAGCTAAGAGTAACATCTATTTCTAAATGTGATCATATCTAATCCAAATTTTCTTAAATAAACATTAGTATAATTTCTTAAATATAAAAATAAACGGCTTTCACGTTTGTCTGGCAATATAAATAATCATTCTTATCTGAAAAAAGTATGTATTCATATCAAATTTGACTACGTTAAAACATTCTTAGTATGGTTTGAGTGTTTCTTGTAGTACAAATATATATATCATCTAGGCAAAAATACTCATAACCAATATCTGTAATAAATAACACTAATTCTATAGTCAGAAAAGTTACTTTCAAACTGCTAACTTCACTATGAAGGAATTGAAGTATATAAAAACCGCTCAACAAATAGTGAAACAACAATTTCAGTTTAATATCTGTCAATGATGATCTGTTAAAATAGATTTCATGTTGACGCAAGAGCAGCAACAAACAGTAATTAATGCTACATCCTGTGCCCCAATTAAATGGGAATCAATCAGAGCCAAAAGGCGTGCTTTAAGTGGGTCAAAAACAGACACACACACACACACATATATAAATATATATGTAAATCTATTGGTGTGTTATTAATTCAACATTTAGTTGGGTAGGAGCATAGGGGGAAGGCAAAGTTGGTGATTGACCCTCTATGCCGAGTAATTATCAGAACAAACTGGTTTTAGTCAGAATTTGAATCCACAGACAGTTTCGTATTTTTTTTTTTTTTACTTGTTTTGGGGTGCAACAAACTGAAAAAAAAAAAATTAATTAAACGAATGTCGAGCTAAAAAAAATGCTAGCCACTGAATTTGTAATGAAAGCATTTCCAAAGCACAAACTCACTCAGATTAAGGCCGCTGAACCGGTTTGATTCGATTTATCACAAGGCTTACGAAGCATAAATAAATAAATAAAATTGTTGCAAATTTGTTAATGTCAATGATTGTTTTTACTGTTTAAAAAATTACATTATTTCGATCGCTGATTTATAGTAATTTTTGTATTTCTTTTCGATTTTTTTAAAAGATGTTTTGGTTGCTTTTTTTTGTACATATCCGCTGATATTGCCATGCTTCAAGCAATTTGTGCTGAAACAATGACTATTTTTAATTAAATCAATGTGAGAAAAAATATAGTGTGAAAAATATTATCAATCGAAATAGATATGTACTTTTGATGCAGAGAATATTCCATTATGCAAATAATTATGTCCTCTGTAACTTTAAATTATATTTCTTTTTTACTTTTGTTTTGCGAATAAATAATAAGTAACACTTGACCTGGAGAGAGGGAGTTATTTAAATGATGTAAAATAAAAAATTAATAATTAAATTACTTATACAATACAAAATTGAATAAAGAAGTTATATTTAATTGGCGATATGAGTTAACATGATTTATGCTTACATATATTATAAAAGTTATGGATTATTCCAAGTTTTATGTTGTTGTGTTTGCTTAACGATTTTGTTGAACAAATGTATGATTAGAAACTCATTTAACACACTCTCAAAGAAAACAGAATCCAGTTGGTGAACTTTTTAAGAAATCTGAAAGAAAATAATATAGAACTGCCAAACTTTTATCAAAGCAGAAACTTAATACAACTTTTGTGTATATTGTCATTGTCCAATTAGCCAAGCCAGAAGCAAAGCAAAAAAAAGTTGATCAATTTATATATGTATATACAAATATACAATATATATATGTATATATATAGATATATGTACACATTTGGGCAATCAAGCGGAAAGCCGCCCTCGAATTAATCAGCTAACTAATCGGGCCGTAATGTTCACATTGAGTTGGTTAAGCGGGGGGAGTGTGTTTTTTTTATATGTTGGTAATATGTGAAATTAATTCACTCAACATGCCGCAAAGTATGCTATATATACAGTATATACCATCTAGTTTGTACTGGAAACGATGACGCATTGGGCACAGGGTGTGCCGAACGTAGCCACACGAAGGATTTGGATTACCAGAGAGTGGTGGTGGGTGGTTTACACACTTAATACAGTGGGTGTGGATACCATAAAAAAACGTAGCTTGAGGGTGGTTTCACCATTCCCTCTTCCCCCTTTTAGCTGCGCATAAGTGATGGTCTTATCTTGGCCCTGGACGAGGGAGTTTGCGGGTGTAATGAGTATAATGATGACATACACAAAGTTGTTGCTGTTCCTGTTGCTTGGCAATAATTGTTGCTTCCTAGAGACCTCTAAAAAGTCAGTGTGTGCCTCCAGCCATAAAACAAGTCAGCTCAACTCAAGGTTTTGCAATAGCCTGTCAAAGGTTGATTTTAAACAAGCAAATTGAGGAAGGAACGTGAATGGCTACTCAATGAATCAAATCCTGTTTTATAACTAAAAGCTACTTGTTGGATAATTTTTATTTTTATTTAATGTTGTCTAAGCCGTTCACAAATTATGAACAGGTTTTAAAAGATAACATAAAATTAAATTTAAGATTAAAGATAATAATCAAATTATATTAAAAGTGTTTAATTAAATTACAACTTATTATAATTTTTTATAATTAAAGTAAGGTGTGTAATAATGGGATGGTATTAATATGTAGCGTAATTATTTTTAATTTATTTGAATACAGCGAGAATCTTGCTAACTCTGGCCAGCACTTTTCATAACCAATGCCAGCATTAATTCAGTTGAAATTTAGCACCAGATGTGGACTCGACATTTGCTGATTCCTCGGCAGAGTGTCAAACTAGAACCGATATTAAATTCGGTTTGAAAGTCCACTTAAGATCAGGAAATCAAACCGAATCTAAAATTGGTTCCGGTTTGTTGCGCCAATCTCAAGTTTTTCAATCCGATTTGCAAGATTGTAAACTTCAGCTAAGCACTAACATATCATGACAAAAATAAGAAAATTAAAATAAAACAGTCTCAGATTTTTTAAAAATTGTATCTTAAACCTTTTATTTATCTTATATTCAAATTAAAAAGACTTTTACGCATTACTGCCTAACGCATTCTTAAGTTCTTTTGCACACTTAGTTTTCTTTAAACAGTTCTAATATATATATATATCTTTATATATATTTATATATATATCTATGTATATAATATAAAATAGAAGTAAATAGAACCTGTCACAATTTCGCAAACAAATGGGAGCGCAACACAACATAAATGGTGTGAAATCGCACACAAGCAAGCGCTAAATAGAGGTCCCAGGAGGAAACTAACTCCAAATGGGCGCCTCGAGTCCGTGAGGCATTGAGCCATATGTGGCTGCCACAGTCAGCAGCTAAACTATTAACCCTATTTGGCCTTCGCAGGGAAGCTCAAATAACGCCAACGAGCACGAGAAAGCTATCAATCGCTGGTCATGCAAACTTTGGTCCTTTGGGTACTATATACATATATATATGTATATGCATACACATATGTATATGTTATATATAGGTCACGGGCTGCTTACATTTGTTTACTGCATCATCAAGTTGCGTGTGCTTTGATTAAAACTTGGTCACTGAAGCGCGCCTGCTTACACAATGCGGCGCCTAACAAGTTGCAAGTTGCTCCAACTACCCCCATCTATTCTCCAGCTCAAATTGGTCAGCTGCATTTGCACATAAACAAAGTTTCACTTGATTTGTGTTTACTGTTTTATACGCACAACTTATTTGCTGGACGTTTTATGTAGACGCCGCAGCAAGTTCAACAATCTAGGGGGCATGAGAGTGGGTGGTGGTGGGGGTTCTATAGGCGCCTCTGCAAGCCCTACATGTGCCCCACTGTGGTTTATGCCAATGCAAACAGTATTCAGCTGGTAAACATTGCTTTCTGAGCAAAACTAACGGCAGCTGACAACATTTTCATTGTTTATCAAACATTTCCATATATGTATCATATATATATATATATATATATATATATATATATATATATATATTTTGTTTTTAAATAAAATAAATTTTGGAAAACGTTTAATATTTCCATCAAATAGAGGATTATTTGTATTATTTTTAATTATATGAACATTTTCTTTGTTGTCTTCTGCCTATTGCTTATAATATTTACAAAAATTAATAATGTATTAAATTTAAAATATTTTTTTTTTTAAATGACAATAAAGACTAATCTTTTGTAACAAAATGTGCGTCAATAAATAAATAATGTTCAATCGACAACATTATTTTTAAATACTTTTATAAAAATAATATAGCTGAGGGCCGTAAACCATTAAATTTGATTGTTTATTTTGCAACTAAACTTTGTTCACATAATAATAAAAATTCTTGTTTTCTTTCTTTCCTGTTTATATAATGAAATAAATTTAATAATTATAATTGCGATTTTTACTTTAATTCGATCTGATCACCATATCATTTAGCTTTATATAAACAATATAAAAAAAGTCCAATATACCTTAACTAAACTAATTATTTGAGAATATTTCGAATGCGCTCAGCACTTGAGCAATTTATTATAATATCGGACTACTATATCATAAAAACAATCTGTTGAAGACTGAGTTTTAAAGTGAAAAACATTTTTTATTTTTTGGTATGGTAACTTTTTGCTTCTAGACAAATATAATATAAATTTGACATCGCTCAGCTGTCATTTGGCAACCCGCAAAGAGAGTCTCTCATTATATATATATAAATATGAATATATACATTTATATATGAATATTTATATATATATATATATATATTATGTACATTATATTATATGTAGTCAAGTTGCTAATGTCTGCAGTATTTCACTTGTATGTCTAGTTTGCCCAAAAAAAAAATTGTATTTGCTTTTCAATTTATTTTCGCTTACGCTAGTTGATTACAAATATCGTATATAGATCTGCTGTGGCCCGATTCGCATTTGGCATTTTCGTGGCAGATTGCCTTGAAATATGTTTCACTCGCTTCTTTTCTCTTTCTCGCTGATTCTCTATGCAAACCAAAATAGATACAAAACATATATAAATATATAAACAAGAAAAAATCACTTAAAATATTATTACGAATTACGAGTTCTCTGTGCCATTTTTGCCAGACACCAAAGAGTTCAGCCACCTTATTTTAAAACTGTGGAGGGCATTAAGAGAAATTTCAGAGCATACAAAAATATAATAAAAATAAATCAAATATAAAAAAATGTCAAATACTGACAAATACTTATGATATCATTATGTAATATTATTAATTTGCTTTTTTTTTATTTTTGTAAGCACTATTCTTATTTTCTCATACAAGCCTTTTGTTTTTCCCAATCCAAATTTTTTGTATTTTTTTCCTATATCGACTGATATAATAACGAATTCATTAATTTTTCATGCAGAAAATGTTACACCAATATTACAATTAAATACACTCAGAAATTTTATAATATTTTTTTGTTTTAGTTAAAATTTAAAATACATAATAATCATATTTTATTTTAAATTTTATTAATTTTTACATTAATTTTGTTACATCATTTTCTGTGTTGACTAATTTTAGTTGACATTAAATAAATCCAATAAACAGTTATAATATTCTTTGGCCGTTCAATAACGAACTTAATTGATGATTTAATCATCATCTCCACAGGGATATACATATATATATATATATATATATCGTTGCTCTTTCCAAATTCCCCAAATCCAACTAATTGGATTTGACATTTTGCTCAAGCTTCACAAATTAATATGTAAATGCCCTAAGGAAAATGGACAATGGGAGAAGCCAATTATTCAGTTGATTAAAAGCAGAGTTGATTTTCAGGACTAGTCAACCTAAGGAAAGTCTGATATGTATATGTAAATGTAAATGTAGATAATGTCTTTCCATTATGTTGAACCAAGTAATTGTCAAGGTCATAAGCAAGTTGAAGTAGGCTTATCGATTACGATTCCAAGAATATCTCTTTTTGTTGTCAGTCTCTATGTGTGTGTGCCTGTGTGTGTGTGAGAGTGTGTGGGAAGACATAAGAATGTAATTGCAATAGATACTCGTATGCCTGTCTAGATATTGGTTACGCACCTCGGCGCCTTGGCCTGGAGACCGTCTGGACAATTGACCGATAGACAAACTGACACACAGGCAGGCAGACATATTGACTGGCTGACTTGACTGCCTGGCTAACTGACTAGCTGGCGCCATAGCCCAGCGTCGTCTGGGCCCCCTAAAACGCCTTCAGCCAAGGCCCGAAAGTGGCCAGTGGCCAACTGTGAGTAGCGTGTGTTTATTGCCAAACTTATTTCCTTGTTCTTCGAACACAATTCATTTTCTTTGGCGCTTGGCAACAGCAACAAAGCAACAAAACACTATCAAATGATAAATGGAAGCATTTGGCAACAGTATATCGAAGTTTACATACCCTTGAGTCTGATGACATCTAAAATTCATTGCCCATTTAAAAAAGGCAAGAAATGTTTCCTATTTGAGTTATTTGATTTAGGCATTTAAAAACTTCTAAAATGATTTTCATGAAAACATATTTTGTGAGGGAGAGTCATATGATGTGATCCGATTGAGGGGATTCAGTTAAATGCAAAAAAAATATATATATATTTGTTCGAAGTTCCATTCAGATTACTTTTACAATTAGCAAATCGACTTATCACGATTACACCTGTACTGTGTACTATGCGGTCAAAATAATAGTAGTACACATATATATTTTATAGAAAATACTAAAACAAATAATTCCTATATAGTTCAAACTTATAATAATAAAGTTTCAGCTCCAGCAATCAATACACTGAAGCTAAGAAAACATTGAAAGATGGGATAGCTATAAAAATAATATCTAATAAAGTCTTTAAAGTATGTGAATACATCAAAAATGAAGCGTTTCACATAATAGTAGTGGCATAGTTAAAATTAATTCAATCATCTCAATCTTAAATTAAATAATCATCTTACTTTGGAGGTGCATCTTTCAATGTGCTGCTTACTTTAATACAAAATTAGTTGAGTGAGTTCGAGTATGAAAACAAATATTATACAATTTGATGAGTCTAGTTTTTTAAGACTTTCAGCTGTAGCAATAAAACGAGTGTTCGAAATTGATTTTTATCGATTTATTTCTGGAATAAAATGAATGGGTTTTTTTTGCAAATGAGATGTAAAAATCAACCATAAAAATTAAACTATTTTTTATGGTATATGGAATTGAGTATTGTTTACATCGAACCGGTCCTCAATGTGTATACAAATATATATATATATATATTTCAAAGTTGCTTACGTATTGGGTAGATAGTAGATACCCTATAGACAGATTTGAAATATGAGTGTAGTCGTCATTGATTACTTATTGATAGATGTTTTGGCTATTGTCTTTGGTATTTGTCGACGTTGTTGTGTTCCACATTGTTGTACTGTACATTGGCCATTGTTTACAATGTTCATTGAAACGATTAATTTGTTATTCGTTTCATTCGTGATCGAACACTGTCAGTTTCGGTTTTGGTCGACGTTGCGTTACTTATGCAATGTGCCTTTCCAGGGGCTGGGTTGGGTTTGGCTGGTCGTTCGGTGAGAAAGTAACAACGGATTCTAGCTGACTCGTCGTCAATGTTATTGACATTGAAATTATCGTAAAACAGAGAATCGTATAATGCCTACATAGATACACTCACACACACATACATTTACTTACCCCTTTTGAATACTGTTCGCTATTTGCTTTTGTCGCCTCCTGTCTGTTTTGTTGTCTTTAGTCTAATTACTGCACTCGCTGCGGTTTTCATGGGTTTTCAATACACCAGATACAAGTGTAATGGAATTGAACAACAAAATTAACAAAGAGTCCAACTTAAGATTGTGCTTAGCCAATTTATGAATTGTATTTTTGTAACGAGTTGATAGCTGTAATTACATTTCTGATTTGCTATTAAAATTTAATAACTTAAAAAAACATTGAACAAAATCAGTATATTATTATTCAGAAGCCGTAAGTATTTTTTTTTTAATGTTGACTACCATAAAAAAATACAATAACCAATTAAAATGTAATACTTAAGAATCTTGAATTTCAAATATAAATAAATAAAAAAAAATGTATAACATTTGTGGGTGTATTTAAATGCACATATGCAGGAAAGTGCATATGCTACAAATAAATAAATATATATATATATATATATATATAAGTACACTTTATATTTATGCATTAAATTTGATTTACCTTTGAAAATTAATGCTATACAATTTTTGCAATTCCCTTATATATGAATACTATGACTAAACTCACATTTAAGTTTGAAAATGTGCAATAAATTGATAGAATGTGTATTTCTTTCTCATCCATAGGACAACTGTTCACATTTTATACGCTCTTCTATATCGTCCTTACCATAATGTTCACGATTTGCATGCAGGTAATGCTCTCCACGATTAACGAGCATCATCCCAAATGGAAGCTGGATGAGTCGCTGATAGGCACCAATCCCGGCATGGGACTGAGGCCTCTCAGCGAACAAACCGAACGCGGCTCGGTTATTCGATTCAATAAAAATAAGCCGAAAGAGGCTGCATACTGGACCGAGCTGCTCGATGACTTTTTGAAAGGTATTGGTTCTTAAAGTTCTTTATATTTATATAGATAATAATATATGTATGTTGTCTGCAGATTATAATCATACTGAGGGCCGCCAGATGAAGCATTGTGATCACAGCCAAGTTCACAATCCCGACGATGTGTGCGTCGTCGATATTGAAAAGTTTGGACCCTGCTCATCAGCCAATAGCTATGGCTATAGGACGGGTACACCCTGCATCTTCCTCAAGCTGAACAAAATCTTTGACTGGGTGCCCGAGGTTTACGATACTGTCGATGGCAGCACACCAGCAGAGTTGAGGGACGTTCTCACGAGCACGAAGGCCGAAGAGGTATGTAACTAAATATGTCCACTAGTATACCGTATACAGTTGCGAAAAATATTAGAACCACTCTCAAAAGAAGTGTTATTAAATGTGGAATTTCATAAATATAAATTTATAATTTTTTACAAGTTTCCATAAGTTATTCAATTCAAACTAATTCACTGCTATTACAGCGCAAACAAATCTGGGTGACATGCAATGGACATTATGGCAAGGATAAGGAGCAGTTCAACAATATTACGTACTATCCCAGCCAGGGCTTCCCCGCCTACTATTATCCGTATCAGAATCAGCCAGGATATCTGAGTCCCGTTGTTGCCGTACAAATTGTGTCGCCGCCGGATCACGAAATGCTGGAGGTTGAGTGCCGTGCCTGGGCCAAGAACATCATCTACAGTGGCAGCTTACTGGATCGCCGGGGCTCGGTTACCTTCCAGTTGATAGTGGACTAGGAGTGGAGGCGATGGTCAACTACAAACAACTTGTGATTGCAACAACCTAAGCCAGCCTTATGGGGAAATAAAACATCATCGGTTGCTAAACCAAAATCAGAGACCAACAAACAAATAAACGAACATAAAAAAAAACAGCAACCATTAAGAAAAAAACAGCAAAAAGAAGAGTTAACTTAGAGCTTAGGCGCTTTCGTGTTTTAAATGTATTGTACATATATTTATATGAAGAAAATCAAAAATATATCGACGAGAGAGTCAATAACAGAAATCTGCCCGCATCAGAAGAAAATTAAATATGAAATTATGAATAGAAAAAAACCGGAAACAAATAGGATATAATGAATATTGAAGCGAAAAATTCACAAGAGTTCAAATCGTACACCCGCAATTGTTGTTATAGCTTTCGGCTTGTCTATTGCTATAAGTTAATATTTACAAATAATATTTAAATTATAATTTTATAAATTCCTGTAATAATATGCTTAATATTGTCAGTTGTATTTAGTTTGTATTTATATATGTTATTATTGCCTTTTATTTTTTGTTTGTCTATTGAGTTTCATTATTATTTGTAAAAAGTTAAAAAAAACCAACACACAGAATAAAATGTTTATTTGTTAAATTAAATCCACCCAAATAAGCGAATATATATTATTTCAAATATTTAAATACAAATCCTAGCAAAGCTACGTAAATAATTTGTTTGTTAACATTTGCCGTGCTTGTGGCAAAAAGTATTGAAGAAAAATATATATGTATATCCTTTAGTTCAATTTTAGAAATAGCAGAAACAACTAAATTAATTCCAGGCGTATTTTTGAATTAATTCTTAAGCCATTTTGAGATTTAAATTAATGGAAAATTTTAAGAAAATTCTTCTCTGTTGCATTATTTAATAAATAAAAAACTAAACAAAGAATTTATGTTTTTTATTTGATATGCTTTTTTTGTGTTACTTCAGCTAATAAACAAAATAACTGGAGAGTTATTTTGAAAATTGCCCCAAGCTTAAACACGCAAATAAGCGAGTTAATTTTTTAGGCGATGTGGCAACGCCGTTGTCTGCTCACTCAATTGCTGGGGCGCTGCCAACCTGCTCAGCGCACAGCTGATGCGCATATCAATTGAGCTGACAGCTCGTCGATATATCGAGCAAAAAAAAGAAATTCATCGGAATTTTCATACTATTGTCAGCTTTTAGCTGTTTACGCTATAAAAACTGCGACAAATTCCACTTGAAAACGAAAACGAAAGTCAAAAGTCTGCTGCAGCAACTACAAGAGCTCCTCGTACACCTCAGCGAGCGGAAGTGGGGCGCGGTTAACGGCATTAAGCATGGAGCAAACGATAGACGTGGGCTGCGTCAAAGAGGAGCACTCTGAGGCAATCTGCAATATGTTCAAATCCCAAGATTGGCAGCTGACCATGCGACACAGGGACTTCGGACAGCTGGTCAAGATTGAGCAGGACATGAGCTTTGTGTGGCAAAGTGGCACGACCAGTGCTGCCACAGTCGACAACAAGGAGCGACACCCGGAGAAGCATTCACAAAAAAAGTGAGTACAGTAGTCGCTCGATAAAACGGAATTGTCCGCAATCACAATCGTTGTTTTAATCAGAAATTTTAGTCGCACTTTTCAATACACCAGAAATCTGTGTGAAAGCCTTAAATTTCAAATAAAGCTTACAAAAAATATTAATTTTCAATTTGAAATGTTGAATTATTTTATTTTATTTACTGTCAACTAAAGCCAGTAGACACGAAAATGTAAGAAAAAAAAAATTAAAATATAGATTTTGATATTTTATTTGCGATCTCTAGTTTTATGTACATATCGTATTATTTGTCATATATTAAAAATACAAATGAAATGTCTTTTGCTGCTCAGATTCCAAAACAGTGTCAAATCACAGTTTGGGGGGACGGTGGGCGAAAAGCCATTTAAGTGTGCCCACTGTGGCAAGGACTTTGCGACGAGCAGCAATCTGAAGGTGCATCTGACGCGCACACATTCGGGAGATCGTGAGCGTCCGTTTCTGTGCCCCACCTGCCCCAAATCGTTTGCCACCAATGACAATCTGCAGAAGCACATTCGGCGGCATTCGAATGAGCGCACCTTGAATTGTCCACACTGCCCCAAGGCATTTGCCACCAAGGATAATCTGCAGAAGCACATACGACGGCACTCCAGTGAACGCACCTTGAACTGCCCGCATTGTCCCAAGGCGTTTGCCACCAATGATAATCTGCAGAAGCACATCCGGCGACACTCGAGCGAACGAACTCTGAATTGTCCACACTGCCCCAAAGCGTTTGCCACCAACGATAATCTGCAGCGACATATTCGTGGGCATACGGGTGAACGTCCGTTCAAGTGTCCGTATTGCCCGAAGCCATTTGCCCAGAATCGAGATCTCAAGGCGCACATCCTGGAGCATACGGGGGAGAAGCCGTTCAAGTGTCCGCACTGTCCCAAGGCGTGTGTTCGCAGCGAGGGACTGAAGAAGCACATCTTGCGTCTGCACAAGGACATCGAACCGGAGCAACGACTGACCGCCAATAATGCGACAACCAAGCAGTGAGTGAATCACAAAAATATATATATTGAAGTTTATTGTTAACCTTATTGATCTCCGAACAGATGGCAGCCTGGCGACAAGTCCTTCATCAACGACACCAGCGGCAGAATCTTTATGTACAAATACGATTTAAGCAAAAACACACGAATGCCAACCGGTGAGGCGTAAACCATTCTCTTAAGGCTCTCAAGGTCCAGAACCAATCCGGAACTCCAGCGACTATTGTCACAAGTGAAACAACTTGCAACCAAAATGGCAAACAGCAAAAGAATGCATTTGATTTTTGAGCTTCATCAAATTGGCTACTGATGATGAGAATGAAAACTAAACATTTTAGCTCTTATGGCCAGCGAGATCGAAAGGCTTCCTCCATATACGAGGCAGAAAAACCATATCAAATTTGTTTGATGTGCTTGGCGGGGGATTTCAAATAAGTATGAGAAATTCACCTGATGTAAATATTTTTTGGGCTAAAGCAATAGTTTATTTTGCAAACAAAATAAAACGCATTTTACGGCTATTAAATAAAACATAAATAAATTACAAACAAAATTGTGTTATAAATTTGCACCTGACTGAAAGTTAAAACCAACAGAAAATGAGAAGGTTTTTAATTAGCTGCAGTTTTCAACAAATAAAAATAATATCCATGTAGATTAAATCAAATGCGTTTCAGAGATAACCAAAAAGAACCTAAAAGTTTGGGTAACATTTAATTTAAATTCAAGCAAACTGCGACTTATGTATTTATAATTGTCTAAAATTCAAAGCTGATTTAGAAAATAATGCAAATTAAATTTAATGCAATATGTAGATAATATTCAAAGTTTTGTCAAAATTGAAGCAAAATAACCAAATAGATTTGTTAACCAAACGGAAATTTAGATTCAGTAAAAATATGAATCTATTTTCTTCAAATTCCGATATCCCAGCAATATTATGCTTAAGTCAAGTAAATATATTAAAAACAATTTTCATTTAAACTTTGGTTAGTACAAATTAGTTTTTAGTGTACTTTGGTTGAACTTTATTAGTAGGTATTCATTAAATGTGTTTTATTGTACCTATATTACAGAATATTTGTATAGTTAATTATTGGAGTTGGGTGTTGGTTTTATTGAGAACTGATTCTCACTGCTTTTGGAATTTTTGATTATTTTTGTAGTATTTCTCATGTTGCTAAACTTAATATTCATTTTGATATAGTATAAAGTAATCACAAAATATTATTATCACAATTTGCGGATATAAATATTGTTTTCTTTTCATATTTGCTAATTGTATTTAAATATACATACACACATCGTATGATTTATGTAAATATATTGTATTTACCTTCGGTTTCAATTTAGTCAACAATGCGAGTAAAAATTCGAACTACATACGAGTACAATATTACATCAAGATTAGTTTAAACATTAGTGTTTTTAGTGTTCTGTTAAAGTCAAAAAGTTAAATTTAGTTGAGACGAAATTTCAAATATATAGATAGTTAAACTATTAGTGCTGGGGGGAGGGGCATTTAAACCATTTTGGGCATTGCTATGTTAGACAAGTCATCGCACAAGGCACACACACACACGGACAACACAACACCACACGCACACACACACACACACTTTAAGTCTGCCGAGCGCCCCACAGATCCGTCTCATGATACATACGATAAATATTGTCCCTGACCAGCTTGGCTTTGTCTGCAATATTAATAGGGGAGTGTTAGTTTTTTGATTAGTGCGGCTTTGATTGGGAATCAAAGACTTCACTTAAGCATTAAATATTATTCAAATATGATTTCGGGCTGTCTCCAGATTAAGTGTTTTTTTTTTATTAGTTCTTTTATGCTTTCGAAACTCGTTAGGATTTCTCTTCAGTGAGTTTCACGAAATATATCGAAGTAATTATATATATACATAAAAAGAAAACTATATCTGGAGCCAGTAAGAACAATATTTATGTTTTTAAAAGAGATCTCCAAATCATAAATAAATAAATCATAAAAACAATTTCTACTTACATTTATAAGAGAAATATGGAAAATAAAATCTTTTAAATTCGAGGTAGACAATATGGCAAAATATTTAAATATTATCAGTACTTAAATAATAACGTATTTTAGTCAGATTAAATCATATATACAAATGCTATAATGCGAAATTACACAGTAATCGGGAGAAACACATCTTCAGAAATTATTTAGAACAAATGTGGGTGTAAAGAAATGTATTATTATTACTCTTATTTATAAAATATATTATTCTGATGATTATTGTATTTTCAAACCTCGTATAATTTTTCTTACAAATATCTTTATTCTTATACAATTGGAAAACCATGAGGCTCTACTGATCTATAGGACAAATCTTCGACAAACTTAACCCAAATACGATTGTCAACAAATATTATTTCAAACGTAAAAAAAATAAAATTTAAATATATTTAAATATCATAAACCATATACGAAAATATGAACAGCAAACAGATTTCATTAGATTCGAAAAGCTAAAAATAATAATAATAAAGAAATAAATATATTTTTAAATGTCAAATAACATTTATATAAAAAATATAAGCAGATTTCTTTAGCACCTAAAAGCAAAAAGAAAAAACCAATTAAATAAGTAAAAAATATTTGAAAATGTCATATAAAGCATCATGTAAGATATATACAAATATGAACAGCAACCGATTTCTTTTTGGCACTCACCCTTGGAGAGATTGAGGGCCACAACATGTTTCTTTAGAAATTCGAGGCACACTGCTTGGCTGGTGCCCAGCGAGTGCATGTTGCACGTGAATTCACTGCAAATTATAATTGCCTTAGTAACTCGAATGGGGATGCGATTAATCTCAGCTAAACACTTACCCCAATTGCCGAAATGCAATATCCTCCTGCTCCTTGGCCGATTGCGGTTGTGCCTGCCCCAAACTGCATTTGCTCGACTTGCACTTATTTGTTGCCGGTGTCGCCGTCGTCGTCAACGGGCTTGTTGCTGCCACAGTTGCAGCTGCAGCGCCTGCATGATGCGAGGAGCTCGAGGAGGAATCAATGCCATGTTTACGAGCGACAGCAGTTGTTGCCTCTGGTCCTGCTGTTGTTGCCGCTGCTGCGTCAAGGCGCTGCTGCTGCTTCGCCTGACGTCGCTGCTGGCGTCGCAGCTGCGAACTGAGCCGATGCTCACGCTCCGCCTGCATGGAGTCGACGAAGATGGCGTTCCAGAAGCGCGGCTGCTGCCACAACGGCTGTTGGCGCAACAATATAAACAGATACTCGCGATACGCATCGCAGCCAGGAACTTCAACTGCAATATCAATTTGAAGAGACATTTAATTAACTGGCACATTTATATCCTACTATATCAGTAGCTAGAAGTATAATTAATAATTTATAATTTGTTTGGGAACTCAGAGAAAACAGAAAAGTTGTTCATCCACACGAACACAGATCGTCCAATCTATTATAGTAGTCAGTGGTTCTTATATTATATCTTATATAATTATTAAACATTTGTATTTTTAGACTTCCCATATTCACAATCACTTTCCATAGTATTTAAATTCATATAACTTAATTCAAAAAAGCCAGCTAAGCTCTAATATAAAAGACAAGCTAGTAAAAAATAAAGGATCTTTCTAAAAACTACTGTTTCTACTTTCTAGAAATGCATTTCTTTATATTAGCAAATATTTAAAAAAATAGAAAATAATCGCCATAATTTTGGGATTGTCGATTTAGGACAAGCTTTTCTAAATTTTTATTATTTAGAATTTATTTCTAGAAAATAGATTAACTTTAAATTTTTTTAAGCCGATTTACTAAAATTATGGCGATTTTTCTCGTAGTTTTGCTATTTTCTGCTTGTTGCTTATATTTGCAATAGTCGAGTAAGCCCATTTTGAAAAGGGACAGGGTATAAAGAGAAGATTTAGAGATTTACCTTCATGATAGAACAAGAAGCAGAGATTCATGAGGACCGCCGCTGGGGCATAGTCCTCGCACTCGCCACACTCGAACAGGGCCAGGGCAAAGTATTGGGCTAAAGCATTGAAGGTTAAGGTTTCGAGTCGCTTCGACTTGTTGCGCTGCTCGCTGAGAAACCTGGTGAACCAGAGTCGCCCAATCTCCAAGCGGAGCAGGATGCCGAACTCTGACTTGAGCTCCAGATTGAGAGCCGATGAATTGTTGAACAGAAGCTGTGTGAAATGTTTCATGAACTCCTTGACGGGCTCTTCGCCGGCGCGACAATCCAAGCTAATCGAGGATGCCCACGAGGGAACCGAGTTCTGTGACTCGGAGCGGATGAAATGGCGCCAATCACCCGATTCCATGCTGGGACTGGCCTGCAGCTGATCGGGCAGCTCGTCCCGCAGGCTGGTCAGCGTGCTGCTGTTCGAGGCGCGACTCCTTGCCGCAACACGTATCGAGTTGCCCCACGGCTGGCGGGCGGGTGGCACGGCACCCGTCTCTGTGGGTGGCTGCACATCGATTTGTGGCGGCATCGCCGTCGCCTCGAGCAGCTCCCCAATGCGCTGCACATCCTTCTGCATGTCCAGATCGCTGCGTCGGGCGCCCGCGATGGCCCGCTGTCGCTCGTAGCCGCCCGAGTGCCTCGACTCGAATTCCAGCGAATTCGAGTGCGTCGTGCTGCTGACGTCATGCGAGCGAGCCGGCGTCGGCTCGGGCAGCGACAGCGAACTGCTGTCATCGCTGCTGCTGCCGACGCCGCCGCCGCCGCCGCCGCTGCTCGAAGATGAAGGCGAACTGGAGCGCAGCTTGTTTGCATGGCGACTGCGCGCATGCTCCAAGCGTGGACCTAAATGAGTATATTATTAACAGCTTTTACAAGAAGAGAAGAGGAAGCAGAGCTTACGCGGCGCCAAATTGGGCTGCCTGTAGCGACCCGAGATGATCTCTTCGTGCGCACGACGAGCTTTCACGCGACGCGCCTCAAAATCGATCTTCGTGTAGTCAATTGTCTCATCATCTGCACAGAGAGAGAGAGAGAGAGGGAATGAGATAGCGAGAGAGGGAGTGATTATTGAGCTCACTTACACTTCGGCAAGTCCTCATCGTCGTCATCGCAATAATCCGAATCGCTGCTGCTGCTGCTCATCGTCAGCTAGAATGAAACAAAAAAAAAACGGGAAAGCACACGCATCAAAAAATGTTGCCAGTTAGGAAAGTGCTGCCAGATTTGATACATGTGCATGAATGATTGGCAGCACTGTATGTTAGGAGCGAAACCATAAAACAAAATGGCGATTTACATCTGAGAGCCAGAGAATTAAATAAAATAATATTACGAAAAAAATAAATTAAAATTAAAGAAATGAAAGATATGGAAAGCTTAAGGTATATTTAGATATGTTTATGGCAGACAATTGGCCCTAAACTCAAAACATTTTCAATTAATTTGCTACGATTTTTCACTATACAACATTATAAATTATTAGGACCAAATGAGAGAAAGATTGGTTTCCATTAGTGAATAAATTGATAGCTGGATTGACAGAAATAGGGAAAAAGCGAGTAAAGCAATTGAGTGAAAGAAAGATTCATAGAGAAACAGACTAAGGACAAATAAATTCAACAATAATGTAAATATAAATATAACATAAATAATAATATTTAAGAAATATAAATCTGATCTTTGGTTATAAGATAAATAATAAAAGCTTAATAAGTCTGCTATTAATATATCTTATAAATCGCACAAATATTGCAAATACGCAAATAAAATACAATATACCCTTAAAGACCAAAGAAGAATTAATTTTACAATCGAAAAATAATGGTCAGAATTTCACAATTCTGACACAAAATATTCAAAGATTCCTAGAGATTTAGGCTTAGAACTGAGATACCCATTCCCATGAAATCAGTCAGAAGGCTCAATAATATATTTGCATTTGAATACCCCAGAAATCTTTAAAATAAAATTAAATCTATCTTTTACCTTTTGTATTATTTTAAATTTTCAATTTCCAAGGCAAACGTTGCCATAGAAATCTGAGAAAAACAGTTCGCTTTCAATAGAAATTGTAAAACAAAAGCGCTGCATAAATCAAAAAAATGACAGAACAGTTTTTTGTTTTGTTTTTTTTTTTTCTTTGAGTGTGACCTTGGATTAGCGATGCAGTTGGCAAGTCTCTAAAGAAAGACAAAATCAACTAAATTGATTGCTTTTCCACTTGCAGCACTTGCTCAAAGCGAACAAGTAGAGCGAGAGAGAGAGATAGAGACAGATATAATCCATAATTAACGGCTGAACAAACACGTCGACTAACATTCATATAATTAAGTTCGATAAAGGACAAGTGAATGAAATAAAGGGAGACAGCTGCGTTGCAAGGCTGACAGGCAGAGTCAAGTGGAACGGCAACAACAGCAATAATAATAATATCCGGGCCAAGTGAAGGTCAAACGAGTGCAGCAGCAACAAAAACTATCAAATGTGTCAGTTGCTGTTGTTGTTATGCTTTAGAGAACACAGCAAAGAGAAGCTCTGTTTCATTATCAAGGCCTTACCTTGTTTGATATGCCATTGAGCAGCTCGTTGCTGTTGCCCAACACTGTCAGAAATTTGGACTTGAGCGCACCGATGCTCGGCGTCCGTTCCATGAACAGTTTGATTTTCGATCTCTCGCCGGCAAACGCTGCCGGCGGCGTACCGGGCGTCGGGGTCCGCGTGGGCGGCGGCTTTGCATCCACCATTATTATGATTTATGCTTTACTTTCAGTTGCGCTTTATCTAATTATTGTGCTTGCTGCTGCTGTTCTAGTTTTTGTTGTTGTTGCTATTGTTGTTGTTGTTTAGTGCTATTTTTAGCAGTCATTTAATAAGCGTTGTACACCGTTTACGTCGACGTTGATGTTGCGACTGCTGCCGCGACAGCTGCGACTGCGACTTCTGCTTCTGCAGCTGCTGCTTCTTCTTCTGCTTTTGCTGTTTCACGTATCGATTTTTCGAGCAGCTGCTTTATTCCACTTCCTCTCTCTTTCTCTCTCTCTCTCTCTTGTTGTGGGCTCTTTCTTATTATGGACTCGAGCAGCATTTGTAATCCGGCTGATGCAGCAAATCCCCTTTGTAGTTGGCTTTAATCATGTCTTTGGAACTTGCTTGCATTTAAATTATACTTAAATCGAACGTACTTCTTTACATATATATTATTGTGTGTGGTGTTTGCATGTATATATTTTTGATATATTTTTATTTAACTTTTACATGGTTTTGAACTTATTGTTAATTGAGGGACTATATTTTAATTAATTATTTTCAATAGAAGTCTTTGACTTTATTTAATTTTCCCATAAATAAAATATTTATGATTATATTTATTATTGACAATATTTATTATGTTATAAACAGTTCTTGCTTTATGGTCTTTATTTAGGCTTCACATACATAATAATAAATTGCTTACATTTACATATAAACAATTCAATATTTTATTTATCTAAAAATGTATTCTTGACTTAAGTTTATGTTCCACAGTAATTCCACACTTAAAGCAGATACATTTATTTATTTACTTATTTATATACATTTATAACAAGTTATTTCATAGAAATGACATCAAATTGTGCTCCATTTGCTTTTATTGTCCACAAGCATTACGCAAATGAAATTAGACGCACATCAAATAACAACAATTAAAGGCACAATTTCTGTGATTATATTTCAACAATGCTTTAATATATTTTATACAGTGCTTTAATTTTGCACTTCAGAGTACATTTAACTTTTATTTTTCCTTTATGCACACTTTTTGCACGCAGGTCGCCGTAAAAATCGTTTAATTTCTACACACACACACACAGACAGACACTTATACATACACACGCATACACACGCGAATTCACGCGATTGAGTTGCGTTTCCTGCAACACTCGCTGCGCAAATGCAGCCGAAAATTGTATTTCCAGCTTTAAGAAACCGCGTGTGCTACCGCAGCGTACAAAACTCGCATGCAATAAAAAAATTGAAATATGTGAAAGCTTTTGCGCGGAGCTTTCACGCTGGCAGCAACAAGAACAACAATAACAACAACCGGCATTTCGCTTGTTTACGAACAGCTGACAGCTGAGCCGAACAAGCCGAACGAGCCGAACGACAGTTCTGTTTTCGCAGTCGCAGTCAGCGTCGACGTCGACATCGAGCGGACAAGGTCGCAGGCAGAAGCACAGCAGGAGCCAAGGCAGCGGCAGTGGCAGAGGCAGCGGAATAGAAAAAGGGCGCCGCGGGCCTATCAGAAATGCGTGTCTGCAATTATTGGGCTTCGCCTTCGCCATTTTCTCCGAAATCCGTTTTGCATGTCATTTATTGTCAGCTTAATTTGCACATGCACATATACACTCACACACACACATACACAGTTTGTGTATACGTAATTGTGATTGGAATTGGTATTACTCATACCACATGTTGCGCACACGCCGCAACGGGTCGCAAATAAACAGCCTGCCGCAACAGGGCGCCAACAATGGCCATAATTCGCATATCGTATTTATAAATAAATACTTATTATTTGTACTTATTTATACAAACGCACACAGACACACACACACACTCATACAATAGTTAATTGCTTTTTGATTTGTGCTCACGCTGACGGCAGGTGGCGCTTTGGAAGCGTGCTACAATCAAAATATGAAATACAAGAACAAATGTGCTTTACTATAATTAAGCAATTGAAATATATAAATAGAAGCAGCAACATTACCATCGCAAGAAATACATATGTACATCTATATGTACTTATTTATTGCAGCTATATTATTTTACACTGCCTATTAAATTATTCAGCAGCAAAGGCAAATTATTTCCAATTTTGTATGAATATTTAAATATTTAATACAGCATGAATTGAATAAATTATTTTAATATTGAATAAAGCATGAATTGAATAAATTAACTCATGAATTACGAAAAAGAACCAATATTGTTATATTTTATATTATATTAATGCAGAAATTGACCAAAATATTATTTTAATTTATTTTCTCAATTAGAATTTCTTATGCTACACACCTGTGGACTTCCAATTATAATTAAGACACATACCAAGAAAATTTTAATAATGCCAATATTTATTGAACAAGCGATTGTTCAAGGTTTCTAGGAGGTCAATTGGGTGTGATTTAATAATTGCTTGTTAGCAATAATTGTTTACAAATTAGGTAAATTGAAAATAATATTTATGTTTAAATCAAAACTAGACAGGAAAAAAAACAAAACTCTGGCATTATGAGATTCACACACAAAGAATGTTATAAACATTGTCAGATTGTATTAATAAGTCAATGATCTCTAAAAATGTATCTAATAGCATTTTATTCAACTCTTAAGAATTACAGACAACTTTTCAGGCTAATCAAAACCCCATAAACATGTTTTTATATGTACTTGTTTTTATAAAAATCATGATTTGATATTTAGTATTTATCTATGAATATTATTAATCTGATATTTAGTATTAAAAGTAAAATGGAAACACGGAAATCAGATAAGAAAATCATAATAGCTCATAAATAAATTTGTCGCCGGTCTGCGTCACAAATGGAATCAGCACCAGAATAAAATGCACGTAAAATGTTTAACAACAAAATACAAAAAAAAATGTTTCAAACTTTTTATAAAACACGCGTCGAGCCCGACCAAGTTTTCAATACGTTGGTTTTTGTAGTATTTATAAGAACAACGCGATTTACCCAAAATAGACGCACAAAGAGAAAACACAACACACACCACAGTTGATGGAAGAGATGGAGACACATTGAGAACAAATTGAGAAATTGAGGAAGAGATATATAGTGATATAGTTCCTACCGAGAACTGCGACATCTGCGACTGCGACTGCAAACTGCGGACTTGTAGTAAAAATGTTGTTTAGATAGCCGGATAGAGAATTCAGTTTGTTAGGAGACGATCGCCGAACGAGACCGTAGCAAAAATATATTTAATGTCGAGCGGCTACCAATAGCAATACATATATATATATAGTGTATATCTATATATAAGTATATATATATATATATATAAATTCGTGTGCTACCAGCTGGCAGCAGCAGTTTTGAGTGCGGCGGGACGTGAAAAGAAGTAAAATCGAATTATGTAAGTGATCTTAAAGAGGCTGTCACATCAACATATCACCAAAAAGTTCAATAACAAATATCGCTAATATGCCAAATAGAAAAACCGTACATATTATAAAAGAAAACCCCCTGAAGTGCTTGCTAAAAATAAACATAACTAAATTTAAACTCAAACGAAAAGAAGAACGGAAAAAGCTAAAAGTTCAAGGCATTTTATTGAATCTGATAAATAATCCAAATTTATGAATAAATAACGCTTGTTTTCTTTGCTTTTTATTTATTCAAAAACAAAAAAAATATCAAATTCGAATTGTGCAGAAATTAAACGCAAAATTTGGGCAATTAACAAAATGGCAAAAAAAAGGAAGTGTTTAAAAATAGTTCGTGCGCTCGTCTGCGAGACTGTGCGTGTGTGCTTTGTGTGTTTGTGTGTGCATCTAGATATGTGTGTGTGTGTGTGTCTGCTCCCAGGGCAGCTGCCACTTGAAGCTGCCAACGACAACGCAGCAGGAAAACAAAATGCGGTGGTCAAGATACATATATATATAATGCATACGCTTGGGCCACCTGAACTGTCTGCAATAATTTTCCTCTAAACAAACAAAACAAAACATGAATAGTTATACAAGTATTTTAGCAAATATTTGCTTTTACCTAAGCAAAATAAATTGTAAGTGGGGTAAAGGTAGTTAAACATAAACGCAATCTTGGCAAATTCACTTTTGTATTCAATTCTTACAACACCTATGAAATACTTCACAAAATATTTTTTATTATGATTTTTTTCTACTAATCCTTTTGCCAAATAAGTAATAAGTGCATTTCGAAAAAGTAGCTTAGAAATTATATATAATCCAACATATATCAAAGTTATTATTTAAATTCAAATTTTTGATGATTTGCTAAAAAACACACATATTAAAATACTCCAAATTATATATTTTCGTAAAATATTTTCTCCTTTTCCGCTTTGCCACAAAGTAAGAATCCAATTATGAAAAGAATAATAAAAAAAAGTATCTACATTCAAAAGATCTAAAATTTGTTATGATATATGTTTTAAAAAGGATTAAAATGAAATTAATTTTAAATATTAAGCCGTTTCGATAATAAATTGAGTATATATATGTTTGTATATGTTTGAGTTAATTGTTAATCTTAGCAATAGATTCCAGAAATGATATACTCTAATAGCTAGATATATTAGATATTTTACATAGGTCTTATATACTCATAGTACCATATAATATCAGCTAAAATAATTCATATCTTTTATTTGAGACTGCAGTCGAAAATGATTCAAAAGCTGTCCACACTCATCTATCTACTATCTAAAATTTCTCTTATTCTGCATCTATCATGCAGCTTGCCACAATAAATTTTGACCGAATCTCATTTACGCAACTCTCAATTCTCTATATTTATCGCTTATTTTTTATAGTTCTCTTTGATTTCCTTGGGCTTTTTGTTGCTCAATTTCTCTTTACTATTTAGAGCATTTATATTGTGTTCATAAAATTGATTTAAAGGTTCTGTCTTTTATATCCTCTCTTTTTCTCTTTCCATCTCTCTTCGAGTTGGTTTCTCTCTATTTCTCTCTCACTCTCTCCTCTCTCCTATCTCTCTCTCTCTCTCTCTCTCTCTGTCTGTCTCTCTCGATCTCTCTGATTTATATTCCTCTTAAGCACGCTGTCATCTTGCTCTAATTGAGTCACACAAATAATTTCCTTATGCTTATTTGCATCGTTTCATAAATAAACAACAACAATTTTATGCACAATTTGGCAAAGCGTACTAATACTTAATACCCTATATATCAAGCAGTAATGCAGATATGCCTAGTTTAAATAAAATTTGATTTCTTTCTCAAATTCGTACTTAGTAAATCTTTAAATTAATATTTGGAAATAAAGCTTTTTAATATATATTCAGCTTTCAAACGATCACTGCGATCAACATTTATGTTGAGTCTGCATAGAGTATTCCTTAGTCGGTTGCAATTCTCAGTTCAGACTTGTTTTGAATATAGAAATTTTGACCTATATTTATACGGTTTATTCGTGGAACAACTCTGGCGGCGTTTGGTCGTTTGCATTCGCGTTGCATTCATATTTTGGCTAGGCACTTGCCACACAAATTTAGGTGAGCATGCTAAAAATATTCAAGAAAATTTTATAGATTTTTTTTTTGGGCAGTTCTGTGTAATTGAATATGAAGTGTTTTGAAGTGCTCGAGACAGATGAAAATAATGTGTATATATGCCTCAATAAACACAAATACTTTGCCAGACATCAACTGGCGCAGTTTACGATCAAATAAACTTCACATAAACACATCTTTGACATAGCTTCTCTATAAAGTATGACCCAGTTTTGTTTAATCACTTTTTACATAATACCCAAAATATGCAGCATATAAAAAAGCAAGAAGAAGAAGAAGAAGAATAGGAAGTCCAATAAACGAATTGAACGACAAATCGGCTGCCCCAGAAAAGAAGAAGACAAAGATGGCGACACAACAATTGCTCAACAGAAACATTCGCACAATGCCCACATGGGTGGTGAGTCTCCCTCTCTCTTTCACTCTCTCTCTCTCTCTCTCTCTCTCTCTCTCTCTCTCTATCTAGAGTTGTGTTTTTTTTACTAATACTCTGAGTAAATACAATTGTAGACTGAGGCAAACGATCGCATTGGACCCAAGCCGCCGCCAGCGCCAATGAACGGCAACGGTACTCAGCTGAAGGTGCCAGCCCTGCCACCGAAGACGAAGAACACACCCGAACCCGACTACGAAATCATCGAGTTTACCAATCAACAGCAGTACTCAAATGAACCAATGAAAACCATACAGATTCGCACCAAAACGCCAGGCAAGTAGATCTCTGAGGGGGCTTGAAAACACTTCCATTTTTATGACAAAAAGTAAGGCTTGAATTTAGGCATAATCCGCTGATTTAAACAAATATGTTTAGTGAATAAATTAGTTTGATGGAACATCTGAAAGAAACAACTACTCTGCTCGAATCCGAACACTAAAAGTGCTGAAAATTGTATTATAATTATTTAGAAATGGAGTGATTATAGACTTACCTGAATTACTACAATCGCAACGTTTTTGTTTTGATATCTTAAGAAAGGGTTTGACTTAGCAAAATTTGATTATAAATAGACTACTATATTTCCCAAGAACAATCGTTTTCTCCTTAACAAATTGACTTGACTTTTATCAAACTGAGATCTTAAAATGAAAGAAAATAAAACAATTCAAAGACATTTTTTTTTACATTTACAAAACATCTATAAGTGAGTAGTTATTAGTATTAATTATTAATAATAATAACGATAAGTATCAACTTTTGATTACATAGAAAACAAACTGAAGTGCACATTGTGCGGCTCACAGAACCCATGGGTGACCTGTGCCGAGTGCGCTGGCCAAATCTTCTGCGCTTCATGCGACGACATGTACCACAAGCATCCCAAGCGGAAGCAGCACATACGCAAGGTAGGATTACAGAGTGGGTCAAGTATATACTGTATATATACTGTATATATTTTCATGTATTGCCAGGCTGTGCAGCAGGGCATACCGCCCATACCGCCAAAGGCACAGGGTGGCGCCCCGCCGCCTGTTGCACCACCGAGACGTAGCAAGCGTGGATTGCTGACACCGTTTCTGGGCCGCAAGGAACAGGTACGCCACTGCACGATATCATAAACCAAAATACAAACTCCGTACTAGCGAAAGTACCAGTCCAAGTACTAGATCCTAGTTCTACCATTTAGTACCAGTTTGTAATCGATTTTCTTAATGCTTCAATAAATCAAAAAAAAAAAAACAAAAAAAAGAATAAAACAACAATCAAATATGAAACATTTATGCTGCTTGCAAATCGGAATATAAAATCAGCTCTCTTCGGCCCGCCGAATGTTATAATTACCCTTGCAGACCGAAGTTTAACTGTTTATACAAATGGAACTTTCAATTAAAACTTGATTGAAAAATAAATGAATAATGAGAGATATGAGGTACCGATTATTGTGGGAGCCATATGATCTAAAATTCGTACCGATTTTCACTCATATTTTATACATTTTCATATAGCATTCCAATGTATTCTTTAAGTATGTATAAATTTTAAAATACTGGAACATATTCCATTTACAAATAAAATATATTGTAGAACATATAAGAATTATATTATTATTTGTATGTCATTTATCATTAAAAATTTGTGATCTAAAAGAATTACAAATTATATACATTTTTTAAGAACTATTTATTTCAAAAGACCAGCCAAGTAATTATTATCCAGGATTGCTCAAGTGCATTATAATAAACATTATCCAAACTTTGTAAGAACTATTTAATCAAAAAAGAACCCAAGTACATTTTTTCAAAAATTGTCCAAATATTTAATATATAGTTTATTAGAAATGTCCACCTTTTTTTGGGACAAGGTCAAATGTGTTCAATGCTAGATAATACTATAAAAACGTGATAAAATCAAGGGACAAACAATTTAAACAGTCTGCAAGGGTATACATAAAAAAACTAGAAGAAACAACCGCAAAATGGAAACCAAACCGAAATTCTTTGCAGATGTTGCCCCCGCCATCGCCGACGCCATCGCTGAAATCCACCAGCGGCTGGCGGGGCACAATGCCACCACAAATGACAAATCGTCCGCTGCCGGAGCCGCCACGTCCAGCACCTAGCGAGGGCGGCGGCTCCTCACGCTCCGGCACGCCCAAGTCAGTATTCGATACGATCAGTCGGCCGCCGTCCGTTCAGCTGGAGAAGATCAAGAGCAAGGCGAACGCAACGCTGGATCGGATGGCGCAGCTGCAGCAGCGATATCGCCAGCAGAAGGCGGGCACCTCGAACAGCTCCAACATGGGCAGCGAACAGGTAAGCCCAACGTGTGCCACCGAATCCCATCCAGTCACCATTCAATTGTATTCGCCTCATCTATATCGTATCGTATTTTATCGTATCGTGTGCGTCTCGTCCATGTCACTCCCCTCTCTCTCTCTCTCTCTTTCTCGTTCTCTCTCTCTTTTGTTCTATGTACATTTCCTTGCGCAGCATTTGCCGAGCCTCGAGCATTGGTCAAACATTTCACCATCGCCCTCGCATTTTCGTTCCGGCAGCATGTCATCCGGTTTGAATTCATCGCATTTTGATCTATCGGATGATTCACACAATTTTCACAATTCCCTGTTGTTCCAACAACAACAACGGCAACACCAACAACTCCAACAACGACAGGCAGCCGGCGCCCAGCGTCGTCAAATGAGCACATCCGTCTTCAATCTCAACTCGATGAACACGCGGCGCCCTCTAGCGGAAGCCCAGCACAGCGGCGCTTGGTTGGCCAATCAGCGCATGCAGCAAGTAAGTATCACTAACACTAACAGAGTTGCCAACATTTCATAAAATGGGGGAAATCCGATTTAAGCGAACGTTGATTGCATAATGTTCTAATATATTTGTACACTCAGCAAAAAGTCACACGGTAATTTAGAAAATCGCACAAAAATGCGCAAAAAAAATAATTTTCTGTTTTTTTCGAAATAATTTCTAAATTAACGAAAAAACAATTTCTCAGCTTTAGATCTATTTTTCACAGATATATTCGGCTATTAAATAAATCGCACTTGAAAATAAAGCCAAAGCCGATAACTTTTCCATTTTTCACTTAACATGGAGCAGGCAGCAAAGTTTGCATCTAATTGAGAGTAACAAATGCAATCCCTTCACTTCGCTTCCAGGCACAATCGATGGCGCAACTGAACTGCGCCGGCTGCCAGAGCCAGCAGCAGCAGGGCAACTGGGCAGCGCATCCACACGCTCATCCGCATGGGGATGAGTGGTCCCAGTTTGGGTCGCAGCAGCAGTTCAATCACTCGAATCTGTCGCTTAATATGGGCGCCGGTTACTTGCCACAGCACCAGCAGCAGCATCCGCATTACCCTCCACCCGTGTTTATGACACAACGTGGCATGATGACCAACATGTATCCAGGCGCTGTTGGTTATCCCATTATGCATCCAGGTGAGCTGCTAAGAGGCACCTTAAACTATCCTCGATTTATTTATTCCCCTTCCAGGCGTCATGGGCATGCCACCGCCAGTTGCCTCGCGTGCAGCATCCCGTCCTCGTTATCCTGCCTCCCCGACGCCCAGTCGCAAGTCCCTCTCGATGCGACGTGGCAAACGCAGCAGTTATGTGGATGATGAGCTGACGGACGATGAGGATTCGGATCAGGATGATCGTCGCTCCCTTGTCTCCAATCGCTCGGGCATGACGAGTGCCTCGCGCTCCCATCAGCATCAGCATCTACATCAGCGTCAGCGCCGCTTGTCCAGTGCCTCGCAGCTGATCAACAATAGTGGCAACGATGAGTTGGATGGGGAGCAGCGTATGGCCACCAGACAGCACAAGATGCGCGATCGTCGCGGCTCCTATGCCAAGTCTGTGCAGAGCGAGTGGCTGCCCGAGCGCAGAAATTCAAATGAAGGAGGCGGAGGTGGAGGTGGAGGTGGTGGTACTTTAAAGCGATCCCAACAGGAGCCACCAAAAACGAGTCGCATCTACTCGGATCTGGAATCGGAGGGTTCGGATGCACGTGCCTTGGTTCAAGCCAAAATACAGCAAAAGCTGCAGGAGAACTCTACAGAAACGCAGCCAACCAGCATTAGGAATGAGGTCAAACCCAAGCCGGAGATGAAGGATGAAAACACACAGGCAGCGGCGGTGGTTCAAAAGAGCACCGTAACTCCAGCCAAGGCGGAGCACAGTGAATCCGATTACGAGGAGGAGGTAGTTGAGGAAGTTCCCGGCTCAGAAAGCGAGGCGGAAGAGACGCCAGCAGCTGCAACAGTTGAGGCTGGTGAAGATGATTTGGGACCACCGCCATCGACTCCCGATCATGAATGGGAATGCGAGTTTTGCACCTATGTCAACGAGGCCAATGTCAAAATCTGTGCCATCTGCTGCAAGACGCCCTGCAAGCCACCCACAAAACCCACAGAGAAGAAAGCCAATACAGCGGATACAAAACCAGAGTCAAAGACTTCAACACCCAAGCCGGAGACCAAACTGATGCAGAAGAGCTCCATGAAGTCAACTAATCAAACACCAAGCAAGCCAAAACAAGCCACACCGACAGCAATAACCACGACAACGAGCACCACAAGCCCCACCAAGAAGCCAAGTGTAACCACAAAGTCGCAGCTGAAAACCACGGGGGAAAAACAAACAGAAAGTTCCATCTCCAAGGGTTTCACACACAAAGGTAGGATTCTAAAGAAAATCTCATTTTTCGAGGGTACCAAGAACTGAGACCGAAAAAACCCCACCACAATGAAAAAAGTCAAACACAACTCAAGCATTGTACTTCCTAATTAATAACAAACTGTAACTGTTCAAACCACAATTAACGCATTTAAATGAAACATTATACGAAATACAAATCAAGTCCCAAACTAAACATCCTTGAGTTTTGTTTTTCTCATTATTTGTGTGTTGTGTTGTGTGCCCTACTAAAGCTCTCATCCATCATCTTCCAGAATCCGTTGAGAATATTTGGAATACACTGGATGAGAGCATACAGGCACAGGCGGAGCAGGTATTGAAGCAGGCCCAAAAGGTCTCTACAGGCTGTGGCGGCACACCTCCCAGGGAGTTACCCTCCAGACAGGATGATGCTGCCATCGAGAGACAGGCTAGGGAAATGGCCACCTCACCACCACCGCAAAGCATCTCCACACAAGTAAACGATCAATCTGCATTCAATCCTTTGAAATCCTGATGTTAATCAGCGCCATTTACAGACCTATGATGTGCTGCCCCTTCACGCCCAGTCAGAGGAACCAGCGACTCCTGTCCAGGAGCACTTTAGATCGCCAGAGCCAGCCAGAATGGAAAGGAAACCCTATTATCGCAGCAGCTCACAGCTCCCACAGGAGAACGAACGCTATCGTAGCGCCAATGATCTGAGATATAATGTGGACACTGCTTCAGGTCCATATAATACGGGTCAGCTCACCAGACGACCCAATTTCATAAATGATCTAAGATCTTTGCAGCACGTAAGTCAAAATAACTTTTTATTGCACATCCTAACGATCAGATTACCTATGTAAAATTAAGGATATTTTTTAGATGTAGAACCTATTAAAGGTATGAAGAGGGTATATCTTATAATCTAAATCAATGAGGATAATCAGTTATGTTTATTTGTGAATGGTCCATCAATAGGAGCTAAAAATATATTTTTCCACTTAAAAAGAATCTTTTATTTTATTTTGTATGTTTTCTCTATTAGCAAAGTTGCTCAGCATAGAAAATTATAGTTTCCCATATATAAAAAAGAATCACTTGTTTTTAATAATTATTAATATTAGTAATATTTTTATTTTTTATCCACCACGTTCTCCCTTTTAGCAAAGTTCCTCGCCATTTGATCTGCCACACGATTCAGTCGGCTACAAACACGAACCGGCCCGCGATCCCGAAATCGAAATGCACATCATATTGAAGGAGCTGGAACTGTACAAGTTCACAGTTGAGGAACTGGAGGCGGCTCTCAAATACTGCGGTCCCGATATGCATCCCATACAATGGCTGCGCGAGAACTGGCACAAGCTGGTCCAGACCGTGCAGAGTCTCTCCACAAAGTACGGCCAGGAGCGGGCGGAGAACACAATTGGGACAATCTCGCAGAATGAGGCACGCGAGGCTCTGCGCAGTTCGGGTGGAAATGTTTGGCAAGCCGTTGCGGATTGCATACAGCAGAGGCAGCAAAAGTACCGCAAACTGGCCGCCAAGGGCAACTTTCTGAGTGAGGATATTGTGAATGCGTTGACAGCACATCAAGGTAATGTGGAACAGGCCTTGGTCGAACTGAATCGCACACAACTCAAACCATTTCTAATGCGCATCTGGGGCTCGCCGAACGGCGTGGAGAATGAGAGTGCCGCCGTAGATAACAATTCGGGTTAGTTTCTAGCTCGAATGCCATAAATCTCAATCACTATTCACTATATACAGCGGTCGCTCGAAATTTAGAAGAGAGTCGAATTTGGTTTCCAACATAATTCTAATACCTGAAGAAAAAAAATCAATACAAAATAATTCATATTTGCCACATTTTTAAATAAAATTGCTATAACCCATATTTATTTATATTAAAAGTAATCATTGTAATTAGAACACACAGCTTATACTAATACCAGAAAAAAATTAAATGTTAAATAATTAATATTTGTCATATTTTAAATAAAATTGCTTGCCATAACATTTTTTTAAATAAATTAAAAATGATCATTACACATTATATGTTATTTACTTTTTTATATTTCACAATTTCAAAAAAACTATATTTGAGTTTTGACTTTAAAGTACTGGCAGGGCGTTCTCAAATCTAGAATCGGCACAAAATATATAAACAAACAATTTCTTGCCCATTTTTTATTTGCTTGTACGTTTTTGCCTGTTGTAAAGAAATAACCAACATTAACCAGAGAGAAAATAGATACACAAACAATCAGCTCACTTTGTATACCTTTTTGCCCATTATAAAGAAATAACCAACATTAACCAGTCACTCATAAGAATTCCCAAAAACTTTGCTTAATTCTCAAAAATATGATTTGTAGAATAAAGCAGCTTAAGGTACTGAAATAGGTGCTTTCTGACAATTTCTGCCAGTTCCAAGTTGCGAGCGATCACTGTAATTGTATTTTACACTCCTCATGTTCTCTCTCCATCTATTGTGTAGATATCCATGAGTTTCTCAACACACATGCTTTGGACTGTTTGCAAATGACGAATAGTGAGAGTTCTGCATTTGCCAATCCATTCGATGCTTTGTACACTGATGATAATCACAGTCCTGCCAAATCGTCTTATGCCACACCGAGTCCTTATCAACTCGAAGATAGTACACTCAAAAATCTGGAAATACTTATTGGCAACATGGAACAGAATCAGGCCAAGCAGAATCAGGAAGTGCTGCGTTCAATTGAAACAATGCTGGAGGGTTTCAAAAGCAAACCCGAGCTGGAGTATGAAACGGATCCAGAAGTTATGCGTATCCTAACAAAGAGTCCCATTAGCACATTGAAATCCCCATCTGCGCTGCAGGACAAGTCCAGCGATGATGTCAAGAGCTTTGTCTGGCAGCACATACAGGATATTGTGCCCAACCTGGTGCAGCAGGTGGAACAGGAGCTAATGGAGCCAACAGAGGTGGCCGAGTTACCCCTAACCCCAGTGGAAACAATCGCACCTGTGGTTGTGGCAGTGGTGCAAAAAGAGCCAACACCACCACCAGAAGATCCCGGTGTTTACATCATGGAGGAGATCATCAAGCCAAACTTACGGGAGAGTTCAATACGCGAGGAATTGCCAATTAACTTCATTTATGCTACAGAAATAGCCAACTTTAAGCTGGAGTTTGATCGGGGCATCGAGAGATGGCATGAATTGGAATGGGAATTGGATGACTTCGAAGACGCCGACCATATTGTCTACAAGAGTTATATGGCACCAAAAGTGGAAGAAGTGGAAGAGGCCATTGCCGAGCCAGTTGTAGCTGTGAATGAGACGGAGAGCAATAGTCCAAACGACCTTGAATACAACAGCAGTGTGACAACTGAGGCAGTGGACTCTAGTGCAACTCCCTCAGCGAGTACAACCAAGACAGAAACCAATGTAGTTCAAGAAATGGAGGAAGTCATTTCACCAAATCCTATCAGCGAATCAACAACGAAACCTACCGAGAAGACAGCAGAGACTCCACCAGAAGAGATTGCAGCTGAAACAACAGCTGAGAAGCGGAAGGAAGAACCAAAGGAGATTCAAACCGAGTCCCCAGCTGAGTTAGATGACAAGCCCAGCACCAGTAGAGAAGCTAATAGAAGAATTAGACGATCGCAGCTACCGAAAAAAACCAGGCCTCGTGATCAAAGCCAAAAACCAGCTAATAGAAACAGATTGCCCAATAAGACGGCGGAAAAGAGTCAACAAGATGAAGCCAATCAAGTCGTTGAGCAACCACAGAAAGCAGCAGAAACAGGCACAAATGAGATTGTATCAGATTCTAAGATGGCAACAGCTATTGTCGAGACTGAAGTGGAAGTAGACAATCAAGTTACGGCGGAGGAGACAACTCACACGGAAGGAGGCGAAAGTGAAACAAGGGAAGCTGAAGCGGAAACAGAAGCTGCCACAAGAAAAGAAGCTGAAATAGAAGAGGAGCTGTTGCAGTAGTAGAAGCTGGTGTTACTTCTTCAACATCGGTTCCTGAAACCCGTGACGTTGATGCAGCAGTAGAAGCTTCAACATCTGTTAATGAAACACATGAAGTAGATACAGCAGTAGAAGTTTACGTTACTTCGTCAACTTCTGCTATTGAAACACCAGAAGTAGATGGACAATCCAGTCTAACTGAAGCTAATCTTGCTCAAGTCGAGCAACTTTATGTTAACCCGGAGGAAGAATCAGGAGTTTCTCAAAGCCCTGAAGTTCCACAGTTATCTACAGCTGATAGCTCGTCAGCTCAACCAGAAGAAAGTATTGTGCTACAAAAGCAACCAACCCCAGCTTCAGAAGAAAAAGCTGTTTTGGAATATCAATCACAGGAAACAGCTGAATCCTCAGACCATCAATCACAGGCAGAGTTGAACACCGAACCAGTCATTGAGACAATACCAACAATCGCTGTTGCAACTAATCAAAAGCATAGACCCAAGCATTTCTCAAAGATTCCGGTGAGAACCTTAAGCACAACTAGTCTCCGCAGTGAGAGTAGAACTAGTATCCAAACACCAGCACCAGCAGAAGCAGAGGATAATAAAACCAACTCAGAAGAGCATGCAGAAATCCAGGAAGAAGAAATCAAACCCGCTTCTCCTTCTTCAATCGAGGCGTCGAATACATCTTCCTCGACAGCTGAAGTCTTAACTCCCAACGATTCCGAAGAGGTCTTTGAGGATGCAGCCGAGTTCAGCGGTGAGGAACCGCATCTACACGATGAATATCCCTCGGATGCCGAGCTCTATAGCCTGGACAGTGAGGAGCATCTACCAAAGTCACCCGAAAGTGAAGTATTGCTCGTTCTCAATACCGAGTCACCTGCAGAAGACTTCCACATTGACAAATCGACCAGTAATACAACAATTAGTTCACATTCAAGCCAATCTGAGCCAGAGAAGATGGTGCTGAAGGAGTTTATACCATCTGGAGATCCAGCCAAGCAAAATCTGAGTGAGCTTGTCGAGGACACTCAACGTTTGATCAAACAAATGCGCGATGAGATCAGCATGGATGAGTTTGAATCAACCGATGAAGAAGATTACTCCGAGGACTACACCGATGAGTACGATGAGGGCGAAGAGGAGGATTGGTATGATGACAGCGAGGGCGATGAGGAGGAGGGCACATACAACGAGAACGCATCCTTTATTGAGGAAGCCTCCAGTGGGGCAGCAGCTGGCTTGGCAGATGGCGACGATGAAGCCACCGAAATCGAGGACATTATGGAAGAAGATGAATTTGAAGATGAAGAAGGAGAAGGAGCACGAAAAGGAGACGGAGACGAAAAGACAGACAATAATAAGCTTGCTCAGACAGCTGACACGCATGAAACAGTCACGAGCACCTCATCAGTCACGCCCACAAATCATGAAATGGATCTAAATATAGAGATTGAGACGATTTCTTCCACAGCCAGGTTCAGCGTAGTTGAGGCAAATATCAAGTTAACCGATGAAACAGATCAAAGACAAGCTGCTGCAATAGAAGAACCTGCAGAACCCATTGTTGCTGTAGTTATAGAAACGGTTCAGGATTTATCCCCAGCCACAGAACCCATTGTACCAATTACTGAAAATCCTGCCGTGGAAATTTTATTGGAATCGGAAACCCAACCAATAACTGAGCAGGACGAAGAACCAACTGCCCTACCCCTAACACCCGCCCCACCCATTATCGATTCAGAAACCCGTCCGCTTGAGCTGCCCAGTGAAACAGTATTGGAAGAGCCCAAAAAGGTAAATCCCAAGACAAACAAAACCACCGACGCTAGCAAAACTACCAGCACACTGAAAACCAACAAATCCACAGTAAGCAAAATACCCAAACCCACAAATGAAACCAACACAAACACAACAACCACAACAACAACAACAACAACCAACAACAACAACAAGAAATTGCCGATGCGTTCCAAATCCTTCTCCGCACCCATGGGCATCTCTTCGGTCAAACGCATCCAGCAGCAGTTCCTGCAGAAACAAACACAGTCCAGCACACTGAGCAGCAGTCGTGTGCCACTCAAGACTAGTCCAACCAATAGGAAATCCCTGAGTGAAGCGATTAGCAAGTTCAATACAAATACATCCACACTGGATGGCCCGAGCACAAGTGGTGCAGCAGCTGCGGTAAATGCACTGCTCAAGCCACGATCCCAGCCACGTATACCAAAAAAGAAATATCATGAGACATGTTTCTCGGATGATGATTACGAGACATCGGCCAACGAGGAGGAGCCAGAGGAGGAGACAGAACTAGCTGCACCACTGAAAGCAGAGCTGCTCAAGCGAAAACTCAGCATGCCCGTCTTTCGGGCCTATGCCAGTGTTCAGGAACCCATTATTGAGGAGCCAGCGGTGTGTAAAATCCCTTGGAGGAGTACAGTAAATATCTGATACATTCTGTGTCTGTGTCCACTCTTAATTCCAGGTGCTGGCACGCAAATATGTCGAACGGCAGCTGGTCACGAATATTGGCGAGGCACAAATTGCCGCCACTCTGGTGAACATGAAGTTCCAGGAGGATGTGGCCCTGTGGGCAGCAAGGGAATGCTCGGATCTCGACCAGGCCATCTCCATGCTGCAGCAGGAGTGCGAACTGTGCATGAACAACTATCCCATGAATCAAATTGTCTCCATGCTCAAGTGCACCCACAAGTGCTGCAAGCAATGCGCCAAGAGCTATTTCACCGTACAGGTAAACAGATAAAATGAATTGCATATTCTGTTATCTGTTTATATTTCATTATTCTACTATTGGCATGGTAATAATAGTATAGTATATATACTCCCATTCTGATAAATTAATTCAGATAAATAATATAGAATTTATATTCCATTTGATAGAAGGGGAGAACAGATGCTCTCTTTGAAAAAACAGATATTAAAACTGCAATTTATGACTATACGCATATTAATTCATATTTCTAATTAATTATTAATTGCTTACATCTATAAATGTTATTTTTCTCCCTTTAGATAACAGATCGCAGCATCAACGATTGCAGCTGCCCGTTTTGTAAGCTGCCCGAGCTGAGCAACGAGGTTTCACATGAGGATGAGCACTTGGAGTACTTTTCAAACTTGGACATATTTCTCAAAAGCATTTTGGACAACGATGTGCACGAGCTGTTCCAGCGCAAGCTGCGCGATCGCACACTGCTCCAGGATCCCAACTTTAAGTGGTGCATCCAGTGCTCCTCGGGCTTCTTTGCCCGCCCCAAGCAGAAGCGTTTGATATGCCCCGATTGTGGTTCGGTAACCTGTGCCCTGTGCCGCAAACCCTGGGAGAGACAGCATGAGGGCACCTCCTGTGAGGCGTACCTGGAATGGAGGCGTGAGAACGATCCGGAGTTGCAGGCCCAGGGCGTACAGGAGCATTTGGCGCAACATGGCATCGATTGTCCCAAGTGCAAGTTCCGTTACTCGTTGGCAAGGTAAGAACACTAATATCTATGTAATATATATGATAATTATATTATATATTAATACAGTGCCCACTCGCCATTCCAATTACCTCACAATTATAATTTCCTCTTAACCCATTTCGTATAATCTTTAATTTAATCGTATATTCCAAAAATCTGCTTTTATATGCATTTCAAAGCGGTTTCGAAAACTAAATTCTTCAATGCGTTTTTTAACAAACAAAAATATGAGTTGACCTTAAAAAAATGATATATTTAAAATAATTAACTTTGTATCTGTATATTTACCAATGAAAACACCAAGCAAGCAAACGTTTTTCTGTTTGAAAATAATATATATAATAATAGACATCACTTCGTCTTCATATGTGTGAATGTACATTTTAAATTTCAATATTCTAGATATACACATAATAAGTTGAAAATAGTTATGTATATATATGTATTTTAGCTTATTAAGCCCGTGTATTTTACACATACACATTAATATAATCTTTTCAGGGGCGGCTGCATGCATTTCACGTGCACCCAGTGCAAATTTGAGTTCTGTTATGGTTGTGCCAGACCCTTTATGATGGGCGCCAAGTGCAACATCTCGCCGTATTGTTCCAAGTTGGGTTTGCATGCCCATCATCCCCGGAATTGTTTGTTCTACCTGCGCGACAAGATACCGCTGCAGCTACAGTTTCTGCTCAAGGAGCACAAGGTCACATTCGATACGGAGCCCATCGAGACCGACGATGAGCCGAGCAGCTCCAGCCAGGCAAGGGCCTCGGCCCGTTGCCACATCCCACTGCAGAAGGAGACTCCACAGGGCCTAGTGGACACCGTTTGCAACAGCGATGTGCCCGAAAAGCATGCGGGCATGTGTCGGTACGTGTTTGGGGGAACTCCCACCGGTTTTCTTGAAAATACAGCTAATTGCTCTTTTATAGCACACATTACGTAGAGTATTTGGCTGGCAAGGTTGCCAAGGCCAGCATCGATCCGCTGCCCATTTTCGATTTGACGGACTGTGTCCAGGAGCTGCGTAGGCGAGGCATTGCTTTACCCGAGCGCGGACCCTGGGACACCGATGAGATCTACAAGAAAATGTGCTCTGAGGTTAGTTCGATAATGTTTTTAATGTTTTTTTTTGGTTTTTTTCTTTTTCGTATTCCGTTTAGTTATTTGCGCACCATATTAAAATTTTCTTACGAAGTGTATAACGCATTGTGGGAGATATCATTGAAGATATCCCTGCTTAAGCAGGGCAAATTTTGATTCCGATGAATATTTTAGAAAATCAAGCTCAAGTAAAAAAACAAATTATTTTAAATCTATTATTAAATTTTAATTATATTATGTTTAATGAATAATTTTGAGAAAGCGATTCTAATTTTGTATTGACTTCGTGCTTAAAAAAAAGGTATTTTATTTTAAAAACTGACAGTATTTAGCTTCCACTAGGCTATTGAAGTATAGCTTCTATAGTATAGAATATATAGCTTCGATATCAAAAATCAATCAAATTTAGATCTTATGTGAGTAAAATATTTGTTTTATAAATTTAAAGATCAAAAGATTGTATTCAATACCTTAGTTATACTTCATATTATTCGCGGCACGTAGCTTTCATGGTAAAAATCGATTCAAACTATAATTGCTTAATGACATGACAATTATAAAGCTAAGACCATTGTATAATATTGAGCAAGGGTATTCAATGTACGGTAGCACGAAGATAATTTTCTGTGTTGTTTTGTTGATTTTACCTTTGGTCTTGTTTTGGTTTCACATTGTGCTTTTTATTGAGTTTTCTTTACGTGGAAAACGCATTTCCTGCGGCTGTTTTGACCCGATGATTCAGTTCACGCCCCCGCTATAAATAAACGTCGATCGATGAAAGCAAAAACAAGGTGCCTAATATGCTCGCCTAAATTTAGGAACCACTCTGACGTATTTCATACGCGTCTTAATTGATTTTGTACGCCTTTATTAGTATTAGATTGTAAACAAGAAACGCGCGCGTAAATTACAAATGTTTATCTCTTGCTCTCACTCACACATTCTATCACTCTCTCTCTCTCTCTCTCTCTATCTCCCCCTTTGTAGGTAATCAAACAACATATACCACTCAAATCGGCCTGAGTGCGATCGTATAATCCGCTGTGTTCTTCAAGGGCATTCAATCGACGCTTCTCGACCATTGCAATTGTTCATGCAGTTTTTTTTATGAATAATCGTAAACATTTATATAACGACATTTTGATATACATAGAGCATACACATACATACAAAAATACATATATATATATATGTAAATTCTAGACAGTTTATTAGACATTCGACAATCATGCCATACATAATGCCAATTCGTACACCCGCCCATCCACCCGATAGCACTACCAACTATTTGTTTAGCCCGTAAGCAGTTTATTATTATTTTTGCACTTCAGGCTAGACACAAACCATAGCCAATATATGGACAGACACGAGGCACTAACAGCATCCAATAAACAGCTTGTGCGAGAACCGAGAATTGTTAACGGGTGCAATTTGTGCAAAGCGTGTTGCAAATATTCGACATACTGCAAATATATGCGTGCCAGATGGCGTTTACTTTGCCATAATAATCGAAAATATGCAAAACAGTTTCTTTTCGTATATTAAGATATTGATTGTACGGTGCTGAAAATTTCAATTCATATGGTAAGTTTGCAGTTTACATTGAAATGGTAATCATCTTTTGAATATATGCAATTGAAATATAATTGAAAAAGCAGGCAGAAAACTGCGCTAGTAATTGCTATCTAAAAAGTGTATATACATTTCTAGGTCAGGCACAAATGCAATTTGTATACTCCGATTTGACTTACACCACAATTTAAGTGGCATGGAGTTGATAATTAATGCATCAATGTAGGCATGTGTCTTAGTATTCAGATTTGGTCACATAAACTTTATATATTTATATTAAATTGTATGAGAAAATGACAATTTGAAACAATCTATACGCTTTCGCTTACTACTTGTACATGGATATTAAATATTGCTTAATATTGCTCAATAATGTTGTTAAAAAATTAAAGATGTTTCAAAATCACAACTAGCTATTCATCGTAGAAATTGACAAAAAAAAAGTCTTAAAATTAGAAAGTATTTTTTTTTTATTTACAGAAATATTTGTATACTCTGATACGAAGGTGGCCTTTATTTAATTGTATATTTCTAAACGTAAATACATATGTTTCTTTATCTAATACAACGGAGTGAGGGTATTGCCACATATTTCGTTCTGACGATGAACATTTTATTTTTTCTGGGCTCACATATTTTCAAGGTGATTGAACCAAACTTTTCGTGATAAAATAGATTTTCTAAGCGAGAATTTTGTAAGCGATTTGATATTAGGCAGAAGACGAGTTTAGAAATGGATGTGAACTTATTATAAGACCAAATACTTCTCTTGCTTATGATAAGCCACAATTCCACAGGCATATATATGATTCGATGGAATCAGTTCAAGAAGAGGGCGTCTCCGACAACACCTGTTGTCACATTCACTCGGTTCGAGAAGCTCCCAAAACTGTTGCATACTTTGGAGGTTGAGGCTGCTACAGAGTGTCGCATGTGGCGGCGAGACTCTCACAATTCTTAAGTTGGACATTCGAAATGGCAAATGCGTCTCGTAAATAACGGCAACAGCAACAGCAACAGCAACAACAACAACAATAAAAACAACAACGTAGCGTTTGTGGAAAATGAAAATTTGGCGACGGGACTTGTTGGATGAGTTGATGCCTTGACGCGGCATCGTAAAAACCTATTTTCGTACGATTTGTTTTTAATTTATGCGCGCGGCACAACATGTTTTGCATTTCGGACAATTTTACACCAATAAAATCAAATTAAGTAGGATTATTTGTAAATTCATTGAGCCACATTAATGCAAATCTAAACGCACGAATGACATTCAACTGGACTGCAAAGGGCGACACCTTTCTAAATTAATTGATAGCCTGCGAGAGAAAGGCACGTGTCGTGGATATATGCCGATCATGCGACTGACTAACAATGTCATTAATTTTTTATAAATTTCGGCTGACTCTTCGCATGGACTCGAAATCCATAAAACTGCTTTAAGTGTTAACATGCGCCGTTCGGTTCTTAAGCAAAATAATCTTAATCATCAAAAGAGCAAATCAACAAATCTACCCAGCAGCTGCTATCCAACGGGTCCACTGAAATCTGAGACAAATTTAACTATTTTAAATTTATAAGCAATCTAATCAATACTAATACGTATATTTATGTTTTAAAAACACATGTAACCAGCCACTTTCTCTAAATCTCATCACAAATGGTTTGTAAGCACATAAATAATTCAAGAATTTTATATAAGAAGCATTTCACTTGGTTACAGAGTATCTTGTAGTCGAGCGCTTGCAACTCCATCACTTCTTTATTTGCATGGCAAAATAAACAAAATAAAAGGCGCGTGGCCCATGTTGAACACAAATTTAATTACAGGTAAATGAACGTAACAGCCAGTCAATCAACCGAGTAACCAATCAATCAATCAATCAGCGAACACAGCTTTATTGATTTACTTCAAATCGTATTACATTCAATTTGAATGCGAAAGGAAACAAAAGGAAATGAAGTCGGTGCCAGGCAACAGCACTGTGAAAAATAACCAGGTGCAAACAACACGAACACGAGCAGCAGCAAGTTCGCCTTTTGTTTAATCAACCTTCGTTATACTGTTTATTAGAAACAGATTTACGACAGCGTCACATCCTGTTCGTGTCCCCTCAGCAACACAAAAATAGATAAAACAACAACACCCACATAATGAACAGCAACTACAAGTTCATTCATAAAATGTTAAACTATTGTTTAGGGTTTGTTTTTCTTTTCAATACTATATCCCTGACCGCTGCTGACATTCGCCGGTCAACCTTCAGAACTATTGGCAAACATCTATAATCTATCTATATCTATATCTGTACGAAGTATTGGACGCGCAGAAGTCTAAACAATAATAAATAATTAAAGATTTTAGTGAAATTTTTAATGCGTCAAATAATAAATATTTATCGTTAGTTTTCGTTATATTGCTCGCGCGTAACTTTTTAAACAATGTGCCACATTGAACAACAAAGCGTATTGTTTTTGCACAGTTTTTATGATGGTTGTGCAAATGTTTAGAAATTTCGCTTTTACGACTAATATCGTGGGTAGCCATAATTTGATATATATGCATATATAAACATATACGTATATATACATCATACTATATTATATTATAGTCCACGGCCTATTTAATTTTATTGTTGACAATTTTCAAATGTAAAACTTGGAAAAAAATCAGTCGTAGATTTTAAAACAAGAAGATGAAAAGATTCGATCTAAAATCTAGGACAAATATAGGACTTTATCCTCAAGAAAAAAGCCAGAATAATTTCATTAAAATATTAAATAAAAAAATAATAAAATACTTACCGTTCGCTTAAATTTTGTCCATTGCTTGCAACTCTGTGATTTAGTTATCCAATATTAAGACTGTCGATTCATAAACTATTTTTTGAAAAATAATTCTAAATGTGGCAGTAATTAAAAATTATGATTCCGTTTAAATTGAAAGTCTTTTTTTTTCATATTTTTCATATAAACTCAGTTGAAGTTTCTATATTTTTCTTTTGTGTTTATTATACATAACTCATATATAAGTAGTAGATTCAGATAAAATACAAAATAACGTAGAGTAGACTACAAAGTACACATAGATGTAATTAAAGTCTAGCATTTACAGGGATCATAAACATAATTACGTACTCATATTGGATTTAATTATGTATATATTCAAAATATATATAGATAGACAACACTTAGCTAGTAATTGGTCATATGTGGTATTATGTGTATATATATTTACATATATATATATATATATATATATATAATTGTTTTGCACTTAGTACACTAAACATTTAATTCTACGTAATTGCATTAGTTGGTATCGTATATAACGTATAAAGTAAGTAACGCGTACATCACACAATAAAAATGTATACATATATATAAAGCTACATATAGATATACATTAACAAAAATTAATAATAAAAAAAACCATCGTTGCGGAAGACTAGAAAGGTAAGACTAGTGGAAAGTCCGTTGACGTGTTTTTTTCTAAAAGGATTAAAATTAGTTTATTTTTTTCATTATTCATTTTTGATTTTGTTTTCTTATTTGGTTCAAATTCGTACTATTTATGTAGTTATCTATATATATACATATATATATGCATAGCAAAATTCGTCTATAGTTATTATAAATGTATATTCCGTTTTGGTTTATCATCGAACCAAATAACAAAATTTTTTTTTTTTTGAGAAGTAACTTCTCGATTTTTACGAACAATATACGATCTCATAGATCTGAAAAATCCTTAAATTCCAAGACTGGCTAAAATCTTTGAGAGGGCAAACTACTGCGCTAAATCCAATGCGTGCAGACTTTCGATTTCAGGATCGAAATTGGCATCGCAATGGGACAACCAATCCCAGACGCGCCGGCGCACCATGGTCTGATCGATGGGACCATCCAATCCGTAACTGGACATCATACGCTTGAAGCGCAACTTGTTCTCATCGCCGGAGAGGCGACCCTCGCGCTGATTGAGATAGATGCACGAGTCCTGGTCATGGTTATTGGGTGAGATCAGCGTGGCTGACTTGGAGGCTGAGATGCGACACTCCACCCATCGATCCTTCATGTATTTGGTCACCTCGGTGATCTTGCAACGATCCTCGGGATCATGGCTCAAATACTTGCGGAAGCAGCGCATTAAACGAGGCGAGAAACGCCGGAAGCTATCCGGCACTTTGGTCGTCTTGCGCTGTTCATATTTCATAAAATTCGAGTATGCCTGATCCTTAACCCAATCCGCTGACTGCCATGGTGGATTGCCGGTGAGAATGTTGTACAGCAGGATGCCAAACTGCCAGGAATCACTGATGGGCAAGCACTGGAAACGCTCGTTCTTGATCAGCTCCAGCTGCTCGGGCGGCACACAACTGGTCCACGTATGCTTCACCTTATGCACGAGCAGACCCTTCTTGGTCGTCGCCCCAAAATCGCAGAGCTTCACGCGCCCAAAGTCCGGTGTAAAGACCAAGACATTCTCAATCTTGAGATCACGATGCACCAGGTTCTTGGAGTGCATAAAACCCAATGCGGAGCTCAACTGCTCCGCAACCAGTTTGCAAGCTGTCTCATGCAAACCATTTGGGCCAATGTTCGAGGCGAGATCACCATACGGAGCGTGCTCCATGGCGAACACAAAGTAGTCCATGGTCTGAAAGGCGACCGCATAGGCGCTGAGTATGTGATGATGATGCGAGAGCTCATAGTTGTAGTGGAATTCCTTCTGGAACTCCTTAATGGTGGTCAGCTCCGCATGGACCGCCTTCAGCACCACGGTCGTATTGGTGGGCCTGTGCCGGCACAGCAAGATCTTGGCAAAGCAGCCCTCGGCCAGCGTCTTCTCGATATTGTACTGATCGGCGAATGTCATCAGCGGCAGTTCCACATCCGGTATCAAATGGATCAGACCCCCATCATTCTTATCGGGCTTCTTGTAAATACTGCTGCGACGACTAACCGATGCACCAGGCACCTCCAACCTGCCGGTGCTGGTGCTGGTCGGAGTCAATGGTGTACTGCATCGCTTGTTGTTGTTGTGATTGGTACAGGTGCTGCTATTGTTGTTGCTGTTGCGGCTATTGGTGCTGCCACCATCGCCGAACGAGCGACGCAGCCGGAAAGAGAAGGAGCGTTTCTCTACAAGAAGCAAAAAAGAAAAGAACGAAAATTCTTAATGAAATTCAATATTCATTTAATATGAAATTTAACTCACTTAAAATAGCTCAAAATACTGTAGCTGAATTCAATTCCTGATTCCAATTATATTTATTAAATACATTGTTATTTTTTGTATTTTTTCCCTTTTAAATTATAATTTAATTATTCAATTATGATAGCGGTTATCTAAAATGCAGGGCGATGGTTTTTCATGTTCATCGTTTACATCAAATTTGCTGATTAATTATAAATACCATTTGCAACATATATATCTATTTATATTGTTCTATTGTTCTATCCTATTAATTACTACTTTCTTATCTTTTATCATCATATCCATCGTATTTTAACTCAATATTATATTCTATATTTGTATAAAGTAAACTATTTTTTACTTAAGGATCTGTTTTCAATATGTGTTGCCTCAAGAAAATATGAATATCATCCACAGAAAAATGCGAAAATTCTTCAAACCAGCCAATTGCAGTTTATCAAAACAATACCTTGACCTGTTCCCTCAACACCGCCCAGGTGCTTGGACTCAGAGAGAAAGAGAAATTGTTTCCACAATTTGTCTGGGACTCGAGCCCCTCAAGCAGTAACAGCTTGAAGTGGGCCCCTTATTAAATATTGGCCAAAATATTTGCATGTTTTTATTATATTCAAATTTGTATGTATTTGTTTATGATTTATTATCGACTTTTGATGTGAACATGTTGCTTTCTGCTTTTTATGTGCCATTATTGTTGCCGAGGAGAATTATTAATTTCGCAGAAAAATAAAAACATAGGAAATCGCTTTGTTTTACAGCCCTCAAAGAAACACCACACCGCCCACGATGAATGAGACGACGATGTCGCCGAATTGTCTGTGACAAAGTTAGTGCAAAATTTGCGTAGATCGACGCTGTTGATAATGCTCAGATCGGTGTGGCATAACTTATATAGCCAAAAGACGTCAGAGTCTTACGGTTAGTCACGATTCGAGTTTTGGATACCACAATTTCTCGATACCCGCCTACCCAAGCACGTTTGATTTAAAATTATCGCAAATTTATGGCCAGTGCGAAAAATCATTTGATTTGCGCTACAAATGAGACAGCAGATATACAAATAGATAGATATATATATTGTATAAATGCATATATGTATGTGGAACGGGCTGGCTGGAATTCTGGCATCACACATTTATAGGGCGTGGTGTGATTTGAGAGATCAGCTGCAATTTTATGTCGCCACCAATACCGAATTATTTCTAGAGGTGTTTTGGGTATTGGAAATTTTCAATTTAATTGCTGACCATAAAACTAGAAAAATATTTGGATTTTTATACAAATTATGGTTAGACAAGAAATGCAAATATTTGTATTGAGTAATATATGCGGGTGGTATTTAATTTATGGTTGTTTTTCATTGCTCGACAAATAATAATATGATAGTAGCTCTGAAAATATGTACGTGATGTATGAGGTGTTATTAAATGAATACAGCTGCATTCATTTACACAGTTGAGTTGCGAATGTAAATTTATTACAAGGAAACTGAACAGCAACCGTCTGGATAGGAATTGTAAAAACAAACAGTTGTATTTTTGTCTTTAATATCTGTATGTGTTTCTTTCTATACTTATTACTTTTAATACTAATAGGTTGCTTCTTAATCACGACTCAATTGACAGCATTTTTTTCTTAAAGTTTGTTCTTGTAACACTAATAATAATAATGATGATGATTAGCCGTTTTAAAGATATGAATTTGTTGCTAACTAAATAGTGTTATTAGTTTTCCATTTATTGTTAGTTAACCATTAAGAAATTTAAGCCTAGGCAGTATTTTTATATTTAATTATAATATATTTATCCTGAGCGATGATAACTGTCTATTTATATCAACCAAAACAAATCCAATTAATTTCGCCGTCACGTATACTTTTTTATTAGACAAACTTAATCCGTTTGAAAATCTGCTTTTTTACGATATAAAACAAGAGTCTCAATTAGCTAATAGATCAATCATATAATGACGTGCTAAACGCACTTGCGTCACTGCCAATGTGATGGCCAATCTGTGTGAAAAACTTGATCCCATTAACCCCTCAGCATGGGGACAACACTCATTGCTCATGTTGGGAGATCGAGCTAAAATGCTACTGGGACTACTACTGTTTTCTATTTGAAGTTCTATTTCCGTTCCAGAGTTGCTTGGCTCAATGCCAGAGGCCGGTAGATTGGGCATTGGGTAGTAGCAACAAGCAAAAACACAATAAACATGCGCGAGCCCCCTCAAAACAGAAGCCGGCGAGCTCGAAAACTAATTATAAACCATTAAGAACCATCAATAGAGATACAAAAGCCAACCGACTGCGTGTGCTCATAAATCAAACTTTCACTTTTGCTCACCTCCACCTTCTGCTCCTTTCCAGCCCACCGTACAAAATAGATATAAATGTTGTATGCCAATTATTGTTCAAAATAGAAAAAAATACAACAAAATGACATGCCAAGAATAGAAACAGTCAAAAGGGTCAACAAGCAAAATGCATTTCGAGCCGCCAAATTTACCAGGCTGAATTTCCTTACAAAACACTCTGAGAAGCTATACAAAGAGTGGGTCAAGCAGACAGACAGACGGACACACAGTTAGCTCCAATTGTGAAATGCAATTGCATACAACAACAACAACAACAACTATAGCGCCAATGGCGTCAGGAGATCGACCTGCACAACGCATGAGAAATTGTTCAGATAGCAAGAGCAAAAAGATAAAGTAGAAAAATTGCATTATTTAAAATGCCGAAAATTGTATACTCTTTTTATGCGCATATAAATAAATTTAATATCTGATTCTACCTTTTTGTTGTGTATGTGCTAAACGACCTAATAGAAAAATCAATAATATAACATGTCGAAATTGTGTACTTTTTTATACGTATTCAAATTAAATTGAGTAAAAAAGAATAAACATTTATTATTTTATGCGATTTATTTTGTATGCGTACGTTTTTGCATTGGAAAAAATGAAAAAATATTGTAATTCTCAACTTAGATGAACTGGGGGAGTCTTATTAAAAACGAGGGTTTTCTATTCAGAAAATTAACTCCAACTGAACAATCTTGTCACAAACTGGAACACGTAGCTGTGCCTACCCACTTGGCCAGTAAAAACAAATAGTCCAATGTAGGGAAGGTGGCGCAGCATCAAATTGTATGACTGACTGCCAAAATGACTGTGTTTCGCACCCCTCCCCTGGCCAACCCCTCGTTCGCCAGCTCATCCCCCCGCCCCCCTGTACACTGACATGGTACGGTTCGCTTTCGGTCCTCGCCTTGCCTGTTTGGCAACCCGCCCGCCACAGTTTGCGACTTTGGGGGCATTGCTGACGTCAATCGGCAAGTCGTTGTCGGTCGGCGTGCCACATACACAAACGCACACACACATATATATATATATAGATATACGCATATATATCAATGTGGCTGCTGCGTATAGATGAGGCAGCCGTGCGGGCGTCTTCCAACAAGATTGTTGTTTGATTATCGTAAAAATAATACCCAAAGGCACGCATATATACAATGCTCATGATCGGCTAGAGTTCTGAGGGGTTGGTTGGAGATTATTGTGCATGATGATGATAAATTGGCAAAGTCCGAGCAGGTCGTACTCAAGACTCTATACACAGAACGTAGTCGTTGGCCGTGCTGTCTACGATATTGAGCTGGCCAGACAATTATATCGCTGCCCCCCACTCCATCTACGTTATACTATATACATATATATATATATATATATATACATATATATATGTATATATATATATGTATATATCATGCGTTGGGTCGTGTGCTCTACAACAAATTTGCTACAATTGATTTGACTTTATGGCGCAATCAGACCTACTTTGAAATGTAGCCAAACCAATGTTTTGTTATCTTTGATGTGGTCCATTAAACATTGATTAAGCATAATTTGTATAGATAACATAAACCATAAGAGCTAAATTCTCCTTGGCCTCTCTGAACAGTAGTCTGATTATATTAAAAAGTGTTTCAATGCCTGTACGCTCTTTTTTACACCTCGGCTGTTTATAATTAAAATAATTAGGTCAGCAAAAGTTTTTGTTACATTTACAAACTTTGTTTTCAACTTGAACACCTTTCTGTTTTCATTGTTATGGAAGTGATTACGATTTTAGCAGCTCATTCTTTAAATTTTATAATTGTTAAGCGCAATAAGTTATATTTGTAATTTTTCAAAGTATTTTACGAGTAGCCCTCAAATGGTTTTTCCAGTCGAAAAGCTGAAAAATCTCCACTTGTTGAATGTTTAGCTATTGAATGTGTGGTTTTTGGAGGAGAGCTCTCTTGAATGAACTAAGAGTGTAATAAGAAATATTATGTTTGAGCTTATCCAATATCATTGGATAATTTGTTGAGATTTTTGGTACACAAAACTATTGTTTAATAACATTTGTTTTTTGAGTTAATTGCCCAATATTATTAGGTAAATTTTTGGAATATTTATAATAGTAAAATGTTGCTTAATAGTCTTTACCCAATATGCATTTTGCTTATAAATAGAGCGTGTTCAGTGCCCGCTAGACATAATTTTAATAATATAGCTCGCTTTTTCAACAAAGTCTTCCTTCTGCGCATTTGCTCTTACTAAAAACAACAATATAATAAAATTAAATATATAAAGCGAGTGTAAAACGAAATTTCCGTTGCGCCCACAACAAAAACAAAAGAGAAAAGAAATACAAAACAAAAAAAAAATTATAATAAATAAGCAAACACAAAAAAATATTCAAAATAAAACAATAATATTCAAATATACAATAGAATGAACAACACAATTTGTATGTATATTTATGTATATTGTTTAATATAACATATTTTTGTTGTATATGTTTGTTGTGTGCATATTGAGGCTGTATATCAGTTTTTGTGCCGACAAAACAAAAGAATAAATAGAATTTTTATATATCTAATTGAATTTCTTTTTGTTTTGAGTTTGTATTTATAAAATGCGATTAATCCGTCGATTGCTTTGCAGTTGGTCCATGCCGGTATTAGGAACCTATTTTTAGGAAAGTAGGCAAGCCCACAAATTATTGATATATGGCAGCACTCTAAATTTGTTGAACCAGACAGCCGAGGCAGCTGCTCTTGGCAATTGCGCACATGACTTGCACACGATGAGCAAAAAATTGAGAGATATATAGAGAGAGAGAGAGAGAGAGAGGAGCAGAGAGACAGAGAGATAGAGAGAGGGGGACTAAGGCTGTCGGTGCGATTCCTTAAGCCACTTTCTAAAACCTGACAGCAGACCCAAAGTGGAAAGTGCATGTCACGGCTAATGAGGCCGTGAAAAGTGTGAAAAAAAAGAATGCGAAATAAATGGAAGAGAACAAGAAAACTTGCACACACCTAGCGATGTCAGTTTACGTACATGCTGACACCGCCCACGCAGATCTTTATTTTCCATAATTTATTTAAATAGTTCCGCTTTTATGATATACTTAATGTTCGTAAATAAATTCTTATAAATAGTTCCCTATAAACATCGTCAGCTATAGGTAAAATTCAATTACGCGCAAAAAAAAATAAAAAAACATCATTCGTAAAAATGTTGTAAAAGTAAAAATGTTGTTGCCGGTTTTCAAGGTAAGGTCAAGGCAAGCGCCGACGTAAGCGACCAAGCGTCAATATCAATTAATCAGATTCATGATATTATTAAAAGACTAAAGCTGTTGAAAAAGGCTTACAAATGTATTACACGCCAAGCGACCATAATAAATAATCATTTCAACGTTGAAGGGCCGTGTTCGACTTGACGGATTGAAGGAAAGGCACTGCACGCATTTATTTTTAAGACCTATGATGGGAACCACTGCCACTCCGCCACTCGCAATAAAAATGTAAGCAAATACATTGGGTGTCAGTTCAAGAGGAAAAACACATACAGCAAAATGCAAATATGTTCGCGGGTATTAAATAAATAAATAACAGAAACACTGTTCAATATCTTTGGTTATTTCATCAACTCTTTTTCTCGGAACCCTCCGAATGAATCAGTGCGAAAATGCTACTCGTAAATAATTGTAAGTAATGCTAATAATAATATTATGATTGCAATTCTCATTAAGTGATGGGTGGGACTGGTGGAGGGGGGTGAACTGACGTCAAGCGCTAAGTTGCTGTTATTGAGTGAACTGACAATTTCCTCAATTCTAACAAGGAAAAGGAAGTGATTAGATGATCAAGCGTGATTAAGTACTGCAAAATTCCATTTGTATGCGTGATGATCGAAACTGGAATAAAATATAACAGGATGCCAATCGTATTTGCACACCCATTAGCAATTCAATCTTTGCCGGATATCTGGAATCGCAGTGTGGCCTAATTCTTAATCGATTATTTACACATCTTCGATTTATGGATTTAATGGAACATATATTATTTCGATCATAATTGGTGGCAAATACAATCTGATCGAATTAATTAGGAATCGTTAAGGACAATTGAAGTTATCATATTATTAATAGACAACTAAATATAATACAATAATTTTGAATCGTTTGCTCATAATAGAACAAATAGAACAAATATTATGTCGATCAAAACCATCTAATCAAATGAATATAATACAATTGCGCAATTTTAGAAGACACAAGTAGTCTTATTTGAACTAGTATACTCTATATTCAAAAGATGTGTGTAGAAAATAAATATATATTTAAATAATCAAAAAATGAACGCAATTCCGCGAAAAAAACATATTAGCAAAACTTGACGTTTGTGATTTATGTAGTATTTTAATTATGCTAAAATTTCTACAGCTTAATGAAATTCATACTTATAAATAATAATATATTTTATATGCTATAATTTGTATAGTATTTCATAACATATTTAATATACTACTTAATGGAATACCTATAATTTATAAGACATTTCATCCTAAAAAAAAATGTTTGCTTTCTACTACTAAATATATGTTTGAATAGTTTTGACGGCTGTATACTTAATATATACCGAAATGAATGAATGAATATGAAATTAGATATACATAAAAAATAAATCTTATTCTTTCTTGTAGTTTGTAAATAACTTGCAAAAAAATTGGGAATTGCTCTGAGAGCTCATTGAAACATGTAATTGAACGAACGGCCATAAAAATCCGATACAGTCAAACAAAAACAAATATGCAAATTGCCAATTAAGTAAACAGATTTGCAAATGTGTCTCTTTTTCAGATTTAAAAAAGAAAACAAAATCCTAAAGCAAAGCGAGACAAAAACAATAACAATACTTAATACGTTAGCACATCACGTGTATAGGGTATAGAGAAGAAAATAAAAACACAAATAATTGAGAAAAAAAGAGAGAAAAAACAAATTGAAAACATAAGCGAAACCGACAAAGTTCTTGGTCGTTTATCGCACTGGTTAAAACCAGCTCTGAAATGCACTTGAACTGGGTCGAGCCATTTATTGGCTGATTACTTTGGGCCACTTCAGTGCATATTGCCATTAACTATCTATGGTTAATGTTCTCTGATTAGTTCTTATATACTTTCGACTTGTTAGACTCGCTTTTATGGCTTTGGCCACTTTTCTATGTTTTCCAAATTGGCTGCAAAGTAAATTTCCAAAACAACAACCGATGAAATCAAAATATATTTTTGGATTTCAAACGAATTTATTTCATTCGATGCGTTTGTCCACCTCAGGTATATAAATAAGACCAATAACGTTCAATCAGAATTTTGTGGGCAACCACCACACGTATTATAGATATATATATCTGTTAATCGAACTAATCTTCGTGGAAAATTCTGTCCTGCTCTAATTTGTTTTCTTGTTTCTTTCTTTTCTTTTTTTGTCCCCCGGAGATTTTATTTATAATCACTTACGTCCCATGTCATGTGTGCTGGCTGATGAGCGAAGCATGCGAAAATTAATAATTTATTAAATACTACATATATAAAAAAATAGAAATAAATACAAAAATTAAATTAAAATAAAAGAAATGCTCGGGGCTGGTATAGGATTGGACAGGAGTACAGGAGACGGCCAAACAGAAGAACATCGTCAACAACAACGACGCGAAACACCCACGTAATTTTACTTTTCATGCGAGTTCGAAAATAACATAAAGAGACTTTGAATTCACTGAAATTCTGAGAAGGGATGTGGCCAATCTCAGTTAGAAGGTGGAACAAGCGACAACAGCTGCCGTATGGCAATTGATACTGTATGATACTGTAATCTGATCTTAATAAAAATCTATCAAAACAGTAAAAAATGCCTTGCGAAATAATTCAGATTTGTTCATTAATATTTATGGGCAATAAATTTTTGGGAGCTCCAATTAGGAAATATAATTTATTTGCCAGCTTTTTCATCTTTGAATATAATGAATGAATATTAAACAAAAAATATGACTTCAATCGGATTGTAAGGTTTGTGTTCCTATGTCATATATAAGCAATCAAAAAAATATATATACTCGTATTTGACCCAAGTTTTATTATAGCATACACTAAGATCAAAATTATTTTATTAATTCTTGTCTAAAAATAAAAAAATTGCACATTTAATACATGTTAAAAGAATAATAAAAAAGTTGTCTTTATTTCCAAATAATCAAAATTTGATCTTTATAATATATATACAATATATATTTCGTATGCTCTACTTGAAAATTGTGGTTTGTTTGATAGCTTTTTGATCGTGTAAGATAAATCAAATCAAGTTTTTAACATTTAAATTTAAAAATATCGCAGACAAAAGTATTTTAAAGCTTCATCTATACCATGTACAATATATATGCGATCAAAAAACATATATGAACCATAATCTTTTATAACTTGCAATCAGATGAAAAGAATATTAAGTCTTTCATATAAATAAAGTGACTACGCATTTAAAAAATGTTATAACAAATAAAAACAAAACGCTGTCTTTGTTGCGAAATAATCAAAATTGGATCTTTAATATTTATATGTTTGCTAGTTTTTTAGTTTTTGATTATAAATCAATAAATTCTTATGCTTGTATAAAACAAACATGACTTCAACTGCATTTTCAAGGTTAAGTTCAAGTGTCATGCTTTACTGTGATAAAACCAGATTTATTCAAAATAACCATATAAAAATTGGTCGTTCACATCAGAATAATAATTTTAACATCAAATTGAGAATTGGTTTTTTAAGTTGATAGAGTTTGTGTGGCCAGCAACTCGTAAAATATTAAAAGAAATAACTGCTGCATACATTTTAATAAATGTACTAATAAATATTAATACTAAAGATACAATAAACGCTCGTCATCTAATGAATCTCTATTATATCTGTTAGAGCACACATTAAATGGTCAGTTAAAGATAATAGATGAGTTGAATCGATGTGACAGTTTTTTTTGTCCCTGATTTGTCAGGCCGTCAGCAATTGCCTTGTAACCACACAAAACAATTAATAATAATATGGGCTCATAAAGATACCAAAATCATAAACAAAATTTAAGCCAACAAAAGAAAAAAGTGTAAATTAATACAGAAATGATGTGCACAATATAAATGCTTAATTCTTATAATTTTTAAGTACATATTTTTATTGCGTGTCAATGGCAAAAAGCACGTCACATAAGACAAACGACAGAAGACAGACACTCGACCGGCTGCCAGACAAACAGTTGGCCAAAATGACACACAAAAAAAAAACTACACAGTGTGTGATTCTTCTTCTTATTCTACTTGTTCTTGTTGTTATTATTATTGCTGGTGGTGATTCGGTTCCCATGCTTATATATTTTATCTTTTGGTTAGCCATAATATATCTCGCGCCGACAGGCGACGGCGACCTTGTGCCACGACTCAACGCGTAGAAAGCGAAACAAGAAAAAAAATCAAAAATCAAAAGAAAATATGAAGAATCGAACACAACGAAGAAAATCGTGAAGAAAAACTACTGCTAACATTCGTCAAACATATTTTCACATTAAAATGCACACAATATGTAAATATAAACACAATTTGTATTTGCTTAACGTACGCGCTGCTCGATTGCAATATTATTAAATTGTGCGTACTGTTTTGCCTTACGCGGCGTATACACAATGTTTGTGCACTCATCCAGCATTGGTGATTGCACTGGAAACAGAATTTTTAATGGCAGCGCATTAAAATGAAAGTCAAATAAAATAAATATATTTTGTGGGGCCTGTTCGCTCATATTCATTATTGTAGCGTTGCGCACCAAATATCAAATTAGCATAAATCATGTTTTTACGGCTGAACCAAAGATGGTGTTTGACATTTGCAAAAATGCCAAAGAGCAGTAAAACTCATATAGCATGAGGATAATGCATTTATGAGGGAGCTCGTCAGTTTGCGGTTGTCTTAAAAAGCAACCAGAAAGTTTTACAGATTTTATTATTTAAAATTATATCTATATGTTGGTTGAACGAACTACAAGTAGAAAGAACTCAAGGAGTACAACGAATTAAAAAACATAATTATTATAACAATAGGCAGAAATATAATAATCAACTCTTTTATTAAATATAGTAAACTGAATAGATTTTAAAGCAAAGAAAAAGAATAAAAAATGCATTCTAATTTGTAATTAGCCAAATAACCAAAAATATTTCCAAGAACTTTGGACTTAGAGTTCTATATTATTTAATTCAACAAGTGTATGTGAAGTAAAAAATAATTATTGTAGTAAGAAATATTTTCAATGGAAACTTAAATTTATTGAGCTTTGCGCTTCCAAATATTTACTCAAATAACAAGTATACTAAATAATAGTGTTAGAAAAAAGGAGCAATTTAATTTTCAATGCCAAGCTATGAAAAAGAGCAATTAAGTGCTTATCAAAACTTGGTTATTTAAATGAACTACCACACAGAAGTGTTTGAAATGCCAAGAAAGTAAAAGAGATAAAAATATTTTCCGCATTTCATTGAAAAAATGAATGTGAATAAAAATAAACTATTATTATTAATCGACTCAGGAATTAAAGGCTTTTAGCATTATAGAAACAACTATTGACAAAGACAAGCACTTTAAACAGCAATTAAGGCAACTGAACGGTTCGTTGCACTCAATGACTAAACGACCGCACTCATCAACCAGCACTATGAATACAATTTGCCACAACTCGGTGAATTAATTGAATAAAATAAGCGCTGAAAGGCGCGCAATCAAAAAGCAACTTACAGCAAATGGACAGGCCTATGGCTGGACGGACAGATTGGCCCATTAGCCGGGACTGATGATAAAAAACATCTTGGCAGAGGCAAAGCAATAAAATGATTTTGTTACAGCAAAGAAGACATCGCACATACGCCTCATGTTCGCCACGCAATGCCAATTAAAATGCATAAACAAATTGAATATTGAAATGTGTGCAAATTGTGCGTCGGCTTAGCATTTTATTTGCATTAATCGATATTTCACTTGTTTGGTTCTTTATCAAAATAAAAGTGGGTAATTGCGACTATTTGGGAGAGAAGAGTCTTATAGTTAAAATTTTAGTTATTTTCAAAATAATATTACCTTAAATATTATAACACAATATTTTGTGTGATATCCTGAACGGATTCAAGGAAAGGGGCTTTCCTTTACCTTTTTAACATATAAATCTGTAAACGTCTCTACTTTTTAATATCCCACAGCGTTGCCTCCTAGATTTCATTCTTCAATTTTACTTTTAATTCTCTAATGAACTAATCATTTTGTTTTCAGCATCATATTTAACAATACTTTTTATATAGAGTCATTTAATAGAGGGTATAGCATCGTCTGTATTGTTGCGCTACAAATTGATCGCTTTTTAGCATTCCTAAAAGCATGGCATATAACAATTCATTTGTTTATTTGAGAAAAATATTGAGAAATATTTTGAAATATTTTCAAATGAAGCGGGGGCAAGTTCAGATTTTCCAAAGCGTAGCGTTGCCATATGTTTATACCTATTTATATACAGTGTCTACTGTTGAAATTTTAAAGGCGGCAATTGGCTTCGCACTTCATAAATGCGCATCTCGCCCCCCCCCCCCCCCCCCCCCTCTCCCTATCTCTATTTCCGCCTCTCTCTCTCTCTCGATCTCCATTTCTCTCCGACTCGCTGTCTATTGCCCAACATTTTAACGCATTTAAAAAATATTTTGAATTTTATACGGGCGAGCTGGGTGGCAAGTGGCCATTGCCGGCAATTCAAAATTGGCTAATTTCAATTACGTTTTTGGTTTTGCAATGTACTCAAATGCTGTATTTAATCGGAATCAATCAGAGGATCTATTCGCTGCTCGGCTGACTTTTGGTACCATAACCAATTCACATATTGATTTGTCTGCGCCATGTGAAAATCACCATCACATGTTAACCGGCTGTACAACATGACGTATTAGTGATATATTAATTGTTTTCGACAAATCTATTTTAAAACGATTTATTCGAATTGTGCTCAACTTTATTTATTTCACTAATACTGTACTTCTAAGCGTGAACAAATGGGTTGAAATGATGCAGAGCAAATACTAGGCAAATATATTCGTTAATGGTATTCATATATACAAATTATGGATCAAGTATACATATATACAAATTATGGTATGATATACAAATGAGTCATTATAAATTTCATATGCATATTCTTGAACCGGATCAGCTATGATTTAAGGTTCTCTTGCACTAAATTAAATTGAAATATATTCATTTAATTATGTTTAGATAAATATAATATTCCAACTACATATTCATCAAAGCTTTTGTGCATTGGAAAACTTAGAATTGAATACAGTGTATCAAATATTCGAGGTAATCGCACTTATTTCTAATTTAGCACTTAGTTATTCAGTTTAGCGTAGACTTACGTATATGTTATTCATGTCATTCACTTTCTTCTTTCAACTCAATTTATTGCGGGCCACAAATTAAATTACCATCAACGTCGAATGCAAATTGATTGGTCTTGATATTAATTGATTCCGACGAAATTTATGGTTGGTTTGATTGCACTTGTTAGATTAAAGCTTAAGTACAGTTTTCGTGTAATTAAGGTTCTGCTCTTTGCTTTTCCTGTTATATCAACAACTCAGCCTTGTGAACAAAATTAATAGCGTACAGAATTTCCACACACACACATAGCAAGCACAAAATAATTTTAGAAAAACGACATGATGTCGAGGAGCAATGAAGCCCACTTGACGCCACAGCTCAAGGAACACTACGAAAGGGAAGCGGAAATCTTGGCTCTATTGGTGGAAATGGAGAAACGCTATCGCGAATATTACGAGCTCTACCAATGCGAATTGGAATCACAGAAAATAATCATCGAACGTCTGTGGTTGCTAACCCAACGGTATCTGATACTGATCAGCTCGACGCCAGGTTGTCGCTATCCCGAGGTTTATACCCTATCTGCCGAGGAGGCGATCATCAATGAGTACGAAGAGAAACTGGAGGTGATGCGTGGGTCCAAGTACGCTAAATTTTCCTATATAAATCAACTCCATATGCATATTTTGTTTATATTATTTTCAGCAATGTGATGAAACATGCTGTTTTGGATCTTAATATAGAGTGCAAGAAATTTTATGAGGAGTACAATCAGCTGGATAAAAATATGGAGACACCCTTTATACTTGGCGATAAGTATCATCACAGCATCGAGTACCACAAGGAAATGGTCGCCGATATTTTCAACTACTTATATTCCGCTATACTCAAAATGAAGTGCTATATGCATCAGCTGGATCCCATCAGTTTGGAGAGTGTTGAGGATTATCGGGAGCTGCTTAAGGCCGACAGTGGCAATGAGGAATTTCAAGAATTACTAATGAAAAAGTTCGTCTACTGCAAGTGCTTGCAGCCGAGGCCCACATGTCCCATACTGAAGCTGAAGTGTGACCACGGCAAGATTGACAAATTAAAGTATGTTGGCAGAGTGTCGAAAATGCTATGATATGGTATACTATAATAATAGTAAGTGCAAGAATTAATAAAATTAAAAGTAAAGCTGCAAAGTTTCTAAAGACCATAATTAATAATAATAATAAATATATTTGTCAGGAAGGTAATGCTATAATCAAATTAAAAGTAAAGCTGCACAGTTCCTAAAGAACATACTTAATAATAAGCGCAAAATATATTTTAAGTACTTTCCAGTGTCTGCTGCAAATAATAATTATATTTAACGGCAATGCAGCTTAATGTAGTCATTAACTTGGCCATTAGCAGGATAATGCCCAGAAACCGTTGCCATTGTCTGCCCTCGCAGTTATTGTTATATGAAAACCTCTTCAGTGTTGGCCCTATAATTGTCAATATATTGTGCTGAGCATTTGAGTAAACGGCGACCTGACCTCATATCTTTCATCAGTCTGTCAATATTCAGATTAATTTTGTGCACACTTCTGTGGTTCATAATTTGCGTTGGTCAAGGCGACAACAATTTGCCTGCAAACTTTGACTAAATGTCAAGAGCGATCAACATAATCTCCCACATAATTACACTGTACTACATTATGTTCAACTGAGAATGATAAACTGGAATATTTATTATTTATTTAATAATGGACTTGGTTTTATTCATATATAAATATATAACTAGAATATGAAATACAAAAATTTAAAGATAATCCAAATCGTTTGCCACAAAATCAGTTATGAGAAATTGGTCTCCGATCGTATAGGGATTACATTTTAAGCAACATTTTGCATCTGCCAATCTATCATCCCGAATTTCTCAGTTTCGAATAACCTCAAATTTATATTCACGTTCAACCTCAAATCAAGATTTGAAATCTTGACAAAGATTGAGTTTTTAAAAATAATAGCTTACAATACAGTCGTACAAAATTACGCTTAGATTCAAGATTGATTCAAATGAAAACAGCTCTGAAATAATGAAAATACTCTAGATTAGAATTAATTTATTAAGATACGAGAAAAACATTCTGAAAATAAGATAGTTATCTTTTCTATTGTTCAGCAATATATTTCTAAAAAGTATAAATGCAAATTCTGAACTTTTAAGAAAAAAATCTTTCTGAAATTCAGAAAATAGTAATTAAAAATAGCGCTTTTCTAAAAGGTATGGACGATTTTCCTCTGGGCTTATATGCTTGATTTTAGATTATATCTTGATTTTTGCAGTCTGTCAACTGCAACTAATGTTATATTGTGCAAATTCGTACTGGACAGTGTTTGCTTGAGCACAATTTGCTCTTAGTATCGATGGTCACATTCAACTCTGAACTTTTAGCTGACGCCGACGAGAAATTTGCTTGGATGCCCGGATTGGGTCGGGGGATAAAACACACAACAGGCAGGCAAACAGGCAACACACATGCAGATGGAGAGAGATAGAGAGAGAGAGAGAAAGAGAGATACACCCACGCACGAACGCGCACAACAAATGGCATACAAAGTAGCAACATTCAGATGAAAATGCCCCAAACCCCACAGCACAACTGGCACTTGTGCGACAGTCGCACAACGAACCCATTGTGGCAAGTGGCACTTTGGCCAGTGTTTCTGCCTGGCTGGCAATCAAAGCGCATTTGTATCTGGAAACATGGCCAACTGAGGTGCGGTGAGGTGTGTCACGAAAGGACACTGTCATTCAAGGATATAGCACGTTGAACAAACACACAAGTTTTATATATACATATATCTATATACAAGTATCTGCATATGCTAACTGTATATGGTATATTTTTAACTGTTGTATGGAAAATCAGTGGCGACATCGTGCGTCATTCGATTGTGACTTAACACTGGCATTTTTTTCAGCTTTTCACCGCTTATACTTATCTAATATAACATTTGGATAAACAGAATTTGGCCCGACAGCCCAGACGAATAGACGGACTGGCAGTTCAGACGGGATTCCGACTTTATCACAATGACGTCGTTTGGCTTGCTTGTCGTGTGTGGGTGTTGAGCAACATATAAATAAGGTTATTGTTGTTTTTGTGTTGTGCTTGCTTTGGTTTATTTTTAGATCCGACAGCTAGGATAATTGAAAAGCAAGCACTCACACACACACACACACCACAGGATATGCCCACGTCGTTAATGCCCCAACGCCCCAACGTCCCTCATGTCATTTTAATTGAGAAAAAAAAAAACTCAAAGCTTTTGTTGATTACCGACGGTATATTGTTAAGCTACTTCAATAGAATTTCTTTATATAGAAAATATTATTAGGGTTCTCTTTTTATTAGCCACTTGCCCAATTCTGAAATGATTGAATGTCAAGTTATGTAAGTGCCAGTTGTGCAACAGGAGCAGCCATAATCGTCATATAACCAACACTTCAAAGTAATCCCAATCTGCAATTACGCTGGAGGACTCAGTATAAGGTATATCAGCATAAGTTCAAGGGCTAAAGTTAATCATAGAATTGCTTTTAATGGCATAATATAGCTTATATAGATTCCTCTGTTCTTATTTGCAATTATATTAAATGCGTCGAACAATTTAGTATTTAATTATTTGTGAGGTAATGCTTAGCTGTGTTTATTCTTACTTGTAATCTAATACGAAAAATAATTAAAGATATTTTTTCTACTTTCTATTTTTTTCGTTGGTTAGTCAGTTTCAGGATCACATAAGCATAAGCTTAATCAAAGTAGAATAAAAGTAAGGAAATTTCTCAACTACCGATTATCTACAACCCTAGTAACGCCTAACCATTTTTGGTCTGATTGGGTTTTTCAAATTCTTGGACCATTTTACTTTTTACGACCATCAGTTTAATTCAGATATTATATCTCTTGTATTCTATTTCTTATTTCATTAAATTTACACTTTTAATTTAATTTCTTCCTTTTAATTTTTTATATAATTCAACTCGTTACTTTAGCTTTACATTTTTATTTTTTAAAACCTTTATAAAAACTATGAAATATTTTAAGTCCACTTTAAATAAATAAATAATATAAAAAATAATGAAACACCTGAAATTTAATATTTAAATAAAACTAAAAAATAATTGGAAATAATATTTCGGCTCAAATATGATTGTTACATAGTTTTTGACTATAACCGGCATAATACTATTATTAATTGTGTATTAAATTAGCTCATAAGGCCTTCGGCTAAAAACCAATATTTTAAAAACGTTGTTTGAGACTCAAACGAGTTAAATCTTAGTTGATTTTTTCTAGGATCGGCAAATAAGTACCTTACTCTTTTTTTTTTAATTAAAATTTACAATATTATCTCATCCACAAAAGCTGTAGTCGTTGTTTGATCTTTACTTGAACCTAGCCTATAAGATTTCTTAGTATACTAATCCAATTTGCTGTGTTTCTCTTTAAGAATTAGTAAATCAGATCATTTTGTATAAGTACTCACCAATAGTGCACATTTCGTTGGGTTGGCAGCAGCTGCTCGTCCTTTGCCGTATTCCAAATTCGACTTGTAGACCCACTTTGAATTTTTGTTGTTGTATTTTGTATTGGCAACAGCGCTTTGATCAACGTCTCAACGATGATATGGCAATTGATTTGAGGTTTTTGAAATATATATATATTTGCTTGGCCACACAATAAAGTACAATTTGCTAGAGGGTTCACACTTTTAAAGTCACATTGCAAAAAGCGGTTGGAAATACTTAAGTTTTCTATTGCACTTGTGAAGTTGGCAAGTTGTTTGTTTGCAGCGCGAAATCTCAAGGTTGCTCACAATGTTAAAATCAGAACGCGGCAAAATATATCGCAATATAGGATTAATGAAATTTGTTGATGGTTTTTGCAGATTTTTGTATATTCTTGGTTTGTTGCTTGATAGATAAGTAAGTGTGGTAAGAAGCGAGTGAGCAGCGATAAGAGCGAGACGCACTCACAGAAATAATACACAACACAAGTAGCGAAAGACGTGACAAAGAAAGAGCACGACGAACACGTCCACACGCCAGGAGTTTTCCGTTATGAATGTTTTCACATTTTCCAAGCACTTCGGATTTTATATTTGTTGCATCGTCGCTCGGCAAACGCTTCGTGCATGAATTGGTATTTGGTGTTCGGTTGATTTCGTTCGATTTACCCGAACACAATCACGGGCTTTCTCTCTTTCTCTCTCTCTCTCTCTCTCTCTTTCTCGCGATGTTCTCCACCAAAATGTTCCATGTTGGAGAAAAGCTGCAGTGCTTTACTGCTCAGTTGAAAGCTTTCATTAACGCGCGCATTAGTCAAAGTTCTTTGGGTTCAATGCATTGTGCGTAAGTTTGACATTGCGTACAGGGGCGGATTTAAGTAGTTCCGCGGGGCGCAATTTAGAATAATGCTTAAGAGCATTAACACTACTACACATTTAACAAAAAAAATAATAATAATAAATTGAATTATAGACAAGTTGCAATTTCTCAGTTATCAAACAAATTATGAAGTTGGAGTACCCATGATAATTCTTAACTTACATTAAATTTAATTATTTTTGTCAAATAATTAAGACAGTTACGAATGTGGATTCTAAGTTATTAAACAAAAGTCCTTACTTTCTAATACGATTGTTGCGCATGATGTATTAGAAAAAATAAAATAATTTGTAAAATTAGGTTGACCTTTTCTAAAAAGAACCGTAGAAATTTGGAAAAGCTAAACTTATCCTTAATAGCATATTATTATTAAATTGTCTATAATTTTTTGTAATTAATGTTGCAGTTTGGAGTAAAGATCATATACATTAAAGCAATGTGTGTTTTTTATTTTATTCGAGGTGATGTTAAGTGAAATACTTAAATTTTGAAGGACTTATAATTAGAAAATTAACATTTTTACCACAGAAAATTAACTCTCAAAATATATCTTGCGAATGGAAAAAAAACTAAATAAAAATTCAAACAATTAAAAGTCGCTAACTGTCACGTAATTTAAAGCTTTGTCCCAAAAATCTAAATTTAAATGTGAGCGATTAAAAGTTGTTAGCTGCAATGTCTTTTAAAAATGTTTTCCTAGGGTAATCCATACCACTTTCAGATGTATCGCTTTCGCTGCTTAACTGCAAGCACCCCTGACCCCAATACACAACTTTTAAACAAATTCCGCCCCAGCTATGATTCACGTTATCCGAGCGATAAAATAAGCGCAAGAACTATTTTTAAGCTGATTTTATTACCTCAGCGATTGGAGCGAAATTAATTACTGTCCCACTTACAACAACAAGAAACAAGTATCATTCTTCTTCTTCTTCTTCTTCTGCTTCCTCGACTGCTACGAAAATACGAAGTAATTTTAAGACAATATAAACAAAATAGACTGAAGCACAGAGATTTGCACAAACTTCGCAAACAGCACGCAAGGTTGAGCTTTGCCCTGACGTATGTAGGTGTTGCCGTGTGGATTTGATGCCACTACCCACACAACTGCCAACCCACCTGTCATAGCAAAAGTCGCAACTCGTGTAGAAGCCGCCGCAGAATTAAGTTTGCGGCAGAGACGTCCTTGAACCAAATAACGGTTAGCATTAAAAGACAAAGCCAAGGGAAGGTATCCGGTACTCACCTGTAATCGCCTGACATACAGCTACAGCTCCGCCCCCGGCCTGATTTACCCCATCGACTCCTTTGCGGTAACAGTTAACTTGATTATTTTACAAATAATTGAAAAGGCTGCCAAGCGCCATTGTACAAATTGCACAAGCAGACAACTAGACCCTGCACTGGAAAGAACCTGCTACTACCAACAATTCACTCCAACACACTCTACCCCACTCCGGGGCCCGCATAGACGTTGCCGTTTCCGGTCCGTGGCACTCACGCTCCAGCGAGCATTCATATGAGCCACGTCTGACGGCAGCAACGGCGTTGACGTCGTCACCAACGGCAAAGCAGCGACGACTGTGACGACAACACCAGTACCAACACCAGCACCAAAACCAACACCAAACAACCAGCAACGTATAGAGACAACAACAAGAACACCAACAAAAGCTGAACACAAGTATTTCGCATAAAATGTCAGGAAAGGACGGAGATTCACATTTTCAATGTGGGCACAGGAAAACCACTTTAAATATGCTCTCCCTGTCTTGGAATAATATGAAACCCAAAAATACTCTGTGTGTTTACTTTGCTTGTCAGGATTTCTGTTTCTAAGAATTTGATTCTCTACATTTAATTCTCTTTGTCGCCTAATCAACTTACAACTTTAGGATTCATTCTAACTAAATTTGATTCTTTTCGTATCCCAAACTCAATTTAAGACTTTAGGATTCATTCAAAAATAAAAATGCAATAGCTATTTTCTAAATACCTTCAGGCCAACGTTGCCGCTTGAATTGTTTTCCCTTTTTTTCGTTTATATTTGTATCTATTAAAATTATGATTTTATTTAAACAAATGATATGGGTTTGGAGTGTAAGTAACCGCAATAATTTATATCACATTAACAACAAAACTCTTATATCATCTAAGCCCATTGCTATTATTTATTATTGCATAGTTTATTATAATTTCTTTAAAATAATTTTCTGTAATTCCTATAATTTATGGCTATCTCCAAAATGTCGAAGTAAATTTGCTCAAAAACGTAGCTTATTATACACTATCTTCTTACCTACTACTTATCTTAAATTTGATAATTTGTATTTTGTTCTTATCGTGTCACAAATTTTCGTTAACCTTTAGTATGATTTGCTGAGATAATTTGTGTAGCCCAACTAGATATACTCTGCTTTTCTTTTATTAGCAACCTACACCGATTTAAAAATCAATCATGAATTCGAATTATCTATGCAGCTTTAAAATTAATTCATATTCAGTAATATTCCTTAGCTTGGTAAATATTATCAATTTATTAAATACTCAATGTGATACAAAATAGTAAGACACACATTCCACATAGGCTATGCCAAGGTCAATAAGGAATTGCTTTGGCTCTACTGAAAACCGATGCAAACCTTAACTGAAGTCGACCTAACCCAATGTAAGTTTGCACGTGCCTCGAATGGCTATGTTGCGACTCCGAGCTGCCGTTGCATAGGAGAGGCGCAAGCTTGTAGCTATTAATAGAGTCGTTTGAGCCGAAACTGAAGTTATGAACTTAACTGGCTCAATGGTTGCCAAGCAGCCCCCATATGGGCCCGCCCGTAGTCAAAATTAACAGTACACACACACACACACACCCATACATACACACAGAAAGACAACTTACAACCTAGTGGCCCAGTCAGGCAGTTAGTTAGTTAGTCAGTCACTGCGCTTCGGAGTGGCGAAATCGTGTTTGATTTTTGGTCTGGTAAAAAATATGCACGAGCTGCTCCAGAAACCGACGCGTCCAAACAGCGAGCCACAAGGTGTCAGCAAGGAACAGCAGAAGCAGCAGCAGCAGCAGCACTACAAATGCTCGAGTGCCACGTTGTGCAACACACGGACGCCAGTGATAGCAGTGGTGCAACCGCTGCAACCGCTGCCACCGCCCCCAACACCAGCCACGCCCCCAAGCATAGCTGTGCATAGCACAGTGCCCAGCATACAATTAACACCAGCACCGATAACAAAGCCAGCTGACAACAACAATAACAACAACAACAAGGAAAACACCTGTCCCGTCCGAGTGCCACTGGGTGCCCCAAACAATTATGTGGCACGCCGCACCTGGATTACCACGGACCGCATGAATGAGCTGAGGCGCAAGGCACAGGACGCGGCCAAGCAGAATAAGATTTTCACCATTCGCGGGTGTTTTCACTCGGTACGCAATGCGCTCCTCGCCCGCGGCTGGGTGGAGAAACTGGACATGCATCGCAAGGTGCTGCCCATGGGCCAAATGACCTACGAGGATCTGACGCAGCGTCTGCCCAAGCGCAAAGCGGGCGAAACGCGGCGCCAATATGTATTGAAGTGTGAAAGAAATATCATGTCTAGATTCCTGGAGCATATGCCCGTGGACTTCTTGTGGACGAATCGTAAGGAGAAATGTGATTACATCGATCAGGCCAAGAATCCCGGCATGACCATCAATAAATTCCATAGAGCGCCATTTACCTCCAAGGAGGGTCTGTGCAGTCAGCTGCGTGATTTCCATTGGTTCTTCGAGGAGGGTATGGCCGAGATGTATTTCCCGCGCTGCTACAACGTCTGGAGTCCCGAGGAGCTGGGTGAATTTGTGGATAACTTTAAGCTGACGGCCTGTGTGGCCTATTTGCGTGCCATGCTGTGCAAATATCATAAACAGGGCTGCGATGCTGTCTTCTCGCCCAGCGGCAAGATACCCTATTCCTCGATAGACTTTGCCTACAAGCGACTTGTTGACTACATCGATAGCTGCCAGCACAATGACATCGACTATGAGGATCCGCCCAGAATTTGGGAGCACGACTGGGATGCCTTCCTCTATCAGCATCAGCAGCTGGTCAACGAGGATGCACGCATCCAGCATGATGGCCAGCGTACGCTGGACCACATGGTCAAGAGCTGCATTACGCTGGTGGAGAAGATGAAGACCCATTGGCCCCAGTACAGCCTGGATGGCTATCAGAACTTGTGGATTGTCAAGCCGGCGAATAAGTGTCGGGGTCGTGGCATCCTCCTCATGGATAATCTCAAAAAAATCTTAGGCGTCGTAAATCCATCAATAGCATCAAAGAGTCGCTATGTGGTGCAAAAGTATATTGGTGAGTGCTCGCGAACGGGATTGGATGACAGCTACCCGCAATATGAAATTAATGTGTCAATTTAAAGATATATCGGTTACTTATGCAAACCAAAATCATTTATCTTCTTATTCTCATCCGTATTTAACTAAATTCGCAACAACAACAATAAAAATCGTATGCTTAACATAGTTCTATATATGTTTCAGCTCTGGAATATAAGCATTATAAACAAACACACAAAAAGTAGGTCATAAATCGAGGCTTGGCAATTGGGCGTAGCCCTACCAAGTTTCCCACCCACAACTGCAGGCACGCACATCACCCGTCGCCTCATAAATACATACATATGTAAATATACATATATTAACATATGTATACATATTTATGTATGCTTCTTTTATGTGCATTCAAATGTGTGTGCAAATTATAAAAGTGCAGCTACTGGTTGTTATTTTTGATGGCATATTTTGGAGTTTATTTTATAGGTTTTGGTTGTCAATAACAAAATATTTTGATGCAACAGGTTTACGGCAGTATGGATGGGAAAGTTAGGCAATTTGATGGGAAGTGTAGAAAATGAAGAGCATTGCGTGTAGAACTGAAAGTAAAGAGAGTGGATAGAGGTGAGCGGAGAGAAGAGAATATGAATTGCAGAGAGGGCAGTGAATGGTAGAAAAGTAGTAGAGAATAAAGAGTAAAGTAATATAAGGAATTGAGGACTTAGGGCTATGAAAACTAAGACTAAAACTAAAGATAAAATAAAAGAGAAAGGGAAAATAAAAGAGAGCATTTGAAGTGTATATAAAGTAAATATTATTTATTTATTTCTATTTTTAATTTCTACAGCTTCATAGCATGATTGTTTTATTGATATTACCTACAATAATTATAGGCACACGTATTTAATATCTTGCGGTATATTTTTTGTTAAAGCAAATACCCAAATTGTATATAATTATAAATTAAATTATAGTCAGGAAACTGTAATAAATTCTTCTTGGCTGAGAAATATATCTATAACTGAATTGCTTAAGAACTTATTTATCTAACATTGATTTTGAAACTTGCCTTTCAGAACGACCCCTAATTGTCTTCCAAACGAAGTTCGATATACGCCAATGGTTCCTGATAACGAACACACAACCGCTGGTGGTGTGGTTCTATCGGGAGAGCTATCTGCGCTTCAGCTCGCAGGAGTACAGTTTGAGCAACCATCACGAGTCAGTGCATCTGACGAACCATGCGATACAGAAGAAGTATGCGAATGGGAAGCGGGACAAGAGGCTGCCCAGTGAGAACATGTGGGACTGTTATTCCTTCCAAGCCTATCTGCGTCAAATTGGCAAATCGAACATGTGGCTGGAGCGCATTTATCCGGGCATGCGTAAGGCTATTGTGGGCACCATGTTGGCATCCCAGGAGAATATGGATCGCCGGCCAAACACCTTTGAACTATTCGGGGCGGACTTTATGATATGCGAGAACTTCTATCCGTGGCTCATTGAAATCAACTCCAGTCCCGATCTGGGCGCCACGACAAGCGTAACGGCTCGCATGTGCCCCAAGTGCCTGGAGGATGTCGTCAAGGGTAAGTGTTGACTGTTAACAGCACAGTAAACCGTTTTGGAGTACAACAATTCGAATAATTGCAAAAATGATACCATAATCAAATTTCAATTAGAAATAAGAAAATCAGAAAGAACGGCTCAGCCAAGCTGTCAATTACCCTTGCTGGCCATAATAGACCTTTAAGAAATCGATCGACTGACTATCTATAACAGATATATGATATACAACCCAATCCACTATTAATTCGTACATCAAGCATTTTCTGATAGTAATAATTTCAGTGAGTTTTATTCATGTCAAAGAAATGACTACAGAGACAAGCTTTAATATTATATATAAAAAATATGTTTGACCATTATTAAATCGTACAACAATATTATTTAATCTGAATATAAAGGTCAGCTGCCCTTAGCTCCAAAAGTATGGCCAAAGAATCTAAACTATCTGTCTATCTGAACATGATATATTAACTTTTCCCGCTTTTTTCAGTGGTAATTGATCGACGCTTGGACCCCAAATCGGATATGGGTAACTTTGAACTGGCCTATCGTCAGGTGGTGCCACCGACGCCCGCCTATATGGGCCTGAATCTATTCGTCAAGGGCAAGCAGCTGATGCACAAGGCGAATCATCATGGCCACTATTACTATCAGCAGCAGCGCAAGGAGCGCAGTCTGGCCACCAGCAGCGTCTATCGTCAGAGGTCGGCCATTGTGCCCACAACGACCATATCGCGCATACATCGCGCCATGCCCACCTTCAATGCCACCGAGTACATGGAGAAGTACATGGTGGAGCCACTGAGCAGCAGTCGCAGCAGCATCAGCAGCACACAACACCAGCAGCCAACAGCAACAGCCGCTACAACAACAACCACAACAACAACAGTGGCTACACTTAAATCGCCAGCGGCTGTCACGGCGCCCACTTCACCCTGCCCACCATATTTGCTGAAGCAGGCGGGTCGCTCCATAACCCAACTCCTGACTGCCACCCACAAGCGGAACACGACAATGGGCAATGGGGGAGAGGCAGCAGTCAGTGCTGCTCTGCCACCGAAGCGACAGCGAAGCTGTGGTCCGCGTTTCGGTGTAAATCAAGTGGAGACGACAGAGAAGAAATTCAAGATACTCATCAAGAATTATGCCAACAATGGTGCTGAGAATCTGCTCGAGAAACAGGAGCCACTACCCACGGCACCGGCAACAGCGCCCGTTATCAGTGAACGCAAGTGGCGCAGTCTGCGCAATATAACCACCACCAGCAACACCACCACGACGAACAGCAGCAGCAGCGTGACACCAGCTGCCACGATGGGCTGTTCCCGAGCCCGGCCAGCGCTGAACGGCACACTGCTCGATGCTGGTGGGCGGAACACTTGCTCGCGTCGCTTTGCGCGCACCAAATCCGAGATCGAGAGCTCGGCCAGCATGCATGCGATTGGACGTACCTTTGGCCGCAAGTCGAATGGTCCTCGGCTTCCCATTAGCATCTCGGTGCAGGCGCTGCATCGTGGCGAGCCCATTCTCGCAGCCATGAAGCAGGCCACCAGCGAGCTGCAGCTCACCCAGACGCCACTCATCAGTCCACGAAATAAGCTGACCACAAACTGCACGTTAACTGTGCCACTGCCCACTTGTTAAAGAGAAAACACACACAGAAACCACCAACTCAACCATTTAACCACCACCCACTACTGCCATTGTAAATGGTGCACGAACAACACCATTTTAAAAACATTATTTCCAAATAATATATGTGCAAATACCTTGCAAATCCGAAGTTTTATGAGCTCAATTAGAAACTGTTTTTAAATCAATTAATATTATGCAGTATGGAATTTCTCCTGATTATATTAAATTCAAAACATTCCAATTGCCTTCCTTTAGAAAATCTCTTGCGACTTCATATTGTAATGCCGTTTTGGTATTTTATTTGTTTCGTTAGCTTATTAAATAATCCCAATCCTTCCTAGACATCTTACTCCTCTAGTTTAATTTTGAATACAAATATTTCTATTTTTTTTAAATAATCTAATATGTTTGCTCCGATTATTAAAGTAAACTATTAAACTGCATTTGGAAACTCTACGTGTTCACTTCATAATTCTTATTAGATATATTTTACAATTTAATTTTATTGAAATTTTCAAAAACTCAAAAATCAAATCGATTTTGAACGATGAGCTCAACAAAGACATGAAAAATATTATAAATGCAATATTTAAAGAAATGAAAACTAGTCAATTTAAATCTTAAGCTTCGTATTTTTGTTAGTTTCTTTTTTATTCGATTGTAAAGCGTGTGACGTAACATTAATATCTGAAGTCTCTCTATATATTGTTAACTATTTTCTTGTTAAAGTCCAGTTAAAGGCTTGCAGATTGTGGGCGACGTCTTCGATCGAGGTATATTTATCTGAAAGCAGCTCAATAAATTAATTAATTGTATGTTATCAGTCGATTGTTAACAGTTGTTTAAATTGTTGGGTACGATGGAAGGAGTAGTAAATAAATTGTTAATTAATAATCCAATGTATAATAATCGCTTACCTGTTACTCATTATTTGGGTGCTGTATATTGCAGTGCTAAATTCTCTCGCGTCTTTGAGTTTAATGCCACTTTGCCGTCCAAATTCCAGCTCGCTCTGGACAACTTCTGTGGATAATAATAAATGCAATATTTGTTTATAAAATACAATCAAAATTATTTGGTATTATTTACCGGGCTGCCTACTTTGCCGACGAGTAGCTTGGTGGTTTGGGGCGTTGTAACCGTTTTGCTTTTATCTTTGCCAAGCTTGCGACTTGTTGTCGCCCTCACATTGTTGAATATCTTGCGCAGTAGACGCGAACGCGGATTTGTCCGAATTTTGGGCAGAGTTTCGAAGAGTTTCATTTGGGTGCCATTTAGCTCGAGGGGTTGTGTGCCATCCAATTCCTTGTTAACGTTGTGGTTCACTTGGAAAGCGCGCTCGAATAGGCCCGTTGCGGCCAAGGGATTCCTCGGCACATCCAATACGACACGTATGCAATCCTTTAGCGCTAGCGGACATATTCTTGCCGTCACCTCCGTCGAGGCTGATAAATCCGGTGTGGAATTGATTTCAATTAGTATGGGATTGTAACGTTCATCTAGCATAAAATCACAGCCATATAGCTCGAATGCATTCGGCACCAGTTCCGTCTCGTCCAGGCTGGCCAACACCACAGCCACCAGATTCTGTTTGATGCCATTGTAGATTTTAGTCCAGGTATTGTCTGGTGCGCCCACATGACGCAAATGGCCCTTGAACTGTTCCAGCGACCACATGTTGTGTTTCGGCAAGCGCGAATCGCGATTCAATTTATTCTTGTAGCGCTTCTGCACCGAATTGTTCGTCAAGTGGATCGACTCCCGCAGATCATCCAATGTGAACTCCTGCGAGCTGAAGCGCAAATAGCAATCACGATATGTCCAAATTGTTACCTGGCTATCGCTAATAGTGAGCAGCATATATTGACGAATATCAAATTTGGTGCGATAAATAAGATATGGACGTTCTGGAAAAAAGTAAGGAAAATATAATATAATAAAAAGTAATCAAAGATGCGTTGAATCAATCTCTCTCTCTCTCTCTCTCTCTCTCTCTCTCTCTCTTCTCTCTCTCTTTCTCTCACACTCTCTCTGACTTAGTAGTTTCCGTAGTCTTTTTTTCTTGTTTTAAAATTTATTTTATTAATCTGCAATGGAAACTCTCCCAAGGATTATTTTTAAAAATATGTGTCTTCGACTCTCTTAATGGAAACCCGCCTAAAGGATTGTTTTCAAAATTTCTCTAATCGCTCTCTCACTCCCATTCTCTCTGTCTCTGTCTCTCTCTTTTTTGTGCTACTCACCAATATACTTTTGAACAATGTATTTTCGATTCTGGTTGTTGGATGTCCATTGCAGGATGTCGTCCAGGGAGCTGCGCATAACGATGCCAATGCCTCGGGACTGATAGCCCGGCTTGAGTATCCACAGATTACGTGACCCATCCCAGCGATAGTCGAGACGCAGTGCCTCAATTTGATCCAGATATTGAGCGGAGAGGCGGGCATATTCCGTCATCACCTTCTCGCTGACTTTGAATTTGGCATGGCCATGGAGCACCTTGGACGACTGACCCATAAACGATTGATTCTCTATCATTTCCGTGGCCGTTGGCATTTTGATGCGTGCATCATCTAGTGAGTAATGCTCCTTCTGTCTGATCATCGTTTTGACCTTGTTGAGGGCCAGCTCAAGCGTAAAGCCCAACACCTCGCCATGTTCCGGATCGGCCATCTCAGCCGGACGGTGCTCCTTAACGTAACGGAGCAGCGAGCGCGCCTGTGTCTGATGGTAATCCTCGATGAATGCCGCTCGGTCCTCCAAGCTGTTGGCGCCTAAGCGATAGAAACGCGGATAGCTCATGCCGCAGACACCGTCCTCGCGAAACCAGCGCTCCTGCTCCGCACAGCCGACAAGACCCACCTTGGTGGAGAAGTCCAAAATCTGGCTGCGCCGTACACGATTGCGATATGGTTTGACCTCGCTGAACAGGTCGCGTTGCGCCTTGCTTTGCCAGATGAAGAACGATGGAAAGTTATTGATCATTTTGGATAGGACAACTGCTTCATAGTCATTGCCGCGACGCGCATGCTCAAGCAGCGCCTCCTCGGACATGGTCTGCAGCTTGGCATGCCGCCCCGCCGGCAGCTTCTCCAACCAGCCGCGGCGCACCAAGGCGCGCCTGACCGTGTGATAGTTGCCAAACACTGTGAATATCTTTCGATTGCGATAGGCGTCGATAACACGCGTTCGATAAGTACTGCGCAACTGTCGCTTGTGCGCATCCGGCGACAGCGTCAGTGTGGTTAACGGCTGCGAAGAAATGTGACTCTGCGCATTACTGATATTATTCATGTTACCCGTTTGGAGCTGCTGCTGCGAAAGGAGACTGCTAAATGGACTGTTGCCGTTGCTGCCAATATTCTTTGGCAGCGAACATTGTCGGCACAGGGTGATCAGCTCTGCGTCCAGATTCTGTATCAGCGATTGTATCCTTGTGACGGGATTATAGTAACGGTTACGCTGTGTATTATATGCACTCGACGAAGCCTGACTCATTTTGGAAAACAAAAACTGCGACTTTCTTTCTCTCTTATTTCGATCGTTTCGTATCCTTGAGCTTTTGCGCGTCTGCTGTTGATTACAACTTCTGTTTCGTTGTTGTTGGTTTTGCTTTTGTTGCTATTATTGTTGTTGTTCTTGTAGTTGTTGTTGCAATAAACGATAAATTTTGAAGCAGTATCCAAACCTTTTTTTCTAATAGTATCACATTTAAATTGGCAATAATATCTTTATTGATTCCTGAAACATTGCTTCATCGCTTAAACAGTAAAATTTGAGACCAAAAAAAAACTTTTTACGAAACGGATTGCAAGACGAAATTTGAATTGAATACAATTGAATACAAAGCGCCTATCAATATTAATGGCTATATCATAGCTTGCTTAAAACACACACACACTAAATCAATCAATGCTGTCAACCTTGTTAATCCCCCAGTTTCACATAGTTTTCAATTTTACTCCGCAGCTCGGCATCCAACGCAAAAATGGGTCCATGTCCAGGCACAATGTGTCCGCATAGCTGTGACATCCTCTGCCTCTCATCCGCCTGTCTCTTCTCATCCTCGCTGCCTGCCATTTTCCAAATCTTCGCATCGTCAATATCCTCACGCCGCTCAAACAGATCGCCACAAATGCCAACAGTGCCGCCCAACTGGGTATTGTGCACAATCACAGAGACACAGTCCAGCGTGTGGCCGGGCGTCTCCTCGAGCAGCACCTCGCCATGCGTATCCAGTGCGCTGGGATGCTCAAAGTACAGATCCCGCTTGGAGGCACACGAGCCGACAATGTGCAGACGCGCCTTCTGGAACAGATAGTTGCACCCAGTGTGATCTGTGTGGGCGTGTGTGCAGACAACCACATTAATATCATTCACTTCCAGGCCCTGGGCAGCCAGCAGCGATTTCAAGTGCTCCCCATCCCAGGCGGTCAGAGTGTCCACGATTATATTGGTTCCATCGCGACAGCGGATCAATGTACAACTGCAATTGGCCCGCATGGCTGTAGGGTCGCTGGCATCCTTGTAGGAGTAGCCCACCTGGAGGGCGATCACCTGATTGTGCGCCAGTGACATCGTTAATTTTGCTTTCACAATTGTGGGCTACATTCAAAAATGTTGACTTCTTTGTTTTCGAGCAACGAATACAAATCCAAGAGACGACGTCCCAGCTGATTCAGGGCTGCAATATGTATGTATACTCTAAACCAGGCCCCTGCATAAAAACTACACCACAAATTCATTGCGTTGAAAGCTCTCAAAATGCGCACAGTGGAATGTGTGCAATGCAAAATGTGTGCATAAATAAATAAATAATAGATTATGAATTTGAGCTGCAATTTTGCATGACGTCCACTTGTAATATTCTTTCAAAAAGAAAATGCTCAAAGCAGTCGGTAAACCAATTTTTTTAATTTATGTTAGCTATTAAGTGAATCCAAATGCGATTGCGATTCACTGTTGTTTGGCTTTTGGGCCCACAGTAAACGTCATTTGAGCATTTTGAACTGAAAGCTCTTGCGTATTTGGTAAAACTCACGCATGCGGATTTTGGCAGTATTTGTTTTATGCTCAGTGCAACTATTGTTGCGCACTTTTATTGTGCTCGCAACAACAACTAGTTGAGCTTACAGAATGCATCAGCTATAAGGGACATTTGCCTTTCAGATTCTGAAAACATTTTAATAAGTTAAGTTCTATGCAGAATAAAGAATACACAATAATATATTATTAAAAATAAAAGTTAAGTTCAATATTCGAGCGCGCCAAAAATAAACCAGAACCATTAAGAGCCATGAACACTAACTCCAAGTTCATGAACCAAACACAGGCTGGCAGCACCCTGTCCCGCTCAGCTGTTGCTTTGCGCTCAGCTGTCTCCGCGTTCATGAGCCGAACCGAACACAAGTTGGCAGCACCCTCTTGCGCTCACCTGTTTGGTCTCCGCGTTCAGATTTTACTAGTCGATAATTGTTTATTATTTAACAACTTTTGCCTATTGAAGTTGCCCAGTTGGACATGTACCTAAACTGCTTGCCACGCACACCATGCAAATGCATGCAATTTTTTCTGCAGACACGTCAACTGCAGCTGCTGCGCCGTCACGTAAAAATAGGCGCCAAGCCGCCCATTGAAGAAGCAGTTCCTCGGCCGATGAGGAGCAGACAGAAGCAACTATTTAAACTCAATCAGAGTGTGTTACGTTCCTACAGCAGCGACCAGAGTACTGCTGAGCAGCAGCAACATATAGTCAGCTCCATGGGCGAGCTGGACGGCTGTGAGGCCATCAAATTGGAGGATGAACTCAGTTTGCGAATTGGTTCAGCAACAAGTGTCCAAAAGCTGTTCGAGTTAATGGAACAGGAGCAGTTCGATCCAGCACATCAAGTTCAGTGCATTTCAGTGCTGTGGACACACTATCAGCAAGGCCTAAAGCCAGATGTGCAGAAGGAGGCGTTGACGCAGCGACTTCAGCAGGAGCTGCTGCCCACTTTGTCGCCGCACATCGAGCATATGGATGTGAACGAGTTGAGCTGCTCCTATTTGTATCTGCGTAAAATGCGTGTGCCTAACAGTAATGCCAAGGTGGAGGAATTACTCTCACGTGCTCTGAAAATTATTGATGAAGATCTGGAGCTGGTGCCGTTGCCGGCGCTCTCCCGTCTGCTGGTGGCCATCAATATCGAGCGTGATTTCTTTACGCCGCTCGTATGCCGCAATTTCATGCCACATCTGGAGCGGCATGTGGCCAACTGCAACAGCGAACAGGAGGTGCGTCTGCTCTCCACATGCCTCTTTCAACTGAATCCACTAATTGATGCCCAATTACTGGATGTGTACAAGCAGCGGATACAGGAGCAGCTCCAATGCGGCACTTTAGGCAGCACAACGCCAAAGGCACTGGTTAAGGTGCTGCACATGCTCAATTTGCCCAACTGGTCGCATCTCAATACGGCGCTGATCAGGCAACTGATGTTGGCCCTCAGCAGCTGCCTGCCCCAACTGGAGGCCAGCGATTTGAAGAGCGTCTGTCGCACCTTTCTGCATCATCAGGAGCCGGCGTGCCTCGTCCAGCCACTAAAGATCGCCACGGAAGCGCTGCTCGAGCGAGAGCCCACACCGGATTCACTTGCCTGTGCCGTACCGTTTGCGGCACTGCAGCAACGGGATGCGTACATGCGACAGTTTCGCACGCTGCTCCAGTCCAAGTCTGCCTGGCAGCTACCCAATGCGAGTGGACATTTCTTTAGCGTGCTGCGATCTCTGAAGGTAGCCGATTCACGCTTTTGCAATGAGTATTGGTCGGCTGTGATTAAGGAATTGAATGTCACCGTCAAGGAGCAGTCGCATCTGCGCTTTCTGCGCCATTGCCAGCGCTACATGAACTTCAACAACAATCTGGGCGGCACATATCGCCATCAGCAGCTGGAGCGCCGACTCAGTCGCATCTGCATGGGGGCCATCGAGCTGGATGTCGCCGGCCGATTGCCCTCCAAGTTTGCACGCCTCGCAGCGTTTGTCATGGCCTACGGTCAGACACCGTTCGACTGGAAGAAGTTTCCCAATATGCTGTTGAGTAAAATGCTCGCCATGGCGCCACAATTTGACATCCAGGATTGCTTCATGCTGAGTCGCGGCATGCAAATCGCCAGCGAGCTGCGCTTTCGCCAGCATGTGCCGCATCTGCTGGCCATGCAACTGTCCACAATGGACAGCATACTGATCTCGTGTGCCGAGAGGCATCTCAACAGCACCAGCGACGAGGAGCAGCAGCCCCTAAACGCCAGCGATCTAAGCATCATTGTGCGCACCCTAAGTCATCGGAAATGTGAGTTCCACTTAATATATAATTAATACAGTTTAGAATTAATTAGTTAATTAGTTAAATTATATTTTAGAATTAAAATAAAATAATCTTTTTTTATTTATCAGATACTTATTCAATTTTAGCTTTTGAAGTTTGCATTCAAATGTATGCAAATTGAAAAAGTATTTTTTATTTTTTTGTTATTATTTTTATCACTAATTTTTGGAATATTTGCGAAACCTTTGCAGCACTGAAAAAGACGCAGGCTTACAGCCTGGCGCTGGCGCATTATAAAAGTCTGCAGTGCAAGGATCTCAACTCTCGAGTTGTGCGGGATATGGCATATAATTTTAATGCGTCGCATTTCTTTGTGCCGGAGCTGTTGGAGTCGATGTTCGACTATGTGGCACAGCAGCATGAACACATCACCGGCGACACCGTCGAGAAGGTGCTAACCTGTGCCTACAATCTGGGCTATACGCCATCATCCCTGGAGCCATTGGACTGTGCAGCTTCGGTGCTACTCCGGTACGTCTCCTTATTGCCCACGAATACAATGCCCATTTTAAGTGATATTCTCCACACAGTGACTTTGATCATATGAGCGGGTTGTCTTTGGTGCAGTCGTGCCTGGCGCTGTGCTTCTATAAGACCATTCCGGAGGAGCTGATCAATCAGGTGTTCTGCGTCAAGTTTATACAGCGCATCGAGGATGAGATACAAATCTGCTACTCTAAGGCCACCTATCCAGGCTTGGTGCTGAATCGTGTGATGCAGCTGAATCGCACCGTTTGCCTCGATCTGCCCGAGGCGAATGTGCCCTGGTTCCAGCAGAACTACGTGGAGGCGCAGCTCAGCAAGAGTAGGATCATTTTTATTATTATTATATATTATCGTTAACCAGCATTTTATTGCAGAACCCCATGTGGCCACTGCTTTCAGCACAGATTTGAAACTTTTGCTGCAGGACTTGCTCAAGGATGAGAACTACTTTCGCTGCAATCACACAACGCCATATGGCTATAATATTGATTTTGTGATACACTTTGATAAGGATAAGAAACCGATGCCAGCACCGCCAGTGGAGGCCACCATGCTGGATCGCATAACCAAGTACAAATTTGTAGTGGTATTAATTAAATGAGATTTCGAAATTTAATATTATTAACTCTATTTTCAGGGTAGCCATTTTGCTGCTGAAGCTGGACTCGTTTTGTGAGAACGATTTGACTGCGCTGCGTGGACCCGAATCGCTAAAGATCAAGCATTTGGAAATGATGGGCTACAAGGTGCTGCACATTAACGAGCATGACTGGAACTCCAAGTATCTGCGGGCCCCGGGCGCCAAAGCCAACTACTTGAAATGTCTGCTGCAAATATCACACTAGTCTCCTAGAATTAAATTTAGATTGTTCTTAGATGTAAGTTCAATTTAAAGTGAAGTTGTTGAATTTGTTACTAAGTTAGTAAATACATCTATATAATATGTACATATTACTAGTCAGATACAGTCTACTAGCAAGTTGACTTTGCACAATAATTTGCTGAGTTTTAACAGATAAAATACTTTTTATGGTTTGAAGTAAATGTACAAAAGTAATGTAAATATATTCATTAAAACGAATACAAATAATCACTGTGCAACTATTTGACAATTAAGAAAGCACAACTAGTAGATACCCTTTGTTTTTCTGGGTGTCTTGGTTCAATTCGTGTTAAATATACATAGTAATCTATTATATAATGTTGTCCAATAGGCTTAAGTTCAGTTTTTGCTTAAGCTTGATAAAGAATATATACATTATGTACAGATTTTGATGGTTTGAGTGATTAATATATATATATAGAACAACTCTTTGGGGGAAGGGCTAAGAGATTTCTTACCAAGTTAAAAGAGTTGGCTGAACTTGCATAGCCAATATAATTATGATATATAAGAGATAATTATTTGTGTTTATTTAATATTTAAATATTGCATACAATATAAAATGGCAAGTAGAAAAGTAATGAGAATAAATGTCAATAATAGAACAGAATGAAGAATAATTGGAATGTCGGTCTACATTAGTCCAGTAGTTGTGCACACCAATTGTAGGCGTTGTTGAACATCAACTGCCAAGGACTCTCCATCTGGGTGCCTGCGTCGACTGCAAAGCCCGGCGGCACATAGGGCCACTGATACATGGCACTGCAGCGCTCGGGATGAGGCATCAGGGCCAAATGACGGCCATCCGGCGAACAGAGGCCAGCGATGCCTTGGGGACTGCCGTTGGGATTCATGGGATAAGTGGTGGTGGGCCCACCCTCATCATTCACATACTGCAACGTCACCAGTTGCTCCTTGTGCAGCTGACTTAACAACTCCTCGCGCCGAAACGCGAATCGTCCCTCGCCATGAGCCACCCAGCAGCCCAGAACCAGGTCGTGCATGTTGCTCAGCATGATGGACCGATTGGGCGGTATCCTCACCGTTGACCAGCGGCACTCAAAGCGTTGCGACAGATTGTGCAACAGAGCCACCTCGGGATTAGCGGGATTTGCGACTGTTGTGCTGCCCACGAAGCCAATCAGCGTCATCAGCTGGCAGCCATTGCAAATGCCCAGCGAGAAGACATCCGTACGCCTTTTGAATGCCTCAAATTGGGGCTGCAGCAAGGAGCTGTGCAGAATGTTTGCTGCCCAGCCCTTGGCGGAGCCCAAGGTGTCCGCATAGCTGAAGCCGCCTGGAAAGACCAGGCCACGATACTGCGACAAGCTGGTGGTGCCTGAAAATGTTTCGATTAAACTATTTATTGCAACAAATTTACTCTTCAAACAGGCGTGCTCCAATATGCGAACACAGAAATTCTTTAAAACATAACTCGTAACATTGTTTGTTTGGTGTGCTTTTGTGTGGCTTACCTGCGAGCAGATCCGACATGGTCACATCGTGCACCTCAAAGTTGGCCCTCAGCAGACTGGCCATCATTTCGCGCTCGCTGTTGACGCCCTCCTCGCGGAGCACAGCCACCCGAATGGGTTGAACGCAGCGCTTCAGGGTGAGCTCCGCCTGCAGATTGGCGGGTGCATTATATTGTGGCGCCTGGCGATAGTTGAGGCTATCGTATTCGGATTGGACACAGGCGACATTTGCCTGGAGTTTCTCCAGCTCGTAGCTGGTGCGCTCCCATTGCTGGTACAGTTTGAGCAGCGGTTCATCGAGCAGCGTTTTGCTGCCATTTTGGATGAGCACACGTGAGCTGGCCAAACCATAGCCTCGACTCTTGCCCAGATAATAGTTGGGTACGCCGGCCTGCTTGAATCGAGAGCGAACCAATTCCAGTTGGGACACTTCCACCTCGAGCACCCAGCCACATTCCTCGCTGAAAAGCAGACAGGTGTCGTTGCCAATCTGCTCGCTGACTGCATCGTAGCAGGAAATGTCCGCTGTTGCCTCACCGATGTCCAGCTGGAGTCCACTTAGTCCACCGATTGCCATCTCCAGCAGACAAACAATCAAACCGCCATCGCTGACATCATGTCCGGCCAGCAATAGTTTCTCACCCAGCAGCGTTTGGGTCACCTCAAAAGCCTTGGTCAGCACTTGGGTCTGCATCATGTTGGGCGTCGATTCGCCCTGCTGCGAGTAGGCCTGGGCCAGTGCCGATCCTCCAAGACGTGCACATCTCTCAATGTTGATCCACAGCAAAGCGGTCTCCTTGCCGCCACATGCCGGACCCTTGAGATCGGGCGTAATCCGTACACGCACATCCGGACACGGCGCATACGTGGAGAGGACAAGGGTGCCCGGTGATTTGATGACTTCGCCATCCACTTTGGCGGCCATCGACAGCGAATCCTTGCCGCCGTCAATACCAATGCGCAACTCCTGCAGCAACTTGCTCAGCGCCAGACAAGCTTCGTACATTTTATAGCCCTCGCCGGGCAACTTGGCCGCCCACATCCAATTGCCCGAGCACTTGATGTCCGCCATCTCGCTGATCTTCACAAAGACCAGATTACTCAGCGCCTCGGCCACGCACATGTGCGCCATGTTCACTGGACTGATGAGACCTGTACAGTAAAATTCAATAGCAAATTAGTTAGTTAAAAAATATAAATATATTTTAAGTTGTTATTAACTTATAAAAACTTAACGACAGGTATTAAATATAAATTATTTAATAAATAAATATTCAATTTAATTTTTAATTTAAATTTTAATGAATAAAAACCAATAATTGCAAAACAATATATCAGTTTTAATATCTTTAGAGATACTAAAGTCGGTGATTTACTTAAAATGGGGATTACATAAATACGGTTTAGACATGCAACTGTGAAAATATAAATACAAATATAAACTGTATAAACTATAAGTGTATTACAAATTATATTTAACATTTAACATTCAAATTTACCTCTTTTTAATTTGAAATCTTTCGATAAGTTATTTAATCATTTTTAAATTTAAATTAGATCAGCTAAATCTTTTTCAAATGTGGAATATATTTAGTCAACATTTTATAAATAAATCTGTGTAATAATGTAATAATGCTTAAAGTATGATTACTAAAATGAATTTAAATCAAATCTAGAATTGGCTCATTTTAAATCTTTAATCTTTAAATCTTTCAATATGTTATTTATTTAATTTTATTGTTATTTCACATAAGACTTAATTTAACAAATACATATATATATAATATATATAAAGACTCACCCATGATGGGCTGCGTGCCAATGGAGGTGGCGATGCCGGCCGTGCTGAAATGTGAGACGGTGGTCAGTGCGTAGTCCGACAAGGGCGCCTGAATGGGGCCCACGCATTGCTGCTGGACAATGAGGCCGCCGACACAGCGATCCACTTTGTTGGTCAAGAAGCGTTTGCTGCCCACGGCGACAATGCTTAGGACGCGCTGCAGTGCATCCGCTACCACCATATTCTGGGGCAGCTGAAGCAACTGGCGTGGAATGGGTATTTCGGCGAGATCGTAGGTGCGCTTGGGCATATCGCCCAGCACATACGACAATTCCAGATCAAACGGCGTGGCTCCAAAACTTTTGCGCACCTCGGGCAACAGGGCCTGCTGCAGATCAGAGGGAGCCGCCTGCTCCACCAGTGTGACCCGGCCGTCGCCAGTGACCACGCCCACAAAGCTAATGGGGCAACGTTCGCGTGCACAGATCCGTTCGAGCAACTCCCGATCCTCCGGCTTGCAGAGAATCGCATTGTTCTCCTGGTATTCGGCGCCCCACAGCTCCAGCGCGGTGATTGTGGGATCACCGAGCTTGAATTCACCGCTAAAGATGATGGCGCCCGCAAAGCCCGGTTCGACAAGCTCCTTCAACACATTCCCATTGCCACCCGCGCCCTGATCGTGTATGGCCAGGATGGGATTACGGGCGCCCAGCTCAATGCAGGCGCGAACCACGCGATTCAATTTATTCTCCATCTCCGGATCGCCACGCTGCACGGCATTAAAGTCGAGCTCAGCATCGCCGGAGCCCTGAACCTCCACGGAGCTAGCGGCGCCGCCGCCAACGCCAATGCGATAAACTGGCCCGCCAATCTTCGCCAGCAGCTGGCCCCGCTCCGGCGTCAGTTTGTGGCGCATGGAGGCGGGCATGGTGCCCAGTCCACCACTGAACATGATGGGCTTGACGTACTCCTCCCGGATCTGGGGTGCAGCCGCATTCTGCAGGCCATAGGATATGGCAAAGCCAGCGATGAGCGGTTCACCAAATTTATTGCCATAGTCCGAGGCACCATTGCTCGCCTCGATCAGCACCTGCAGCGGCGGGGCAAACGACCCGGGATACTTCATTCCCTTGGGTTCATAGGGCTGACTGTAGCCCGGAATGTGGAGGGCACCCACACAGTAGCCGGCGGTCCCGGCAATGGGTAAACCACCGCGACCCACACCCTGAACATCGCGCAGGCGACCACCGGTGCCGGTGGTGGCGCCACTGAAAGGTGCCACAGCCGTGGGCATATTGTGCGTCTCTGCGGTAAATATCAAATCGGATTCAATGCGCTGCACTTGAACAGCACCCGGCACGCCAATCTCCAGCGGCTGCAGTGCATCATGCGTGAAACCCACAATGGCGCTACTATTGTCACTGAATTTAATCGTATTATTGGGATTCGTATTGCGCTGCGTGTCCATGATGAGTTGAATCAGTGTACGGGGCAGCTCCTTGCCCGCGTGCAGCATGCGTCCGCGAAAGAACCAGTGGCGGGAGTGCTCACTGTTGCTCTGCGCACAATCGAAGAGTTCCACAGTGGTCGGATTCCGCTTCAGCGTCTGGCCAAACAGCTCCGCATAGTAATCCAAATCGTAGTCGGTGAATGCCAAGCCTAGCTCCCGATTAATCTCCTCCAGCGCCGGACGTCCCTGTTCCAGCACGGGCACATGGCACCAGGCGGCTTGCTCTGCCGGCAGCTGCTCATCGAAACTATCACGCGGCATATTACTCGCCGTATAGATGCACTGCGTCATCCGATCCCCGAGCACAGACACATAACGGGATAATTCACGTGTCGTCGCCGCCTGGGCAAAAGTCAGCAAATAAATCGTGGAGCATTCCATGCGTCGCACCTCCTTGTAGCCAAGATTCTGAAAGATGTTCACACAGTTCGTGGAGTACGGCGTCGAGAAATTGAAACGTGGCCCAATCTCCACCAGCAATTGAGTGCCTTCATCCTTCAGCTGCAGAGCTGCCCGCTCGGTAAGCGATTGCTCCGCTTGAAGGGGCTGCTTAACCAGCCAACTCATCAACTCAACCAGTGGCAAAGGATGTTGGCTGCCACTGCTCTCATTGTCGTACTCCAGGTGATAGCAACGCTCCAGCCGAACGGACACCAACTGCGGATCGACTGCCTGCAGACGCTGCAGCAGGCGCTGCTCCTCCTCAGCATCGAATGCGGCCACATCGTAGTATCGCAGAATGCCCATCTCTCAGTTGGTTAACTAAGCAGGAGGTGAGGAAAGAAGAAGTGCAAATATCGCGGATATATCTTTAATAATTGTAATTACATCTTGTATACAATTGCAGACTAGTTGCTCAGCTTTTAAAGATTATTTTTATCTGTCTAAGATATCAATTATTTTTTTAACTTTTTTTTTTTAATATTTAAAGCTTCCAAGATTCCATTGAATTTAGCAAAAAATGTAAACAATAATTTTCTCTTTGTCGATGGCAAATCAAGTATATATTTTATTAATATTTTAGCTATTTAATTATTTATGCAAGCCATTTAAATTCCAATTCGATAAATTTACCCGTCGATTATTGGATATAAGTTTAATTATTTAGAGGACCGATAGGATTGCATATAATAATTTTGTAGCTTTGTTGATGGAGTTCCCACAATTGGCAAATCAAGTAGATTATTATTTGTACATTTTATTTATTTATTTTTGCAAATTATTTCAATACTTCAATATTGAAATCTTACTTTCCAATCAATTTGCACAGAGTTCATTGAAAATAAGTTCAAGTTAATTTACACAGTTTTAAAGCCACCATTCGGATACAGTTTGACATTCACTGAATTCATTTCACTTATTTCACAGATCACTGCTTGGCCAGCGCGAATATAAATACTGTAGACACGCCCACTTCCATTTTCGCCCACCTGTTAATGCACTGGTATTTAAATAGAGGATAAATCTTTTCAACGTTCTTTTCGTTTAAGTTTACAAGTCGGATTTTGAACGTGCGTTCTTTACACGCTCTGCGGGCAGACTGAGCGCAGGAATCTTGCGACGCTGTCGAAGTCGTTGACAACTGGAGCAGCAGACAGCAGCAACGACCACGCTGGAAAGGTTATCAACCACAGATCAGCTTTTCAGCGCATCAAATTACAACAGACGGCGGCAAATGGCAATGCAATCGTTGATATGTTGCACTGGCGTCACTGGCTTGTTTTCATGTTATTTTCACCGTTACTGGAACGCGCTGATAAAACAGCGAAAGCGTAAAAATATTTGTTGCAAATAACATGATACTTAGTATTTATTGCCGAAACTAATAATAAACAACTAACCCGAATTGGATTACAGCAAGCGGCACGTGAGAGACTGATAGCGATAGAGAAACTGAGACTGAGAATGCCGCGCACGTTTTTGGCAGCACCGAATTGGAAGCGTGGGCTGCCAAGCTTTAAGCAGCTGTTTTATTGAAAGTGCACTACACTGTATTTATTCATAAATGGGTATATACCGGTCTGGAATTGTGTGTGGGTATAAATTGTTGACATACAAAAGCATTTATAGTGTTGCAATTTTATATGAAATTGTATATTTTTAACTATAATAAACCAACATGTTATATCTACATTTTAATAAGGACAATAAATAATACACAATATTTTTAAATTATTTGGTATTTTTTAAATCATATGTCGAAATGTATACAATAATTTAGAAATGCGTGGGAAAAATACCAGTTTACTACATTTGTACATATATCATTTCAAAACTACCTGTATATATGCATACATTCATACATACATACATATTTACATTTGCTGCTGGCAATGTCACGCGCTCATCGCTATAGAGACAAAAAGCTCTCAGCTCGCTTGTTGTCATGTGACGTAGCCGCCAATCTCGTGTAGCAACAGAAACAAACCGCTGTGATACGTCACGGAAAGCAATACAACAAAATTGCCAGGAAATAGAGAAGCGATCAAAGCGTGTTGCGCGAACATTGACAGTTGCATTATATACTTCTTGGTTTTATTTTTAAATATATTCATGTGTTTAAATCATTTAGGGGTCATCAACAATAGTTGGCAGACAAACTAAATACGCAGTAACCAAACAAAATAATTCGATAATTGAGCGATTTGTGGTTTATTTAATGCCCGCTTGTTTATTTAGATTTTTTCTCGTTTCTTTTCTTTTACAATTTGTTGCATATTAAAAACTATGTTTTTTGGTTTTATTTATAAATAAATAATTTGCTACGATACTGCTGCACTCGCTGCCGTTGCAGTTGTTGTTGCCCTACCGCCTTAAATTAAAGGCTTTGTACGTTGGAGTGTGACCCTATCGAACAAACACGCGCAGCTTTTGACTGATAACCATAGGAAAGTTTCAGTATTTGCTTGGTTTTTGTTACACCTTATAAAATATATAATATATATATATATATATTGAACGATTTGTTGCGCTATTTTCATCAGAAGTATTCAAATTGGTTATTATTGTTGTTATGGTTCGCGTTCATCGTGCTCCTCTCAAGTATTTAAATTCACTAGCAGACTTAAACACACACACACACCAAAACACACACAGACACAGCCTCTGGCCAGTTTTGCCTCCCCGCCCTATGTAATGTGCATTGCTTTCGCCGCTTTCGTTGCCTGCGCACTCAACTCGTCCATGCTTTTTCTGGCCGATTCGGTCACCTCGTCAATGGAACGCCTTGTGCTGTGTATCAATTCATCTGTACCACGTGCCGCCGAATCGGCGATGCTCTTCACCTCGGTGTTGATCAGTCCGATTACCCATTCGAGGCCCTGTCGTCCCTTGCCCGCATTCGAGCTGATCGACGAGGTGAGTATGTCTTCCATATAGTGGGATAACGGTACACCATAAACCGTTACAGTTGCCTCCTGTTTGAGTAGCGTCTTACTCGAATCAGCTGGATGGGACTCATAGTAGAGAACCTCGTCGACGCTGATGTTGCGACAAAAAGTCAAATTGTTTGTCTTCAATACCATCTGCTTCCGTTGCGGATCGACCGTAGAGCGTTCACTGGCAAAGCAGGTTTTGGCTGTGCCAATTAACGCATGCGTCCACTTTGGAAAATACCATTTGGATTGCACTAGGCGATGTGTGTGAAGGACGCCGTCGACGACGCGTCGCTCGACGACATCGGTCCCGATGATGGAGGGCGTCATCGGATTCGGATATTTGCGCCACGCCGCCTGTGTGACAGTCTCCCACGGATGGTTGAACGTATGCTCTGATGTCCAGATTTTCATTATGCAAGCGTTGCGTCGATTGCGAAAAATTCCTTCCTCGTGTCTCTATTGTCGTCTATTACGCAAGGCGGGCGCGCGACTATGCAGCCTGTTTTGTATCGTTGGGGCAACGAAACGGGATAGAAAATAAATAAATAGTTATGTATGCGTTTGACGAGCAGAATTTTGAGATAAAATGGAATATTTCTGTCGAACCGACCTTTACTCAGGTGTTCTGCGAGTAGAGTGACTAATATCGATACCTTACTCTGATTACTCGTACTCATATTTAGTCTGTCGATAGTTGAATAACCCCAAAACGGTCACATCTTTCATAAATGCGAATTTATCGAAATTCAGCAATCGCCTCCGATTATTCAATTTAAAAGCACGCCGTGTCGAAATTATGAGTAAAATGCCAAAATTTAGTTTATGTTTGTTTATATTTAATATTTGATTGGTTTTGTGATTTTAGCGATATTTTATATCCATATGTCGATGTAGCTTTTGCAGCCAGCGGTTGTTCATTGCCGTTATTATCGGGATCGGTTGTCAGAGGCGGGTCAGTGAAATTCATTAGAAACTCCTGGTTAGATGGGATCGATTCTTGGAATTCGATAGGTTGAGAAACGCCATTTATATCGTAAAACTTAAATCCCAGCATTAACGCGCAACCTCAGTCACGATATAAGCCGTTTTAGCGAGTAAAATTGTGAGTTGAGCAATCGACCACTATTTCTAGGGCCTTGCAACGAATCTATTAATGTGTGACATCATGTGTAAATCGAGTCCTTTTTAGCAACAGAATATGGCTGCAATATGACTCATCTCTAGATTTCGTTTCGATAGTTTTATACAAATTATACTTCTCTATGATGATGAAATCGATGAATCGATTAATCTGCTAATAGCACTACAGTCAACCTCAGTCCTTTTTCTGCATTAGCATATTCGCACAATCAATTTGTTAGCAAATATTCAAACGGATCGAAAATGAGCACTTTACCCAGAGTATTCTTCGACATGACCGCCGACAACCAGCCCGTCGGTAGGATAATTATGGAGCTGCGCTCTGATGTTGTGCCAAAGACGGCGGAGAATTTCCGTGCACTGTGCACCGGCGAGAAGGGCTTCGGCTTTAAGGACTCCAGTTTCCATCGCGTCATTCCAAACTTTATGTGCCAGGGCGGCGATTTCACCAATCACAACGGCACTGGCGGCAAGTCGATCTACGGCAACAAGTTCCCCGATGAGAACTTCCGCCTGAAGCATACCGGCGCTGGCATCCTGTCAATGGCAAATGCTGGCCCAAACACCAACGGATCGCAATTCTTCATTTGCACCGTGAAGACCGCTTGGTTGGATAACAAGCACGTTGTGTTTGGCGAAATTGTTGAGGGCTTAGATGTTGTCAAGCAGATCGAATCTTACGGTTCGCAGTCGGGCAAGACCACAAAGAAGATCGTGGTCGCTGATTGTGGATCACTTTAAGATAGCTAAACTCCTTCTATGGTTAATACGAATTAAAAAATCCCACTCGCATTTTCTCGGACAAATCAATAAATGTAATAATAATAAATACATCTGTTCAATACAAAAAAAAAATATATATATATATATGACATCTCTAGAATTCATTGCGATAGTTTGTATTTAAATTAGGTGTGGCAACATTGTCCGATGACAACAAACAGCTGTTCTGCCTGGGCTTATGTATTAATGTACGCGTCTATGTAAATAGATATGTAAATACAAAATTAATGCAAACAAAAGCGCATTATTAATGATTTTTTGGAATAGACAAACATTAATTTTATCACAATGAAAATCAACGAAAAGAACTTGTGTGTCTTTGCCCGATCGCCGCCTTTCGACATGGAAGGTTAGTTTTCAATTTTAAGATGGGCAATATTTTATATATTTAGCTATGATTAATCATAATGACAATGTTAATTAATGTCGCAGGCTTTCTCAATAAACGCGGCGTAGTCAACAAGGCATTTCAAAGACGCTATTTTGTGCTCAAAGGCAATTTGCTGTTCTATTTCGAGACGCGACTGGACAAGGAGCCTTTGGGTTTGATTGTCGTCGAGGGATGCACAATTGAGCTCTCCCTGGAATCGGATGTGGACAACTATTGCTTCGAGATCGCCTTCAATGGGAATCGCACATATATCCTGGCTGCCGACACCCACGACAGCATGGAGGCGTGGATGAAGGCGCTGACCTGCGCCGGCTACGAATACAAGCGGATTATTGTCGCGGAGCTGCAGCGACAGCTCCAGGAGATCGAAGACTCCAGGAACAGTAGGCGCTTAACTTAGCGAGAAAACCACATGCATAAAATACTCAACAATTTAAATGTTTCTCTTGCAGAGATGCGCACTGATCCGTCGGATGCACTGGTGGACAAGCCACGTCCGCCACCCCGGCGTCAGAATCCTTTTAATCGTCCTGCGCCACCGCCGCCCGATTGTGCCCCGGGGTTGCGCAACGGTGTCGTCATGTCGCCCATGCCTTTTGTGGCAGGCTACTTTGGCTCCAGCAACGCCAAAGCGCAACTGCAACAGGAGCGGTCCTATCCAGGTGAGTGACGTCAGCACCAACAGCTGCTTTCGAAGTGAAGTGGTTTTTGGCACACCGAAATTTAAATACGCTTGCGAAAGTTGTTTACATTTTATATGTTGATATTCTAGATAGATAGGTATAAATAGTCCGAAAGTAATTGATAATTGCTTAGCTAATTAGTTTGGTTTAGATATCTTGGTAAACGGAAAAGCTTTTTAGGAGAAGTATTCGTTTGACATATTAAACTCTTATAATTAGAGGTGGGCATGGGTAAATCTAACTAAATCCTATCTCTTACAATTAGAGTTGTGCACGGCTAAATTTTAACTTTTGCTTTTTCTGCACGGCTAGATTCGAAATTAAGCCTCTCCGAAGTACCGTTTAGTTTTTTTTGCCAAACAAAATCAAAGAATTATCCCCCATAAGAAAAGCTCAGTTATAATCTGCGTAACTGCGGCTTTTTCACCTAGAGCAGCAGCCATGTTAAGTGCAGCCATGCCGTGTTTCTAGGTGAGGGTATTTAAGTGCAGATAAGCAAGCGACAACCAAACATATTTCTCAGTAGCGTCGCTGTCTGCAAAGAGTGCCGAGCTTATCGCAGTTGATTTGTTCATCTCGTTCGCAATGCCATTATTGCAGCTGATCATTGAGAAACTGTGCTGCACAAATATAAGAGAAGGCTACAAGCCGTTATTATTTCCAATTACAGGCAATAACAACACAAGTCCGCAAACAACGCCCAAAATGCAGAGACGTCCACAACAACCACAGCCTCAGTCGCAGCCTCAGCCTCAGCCTCAGCCAGGTGCAGCGCACGCGATCTTTTACAGTGATACACCAATAGCAGCAACCAGAGTATTAGCGATCAGCAACAACAACAACAGCAACGATAAGAAAAAAAGGCCAAATGCCTCGGAGGAGTTTAAAATCAATCACGAACTCCATCGGAAAATCATTATGACAGATATCGAAGCTTATCGCCAGGGTCAAAAACAGCCTTTAATACAATTTTAAGTGAACATATATTTTTTATTGTATCTGTTCACTTTGTGCTAAATGAAATTTAAATCTACTTATATTTATGTCCGATTTCCAATAATGTTACAAATATACACGAAAGATCCTTTAAGCTATATATACAAAAATTGAAGAGTTAAATTACAGCTAGAGATGATGTATTTCCAATGCTATGTTTGTCTTAGTTTAAATTCCATCTTTGTGTATCTCTACACATTTTAATTTCTGGTTTTATAGTAGATAATTTACATCTAACATTGCTGATAAACTCGTACAGAGTTCTATAAAAGACATGTTTTCTACAATTTAAAAAATAATTAAATTCGAAAATAAACAGCATTGAATATATGTACATTTTAATTTCTAATTGTATATATACATACAGATACATATTTAATTGGTTAGGATTATAACAAAAATCGAGATATTCGCGCAGCTGATCGTTCGATTAATCAATTTATGACACCAGTCCACTGAGTCCTTTGTTTAGCATCAGCATATTAACATAATGTAACTCATTGCTAGACTTCGTCTCGATATTTTTCTAAAATTTAAAAAATAATCATTGAAAAGCTATACATTTGAATGTCTGATCCATACAGATACATATATTTAATTAGTGAGGACTATGACTAGAACTGATTGAGATATTCGCGCAGTAGATCGTTCCTTTCCCGTTGGATTGCATTGGATTCCTCGATTCGTTTGCTCAGCTCTTTTATGGCTGAGATTCTGCTGCGCTCCAGAACTAGCAGTTGTCGCTGCTGCTCCTGGCTCACAGACAGATCTGGCTTCGTTGCCAGCAGGTTTGCGTCCACAGTTGCACACATATCCAGCTGCTGCTGCTGCGGCTCGACTGCATTATTCTCGGCTTTGATGGCAGCCACTGAAGAGGAGGAGGAGGAGGATGATTTATCGTTGTGAAACATTTCGTCGAATGTATCGTAATAATCCCAGGCAACTCGCTTGCGTCCGTTCTTCTTCATTGTCTCGCGACAGGTGCGATATGTCTTCTTCATGTTGCGCCATTTGCGATCGCAGATATCTTCGTTGATTCCCTTGTAGCCTCCCTGTTCCATCTCATCCACAATTTCCGTCCACAGAGCCCGTTTGCGTGTCTTTGGATCTCGGAATCTGTGGCGTCGCTCCGAATAGAGTTCGACGAGGAGTTTTGTGCTCTTCTGATTCCAGTGCCATTCCTCGACGCCGCCCTCGCATTCCAGGTAATAATGTGTCGTTTCTGTGTCTTCGCTGTCCATTTTATCCATATATTTTCTATCCAATTCTTTTATTTGTTGTCAAAATACCCCAGGGCCGAAATACACCAATCGATAGCAAACATCGCACTTATGTACGATAACATTAAAAGCCTATCGAGTCGATGCGGTATTTTTTAGCCCATTTTACTTTGGAAAAGTGTGTACACACTTGTACTTCTGGCTAAATTTAGTTTTGTTGTTTTTGCTGCGCGAGAAACGAGAACGGTTAACGAAAAAGTTATTAAGTGTAAAACTCAAAAAGTAAGTAATTTCTGCATAATATTGCCATTCAAATCAGCGAGCCATTTAATCCCTATATTAGCATATATAAACGCGCTTTCGAGCAACTTAATGCGGCTCATTTTCTGCGTTGCCTTTGTTTGAGGTGTTTTCGAAAAAGTGACGCCAACATTTCAAATTTGATTTCAAGCCGTTGTTCAATTAAAGTAATCGCAATATATAAATAACATTAGGCGCCAAACAATTAACGGGCAGTTTGAATAACATTTATTTAGATTTGCGGTCAATTTCTGTTGATTTGCGGCAATTGCAAAAGTCGCGTAGTCGGTTTTAGCATCGCAGCGGGCTTTGTTGGCGTTCATTTTGTTTTTCCATGCTTGCAAAACCACCACACACTCAAACATACACATAGAGCGTGTGTGAGAGCTGCGCTTAGAGATGCGCTCGTGCAGATATTCGCAAAAACAAGCGATGAGTGTGACTGCCTGGAAACTAAATATACAAATTTGCAATTCCTTTTCCCCATAGAAAATGTGTTTACTAACAATTAAAAAACGAAACGGTTTTATTTTTTTTGCAACATCCTAATGCAAATAATGCGTACAAGGTCGTGTCACGCACGCAGCACTAACGGAAACCGCTACGCTCTGCTGTGTACAAATTCTGGTTATGCTTCTCAACGATTGTTGTTGTTGGTCTCTTTTATTACAGCTGCTGAGAAGCAAGACAAAGAACTAGAGTGAGCGACAGAGACAGCGAGAGAGAGAGAGACAGCGCGAGAGAGAGAGAGCGAGGCATTGCTGGTAATAGAAAGATGTCGGCTAAGCGCAAGGCAGGTGGCAATGGGGCCGGTCCCACCAAGCGTCGTCCCAAAAAGAAGGAATCCGACTACGAGGACGAGTTCAGCGATGAATCCGACGATGATGTCGCTACCGCCGCCCAACAGCAGCAACAGCAATCAGCTGGTCAAATGGAGGTGCTGATACCTCATGATCATCTCGATCCGCCCAGCAAATTGCCAGAGGACTTACTGGCCACGCTGGAGAAGACGCCGGGTCAACTGCTAGTAGCGGGTATGGTCACCTGGGATTTGACGGGCAAGCGCGATCGTAAAAATGTCACAAAAGTGCGTCCAAATCTATTCAACTTTCATCGTTTCACGGATGAGAAGGTAAGCCAAGGAGTTAGTTGGAATTGGGAGCATAATTGAATGATTCTCTCCCCTCCTTAGTATCGCTCTGTGGCCAGTGGTCCCGCTTCAGCGCACACAATCCTCATCAATATGGATCGCAAGGCACTCGGCTTCGGACGCAATCCCAGTGGACAGTTGGGCCTCAGCTCAGACATCAAGTTGGTGGAGAAGCCCTCGCTGATACCAGCCCTGGAGCATTTGAATATTGTCCAAGCGGCCGCTGGACGTCATCACACGCTCTTCCTCACCGACACGGGCACCGTGTACGCCTGCGGCGAGAATAAATCCGGACAGTGCGGTGTGGGCAATGCCCATCCCAATGTATTTGCACCCACACCGATCAATTATCGTGGTCCGCCCATCATTCGCATTGGTTGCGGTGCCGAGTTCTCCGTCATACTCGATATTAAGGGCAATTTGCATACGTTCGGCTTGCCGGAATATGGCCAATTGGGCCACAATACGGATGCCAAGTACTTTGTGAATGCCAACAAGCTGTCATTCCACTTCGAGACATCCCCCAAAAAGGTTGTGCTCTACATCGAGAAGAGCAAGGAGGGCCATGTGACACCGGTCGATGGTGTTCAGATCGTTGACTTTGCATGTGGCAACAATCACACGGTAATAAACTCTATTCAATGTTTAATATTTATATATATTAAAATTGTAATCTCTCTCTCTCCGTAAACAGGTCGCAATTGATTCGAAGAAACGTGTTTATAGCTGGGGCTTTGGCGGCTTTGGTCGCCTGGGCCATGCTGAGCCCAAGGATGAGATGGTGCCGCGTCTGATGAAGTTCTTTGATACCCAGGGACGTGGTGGTCGAAGCATCTATTGTGGTTCCACCTTCAGTCTGATCATCAACGAGCTGGGACTGCTCTATTTGTTTGGCCAGAACAAGAAGACGGGCGAGGCCAATATGTATCCGAAGCCAGTGCAGGATTTGGCAGGTAAGAAAGATTTGCTACGAATTGAATTCCACTAAATTGGTGTGGTTTTTTCTCACAGGTTGGAATATAACCTCAATTGGCTGTGCCAATACCTCAATTATGATATCGGCGGATGACACACTGATTGCATGGGGCGCATCGCCCACCTTTGGTGAGCTGGGCATCGGTGAGTTCCAGAAGTCGTCGACGGTGCCCAAGGAGGTGCCCAAAATGGATGGCATTAAAATACCTCAGGTCAGCATGGGCTATTCCCATACGGCCCTGCTTGTGGACACCACTCACGAGGCCACCAAGCAGAAATACGAGAAGCTGCCCGAATATACTATCGAAGATTAAGCAAAAGCAACAACACGAAAGAAAGAAGATATATATTAAAAAATGAAAGAAAAAAACAAACAAACATTAAGTATACCGCTGCCAACAATAATACTGCTCTATATATATACATAGATACTACAAAAACTTGAACTGATCAACGAAACTCTGCTGCTACTTATACTAAATGAAAAAAGATAAGAAAACAAAACAAAACCAGTACGGATAATTCATAAACATTTTATGCTATAAGTTTAAAGTAATTACTACTCTCTAAACTCACAACCACCACTCATATCTCAAATATCGTTTGTGTATTTATCAGCATTACGATTACGATTACGATTACAATACATATTTTCTTGGGTAGTTAGTTTTCGTAATTTATTTTTTATTTATGAAGTCTTTTTTTGTAAAATTCTTGCTGTCTTTAATTTATTGCCGCCCATGATTAGGCTTAAAAAAACAATTTGTCTAACCCAACTATTCCAATATACGTATATTTATAATTTCTTAAGACCGATTCATTTACAGTATTTCATCTAAAACAACAACAAAAAGAATACAAAACAACTACAATGTAATAACTAAGTGCATGAGTTACATATATAAAGATATATACAAATTGAAAGTATACAACGGATGGCAAATCCAATACAAGATGCAACTATTAAAGTACATCATGCATTTTAATCATATACAACAAAAATATTTAAATAAAGAGAAAACATGTTAGTATTTAAATTGTTTCCGCATTTTTTAGATTTGGGATCTACACAGAAATTTATCTTTGCTAAATAGAACCTTATCTTATGGAAAATCCCTATTTAGGAAGTATAATTTTAAAAGCAGCTCTTATAAACCAATTGGGATTTTTTATATAATTTCAATCTGCCTTGTATATCTGATATTTGAATTTTTCTTCTTTTTCAGCTAAACTTATTAAATTTGCATATTAAACATATTTTTATAGAAAACTTATGCACAATAATTCAATTTCTGGTTTTAAATCTATATATTTATTTCTATAAATTAAAGAAAAACCAATCTTTTTTTCTTGTTCAGCTAAACATAAAATTTGCACATGAAATTTTTTTAATAAAAACCTAAAGCCACAATAATTTCAATTTTTCTTTTAAATCTATATATTGTTTCTATAAATTAAAAAAACAACACATGACATTTTTAAAATTAATTTTCTTTATCAACTTGACTTATTAAATTTGTATGTGAACATTATTTAATATGATAATAACTCTAATTCTTATATATTTGTTTCTATAGTCAACATTCAACTCGCCGTACTAGTATCTATCTAAAAGATTTAATATGGCTTTAATTATAACTTGTTTTCGTTTTACATCTATATATTTGTTTCTATAAATAGTCTGGTCTGCATTCAACTCGCCGCAGTTCTGAGTTCGTCTCCCAGCAGGCTCCTGGCCAAATGAATGAAAGCGAAAGTCTTGGGGCGAGCTTTTGTCGTTTTCTTACTCGAAAGCTCTTTTATTTCGGCGCCTGTCGGCGTCTCTCGCGACTTTTAACTCCGAACTCTGCTCTCCGGCTGTTTGACTGTTTGGCTCGCTGTTTGGCCTCAGCACAATTTTCACTGTCACACAGGACAGTCTTCCGCCGTAGTCCTTTCGTGTAATGTGCGCTATCGAGGAACACTTTTTGCACGCCGCACACTGAGTTTTATTTTAGTTTTTTTACCAACACACACACTCACACACACACACTCACACGCACACACACACACCTACACTCACACACACACGCACTCACACACACAAACATACACACACACACATACAACTGTCTTACCGTTCGCCAAACAACAAACTTTTTAAAACAATTTTATAAACAAAAAAAATCTACCAAAAAAAAATAATTAAATAAAAATGTAAAAATATTTGCTAAAAGTGTATTTGATATATATAAAACAAACAACAAAAACGACAACAACAACGATTAAGACGCGTCCGCTGCAATAACTAAAGTTTTTAAAAACGGAAAATAGCTCTAACTGTAAATTACAGTGCCTTCGATAAAGTAAACAACAAAAAAGAAACAGTCGCTACACAATAACAACAACAACAGGATCAACAGCAACAGCAAACAAATTTGTTAGCTTTTCCATTACTCATGAAGCGCGCAACAACAAAACTGTAAGTTATTACGTATACCTCTATCTGTGTGTGTATGTGTGTGTGCATGTGTGAATGTGTGTATGGAAGTGTCTGTGTGTGTATGTGTTTGTGTGAGAGTTGCCGCCTTCTGATACAACACTAATTGTTATTCAGCTTATTTGGTTTTTTTTTTTTGTTTTTTTGGCCACGCCACGCTTTTTTTATGGCTAGTAATTATGGCGTCGTTTTTTACATGGCCAATATGAGTTTTCGTCTGTATAAATGCGTGTGCGATGGTGTTTGTGTGTGTGTCGGTGTGGGTGCTGTGTCTTTTGCTTTTGCCCTGCCCACGCACTTTTCATTATTCGGCACAGAACTTTGCACAAGTTGCCATTCCCGAAAAAGGTTCGCTGCTGCTGCTCTTGCTGCTGCTTCTTCTTATTCTTTTGCCCAAGCTAAAGAGAGAGGCACAAAGACAACGGTAAGCGCACAAACACTCGCATACAGACACACATTGTATTGTGGAAGGCACGAAGAAGCTAAAAGACGCCTGGACACTCACAAATACATTCACCCACAAATTCTTAGCTGTCAAATCAATAAGCACACACAGACAAAAGCAGCGGACGATCTCTGTGTGTTTGAGTGTGCGTGTGTATCCAGTCGGCTTTTGTGTGTGTATGTGTGTGTGTGTGTGTGTGTATGTATGCGTAGGCGCCTTGTTATTAAATCACCTGTGGCTGACAGTTTTTCATATTACAAGGCCAATCACAACAATCGAATCCATCTCTTTTTGTGTATTACGCATACGCCACCGGAACCCAGATACCATTTTATCTCATTGGCTTCACTTTTGTCCATTCTTTGTTGCCCCATCAGGTGGAAGGGGGTGTGGCAGGGGGCGAGCTGTATTCGCTTTTGTCACCTTTTTTGTAGCTGGTCGGCCTGCTGCCGACGTTTGAGTGACGTAAATTAATATAGATTTCATTTGACTTTCTATAAGAAAATTTAACGCCTGCGTTACAGAGTTGCTAATGCTATTTTTAGGCAGTTGTCTGCTTTGATTTATTTTAAGTTTGAATTTTAAGCTGATTTTATGGCTGAGCACAATTTTTTCGTTTTTCCTACAATTTAATAATATGTTTTAAAAAGTTATATTTTATTGACACAGTTATAGTTTTTTATATATAGTTTCAGAACTCAGCGGAGCAGTTTCTTTTTTTCAACAAGTTTTTTTATATATTCCATTTATTTATTTTATTATATTTATTTTAATATTTCAGCGGAACAGTTTGTTTTTATTTTTATTTTAATATATCGGTTTGTTAAATATGCATTTTAGGTATTAGCTCATAAATAATACACAATACATGAATACATAGAATATATTTATAATCAAATAAAGTTAATGATTTTTATATTGTGGATTTTTATATTGTAAAGTAGAATAGCACACATATTTTGTAAGAATTAATTCAATCAATACAACTGATTACAATGTCAAATACAACAGGTTATTTACAAGGCGACACACACACACAGATTCATACATATATAAAGCTATTGTGTAGACATCACTTTAGAGAAGACTTTTGGTGAAAGGACACAGACAACAATGTGGCCCATACTTGAGCACACACACACGCACACACACACACGCAGTGTGTTCGCTGGGCCACGATTAAATTAACGCAAATTAAGCAGATTAAGCAAACGTCAGTCACATATCCAGCCGCCGCACAATGAGCCGCCGAAACAAAAAACACAGCGAAAAGCAAAAGCGTTGACGTTTACACCCGCACACACGCACACTAACACACACCCGCACACATTCACACATGCTGCACACACAAATTGCGCAGAACAATGGCGGCGGCTGGAATATCAACACCACCAACAAAAATTGATACACACTAGCAGCAGTCAACGCCAACCACAGATACTGACGCAAGCAAAAGCAACACACAGGCACACACACACACACACATACACATATATTGAACAAAGCGCGCTGTCTGCCAGAGCTTTTGTGCACACATACACCCACATACACACAGACGCACATAAAAACACGCACTGACTGCCTTTTAATCATTGCTAGACGAGGGTGAGTCACGCCGCCAGCGCACGCATTCTGTTCATTTGTCGTGCTCAAATCTTGAGTCACCCTAGCATTGACTTTTTGATGGCGCGCTTAATGAGTTGGGTTTGTTTGGTCGTTCGCTCGTTCGTTCGTTCGTCCGCCCGCTTTTGATAAGGTTTTCAATTAAAGTTTTTAATAGCCTGAGCTTGCCTGCATTTATTGCTGCTGCCCATGCAGCATGCAGCATCATTTAAATTTCACTTCTACTTCTACTCGCTCTTTTACTCTCCCACACATTTTCTTTAACACGCAATTAAGCCTCCAGGTTGCCCGCCCACTCCGCTAGATGGCGCTTAAGCGCCACAACACTGCCCATCACGAGCAGTGAGAGGGGGTGGTGGGGAGTGGTGCACCAAACCTTGCGGTTTGTTTGTCGAGGGCGCAAAGTGCAAGGTTGCCATTCATTTGGCTCTGCAAAATGGGACACGGCGGAAGGAAGCGCAGCACTAATCTCTGAGTGCGCCCTGTTCGCATTGCATAAGTGTCAGTGTCAGGCAGAGGCTCTGCTCTTATACATATATATATATATGTGTGTTTGTGTGTCTGTGTGGGTGTGTGCATGTGGCTGTCACTTTGTGTGTCCTTGTTGAAACAAAACAAGATGGAATGCTCGAGTAATAGTTCGTCTAAGTAATACCTTGCAATAAATGCTTTAATAATAATAATATTTATTGATAGTTTTTCTAGTGCTGAGGGCTAAACTTTATTATTTATTTATAAGTTAAGCTTAATAAAAGATTTAAGTATATATTAAACATTCTCAAAAATTGCATGCTTGAAATTGTTGATATATTATTTTTAATTAATTAAAATTTCCTAATTACGACACACAAAACATAGCACACTTATTCGGGCAATTTGCTTTTAAGTATTAACTTCTCAAATTTACCATTATATTATTACTATTATCAGACTGGTACAAAGTGTGAACAGTTTAACTATGCATAACTAGCATGCAATAAGTGCAGGGTATGAAAGACTGATGATGATGGCATTTTGTTACTTCCTACCTTCTTTTATTTTATTTATTTTTTTACTTGTTTCGATGCAGCACCAGCAGCAAGCACCTTTAGTATGCGATGAGGCAGCCAAACAAACGCATCGACAACGATCGGCAGCGCCAAGCATTAGAAATACACGAGTGTGATTGAAGAATGAATAGCAACAACCTGCAGCAATGGTGGGAAAACACATATCGACGACAGCAACAGCAGCAGCAGCAGCAGCCAGCCACCGTCGATAGCAATATCGATAACGATAGCGATACCACACAGCTTCACTATGCGCTCCTCGAGCACAACTACTATGCGGGCGATGGCGGCAATGCGCTCGGAGCCGGAGGCGTAGGCGGAGTTATTGGGGATACTGCAGTTCGTGACTTTGACTACGATAACTATGGCAACTTTACGCTGATCGATCCGTATGGTATCGATAGTGCTGGTGCGGACACAGAGCATGCGATTCCATCGTTCACCATTCTGCTGCTGGCCATCAGCTATGGCCTGGTCGTCTTCGGCGGCGTTGTGGGCAACTCCACATTGGTGCTCACCCTGTGCTCGGCTTCGTCGGTGCGCTTGCGAAATCCCCTGCTGCTGGCCGTGTGCATTGCGGATCTGCTAGTCACGGGCATTTCGGCGCCAGTCACGCTCCTCAATCTGGCCATGAATCGAGGCAGCAGATCTCTACCGCTCCTGCTGTGCAAAATAATACACTTCGTTCAGGTAAGATCGGTTTATGCTTATGTATATGTTATATATGTAATATATTTGCGCAGAACAGTTATCTTTGAATCGAAATATCGAACATCACTTATCGATATATTCATTTACGATAACAAAAGAAGTCAAGAAAACTAATTAATTCTCTAAATGCTCGTATTACTTGTACTTCTTATTTAATGTGGACTAAAAACAATTCAAAGTTTTTAAAAACGTTTTAATAAATAAAACATAAATTAAATGTTATTTTTACAAAATTTAAAATGCATTTAAAATTGTATATTAAAGTATATATTAAAATAAAAATAATTTTAAAGGTATGTCTTTAAGTTACAAAATTTCAACAAGTTCGGTTGAGAAGTATTCAAGAAAATCTTATTTTCATATTTATCAAATGAGTCAGCAGCAATAGCAAGCATTTTTGTTTTGTGTTTTGGCTTTAATATCTAATAAGTGTACAATTTATGATAGGCCAAGAATTTCATCTCTCGAATACACCCATAAAAAATCGCCATAATTTTTAGTAACTCGCCATGGCGCCACGATATTATTCAGAAAATAAATTTCTAAAATGTATGGTTGTGGCAGCCTAAAAATTATACACGGACAGTTTACATAGTTTATAAAATGATTATTTTGAAAATAAAATTCGATCCAGTATATCTCATTACTTGTTTCTCAATTTTAGAAAGGGTTTTTTCTAAAAATTAGTTTTGAATTTCTGCTTTTTACAAATGGGTTTCTCAATAATAGAAAACCATTTTTGGGATTGTCGATGTGGGTCAAAAATTTCTATATTTTAGAAATGATTTTACCAATATTTAGAAATCGTGTATAAACACAATAAAAACTTTTTATTTTTTAAGACAATTTACAAAAGTTTAATTTAATTATTTTTTATTATGGTAAAGCATTCTTAGATGTTTATTTACGATACGATTTATAATCCCATTTTCCAGGTGATGCCAGTGGCGGCGAGCACAATATCGTTCTTCATGCTGTCGCTGGATCGTTATGCAACTGTGAAGCATCCACGGCTGGCGCAGTTGCGTCAGCGACGCTATTTACACGTCTCCCTGGCGGTGCTCTCGTGGATTGCATCGGCAGCGATAAGTTCACCCTTTCTATTTGCATACAAGATCATTGCAAAGTCGGTGATCATCAAGGGAGCTGGGGCGGGCACCACACCGAATCCGGTTAGCATCAGTTGCACCTCGGAGCTGGGTGCGAATGCGATGTTTGTCTCCTTCATCATGTTCCACACGATTGCCGTTTTTGTGCTGCCTGGTGTCGGAGTGCTCCTCAATCATTATGGGGTTCGTCGCAAGCTTTGCGCCCTGTCGCTGACGGCGAGGGCGGCGCATGGCGAACTGCCGCTGCCCATGCCGATCCTGCGTCGCCAGACGCACATGGTTATCGTGACGGGCTGTGCGAATGCACAGCAGGCGGGTTGCGGTGGCGCCACCACCGTCGACGACACATCGAATGGCAATGGCGGTGGCCAGATTGCCGTCAGTCCGGGCGATATACAGTTGCACAATTTACAGCCAGGTTTGCCGGGCTCCAGCGCTGCACTGGAGCCGGGCTCCTATCGGTCCAGCAATCCCATTTCGCCGCGGTAAGTTTCGGATTACTCAGTCAAACTTAAGTCAATCATTGCAATGGAATTATAATCTTCTAGAGCCATGAGGGAGATTCGTGCCCATTCACAGCGGCAGCGCATTCATCGTTCCGGCCGTGGTCCCGCCACACCTGGTATTCCGCTGCCGCAGACATCGACACTGCGATCTCGTCGTCATCTGGCCAATATGCTGATTGCGTCCGCCTTAATCTTCATCGTCTGCTGGGCACCGCATGTCTTCTGCATATTCTACAAGAATTTCGGTTATAAGCAATACTGCAGTAAAACTTCAGTCTATTTCAGTCTTCTATTGGGTAAGTGGAGCTCATTATTCAATTATCATATTTCTTATGCAACCGTTTCACATTGTAAATCATTTAGTTAGCTGATGGAAATTATCAGAAAAACTATTCAGCAAAATATAAAAAGAAAAATGTATTTAAGTTTAAAGTCGAATTTAAACTTTAAATTAAAAATATACGAATCAATATCTAAAATTTCTGCATGTATTTAATTGCAAAATTGGTTCAACTTTTGTTGAAGGGATTGGGAAAAATTCAGAAAAAAAACACAATCAGATCAAAAACTAAAAATACCAAAAATTAATTGAGATGTTTGCGAAAATGTTATTTCAAAGACAAGATATTTAAAATTGTGTAGAAATAAAGAACTCTGAAACGATTAAATAATAAATTCTATTGTAATAATTACAGGCAACAAGAAATAATTAGTAGAGCAACGTTTAAGAGAATTAGAGAAGAAGCAACAGAAAGGTCCACAGGGAATAGAGGGAAGCGCAGCAGCATCGATTTCCCTATTTAGTAATTAATTGGTTAATGAGGGTAGATCAATAACGCACCCCTGTCATTGTAACGAAGCAAAAAGCTCGTATTTCTCGTGCACATATTGGGATATTGTGCAGACCATTCAAAATATCTGCATTTCGGAATAGCACCGACAAGAAATCTATAAAGTATCCTCCATTTACCAACACTTTGTTGTAGTTATTAATTAAAAATTGAATTGAAATTGTCTATTTTTCGATTTATATATTTAACAGGCTACTTTTATTCGGCCATCAGTCCGGTCATCTATTGGGCGCTCAACCACAATACGCTACGACAATCGCCCTGTGCGCCAATCATCCGGATGCGCTCCATGCAAAATTTCCTGCGTTCGCGCTTTCGCTCGCATACCGTCCCGCCGGCACCCTCATCGACGAATGAGGCTGCGTTGGGGGCTTTCAATCCTAAGTTGATAAAGCTAACACCGAAGCAGTATAGAGCTCAGGCTTCTTCGCATTATCTCTACTAGTGTGATACTAAACTAAAACTTGATATACATTATACAAACATATATATATATATATATATATGTGTATATATATGTATAATAATATATATATATATATATATAAATATATATATTATTATATATATAACATATTTTTTACTTATGACCCCCAAAAAGCTATCCCCCCTTCTATAGAACTCTCTTGATGTTTTTCTCCAAAACTCTTCGCAATTAGTTGTCAAAACAAAACAAAACAAAACAACAATATACAAATATACAAGCGAGATCATATATATATATAAAATACATAAATACACTATACATATATATACTCTATACATAGTTTAGCTACTACCTGCATACATACATAAATACATAGTTGTTAACGCTTATTTACAAAAAGAATGTAAGGGCTGCAATTCAAATTAACAACTAGCATGATTACAAATACAAATTGAAACACAGATAACGAATCCATATAGAAGAACTCATATAGTGACTTGTTTAAAATGTTGTTTAGTATTTAAGCTGAAACTAAATGAAAATAACTTTCATACATACATACATAATATTGTACTATGTTCCTTCTCATAGATAAGCAATAAGAAACGCTTTAAGCCAAGTTTAACAAACAAATCAAACTAAAACATGATCTAAAACTAAAACAAAAAAAAAATCAATTAAACAAACTAAAATCAAATACATATTTAAACAAATCTACGTATTTAAGAAAAACAACAACAAAAAAAGTTAAAAACAAAAAATGTAAAAAAAAATTGTATATAAATGTGTCGAAAAGCATTCTTTCTACACTTTTTCTAACATTTTTAACGTTCAAACGACCTGTAAATTGAACACCGGTGCAGTTCAATACATATGCAATATAAAGTTATTCAGTTTTCGAAAGCTATATGTACTTAGTTTACCCACAAATGTATGTATGTCTACCTGATGTAGAAGAATTCCTTTTCCGTTTCCGTTTCCGTTTCTTACTTAGTTCTATATCTCAGTCTTTGATTGTCCATCAGCCAGACAGAATAATCTTAAAACATTATTAGTAAATGTTCGATTTCGTATAGATTGTGTTAATATTTTATGTATTCAGTATCGAAATCCAAAAGAAAATAATTACATTAACTGGGTAAATTGTTAAGACTATTGTCAAACATAAACATTTACCTGTTAACTGACTGACGCTTTTAGTTGCGTTACATTAAATTACAGCACATTAACATTATCCAAAAACTAGTACTGAACAATATGTTAATTATGTGTTCGCTTATATTTCATTTAGCATTACTTTACTTTAACTAAACAAACCACTTGTAGCAATGTTCATTTTGTGATCACCTCAAATTTCATACAACAACAAAAATCCAATGAGAATCTATAAATGCTATAAATATGCTACTATTTAAATTGTATTTTACTGTTATTTTTTCTCTTTATGTGTACATATGTAGGTAAAAAGGCAGGTAAGAGAATGGCAAACATTTTTGCTCGCTTAATATAAAAACAAATATTTTATAAAATATATAAGATTTACTTATAGCTATTTGTAATCTATCTATTATCTACACTTTACCGTTGTAATTTTCCAAAATGAGAGAATAAGACGCGAACAATGTCACTGAGCATTTGTCACAGTAATTTCATTCAACGCCTGTCGATGGGATCGTTTGTATTTAGTTCCGACGCTAATGCCAAGCTTAAAAAGCTTATTGTATCTATGTATCTTTTTTCTGGTAAGCTTATGGAGAAGGCAGCAACTGCGTCTTTTATCTAATCACTTCCAATAAGCTTTGATAATTACATTTTTTGCTGTAATGATTGAATATCAACCCCGTTCATCTATCCGCGATTTACCATAATTGCGTTATGGAAGTCGTGTGACTAGAATTCTGTTGTATTTATAGCTCAAGTGACCATCAACTAGTTAATTATATGTGCAAAAATCCCGATGCTACTACACATTTGCATAAACAATTTACTAAGCACAACACTTACAGCAACTGAAACAGTCGTTGCTAAGACGTGCAAGCTGAAGCAAGTTAAACAAATAATTAACAAATGTTTTTTAATTATTTAATACATTGTCTGGCGCTGCTGCTGCTACTGCAGAGTATTTCAGCGAGAGAGTAAGTTAATGAAATCATACAACAAAAAAAACTATATGTATATGTCAGAGATGGTGGTAGGGGATTTGATTGCCATCCATTTATACAAACGTTTCTATTACACGCCTCGATCGCAGCGAATCACAATAATTTGTCCTCCCAGCTCTCTCCGGCAGACTGAATGCTAGTTCTCATTATACGAGTTTCGCACCTCGCATCGATGAGCATTTTCACAATTCTCTTTATCCTTTATTCTTCATTGTGATACACTCGCACTGAAGTCCCACGCTCTCATCTGGCAAAACACTCTGAAAAGCGTAACGGTACTTTTACCGTAGTTTGCCAACTCGTTGCGCTTGTTTTTGATCTGCACTACGTTTGTTAGGCTGTATGACACTTATTCATACCCTTTAATCTTAATCTTTTAGATATCAATTTATACCTGGACGCTGCGAGGATTATCCAGGCGTGGAGTCGCAAATTGGCGGCGATCTTACTCTGTGCAGCTTTCCACCCAAATATGAGATGCCTGATAAAGAGGATATAGATGCCGTCATCCAGCACATTAAGGGCTTACTAGCAAATTGAATACACAGCTGCGGTGAAAATAATAGAGTGCGCACATATCTTTTTGGAACATGTTAAAAAATACTTGAAATATAACTAAAGATAAGTAAACATTAAAAGATGGGAAGCTATAAAGTTATTAAGAAAAACAAGAGAGGCCGCTGTAGTCGGGCGCAACCTACTGCGAAATACTTTGATACCAATAAGTTATACCATCTGATAACAGTTGTCACAGAACAGGTTGGGTGCAGCCAATGAATATCGATCTTTGATAGCAATCTAGCAATCTATCCTCCAAGTTTGCCTTTAAAATTCCGGTAGATATAGGCTTTTGTGAATTTTGCGCAGATTTCCACTCAAGTTTGAGATGTGTGATAAATAGGATATCATCAAGTACATCAAGGAATTACAATTGAATTGAATTTATGTATTTATTTGTAGTTTAGAGAACTTTACACTTTTATTTGCAAGAAACGACGCGCGATTAAAAACATAATTCAAATATAATTAGCTATAACGGTATATATTAATTAGTTGCGCGCTTTGGCTGCTCCGCATGCAACTGCATTCGCTTCTCGATCTCGGGCCTGAAGTGACGAATGAGTCCTTGCACCGGCCAAGCGGCACCGTCGCCCAACGCACAAATCGTGTGTCCCTCGATCTGTTTGGATATCTCCCACAACATGTCAATCTCAGCAGGTTGAGCATCGCCCTTAACAAAGCTAAAATAGAAAACAAAAAAGAATACAGATCAGAATGCTGTAGCAAGTGAACTCGGCTACGATATACCCTCTAAAACCAGCTGTTAAGTATATTCTACTTTTATTGCCTGTTTTTTTGTTTGTGTTTTGTCAAACACAAAATACAGTTTTTTGCAAAAGAAGTGAGAAAAGATGCATTTTTTCCTGTGTCCCAACATATTCTTGACAAACTATATATGCGCTGCCTTAGTTTCTTTTACTTCTGTGGCTGCCATAAGAACTGAAATCTTGCCATCCCTGCATATTTATGTCTCTAGCTCGTATAGTATCTGACGGACAAACAAATGGATGGATATATCGACTCGGCTGTTGATTCTGACCAAGAATACATATAGCTTATGGGGTCGCAGATGATTCCTTCTGCCTGTTTGTTACATTTGCACAAAACCATTTTTCCCTTTTTACATTCAATGAGTTCAGCTCAACTCACCGTTCCATGATCTTATTCATCCAGCCGATTCCCTCGCGACAAGGAGTGCACTGGCCGCAGCTCTCGTGTTTGTAGAAGGAGATTAACCGAGCAATAGCCTTGATCACATCCGTTGACTTGTCCATCACAATGATGGCCGCTGTGCCCAGTGATGTTTGGGCCGCAATTAAACCATCGAAATCCATAATCACATCATCGCACACCTTCTTCGGTATGATGGGTGTGGAGGAGCCGCCGGGTATGACACCCAACAGATTATCCCAGCCACCGACGACGCCGCCACAGTGGCGTTCAATTAACTCCTTCAAGGGGATGGACATTTCCTCCTCCACGGTGCAGGGCGTGTTCACATGCCCCGAAATGTTGAAGAGCTTCGTGCCGGAATTACGAGTGCGTCCAAAGCTGGCAAACCAGTTGCCGCCACGACGACAAATGGTGGGCGCCACAGCGACCGTTTCCACATTTGTCACCGTCGTGGGGCAGCCAAAGAGACCCACATCGGCAGGGAATGGGGGCTTCAAGCGTGGCTTGCCCTGCTTACCCTCCAGCGACTCAATCAGCGCCGTCTCCTCGCCACAAATGTAGGCGCCAGCGCCGCGATGCATAAACACATCAAAGTTGTAGCCGGTGCCGCAGGCATCCTTGCCAATAAGGCCCGCCTGGTAGGCCTCGGCAATGGCCAGCTGCATGTTGGACGCCTCGTTGTAGAACTCGCCACGAATATAGATGTAGGCAGCCTGGGCGCCCATCGCACGACCAGCAATCAGACAGCCCTCCACCAACTTATGCGGATCGTGACGCATAATATCGCGATCCTTGCAAGTGCCTGGCTCACCTGGTGGAAGTACATATTTTTAGAGTAGAGTGGGGAGTTGTCCATTCCTAGTCATGGACTTACCCTCATCGGCATTCACCACAAGATATTTGGGACGTCCATCGCCGGGCTTGTTCATGAAGGACCATTTCATGCCGCTGGGGAAACCGGCCCCACCTCGTCCACGCAGACCAGACGTCTTGACCTCATTGATGATCCATTCGGGTCCCTTGAGCACAATCTCCTTGGTCTTGTACCAATCGCCACGCTTCTGGGCACCCTTCAAACGCCAATCGTGGCGTCCATAAAGATTGGTAAAGATCCGATCCTCATCGGCTAGTGGACCAAATTTGGTCTTCGTTTGTGGTGGTGGTGTGCCGGGTGGCGGGGCCTGAGTGCTCTGTAGGCGCAGCTGCAGAGTCGATGGCAGCGCCGCAACTGCAATAATCCAATTTTGTACAAAATCAATATAAATTATATTTTGCAGCACTATTGTTTTGATGTGCGCAAAAATTACATAATTTGTTTGCAAGTATAATGTTTAGTATATGCCAGCTGGCTGCGCGTTAAATGCCACGCCTACTGTACAACTTGGTTGGGCAATGATAAAGTTAGGCATGCACGAGTAAAGAACTTGTGTTTATTTACCAAATTGCGGTTTCGTTAACAAATTATATCGCACAATTGCAGACATTTTCGGTACGAGACGACTGACAGCTGCGACTTGACGTTTGCGTGCAGCGTTGCCACACAGCCACACAGTCGCACTGGCAAAGTGGCGCCACCTGTGTGCCAGTGTCAGCGCAAGCAATCGAAATACATTTACATCGGTTATCGACAACCGTTAGGAACAAAATTTGGCCACACTACGAATAGCTACAGCTGATCTACTTTTTTTTAAAGCTGCTTTGTTTGTTTATATTGCCAATTGAAAATGGCTCACATGTCGTCAAGTAATACGTCCGATATATCGAAAACAGAAACTGTGGACGAAGCAGATGGCAGCCAACAGGCGGAGGCGCCCACCTTGGTGCTGCGCCTCGAACAGTCGCGAGACAAACGCCGGGTCGTCTTCCAGGATGGTATCATCGACAATGAGCACATGAATCGCATGAAATCCAAATGTAAGTGTTGAACTGATTATTAATGATTACATTGACTGCAATTCTTGAGTGTGTGTGTGGGTTTAGGTTGTTGCATATACAAGAAACCTTTGGCTTTTGGCGAGAGCTCCTCAGAAGATGATGACGAATGCGAGCATTGCTTTGGCCATCCCGAAAAGCGCAAGAAGAACAAGAAGCAGCCAGCGGCCAATAACAATGATTCATGTCACCCAAACGAACAGCCTTCCACATCCGCTGAGGCGCAATCGAAACCGGTTCAAGGCACAACAGCGAATCCAACAGCAGCCGCAGTCAAAGCAGTAGAGACAACAGTGCAGCCATCGCTATAGCCACAAACTTCAAACACAAAGTAAATCATCTTAAGGCGAAACATTTTTACATTTAATTGAATATTAACAAAGAACAACAAAAAAAAGTAGAACAATTTGCTAACACCAAAATGGGCAGTTTATACAGACTATTTATTAAAATGAAAACATCATTTAAAACATAATTTCTCAAAATTTTTGTTTCCTACACAAAAAAAAAAAAACAATTGCAAATTACAGATTCCAATATATTTATTATGTACCGTTTTTTAAACAATGATTTCATAGACACCTGTAAAAATGAAATATAAAAGAATTGTTTTTTAAGTAACAAAGTTAAGTCGATGCAATTTCGTGAAACAATTTCAAATTACAGCTTCAAATATATGTATTATGTACTGTTTGTTAAACATAAAGATTTCTATAGTACAATTTCATAGGCATTTGAAAAAAACAAAATATTAAAGAATTGTTTTTTATGTAACAAATTCAAATCGATGCAATTTCTTGAAACTTCCTCTCCCTACGCACAGGTACACAACAGGCAGTTGTTGTTTTTAATTAATTTTTTGGCTTTAGCTCAAACGATTCGCTGACATTCAGTGGGATGTTGTACGCCGTGGCCTGGGCACGGGAGCGCCAAACCTATAGATAAGATATACAAGATCAGATCAGATGAGGTCAACGAGATGCTGGCAACTCACCTTAATGGTGTAATCATCACTGGTTGTGACCAGCATCTGGGAGTCTTTCGGATTGAAGGCAACACTATTGACTACATCCGAGTGCTTGAACTTGGCCAAACTGATGCCATAGTAGCGATCCCACAGATATGCATGCTGATCCTCAGCACCGCTGGCCACATACTCGTCGCACACGTCCAGGAAAATGAAGAAACAATCGGTGCTGGGCGTATAGGCTTTGTGGGCACGCAGCATGTTGCCCACTCGCTTGAGCGTCATCAGATCGATAACGTGGATGTCGATCTCCTGGGCAATTGGCGGCGGTTCCAGCGGATTGGTGATGTTGTAGTTCTTGGGCCACGGGCGTGTGTTCACATAGAGATAACGATGATCCGGACTGAGTGCCATGCCAATGATATGTCCGTGCAGATCGATCACCTTGTCCACCTGATCGAAGCGATCCTTGACGGACTCATAGTCCCACCAGTCGGGATCGTTGTGCGGCGTCTGCTGCTGCTGTTGCTCGGCGGCACGCTTGGCCGCAATTCGCTCCTTGAGCGTCGGACCCGGATCCAGTTTCTTGGGGAAAAACACGTTGCGAATGCGCTTGAAGCCAATCTGATGGGGTGTAAATGTTTTCGAGCCGGTCGAAAAGATCAGATACTTGGGCACATTGTTCTCCATCTCATCGTATTCCTCGCACGACTCGTACTCCTCCTCTGTGTCCATCTCATCATCCTCCGTGGCAGGGACAGCCGCACGCCTATACTCCTCCAGATAGTGGATGGTCGCATCCGTTGTGTGGCCGGGTCGTGCCCGCGATCTGCGCACCTGGCTGTGTTCACTGATGTCCGGCAAATAGTTATCCTCTGGCGTAGCGCTGCGCGTGCGTCTCAAACTGGCTGCATGCGAAAGAGGATTGCCACTGGCAACGGCCATCGCACCGGCAGACGTCGAGGGTTGCTCATCGCAGTCTGCGGGAGCAGCGGCTGCTTCTGGCTGCGGGCGTGCCAACGGATCATTGGAGTCATCCAGCCACGGACATCTTGCCATCATAAGGGCGCGCACAGAGCTCGCGTTGCGATTGTAGAACTTGTACAGCTGACTCATGATGGGCACATGCTCCGAGTCCACCTCCTGATTGGCCTTGTTCAGCCACAGCACCGAGGTGCTCACCAAATGCGCCAGCCAATGCAGATCACCCGATATCAGATACTGATCACTGAACCAGGTGCCAAAGATGTCATACGGACGATTGACGACTCGGCACCGCAGATAAGATTCCGTTGCACCCAGAAAGAAGACGGCTATCTCACCCGAAGTGCTCTGAGGCGAACCAAAGTGCACCCCGGAGACCAGGAGCAGCGTGTCCGTCTGATTAAACTGGGAATACTGTGTGTATTTCCAGCTGAACTTCTTCATGTTGTGCGCATATTTTTCTGAAAGCATAAATGCAAAAATGTCGTATTAAGATTCTGTTTGTGATAACTGAATTGGTCAAAACTGAAAAGCTATATAACTATAACATATATCTGCCATATCTCTGCATGTAAAACTTGCTTGCTTATAGGACATATAAACACTAAATCCAACCGGTGCCGATTGAATTGAGTCAATCTTATCAATAAACCAATAATGAATTCAGTAAGATCATCTGGCGCCCATAAGAAAAAACCATGGATTTTTGAAATTTACAATGAAATTCGGATTTAATCAGGTGGTTTCCGGTCTGGTCTCCCTTGACAGATGTTCTTGCTGATATTCCCTAGAGCCTTGGAAATAGTTGAATAATAAGATGCTCAGTGAAAGCCAACGCTTTGGCGGATTAATAAAGGCAAACGGAAAGCTCACCAGTACATGGATGCTGTGCGTTCCAGATGATCACATAGCCATCCTTGGAGCAGGTTGCAAACATTTCGCCGTTGTGGGCAAAGCTCACGTGCAGCACCTGATGTGTGTGGCCCTCATTGTTACCGTCGCTCGGCTCCAAACGCTGGGCCTGCACAAAAGGAATTTTTGTGCTGAGCCGCTGATATTCGGAACGCCAGCTGCTCGCGCCCGGCTTGAGCGGTATGCTTGGCGAGGCACGGAAGTGTTCCTGGAACTTGTGGCGCCACAGCAAGTCATCGTTGCAAATGGCATTCCAACGCCGGCAACTGAGTCCCGCCTGGAGCAGATCATAGACGCTCAGCCGGGCAAAGATCTGCAAGAGGGCAGGCTCTGGAAGTGCCCACCAGCCCATATCTGGCTCATCCACGGCATCATCGCTGTAATCTTCACTTACATCAGCAGCAGCAGCAGCATCTGCATCTGGATCTGCAGCTGTGTTTGCACTAGTCACCAATCGTGCCTTTTTGAAGGTCAATTCCATTTGTAATTTGAATTGTTTGCGTAGCCTTAGTTTAATTCAACTTCAACAGCTATTCGCGGCGCAGTGTTAAATATTACTAGCGAGTTGAACGTAATAACTGGTTTGTTGCGCTGCTTGGCCTCTATTGTTTGTGGCTTGTTGTTGCCCAATTTAACGTTATAAATTGAAAATAACTTTCTCCGCTGCGCTCCGTAAATGTTTTTGTTGCTGTTATTTTCGGAGCAAATCAGCTGTTTTGACAACTGCCATGAGCGAAATGTCACAGCTGATCGGATCGTTGTGTGTGAATGTGTGTGTGTTATCGAAATCGAAAATTCGAAATGACAATAAGCAACACAGCACACGACAATAACAATAACAATAACAGCTGTTTTGCCAAAAAAAAAAAATGTCAGCAATATTTCGGCCGCAATGCCTGAAAAGGTGCGTTCCAATAATCATTACTATTACCACTGGAAGAAGTGCAACTAAAACTAAACTTAACTTTAGCATCAGGCAATTGGTGCGCAACTACAGCCCCAAGCCAAGCCAGAATGCAGTTGTCATCGCAGCCGCGGTGCGAACGCCCAACTCCTTCGAGTATGCCCAGACGGAGGATCAGTTGGCTGGCCTGATCATCGATGAGCTGGTCAAGCGCACCGCTGTGCCACGGGAGGAGTTCAAGAAGCTTTTTGTGTGCACCTCCAGCGACATTGTGGATAGCGATTCGCTCAGCAGCGTCGTCCAGAATCTGGGACTGAAGAGCTGCCAGACGCATGCGATCCAAAACAAAGCGTGTTCGGTGAGCGGGCTGCAAATGTCGCTGGAATGCCTGCAGCAGAATGCAGATGGTTGCATCATATTGGGCGATACGCGTGCGCATATTAAACAACAGGTGCAGGACTCGCTGCCCAGTGAATTGATCACCGCCAGATTGCGGCCCAGCAGGAAACCTAAGCCAACAGAAAATACTGCGAAGGATGGTTCGGATGCGCCGGAGGAGTGTCCAGGCGCTGCAGCACTGGCACTGACCACCATGCAAACAGCAGAACGCTTGCAATTGCAACCGCTGGCGGTGGTCCGGGAATTCTTTATGGTGAATGACAATAAACAGGCAATCTATCGGCTGAGAAACAAACAGCCGATTCAACTGCACGATGTGCACAACTGGCAGCTGGTCGTGAATGATGCGCCCGAGCAACATCTAAACATACTGGCCGAGCTGAATGTGAAGCATGTGCGCACGCACGATGTCAAGCAGAGCACTGCCAGCCATGTGCTGACGCACACAGTCCATGCCCTGCCCGCCGGCAGCTTGGGCTGTGTCATTATGGAGTCGGGCGATGGACGATGCGTGCTGGTGGTGCTGGAGAAAATGCAAGTAGCTCCAAGCAAGCGTTTACTCATTTTGTCATAATGATCTCTCTCCCCTTTCTACAGCATACCCGCATCCAATTTGTCGAAGAGTTTGCCCCAACTGACACTCTATACGAAAGAGCCGTGTCCGCTGTGTGATGAGTTGCTTGCGCAGCTGGAGCAGAACTTTGCCGGTGAATTTGAGCTGAAGAAGGTGTTCATCGATCGCAAGGAGAACGTGCGCTATCTGCGACTCTTTCGCTACGATATACCCGTGCTGTTCCTCAACGGCCAGTTCCTCTGCATGCACACCCTCAACGAAAAGGCGCTGCGTGATCGACTATCCGCTCTGAAGTTAACTGCAACATCAGCTGCTGAGCCAAAGAAATCAAAGTAGGCAAACAGTTGATTACATGTCGCACTCATTGTTGCTGTATATATATATATATATATTTCTTCTACATTTTCTGCACTGCATAAACCAAATTCCACGTAAAGACTTAAAATATCTCGCCCATCGGCTTTATGGTTATCTCGTGTATCTGCAAAGTGTTGAATTTAAATTTAATACAATTGAGAATTTATGGCAATATGGTTTACCTGAACATGTGGCGGTGTGCTTAGTGCATAGAGCACCGCATCGGCAATGTTCGAGGGGTCCAGTCTGGCCATGTCCTTGACATAGAAGTGTATCTCTTCGGGAAAGATATTCGTATTGACTGCGCCCGGGCAAATGCCCGTAACACGCACCTTGCTCTTATGCAGCTGAAACTCCTGGCGATACGTCTCAGTTATGGCCGTAATGGCAAACTTGGTGGCCGGATAAATGTTGAACGAGGGCAACACATCTATAAAGTTCAACACCTGCTGGCCGGCAATGCTGTTAATGATCAGCACATGACCCTCAACATCGCGCTTCTTCATATTGTTGAATGCTGTTCGGGTGCACCAAATGACGCCCATAATATTCGTATCGATTACTTCGCGCAGCTTTGCCGTATTGCCGGGCGTAACCAGCTCGGTTTCCCGTGTGATGCCCGCATTATTGAGGAGTACATCGGTGCCCTCCAACTCACGTTCGATCCAATCGAAGGAGCTCTGCACCTGCTCCTCCTTGGTGACATCGCAGCATCGTGGTATAAAGTTGTGCCGCAATTCACTCGGCAGACTCTCGCGCAGCTCCTTCAACTTGGCCTCGCGACGTGCCAGGCCCACCACTCGCAACCCAGCGCCAATCATGGCTCGGGCACAAGCGGCTCCAATGCCGCCACTGGCGCCAGTAACAACAGCGAGTTTGTTGTGCCACCTTTCCATGTTTCCAGTCAAATGAATGCGACTACGGCTGATGTCAGCTCAGTGGTTCAGCTGTCAAGCACTTTGCCGGCTTCTCCGGGCCGGCAATTCTTGTCCGTAAAGTAGGCTAATCTCATATAGTTAGTCTAAAGTGCCTGCAGCCCATATTCGACAAAAAAACATTTTTCATTTATGAAAAACTGAAACAATTTATTCTAGCTTTAATTTATATTTAATGACTTTTGTATAATTCGTACAGTAAACGCTCCTTAAATTAATCGCTTTGTTGATTTCCATTCTCAATCAGTACTACATTTAAAATACAAATTATTTGAAGTGAGTATTTTCTATAAGGTTTTTAAAAACTCGAGTTTCAAACCATTCTAAGAACTTTACAAGCAATCAAAATAAACGAAATCTACATAAAGTGATAAGAATGGAAGAAAACCAATCATATGAATTATAAAAACCATCCGATTAGTTGCTATGGTTACTATTTGATATAGTAGTTCGACTTTGTTGTTGAAAAACCAAAAGTTGTTTATAAAAAACCAAATCTTTTAACAGATTAAAATGTTATATATACTACAGTTATTTAAACTACTCATAAGATATATCTCGTTATTTTTTATATAGCTATTAATAATATTACTATAATTCCATATAAAGGGGCTTAGAGAACTACGAATTAATGACATATTGTAAATTACAGAGAATGAATCAATAGTTGGCTTTCAATTTGGTCAACCCTAAGCCTAACTGAACCGCGTTATCAATTTATGAGGGAGCATTATGTTTAACTTTATGTTTAATGACTACTTAAATTCTAGTTACACATATTTTTATGCAAACAAAATAATTGTGTTCAGTCTATTGTCGCTCCAATTGTACTCTTTCATATCTAAATAAGATTTCGCATATTTTTTCTCTTGCCTCCAAGTTAAGATCCGGATCCAGCCTATCTAAGCACTGACCAACATATCTGCTGTAGCAATTAGATGGCGGTTCCTGTTTCTTACTCGTTTGGTTTGACATAACGCCCGACAATTTGTGGAACAATGCGTTTTCAGTCGTTTCTGTTGGCTTTCTTTTACGTTTGGCCTGAGGCCTTTCCGGTATGGATTCGAGCACATCGTCAAAATTCTCATTCGATCGATTAAACTCATTATCCTGAGGATCTTGAGCTAGCGGTTCGAGTACTACACAAGGTTCGCCCGATCCCATTTCAGATTCCATTTCTCCATTTGAATCTGATAAGCTGGCCGACGTTTCAAAAACCTTTAAATCAAATATACATTTAATTATAAATAAAGTTGAACTCAGGCGAATACTGTTAGAATATTTACAGAATGATCAATATGGTTGAACGTTGGTTGCGGCGCCCGGCAACCAAGCAAAAAACTCATTCTTGAACTGTATTTCCAGCCTCCAGCCAAATGGTCCTCTGCGTCGGAAAGGCTACCGTTATTTTTGGTCTTAACGGATTTGAGATCCGCTTGGAAATATGTTCGTAAATTGTTCCATTTCTTAAAGCAATCATCTGACATGAAAAACATAGTATTTTAATTAATATAATAAAAACATATAAAAAATATTAATCATACTTCGAGTAAATGGAGTCCGTGGTTTTAGGGCTCCATTTATTTTGTCGGCAGCCAGATACCAAAAATGGGCTTTCAAATGTTTCTTTTTAAAGTCAGGCACTGAAGTATCCCAAACATAGGAATGGCTTTTGATTAAATCAATCAGATAATTGACTTCTGCTTCCCGCCAGTTTACCATTCTTTGACCTAGAATAATGAATTAAACATAGATGTAATTGTTTCTAGAATTGCGCAGGAAAATAAAAAAATACTAAAAATAAAGCTAGAAAATTAACTGCTATTAAAAAATCCTAAATTCAATGTGTATATCGATTTATATTTGCACTTGGCAGTTCCTTATCATCGAATTCGCAAATATATAATTCCTTACCTCTGTGAATTCTGTAAAACATAAGAAAATTTTGGTTTCAATTATATCAATTCAAGAGTGCAGCACAAAAACGGCTCACGTTTTAGTCTGATGCTCCTTTTGGTGTGTCTCCTCCCAGTGCAACTCCATCTTCTCGGCGATATTAAATTCTGGAATCGTGTCCTTTTCTATCTTCACAATTCCAATGTCAATTTCGGTGGGGGGCTGTTGTTTTGCTTCGCACGCAGTTTTGTTGTTTTCCATTAGATGTCAATCGAAGTCGTTCGATATTTTGATGCAGGCAACACGTGTGTTTTGTCCAATTATGGACATTGCTTAAGCTACAGCTAACATATGTACATATATATTTAGCCACTTAAGACGCTAATGCGATAATTTTCAGACATTAATTTAAAAATATACACGGTTCTGCTATACTAATATTTTTCTTGGCTGTGTGGACATGACAACTCGTGGAAAATATCGTATTGAAAACAGCTGTTGGCAATTCCACTAAATGCAAAAAAGTATGCAATGCACAAAAATTATTTTATAATTAAAATACTTCCTGCTGATTCTGTTAATGAGTTTATTTTGTAGCTTTAAAAATACTTAAAAAGTAATTCCAATATGCATTGTTAACATTTGAATTTGTTAAAATACTTTAGCGTTGCATTGACAATATATCAATATATAACAATATATATAATCGACCGACCGCCACAATTCACTTGGCTGTCTACAAATAATTCTCGAGTAAAACGCAGGTGTTTAAACTTTTGTAGAATTAGTGCATAAGACAAATAGTTAAAAATCAAAATAAATAACAGCCCAAAGCAGACACACACAAAATGGCACAAATGGATTTAGAATTGAAGAAGGTATGTGCTTAAGGCTGCAACCAGTCGACTGCCGGTTTGGCAGCGCGTGGGCAAGAAAAAACACACTCATCTGTTTTGCTGTTTGTTCCTAACCCAACCCCAAATCTTAAATCTCAAACAGGCCTTCACTGAAATGCAGATTAACAAATTGGAAACGACGAAAAAGATCAACATGATTGACATGAAATGCGACATGGTGAAGACGGGCAAACACAAATATACGCTAACCGAAAAGGGCACCAGCAATTTAACGGATGACACCAGGTGAGTTCAACGATGAGAAACTTTAATCAGGTTTATTATTTCCATAATTAATTCCAGGGTCTACTTGTCTGTGGGGCGCATGTTCCTGCTGACCGATGTGCAGAACATGCGGGACGAGCTGAAGGGCAAACAGGAGAAGTGTGATAAGGCCATCGAGCTGCTCGAAAAGAAGAAGGAATTCCTGCAAAAGTCGCTCAAGGACCAAGAGGATGGCTTGCGTGAGCTGGTGCAGCAACGCAAGGACGCCGATGCAACAACGAAATAATTCTACATTCATTCAATTTCACTCATAACATAACACAATCAAACTCGAGCTATTTATTTGTCAATATAATGGTCAAAATTAAAGTTTGCATAACTAACGAACTCGTTGCCCAAATTCCGCTCATGCTCTGGTCGAAAGCTGCACTTGTGCACGGGTAAACTGGCGACAAGCCAATGCTCGACGACTTCGCCGGAACAAAATACAAGCTTGGACTTGCTGCTGCGCTGTAGATTGATTATTATCCTTGACATCTTGGACATGCACTCCTCGGAGAGGAAGGGTGGATCCGCAATTATTAAATCAAAGCATTTGTGATGGGATTTGAGATAATCCGAACTGCTGTCGACGGCATTGAAATCATAATGCACAAAGTCATTGCCGTAGGCAGCAAAACGTTGATCGTACTCAAAGATATTGACTGAAAGTGAGATTGTTCTTAAGCGGAACATTAATTTATACAAATTTTTAGGTTTTACCTTTATCGTGTAAATTCTTAATGGTCGCGTACAGCGAAGGACAGGATAACAGAGCTATGCGAAAGTCGTCGTTGCTTTGTTCAGCCAGAATCTTTTCCACTGCATTGCCAATTGTACGTTTCGTCTGCTCACTGTACCAAAATTGGCTGAGTTGCTGAAGGATGACGCCCAATAATTATATTAAATATACAAGTTGTTTATTAAGTTTACTTACCCAATCCTCCTCGAAATGTTCATCCTTCCCGGTTTTGTTAATTTGGCGCTGCTCCTCGTCATGCTCACGCTGTGAGCGTTCAGCTAAGAATTCATTAAGGATGGCTAATGTGTCTGCAGGTAATGTTGTCTCATCGTTGTTCTCCATAGCTATAATTTACCAAAACTTTGTGCCATTAATTTAATTGTTAAATGCGGTTGGTTGGCCTGTTGCTGCACGCCCCCACTTTTAAATGGTATGTACACACTGGCCATAGTGCTGCCAGATAGTTAAATATCGATAAGCATGCCAGTATTGCATACAATTATTTATCGGCAGTCATTCAATCGCAAGTTTGTGTCGACACATTTATTTTATTTAATTTAATTTCGCTCTGTAAAAGAACGCTGTGCGTTAGCTACATTTTTCGGGTAAGTTGCGTTATTTTGAAATTAAGTTTGTGTGTTAGTTCTTAATTATTTGGCAGCTTCCCGGTTCGCGCTTTTTCGCTTACTTACTTTCCTCGAACGTTGGTAGTATTAGTGTGTGGATGGAAGAGGGTTCCAAATTAATAAAAAAAGAAAAAAGTGCGCCCGCAATGGTTAATAACCTAATTTCCCTATGATGAGCATACATTGCTGTACATATATATATAAGTGCATTTATTTATGTGAACAGAGGCACAAAATATGCAGGTCGTCGTCGCGTCGTCATTGCTTAACCGGCTCCTCGTACGCTGTGGCTACGTGTTGCCCCCAAAAAGCGGAAACAAGCAATTCGAGGGTCGGTTTTTCTTGATGTTTAAATGAAATATAATAGAAGTGTGCCCTTTTGAATACGCGTTCTATGCGCCTATAGTTGTGTAATTAAATATATACTTTATATATACACATTTACAAACATGCATATGTGTTTCAGGCGTACTTCGGCCTAAAGAGTTCAACGATGTCAATCAGAATCAGATGTCACACACACAATAAATAAGAGCGCGCACCTTGTTCTCAATTGTGCAGCTGACGTGTTCCTCGTGGTCTTAAATGTGACGTCACTCTTTTTTTGAACGCATATTCGCATATTTCGATTTCCCAATGTGCAGCTCAATTTAAACCACAAATAATTGATCAGTTCGATTCGATATTATGTATCAATTATTGCTTGATAGTCGTGGTCAAATTCTACCGCCCAACTTGACCCACTTTAATCGAAGGACCTGAAAATCAATATATGTCTGCTGCCCTTCAATTTGCATACGAAATGATGGGCCCCTAATGACCCACTACTGTCCCTGCTATTTGACAAACGTTTTCCATATATCACCTGTTTGCATTATTATCTGCCAGTGTTGCGAGTGTCTGACGACCAAATCAAATTAGTAGTTGTAGAAAAGGTATTAAGAAGCTAAATTTCATTTCCTTAAGTAATATAAGTGTGTTTTCAGGAGTCACTTAATTTTATATATTTACGTTGCTAAATTATGTATATTCAACTTCTTCTTTTATTTGTTTTTCTGTTCAATGAGTAACATAATGGAGGGAGTTATGTGGGTAGCTTGTAAATGCTGGAGTAATTAAAATTAATAATTTAAGAAATAATAGACATATTCGAGGAAACTATAATTTTAGCTTCTAAATTTAATAGTAATTAAAAATAATAGTACACCATAGAGCTAAACACATTTTAGACAAACATCATTTCCCTTGCCCGCTCCTATTTTATTTGTTCAATATCAACAAGCATTCAAGTTTGGCTTGAAAACAGCGATAATGACAGCATTGAATTATTATTACAACACTTTTTCCGCCAGTTTCAAGCTTCGTTTTCTGTTCATGTTATGCCGTCGCACTTTGCTTTGCACTCGCTCACCTCATTCGCACTCTATTCTCTCTACGTTCCCTCTCTCTCTGTCTCCTTTTCTCAGTTGTGTGCCTGCCACCTGTTCGACCAACACGTACTATTACATCAATACACACACATACAGGTGTGTGTGCGGGTGTGTGTGAGTGTGCGATTGTGTTTTGATGGGTGTATGTCGTAACGACGTGCACATTGCAGTTACTACTTCGTCAGTGACCGACGAACCGTCTCGGCATCTTCTTCTCTTCAGTCCGTTTTTGTTATTCACTGGAAGTTTAGCTGTAATCTCGGATTTAACGGCGCTGCAAATGACGTACAAAATCTTTTAATTGCTTTTAGTGTGTGTTCGGATTTCGTGAAAAGCTCATTTAATTTCTGTGCCTCGATAACTTCTTTTCTAATTTCAACGAACATTCAAGCACAGCTCTCGTAATTAATAGTGAAAACTAGAAAACTGTTTATTTTTTTTAGTGCATGTAGCTCGTATGAAAGTTGAGATCGTTAGGTAAATCTTTAGAGAAGCGATCGTGTGTTTATATAGACAATAAGTGACATTTAATTGTTTTGTTTGGTTTATTTGGCCTGTGCAAAACTCGACTATAATTGCACTCAGCTTGTCCGCATTTACATCACATTTGCAAGCCAGAGACTCCAACAATTACGCCGATTTGACAACTCTGAACACGCCTTCAACATTAAGTGTGTGTGTGTGTGTGTGTGTGTTTGTTTGTTTGTGGCTGTGTGTGTGCTTCCAACTTTCCATTCAACTGGTTTTTGTGTGTTTTTTTACGACATATAATGTCTATGTAAATGACTATTAACACCGCGTGCCATTTTAAAACCCTATCACAGCTGTGTGTCAGTTTTCTAAATTTTACTTGCTTTATTTTGTTGTACTTTAAATATTATTAATATTTTTTAAGTTCAGCAAAGATATAGTAGTAAAAGTGCATAGAAACCCAATTATTAAGTTAGAAAACAATAGAAATAGCTGTTGACAGCGAAACTTGAAAAAGAAAACTCTTGCCAGACGAGATATTTCAAACATTTTCTGTTGCTATCGTAATTATTTTGTGTGTTGTTATATTCCGTCCACTAATTTTATGGGCCATAACTGTGGCGGGGGCTTTAAGCTTATCAGGGCAACGATTAGCGAGGCATTGATAAGCGGTGCGATTGTTTGCCATGCTGATAAGGTGCAAATGTCTAATGGTTTTACTTTTGTCTTTTTTTTTATAGCTAACTTGCAGACTAAGAATATCAGTAGACAATTGAAGGAACACCAAGACAACTGCAAGCATGAGTACGACAAACGAGCAGTCGAGCTTCGACAGCGCTCAGGGCGATGCACAGCCAAACGCCTCAAGCGGCGCATCACAACAACAACAGCAGCAGCAACAAGAACAACAGCAGCAACAGGAACAACCACAACAACAACAGCGGACAACACAAAATGCACCGGCAAAGCTGCTGCAGCATTTCCAAACAAATCGCATCGACTCGGCGCTTTGGGCGCTACGCCTCCTTGTCATCTTCTTCACCATCAGCTATGTGTTGCCCATATTAATGTAAGTATATATACATCTATCTGTATCTAAATAATATATATCTTCTCATCTACGTTGGTGCTGACTGACTAAGACTCTGAAATTGTGCAAAATTTGCAATTGTAAACAAACATTTTGGTTCAAATAATTATTACTAAAACAGAAGCAGCAAATTATGTAATCCTACTTTGAAAGACATACAAAATAGACAAGACTTGAATTGTATTATATATGTGAGATGTGTATATTTACAGAGATACTAATCCCTTGATTATCATCATTTCTTGCAGATCACAGCAGAGCGCCTTTAGCAAGGTGCTGCTGGCGAATGCGGCAATTTCAGCGCTGCGTTTGCATCAGCGCGTGCCTGCGTTCTCGTTTAGTCGCGAATTCCTGGCGCGTCTGTTTGCCGAAGACTCCTGTCATTATATGATGTACTCGCTGATCTTCTTTAGCATTCGGCCAACGTTGCTGGTGCTCATCCCAGTCGTGCTCTACTCCGTGCTGCATGCGTCCAGCTACTCGCTCAAGCTGTTGGATGTAAGTTCAGCTGAGTCACAGCTTATCTTTCAGTTGCTAATTTATTTATTGATCTCTTTTAGCTGATTGGTCAGAACTCTTGGTGGGGCGCACGTTTCATCATCTCCATTGTGGAGTTCCAGGCGGCCAACATACTGAAGGCCACCGCCTTCTGCGAGATCTTCATCATGCCCTACACAATTGTGCTGACCTTCATGTGAGTAGTGTGCTATATATGTATATTTATATCCCTAGCTAATCTATCATCCTTTCTTTTTACCAACAGGGCTCACGCTGGTCTGATGACGCCCATTATCTACTATCACTATCTGGTCATGAGGTACAGCTCGCGTCGCAATCCCTATCCGCGCAACGCATTTGCCGAGTTGGGCTTGGCCTTTGAGCTGCTGGCCGCTCGCTCCCCGCCCGTCATTGCCAAAATCATTCGTGGTGGCATTGGATTTGTGAAGCGTATCGCTCCACAGCCGCAGCCAGCGCCAGCGCAGTAAACGAAATCAATCAGTACACACACAATTTACAGAAAGAACTACAATCAAGTGACTAGCAACCATCAGCAACATCTTAAGCTAAATAAGTCTTTTTAAAACACAATCACACACAAGATATACACCAACACACACATACACACGCAAATCAGAGTTTGGGGGTCCACATATTTTAATTGTTTACAAACAATTCGTGACGTACGCTTGTTTATCACAAAATTTATTGGTTTATGCTATAACTAAAAATGCTCCTTTCTTTTATGTCTACTTTCTTCTTTTGCCTCTTATGATTTTGGGCATTTAGTTAAATTATTATTGTTTTACACTGTGTTGTGTTCACTTTACAAAACAAAATGTGCATCGATTTCAAATTTAACGCTCGTATTATTAACGTTAATGCAGACATTTAGTTTGTTATAAATATATATATATATATATATATGTTTTTGTTGCTCCTTTTTTTATTCATTTGAATTAAAAAATTGAAACCTTGTAAGCTTAATGAGAGAGGATTACAAATTGATGCGCCGCAAGTCGGCATCTTTGGGCAACTGATGATTTTCATACATATTTATGCATAACATCTACAAATATATTTTTATTAATGCGTAAGAAGCAGAACAAAAAGATCAAGCATGTTAACATTTAATAAAACTATCCACATGATGGAATGTAATTAATTTGAGTTTCGCTGTTTGCTCATTTAAATAAGTAAGATTCAAATATTCACTAAGCTGAGATGAACTCTTGGCTAGCCGAGATCTAAGATTCAGCTTAACTGTGCAGGTCAATTTCCATCAGCATTCATTTATAAACATGGAGTTTATTGGGTCTCGCTCTCAGTTTGGCTCAGCAAATGGACTGAAAAGGAAGATTAAGTCAACCAGCTGCTGATTTTGTAGCAGCGGATAAATGATAAATACCATGACATTCGTCAGTATACATTTTCATTTATTTATATAAAATATAGTTGTAATATATTCTTATAATAACACAAGTATTTGAAACTGATTGAACAGAATCAGCACAAATGATCGAATTAAGTACAATTTTGAGTTTTTGGTTTCAGCTACATATCTAAAATTGCACTGCATACTTTTAGGCGGACAAATAAAATATTTGGCACACAATTAAATACAAGAAAGTAAAAATTGGCATACTTTTATGATGGTATTGCTATTGTTGACCTTCAATTTGCATTGAATTCGTTTGCATATATTTATGTTGACCGAAATCCAAGTAAAATGCAAATTTTAGCTAGTATTTAATGAATGTAAAAAGGCAATCTTCACAACTTTTATCAAAATGCACTGTTTTTTAAATCCACAATTTTTATCCTTGTTTTTTTAACTCCAAAAGGTTTTTCCTTTTTGCAAACGCTAAAAATTGAATCAGTTTGTTGTTTAAAATGAATAACAAATGGAACTAAAACCAATTTGTTGCTCATTTTATACAGCAGGCTTCTGTTCTATTTCTTGTTAATTTTAAGCAGCAAACTGATTCAATTTGTAGCTTTTTAAATTTATTTTAAGCAAATTAAAAAAATAATACAGGGTATAAAAGAAATGTAGATTTAAATACGACAAAATGTTGGTCAAATTGAATATATTTTTGGCAACACTGGGTCCTTACTCCTTATACCATTTTTTAAAACATTTTTAACGAATGTAAGTATACAAAAACAATCATATATATATATATATATATATATATATATATAATATATATGCGTACGTACATATGAATTTTTGCCGATAATTTTTATTGCATTCATTTTAATTGTTTGTTTTAAAAATTAACATTATCTTTTTATCATCTTTTTATTAATACCAAAACGATGGTTCAGTTTTTTATATATATTCTTGAACAGTAACACTAGCTGGGTCAACAGAGCCGTCTTTTTATCCGTATTTTTGCTGAAGGCAGTTCAGGTCAGCTGATTGGACATCTATTTTATATAGCTATAATAGAAGTGTCTTAGATTTGCTAAATCGAGATATACATATTGGCCTTTCTGTTACAATAAAGATGGAATATTCAGACATGGAACAGGTATCATAAGAATAATATTGGTTTATTGTCAGAACAATTATTTTGATGTAAAAATATGTGCTTAAATCCAATTCATCTATAAATACACAAGATTTTGTTGATGTTTTCTCAAGTGGCTTATTGGTTTGAATATATGATTATAATTGACATATTTCCTTGAGAAAATTCAGCAATTTATTAAAATAAATATTTGCAGTGTGAATAAAGCCAGCAAAAAATCAATGCAACATTTGCTTTCACTTTCTACACACACATACAGAGAACAAAATGGGAAACTCCAATCTCATTGCATAGGCGTAGGCGTCGTGGGTGGGTGTGGGGGGGAGGCGCTGTGGCCAATTCATACGTAAATTAACCAATTTGTGATGAAGAAGAAGAGAAAGAGTCATTTCAACCACCAAGTGAGTGAGTAGTAAGCACATTTGGTAAGTAGACAAAGTGGGGGGCCTCCACTTGCAAGAGTTTCAAACAAATTTTGCTTCCGAGTCTTTCCCCCACTCCGCCCCGCCCCACCGCCCACGGGCAACAAGTTCAATGAACTCTTCGGCGTTGAACGGCAAAAAGAAACAGAACTTTTCTTTCGATTGCCAGTTGAGGGGGGTTGTGTGGGTGTTGTGGGTGGAATCGAGACGATTGTGGCAGTGGCACGAGACTCACTTTCGTTTTTGGTGAGTGGGGAATAAGTGTCGGTGTTGTTGTTGCTCTGCTTGGGCACAAGGGGAACACTCGTCCACTCAACAGTGAGACAGGCAATGCTTTCAGCGTCCCTCTGCTCCCGCTTCAGCTCCTGCTCCTGCTCCCTTTTATGTAAGTATGTATGTATATAAGTAGTGTGTGTGTGTGTGTGTGTGTGTGTGTGTGTGTGTGTGTGGTGTGTGTAAGAGTCGCTGGCGCTGACGCTTTCATGGGGTTCTTGAACTTTCCCTTCGACCAGATTTGGGACGTTTGTTTTCTTTCGGTTTTTTCGGAGCACCACATTCACACACACACACACACACACTAGCGCACACACACACACACACATGCCTTATTGACACCCAAGAATTTTGGTTAAAGATTATATTGCATTTAATTTTTTGATCGCTTTTCGTGCTGCATTTAAAATTGACGTGTTTCGTGCGCTTTTCTTTTGTGTTTTTCCTTATTCTGTTTTATTTTTTCTTGCTGCTTAATTTGTTGTTTCCGTTTCCGATATTATAGATTTTTACATTGTTAAAAAAAGTGTAAACTTTTTTTAAGGCATTATTTTATTTGTTTAACTTATTGTATTATTTTAAATAATTTTTCGCTGACTTTATTTTTATATACTCTGATATATTAAGAGTGCATTTAATTATTAAAAAAACAGATTCTTTTTACAACACATCTGAAGAAAATATATGCCTCACAAGAGATTTATGTTTACATTTTAAGTGACAGCTAATTTATAAAAGTTTGTCATTCTAAACAATTCTACTCCAATTATTGAGACAAAAAATAAAAATAATAACAAACAGAAAACGAATTAATAAATAAAACATTTTGTGTTATAAAGATAGAACTGCTCTATAATAATTTTTAAGAATTGTATCACATTAAAAAGCTATCATTAGAAATTGTTGGTATTAAATCTGATTACAAAAACTGTTGAAGCTTGGTTGAATCTAAAATTACACTTGTAAAAAGAAACTTGTACAAAACCCATCAAGTTTATTATTATCAAATTTATTGTGTTTTGTTGATTTCCTGGCAAACACGAACTATTTAATTAACTAATCTAATATTCTTCGCACCATGAAATCAATTCTAATGAGACTAGTCAAAATCACACATAAAATATTTACATGGAATAATGAATAAAGTCATACTGAGTAATCCCAGATGTGGGTCAAACTAAGCCAAGGAAACACAAATCAAATTGGACATGAAACATTGTGGGTTGCGAGGGGCATGTGTTGAGGGGGGTTGGACGTAGGCGGTTGGGTCGTTGTGTCGTTGGGGGTTGGGGGAGGCTCTGTCAAATAGCAACCACCATAATATGATAGTTTACCAATCCACAACTTGGGACTGCGATGATTATGCATTATAACAACCCTCGGGCTCCACAACACAACGTGACATCATGTGAAACCCACCCACACAACTAGAAAACAGTTGCAGTTGTTAAAATGGAAAAACAAAAAATAAAAAAAAAATTAAATTACATACAGAAAGTAAAAGTAAAAGCAACACCAAAAGCCCCATATTTTATTTTTTGGGGTTGTCCGCTCGAAGCTCACCGCTCACCGCTGGCAGCTCGCAGCTCGCAGCTCAGAAGCGAAAGGTCTTTGAACTCTGCAACTGAAAATGGGTCATACAACAATTTTGGTGTTTTTCCAAATTTCCCTGACGTCCGTTTACATGGTGTTGGTGGTGGGTGTTGCGCTCAACGTTCAACATTCTGCGTTCTGCGTTTTCTCGTCTTCTCCCCGCCGTAAGTCAAAATCAATTTCAATTGCATTGCGTAGTCGCTTGGAGTTTGCGCATTTCAAACAGCTGATTTCACTGAATCGTGCGTAGGGAAATTGTTGAGGGAATTTCTCGTCAATTTGAGTGAGTTTGAACGGAGACTGACATTTTTGAGTTGAGATTAGCCGATTGAGTGCAATTTGAGGTAGCTAAAAAAAGAATACAGTTTTGGATAAGCTTTTGAATGTTGCGTAAAAGATTTGATATCATTTTATAAATATATATAAATAAATCATTCTTGAGAAGATACTAATTTTCAAATTAATTCAAATCTGTTTTACCTTTATAATATTTGATAAACTTTTAAAAGCATTACCATTTCTTAAAATTAATTTAATTTTATTTATTTCGTTTTCGTTTATGTTTTTTTTTACATACATAATTTAAATTGTAGAAATTCAGTTTATAATTTCTGGAAACTCAAGTGAACCTTAACAATAAATAATTCTTAGTTCTTACTCTATTTAAAACAAACGAATTAAATAATAATTGGTTTTTAATTGATTTTTCCTGTTTTCTTCAACTCATATGTAAAATATAAATAAAAAACAACATTTAGCTGCATTAAATCATATTTTTTATATTTTTTCCCATTAGCAAATGTTTTATTTGTATTGCGCTTCAAATTACATAAAAATGACTCAATAAATAAACACTCAACAAATTCAAATTACATCAAATTACCCAATACATAAACACTCAACAACAAACAAACAAGCAGCAACAACAAAATTACCCGCTAAAAATGCCCTGCGCTCAAAACGTTTCAAATTTCCCAGCCCTAACACACTCACAGAATTACCCTGCATGACTTGCACTCAAACAACTCGCGCCGCACTCAAATGTGATAAAACGCTCAACGTAAATTTCCCACCCAATTGGATTCATGACATAACCGGCTGGAAATTGTTTGCTTGTGCGTGAGAGAGTGCGTGCGTACGTGCCTATGTATGTCTGTGTGTGTGTGTGTTTGTGTATTTTCTCAGTGTTGCTTGTTGTTCGTTTTCTGTTCGTCTGTTTGTTTGTTGTAGTATACAAGTGCAGTTGGTCTGTGTGGGCCAGTGACCTCAAGTAACGGTATCCATAGTATTAGATAAGTGTTTGTGTGTGTGTGTGTGTGTGTATTTATTTCTCCGTTGCTTTTATATTATGCTCTTTGTACTTTGCAGCCCGCAGCGCTGCTTTTATTTCTTTCTATTTCGGACAAGGGGGGCGTAGTTCAAAAATTGTTTTTTTTGGGAGGGGTGGGGGGGGCGGGGCTACGACGATCAGTGGGTGGATTGCACTTGAGTGTTGTTGTGATCGGATGAAGTATTCACCTAGATATCATTGCTCAAGTGGAAATTTATTGCAGATCAACTCGAGTTTTTCGTAAGGCTTTTGTGCAATCGAAATTGTTGTTTAGAGGAGTTTTTTTTTTTTTTGGGTAATTCTAAGTAATTTATTTTCTAGTGTTTATAATAAAGTTAAGTTCTATTCGAACTGTTGAAATCATGAATTTGAGCTTAAGGGCTAGAAAACAGCAGAAGTTAGATGCTTTTTCCATTACATAATATATTTTAATAGATCAGAAGCTAAGTAATAAAAAAGAATTACTAACAACTTATAGCTAAATAAATAGACTTAAAAGAAAAATGAAATATTTTACAAGGCTTTCAGAGCTCGAAATTGAAATGCAAATTTTTATTTGTTAGCTAACAAACTAATTAAATAAATAACAAGAAACATTAAACGGAAATGTTTACCCTTTCGACTTCCATGGACGCAGGCCCCATTATCGTCTCAGCTGTCGTAAGCCCATTCAGTTCTGCCCTACAGAAAACAATGCCGGCAAAAGAAAACCCCACAATCCGCAACCCCAACCCCAACCACCCGCTGTCTAAATAAAAGCAAACAAACCAAAATGTTTGCCAGTACGACAATAAAATATGTCCTAACTAAAAAGGACTGCCACGCATAGGTCTACGTAGAAGGAGAGGAATTTTCCTCCCCGCCCCTCCCACCGAACCCCAACTAAGGAAATGATGCGCATGTCAATCGGCGCAGGAGGAAGAGCGAAAACCACCCTTGGTGGCGGGAAATCAGCCACCCCCGGTTAGAGTTAAGGAAATTTTTGTGTCAAGAAAATGAAAAGAAAAGTGCAAGGTCATTGAACTTGAGCGAAAAGCGAAAGCTAAGCCGGAAAACTCAAGCCAAGGCAAGAAGCTGAAACCAAAGTCCAAACTAAAATGGGAAAAAAATCCAAACCAACCCCAAAGCGAAGGAAATTTCTCGGTCAGCGTTTTGGGAAAACATATGTATAATGCAGAAACTCTAGGGGGTGGCTTCCACACCTTGCCCAGGGGGTGATGGGTGATGGGTGGTTGGGTGTAGCAGCATGGCTCGGTGGCAATTTGACACACATCTGAACATGAAAACAGATAAAATGCCGGAAATGAGAGCATTAAACGCACACCGTCAGCCAAATAGAACTGAGTACAACGTATTTCTTGGGCCTATTTACGGCGTACTCCTTGTCTCCTTGTCTTTGTGGCGCCCGGCTATCTAAATCGTAAAATTTGTAATTTATGCCACTACCAGTTGGCGGTTATGTGCTTAGGCCAAAAACTTTTCAAACATCTTGGCCATTTGTAATGAACTTAATGTGCCTTTAATTGCGCAGGGGAGGAAGGTGCTCCACTGAAGGGTTGACTGAGGTATCATAAGACTAAATTTAGGGAACTGGTATGCGTACCAGGCTGTCAATAGTGTCCTTAATCCGCTTAGCATTAGTTTTGCTTGGTGCCCCGCAAACTTAATAAACAATTAAAAGTATGTAAGCCGATTGAAATCCGTTAACGCATTGTCAAGCTACACAGAGAGAAAACAAAAATCAGAACTATATTTAAGAGTGATTATATTTATACGCTGAACCTATTAAGAACTGGTAAACGGGTATATTGAAGAAATCAAACAGGCAAAAGGAACCCATATAGTTTATATACTAAATTAAAAATAAAGCACATATACATTCCTGATCAACATCAACCGAGGATCCCCGATCTCAAATCAGAAAACTATAAAAAAATAAAAATTAAATAATTAAAAATACAAAATTAATAAGAATTTATATATTCAATTAAAATTAAAAAGCGTAATAATAAGGCATGCTGTCAGCTCTCATTGGCATCCCTTACATAATTCGCTTTCAAAAGAATTGAGCAAAAATGCCAAAAATGACTGCCACACAAATTTTATCGATGCTTCTTCCAGATATTCCATTGGATTCGCCAAATAAATTTACTGACCAGCTTAATCTTCCAAAAACTACTTATTTTCAAGGTAATCGCTGCTCACTTTTTATCATATTGATAAAAAAATAATAGAAAAGAATATTAAAACAAAATTTTGTGTTGGATTTTCAGTCTATTAAAAACTAGAAGATTAAGAAAATATTTTATATATTTAATATCATCAATGTTATAATCAAACATTATTCATATTTAATACAAATAGTATAAAATGGCATTAAAAAAATAGTATTTGAACGAAATGCACTTTTAACTATTACATTTTGCATATTAAAAACGGGAAGTTAATAATAATAAGTTTAGAACACTAATTAAATATTTTGGTTTTATTTATTGAAAGATTACAGTTCAATGGTCGGCTCCCCCTTCACGAAAAGTTGGGTACGCCCTTAAATTTAGACTAGAGAATAACATTTATATTCAACTATTTAGTATTGCCCTAATCTGTTCTAGACTTAATGGAAGTTATACAACAGCTTTTCTACATATGTTTCTAATCTGTTTTTGTGCACACTCATTAAACCATTTTTATTTTTCTAATTACGAAACTATTTCTATACTTTTTCCAACCGCTAGCGTTCAAGCCATCAAATTAGCGTGTTTTTAGAGCTAAAACGTAAAAAATAGCCTTAGTACAGATTAGTACAGAGTATATAGTAATCGAACTAAATACTCAAGCGAGAGGCGAATGTACAATAATAAAACTATTAGGCACTCTGAATAGACGCAGGTGGCGATAACGGATATTAATAAAAGCTAATAATATAACAGACTGCGCGAAGTGAGCTAATCATCGAAGAGATCTTATTTATAGATTGTGCAATTACGAAGACGTCGTATCGATTATATGCGCTTCATTTGCTTCCTTCCATCAACTTCGCTCTTTACCGCTACTCCTTTCTCTATCTCTCTCTCTCTCTCCGCCTGTCTCTCGCGCGCATTGAGCTGCTTCAGCACATTTGCCCATTGTACGAGAGCAACAAAGAAAGCAACGAAGGGAGAAAGAAGGAAGGCAAAACAAAAAAAAATGGTGCCAGGCCTTCGGGGCCAAGTGCGGACCCAAGTGTCACCAGCCATAAAGTATGCCATGGAATTGCCGTTGGGGGCTTATTTATTGGCAACGTAATTTAAATGTATATATGTATGTGTATATACTGCATGCATGTACACATGTCTGTATATTTGTATGCGTTAAAGTAATTTTTCTTGATTTTTATTTGCATCTGGCAAATAAATTCCAGTTACTGATGCACAGCATTATGTACAGCTGAAGTGACTGAAGTGCCCAATAAATAGAAAAGAAACTCAAAAGAATGGGAAAATCCTTCTGTGTAATTTATTACAAATATCTTAGAAAAATAAAGCGCTTCTTTAGTTCTTTTCAAGTACTTTCTCTGCTTCTGCTGCCAAATCGATTTCAAATCTATGCCCAACATCGACCTTTAGCTAACACTTATCACGGATTTGAGCCCCAACACTTAACAAGTTAACTCTTACTATTTATGTATATTTGTTGTACGTTTAATACACGTTAATTTACCTGCTGGGCTTTATCTATAGAGTCTATAGGTCGTCAGATTGACGCACTTATTCTTTCTATATATTTCCCTACCCATGTCTGGGGTATTTTTTTGGACCTTGATTGTTGTTATACAATTTGAGTCACCCAACGAGCATCACTAATAGATTGTTGAGTTAGTAACACTTTTATCACCAGTAATAATCCCAGATCACTAACGACTTAAGCAGCTGATAAGAAAAATGCAACCAGTAAAAAAAATCTACTTTCAACTAAAACTAAGCAAGCACAACTATTCAAATTGATCACTGATTAAATAAGTGATTAAATAATTTAATAAATACAATAAATAAAAATAGAAAAGTGTGTATTTTGAGATTAAGATTAGAAATACCCTGTTTTTTTAAAGCGGAAACTTTCTGTTTTATTAATATAGTTTCTAGATAGTACGGTTATTTTCCCTTGCCGATGATTATCGATAGAAGACTCACCCCAATCTGCTTAGAATCCTAACTAACTTAAGACAGTTATTAAATAAATTACTGGTACAAAAGATTAGAAAAACCGAGATTTATTCCTTGAGCTACGCTGACAAATTACTTGTAGATCGATTAATTTATCTATGCGAGAAACTTAAAATTATTATAATAATAATAACTTGTAACTCTAACAAAGAACTGATTAAAATATAATAGAACTATTCCTTTTTGCATAGATAAATTGTATAGATAAATAAATCGCTACCTACCCATAAATTATTCTTAGTTTATCAATAAACTTTTCATTTATTGCTAGATATATATATATATATATAATAGTGTATGTGAAAGAAAATGACATCAGTTCGTTCAGTTCAATTTCGATAAATTGTTCATATATATAGTAGTTGTAGAAATGTGGAGAACCTTGTAAAATTGCTTGTCTATGGACCGTCCCAGCCATAAGTCAAAAGCAATCCCCTCCTTTATGCGATAAATAATACATTTCTAATGAAAATCTCGAATAGTGCATTTTGTTCGAAAACACGTTCCGGCCATTAGCATAAAGCGTACAACGGCACCGGAACCGCTCACAGCGCCAATAAAATCGGGCAAAATATTAATATATACACATATACGACGATATATATATGAACTGACAAATATACATAGTACTAGTGCTGTTCTAAAAATTGCAAGTTTACATCTTAAGTTTGACGTACGCTGCCCACGGCACGTGTAAAAACGATCGGGTGTGAGAGAGATAGAGTGAGCGAATAGTGTAGAGAGTGAGAGAGAGAGAGAGAGACACACAGAGTTAGACAATTTACCAAGTCAATGTACGACATATTGAATCGGCTACTTCTGAAGGTCGCGACAAGTCAAATTACTTCAAAATACACAAAGAAAAAGTTTAACCGATTTTTTAGTTTACTTACTAAAATCAGATTAGGACTATAAACTATATTTTATTTACTTATTTAAAGTGAACTAAATAAAAATGGGTTTAAGAAATACAAATTTTAAATTTAAATTATATCTTACAAATAATATTAAATAAAATCAAAAAGAGGAATTAAATTAAAAATATTGAATGAAAAAAATGTAAAAAGGATATAATAAGACTGGGTGTATTCAGATGTAATATGATCCAATTGCAAAAATTGGGGAACCCCAGAAAATAAGAATAATAATAATAAATTTACAACATTATTTTAAAACGTTTATAAAAAATATCTTAAATGAAAGCTTCTTAAATTATATTAAAAAAAATAAACAATTTGGAATCTACTCAATTTTTAAATATCGAAATATAAATACTACAGACATTTATAATTTCTCCAAGTAAGTTAAATATTTGTGTACTTTATTATTGAATTACAAATATGAAAAGTTTCAGAACATAATTGAAATGAAGAAAACAACCTTAAAAAGTGTTTAGTTTTAAGAACTTAATTTTTAGTGTTAATGGTAGTTTGCTAAGGTAGCCAGTATCTGTCGAAAATAATATGAATTTTAAATTATGCAAAATCAAAGTGTTTACATTAAATAATGTTATTTTTGCAGTATATATTAATTTGTTAAAGTTCCAGGGCCTGTCTTAAATATAATAAAAACTATAGAAAAAACAGCATGACAAACCTTAAATTTAATTACCTCTATGTCGATGTTTTTTAAGTGTAAATATATATCCATCCCATATTATATATTGTTAAAGTGACTACTTAGTTGCCAAGTGTCGTTCAACACTTGTTGCCAACATTGTGCGAGGTTCGTAAATAATTGCACTATGTGGAACCACTCTGGATGGATGTGCTTACGTAAGCGAAGGGCCTGAAATATTGCAAATTGAAAACTGCAATCTACACTGATAGCAATCAAACGTGTCGTCTAGACCTATTGCATAATCGACGAATCGACGAGTTAAGATAGAAATGCGCAGTGCCTCAATATTCATTTTGGATGCGTATGCCCCAAACTATAAAACTGGTTTGAATTGATGATCTATTTTGATGTCTAGAAGTTTCATTAGCATATATTGCAGAGACATGTGTACCTATCTAGCCTTATGTATGAGTAATATTAATATATAATAATATATATATTATAATATAATTTTGTTGGTTAAATTTAAATTTAATTAGTTTGCATATTTTACATTAGTTATATTAGTTCTCTTATCTCAAGTGCATAACAGTTTGGGCTTAACACTCCCGGAAATTGACTCTTCAAGCCCAACGACAGAGCAATAGCTCACAAATAATATCAGTATTTAGACTGCATACACTCCGAGTCATATGAATAGGAATGGATTTATCTTTAAAAATGTAACAAGTAAATAATAAATTATTTTGATAAATAATTAGTATATAATAATGATAAGACATATGCTTATACTTCGTTTTGTAATTTTTCGGTTAAAACCCACATTGGGTTAGGTTATGGTGAATAATCTAATAGTTCTACTTGTGAAGTAGATTAACAGATAAGACTTAGTAAATTAATAACTGGAATTGCTGTTATTTTTTATGTATGAGAAAGATTAAAATATGTTTTGTTTTTGTAATTTTATTACCTTCTTTTATCAATAATATTTAATATTTAACACACAATAAAACATATTTTGCAACACAGATTCAGCAGTAACATGAAAAAACTAAGCATTTTCATAGATATTAATACTGCACTGTCACTATTCAGTTGTCTCGGACTGTGCATGCATAAATTTAAAACTTAATCCCCATCACTTTAGATTAAATATATAAGAAATATACTCATTTATTTTCTACTAGTTGTTGGGCCGCCACAACGGAAGCTCAAGTTGGTGGTCAAACACAAACAATGGTGTGCAATTCCTCTTATCATTTCTTTATTAGATATGAACAAACATACATACATACCAACATACATACCTACTTGCATACGTGCAAAATACAGTGTATACATTTGCAGTTAGGCAAACAATCTATCCTTTGTGAATTGCAATAGAATCGACAAAAATGGGCGATGACTCCAGAGGCCGGCAATGTAGGCAAGGCGATAAATTAAAAATAACTGTAAACATCGACAGTAGCCGAAAATAAAACGCAAAATTAACACAAGTTACTTGCGAATAATATAAAAAAAAAAGCATACACACACACACAAGAACAGGCCACGCGCAACTGTAAAGCAAATAAGAAATTCAAGCAACATCAACAACTACAAGCTGGGGCATTCAGTTGGGGGCTATAATAAGCCATTTAAAATGAATGTATTTGCTTGTGTGTGTAGCTGTCGTAGTGCTAGAGCGAGCGAAAGACAGAGAGCGCCAATGACATGTGCATGCGATAAAATGCAACGTGTTTTGCCCGCCTTGGAGGCAATGCCAGTGTTTTCCACACAGACCACATACAAATGCAAGAGGATGTGCACGGGTTTTCAACGCACGTGCCGGCGGTCAATGAACTGCACGAAGCCACAAGGAGAAAAGAGCGATGCAGCAATAGCGGCGAGGGAGGAAGCAACGAATGCAGCACCATAGCGTTCGCGAACCCTGTCTCTCTCTCTCTCTCTCTCTCTCTCTCGTTCTCTCTCAGTGTGTGTATGAGTCTGTTTGTGAGTGTGTGATTGTGTGAGACAGGGAGAGAGTATCTATAACTTTTTGTCGCTGCCGCGTGTAATGCAGTTATTATTGACGCAGTCTGGCCGTCACACTCCCTCGCCTGTCTGCCATTGTGCTCGCAGTTTTTGTTTGTTGTGCTATCTGCTGCTGCTGCTGCTGCTGGTTAATTGATATACAGCTCATTTACATCTCGCTGCTCAATAATGAAAACAAGTTCGACTTACAATGTTACAATGCAATGGGCATTATTCATAAATTCCGCAAATGTATGCAAATTTATTTTACAGGCGACATTAGCTCAACGATTTATAAAATTATATATTGCCCCTTAGATTGTTAACAACAACAAAAAAAACATCAAGCAAGAACAGCTGACTGCTGGCACGCCGAAATTTGCATACCCTTGCAAATTGAAATTTCCATATTCATTTTAATTTGCCAAATTATTGAATGGTAAAACTTTTCGTATAGGAACTTATTGTTCGATAAATTTTTCATTTTATATCAAGCTTTACAACGGAGACACTATTTTTCTTCGACAAAATTAAAATACCTCTGCAGAGTATAATAAAAAAAACAGCTGCTGCTAAAACTACAATAACTATAAAACAAAAATGCAAATCTGTTTAGTTATTTTACGATATTCCCTTGGTTATTTACTAAGACAGATGTGCATAAATACTTGTAAATTTACAATATAAATCTATATTTATGTTTTCTACCAAATGGCAGTTGACAGTATTTATTATTATACAGATTTGATTGTCATTTACTAATCAAGTCATTTCTATCATATGCTTAATAAACATACAATTTTGTTTAGCTATATATAAATATATATTTTTGTTTGGATATGTCTATATACACACATGTATAGACATGTATCTGTTTACTCCTCTATTCTAGAGCAAGCGGATGAGACTTGTAACTTAAATTACAATGGAAATAACTAACTCTTTGACTGGGACTGACATTGAGTACGACAATAGTAAAATCATATACATATAGTTTCTATATGTACATAAGTACACAGACACATAGCCAGGCGGTAAGCAAATGTTTTCTTTTTTCCATGCGCTTCACAATTATTTGCTTAAGTATTTGTTGATCCCTCCAAACTCTCTACCTTCCCCGATGCTATGAATGAGCACGTTTTGATAAACAAATATATTACAAGCACAATAATAGCGATTACAAAAGCTGAAAGCTTTAGATTAATCATACTTCCATATTCGAATGAAAGTTCCACATTGCGTATACGTAATGGATACATATATGTCGAGAACTTGTGTATTATTATCTCAGGAAATTAAGCGACGTAGTTTTCTATTTCCATTTACTATCTAATATCAACATTGTTGATCAGGGGTTAAATGTTTTTGTTTTTCCTTTGAATATAGCAGTAAAAACTATTTTTAGATTATGTTAATTGGATTTGCACTTAAATTAAATATTTGTTTTGTTTTTATGTATTTAATTTAAATTAAAAAAAATAAACTTTTATCTATACAATTTTTATTTTATTTACTTTTGATATATAATTTGTATATATTTTTTATTTTTTATTCTTTTCCACTTCTTTGTTGAATTTATGGAACCCTGTTTTAAATCTTGCTTTCTGAGAACGCAATTAAGGTTGTGCAATTCCACGAGTTGTTTATTTTTATTTTTGTTGCACGTGGTAATTGGCGCATTATATGTGCAATGACATAATAATGGCTAGCCGCACTGGCGACAGATAAGATAAAAAGTCTAGCCCAAAAAATGTGTACTCCACAATATACATTGGAGAACTAATGGCAAATTAAAATAGCCACAATCAGCCGAGTCGATTTATTCATCTGTCGATATATTTCGATTATCGATAGCAATAAAAGACACTTTTAAAGTAATAATCTATCAATTAATATGCAAAATACTTTTGTTAACCAAGAAGCAGTTTCAGCAAGATCATTTTCTGTATAAATGAGAAGAGAGCAACATGATAATCGAAGAACTCTCGCACTACTTTAAGTAACTGCTTACATTTGAGTGTGCGAAGCTATTAACGAGGTAAATTCAACAATTAAACTAGGCCCTGTGTTTAAGTCAGGGTGTTCAGGGTATCTCTTAGTCCAGCTCTCTCGACTGGAGTATTTTTTTTTGGTTTTCAGTATTATAATTATCGAAATGATTAACACACGTAACTGTTGCACCTAATTGAAGCGCAGGAGGAGGCCACAACTTCAATGCCTAATGATTCATGATGATGCACGTAGTAGTGAGACTCACCATTAGCAACTGTTTTTTTTTTGTTCTTTCCTCTTTTTCTGGGAACTGTCGCAATATCATTAATATTATGGGAAGTCCACGAAGTATCAAGGTTGTTGCCGTGCCACCCATAAAACAAATATAGACTATATTATTTTAATTAATTTAGTTCTGTAAATCTATTTTAATAAGCAGGGAAGTCATCTATATGTTAAGATATAAAATAGACAGAATAATAAACAGTGGCTTAAATTCAGTATAGTATTTATTTATAAGCAGGATATATTTAAATTAATTTGGACTATTAACAGTAAAAAGCAAGAATCTAAGATATAAATGTTAAGTATAAATTTTGATATGTTACAAAATATATTCATTTTCAGAACTCACAAAAATAGAATGTAATGCAGCTAAAATGCATACATTTAGGCAAATTAAATAATTAAATAAATTAAAAATTTCATTTTAATGATTATACTTGATTATACTTGTCTTAGGAGTATAACAAATAAGAAAATTCTTTGTCCCCATTTGAGATCCATTTCGTCCGACCAAAAACGATTTCTAAATAGATTTGTTAGAAAGATAATAAAAATAGATGGGCATTAAAAAATAAAATATTACATAATGTAATAATAATTACATGATTTATAATAATAAATATATTAAGTTCAATAATATTAAAAATAATAATAAAATTAATAAATTTCACTTTCAAAAACAAATGCATAGCTAATAGTAATTATATCTATGTATTCGGTGATTAAATAAAAAAATAAAATAAAGTGAAAATCTGCATTTAAACATAATATTAGTTTGAAATTCATGTTGAAATGCTGTTCAAATAAATTGTATATAAGCATTTCCCAAATGCAATAAACTTTTCCAAACTGTACCGATTTAATGAATTTAGCTTCTGCTACAAGTAATGTAAAAATATTTTGATGATTTGTCGAAAAATAAAAATAAAATATTAAAACCAGTTGAAAAATGTTTTTATTTTTTTATAGACAACTAAAGCTGTATAATTTTTGCTGGACTTTGCCCATTCTTTGACAAATGATTCAACCTGCTGGCAAGCGCCCAGACACAGACTCACACAGCTGCAACAATACACACACACACACACAGGCATACACACACATATGTATATATGCATGTGTGCAGAAAGAGCGAGAGAGACGTGCAACAGACTCTTGAGTATCCGTTGGCTGCAAGTCCTCTGCATGTGCAGCACACGTTGAAAACTGTGGCACTGCCTCCGATTATAGCTGTAGAAAACCGTTGCACGGCCGCCACACGAGCAATTTTAACTGCTGCTGCTGCGGCTGCTGCTTGCGGCTTGCTGCTTGCTGCTGCCGTTGCCCCTTTGCAAGCAACAACGCTGCAGACATTTTGGGTTTGGGTTTTATTTGGTTTTTGTTGCTGTTTTTCTTCTGCTTCTTCGTTGTTGTTTTTTGGTTTTTTTGGCTCGCTGCTGTTTCTGTTGGTGTTGGTCGTTGCCAAAAAGGGATGAAGCTTGAATTTATTGCACCGTTCGGTTCGCAAAACCAAACACCCCCCCGCAGCAGCGACAGCTGCGTCGACTGCAGCGCAGGCAGAGGAAATGCTTGACTTCAGCTGCTGCGCTGCTTTTTTGTACTCGGCCTCTGCTGCTGCAGCTGCTTCCTCTGCTGCTTCTTCTTCTTCTTTTTCTTATTCTTCTTGTTCGGTTGCTTTCTTCTGCAGTTTATTGCAATTTCAGAAATTTTCAATGTATTTTTTGGAGAACTTCTTATTTATGCACAATAATTCCAATTTTTGGCCGCTGCTGACTATAAATGTTGCCCGACAAAAGAAATCTGTCGGGTCAATACTCTCCCCAAAATAATAATAATAATGCCAACCAAATAATGACTGCACTTTAGTAGGAGACAAACAGACGCACCGATTGTCACACGCTGTGGCAAGGGAGGCGGAGAGGTGGAGAGGGAAAGGGGGCAGAGATGTGGAGATGTTGACGTGCACAACAGCAGACAACAGCAGGCTATAAAGTTTTGGGGCATTGACTTGCCAAAGATATTGTCGAAATTTAACATTTTGTATTCCAGAGTATTCCAAATGTTGCCACAAAGAGATCTAAAGTCTTCTAACTAGAAAAGAAATCATCTTTTCCCACTTCATTTGCAAAAATGTGTATTTTATTATTGTCTTTTATTATTATTCTTCTACTATTAGTTCTTCAAACTAGCTAAAATCATAATTAACAAAACTCATTTAAACTTAAACAATTTTGAAATTTTAAAAACGAAAAATATCCATTCTTTGCACCCTCCTTCTAAAATATATATTCATTTTGTATATTATTATTATTATTATTATTATTAATTATTTAGCGCTGCCATCCTTTTTACATACATATGTACAAAAGCTCAAAATTATAATTATAAAATCCATAATAGCCTGTTATAATGGATATTTTAATTATTAATTTGCTTTATCACTTGCAATTAATAATAACTTTTTAGTGGGATTAATTAAAGTTGTTAATAATAATGTCAACAAAAGTCAGTCTAGGCACTAAAAAAAGTAAAAAATATTTAATAAAAATGATACATTGAATTAAATTAAAATTAAAAATTTAAAAAACGTAATAAATATTTATAAGATTCATAAGATACAACTTCAATTAAATTTGTAAAAATAATATTACACATTGCTTTTAATAACCAAAGCTTTTAATCGCCGTCCGATATCAATTTCAATGCCTATGTCAATTACTGTGACTTGCAGTCTGTATCATGTGATCTTTAATCTTTAGATATCTGGATGTTGAAAATGTTCTACGTAATGCTAACCAATCACAAATTGAGATTGTACACACACACACACATGTTTATATATGTATATACATGTATAAACAATTAAATACGTCACCAACAAAAAGTGCGAAAACAAATGCGACAAAACAACTGATCAAATACAAGAAAGAACAATAATAACAACAGCACTAATAACAACAACTGTGATAAGAACCAAAGCATAGACAAAAACAACAACAACAGCAACAGACAACAACAACAACAATAATAATAAGAATGCAAATTGAACGGCCAACACCTCCAAACAAATTATATTCGTGTGCGTAATAAAATTTTTATTGAGTAAGTTGAGCGCGTTTGTAGCTGCTGCCGCTGCTGCTGTCGCTGTCGACGTCACCGCCAACGCAACAAAGCCGAAACAATTGCCGAAAATAACAACAACATATTCATTGCGGTCGCAAAAAAGGAAAAAAATTGCCTCAGCTTTTACGTTGCTTTGTGTGTATGTATGCGTTAGGCGCAGCAGCAGCAGCAGCTGCTGCCGTCTCAAATGCCGGCTCACATAAGACACTTACATACATACATACATACATGCATACATACAAATACACACACACACATACATATAGATATTGAAGCTTGCACACGCAGCGCTTTCATTCTTCGGTTGTCGTCGCTGCCGCAGCTGCTGCTATTCAATACTGCGACGCGAGCTGCGCAGCAACTGCTACGCGGCTGCTCAGTTCTCAGCGCTGCCAGCATATTGTTCTCAGCAAAAATTGTATGAACACTGGCCGCCATTTCGTATTTCTCAGCGAGCTGGCGACGCGTCAACACACGGCAAACGGCAGCGTTTCTGTTCTTAAAAGAACTTTCAATAGTATTAGAAAGCTTTTAACCGTGCGAAAAGAAAAATCAACATCAACAAACTTAAGCAAAAGCTAGTGTTGACAATTCTAAATCGAAAAAAGAAAATTATAAACGTTATTTGATCTCCTTTGCCTTAAAAAAATCAACGCTTAAGCTAAAAAAAAAACCAATTAGCAAATGTGTTTTAACTGTTTAAACTATACAAAAGTGCAATTTTTAAATTAATTTGTGTTTTCGCTTAACTGTTATAAAAGACTGATAAAAATATAATATACATAAATTTAAAAATATATAAAAAATGAAATCAATTTAAAAATGTCAAGAATATATCGCTAAAATATAACCTAGAAAAAAAGATATAAAATTATGCGATAGGCAAAAAGTAGAAAGAAAAAAATATATATCTGAAATACAAAGGTACATGTTTATATATATATATATATATGTGTATATAGTATATAACCTAGGTCAATATTGTTTATAGTGGCGTGTGAATCTGAGCAACAACAAAGCGTTAATAGCAGCAGCAGAAGCAGAAGCAGCACCAACAACAACAACAGCAATCGTCGTAGTGCTGCGCAGCTACGCACACACAGCCATAATCAAAAGCAGCAAAGATAATAAATAACACACACACACAAATACATACGTTTGATACACAAATTCGCAGCAACAACAACAAACGAGCTCAAATTAAAGTTGAATAAAGCTCTGCCGGAATTAGAGACGTCAGCAGCAACAGAACGTCGCAGCGTCACACACCCACACACACACAAACGCATACACCATATACGCAAACTCGGCTCGCAATTATAAAACACACAAGTCGGTTGCTGCTCGTTTGCTTTCGTCTCGGTCTTCGCCTTCGTCTCCGTCTCAATCTGTCTCTCGCTCACACATACAGAACAGTCTGTGAATTCTTATACAATTTTCAATATCAGAGCGAGTCGATCGCCAAGTTTGGTTAGTCGATCGTCGACGCTGACGCCTCGCGCATATTGGTTCTGATTCTAACGGCCACTTGAATCGCATTTGGTAATTAGCCAAGCGAGCGAGCAAACGAGCGACAAGTGCAGAGACTCTCCGAGAAGTGGCGACATTTAATATTTACGATTACCGTCGACGTTTTTTTTATTCTTGAATGCCTCGCCGCGCTTCGACTGCGCAACAGTGAAAAAGTTCTACAAAACACTTGCCACTCGTCGGTTCGCGTGACAACAAGTGTTTTTCACAATAAATAAAAAATATAAATAAAAATAACAGTTCCATCTGACAAACAAGATACACAGTTATTAGACAAATACAATCTCAAAACCATAACATTTGGATTTGCATTTTGGAATTATTAAGGAAACCTAAGGAATATTTCAACACTTATTGTTTTGGATTTTCGTAATTTTATGGTGAGCTTTAAAATACACAAATACATAGTATATAATGACAATTTTGTTGAGCAATTTAAGAAGTATATTCAATTTTGATTAGTTGTTATTTTTAATTGCTCAATTTGGCAATGATTCAACGTAAATTATAAAAACTTGATTTTCAAACCGAAATCTCATTGAATTATGAGAAAAAATTATATAATATACATTTTAATTATTTTAATTTTGATTTTAATTTTTTAATATTTTTAATCTTGAAATTGGTATAAAAAAAGCAAAATGTATATAAATAAAATATAATATTAAAATTAGCAATAAACAAAAAATTTGTTAATAATATATAAATATATATATTAAGATTTTCCAATTTTTTTAAAAATATATTTAAAAAAATTATAAAGATTGAGATTGACCACTTGGCGTATACTTAATGTAGAGCTTTCTAGTTACAATAGATTTCACAATCTTAGACAAGTTCTTGGAATCAAGCAGATGACGCTTCACAAAAAGGAACTAAGAACATACTGTTATACTATATAGAGAGAACACATCAGCAATTGCTTTACGCCATGATCACACATACGCCCCATGACTAGCAAAACTGTCACAAAAAACGAATGATGAATTTCTCTATTTTAGCACTTGCACACATATTCCTTTATCAAAATACCACCCACACACCTACACACACACACATATATATATATATATATATATATATATATATTTCACCTATCATTCACCTAGGACAGAGAAATAGCCTATCTCAATTATATAGACTCCTGATGACTCAAACCTCTGACCGTTAAACAAGCCTCTTGACTCATCCATATTGGTCTCATAAAAATTTGTGAGTCTAGCCAATTTCAAATCGAAGTTGATTGTGATCAATTGTGGCCATATCAAAGGGGTTTCCTAAACATGCCTGACTCATTCACTCGAGTCGAGTGAGTCACGACGCCACACGCCTAAGTTCAAGTATAAAAGGATCGCCAACTAATTAGCACTCGACCGATTTGACTACGATAATGATAATGATAATGCTTCGATATATTATGAATGTGGCTGGTCAGGGCTCAAGCTGACACAATGCTGATAGTGTTAAATGTAATTTCTAACATTTAATATTATCGGTTTGTTAACATAAACTGTCAGATATTAGTAATTAGAACTAGGAAATGTGATCTGATATTGATTGATCGCAGCTTTACCTGATATATTATCGATTTCAGACTTTTCTATATATAAAGAATAAATTTAAGTCTGCAAATGATGACAACTTAAGAAGCATATTGATTTTGATTAGTTATTATTTTTAATTGTTTAATATTCTGAAATAAAAAGAATATAATATTTAATTTTAAAATTTTTGATATTTCCTTTTTATTTTGACGATATATTTTGACACATATATACACATATACATTTTAGGAATTTTAGCTTTTGACTGATATTTAGCATCAATGTTGATTTGCTTTTTCGTCTTTATTCTACGATTTTGTTAAAAAGATCTTATAACATTTATTGATATGACTTTAGACTTGCGCAATTTCTTTGCGATAAAAGAGTCCCGTGGACGCAAAAAATGCTTTTTTATTTGGTGTTTGCTTTTTGTTTTTTTTTTTTTGGTGAAGTATTTTCGTATTTTATCTATTTGCTAATTTTGTGTCTGAAGGTCAGTACCAGCGTCAACGCGCCAAACACAATAACAAAATGTGAGCAGCAGCATGAAATGCCAAAAAATTCATAGCGCTTGTTGCCGGTAATCTTGGAAATTGATATTGTGGTATGTGCACAGGAAATTGTATCGAGCCGAAAGTTAGAAAATAAAAGGCAGTTGGAGTCATTACACTCATAAAAAATGTGGTCCTCAATTTTAGTAAATCGCCACAGATTTGGCGACAGTTATTCAGAATTTGTGATAGTAGCTTTCTAAGAACTTGGGATTGCAAAATATACAAAAAATATGTATATTTTGCACAAAGAATTTTTTCTAAGAAGTACGGCTTGCATTTTTACTTTTCAGAAATATTTTTCTTAATAATAGAAAATATTTCTAAAAAAAAAAGAAGAATAAATCATCATGTTTTTGGTATTGTCAATTTAGAGCAAGCCTTTCTAAAGTTTAGAAATTGTTTTATTAATAGTCAGAATTATTTCTAAAAATAAGAAAATTGTTATATTTTTTATGTCGGTATTTTTCTGAGTGTACGAGAACCGCATGCAGTTATCGCTAGTTATCGGCTAGCAATCGACAATTGATTTACGTAGTTGTATCGCATGTTGAGGTAATCGGTTATCGGGTTCGGTTGTGGTTCGGGTTCTCTGAGCTAGTTGCGTTCATTCACGTTCCACCTGTATTTTATATTTTGTTATCTGTTGGCACGTCAGTTCTTTCTGATTTTTTCTTATCGATGCGGTATTTGAATGTGTCTTATGCGGATTTTGTCCGCTGACTGATTTTTATGAATGGGCCGTGCTGAAAGTTGACTTTTTTTAGTGGGTCCAGTGATTATTATATAGGTGATTACGATCGGTTATCGACTATTAAATGCAGACTGAAGTGATGACAGCTTTAAAGAAGAATTTCGACTTTAATGTGGAGACTTATGCAAAATACCTTCCCTCTTTGATAGGCTTAATATGCCATAACTAAAATATATTCAATTTTATTGTGTATAAAGTATTTTCCTTATACCATAATTAATTTCGATTCCCAAATCGTATACATATTAAACTTTATGATCACAATTTATCGTTATATTGTCATAAAGTTTGAGTATGTTTTTATGTGGCCTTCGAAATCGAGATACCTTTGAACTTCCCTCTTCACTCTCACTTAACATTTTGGAGATTTCCTTGAGCACAGAGTGCAAAAAGTAATTGCTTAAGAACTTATCAAGGGTCCCCCCATAAATAAACTGTTTGCATTTGCCAAGCAAAGCAAAGAAAGCATATCACTAAAACCACATACCATAAATAGCTCAGATATTATTGCCGTTGCTTATCAGCATACATATTTATTTAAAATTTTTTATATTTTACTTGTCCAAAAGTGCACAAAGTCTTTGAAATAATTGCTTGCTTATCGTTAATTTGTTGGTCACACGGCAAACTCGTGAGCCGAAGAAAAATGATTTGTTGATTTTTGTCGATTTGTCTGTCGACCCTTTGCCTACCCCATTAAATTTTGTATTGCAACACATACAAACGTGCGAAATCAAACGGATACACACAGATACCGATTTCTTGCCTACGATTTGTTCTAACGCAAAAAAAGCCGGTTCGCAGACATGCGTAAAGAAGCTTCGTTTGCTTTCTGTATACACACACATACGTATATACAGATGTGTATATATATATACATAAATATATATATATATGTGTGTGTGTGTGTGTGTGTCCCTATCCAAGTAGTATGTATTTCTGCATGTAGCTCATCCCTTGCCACCCGCAAATTTTGTATCAACTGCTCAACTGCCTCGATCCGCCATGTTTTATTGTTGTTGTTGTTGTTGTTCTTGGTAACTTGCCCGTTAGACTGTTGTTTGTTGCTAGCATTCTTTAAAGTTCTTTGCATGTCTACATACACATGCATGTACATACATACATACACACATACACACACATATATATATATATATATATATAATCGCTACCCAGGCCCAATGCCTATTTATTTTTGTGAAATAATTTTTTATATAGTCGAAAAAAATCAACAAAAATATGTTGACCTTGGTTAACAAATTTGCGCATGTATTTGTTTATAAATACATATACATACATATATGCTTATACTTACTAATATCGGTTTCAGCTACGTACAGTATGTATATATGTATATTCTTGTGTATTTCTTTGTTCTAATTGCCAATTCTGACTAAATGAAGTGAGCTGTAGTCCCGTCATTCTATTGGTTTTTTCGTTTGATTCATGCTGTTTTTGTGCTCTGTGGTCAGGTTTTTGGTTTTTGTTATTTTTTTATTTGTGATGTTGTGAAATCGTTGATTTCACCGCTTTTGTCGCTTGGTAACGCTGGACGCCTTCTCGGAAATCTTAAAACTTCCGCTCCAAGAAATCAAGAATTATGCATGTGTGTGTGTGTTTGTGTGTATATGTGCACATATTAGGAATGAAAGCGATTGAAATTCTGAAAATTGTGTACTTTTTTAAGCTTATCATTTTGAAATTCGCCTGTAATCGCTTGGGTTTTCTGAAATTGACTTTTTTCACAATCTCTAAGTTTCGGGTAATTTTTAGATAAATTGGAATTTTTCACAAGCATTTTTATTTACTTTTAAATTATTATTTATTCCTTAAATTAAATTGGTTTCAAGTTTCACACGCATGCATGCAGAATTTATCGATAGCAGAACAAAGCCTATGGGCAGAGAATTTTGAAGCCATATTAGCAATGACGTCGCTGCTGACGTCGACGCTGCTGCTGCTGCACATTAATAAAGCAAATGGTGGACGTAGCAGCGCTTGCACTCGTCGGTCTGTATGTGTGAGTGCTGCTGCTGTCCTTCGTTTGGCCAAACGGCAACAGCAGCAGCGAAAAAAAGAAGAATGTTTGCCAAGTTCAAGGACAGTTGCAGCGGCGTCGTCACTTTTTGACGCAGCCGTTGGCTGTACGCGCCTGCATTGCACACTCTGCTCACTCTTACTCTCACACTCAGCGCTGCTCTCGCTCTCGCAATCGCTCTCACACTCTGCCTGGCAGCTTTTGCATGCTTGCGTTTGTTATGCGCATTTCATTTTCAATTTGTTCACTGTACCGAACTTCATTTGAAGGCCATCTCGCAGTCGCAGTTGCTGCTGCTTCTGCTCTGCCTGCTCAAATTCAAGTTCAAGGCGCAGCTGTAGCGTTTGCAGCTGTCTCTTTCTAATGCAATTAACATTTCCACTCTATGTAGATGAAAGCTCTTTTGTTTGATTGTGGTTTTTATGATCAGCTAGATAAAGTTGTACACACAAACACACACACATATATATATATATATATAAATACATATATAATGAGTTATGCCTTAGGCTTGGTCAGTATTTTCGCAGATTCTAACTAAATTTTGATTCTGAAGCTTTCTGCGAGGGTTAGTTTTTAAACAACCTGCGAAACGAGTTTCGCCAAAAAAAAGATGATGATTTGTATATGCAGCAAACAAACTGGTATTTTTTGTATGTATGTATGCATGTGTGTGTATTTATATATATGCGAAATGTATCTACAGGATATTGGATATTGACGCAAATATGATTATAAGCATATGACGATTGTATTCCTAATTGCTGTTGAATTCCAATTCAAATTCATTACCTGACTTAAGAATAATTTGAATTTAACTTCCCGGTACGCGAATACACTTTTTTTAATCTTAAATCATTGGCAACCTCGCCCCCAAGTGAGTATGTTGAAGAATACGCCCCAAAAAATGCATTTAAAAATAATAATGTTATTTTCAGGGTCCGGAAGCGCAGGCCCCCGCCCAAAAAAAAATCCTCACTTCTGTGACAAGTTCTTATATGTCATGCTTATTTGTACTTGCAAACTTGTTTTTTTTAAATATTTGTATGCCACTCCTCTCTTGAATACTTTTGAAATATCATCTTGTAAATATATACATTGAAATTAATTATTTAGCAACAATAATAACTCGAAATGCAAATAAGAAAAAAATATGTCTGCCCCACTGTCTCATTCTGCCTCTTTCTCTCTCTCTATCGCCCGCTCCCTTTCATCCCTTTTCTTCTGCACTGCAGCGAACAAAGAAGAAACGAAATTCGGCACGTATAAAAAAAAAAAAAACCAAAACACAACAACAACAAAAACACTTGTGCATGTTGCCTCTTTTTTTCTCTTCTGTTCTCTCCTCGTTCATGTACTCGAATTTATTGTCTGTGTGTGTGTGTGTGTGCATGTATTTATTTTGAGGTTTCCACAAATTTTTATGTATTGACTGTGGTTGTTGTTGGCTGTGTGATCCCCATACTACAGCGGTGACAATAACACGATCCCCCAGTCCCCGGCAGTAGCAGCAGAAATTTCGACTCTGGCTGAAGCTTCACATTTCTTTTTACACACACACACACTCACAAGTTTGTTTTCGGATTTCTTTTCTTTACATTTCTCAAAAGCACATACATATATATGCATGCATGTATGTGTGTGTACATTGAGCTTTTCGTAGGTTGTTGACCCTTTTGGGTGGCGAGCACAGAACGAGGTTGGTTGTTTTGTCGCCGCTTCAATTTGCGCTGAGCGCAGCGTCTTTTCTTAGTGATATTTTGTAATTTGTTTGTTAACTGTAACTACCCAAAAAAAAGTCCAGCATATGCAATATTTCTGTATATTTAACAGGGCTCAAAAAAAAGTATGCAACGCAAATTTTGCAACACACACATATATATAGAAATATCACATAGAAACCGAGAAGTGCACTGCGCTGCCGGCGTCAGCACTGGCAGCGCTGCTTACGCTAACGCGAGCGTCAACTGCAGACAGCGCTGAGCGTTGGCAGAATCACAACACGTTCTTTTCTCTCACACTGCTCGCTTGCATATCGGCTGCTCGTCGTGTGCTTCACTCGTTTGTCATGAACTTGAACTACACGTGGAGGGCGTGCAAGTGTTTTCGACAGCACATTGCCTGGTGGTGGTTGTCGCCTTACGTACGCTCCGCTGAGGCCGTGCATGAGTTTTCAACAACAGCAGTAGCAACAGCAGTAGCAACAGCAGCAGCAGCGAGCAAGTAATGCGCAACTGTCGTTGTATGCATGCGTGTATGTGTGAGTTGTATGTGCAGTGAGTAAGCAGACTGCTGATTGCAGGCTGTGTAAGTGTGTGAGTGTGTGTGTGTGTATTTGCTTGCTGTGGGCGACTGGGAAGGTGACCGTAAAGAGTGGCTGCCAAATGAAAGGGAAGCGCTTGCGAAAGTGAATTTCTCCCTGACGGGGGTTGTTTTATTTTTTTGCAGCCTTGATTTCCTTTTGCCTACTACCTTGACATGGAAATATTTAATTTCACAAAACGGAAACCAAACAAGAAAAAAAACCGCTTGTTACAATGACAAACTGCGTCAGCATTGACGTGCTTAAAAAGTGTTAAGTCATGCTCCTATGCGAATCTAATATTAAAGTTATTATTTTAATTTGCACACGCGCCGCAAAGCAGCAACTACTACATATATACACACATACAAACATACATACATACTGTTTAGAACATATCAGAAGCTCTGCTCTGCTCTGCTTTGGTTCGCGTTGCGTTGTGTCGCCTCTCGCTGCCGGCGTCGTTTTGACCTAGGCCAACTGACTGACTTTGCTATGTGTATGTATATGTATATGTATATGTATGTATAAATATGTATACGTATATACATATATATATATATATATATACCCTCCTCTCTCTTTCTCTCTCTCTCTCTCACTCTCTTACAGAAAGGTACACATGTATATTTGCGTGTAGGTGGCCAGTGCTGACGCCTCTGCGTTAATCTCTTCGTCTAGACCTTCGCAATTTGTTGTGGACATTCGATGGGCAGATCCTTTTTGTTTGTGTTTTTTTATCGAGCGAGAACGAAATGAATCAACATTTGATTAACCGTTTCGATTTTAATGAAGAACTCTTTGCTGAACTGAAAGCTTTTCACATTGAAAGCTTTTTCAGCTCAGTATTCAATATTGTAATGAATTTAATTATAAATTCTATTAAAATTATATAACACGTGTCAAAATTGTATACTCAGAGGCATTTTATTTCTGGAATATGCGAGCAGAGTGAATTAAAAGGAAATGCCAGGTATTCTAATTTTATGCTCAGTTTTATAATTTCTGGAATATTCGAATTGCCAGAGATTTCAACAAAAAACAAATTGCGTGGGTATTTCCCAAAAAAAAAAACCTGACAAGCAAAGATTTCGTCGTCACACGTATTTTTGTAGTTTGTGTTAAGTGCCACACGATTCGCTTATCAGTATCAATATCTTATCGGTCATGCGACATTTTAGGTGTGTCCCTGAATGGCTTCCGCAACAGCCAACATTTCATTCAGTATTATTGCATATTTTACAGTTCTAACGAGATATTGGACAAAAGCAAAAATAAAACTAAAAGCGAACTATATCTTATCACAACGTAAAGCTAAAAATACTGATGAAAGACGAACAAGCACAGAATTTTGTAATGGATACTCGCCGTACAAATAGCCCCAAAATATGTTGCACGTAAGCAAATCGCAGTGGAGAGAGAGGAGGCAGTAAAAGAGAGAAAAGCTCACAAAATGTTCATTGACCTCCCAAAAAAAAAAAAAAAGAAGCAACAGTAAAACGATGAATAACGTCAAGTTGTAGCTGTCTCTATAGATACTCGAAGCTATTTACATACATGTACATACATAAATACACATACATATGTAAATTGGTCTATTTGTATATTTGTAGAGGTGTGTTCTTGAGGGCCTTGGTCTGGGTCTGGGTCTGGGTCTGGGCTCTTTGCAAGGGGCACTCACTAATTTATGGATGGTGTGACTTATGCGTGGCCTCCTCCTGAACATTTATTGCATATTCTAAGTAGAGTAATACGTGATAAATATTAAATATATACAAATCACAGATACAATTATGCATACAAAACAGATGGTTATTAAACAAAAATAAAGCTTCAGCTAAAATGATGCCTTAAGTCCATGCTTGCATTACTAGGACAATTCTTTTAGTTATATTTATTTATTTATAATAATTTGTTTCTTCAAGTTTTTAGTCAATTCATTATTATTATAATCTGTAATACTTGTATGATTTTACAATTTCGGCTTATTTGTTTTTCAATTATCTACAAAATAATACAAATGAAATAAGTTTCAGCTATCACATCTCTCTCTCTCTCCCTCTCTCTTTCGCTCCGCCTCTTTCCCACTGCATTGCTTTACTGATCTATCCAATACAACAACGAACTCACCTCAGACAACGCTTGATGTTTTTTTTGTTTAAGACAAGTTTTAAAGCGTTGCGTTGCGCTCCATTTCTGAGCTATCCCAACAAAATAACGGTAAACACACAGCTCGATTTCAAACAAAACATACAAGCATTTCCCATACGATTGTGTGGGGTTTGGGGAGGGGAGGGTGGATCTCAGATCTGAACGATCATTGACCGAGCTCGTTGTGCGCTCGTCGTGCTTTTAACCTCATAAATAGATAAAAATTTAGCTTGTTGTTGTTTCTTCTTTATTCTTTTTTTTCATCTTCTTTGGCTTACCTTCAGCAAGTCCAAAGCGGCAGAGTGTGTGCTTATGAAAGAGCGAAAGAGAGAGAAAGGGAGGCAGCGATCAGTAGAATACATGCACATACATATATATGTACGTGTGTGTGTGCGTGTGTGTGTGCGTGTGTGTGTGCATATGTCTTTAATTTCGTTTCAACAGACAAACGAAAATAGTTTTTGTGTCGAATGTTAATGAACTTTTGCGCCAGTTTAACGAATTGTGTGAGGCGCACTGTCGAACACACTACATCACACACACTACACATATACACATACACAATACCAACAACAACAACAAACTTGAAAAAGTTTTTTGAACTTGTGTGCAATAGAAGAGCCAAAAAAAAAAAAACGTTTAATTTACCATTGAATCTTTCATGCTTTTTGTGCTTTTCATTGTTTGAGTTGTCGAAGGTAAAACAAAAATCATAAAAATATAGATTTGTAAAAATTAAGATGACAGCTTTTAGTTTCCCTCTAAGACTGTATTTTAGTATCGACCGACTTAAAACTGGCTTATAGTGATCTATTTATATATTATTGAGATTACATTTTATTGCTTCGATAATTTGAAATGAGTTGAATGCAAAAATTTATACAATTTCTAATCTCAAAATGCTATTGTGTTAGGCCCATCCAAATCATATCTTATCTAATCAACTGATTTGCAAAAATATTCACAATTTACATAGTCACTTGACGTTTAGTGGCCTTGTCAATCGCTTAGTATAATTGTACCCATATATATATATGTTATTCTTGTGTATGTGGAGCTATTATGTAGATTAATATATCATATTCTGCATGACTCAATTGAAAATCAGAAAGTTCTTGTTTATCAATATGATAAGATTACGATGATTCGTTCGCTTCTCCGATGACTCATAGCATTCGTATTATATTTCTTATATGGTTTATGCTCAAATAAGACAGCACTCAAATAATTTCCCACTTAAAATACTCAGACTTGCATACATAATACCCACTCTCAGCTCAAATTAATTCCCACTCATTATTGGAGGAAAATAAATAAAAAAAAATACAAAAAATACTCAGTGGGAAATTTGTGGGGACATTTTTCTTAGTCTCACAGATCAATGGGCTCAATTTTGGTGGTGGTGGTTTGGTTTGGTTTGGTTTGCTGCCGTTGATTTCTGGGTTTGGGTTCTCGGTCTATTTTTCGGCAACTCACCCACCAGTCTCCGGTGCACCATCAAACGTACAACTTCGCGTGCGGCAATGTGAACTCTGCACCCGCTTCTCCGTTGTGCGTGCGTGTGTGTGTGTGTGTGCGAGTGCGTGCTGTGCGTGTGCGTTAGTGTGTGTGTGTGTGTTGTGTGTGCCCGAGTGTTAAGCTCTAAAATGACCGATTTCTCAATGAACGATATCTTGAGATCATTTAGAAAAATGCGCATGAATAAGGGCTCGGCTCAAGGCTCCAGTCACCTGAATCCACACCACCAGCAACATCATCACCATCACCATCATCATCATCACCAGCAACAGCCCCAAAACTTTCATCCACAAGCGACCGGCGTCCAGCAGTCCAAAGATTTGAAAAAAATTATCAAAATCATTAAAAAGCATGTCATCAAGCAGAAAATCACGCGAAAAATGAAAATTGTCGTTTAAAAACAGCTGAAAAAAATAACGCAAAACGAGTTTTAAGTGAACAAAAGAAAAAATCATTTTAATAATATGTCATAAATAAAATACAAATAAATTACGCATAGAACTTAAGACTGCAGCTATTATATAAACTCAGGACTGATTTACAGTACAAAAAAAAAAAGTCTGACAAGAGTTTTTTGACTACCTCATTTAAACAAAAAAAAAAACGAGAACTTTCTAAAATTTCCTAAACACAAATCAAAAGATCTCAGTATAAAAACAAAGAAATAAACTTAAAACTAAAAACTTAGACTAATTATGGACTGCATTTAAATTAGACTGCGCAAAAGAAAAGAAGAAAATTCAAAATCAAAAAATTTGTACAACTCCAATTGGGAAATTTGTATACAAAATATATAATACAAAATGACCGAACGCAACAATGAGAAAAAGACTTGGACAACCAAGCCAAATTGGATAAAGGGTGCACTCAACAAGTCGGGCACGGAATTGGTGGATATATCGAAGACCAAAACTAAAGCGGCACAAAAGAAAACGAATGCAAAAGGTAAAAAAAAAAACGGTGAAAACCAACGCAAGGAAAATTCAAGAAAGAGGCCGGAAAAACTTTGCCAAAGACCCCAACTCCGTACGCCATTTTGTTTTGGTATACGCAGTTTTTCCTGCTGCTGGTTGGGGGGGAAGAAACGGGGCGAGTATTTAGAGTCAATCAAAATAACAAACAACAAAGAGAGACTGAGACTGAGAGGGAGACAGCGGAGTGAGAGAGAGTCTAAATTTACCGGCTTGCAAGCTTACAGGATGCAAAAAAAAATGTCCCAAAAATCCGGGAAATTTCACAACACTCCAACGGTTCATCCTAATGCGTAGTTGCGTATCTCATTCCCCGTCTCTCTTCCTCTCTCTCTCTCGCTCTCTCTCGCCCTCTCTCGCTCTCCGCCCCTTTGCGCCCACAAAGCTTATGCGTTTTTCGTTTTTCGTGAAAACTTGGGCCGGCAATAACAGAAAATTGCGTAGTTCGAATGCGTAGGGTGGTTTTTCCGAGTCAAGAGTGCTTACTGCTTTTCCAGCAGGAAGGAGGGTGGGGAAACCCCAACCCCTAATGGGTTTTCCCAACCACCCAACGACCCAAGACTGTAATGCGAGGCTACCTTTTGGGCTTTTGCGTTGTTACTCATCGCTCGCTGGTTTCTTCGTGGAAAAATGCGTAATGCAGGTTGTCAAGTTCTCGTATAAAACCGAACCGAGTCGGTGGGGCAGGGGGGGGTTGGTAAACTACATATGTATGTATGTATGCATGCAATTTTTGATAGTGAAAAGGCCCTCACCAAACTCTTCAAATTGTCCACTCATTGTTCAATGCACACAATTAAATATTTATGATTTTCTTTCAAGTCTATAAGAAATGTGATTAAGTGGGAAATATTTTTGGATTTATAATTAATGTCTTCAAATCTCTTTTTCAATTTAGCTTTTAAATAGTTAGATACTTTTTTTTACGTTGTTTCAACTAAAAATTGTTGTGGAGTAATTTTAAAAATCTTTGATCCTGAGTTTTAAAGAGTTTGATAATATTCTCAAGGCGTTTGGACTGAACAATTGTGGTGTCATTTTTGTTGATATCTTTAATTGAGAGCTTTCTAAATAATTGTCAAATTTAGTTTGGTTATTTTCGAAAATAGTGAATTCAAGTTTTGAAGTGTTTAAAACTAGAAAACTTTACATCTTCTGCAATGAATGCAGAATGAATGTTTTGTTTTAAAACAAAATTAACTTTAACTAAGAGCAGTCCACAATTTTAAAAAAGTTTTTGCAAAATCTGAATTTTAAATTACAAAATTAATATTTGCATTGGAATTATTTGTGAAAAAACGCTTTCGCAGAATTAGACGACAATTTAACAATGAACAAATTTAAACCACAAAATCATGCAATAATTGTTTTTTTAATTTTATTTTTTTTATTTAGCGAATATAATTTCATTAAACTTTTCAAATCGTTTTCTATCAATAAAAACAATAAAATTGATTAATTTTACGATCAATTTAAATGCATTTTTAAAGAAATATGTGAGCTAAAAAATCACACTAATTCTTAAAGAATTAATTGTGGCATTAAGATGCTTTCTTTGAATACGTTTGAGCATTATTTCTTACACATAAATATTTATTTATATTTAGTTTTATTTTTAATTTACTGATTAATTATTATTATTATTTTGAAACATTAATTTTCAAGTAATATTTCTAAACGAAAGAGTTCTGATTAGCTTTACTAATCGCTGCTTATTCTATTCCAATAAATATTGTATCGCAGATTCATCCACAACCAACATGGTCTACTATCCCGCTAATCAGCTGCTTATAAAGACGGAGCAACCAAGTCAGACGCAGTTCTGCCTGCAGGCGCCACTGACTGCAGCGACTGGTGGCGGTATTGGCGTTGCGCCACCTAGCGGTCAGCATGAGCACTACGAGCTGTTGCAGACGCCGCAGCAGCGACAAATGCAGCTGCAACAGCAACAGCAACAACAGCAGCAACAGCAACAACAACAGCAACAGCAAATTGTCAATTATCAACTGGCACTGCAACAACAACAACAACAACAACATGATAGTATTACAATTACAACAACAACAGCAGCAACAGGAGCAACAACTACAGCAGCAGCAGCAGCAGCAGCAACAACAACAACAACACAGCAGCGCATTAAAACAGAGCTGCCCATGACGTATGTGGGGGGTGCTGCTGCCACAACGAAAGCGGCCACAGTTGCCACGGCCCGCAAGCCGAACGGCAACAAGCCGCAGTTTAAGTGCGAGCAGTGCGGCATGACCTTTGGCAGCAAGTCCGCTCACACTTCGCACACAAAATCGCATGCCAAGAATGCTGATCTCGCCATGGGTCTGAAGAGTGTCGCCATTGGTGGCGCCTCCTCCTCCTCCTCCTCCACATCCTCCATCCACTCCTCCGCACCGATTGAGCTGAACGAGGCCGGTCTGCCGCTGGGCATACCCAAGAGTCCGACCATCAAGCCGCTGGCCAATGTCGCCGCCGGCGCTGATCCCTATCAGTGCAATGTCTGCCAGAAGACGTTCGCGGTGCCTGCCCGCTTGGTAAGTACTTGCCACTAGAGTGTGTGTGTGTGTGTGTATGTGTGTGTGTGTGTGTGTGTGTATATGTGTGTGTGTGTGTGTGTGGGTTGTGCTTATTATTGTTTAAGCGGAATTATAAATATTTAAAGAGTCTAACGCATCGACAAAATTATAATCTAGTTAAAATCTGAAAATGATTTCAATAAAATATGAAAGACATAATAAAAAATACAAATATAAACAAAATAAAACGAATTAAAAACGTTTAAATAAATTTAATATTGAAGCATTTGTTAATATTTTAATCTTTCTAAACATTTAGAAATTATAAATAAATAACTTAAACTTTAATTTTTTTAATTTATATATACACTTTATATATTTTTTTTTAGTTTTCAAAAGTTTTTTTAGCAATTTATTTGAAAGTAATTTTGACTTCAAAAAGTTTAAACGAATTTATTTTCATTGAAAATAAAATAAAACAAACATATGAAAAATGAATTGCGTATTTTTAATTTTTTAATTCAAAATGGTCAGTTTATTTTTTATGTAAAATTTAAACTATAATCTTGTTTTATTCATCCGGTGTTTAGGAATTAATTCAATTAAAAGAAATAAAATAATTGCAATTTTTTTTTTGTTTTTTTTGGTCCTAATTCTGATTAAAGTTAATTTTTTTTAAATGAGTTTTCATAAAAATAATCTTAAACTTTTTTATATAAATTCCTTACACTTTTCAATCAATTCAATTAGGACTGAACAATAAGTTCAACTGAGGTATTTTGCTAAACTTAATAATAATAAGGCGAAGTCGAATAAGAAAAGTGAGAAGAATAAATAAAAGACAAGAGAAATAATGCCAAGCGCTTTTTGAATTTTGCAGATCCGCCATTATAGGACGCACACGGGGGAGCGTCCGTTCGAGTGCGAGTTCTGCCACAAGCTGTTCAGCGTCAAGGAGAATCTGCAGGTGCATCGACGCATCCACACCAAGGAGCGACCCTACAAGTGCGACGTGTGCGGCCGGGCATTCGAGCACTCCGGCAAACTGCATCGCCATATGCGTATCCATACGGGCGAAAGGCCGCACAAGTGTTCCGTCTGCGAGAAGACCTTCATCCAGTCCGGCCAGCTGGTCATCCACATGCGCACCCATACCGGCGAGAAGCCCTACAAGTGCCCGGAGCCCGGTTGCGGCAAGGGATTCACATGCTCCAAGCAGCTCAAGGTGCACTCGCGGACGCACACCGGCGAGAAACCGTATCATTGCGACATCTGCTTCCGGGACTTTGGGTACAATCATGTGCTGAAGCTGCATCGGGTGCAGCACTATGGCGCCAAGTGCTACAAGTGCACCATTTGTGACGAGACGTTCAAGAACAAGAAGGAAATGGAGGCACACATCAAGGGCCATGCCAACGAGCTGCCCGAGGATGAGGTGGAGGCGGCGGTGGCAGCAGCTGGCGTTGCCACAGCAACCAGTGGCGGCTCCTCCTCGTCCATGGCCAGCAATTCGGAGAGCAGCAACAATTCGCCGCCCAGTTCGCCGCCGGCGGTGAAGAAACCACGTCAGCCACGTGCCTCCAAAGCTGCAACAGCTTCAGCTTCAGCATTAGCTGCTTCTGCTGCCGTTGCCAGTGCTTCCACTGCTTTCATTGCTCCATTCTCGCCCAGCTCTGCATCGTCCACATATTCGCCGGCGAGCAGTGCTCTGGCCTCACCGCCACCAGCACAATATTTGAACAATATCTCAGCCAGCGAGCCGGACGCACTGAGTCGGGACAGTGGCGTTGCCAGCGCCCAACTCCAGCCCAGCTATGCGGATGAGGAGCTGCCCACGGATCTGAGCATGCAACAGCCGTCGACGCAGTCGCCAATTATCTACTATCAGCCACAGACCAGTTTAGTCGAGCTGCCGGCCCAAGCACCCACAAGCACGACCTGCAATCCTGTAATTCCCCCCACTCCTGGCCACACCATCAATCCGGCGCTGCTCGAGGCGGCCAGTTTGGCGCGTCGCGATCACAGCGAGGACAACGACGAGGATGTTCAGGCAGCTGCCTGGCAAATGATGCAACTGCGACGTGGTCATGCAGTCACGCCCACAGCCACAGCCACAGCCACAGCCACAGCCCAGCCAACGCCCACGCCTATGTCTACGGCAACACAGCCGCCAAGCCAAAGCCAGCCCACGTTGCATGTCAGCGATCTGGCGGCCAACTACGATGACACGCATGAGGCGAACGTGCTCATCGAGCACTTCAAGCGCGGCGATCTGGCGAGGCATGGACTCCACAAGGGCTATGCGCCGGTGCCCAAATATGAGTAAGCATTCCAACCACTGAGATTCTATCTTTAAGTCAAGCTTTTGCTTTTACAAAAGAAACAACAATTTATATTTTAAGGCTTTATTTTACTTTAATTTACTCAATTTACTCAAATCAAACAGCAAAAAAAAAACAAATTTCTTTAAATATTAGCAACTTTAATTCGATTTACTGCAACTTATAAATTGCTGAGCTTTTTGAATTTAACATTTCTTGGCGCGCTCTAAAAGCACACTTAACTGTAATTCGCAAAAGGTGGCAACACTGTAACAACAATCAGCTGCTAAACAAACCATTTGAGTACGAAGTGAAAACTTTGAATGCATAAATAATTATTTGCATATGTGTTTGTAAATTTACACTTTAAATAATACAAATATTTAAATTTACCTAAACTTTAAATAACTAAAATAATTATTAACTGCTGCTTGAGCAACAATACGCAGATTGAGTAAATAAGTAGACATTTAATTTGATTATTTATTGCAACGATATTAACGAATTTTTCGTTTTGCGCTTACAGATCTGCCCTGCCCAATCCGGATATTGTGCGTCGCGTCGAGGCTGCGATTGGACTGCGCTCCAGCACGGAGTCGCCGGAGCGCAGCTCGTCGCCGGAGAGCGATTCACTGATGATGGCCGATCGGAATGTGATGACGCTGCCGCTGCGCAAGCGCAAGCATTATATGAACGAGGGCGAATCCAGCAATGGAGGCGGCGTGTGCAGCAGCAGCGCCGGTGGCGGCGGCGTCGGTGGCAACAACAGTGCAACAGGTGCTAACGATGGCGCCACAACGAGTGGCACAACGGATGCAGCGAATAATGCCAGTGCCGGCTCCAAGGTGATGCGCTTGAACTCTGTCATCCAGTTTGCCAAGGCCTCGTAGTGTGGACTGTGTGGGCTTCAAGCCGCCATCAATCAGCATAAAGACTGTTCAACAAATTCTAACTGAAATTAGTTTTACTTTATCGACAGACAGACGGATAAATGTTTGTGTTTTTGTTTTTAGCAGCAAGAAATGCCAAAAGTATTATAAAAAAAAAAAATTAAGAAATTTGTTTAAAAAAAGAATATGAAAAAATTAATATCCTATTACGTTTTTACACAATATGCATATTTATGTATGTACGTTTTAATTCAAGGATTTTGTTAAATGTTTCCTTTCTTTGAAATTTGTGTTTGTGCGTGGTATTTTTTAATTAGTCGCATTGCAGAAATTGGCATTGTATTTGAAAACGAAAGCGAAAGTAAACAATGAAATCCAATCCATAGAAATTAAAAACAAACAAAAAAAAAAGAAAAACAAATATAATAACAATAATAAGCTACGTACATAATTAAATACTATATATATTTAAATATTTATGCTAATTAAAGCCATATTGGCAATATGCAGCAGCAGCAAATACATACAATTAATATACATACATACAATTCTAAACATACATATTTATAAATGCAATTATATAATTATGGCGCGCCCATTAAATCATAATATGATTAAGTAATCATCTTAACAACAACAACAAAAACAAAAAAATCAATTTGATATGCATTTTATATTTTATACAAGCAAGAAAATATGAAGAAAAAAAAAGAAGAAAAAGAGGAAAAAAAAAACATGCAACAAATGAAAGAAATGCACTTCAAATGCAAACACAACAATTCAATACACTATTTTATTATACTTACATACGGAGAATAATGAACTGATAAGCAAAGAGCAAGCAAGCGTAATTAAGTTTAAATTTAACAAACCAAACAACAAAACAAAACAAAACAAAAAAAGAAATCTATGTAAAATCGCATATTCCGAGTGCGCCATAAATAATTTTTTGTAAACGCTAAGTAATATATACATATAGTTATAAATTGTAGCATGAAATATTACAAAGCAAACGCAAGCGAAAAAAATAATAATAAAACAAACCAATCGTGAAAATAATAAAATAATGTAATTTTCATTCAAATAGAAATGGGTTAATTTTTACCACACATGCCAGAATTCCAATTGGAGTAAACGAGTCAAATTCAGATATATATATATATATATATGTATATATATATAATATTCAATTTATTGCTATATATCTGCACTTCATTCACCTGTTTTATATTTGTTTTTAGTAAATATCATTTCGATTGCAAGCTATTTCCTGTCATAACAATTAGCAGCGCTAACGAGTAACGATTAATTTGAGATAATTGCATAACCGGAGCAAATTATGATACAATAACGGAAATTACAGCGAGAGCAATTTGCGATAAGGCAGCCGCCACACAAACAGACAACTATACACTTAAAATAATTAGTGGGAGGAGCATGGGCGAGGGCGGTGTGGTGCGGCAGCCCTATTACAAAACTAACACACACACGCACACACACACACACACACACACACACACACAGTTGTTGCTCTTTTTTATGAACTAATAATGCAAATTGATTTAGCTGGTCCGACGGCAGTGTGGCACAGTCTTCAAATGCCAATATAGAGCAGAACACAAACACCACGAATATCATCGCAATCATGAAGACGATGGCAAGCCAGGCGGGAATCGTGCCTGCAATAAAACCAGAAGAGAGAAATATGTTTTCAATGGTTTCTTTGGGATTGACTACTGGTTGGTTAGTTGGTTACTTACGCCGCTGCGGCAGACTGTGTATGCACACTTTATTGTCCACGGATATGGAGAGCACTGCGGCCTCCGTGTCGCTTGAAATGGGCGGACCCTCCTCGTTGGTAATGGGCAGAAACTGCAGGCCGGTCACAAACATCGAGTGAGCATGGGGAATGTGCAGCACACGCTGTTTACCAAGCAGATAATTAGATTAACATTTGTGTATATTAATAGTTTCTATTTTCAACTATTAGTATAAAACTATGAATCCGTCTGTCAGTCTGTATCTATGCAAACTTGTCTCTGGGCGTGGAAACTATCCTGATGAAACTTTTAATGCAAATATGTTCCACAAGCGTCATATTCAAAATCAAACTTATACATAAAGATAGATTTATACAAGGATAGATTTTTTAAGAGAGATCTGATTTAAAATTAGCAAAACAATAAAACGTTCACCGCAAAATGTAGCATTTTTGGTTGTTAATGTCGTAATTGGGTTACGATAGTTTTTGAGTCTACTATTATCAAAATACTAATTTGGAAAAGTCTAATATAATAATGCAAAACCTGATAAGCATCGATAAAGTATGAGTCTATACAAAATATCTTCCATAATCGGTCGATAAGAAGATTCTTGTTTGAATTTCTTTGTGAGCATATTTTGCAAGCTTCTAAAATGTTGAGATGAATATATTATATACTATATTATATATATATATATACCTATTGATCTTTTATCTGGCCACTATCTACCTTTTTAGTATGCATTCAAGAGATTCGCTCACCTGCAGACTAAACGCTATGTACATGGATACGCTGCCCGAGAACATGGTGCCGATGGCCACAAATCTGCCATCGTCTCGAACGGCCAGCGAGGAGAGACTCTCGTCGATGGGGACAGCGGTGCGGAGCTGGCCATTCGCACAGTCCCATTGCTGCAGATAGCCGCGCTGCTTGCCCACCTTGCCCAGCGGATTGGTGATGGTGAACAGCCTGTAGTTGTCCTTGTGCGCCTCGACTGTGCCGTAGCGGCAACGCTTGAATAAGTATTTGGAACCCTCGGGCGTCTGCCATTGCAGCTTGTGATGCTGCTTGCCCGTGCTCAAGTCCCACACAATGCCCTGGGCATCCTTTGAGATGCTCACCACGTATTTGCAGTCGGGACTAAAGTCAACATCGTCGATTTCCTTTGTGTGCGCCGCCAGCTCTGCGCTCAGCTTCATCTGTGGAAAGCTCCAAACGCGCAGCCGCCCATCGGTGCCGCCAGTGGCCATCAGTCGCCCATTGCCGCTGATGCGCACCACACGCTGCAGCGGCTCGGAGCTGCTCAGGAAATCCGTTTGCACCACATCCGCTGCCTGAATGTCGAAACGCAGACGCTGGAACTGCTTAAGTATATCCGCTGTGGTTGTGGGCTTGCTGCTGCTGTTGCCACCAGTGTGTCTGTTGTGTCCATTGGGTAACGCCTCAACGCCAGAGTGGCCAGCAGCCCGTTGCCTCACTCCATTCTCATGTGGACGCTCCACGGGCGCCGGCTTCCTGTCGTCCTCGGCCTCAATGCGCGGCTGCACAAAATACATTTGGCAATGCGCCTCCTGGCCGGCGCACAAATAGGATCGTCTGTCACTGTTCCGCACTGCGAAATTCATGACTACATTGGCGCCCGTCTCGTGGCGCAGCACCTCCTTCGCACAGAAGTGGCTGCCATTGTGGTAAAGCTCATAGATTTCCTAAAGAAAAACAAACAAATCGTTATTAGTTTGTGTGCATAAACAGGTGTTTTAATAATAAGATTAATGCTGGCATTTTATTGAAGACAAATATTTATATGTAAATTGCAGTTTAAGGCTTTTTTTTGTAGGTGTTTTTAATAAATTAATTAAGATTAAAATTGACTACAATAGCTTTAGGAAACTATAACTAACGAGTTAAATTGCTTTTTAAAAAACCTTGAAAATCGAGTGGAAATATTTAAATATAATTCGCTGGTCAGACAGGTTTTTTTGGCATGTGTTTTTAAATGCAAATAGCTGCATTTTAAAGATTGCATCCCAAATGTGGGGAAATATAAATAACGAACTAAATGGATTTTTAAAAAACCATGGAAACGGTCAGAAAATCGCAGAGAAATTTGAAGTTTAGTTTGAAGCTAAAATGAGACTTGGTTGACTTGATTATCAATTATTTTAGCTAATCACTATGCTTATTTTAGGTGCGTATTAGATTGACCTATTTGAAATTGGAGGCACTTACAAATCCATTTGCAACGCCTGTTTTGCTGGAGCCGCCGCCGCCGGCAACGAGAATGTGGCGACTGGTGAGCATGTCCACCGCATACAGGGGGAAATTGACGCGGGCCAGCAGGCCGTCGCTGGGCCTGCGTCTGGGTGCCATTATCAATAATTAATAATTATCGAGCGAGCGTTGATTCTTTTTGTTGTTGTCGATGTCTTGCTCTATTTTTTCTATAATATTTTTATCAGCCAATCTGAGTCAGGCGCATTTAATTGATTGACGGTTCGTTTTGTACAAAATATGAGGAGTTTCGTTGCACTTGCAAGTCTTGTCTGTTGTGTCACTATTTAATCCTAAAAACCGTTGTGCATTGTTTACTATTTATACTACTAATATTGTTAATTTTCCATTTGTTTGCCGTGAGTCGGTGTCGTGAAAGTCGTCTAAAATCCACGTACACTTGAACCGATTTGAGCATTCACTAAGCAGCGCAGCTGTTTGCCACTCACAGCGAAACGTAAATGACAGTGCTGCCAGTACAACTTATTTTTTAAAGATTAATTAATTATCCATTTCTACAGTGTCTAATGCCCTCCTCAACAGCATAAAACATATTTGTAACGACATTTCCAACGACGTTTATTCATTTGAAATGAAATATTTTAAATTGGAGTTCATAATTTTTTGGACAGCTGTTGCTATTTTCTATCGATAACTCTTGGAGCTTAGTCTCATTAAAATATCGCAGCTCTTATTGCATTTGTAATTTGCTTGTTTTTATTCCCAAAAAGTGGAATGAAATTTGGAATAGAAGGGCTATATTTTTTTCTGAGCGTAGATGGTGGCTAAGGTGGTCACTCTCTGTAGTTCCATTCTATGACTCGTAGTCATGCATGCTAGCTTATAGAAACAAGCAGACGAACACAACTTATAAATGAAAGAGGGTGAAATATACTGAAAATCGAATCTGCATCAAACTGTATTTCAAAAGGAAATATGATATATATATTTAAAATCAAACCAAACTGCACTTAATTTAAATACGGAATTTTTGAATTTGAACTAGTTGATTTGAATGTTGTTCATCTACAGATACGGCTGTCTGCTATCGATAACAGTAGCTATCGAGCTGGAAACAGCCACAGAGAAATCGCAGTACTGTTTATGTTAATTTGCTGACATAAATAAAGCAGTTCTGTTTCGCTTATTTGACGAATATTCAAGTGCAATATATGTAATGGTTGAGAGACGAAGATTTCGCAAATTATCAGAGCTATCAGGCAGCGATGAAGCAAATGATCCGCTGGAGGCACAACTTGAGATTGGTCCCACTAAAATTGAACAGGATATAAGCAGCGACTATGAGAGCAATGATGAAGTGCAGCCACAGTACAAAAGGACACGCATTGAGAAGGATCTACCAAGGAAGTAAGTGACTTGTAAAATTAAACAAAATCGCTTGCAACAATTTTGATTTTCAGCCAGCTTTTGCGTGTTAAATTAAGTGCTCTCTGAGCTCAAATTGGAGAAGCGCAAATTCCGTTAATATTTGAGGCAGTTATTGTAATTAAATTACAAGTGTATATATAAATCATATGTTTAGTTAGATATTGATATCCATCCGGCGTGCTCCAATTTTTGTCAATAACGAAAACGGAAAAGTTTTGCGTAAATCGGAGCACGCACAAAATATTCGTTAGGCTTTCGGCGAATTGTGATTTACATATGCAGTGCTATAAAACGCAGCACAAAACTGAGCGAAAACTGTTTTAAATTATTTATGTGTGGCAATGTGCAACACTGCTAGAGAGATAGTTAAAAGAAAAATGTAAGTTAAATTTAAGTATAACATTCTTAATATTTAAGTTAAATTATCACATATTTCTTAACAACTTTCTATGCAACAGACGGAAGCATAAGAATCGCGATCAGTCAAATACTCTCATCGCATTCATGGAGCAAAACCCGGAAATAGCCAAAGGACATGTGAAAGGCGAACGATTCGCCTTCGATGCGAAATGGTGCACTTTGGTGGCGGATTTGAATGCCGATGGACCTCCATGCAAAAGTGTAACAGCTTGGAGAAAAGTATTCAGCATTGAGAGATATAAATATTTAAATAAACATATTAATGTATTCGTAGCTCTGGTCGGAATGGAAGATGAAAATCAGGAAGAAACTGTTCCAAATGAAAAAGAATACAGCTGGATTGGAAAGCGGGTGCCTGTCTGTTTTTTTGACGCCCAACGAGGAGTCCATTGCCCAAGTGTGCCGCTTCTATGATAATGTGGAAGTTGTTCAGTGTGGCAAGTCCTTCGGTTGCTCTAAGGACAACGAAGAGCGTAAATCCCATGCTGAGAGTCGGAATTCTTCGAAAGTTGATTATAATTCGCCGCCCAGCGAGGAAGCCATTTCTGAATTGTGCGGCTTCTTTGGATCTGGCGATGATGCTGAGCACAAAACAGACATTAAAATGCCAAAGCAATCATCAACCAATGACAATGCTGACAAATTTGCTGACTTTGAACCGGATATCTTCGCAAGGAATCAAAAACGGCCTCGTGAAGCGGAAAGTCTGCAAGAATTTTGCAGTACGCAGAATGATTTAATGACCCGTGTAGCTGACACCTTGGACGCAATACGCTGCAACATGGGTGAGCAGACGAGTGTAATGCAGCAGCACTTCAAAAGAATGGAGGGAATCGAATTGAGAAAACTGGAGGCGATGAAATGCTTTAGGAAATAGTATTCAATCTTAAGCTAAGATATAATTAGTTATGGTATTATATTATCTAAACACAAACAATGTGCGTGTACACCCTTTTTTCAGACGTGAGCTTGTAAAACTCTTCTTTGACTGCGTACTAAATTTAAATAATATTTTAAATTAAACCTTCACGCGCTGCTGCTTCGTTTACTGATTGCCATTCGCTGCGCAGCTGCACCGATTGATATCGATATATCGATATGTATATATGCGTAGCGAGTTGGCATGTCCAGCACCACATAGAAGGCTTTTGTTATTTACTGAGTGCTTGTTTATATTATTTGAATTAAATAAATGCGAATCAAGGCAAAGTTTATCAACAACAAATGGAGCTCTCGACAATGCTAGACATGACCAAGGCTGTAGACGTAAGCCGAATCAAGATGGAGGCTGTGGACTGCAATGCTGCTGTTGCCGTTGCTGCTGCTCCTTCACATATTTTACCACAGCAATTAAATTGGCAATTGGCGCAGAGCAGCAACGCCGCGGAATGCATCAAAATGGAGCAGGATCCGCGAGTAATCTGGCAGAGCAGCGAGGCGATGGCCAGTTGTCAAATGCAGCAGGAAGCGGAGGTAGTACGAAAATAATTGATTGCCGTAAATACATAAATTAATTCAAGTTTTAATTTGTTTTTTTTATTTATTTATTTTTTTAATTATTGCAATTTGGAGTTTGATTGCTGTGCAGCAATGCCAACAATGTCACAGTAATTATTCGATTATATAATTAAATAGAGTAACTCGTGTGCTCACAAACAGTACTTTTTCATTCAACGTGCTAATTACTATCAATTATCATTACTGCAAAGCGTACAAATAAATGTGCAATATCTAATTACAAGTGTAAAGGGTATATTTAAAATGCACTCTATTTAAGCAAAAACTATTCTATTTCAGTATATATCCGATTGTGATATGGACTTGAAGGACTGCAATCGGCAACGGAAGTATCCTGGCAAAAGGACTGCTGAAAATTCGCCAGCAAAACGTAAAAGAAAATGAAATTGCCAGAAATATTTCGTTTTTTGGCAATATCGAAAGAGTGAGTTGACCAAAAATATAATTTTCAATTATATTAGTAATTTCTTTATATTGCTTTCAGGTGCAGGACTCGAATGCCAAGCCGGGAGCGATAAGTGCCACTTGCAATGCATGCCACAGTCGCATCAAAGGCTTCGTCACAGTTACCTCCAATTTCATAAAGCATCTGCGTCTGAAGCACTTCGAGATCCATGCCGCATTCATCAGCGCCAAACAAGTCGGCAATACCGAAACGCTGGAAGTGCATGAGACCGAATCCTTTGACCACAGAGTTATGTCCTATATCATAGATAGTGCTGCACCCCTGTCTACCGTTGAGGAGCACAGCTTTCGCAATATGTTCAAGGGCACCAATTTGCGGGTGATGAGTCGCTCGAAACTGGAGTTGCGACTAGATGCACGCTTTGGGCAAATGTGCGAGAGCATTAAGAATGTGATTGCCACACACAAATATGTCTGCACATCGGCCGATATCTGGTCGCATAGGCATTGTAGCTACTTCGCCTACACCTGTCACTGGCTGGACCAAAAGTACCAACGGAAATCAACAGCATTGGCCTGCCGACGATTTACGGGCGATTATGCTCAAATTGTGGAAATGATGAGTAGCATTAACACCGAATACGAATTAAACAATCTGAAAATTGTGGCAACAGTTACGCATAATGGCTCGAATTTTGCAAAAGTATTTCGCGAATTTGGCATACAAAATGACAATAGCTATGATGTTGAAAGCGATTGCTGCCATGCGGATGTCGATGCTGCCTCAAAAGACTTGGCCTACAACACTTTACCAAATCACATTCAATGTGCCAGCCACACTCTAAATTTGCTGGCATCAAGCGATTTTGTGCAACTCCTTGGCGAAGATAAAGCGTTGAGGGAGCGTCACTCAAAGGTATGCAAGAAAGCCACAATTATTTCTATACTTATTGTTCAACAATTTTCTTTTTCTAGGTGTTTGCCAAATGCAGTGCACTGTGGCGCAAATGCAATTGCTCCAAGTCAGCCGAAATCATTCAAACAGTATTGAGTGCAGCAGCGCTAATCGCACCCATTTCGTCTCGTTGGAACTCCATATATGATGCTATTTGCTATATTCTTTCACACAAAGAGAAACTGGCTGAGCTCTGCAGCAAATTGGCGTTGCACAATTCGTGTTTCTCCGCGGGAGACATACAATATTTAGAGGAATATCGAACTCTGATGACACCCATTGCATCCACGATTGAGTTCCTGCAAATGGAGAACAATTTGTACTATGGTTGTCTCATACCCGCCCTGACATCGCTGTGTGTTAAGCTGAAAAGGATTTCCGACTCCTCGGATCTCATCGATTTGCGCAATGTGGCACTTGAGCTGCAGCTGCGATTAAAGCAGCGTTTTGCGAAATATGTGCGACTTGCTGAGGATGCGAACAGTGCTATTATCGCCTCAGTTCTCTGCCCGACAGTTAAAATGCGTTGGTTCAATGCCCTAGCCAAAGTTTCGCCACATGAGCGCAGTGCTGATGATATACACAAAATGATTATTGCGGAGGCTGTGCGGCATGCCAAGGCTACCGAAAACAATTACCAAGTGTGCCAGGAATCCGCTCATCCCAAGGAAAAAGATGATTTCTATGAGTTTGATGAAATTGGTAAGGCCAGAAAAATATATTTTGTCAATTGATATATATAAATATTATATAACTTACAGACGATGCTTGCGAGACGAGTGATTTGGATATGTCGCAGCCATCGCCGTTGCCGCCGGCAACGAAACTGGTCGATGATGTTGAGGCCCAATTTCACAGTTATCTGAGGGATTCGGGTACAGTTTTCGAGGTACTCGACAAATATCCACTTCTCCATGATTTGGCAATAAAATATAATACGCCATTGGCTTCGTCGGCGCCAATTGAACGCGTTTTATCGCTTGTGAATGTAAATAGATATGCCAGAAGATCAGATCTCTCCGATTACTCAGTGGAAAAACTAGTTTTACTAAAGGCTAATTGTACTAATTGAAACCTAATTAAGTAATTATTAGTATTGTAAGCGGCTTAGGTAACGGATGTATTAATAAACTTAGCTGTATGTGCAATAAATAATTTAATATATAAAGTTAAAACAAATAAGTTACGGAAAATACATGTGTAAGAAATTGAAATTGAATTGAGTTCATAATGTCAAATAAAACATATATGGATATATATAAGGTATTAATATGCTCTTTTGAGTATTTAATTGTAAAAAATGATCAAAATATATCACAAGTAAAAGTAAAAAATTCCAATTTAAAAGGACATTTAAAAGTTCACAGAATACGAACCAATTTTAACAATTTGCTGCTTCTTTTGCTGGCTTTTGCCAAGTTGAAATTATTGCACTTGCTTACAGTTTGTAAGCTAAATGAATAACAAAAAGCATTAAATGTCGCCGAAATTGGAGGACTGCAGCAATCCCAAATGGAGGAAAAGGACAGCGAAACTGTTGACAGCTGCAACCAGCAATCGAATCAAGCTTGGCTTCATTTCGTTAAGTTCAGCTTGCAATCAGATTGCAGGAGGCGATACTGGAAGTAATCAGGACGCAGACATCGCCACATCACCAACGGGCACACTTCCCAAATTGATTACAATGCTGCAAAAGTGCACAATTATGTATATCCAAAAAATTTAAAAATTAGCTTAAAAATTAATTTGCCTAATTGCTTTTTACTTTTTGTTATGTCGTTTTTATTCTAAAGCCACTTAAAAACTACTGAAAGGATTCCAATATACTTATTTTGACTTATAATTGACTTTTTCCTAGAATTGAATTGAAAGAAATTGGAGATGGGGTTTAGTTCACAATGAATAAAATAGATTTGTTAGTATTATAACGAAAAATAAAAAACTTTGTATGACATCCCTGAAAGTAGACTTATATTTCTGAAGTAGTCGATATGGAATTTGTGTTGTGGATTTCCAATTAACAAATAATGATAACTGATATAAACTATTAGTTTCCCAGCTTGTAAAGACTAATCAGAGACTGAGTAAGGCATTAATCAAATTTTCGCTTATTTAATTACACATTAATCCTGATTACAAACTTAATTCTTTCTTCTGAATATAATCTTTCCAATTACTTAAAGTGCTTCACATTTTTTTGAAATTACATTTCGAATTAAAGTTTCAAACCACAGATCAAACATTTAAATGAATATCTTTCTTTTAAGAATACAATAATTTGTATCAAGTCATGTTCGTCTTTGTGAATAATTAATTAATGATCCCTTTATATTATTAAAAGTACTAAAAAAGGACACCATAAATGGAATACAAATTCAAATTCACTTGCCAAATGTCTTAGGATTTGTTGCACAATGGAAATAAAGATCAAATTTTCACTGGGTTCTTAATAAACACACTTGGATTATATTTCATCATATATGTGTATATTTATGTACATTTATCATAAAATGCTTTTAGAGCGCAATTCGATTGAAACGGTAATTTATTATCTTATATGCAATATTCGCAATCTGTTCGATTGCAGGACACCACAGCAGAGGTTAGATGACGTAAAAAAGAAACCCGGATGGAAACAAAGAGCTTTTGCTTTGAGCGACTGCCAACCAACCCAATAAGGCGCAGCAGCAGCAGTCGCTGCTTTTTGCCCTCTGCTGTTGCTGTTGCTGTTGGGTGCCAATTTTGAATGCCAGCAGCGCACTTTGTCGCTGAATGTCAATTATCGTTTTTATTGCCGCCCCATTCGTTGTTATTGTTGCTGTTTCATTGTGAATCAGCTGCTGGCAGCAACTGCGGGCAGCATCTTTGTTTCAAGCTGCGCTTTACTTTCTGCTTTTGTTCAACCGCAAATGGTTAATATGTGGGAGGGGAACAAAGACGCGCTTAAAACTTGCCTCCCTCTGTTGTTGCCGTTTGGCGCCGGCGTCTGACGATGTAATTAATAAAAATAAAAATAAAAACGCCAAGACGCAAATTCAAAAATGAATGCATGTTATTTATTTTTTATGACGGTCAAGTGAAAATGAAAATTGTCGCGCAATTTGTTAGACGCCCGATTGATAACGTTTGTCTACGCACCTAAACGTGTTGAAGCTACTTACTGACCCCCACTCCCCCTTTCGTTTGGTCTTAGACAAGTTTAACAGCAATTCGATCAAAATTTCACTTTTATGTGAACTCAATTTGATTTGCCAGAAATACACACACATACTATACATAAATATATATACATATACATGAATACTTTTCTATAAAATTGCAATTGAGATGACCTCTTAGCCTCTAATGAAAAGAAAGGTAAATGAGTTGAGCTGGAAAATTTCACTGGCTTTTTGTTTAATCTTTAGCGTTGTTCTCAGCTTATTAAGTACATTTGAGTTCATTGCACCTGACTGTCAATAATACATACTATTACATACATACATATATTTACTGTATATACACATTTATGCATTTCTCATAGAAGTAAATGTTATCTCTGCGAGCGCTTTGCTATTTTCTTGATTTATAGCTAGGCTCTGCTGAAGTTGCTGGCTCCATTGCCGATAAGTAAAAATCACAAAAAACCACTCAATTTTATGGCCTGAGAGAATCTACCGTTTGCCGACTCAAACAGTTGCAATATGCGTGTGTGTGTGTGTGTTCAGCTCGGTGCCAGTATAAATCTAAGCGATGATTTCATTACAATAACAAACAATAAGAATAACAAACAAATGTACCAATTGCGCTATGCACGATTTTTGCCTGACCTGCCGAAAATGATGCTCATCACCTCAACTCTCTCTCTTTCTCTCTCTGATCCAGGCAACCAGTTTGAGCTAAAAACCGTTTCAATTTGAAATTGCCATTTGAATTTTAACCGTTTGAGCTGAACAGCACATGTGTGCAATAGTAGCTGTCATTTCACTCGCACTCGTGTGCAAAATAAAGCCACGGCGTCTGAAGCAGCTTCCCTTTGCTCAAAACAACAAACAACAACAACAACGAGCAAAGCACAGCTGTCGACGCTGCACATTGGAGCACAGTCTATATATATATGCAATTGTAAGCAAATCATTATTTATGGTGTTTTTTGAATAACAGGCAAAAAGTTTCTAAATTTAAAATTTTTTATTTAACAAGATCACTGCACTAATTTTGCAATTGAATGATAGTTTGTCTGTATCGTATATTTTTTCAACGTAGACCACTGTGCCCCCTCTTGCGATCGACTACAAAACAAAATCGTCAGCGCTTTGGCCGCTCAGTCGTTAAATTTCCAACGACACGATCGTTACAGAGCGCTGAGCGCAGTGATAAATAAATTATAACATTTTCAGTGTATATCAACTTTGTGTGGATATTTCCTGCCCAATTTTTTGGTAAGTGCAGCAGAAGCCACTTCAAACTGAAAACTGGAAAGAGTTTTCTCCGGTTCACAGTAGGCCCTTTTTCCATCTCACAGATGACCAATTTTATACGGTTAATATTTATTGCTGCCCTGTGCACCATGTTAACTTCTATTCCTGCTCACAATTGCAATTGCAAAATTACAGTTGCAATAGCAACAGCAACAAAAAAACATCAGCTGCAAAACAGAGGCGCAATAATTTTGTGCATTTGCCCTCTTTGCTTTCCCTGTTGTTGTGGTTGTTGTTGCCCTGACATGAGCCGCTGCTTTTCCTTTTCCTTTCGCCTACGCTTTGCTGCCTATTTGCAGTGCCTGACGCTGCTATTGCAATTCTTGTCATTGTTGTTGTTGTTGTTGTTGTTGCTGGTTTTGTTGCTCTTTTCTTTACTTTGAAGTAATGAGCAACTGCTTGCTATACACACACAGACACACGCACACATTCATACATACGGAGCTGCTGCTGTAACGGCCTGTCACTCTGCTTATTGGCATTGCTCTTTGTTTGCTGTTCCTGCTCTGTGTTCTGCAAGGGCGTCTTTCTCGCAGTGGAGTGTTTTATGCATTTCGCTTTTGGCCTGTGGGCACTTTTCGTCGTAACGGAGCAACAAACTGCGATCTGAAAGAGTAAACTAGCAGCGAGGGCTGCTCATAAAGTACTTGACTTGTTGAACATCTCAGGGGCAATAATAAATGTTGACCGTGTCTTTTTCAATTAGTCATCTGTGAGAATACTTGATATGACAATATTTAATGTAGATTAATATATATAGAAGGTAAAGGCAATTAGAAAATAACGGTTATAATTTGTGCGTAGCACATTTTATTACATATCAATTTGTGTATATATTTTATTCTTATATATATATATTTTAAATTTTTTTAACAGAAATAAGAAATTGCAGAAATAAATAGTGTATTTAAATTATTATTTTTAAATACTTTAGTTTCATGTTTACTAATTTTTTGTTGTTTTATTTTATGAATTTTAATTTGCAGTAACAACTTTAAACGTATTTGTTCGTCCAAAACACCCCCCTAAAAAACAGTCAACCAAAAATGGTGAACAACACTATTGAAACCGAAGGTAAGTTTTTAAGTATTTAAATCTTTGCCATAATTCTTAAAAAATGTTTTAGCTTAAATTCTTCTTTTGTATCTGTAATATTTTTTTTTGTTTTCTTTTTATTTGAGTTTTAGTGTGCTGAACATTTGTTTGTGTATCTTTTACGTTTCGGTTTGTTTTTGTTGCACTGCTCATTTATAGTGCGGGCGGGCACAAAAGCTGCCACGGCTCGTTGCGTTGCAGATGGGAATTGTTGTTGCGATTGTTGCTGCTTTAGTTTGCATTTGCATAGCAATCATATAAAAAATGCATGGCAAATAAAATGAAATTCATGCAGAGAGCATTGTCGTTTGTGGCACGGTAAAGTATCTGTTGGATACAAAATGCTAAAGCGAAACGTTGGCGCCGCAGTCGTGTTGGATGCAACTGCTGCATCTGCAGCTTTGCCACTGTTGCTGCTGCTGCTGCAAGTCGAGTGGCATAGATTACGCGCTATTGTAGCCTAAATACGTTGAGTGCGCATCCAGCAGACACACGAATATGACTACAAACTACAAGTAACTTGAAAGCGTTGTTGTTGTTGCCTCGCTCGCATAAAGCTGCAACAGTAGACTAACCAACGGCGCCCAGACCCCCACCCCCCTGCACCACCTTCCTCTCCCTAGCTCCCCTTAAGCTGCGCAGCAATTGTGACAATTTTATTGGAAATGACATGAAGTGTTTAGCAGGGTTTCTTCTGCTGCTGCCGCTGCTGCCGCTGCTGCTGCTGCCTGGGTGGGTGGTGTTTCTGCCGCACGTATTATAATCTCGACGTTCCTTTCGCTCGCACAAAGAGCCTGCATTATGATATTGCATAAAATATGCACAGATTTGCAGTAAATTTGATGCCAATGGCGTTGTTGTTGCACGCAGATTTTAGCATGGAACATGCAACGTTTTGTTGTCTATTGAAATGTAGTTGAAAGTATCTACAAGATACTTGCCGAACAACTAGTTATGGGATCGACTTAGTTATGTATATTGTATACAGTTAATAAAGATTTTTAAAAGTTGCTTGTAGTGTTTGAGGTTGCTGTATGAAATACTTTGAATATTCATAGCTGTTAGAGTGTATATAAAATTACCTTTAAAGTATCTTTACAGATACAATACCTACGTGGTGCTAATATCGCGTACAACAAATACTTTCACTTTTTTGTTCAGCCGTGTATCTATTGGACATCCATCTGAGCTGCCCTTGCTCGTGTGTATCTCTATAAGATGAATTTACTGCCAACTACAAATTATGGAGTCTTAAAGTCGGTGCCACAACCTTTTGGGCGCCGCCCTTGGCCCAACAGTCCTTTTGGGCTAGTCGGCCTTCCAATGCGCCGCTATCTTTTGCAAGTTGCAAGTCATGACAAATTGCTGGCAAATTGCTTGGCATTTGTTGCTGCCTGCTGCCTGCTGCCTGCTCCCAGTTGTCTGCCATGGGTTGTTGCACTCTGTGGTTGCTGCCGCTGTTGTGGTTGTTGTTGCTGTTGCTGTTGTTGCTTTTAATGCACTCAACATGCTCGTTAGTTGTTAGTTTGAGTTCGAGTTTGAGTTTGAGTTTTTCGATAATGGCAGGCAAATCGGATCTGGCTGACAATTCCGCTACCGGTTCAAATACCTAAGTCAGAGCAACCCAAACGCAACCCAATCTATTCAGCCATCGAGTAGATTCCGACTGCTATCTGATTAAACTATTCGCATTGATTGTCAAGTTCGGCTAGAAACTAAACTGCATTTGCAACTGATTGGCTTGGGGAGGAACTTTTGCACAGGCTCTCAATTTTCCAATGCGAGAGTAAAATAAATTTGTTTCGGAATTTATGTTTGGTAGTCTGTTTGTTTGCCATAGTTGAAAGTTGCTGCTGCTGCTGTTGCACTTCATTTCGAGCAGACAGACAGAGAATAAATATGCTCTCATCTCCATTGAACAAATACTTTGAAACTTCTTTATATTTTCGTCTTTTTTTTTTTTTTGCTGCAGCTGCTCAATTGCGGCTCTACTTGAATTTGATTCGAATTGATTTGGCATGTTTTGAAACCTTGAAATGGGTCAGCGCACAGGAAAAGTGTTGCATCTGTTAAGCGGGTGTCGTCACGAGACTCTATTAAGATGACAATGCGCCGATAAGCTGCTTAAATGCATCTGGTGTCGGACTAGAGATGCAGTTTCCAATGCTGTTCCTTTTATTCTTGTGATGCGATGCAAGGATTTCACTTAAAAACAAGGCAAGATTGTGAAGTGATGCGAATTTTAGTTTAAATTTAGTATTCCACTTTAGTACGTATCCGGTGCACTTAATCCAATTTTATACGATTTATATATATAAACTGAATTTTTGCTCATGTATCTTTTGAATTGTATTCACCACGTAGAGAAAAGTATTTATTTATTTATTTTTTATTCGGTTGAGTTCGGCTTCTAAAGGCTAAAATTAATTATATTTTGTTGAATAAATATTCCGTTTGCGTTTTACAAATTCGATTAGCCGATTCCGTTTTGGAATTTAAAACGGTTAATTTTGCTAAAGGATTTCGGTACCGGCTTAAATTTAAAAATAGTCAGTTTAGTTTAGTGATGAAAGTTAAGATTAAATTCTGAAAAATACTACATTTGACTGCGAAACACTGGATCGGCCTGCATTTTGGGGGCGGGCTTCTTGGTCATGCCGGCGAGCAGTTGCTTCAGCTTTACGATGGCTTGGCCGGGATTCAAATTCTTGGGACAGGTGTTGGTGCAGTTGAGGATGGTGTGACAGCGATAGACCTTAAATGGATCCATCAGCATGCACAGACGATGATCGGTGGCCTCGTCCCGTGAGTCGATAATCCAGCGATATGCCTGCAGTAGAATGGCCGGTCCCAGATACTTGTCACTGTTCCACCAGTACGATGGACAGGCGGCCTGGCAGCAGGCACACAGGATGCACTCGTAGAGGCCATTGAGTCGCTCGCGATCCTCGATGGCTTGCAGATACTGCGCCTTGCCGACTTCCCTGTTGACGTCCTTGCGCTGGAGCCACGGCTCAATGGATTGATACTGCTGATAGAATCGAGACATGTCCGGTACAAGATCACGTTTCACATACAGGTGCGGCAGTGGATAGATCCGGCATATCCTGCCCGGCTTCCTGTCGATCGCCTGGATGCAGGACAACGTGTTCAGCCCGTTGATATTCATTGCACACGAGCCACAGACGCCCTCACGGCACGAGCGACGAAACGTGAGTGTCGGATCCATTTCGTTCTTGATCTTGATGAGGGCATCCAAGATCATGGGGCCGCAATTATTCAAATCTATCTCGTATTTCTGCAGTTTTGGCTTATCGCCAGGCTTCCAGCGATATATTTCAAAGGTTTTCATACGCCGCTCTGTGGATCTTGGCTTTGACGCCGACTTCATTGGCGGCGCCTTCAACTCCACCTTGCATGCCGCTTGCTCCGGCTTATCCATTTTCTTTTCCTTGTCGCCATCTTTGCTCTTGCTGTAAACCACATCCCCATTGCACTGGTGCGGCTCCTCCTTAACCACCTCCAAGTTGGGCAACGCGGTTGCAATTTGCACATTTGTCCTTATCACAATATCCATCCGCATATACAGCTGAATGCAGCGGGAACGCAATCCAAGCCGATGCATTCTAGTCCCGAAATTAACACAATAATATTATTTACAACTATTTTTATAAGTGCTTAAACGTGTATTCATCACTTGTATACTTATTTATTTATATATATATATATAGAGAAGAAGATCAAAGAATTTGAGCCACAAACGCAATGCAAACTTGTTGATTCAAATTCGAAGCAATATAATTTAAAAGGTTTATAAAATAAATAAACTGAAAGAATTTTGTTATAATGATGAAATATAGATTGACAAAACACAACGCAACATATAAAATTATTCTTTTTATCGAATAAACTCTTGAGAACTAAAATTCCCTTTAAAAAAAACCGATTATTATTAATATTTGTCTGTAAATCAGGTTGCTTGATTTTTGACACCAATGTTAAATATTTTGTATTATATAAAATATGTGAATTAGTTTATAATTTATGAAAAAGTTTGCCAGCAATGCTAAAAGAAACATTTTAAATATTTATATTTTAACAATATTTTTATATTTAAATAAATGTTGGTGGAAAATCTAACTGCAGCACTTAGATAAATAAATAAATATCAATCAACATCAATATCAATAAAGTTGATGCGATGTGCTAACAACTATTCATGGCTTTCACACACAGATTGCCTAGTGAAATTTTCATTCTATTCACTTCACGGCAGTGACAACAAGTGACAGGTCACAGTTACTGTCGCATCGCAGTCTTGAGCTATTTTATGCCTGAAGCAGACTCTATTTAAATTATGCATGAGCGCCCGTAAGTAGGCAACGCTTTCTACGTGTGGCACGTAGAACGCCTGAATTTATTATTGTCTACCACCACCTCCCATATGGTAATTTATTGCACGCCCCAAACGCTTGGGCGGCATAATGATTGCAGTCGTTGGCAAAGTTGTCCCATTGTAGGACAACCAGCGATAATCACGTGTAAATTACTGAGCACAGAACCCTTGAGTTGGAAGCAAGGATTTGCCTGCGACGCCTCTCAAAATTTTCACTGTTTTTATTATTTTTATTTATGTAGCAAGTTTTCAATTTGTCTCGTTATTTGGGATTGAACGCTTATTAAAAAAACATTTCGTTATGCGAGTTACAAATAAGTTGCAAATGGGTCGCACATTGCTGCAACTTTTTGAATGTTTAATAATTTTATGAGCGTAGACTGCCAAATTGGCCAGGCTTTTAGCTCAGCTTTTGTTGTGAAGGGTAAAACAAATTATTAAAAAAAAATAAGTTAAATACAAAGTATTCTAGTCGAAAGACCTCGACTAGGAGCTGCAGTGAACTCTACTCCTTAGAAAATACATTTGGTAAATATGACTATAAGATTTCTATCGATCTTGATTAAATTTAAACAGACGAACAATAGCAGGCTACAGCATACACATACACGATTAGAAAGAAAGATCTTTAAAACTATTGCTTTTATTCCTATTGATTTTTATCGATATTTTTGGAAGTGTGAAATTTATCGATAAAGTTAAATAAACTTTAAAACCTGTGAAGAATATATAAAAAATGTATACTATGCTAGCTGATTATTTCTATATAAGGCTTTGTTTCTTGATTTTTTTTCATTCTTGATGTTATGATATAATCGACAATATATCAACAAAATATTCGTTATAAATAAAATGCTAAGCTTAGTTTGCCATTCCTGCATATTAAATTGTAAATTGTACTTAACGTAAGACAGCTCAGCAATAAAGGTTTGCAGCGCTTTAATCGCCTCACTCTACAAATATTTACTATCGGCTTCGTATTTTTATTCCGCTGTTGATGTATTGGTTTCAGCTGCTGTTTATTACATTGACGTGGTTAGCCCGCCAAACTAGCGGTAGTAATCACAAAAGTTTACAGCTTATAAAAAGGTAAACTTTGAGATTTATGTTAAAGCTGCTCATTAAAAAACCACCACCACTCTTTACTTACCAACACCACTCTTTACTTACCACCACTCACAAGGAAGGAAACATTGCGAATTTTAAAGTACGAATTACGCACAAGCTGTTAAAATCCAGTTTAAAGCTGTGAAGCATGCAAATCGCATTAGAGAATATTTGTGCAGGTACACGTTGTGTGTGTGTGTGTGTGTGTGTGTGTGGGATGTAGCCAACTATTCTTTGTAGTGGTATATATTGTATATATTACGTATTGTGGAATTCGCATCTTGCTTACTGTGTCTGTACCTAGCACAACAAGAGCATAAATTGAATTACTTTTGGGGTAGCACTTGTATGAATACAACTTTTTTGTTCAACTCAACTCGACGACAAGTCCTACAAATGCAACACCCATAAGCATAACTGTTCAAATTGTAACTGCTTAACTACAGAATACCCTGTTAAAGTAGTACGTTAAATTATTAATAAATAGTAGTTATAACCCAGTGAAATGCTCAAGCTACTTATAAAGCTTCGAAGGCGTATAGAAAAATAGAAATCAAAATACATATTTTAAGTTCCCTACAAATCAAATTTTTAATCTTCAATAAAGCACAACTTTTGCCTTAAATAATCCTTAGCCATACAATTTAAGGTATTAATTATATATTTTCATTTCAGCATTAATCCTTGACTATGTCTTATTTTTAATATAGCCGGGGTGTGGCTTGACTAAATTAGTTAAGCTATATTTTTACCTTAGCATTATTTTACACCAAAATATTTCTTCTTGAACAAATTCGTACAGACAACTTTTCTACTTTTGTAAAAAATCTATATCTTCAAAAGCTGTGTGCCTATTTGTAATTCTTAAATAAAGCTTACAATTTTTTTTGAATCTATATTTAGTATACAGTATAATTTATAAGCATTTTTTTCTTACGAGCTTAAATTGAATTCACTTCGCATGATATCCTTATGCATCAGTATAAAAGGGTATAAAAGGAAGAAGAAGCGTAGGACAAGATCTAGGCAAGTACATGCTTTTATATGTAATATCTTTGTGTCTGTGTGTGTGTGTGTGTGTGTACATATTTATGTACCCATAGTTGTATAAATAATTATCTATTCCGGTCATGTCAGGCCAAAGAGAGCAACATAGACAGAGACAGAGACAGATACAGAGAGAGATGATGGAGAGTGGAGAAAGAGGAACGCACAAAATGTCAACGTCGTCTCAGTGTCGTCGCAAACATGTCGCCGTCAAGTGAGAGAACATTTACGGTACTCTGTACGCGAAAGTGCGACAGAGATGGCTGCAAAGGATGCACGAGAAGAACTCATTTGATATGCTCAACGCATCTTCAGAGTGAAACACGATTGGATGACGGCCGAAGGGAGGGAGTGTGGGGATGACTACAGTGAAGGAAGTTTTGCTTTGCAGTTTTGCAATTTCTAATTACGTCTTCGCAGCAGCAGCAGCAGCAAGTGACTTTTTGAGGTTAGACACGAGTCTCAACTCGGTTACAAGCAGCATACAAAATAATTAAACAAATAAAGCAAAATAATACAAAATAAAACCAAACAAAAGTCAACATGCACAAGTATTTCAGCATCATTTGCTGTTTTTTAGGTCTTTGGGTAAATGGTCGGCAGGGTGGGCGTGGGCTCGTATTTTATTTGCAAAGTTTGTTGGCCCATTCCACCCCTCCATCCCTCCACCCAACAACCAATAACCGTAACTGCAGCAACTGGTTGCCGCGTTGTGCTGAAGTTGCCGGTCTAACTTTGATTACAGTCCCCAGTTGTAGACATGCTCAGACAATCAACAGATTTCTTGCTTATTATGCGACAGCCTCCAGGAATAAATTGCTGCCACTCCCCCCTGACTCCCCCCTGTGCGCCCCTCTCGTAGCATATGTGTGCGTAAAAAATTCCATTAGTGCCAACTCCCAAGTGTTTTATGTATGTACGTGGCGGCATATATGTATGTCCATACATATGTACATGCCTATATACTTGCCTGCGTTAGTAGATAGATGCTTCTATTTTATTGTACATCTTAAGAGCTAACAGCACCCGTCACCCTCAGCTTAGCGTTACTCTTATACACTTTCTCGGGGTATTTTAAATTTATTATATAATTTTTAACATTTCTAAACACTGTCTCTAAGAACTCAGCATTTTGGCTTATAAGGTTAGTTAAATAAAACCATTTATTATACTTTCATTATTACAGGAATCATAGGAAATATCGAAACATTTTTTTCATTTTGTAAAAGAGATAAAATCTTATTAGCATCTCACATCTAGAATATATTGATTTTGCCAAGTTTTATCCTCACACCTGACAATCGATCAGGCATTGACTTCTTCATTTGTAAAACATCGATATCAAACTCTCCAGAAAAGAGCTTTATAATATTAGAATTTATTAACATCTCAATTCTACATCCTTATGAAAAATGTATCCAAAATGTATTCAATTAATATAAAGAAAATATTAATATTAATATTAATATATGGGAAAAAATTGATGAATATGGCAAGGCTATATCTTGATATTGGAACAATCGTAATGTTTTTGTTTTCGTTTTTTGAAATATCCGAATTAAACTCTGCAGAAAAAAAGTTTATTATATATTATGTGAGGAAATGCTATAACCCGTGCGCAAAATTGGTCAAAAATTCAATCGATTAATGTATCGATAACATTGTATTGCTCTGTAAGAGTATTTATTATTCGATATTCCATATATTTGTTTGTGATTCGAAATTATAATGAGGTTCATTATTAACACAAGATAAACGCTACGTGTCGGGATTCAGTAAAAACGATTTTCTCCTTTTGTGACTTTATTTTTTCTTTGCTCCTTTGTAAACGGATTCCAGGATCGCATTTATTTGGGTCAAATGTGAAAATTGCCGTGCGTTTTGCTTTTGTACGTGTGTATGTCTGATAATGACAAGTAGATTAGGTGGATATACTTATAGGATATGGTATTATGGGGATGGGAGCTTGTCATACCACGACTAGTACTCCAGGTAATCCTCACTGCAAACTTCCTTTTTTTGTGTTTGCCCTGAGTTTCTTTATTTCGCTTTAGTTTCTGCTCCAGATACAGCCTTGACCCAGTCCAACTGAATCCCTCCTTTTGCCTAATGGACAATTAATGACAATAAAAAAAAAAAGAAAAATCAATGTCCATAAATGTTGAAACCATAAACACGACAGCAGCCGTTGCCAATGCCAACAGCAACAACAAAAACAGCGAACTGCAATCAAACGGTCATAAATTGCCCGCAAATATCGTAAAGTCCTTCTGGGCTCCAAATTTCAGTCCACTTGCTCTTCAGCCCTGCCCCGGCCCCAAAGATTGCTACAGGTAATTACAAAACCATAACGCGCAAATGTCACCGCAAAATGTGCGGCGAATATTTTGTCCCTGTCCACCATTACCATCATCATCAACATCCCCCCATGACCATCCCCATGACCATCACCATCACCATCATCCACTTCCTTGTCCTCTTGTCCCCTTGGGACAAATGGTGCGTTGTGAACATTGAGCAAACCGTTTGTCGTATTTGTGTTGCATAATTTTTTGACGCAGTGCGTGTCAGGTTGAATTGTGTGAATTTTGCAAATCGCTTTGTTATACCCTATCCACAACAAAATGAAAAACAAGGTAGATAGAGTATATAATCAGTTTTTGTAAGGCTCAGACTCACACAATCCAATATGTAGATCCAAGCTAGAGCATAGATCAGCAAGCTTGTTTGCCAAGTTTTGCTATGACAATCGAAACAAATCTTAAATAATATACCCAAGCTTTAATATCAATCGAAATATATATATTAATAAATGCATTAAATAATAAGCATATCTAGAGCTTTATAATGTTTGATAAAACCTTATCAGCATCTCACTTCTGAATACAAGTTTCATTAGGCTTTTAACAAATTGTCAGAATTGAATTGACATCGAAGCAATCGATCAAAAATTGGCTTTTTCGGTTTTCTCAAATAAAGGATCAAACTCGGCAGAAAAGTGAGGATATCACCTAGTCGAGCTATTTGCTATGGACTCACTACAACTTTGTATTTTCGCTCTGGTTTCGTGTCCCGGCCGACAATCACGTGCAACAACAAACGAACCGTTGACATTGCCCAGGTGGCGGTCACTGCGGGGTCTTCGTGGCGACGCAAAAGCTGCGCCTAATGAGGCGTATGAATTTTATGCACTGAACAAAATTCGGATATTATTAATGGGCCAACAAGCAGCTATTGATATTTTACCAACAGTTTTGATACTCTTGCAGTTGTAGTGGATATTAAAATTATGTCGTCTGAAAGACGTCTCTGACCCTATAAAGTATATATATTCTTGATCAACACAACTAGCCAAATCGATATAATCATGCTATTCCCATGATTTCCTCGGTTTTAAAGCTATTTTGAGGAAACCTGGTATATATCCGTTTGTAGACAGTACGATTGCTTCCGGATCGATTGATTTTATCATATAGCTCCCATAGAAACAACCGATCTAAAGATGAGTTCTTGAATGAATAACTTTTTGGTTTAAAACGGTATCCAAACTAAACTCTTAAAATTATTGAGATCGGACAACTATATCATGTAAAACATATGACAAATCGGTTGAACAATTAGTTAACTTTTTGTTTACCATGATTTTGGAACCAAACTTCCTTCCAAATGCCTTTTATTTTATTTTATTTATATTAAAAACATTTTTGTTTACGAAGCTATCCAAAACAACAGACTGACTTCGGCAAAGAATGTGTAATTTGATATATGATCATATATAACATACTATATGTAAATACATATTTATTCGCATATAAATGTATTTTAGTTAATATTAACAAATAAATAATTTTAAGATAACTTGCAGTATTTTCAGAAGATATAATATACTATTACAGTAGATACAGAGCGAAGTGGCCTTAGATCTTGAAATTCTTAAGAAAAGTTGTTTGCCATTGATTTCTATAATTGAAAAACACTCCTCAGTTGTTAAATTTAAAATACTTGATAATCTATATATTCATTAATATTTCTCTTTTCACTATCAAGCTTAGATCGAAGAGCTGCTATACTTTTAACTAAGATTGTCTAGACTCTTATCTCAACTTTAGCATTGTCTCATTATGAATATTTTAATTAATTTTTTTGTTTTTATTTTATTAAGTGTTACATTTTCTTAATTGATAGTAATTTTTCTCTATTCTCCCTTTATGGTTGAGTGTGAAAGTTTGGTAGACTAGAAACAGATTTAATTTGAGGGCAGGCAGACCCATTCTTTAATTTGTTCAAGTTGCTTAATGGGAATTGTTCTTAATATTTTATCTATTTTGTTGAGTGTGAACCCTTGCTGAATTTGAAAATGATTTCATTTGAAGGCACACTCACACCACACACACACACACACACACACACACACACACACACTTGTGTTTAGCAATTATGGAGCCCGAGCTGTTGTGGATATTAAGTAAAATATCATCTTACCCAAATCCAAATCTCCCATTCTCAAATCTCTGGCGGCCGTAAGAGACAAATTGCCGGCAATTCAATTCAACCCCTTGCAGAGGGACAGAGAGAATGTGCAACAATTGGTTGCCCTCACTACTGCTATAAATTCATTGAACGACGCACCCTTTTGTGTGCCACACAGCTCCCAACTGCTACCCAGAGTTATCTGTCTGCCACAAGAGTGGCAGCAACAGATCGACTCACTTCAGATTTTGCCTGCCAGCCATTCATTCATATTGGTCCGTTGGTCTCGGGCATTCCAAGCGTTTTTAATTGACAATCAAACTGTGGCAGGCAGGCAGGCGGGGCAGGAGGGGCAGCAGGAAGAGGAGCAGTGGGATAGGTTCTTAGTGGCACACACAAATTTGATTAATTCGCTTGATGGCTGCATTTGCTGTCAGCTTATCCTCTTGACAGCAGCAGCCGGGTCCCAAAAACCCGTGCAAGAAACTTGAATCCTTCAGGCCACTCGATTGTTTACATTCAAACTGGCTGGCAGACATAAAGTCAGACTGGTATCACATTTAATAAATGAAGTGTGTGTCTTGTGGCCCCGAAATGTGCAAACTGTGCACTTCATTTTGTGAATCATAAATCTGAGCCAGCCACTTGAATAATTACCCCATTCTAAATCTCTCATCAGAGCAGTTCAAAGCAGCGCTCAAAGCTTACCCTTTAAGGGGGTTCAACAGTTGCACATTTAATTTGCTTAACTGACCTGCTTAATTATTAATATTTTCATTAACTTCTTCTGCTCAGTGTGCTTGCAAAATATATATTTATTTAGCAATCTTTCTTTATTATTATTATTTTAAGTAAGTTTATGTGTATTATGTAAGTCAGGTTGGCCGAGCGGTCTAAGGCGCCAGACTTAAGCTCTGTTTCTCGAAAGAGAGCGTGGGTTCGAATCCCACACCTGACAAGTTGTGCAAGTTCTGTATTTTTCTCAATGTGTTACAAAAATACCATTTTTATGCCTAATTTGATTTAAAAAAAAAAAAAACGCTGAACTGTTTGCTTAATATTTTTTTTATTTAAACAGTTTCAAACTGAATCTAGAAAATGTAGCTAAAGTAATATAAAGATAACAAATATATTTTAGTGGCTTTAACTCTGAGTTCGACTTTGTTTTGAAATGTTGGCATTATTAAGATATTCAGACTGTAACTCTAAACATGATTTACTAACTTGCTTGTAGTTGGATCAGACTTTAGAAAAAGTAAGTAAATAGTCTATACAAAACTAGGGATCTCAACTCGAATATTCTGCCATCCTAATATATAATATTTTTAAATCTATTCAAAGTACTCAACTTCTTATAAGAATATAATTATATTTTATATATATATATATAAATATATATTTTTATTTTTTATGAGTGCCATTGCTTATTTTAATAATAGCTTTGGTTATTCGTTTTAATTAAATGCAAGTTCTATGTACATTTCCCATCTTATTCATTTGCCAACTTTTTCCGTTATATGTTGTCTTGCGCTTTGAAGCATGCAACACTTTGTGTCTGCAATCAACAGGCATTTTACATTCCTTCTTCTGGTTGGCGGCAAACGTTGTCATTAGAAAATCCATTTGAGTGCCACATAAAATTGCTGCAATTGCATTTGACTTGACGCACACACAACACAAATACGCACAGCAAGTGTGCGGTTTTTACACACACGTTGCAGCTGCCACCCCTTGCCTCATTTGCCCCCCTTAACATATATACTATGCTTTTGTGCCGCACAAGTCTTCAGCTAAAAACCAGTTAATAAACACTATTTGCTGCTGCTTTTGTTGTTGCCACACTCAAATCCATGAAGCGACTGCTGCAGTGAAGGAAAAATCGTTATCATTATTGTATGTGTACATATAGGGAAGAGGAGGATGGATGGGAGGGGATGGGAGGGGAGGCGAAACTATGTACGAGAATACTTTCTGCGAAAGTTTATTGAACCGGAAGTTGGGCGGCAGTTTGCTGTTGCTGCCGTTTGTGTGAAATGCGGCAACAATGCGCGAAATGATGGCCCTGCCACAGGGAGCTGCATGCAGCTGCTAACTCGACGCGCTGCATTCGTCTGCTTCAAGTCGGCTCTGCTTTAACATTTGTATGGCTCGCCAAAATAAAAATTTCCCCACCAAGCAAGTCCAAGTATTTGTTTTTTGTATACTTCTTAAAAAACAGCCTCGAGTCGCATTTTTGATTTTTGTTTGCTGCTGTTTTTTTTTTTTGTTTTTTTAGCTGTTCCTTTTGTAATTTGTTCTTGTCTTTCTTTTAAAATTGTATTACCTTTTTATGTGCGAACGTCTGGCATTGGGATAACATTTTAGAGCTGCTCAGACGTCTGTCACTTTAATGCCTCGTTTATTGTTTCGCTACGTTTCTCGGTCTGCTCATGTCCCGGACCCTCGAGGCCATGTAATTGTTGCTTAAGTGATGCAAATGAGCGTTCCTCCAACAAACACCAAAGAGACGACGAGACGCTTGCAAGTGTTTGCCTCATTGGAGGTCAGTGCTTTGATGCCCTTTCTTTTAATGAGAGATTTTTGAATAAAACTCTAAAGTATTAATAATAACAAAAATGTACTTTGGTCAAAGAAATAAAAATAATAAATATATTAAACTAAATTATTTCGATTTCTGATAAATATTCAAATAAAAAAACAAGATTTATTAAACTGATAATAAAGCAAATACGTTTTTTTATTTTTTGTATTATTTTTGAAGAGAGTCCTTTTTCTTTTTAATACAAACTTTCCCAAAATTCAAACAAAGTGAAATAATTTTTTCCGCATAAAAATAAATAAAAATCGATTCAACCATTTTTTGTAATCTAAAATAAAGGATTTTGAAGCACATTAACTGTATTTATATAGTATCGCCTTGCCCAGTCGCAACTGTCGGAAACATTTGCCACCAGCCTAGTCTTGACGAGCAAAGTTTCTCCACATTTTATCTACAAGATTTTGATCCTCGTGATCATGCTGGGCACTCTAAAAACTAAAGATTATTTACCTGGAACCAATCACCATGAATTTCGCGGCGTAATAATACAATAAAAATAATGGATCGATCTAAATCTAATATAATAATAATAATTTCTTAACTCTAAATATTTATATCTGGTAATTCTTATCTTAAATCTATCATCTTAAAATGACTCTGTGGTGACAAACCCAGTATGAAAGTTATTGCTTTCCTATGTTTGGAAAGGGTGTATAAGAGTGCCGCAGGCGTCTTGTAAAGAGCCGAGAACTTCACTGGCACCCCTCTCTCCGTATTTTGTTTGAAGTGAGTAAAAATGTGTTTTTCGAAAAATGTTTGGGCTGCTGCTGTCAGTTTTAGGGCGGGGCAGACTGAGGCAGTGGGAGAGAGACATCCTGTGGGTGGTTGTTAGTGGCGGGGGTGAGGAATGGGGTTTGGAATTGGGGGTCGTAGTCACCCTTCGCTGTGCCATGTGCTGGTGCCACTGTTTTAATGGGGTCAAAAAATGCTGTAGCAATTGCTCAGAATGATTTATGGCAGTTGCACTTGAAATTGTTTATAAGCAATGATCAACGTTAAACTTTATTAAAATTGATTGTCATCTGTCTGGCGTATTTAAATCGTACCGAAATATTAAAAAGCACTCGCCCAAATGCAGTGCAGTTTATTTTGCATTCGATTGTGCCTTGGTCCATTGGGACAGCAAAAAGACACGTTTCAGCCTGAACACCAGCCCCAAGTTGGCATTGCAATTCATTTGATGACATTCGTTGTTGACATATTCTACAATATTGCGTTAGAAAAAGTGTGCTAAAAGTGCATGTGTGTCTGGCAAAATGAATAATTTGTAGTTTGATAATATTAGAGTTTATTTTTGTTTGTACATTTATTTTTTATTTATTCGTAAACGTAATTTTATACACAAAGAACTAAGAGGGAAATAAATATAGACTGATGTATTTGTTTATTATAATATAATTCAAAATTAAATCTAATAAGAATTGTATTATTCAAATATTAAATTTTAAAGAAAGAAACTCTTTTAATGTATTAAAAATGTATTAATGTAAGCAAATATATATTTAACTCTAATAAGTGAAAAATTATATAGCCGAACAACTTATTCTATAGCTCAGAGAATTGTTGGAGCCCGCTGAATATCGTAAATAACACTTTAAGAGCTAGAGACCTCAAGCTTGGAATATAAGTTCTCTTTAACCCCGCACATTTTATCGATAAGTGCGTATATCGATCAATATCGATTTCCTATATGAACCGGAATATATGCATTTAACAGCAGCCTTACACATTTTATATTTGATAATATAAGTAAAGCTACTTTCTGTTTTATTTAATAATAAAATGAATATAACAATATATAGTAAGTTGAAGAACATATCGAATGGAATGGAATGAATATAACGGGCAAATAGAGTATATTCAACTCTTTTTCGTTGTTGTATCATTGAAACTCGCAAAAATCGTCAAACACATGTTTGTAATTTGAAAAAACAAATGCATGCAGTGTGTTGAGTGCTGTTCAAGTGCATGAGAATAGTTGTATGCAATCTGCGAGCGGCAGCTGATGGGCGGATGCCCGCTGCACTTGGGCCCCTCTGGTGGGAGGCAAAAGAACACATGTTCCAGCTACAAAACCAAAACCAGTGCACCACAAAAACAACAAAAAGTTATTGGAGTGCTGGGGCACAAAAAGAGCAAATTTTACGCTGCATTGGCGACAGCAAACATATGTCGATGTTGTCGCTGACGTCCAGTGGACCCTGGAAAAGTTGCATGTGCCCAACGGGGTCGTTTGCACGCCAGGCTCAGCGGTTGTGTTCTTGGTGGGGTAAATGGTGAGGGGAAGGGAGGGGGGTGGGGGTGGTGGCAGCAGCGCAGTCGTGTATGAAATATGCGTGCCTCGTCTGCCGATATGTATACATATATATATATATATGTATATCTGTTGAACAGCATGTACTACAAGTATATAGTATATATATATATGTATGTATGTAAAAGGTATATGCATTGATAAATTGCACAATGTTGCCACGCACACACAGACACAGACACACTTGCAAAGCCGCAACAACAACGTCATTAGTGGCCGGGACCGGGACCCTGTAATAAAAATCAATTCTTTTAAATTGTCACCCCCAGTGGCCCTGAGTTTCTAGGAAAGTCGAGCGTGGTCTACCCCAACGTAGGAGTTGTGTTGCTGCATTTTTAGAGTATTTAAATATTATCATATACATAGCCAATCTGTCTGTATGATCTCTGTTTATATTTTTTATATCGGTTGGCATAATCTGTAGCGGAATTTGCCAATTCTGTGACAATGAGAAGGCATCCTCAAAGCATACCAAAGCGAGACGAAGATGGAGGAGTGTCCCAGGAAAGCTTGTCCTAAGCTCTTAAGGCAGAAGAACAAATACTCAACACGGCAAAGATTCTTCAATTCGAGCAAAATTCTGAGCAGCTTTAGGCTCAGAAGGGGGCACAGTAGGTAGAACTAGGTTGCAGTCCATGAAGACGGCCCCCCAAATAATAATAATAGCTGTCATAGCAACAATTGCATCGTAAAATGAGTTTTTCTTTATTAATTATTTTAGCTTGAGTAAGAGTATTTAAACTTCTGCAAGTCATCGATAAATTTGTTATTTTATATTTTTTTGCTCCCTTTTTTTTTGCCCCAAGCATATGGTCGAGTTGGTCGGGCGAGTCGGTTACCCTAGTCCCTGGGGGCAGCCATTGCTGCATGCACATGATAATTATGGGTGTCGCATACTCATATGTATTGTGTGTGCATATCTGTGTGTGTGTGTGTGTGTTAGTTTATGTGTGTGTGCTTTTAAGTTCAACTTCCAGTTGAGTGCAAGACTTGAACTGAAGTTTTTGGTATGTTCCATTGACGCTGCCGCTCCTCCTTCCTTGGGATATAATTTGTTGTGGTTATTTTTATGCGCCATAAAAGCGTCATTTGTTGTTGGTCTGCGCTACTAGTTTTATAGCATTTGCATGTCATTCAAAAGTTTTGCTATAGTACAATAGCAAATGATTATGTGGCAACTTAACTGATCATAAAAGTTGTAGTTATCAAATTTAGTCTGTTGGCGCTTAATTTTCTTTGAAGTTCGAAGTTTTAATGTTAACTTCAAGTTAAAGTATGCTTTAAAATAAAGTATTTGCATCTAGAGAATGTTTTCCAAATATGTATTTCCTTAAGCAGAAGTTTCTTTCACATTTATGTTTGTCCTTTTCGCAGTTTCGATGACTGTAAATGATATATTATAGGTATGTAAAATGATAAAATTTGGAGGTTATTTACACGTATATTGTAAAAGTTAGATGTACATGTATATGTAAGTAACCTTAAAATTTCCCAAAGCAACAAGACACAATTGTACAGATAAAGCCAAAATCAAAGCATATTTCATTTCGAGCGACTTTCATTTAATAGCTGATTTCAGGGAATGTGTTAACTGCTTGGGCTTAAATATTCGACTTTTTAATATTAAACAAACCATTAAAATACAAGTGTTGCCACCTATCAGCTTAATAATTAACTTCTTATCAACTAAGATCAAGTTTTAATGGCAACGCTAGACAAATAATAATAATCCCACAAATTGCATTAGAAACCAAACATAAATTATAGGAAAAAATGCATAACTACGCAAAAACTTGCTACTTTCAAGCCGGTTTCTGGTTTTCTAATTGCTCGCGCTTGCAGCTGGTGCGGCGGGTGCAGGAGGGGCCCCTACTCAATGCAGGACCTCTGACAGGACATTTCGGTGTCGGCCGTGCTTAATGCAGCCATAAAAATGCGTATAAAATCAAACTGGGAACGTTGGCTAACGATGCCCCTCGTTTGTCCATGCCACGGACTCCATAACCTTCCCTCCCAAAAGCACCTTTATGTACATTTTTATTACCCGGACGTCAGACGATGTCTAGACGAGAGCTCCAGCTTCGGGAGGCGGCTGCTGTGGTGTGTGCGGAAAAAAAAGCTAAACATTTTTCTTGGGCAAGTAATGTGACTTGCTGTAATCTTGGGATGCGTATGTTTGACAACAGCTCCAATGACATTTTACGAGCGTTTCCCTAAACCCTTTATGTAAATTAAAACAAAATGAGCATTCAATTTGTACAACGGGGTCAAACTACAACGCAAAAGCAAAAAAAATATAAATAAATAAAAAGAAAACTTGATCACAAGCATTATGTGGACTCGCCTAAGCCCAAGCGGGACTTTGACTTCATCATGGGAGTTGAGTTGAGGCGAACAAAATAAAACAAATAAATAGAATTAAAGAACGTAATTGTAAGCAGTCCCAAAAGGACACCAGAAGTTGTCTTCTGTATACCCTGTAGCTATTGAATGGGCCAAAAAGTGTGGGTTAATCGTGTGCAAGTGTTTAGTAGGTTTATTTGCTTCTCTTGTGCTTACTGCAATATAACTCTTTGTATTTCAAACCCTTTTTACTGGGTATTGGTAAAAGATAAAGGAATTGTATAAGTCAATGACACTTTAAACCTTTGGCAATCAATTTCTTCTCTTCTGCCTGCTGCAGAAAAACGAATAAGAATTTTAAACTTATTAATGGGTATCTGTTGGTCGAGTACCCTTGTTTTTTTGTGTTACTCGTTTCACTTTGAGTACGGTTAAGTAACAGGACTCTTAAAATACTTCTTTACTGGGCATTTGGGAGTTTTTGCGTACGAGTTGATAAAATAGGTGTTAAGCAACCCAATTACAGGTTATCTGCTAGTCGCACAGACATTTTCATCTTACTCGTGCAACTTTGAGCGACTCTTGAAGAACCGATTTTACAGGTCATCTGCGAGTCGTGCAAATACAAAAAATCCGTATGTCTTTCTTTTTGGGCTCTCCGCGGGATTATACCTACTTCAAGTTCAAGAGTTCAAAGTGGGGCGGCTACAGCAGCTACAAGTGGCACTGGGGATATATGCCATAGAGCACCGCCCCCTCCCTCCGCTCCACTATCATCTGTGGGGGTTGATTTTTGGAGACCGTTCGCTTACCTTGCTGTGAGTCGGGTTACGTGTGCAAATGCATTAATAATGATGTGTGTGCACAACACACGTTACACCACGCATTGCACGTAATGCGTCACGTGCGCCGCCGTAGTTGGAGGGGGGCGTAATAGGGGCTAGAAGGGGCGGGGCGGGTGGTCCATAGCCAGTCAGTAAAAGCTGCATTCATAAATAAATTATGAAATTCTTTTATTCGCATTAAGGGGGCGGATTTCTGTTGTCCGAAATGAAAGAAAATTTTGGTCGGAAACCGGTTGAGAAAAATTAAAGTCGCAACTTGAACATTTTCAGCTTGCACTCAGGTGTATTTTCACTGGTGTGTCTAGACACGCGTCTAAACCGGACTACCCCCACCAGCTCCCCTTTCTCTGCTCTGCTTTCTCCTCTCTACACACACACACACACACACACACGTCTAAGACTTTAGCTGGCTCTTGTGTACAGGTGTGCCCCGCCGAGTGCTCCCCACATAGTTTCACTTTTCCAACAGTTCAGCTATTTTCCCTCTGCTGCTGCTGCTGGTGTTGTTGTTGTTTTGCCCGTTGTGGGGCTTCCCTTCCATTTGATATTTACACAGTCCGCCCACGCCCCAAGCAACATCCATAAACGCACCAAATACGCAATAAATTCAATTAATTGTCTAAAGCTTCTTATTTCAGCAAAATTTGTTGCGTTGCTGTAGTTCAGACTTAAGCCCAGACTTCAGTCTGGCATAAGGAAAGACTCGCCACAGGGCCAGTCTGTCAATAAGTACGTCAGTCAGTCAGTCAGTCAGTCAGCCAGTCAGTCAGTCAGCCAGTCAGTCAGTCAGTCAGTCAGTCAGTTTGTCAATAGTAAAACTTGATTGGGGGCGTGGTGTTCTGTAGAAAATGGCAGCTGAGGTGCTTGTGGCTTTCGACTTCTCAAATTTTGTTTTTACAACGTGTACAATTTCATTTTATGCTTGGGATGCTGCCTGACGGAGTAATTCAATATAAAGCACCAACAAATAGCACTTAAAGTAGCCCCAGGATTGTGAAATGCTGCATACAAAGGTAAACTGATTTGCTATGCTTGAAAGCAGCAAGCAAGCGAACAAAGTTAAACAATTATGATTGGTTAAGATTGTCAATAAGAAATTCGAAATCCATAAAACTAGTCAAAGAAATTTCAAGTTGAAGTCTGCTAAAGTTTTGCACTCAGTTTTTGCTGTTATGCCATTTAAATCGCTACTAGTTGTCAAGCATAAAAGTTTTGAATTTTAAATAATCAATAAATATTAGTATAGTTTTTGAATGAATCAATGTGCATAAATTAGATTATATTCTAAATATTCATAAATTATAAAATATTTTATTGTGCTTTTAGAATGGATAAACAATTTTATATTTGCTCTTTGAAGCTCTAAAGTTGCCAAGTCTGTAATTTTATTTAATTTTTGTTTAAAGAAAGAATAAGAGACGCAATTGCCACTCAAATTAAACAAAAGTCAGCCTGCCTATAATATTTATAAGCTATTTTATACTCTAGTTTTTTTAAAATTTTAAATATTGAATTTCATTATTTCATTATTAGTATTGACTTAATTTAAATATAATCAATATTAAAGGAATATTCTATTCAATATATACTCAAGATGTATTCAACAAAATTTAATACAAAAGAAATGATTTGATTAAAATACATTTTTTGCCATTTTCTTGCGAAATGAATTATGTTTGACTTGTTTCGTTTGCTTTTGTCGGGCTTCGAGTGGATTTATGTTGTAATAGGATCAGATCGTTGTGCGGCCAGTGTGTGCTGGCCACCAACTAGCCAGGCAATCAGAAACAGTCTGGCCGGGATGTTGAACAAGGTAGATTGAGTCAAGTGCATACAAGTCGTGCATGCGCACTGAGAGAGGAGAGGAGAGGGGAGGCGAGGAACTTGCCACCCAACGCCACAACCCGTTTGGCTGTAACTGAAAACCAATTGCCGGTGTTGGACTGCAGCCATGTCACGTTTGTTGGCATAGATGGTGCCACAAAAAGGACTGCTGCAGCCAGTTGCCACGAGAAGTTGAACGAATATGGCGATGGCGTCGACGTCGAAAACTTCGCTTGCGGTTTTGAGCAAAGTGCAAGGAATACAAACCGAAACAGTAAGGAGGGAAGACGCTTGCTGTTCACTGTTCACTGTTCACTGGTTAGTCCTTGGGGTACTGTCGCTTGTAAGACAATACCAGGCAGCGGTGGCAGCTATAAAAAGGATCAAAGGGATAAATTGTCTTGTGTGAGGCAAACGCGCTCAAACAGCAGCTAGCAAAACTATGCAGCAGGAAGTTGCACAAGACGTTGGTTTGCTTGGAATTTGCTGGCCACCGCTGCCACCGCCGTTGGTAATAGAGTAATTCAATATTGGGTGTGGCAGCAACTTCAACTTGCTATTGATTTTTTGATTTTTTTTCTTCTTTATTTTATTCGTTTTGCCTTCAACTGCTGCCGCTGGGTGGCCACTTCATCAGGCAAGAGAGCGAGGAGTCCTTTAAGGTGCCAACAACAATGCGTCTTCCATTTTTTTTTTCTTCTTTTCGTTCACACTTGACAGACAGACGACGTCCTCCCTCGTTATTAAAAAAAAAAAATGAAGCTAAAAAGTCATGAGGCATTATGTCGTGTCGATATTCAACGTGGCTGGCAATCCTTTGCTAATGTGGGTGTAGGCCCAAAGGCCAAGTCGCAAGAATGTCTGGCTGAGTAAACTACTTGAGTTCACGACAAATGCGAGACACGACGACGACGACGATGCCATTGTGCAAAATGATGAACTTAGGGGCAACGATAGGGGCGTGAATCCACTGCTGAGTAGGGTGAAAGGAATCAAAGACGAGGGCTGCACATCTGCAATATGCCAAGCATTAATATTGAGCTGAAATACCTTATAATGCATTAAGAGGGTTTACTTTAGCTCAGTCTATAGCAAATACGACAAGTTTTCCGGTTTAATTTCGTTAAAAATATGTGGAGGAAGTCATATAGTGTGTAAGACAAAAGTTATAAAAAAGTCACAAACAAAAAATAAATACATAAAGAATATCCTTAAAAAGAAATATTTTTAAGATTGTTGACCTATTTTGGTTAACACATTGTTGTCAAAAACTAAGGAACAGAAAACCATGCGTTTCTTTTTGGTATGCGATAATAAATCCATTAAATTATATATATATATATATATATATCTATTCACGCATCTAACTTCAAAATTTAAAGTCAAACTCACTGAAAACTCGGAAGGTATTTAATCAAAATCTTGCCAGGCATTTTAAAATATTTTTTCTAAAATAATTCCATTAATCTATAAACAATTTGTCAAAGCTTTTGCGTCAATCAATTACTGTTTATCTTAATGATTCTACAAATCTTCACCCCTGGCATATTCAGCAGCTACCAGCGACATTTTCAAATATATTTTTATTGGTATTTTCGTTTGGTGTTTTTTTGTTGTTGTTTGCTGTCGCATGAAAATTGAAACGCTGCTTCATTTTTTTCCCATTTAGACACGTACATAGGCAGAGTCTGTGTATATTTGTCGCCCACCACCCACCACCCACCACCCACTAACCACTCCCACTTAGTTGTGGTGCCCCTTCCAATCAATATTGATGAGATAACTCTCTACTCCAGTCGCACAGGTCCCAAGTGTTTGAGCTCAAGATTATTAATATTTTGCTTGAAAAAGAACGCAATTTCAGGGACTTAAACCAGTTTCAGCAGCAGATCAAAAAAGTCGGCAAATCTCTTTTTTGTGGCCAGCTTTTAAGGGTCAAGCCTGCCACCGCTGCCCAAATGTAGGTCAAATGTGGCTTCTTCTTTTCAATTTATGCGCTTATTTGTTAAAAATCCTTCGTGCTGCTGGCGGTTCGCCAAAAAGTCGCAAGTCAAAACCCAAATTTAGCTTTATTTCTCTGCGCATTTATCAATTTAGACAATGACAATTTCGACTGCTGCCGCGCTTTCTACTGTCGAGAAAATGGGGGTGGGGTTATCATCAAATTTCCAGTAGTGATTTTGCAATTTCTTGTTGCAATTTATATTTTCCATCTCTTTTTTTTTTTTTTTGCAACATAACGTTGAGACGCATTGCAGGATTTATTTGTGCAAAACATTATTTTCATGCTCATATTGTATTGCGCTTAAGGGAGGATGTTCCCAGAAACGTCAAGCTCTACTGTGATAAAAAGAATTGCTAGAATAACATGATAATTATATATGATAATTAATACATATTAAAAAATAAATAAACAATAAACAAAATAAAATAAAATGAAATGATAATTTTACATTTAACAAATAAAAATCGTGAATATTACAAGAGAACAAAACCATTACATTTTTAATGGCAGTCCATTTTCCACAGTCTACAAGATATATCTTAACATCTACATATATTCTTAAAATTGTAGAACATACTTGAAATTGTACTAAGGCTATTTTTCTGGCATTTTTGCAATAGGGGTTACCAAGAGCTGTCCCTCAGAGATGCAGTTTGAGTATGCTCTCCTATATAAGAAGATTCAGCTTAGATTTACTTCCCGTCAGCTTAATTTTCTGCCTTGCCTTAAATCTCTTGACTGTTTCTTGGCGAAATTGTTTGGAAAGAATTTTGATTGGAACATCAATGATAATACAACGGCTGACTTGTTGTGGTTCAAATTGCGTCAATTCATCAAATTTTGCCCTTCTGGTCGACTGGGTTATGTGCGTGCGCTTGCCGTGAAGATTTCCACATGTTTCCATTTTTAATATCCTTAAAACGTTTTACGACTGCCAAAGAAACGGCAGCACTTGAAACACAAATGTATCTTTTCTTTTAATGCGCATAAAGGGAGCAGAGCAGGGCCAGATCAAGCATTTGCGAAAAGGGTCAGAGGTCAGGTGTTGAACGCCAAACCCTTTGATTGCTTTTGCGTTCGAAACGCTGCAAATATGCCACAAAATGTTGCCTTGTTTGTGTCTTCCGTTTGTTGTTTTGCTGGCTTTAAGATTGTGATTCAATTTGCAGGCACTGCGTCAAGAATTTTTATGCCATTCCGCGTTGCATTTTGGCGACGCCATTTCCCTTAGGTTTTTAGTGCCTATTTCCCGTAGAGGCGCGTAAAACCAACGTGCAGCAGGTAAACAAAAATTGTTGTGAGGGAAATTGTTTAAAGTCATTCGCATGTGGAAAAGGCAGCGTTGAAATATAAAAATAAAAATGAAGCAACAAAAAAAAACAAGCAAAACAATTTCAACGCTTGGAGACGTGTGTGTGTGTGTGTGTGTGTGTATGTGTGTGTGTGTATGTGTGTGTGTGTATGTGTGTCTGCTGCTGGAAAAATGTCCGTTTATGTCACTGGGGAAATTTACGCGCTACCCATCAACGTCAGCAGCCTGAAGCTGCAGCATAGAGCACTTTACGTAGAGGTGGGTAGGTGGTTCGATGGGGCAGGGCCCAAAGGGGAGGGGGGTAGTTGATGGCGGGTAGTTTGGATTACGAGAACTTTGTGTGGTGCCATTTTGTTGGTTGCTGCAGCTAAACTTTCATATATTAAAAAGTAGTGGCACGCATCAAGGTAGGTTTCAGCTCGGTTTAGTTTATTTGGCTTAAGCTCAAATTTAATTAAACATTTTCAAACATTAACAATAAGTTTATGATTGCAATTATAAGGCATTATTTTAATGATTCTACTTTCTACTTTAACTGTAATCCTAAATGCAAATAGCCTCTACAATGGTATCCAAATGACCATAAACTGACGCTTAAGTCTTAAGTGTGTTTTGATAGTTGAAATGATGTAAAGAGCTAAGCCATTTACTTATATAGCTTTTCTATAAGCTTTTTGTAGCACAACAGCTGCTAAAATTATGAAAACACTTGCAAAGGTTCATTAAACTGTGTACCGAAGGAAAATCGAAGGACAATGAAAATGACTGGGCGTATTGTTGCTGCAGCTGCGACAGACAATGTAGATCATAATCTACATATAGACGATGTCTCAGTAAACGTCACGATGTGTGCATTAGTATGGGTATAGGTGTGCGTGTGTGTGTGTGTGTGCGTGTGTGTGTGTGTGCGTGCGTGTGTGTGTGTGTGTGCGTGTGTGTGTGTGTGCGTGCGTGTGTGTTTGGTACGTGCCTGTAACGCAACCGAAGGACATTGTCAATGTTTGCAGTATGTTTAGTGTTAGTCGGGGCTGCAATTTCGATTTAAGGTGCGCCTCACATTGAAGGACACTTGGCACTGGAGTTTGTGTCAGTTGATTGGGCTGCTTACAAACAGAACAGATGACAAAGCGAGCCATAGACTGGAAGACACAAGAGGGGGGAAGGGGAGCAGAGGTTTGGGGTTTAGAACCTGACCATGACACGTTGTTGCCTGCCGTAAGCTCTTTTTGCCAGCGGACAAGTTCGCTTAACGCTAACAAATTTAGCAGTAAAGTTCCTGTCGAAAACTTTGCCACATCCCAACCAAAACGGAGAGTTTTCTTTTTGGCGACAGCATCAAAAATTTCCAGCTCTAAGCTCAGACGCTGAAGCTGTTTGCCGCTGCCACTGCCGCTGCCGCCACCGGTGCAGACATCCATTAAGTGGCAAACGAAAAGAAAATCCAAGGAAAACACAAAAGAAAACTATAAAGAAAATGTGAAATATGTTATGCTGGCCCTTAAATGCCCTGCGAGACTTAAATGAGTTTATAGCTGGATCTTTTCTTGTGGATTTTCCCTAGGTCTACAAATCCCCAAATTTATGCACTAAACACCTGGAAGCCATTTGGGAATTATAATGAAAATGGCGATTCTTACAATTTTGTATGCTTAGCGGTATGATTATTCGTAATCTTTTCGAATATGCCTATAATTACAATTTATAGTAACGACCTATTGGCGCAGCTAAAATGCCCCTTTGGTGGTGTGTAGGGTATTCCCAAAGCTTGACAACTTTAAATCGATGCAAAATGAAATGGGGAAACGCATGCAAGGATCAAGAAGCAAGAAGCGTAGCAAGCACAAAATAAAATGGCAGAAACTCAATTTCGAAATAAACAAAAGGCAAAATACAAAGGAGCCCGTTGCAAACGAGTGTAGACGACTATAAAGATACTCTGTCAGCAGATGAGAAAAATCGCCCATAAATTATGAAAATCGCCATAACTATCACGATGACTATCTCCATGAAAACTAAAAAAGTATTGCTGGTTTTTAGAAACAATTCTAAGCATATCAAAAAACATTTTTAAATTTATAAAGCTTTTTTCTGGTTCATGGAATATGTTTCTAAAAAGTAGTATTTTTAGAATATTCCTTTCTGAAATTCAGAAAAAAGTAATTAATTTCTTTCTCGACTATGTTTGAATCGCCGTAATTAAAAAAAAAAATGTTTTTAAATGTTTCTTAAAATACAAATGCTTAATAATAATATAAGCAACAAAAAAGCGAATGCAGGAATTAGAGAATATGTAAATACGAGAATAAATACCCAACCCATACACTCTTCGGCTCTTTTTGAGCACAGGGTATATGCAGAAGAAAAATTTGCAAACCAGGTGATTGGCACGCTGCGCAAACAAGCAAACAGCGGCTCAAACAGTAGGTGAGAACATGCCCCGAGTTGGAAATTCGATAAAAAAAAAGTACGTAGTATTTATAAAATTTTTGGTAGTTGGTTGGTAGCCGTTAAAAAGGCAACAAGAAAAAAACGAGCCGCCAGTCAGTCAGTCGCAGCTTGTTGGCCTTCTCAAATGTGCCCTAAACATGCAATCGAACTTCGACTTTGCTCAGCTGTTAATTTTGCATGAACGGGCAAACTGAAAAAAAAAGCACAAAAGAAGAGGAAGAAGTCGACAAGCGGAGCACAACTAGAAAAAACAAGTTTTGGATGGATGCAGTTTTTGGGGGTTGGAAATTGCTTCTTTTTTTTTATTTTTATTTTCTATACATATATTTATATATGTTTTTTTTTGCAAGAAAAAAGACAAGCAAATAAGCTGGGGACGACGGCGTCAGTTGTTATTGCCAACATTTTAGTGGCGTGTAGCCGCCCCCGCCGCCGCTGTCCACCAACCATCCTCTTCTCGACTACATCCCTTAGCCCGCGACGAGTGCTCTTCGAGGTTGTGACTCATGCCCGATGTGATGACGAAATCAGCCGGCAGACACTGAAACAACAAAGCAGTAGTTGTAGTAGTTGTGCACCCATATGAACGAGGGTGGCTCAAGATGTTTAAATGATATATCATATGGGAGAGTTGGGGGTTGAGTGTGATAATAAACTCTACCATTTTTATATATTCACATTTTTTTTGAACTCCTAATGAAACTTTTAATTAAAGTCAGCAAGTGGAAGTGACTTGAAAGTCAGTCAATTTAATATGTAATATGCCTAAATCAGAAGCAGTTTGCAGATTTAAGTTAGCTTTTATGTATAAAATGATTCTCATAAAATAAAAAATAAATAAGAATGCGAATCTAATAAAGCGTTCAGCTTCTTTTAATTATTTGTTTAATATTGAGAAATAGCAGTCGATGTTGAAAAAATACGAAAAATAAGAATTAAATAATTAAAATTAATAGTGTTTCATTTAATTGAAATTAATATAAATAAAAACATGAAATTTTCATATATTTTTTTGAGAAGCCAATATATTTTATATACAAGCAGGTGCAGTGAAGGGAGATGGGTTAAATAAAATGGCCTACTGCCTGTTAACTATTATTGTACAAGTTTAAGCTACAATCCCAATTCATGTTTAGTAAATACAGAACAAACTTTAGTCCCAAATCCTGATATTAGCTAGTCGTAACTTTTCGAACCACCCTTTGTTGTGCATATGTATGAATGAATATACATATTTAGTTTGGCAACATGCAAAAATCTATGGAAAAGCAATGCCGGACGGCATGCGGCACGTGTCACCAATCAACGCACGCACAGCAAACTTCAGAAGAGGGGAGGGGTGCAAAGAGAGCTTAGAAAATTGTGACGAGTGTGACCAAAGTGGGCAAACAAACATTGCGTGCCTCACTCGCCAAATAAGAAAATTTTGTTATGATTTCCATTTCTAAGCGAAGCAGTTAATTTCGTCTGAAGAGGAGCATGTGAGCAGCAAGTGCTGCCTAATTATTGTGGGGAAAAGAAGGGGGGGGAGGGGAGGGGAGGGTGTAGGTCGGCATATGATTTGCACAGTTTTGTTTGCAGTTTGCGGTCACTTGAAAGACTCGCTTAATCAACACCATCGTCAACGTCGAGGGTTGGGAATGTTTAGCTGCTTAATTAAATGCAACCAGCTAATAAAGCAAACAAAAGGAATGCATTTCAATGAAACCAAATACTAAGAGAGATAGACAGAGACAGAGAGAGGAAGAGAGAGAGAGAGAGAGAGAGGGGACTGCCAACTGGCAGCGAGTAGTGCTTAGCTGTAATTAAATGACCCATTCAACTGGCGCTCTTCAAATCGCCAACACTCCTCCGCTTGACCTCAGCGCCCCTCCAAGCAGACTTGAATGTTAAATGCCAAACTGATATCGTTTCTGGCTAATGGCTAATGGTTATAAACGATAGAGACGTTAGCGTGCTTAAGTGATAGCAACTAGCTTGAAATCAGCTAGACATGCTAGAAAAATACGCTGTAAAATCATGGAAATTTGTTCGCTTGCAACATGCTAATTTGATAACACTTGCCACACTTTTAAAACCGTTAATCTTAATTCTATTTGCAGAGTAACAATTCATCTCAAATCAGTTAGTTAACATTTACAAATAGATTATTTAGAACGTGTTAAGATATTCGATTTTTAGTTGAGCGAATCTTTTGGAAACAGAATATATATATATATATATATATATTTTTTTTTATTGTTTATCAATTCATATAATTAAATTTCTACAAATACAACAGGTAAACCATCTAACTTTTATCTAAAATAGGCAATTCTAATTCTTCAAAATATTTTCCATTAAAAAATATATTTCTGAATAACAGAAAGAGAGACCTTCTAGTATAAAAACTGTTTTCTTATGTTTAGAAAATGTTTTGAAAATAAGTTAACTTAAGACAAAGTTAAAGATTCGACTAAATTTAAGCAGTTTTTAAATCGAGCAAAGAACACGAATATTTCTTTACATTCATAAGACACTCTACTATTTGAAAACCTCTCTATAACATTGTTTATTTGTTCAATGATGACGTAGAACTTAAATTATCCAAAATTGTTTTTCGTACTTTCGTATTTTATAAAATTTTCCATTCCGTTTATTTGCAGGTAAGCGTATTATGCACACATTTTCACATATTTAATTTGGCCAACATTATTATGTAAGTATGCACAACTATGCAAATCTAAAGTACACCTCGAGCCTCCCCCCTTCCCACAACCAACATCTCCCAAGTCATGCCCACCGGTTTGCACTGACATAATCATTAAAATACTCTCACGCCCACTTAACACACAATTGTCTGTTAAGCCGTTGGCCGTTTAACACACAAATGTTCACACTTTGATGCCATTATATAATATGAGTATAACAGTTGATCTCCCCACACCCACCCAGCCGACTTCTTTCAACACTTATGCGCCCATTTGTGGCATGACACATTCACATCAATGCTCACCGGACGGATAACAGCACACTCACATTGTTGTGTTTGCTGTCAAATGATTTCCAAAGCAATTCAAATGCAAAGCGAGAACCATAACCCGACCCCCTCTAGCCCCCTCATCCATCCCCCCCTAGTCACAATCGACAACTAATATTGTTGAAGCATTGTTCTGCGATGCCTTCGACAAGCTGCTGTCATGATGTTATGCCTCGCGCCATGCCCCAACTGCAATTCCGATTGCATAAAACTAAAATATACAGTGAACATTCTCTAAACGAAACGCTTCCGTTCTAGATATATATATATAATTAAACTTTTATTACAAAAATGACTACAACACATTTGAATCTTGAATCTAAAATGTTTATTATTGAGAACATTTGCATTTAATATGTGAGGGGTTATTATGATTATTTGTTGTTTTTTTATTGCCTTTCTGTAATATAGTTTTGTTTATAAATATCTGTAAAACACTTGTTTCGATGTTCTCAAAAATAATATCTTTCGATTACAGATACATATATTAGATTATTTTATTTTTGTATTAATAATATTCTCAATAATAAAAACCCCGAATATTATTATGCGAATATTATTACGTTGATTTAGGTATTAATTCATATTTAGTATTTATATATTTATATACAATTTTAATTGGTAAATTAGAACATCGGATAAACATCGATCGTATTAAAACTTCTATGTATCAGTCTAAATATTGAATGTTAATTTATCAGTTATTGTTAATTAGACATAATGCTAAGTACTTATTGCTAATTTTTAATATTTTGTAGAATACAATAAATAAATAAACATCAAATACAAAGGAGAGATGGTGATATATTGCGAGGGTCTACTGTATCGTCTCAGACATGTCGCTTGAAGGCTGCAAGGCTCTCAAGCTTTCAGGCGGCTATTCCAACTCTGACTTCGTTTCTGATTCCGACTCAAACTCTAGTTTTGATTTCGACTCCGACTCCGACTTTGGCCTATGTGTGTCCATTGTGATTCATCGGCGCCCCGAGACGCCTCGGCCTGCGTGGCATGTGGCTTGGTTTCGACACTGGCGCCGTTCTGCTATTTAAATTGCCGTTCTATATCCTTGTCCGCCTTTTTGGGGGCCGACGCGTCGCCAGCTTCACACTCTGGCGCGCTGGCCAAGCATATTTTTACTATTCTCTGCTTTCTCTCTCTCTTTCTCTCTCTCTTTCTCCGCTTTAGTTTTTGAGTCATCGCCGTTTTATTTATTATTCTTTTACCGTTGTTGTCGCTAGGTTTGTTGCCATCTAATCTAATTGCAGTTAATATTTTTTCGATATTCGAAAAGGCTTTTTTCGGCACAGCGAACCAAACTGCAGCAGAGAGAGAGAGCAACAGAGAGCGAGAGAGAGGAAGAGAGAATATAGCGTAACGCATACGCTGCGTGGGCATGTCAGCTGGCCTTAAAGTTCTCGCTCTCTGCTGGGCGAGACTGTTGGCATTGCCAGCCTTAAATAATACAGTTCGAAAATCTTAAGCACTTTTATACATTATAATGTTTGACAGTTCAAGATTAAATGTTTTACAAGTTTCGCAAATCAATATTCAAGATATTAGTATTAAATATTGAAAATGAAAAAATTAAGTTTATTAAATTCAACTTAAGAATTCTTATCGATTGTTATATAATCAATAAGAAAAAAATATAAATATGATTATTACTAAGATTATTTACATGTAGTATGCCCCTAAATTTTATTATTATTATATATTTATTTATTTATCATTATTATTAAACATTTCAGCTATTTTAGCCTTCAATTTTTATCCACTCACATTATAATTAATTTTCTTTATATTATGATCAGTTTGCACTATTATGCTTTTAATATTATTATTATAATCCCATGAGCAAATTAATATTTTTTATATTTATTTATATTGTATTAATAGCTTTCGGAAATGATATTACCTAATAGTAGATATTACCAAATCAGCCGGCTTATTGTACTGAGTTCAGCTGCAGTTAAAGTTTTCCGCCGTACTCTCCGGTTCTCTTTTGCTCTGCTGCAAACAATTAGACAATGGCAGAGTTCACGGCGCACAATCCAAAAGTATTTTCGAAATATCGCACGTTAAGGTTACGCAGCAAGGTCGAAACTAAAAAACTTTTTCCAAAACATTGTACATTTACAAAAATTGTGAAAACTCATTAGGTGCAAATTATAAATGTAAATTTGCAACAAATAAAAAGTAATATTGTCAATATTTGTGAACTTATTATTTGAAGCGCAGCTCAACCCTAAATTGTTGCATACGAAAGCAAACGCTTTCAAATCAACCACCAATTTTCTCTCTCTGCGCTGCCGAGCTGCGCTCTCTCGCTCTCTCTTTAGCTCTCTCTTTCGCTTGAGGGGAGGAGAGAGCGCTGCCTTGCTCTGTTGGGCCCCCAAGTGGTTTGTCCTTTTGATATATGCATTGTCCTTGCCAACGCTAGCGCGACGTCAACGTCGTCGCCGGCGTCGACAGAGCAAGCGGCGGCGTTGGCCCTTCAGCGTCAGCGTCAGCGTTGTCAGTTGTTCGCATACTGCTGAAAAATTAACATCGACATAATTTAGTTTGTCTTCGTCGTTCGTTGCGCTCGTTACGTATTCGTGCTGTCGCCGTCAGCGTCGTTTCTCATTTTGGTCAGTCGAGTTGTTCTGGTGCACAACACTGAAAGCAGAGGCAGGACTACGCAACACGCTGCATAAATAGCGCTCAAAAGGAAAATACGCAAAACAACAACAACAGAAATAAAAACAAAGACAACGCCGCCGTGTTTTGTTCCGTTTTGTAAACAAATACAGAAAACCGTTGCATACTTTTTTGCGTGGCCAGCAAGCGAATCCCGAAATAAATTAGACAATTATAATTGTAGCTTATTATAATTCAATAATATTGAAAAATATATAACAAAAATATAAAATCTGTGCGTTGCGCTCCAAAGTAGGCAACAACAAATACAGTTGACAACAAAAACACCACACATATCCGAACAGCTGCGACTTAAATAACTATATACCATAATATATTAAGTATATATATATATATATATATATACATATATTTATATATAAATCAAGCCTAATAAAAAGGACGCATCATGCTGATTGGATTAGTACGCGATTCGGTGATGCAGTGCTTCTGTCACACCTGCCGTGCGCCGGGCATTTTGCCAGCGGGTAAGCCACAAATCAAATAGTAGCAGAAAGCGTAGTAGAAATAGTACTCGACTACTGCCAAAACACTGGTAACAATTCGACTAAAGCAATTAAAGGCATTTTAATTAATTACAAATGCCCTGACGTGACTTCTGTCATGTAAATTTCACTGTTTCTTTTTTTTTTATTAATTTATTTATTTATTTGTTTGTTTTTTTTTGTTGTTGCTTATTTTTCTATTTCGTGCCACGAATGTCAAAGCAATTTCGGGCACTTGTGCTTATTATACATATTGTTATTGTTGTTGTTGTATTCTATTTGCTGTTTCACTTGCCAGAAAGTTGGGGACACATTTTTAAACTTGCTTTCGTATGCCAAAGTGGTTTTTCAGCCAGCCCCCAATGAACTTTTTGCCCCCAGCTTGCTATTGTTGTATATAGTTTGTTTATTTGTTCCTTTGGCTGACCTTACATTATTCTTGGCCAGCTTTGAGAGTCGTCAATTAGGCTCAATTTGTGCCACTCAACCTTTTGATTGTTTCGCAAGTGTACACAACTCTAACTATAACGAACATAAAAGTTTCAGTGTATTTGTTTTCCAATCATCTTTTAGAGCCTGCAGTCCACATGCGGACCAAAGTTCCTATGCAGTTTTGCCTGAGAGCATTTTAGTTATTTTCTCCATTTTCGTTAAAGTTATCTAAAATATGGCTAATTCTTAATCATAAGAAAATAGCTTCAAAAGCATAAAAAATTGTTTAGTAAGTATTATTATAAACTGTACGCTTTTTCTTGACATGAAAAATTGATCCTAGAGTATTTAAATTGTATTGCAAGAATTATTGTCTATTATTTCTTAACAAATATATACCAGGTTTAAGAACAGAGATTCAAGATGTTAAAATAAAATAATTTATTTCAAATTCTACAAGATTTATCTTTTAAGATTAGAATTCTTTTCAAGTTGAGATTTTTCTTCGAATTTCTTCAGCAGTTATTGATACATCAAGTATTAAGTATTCGTTCCAGATATTGTTCAAAATATTAAAATATTCCTTGCAGTTATTAAAAAATTCCTTTCAAATATAAATATATACATTATGCACTGAATCTTTTGGTACAATCCAACCCAGTATTAATTCGTTGACCGAGCAGAAGCTTTTATATATTGGGGATGACTCGACTCAAAAAATGTTATACTTTTTAAAACGGTAATTTATTTACCGCTAATATTATTAAAAATATGCACATGTTTTAATACAGATAATGAAAATGATTGGATTGTATTACAATATGCTTTCCATCATTTTCTCCAAGTGTAAACCTTTCAGATAATCTCTTGAATAAGGCTTTACAATATTTCTAAATTTTTTCTTATACGCTTATACGCTATTGTGCTCCATAGAATCTACATGAGTAGTGCTCCTTTGGCATTTGCAATCGCTGTTCATGAATAATCGACTATTAGATCACACAATGCCGTAGCAAATCAAAGCTCAAACAGTCATTAATCATAAGGGCAGCAACTCATGCCGGCTAGCAACAGTCAAGGTCACAGTTTGAGACCTATTAAGTCATCAACAGGCCCAAGACAATTATGTAATACACCAACAACAAGAACAACAACAACAAGAGCAACAAAAACGATGGAGTGCAACTAAAACACACATGTATCTTGAGGCTAGATGAAAAATTCAAGTTACTCACAGACTCCTTTGTGTGTTGGGAAAATCAATTTCAAAGATAGAGAGAATGAGAGAGAGAGAGAGAGCAAAGTACAACTATAAAAACCGAAAAGACAAACAATATGACGTTGATTTCAGCTTTGCTTGGAATGAAAAACTAAACGCCACCAAGTAGGCAATAACAATTTAGTGTAGGACTCTTTGTTGTTGCCGCTTTTTATGGTTGCCTGACATCGCCTGGCGCCAGCCAGCCGGCAACGATGAGTCATGCCGCATGCCGCATGCCAGCAGCGGTTATGGAATTTAATTTTGGCCCGGTCTTAAAGCGCCTTTCAACGACGAACAACGACTTTGAATTCCATTTATATTTCAACTTCCCTTTTATATTTGTATTGCATATGAATGTCTACATCGGCTTGGACACTGAACTCTGTCCAGGACTCTGACTCGCAGAATTCCGTTATGCCGATGATTTTATTTATATTGTATTGGGCTATTAAAACGCAATAATCGCCGCAAACAATCGCACATACGACTACGAAATGATTGCGCAATATGCACACGGGCCAGCGAGCACAAACACAAAAAGGCACAAACAGCACACAGGGCACAGGGCACAAGGCACAACAAATACTTATACACACACCCTCACACACACACACACACCAACACACACACACACACAACAATGACGACAACGGTGACGATGACAGTGGAAGGCGTTTATTGATTTATTGACACAAGCACCTTGTGCTGCACGCAAAAGAAAAAACTGAACATGAACATGAAATACCCTATTAAATTGTTTACATATTTTTTAATATTTTTAATTATAATTTTTTGATTTTTAATGCTTTAAACTTTTCTATAAAAAATGTAAGAAGTTCAAAAACAGGTTTGTTCAATTTAGGAATAAATTGTAAAAATGAAAACCTGAGAAATATCAAATATCAACGAGCACCAACTTGACAGTTAAATTAAAAATAAAAAGCAGACTTAGAATGTTTAATTAAAAATATATATATATGTATATATATATAATAAATTTGAGAATCCAAAATCATGTATGTGTTGCTAACAATGATCAGGAAAGTGAAAAGTATGATGATCAAAAGCCAGTTTCAAGCTTCTTGATTCTAAATTGAATAATTCTATTTAAAATTAATAAACTCTGTATTTTTTTCATCTGCATACAAATTAGAATATAAATCAATTCGTATTCATAGCCCATGTATCCTAAACATTTTCCATATCACAGACAAGCATGCCCTAAGACACCCTCGACCAAGGGTACCACAAAAATTACAGCGAGATGAAAGACAGACACAATAGCAAATTACTAACATGGCTTTTGTACAAGGAATACGTCTGCCTTTCCCCTTTCTCCCCCCCGACTGCTTCCTCGAAAGCGACACGTGTGGGCAATTTTTCAATTGACGAAGGTATTTTTCGCAATGCCCCCCTTGCATACTTGCAACCTGCTGCTATAAATCTTGCCGTGTAACTGTACCTAATCATCCAGTTGGAGGCACAAACACAAAAACAACTCAATTAGCACTCGACTTGTGCGAAAACACATAAAAAAACATTTTAAACAAAATAAATGAGATGGAACTAATATGATATTATGGCTATCATTACTATATTAACACTGAAGAATCATATGAACTGTGCAATCAAATATCTATCATTATTATTTTTTATACGCCACTATCAATATTGCTATTCAACGCTAAATTAGAGTTAAATAACAAAATACTCAAAGGATACCAAAATGTAACACCAAAATACATTTCAGGTGCTGTCGACAAATCCACAAAGACTTAAATTTAGACTGTTTAAACCATAAATAAACCTACCAGCAATCAATGTATTTATTTAACGACGCTAGAAAATTGAATGAAACTTAACAATTTAATTTAGATACAAATAAATTTGTCATATTGAAGTGAACTGACACTGAAAATAAAAAAGAATTAGAATAATAATTTTGGTCTTTTTTTTTAATTCGCTTGCTGGTAAGGTCTCTTTTGATAAGTTTCACACATATCTCTCTGACTATACTCAACTTGACTGTAAACCAGTATTACACACAGTGCTTATTATGATATACATATTTGTTTCTGTTCGAAATTGCTTGGATTCTTTGAGAACATAAAAATAGAATGCATTTTTACACATTTTTCAATCATTATTAAGTTTTGTAAGAATTATTGGCTAATATTTACCGCTAAAACAACTGGGGTTTTAAGTGCTTAGATTTAATTAGATCAAGTGACAGGCTGAATTATCGTTTAACACATGCCTAATTTATGGCACAGGCAGCGATTCCTCCGGTATACGTGCAAAAATCTTAATTTCAAAAGATGCTCTTCTGGGACTTTTGTAGGGGTGAGAGGATAAATGGTGGCATTGCCGACTTCTCTACCCCAACCACAATTTGCCTTTGGCCAAGGTTACAGCTGAAACATGCTGGTTTTTAATTTGGCGCCTCCAATTGTGAGTGCCGGTGCTCGGGGGCCACACATGTCTCAATCTCTCTCATTCACACCCCGTCTCTCTGCATGCATCTCTCTTACAAACATATCTCTATCTCTCGCTGGCTGTCTCTTTCACTCGCCTCGCCTCGTTTGCGTTGCTTCTCTGTGGGGCTGCGGGGTTTGCGTTGCTTTTTGGCTTGGCAAATTAGATTTCCTTGTTACGAAATTGCAATTCAAAATGCTTTTTCGGCTACTGCTGTTGCTGCAATGGTAAATTGAGGGGAAGGCATTGAAACTTTTGTGTGCAGGGTAAGCAAAATGGTTTAAATTTCTGCTAAAATGTGGAATGAACGTGGGGTTTAGAATGAGACAGCAATGCAGTAAATGTGAAATGTGTGTTTGAATTTTCATTAAGCTGAATACATTGAATTTTAATCGTATTATAGCCAAAGGTTGTAGCATACATAATATAGTCATGTATATATAAACCCCCAAAGACCAATAAAATCTATAAGAAGCTTTCATAAGCTTAGCACTCGTTTGTGAAGATAATAGTTCAGACTGTAATTTGCAAGTAATTAAAACCAGTATTTGAATTTACTGCTCAGTAGCATAAATATTAATAACAATATTGCTCTGCTTGCTACTGCTACGAACTTAAACAGAGCAATTGAAGAGCAAATGGCAGAAAACTGAAGCGAATGCTCCTCAGCTCTGCTCTGCCCTGCCATTCGTAAGAGAAATATGAGTAGCAAAAGCAAAAGAAAGAGTTTCAGTTGTGCACTCTTTGGTTGTAGCAATAGCAGAACGAATGAGAGCAGAGCGAGAGAATAGCAGTTTAAGTGAACAGTTAGTGTTACTGCCACAGCAATCGTCTGTCTGTTTTGCTCTTTGCTATTGCTATCTTAGCAGAATCAATAGCAAATCGAAAAACTACTCTTGTGCCTTCGGTATCAGAGTATAAAAATTCCCTATCTTATTAATATAAACGTATTATACCGAAAACCAACTCACACAAAATCATCGAATTTAAATCGGAAACAACTTTAATCAGTTGTTTTGATATTGGATACTCGTTTCCGCAAATTTTCTAATGAATGCTTTAAATGCATTTAGCATTCAGTATTCGTCTGCGAATTGATTAGTTGAATTGCAAGCACACAAGCACTTATTAAGAATGAGAATATATATAGTATTAATTAATATACGTCTGACTAGAAAGCATATTCGGTGCGGTTTTGTGCTGGGCGTGAATCCATTTAGATGGATTGCTGGGCTGGCAAATGAAGTCGACTGAATGTCAGTGTGAATATAATTTGATGCATCTTTTAGGTGCTGGATCCGACAAATGTTGCTGACAGCTTGCGGCTAAATAGCAGTGAGGGATAGTGAAACGGGGAGGAGGGAGTGGGGTTTCTCGGGAGTGGTAGAGGCATATTGAATATGATGGATTAGTTGGGCTTGGACCGCCCGCATAGCTAAACATGTGTTGCAAATGTCCACAAATTACTTTGGCCAAAAAGCAATGTATGCTAAGAGAGAGGGAGACAGACTATTGGGTAGAGGGAGGGAGAGAGGGAGAATCTATTCAGTTCGAATTAACTAGGCGAGTGTGTTTCGTTCATCGAAATGTGTTTGTATATATTATATATATATATATATATATATTTGTGGTACAGCAACTACTCGAACATGTATGCCAAGCATTGCTGCTTTATCTCTGCAAATTGTTGTCAAATATACTTTAATATATGTGTATTTATGCATTTATTCATTACGTAAGTTAAATATCGTCAATAAACTGCTTATATTTTGTAAAGTTCAGATATATGTGGAGCTGAGTAATACACATAGCTCTGCTCTGCTTTAGGTTCATCATTTTGTTCATATGTAACAACAATTTTTAGTCTGATTGTGTGTTTTCTGAGTTTTCCCAATCCTTGCAATAAGTAATTGACCACTTTACAGATTAACTTACATCTTTATTAGTTTAAAATTGAATGTGTTTTCGTTACACATTAAATAAATAAATAAAAATGGTTTTCATTTCAACTTTGGTCAACTGACGCTGAAGCAAGTTCGTTATCATAATAAAAGTTCACTTAAAATACAATGTTTTTTTATTCTCAACTGTAAATGGCTGTTGTTTTATTTCGAAACACAAAAAACTCTCAGAGCACATTTATATTGCCGACTTTTCGGCGCCAGCTGACAATTAGTATGCCACAAATCCAAACAGACATTTTTATTGTTTTAGCTAGTGTAGAAGCCATTAAGTTAGTTGTTTTAATTATAATAATATACACAATATATATGAAATGAAACCGAAGCTCCGCTCTAGATTGACGGGAAATTGTATAAGCACTTTCGTGTAATTAACAAGAGCAATATTTTTACATTCTGCGAAACATTACATGTCCATATGTATATTACTTATCGCTTAAACTTGCGTGACTTTACTTCACATACATATTTGTCAGCCATTAATTTTGTCCTTGAAACTCATTGAGGCAGTGAGTTGAGGCTGACGATATAAGTATACTCGAAAGGTAGCTCTCATTAGTGGCCCGATGTCAAGCGGAAATCCCTCCACAGTATCGACATTTGTGCTGCAGGAAATGAGCTGACTGACGGACAGACTGACTGACTGACTGACGCACAGACTGACTGACTGACTGACTGACTGACTCACGGACTGACTGTGTGTCAAAGACGCACCAGTTTGAAATCATTGATATGGAGAAATTGGTATTGCTTATTGATTCTCTTGGCATACACTCAAAAAAGGAAAATAGCCAAATGGCACAGAACTCAAAAATTAGCTTTCTTGCTACTTTTATTATAGCTAAACATTTTCTATTTTAAGATTTCATATTTCATTTCTTCAACTATTTTTTTATTAAGAGATATATTTCTGACAAATTTAATAGAATAGCCTGTCTAATTTTAAAAATTATTTTTTTGGTGTTTTTGATTTTAATTTTCAGCCAATTTTCTAAATTATAGGAAGATTTTCTGAGTGTATTTATATATTGTATAGTTAATTAGCAGTCTTAACAGTCTATCTTTCAGTTAGATTGGAAACAAATCGGTTGCCTACATATAATATAATACTCCATACATTATAGTATTTTAAATATTGATAAAAACAAATTAACGAAATAATTCTATTCAATTAAATTTTAAATATCGCCATTGAAAGCAAGCGTATTCCATTTCTGTTGGCCATTACTGCTTTCTGGTTAAAAATGTACATTTAAATGTTGGCTTTTTGGTGTTTTCTTTTGGCTGTTATTTGTTTTTACCACATCAACTGATGCATTTAATGGCGCTTTAAAACCCATATAAACCCAATATAAATTTCAATTAGAATTGTCAGGCGCCCAGAAACAGTGGGCTGCATAATAAGGATAAGCGATTGTCAAATAGCGATTTCATTGTACGAAGTCCTGACAGAGTTGCCACAATAAACAAAGCTGACAGTTGCCGGCTACAGTTAAAACACGAACAACGTAACAACAGTAAACGTTTTCATTATCCGCTTTTGACTGGTTGTTGTTGTTTTTTTTTTTATTTTTATTTTTTCCCATTTCTTTTCGTCGGCGGGCAGCGTTTGACGCGCTGTCAAAATTTGACAAAGTCCTGCGTATGGATGAACTGCAGTTGAGTTGTCCGCTCTGCCATGAAAGCGCTCTATTTCTTTTTTTACAACACCTTTTACCAGCTCCTGTTTTTCATCAAACTGTCGAAAGTCATAAATAATGCCCCCGTGTGTGTGCTGCGTATGTGTCCTGCAGAGGATTCAGGGTCCCCGGTGTGTAATTTTTCGTTTATGCTCACACATGAAGCGTTTTAAAAAGCTTTTAAAAAAAAAAACAATGTGTATACAAACATTTGTAAAAACTTTGGCAGCATGGCTTCTTCTTCTGTTCGCTTTGGCAAAAAAATAAATACCATAAATTCCTCAGCAAACTGAGCAGCAGTAAAATCATAATGAAAGCGGCAAAAGAATCATTTGTCTAAAAGAAGAATTCAACATGAAAACAGTTTGAGCTGCTGATGTGTGAAAAGTCAGAATAGATAAAGAAAACTGAGACTTGGCAATTGGATTAAGAATTAAATGTTCGTTAACCCTTTAAGGCCTATGACCCTTTAAATCAAAAAACCATCTTTTTGCTTAGTTTATACAACAACAAAATTAACAAATATGATGTAAAGTAAAAAAAAAAACAAACATAAACATATTCTTTAAGTAAAACTTTTTGGAACTCGATAAATTTGAGTTATTTAATTTTGATAATTTATTTGTGTTTTTCAAAAGTAGATTTATAAATTCTTAAAACTGTGAGTAGTTTCGCTCAAAAATCATTAAAGTACTTTACTATGTTTATATCACATAAATAGTTAACATTTCTCCACAAATTTCCAAATTTAAAAGAACTTTATCTAATTAAATTCCTTATTCTTAAAAATTGTATACAGCTATTTAATATGGTAGATTTTCTTGAAGCTCAGCGTTGGGCAAGAATTAAAGACTGCATATAGTCGAGCCATTATATATAGATTAAACAAATGTGATTAGGTCATTTATAAGATGGAAGAAAGGGAGATGATGGGTTGTTTTCGTACATAAAGACGGTTAATTTTATTTTGTGTGTGAAGAACACAGCCGAGACTAGGAACTACATCCTCACATAACTCAGCTGCTGCGCTAGCTAATCAAATTCTGTCAGTTTGTGCTTGGAACTTCCGCAGTTCTCTCTGGCAAAGCCCAGAAGCTGGCTGCCACAGCTGGAACTATATATACATATTTGGGCCAAGTTGTCACGTATCGGGCACATTTTTCCATATTATCCAGAGCCAGAGGGCGGCTGAGAAGAGTCGTCTGCCTTGTGCATGTCGCTCACGTAACAGACGCATACATAATATTACTTAATTTTCATCTGTGTTTCTTAGCTGCTTTCGTCTCTCTCTCTCTTCTCATTGTTTCGGCCGAATTCCAACAAATTAATGAAGTTGCATTTTTTGGGCGCTTCTTGGGGCATGCCGAGAGAGGCCCAAACAAAAAGAAGAAACAACAAATTGGCTGACAGGTCACCATCTGCATCTGTCTTTAGCATTTAAATGCGTGTACGCATTTCGCGCTGAATAAAAATACAAAAGCAGATGACAGCATCCAGCCAAAATGTCATCATCACTCAATGCGGCTCCTCCCGCCAACCTCCCCTTTCCGTTTCTTTTTGTGTGTGTAATGTGTGAAAAGCTGAGGGCCTCGTCTTTCCGGCTTGTGTGTCTCCTCTTTTTATTTGGCATGCGTAATCCCTATTGGCTCTTGGCTTTTGACGCTCCAGCAATTTAACGTGAAACAGTGTTAAGCATGTTTATTGTTCCATTTGGATGCCCTGTAGCCTTTTAGTGTGTATTACTTTACTCTAGCAAACAGGAGAAGACTTTTGCGACCACACTCAAAAAAATCTTAAAATTTTAGAAAATCAACAATGCTTTCGACGCCTTTAATATTTAGAAAGTATGTATTTAAAAAAAAGGGTTTTGACTTTCTAAAACCCAGGTATTATTCTAATATTTGTAACTCTTATTATTAAGAATTAATTTTTAATTAATTAACTAATTTTAAGTACATTTTTGTTGTATTTTTATAAATTATTTTTAAAAATAAAATTTTTCTAGTTTTTATGGTGAATTTTAGCTCAAGGCGATTTTCTATTTGGGCGATTAGAGATTTTAGTTTCGATATAACTTTTGTCTGTGTTCAAATTCATCAATTCATATACCTCTTTGATCTTGATTTATTCTTAATCAAAATAAAAACAAATCTTCAACTATAAGTTTTTGCTGCATTTAAAAAATTCTGAAGAATATAAAACATTAACAGCTTGCCGCAGTTACCCGAGTACAAGCATAATATGGGAATTTCAATGTCACTGTCAAGATTGTTGTTTGATTTCACGAGTGCAAATGAATGCATGAATTATTTAACAGACTGAATTCTTCCCCTTTCGGTGACTGACTGAGCTCCCAAGTCGTCCTTAAGCTTGACATGAACAGCATAAAGAAGAAACGGCAAAGAGGTGCCTCTAAATGCAAGGAACCAACGTTGATGATACCTTCAATATACCTTGGAAAATGTAGAAGTTCTGTTATATTATTAATCTAAAAAAAATATATATATATGTGTCTAGTAAATGTCTAAAATATAAAATAGACACTAAAACGAACTATAAATAAATCCGACTTCAATTTCTAAATGAATACAGAGACATATAACAACTCGTCGTACTACAAATTACAGAGTATAATTCAAGCAAATTTAGTTTCCGCGCACACAAAAGCGGAAGCATAAAAAGCCAGAGCACAAAAAAATGCAAATAAAAAACTGACTGAGAATGAGAAATGTATAGAGTAAAAGCAACGATGGAGCTGGATTCAAAGTAGATGGAAAAGTTGAGGAAAATTGCATTAGGCGTCCGCAGACAACGAATAGAATCACGTACCGTCTGGAATGGAATGATAGAGTGGTATACGGATGGATGCTACAAAGATTGGGTACGGGGCAGAGCAGGAACTGACATTGCCATATGGCTTGCAAATCTATCAAAACTGAGAGTTTTGGTTCTTAAGCTTAAATGAGAAATGGATCTGGCTTAGGTATTATGACATGTAAAAATTGCTAAAAATGACTGAAACGAAAACTTTTCTTTTTCAAGGAGAATATTTTGAGCATGCTTTAAAAAATTTGCATACATATCTACGCAGAAGTCAAGGAAAATTAACAAGATTGTGAATGGGAATGGATTCCACTTTAGCAGCGACTGTCGACTGTCGACTGTCGTCGACATCTGTTGCTAGAAGAACGTTGACATTGTTTGTTGTTTTTGTTGCCTTTCAACTCAAACAAAAAGATCCCTTTGTGCATGTTTATTTTGGTCACACTCGTCGCTGCTGCCCAGCAGCCAACAAAAACAACAATCCACCGACTGACGACTGACGGACTGACGACTGACAGACTGACAGTCAGCTACACCAAGTGCTCTGACAATAACATTGAATTTTTATGGCAACAACATGTTTTTGGTGGCAAATGGTAAATGGCAAATGGGTAAGAGATGAGAGCTGAACTGAAACGGCGCGAAATGTTTTATGCAAATACCTATTTTTGGCCAACAACCTAAGTTTGGCTTTCTGGCAATGCAGTGACCCCCACCAAAAGGGACGGCCAAAAGTTGTGCGTCATTTTGTGGTAATTACTTGAAGCACAAGTAAAACTCAAAACAAATACACACAGCCAAAATAGAAAGAGGGAAAAACGCCTGTCAGTGCTGCCAACTTAAGAAGAGCAAACAAATTAACAGTTTCAGTGGAAGTTAAACTATTTCCATTTGTATTAAAAGTTTATTTCAACATTGTGGCAGTAAGAAATTCAGAGCTAGTTATTTTAGGTGCTTAAAAACTTATTTACCCACAATGATTTTTCACTATATCTTAACGTGCCTATTGTCATATATACCATCAAATGTTGAGAGTATATACAATTGTTTATTTAGAGTTCATTGAGTAAAATTATACATAATCTGCGTTACTAAAAACAATACATATAAAAAATAATGGCTAAAGTGCGAGACCCCATTATAAAACTTCAAAGTCGATCATATTCGAACTTTTCTTTTAAAATAATGATAGATCGTAATATTGTTGTACGTATCTGTTGACCTTATTTAGAGAACTGCATTACCACCTATTCCTAAATTTTACTGTTATAAAAAACATGGCATGGAGTATTGAAACTGTAGACGGACGTCTCAGAAATAAATATAAAGTCTCTACAAATCCTAGAAAATAAAATGTACAAGAATATTTGATTAGATACATATTTATATAATAAATAGTTTACTATAATATTGTATTATATTTATATTTATATAATATTTTATTATATTAAAGTTTATTTGCTGGTCTTAAAATTCGCCAAGCAACATTTTCACTGGGCTTAGACAGAGTTGAATTGAATTGAATTTTGTGGTCAATCGAACAAAATGCAGATGCAAAACCAAAACCAGGGCGAATTTCTTATGCAAATTTTGACGAGTTTCTCATAATAATATTAGATATGGAAATATATATATGCATATGTATTTGGTTTGAAAATGGTTTCTCGTACACCAATTGAATTTATTCAATACAAGTGCCATATTCCACTTAACCCACAATTTCACTAGCTGACTGCAGTTTTAAATTCAATGATTTAAAAAAAAGCTAAACTTGGCGGTAAAGAATACGTAACTGCCAACACTGGGGCCTGTTTGCAATTGTGTCTATAGCTGACTTACAGGTTTTGACATTATTTTGATATCTAATGACAGCTGTAAATATGTAGATATTTTAGTGCGAACTTTTGCCGAGCATTTAAGATGGGTGGCAGCCTCTTAGGCGTTAATTAGAAATTAACATTTATTTTTATGACACCCAAAAAGGGGGCGGATGTTAAACTTTTCAACCAATAACTGTGCTGACCACAGCGACGCATCGACGCCTGTCCAAACTTTGGCAAGTGGCGACACTAGAGGAGGCTAGGGAGGAGGGGGCTGGTGGTGGGAATCTGTGGCAACGCTGCCCACTCATTAAGAAGCCAAGTTGTTGAACAGCGCTGGGGGGATAGGGTGGGCGGGGGGTCGGTGGGTGGAGGATATCGTCTGATAAACGAAATTACGTTGATTATAGCATACTTTGAGGCGGGCAAGTGAAATATTGCCAGTGACCTTTAAGCAAAGGCGGCAAGGCTCTCTTTTATGCTAGATTAAGCATAATTTTATAATTAGTGCGCAGCTGGGCGTGGCCACAAAGGGGCGGGCGGGTGGTTGCCTAACGAAAAGGGCGCAAAATACACAAAGAATGCGGAGTAAATGAAAATGAGGCAAACACCCATAAAAGAAGCTTAATTAATGCTGCTGTCTATTAGAGCTTTAAAGAGTTTAACAAATTTTGAACATTTATGCTAATTCGAATTGTAATCAGCTTTTAATATGTTAATTATTGGCATAGGTTTTATGTGAAATCCGCTGTGACATTCTTAAAAGGCCAAGTTTTGTTCTCCTTATCAGATAATTTTGAAATACACGGTGAAAACTGTCGAAAAAGCCCATGCGCAGTGTATATTAATTAAGTATACGCACATATAATAATTGCTAAAATTTCTTGCTAAATCAAAAATATCATCAATAAATATGAATGATATTTAAGCCACATTATCAGTCATGAGGCTAAATATGTAGACGGGGTATCGCCTAGTCGACCAACACATTTTCAATTTTTCTTGTTTATTGCATAATGCAAATTAATTGGATTTACATAAAAGTGTTTTTAATTACATTTGGCCAAAGCAAAAACTTTACACACCGCTTTCAATGTATTTTGCTGTCTATTTTTATCATAATAACCATGAATATTATTTTACTTTTGTTTATTTCACTTCAAAGAACTATAATAATGAACAGTTTTTGATTAATGTAGCGAAATACTGAAAACAAACAAATTTACTATGTATGATGGAAAAATAATGACTTGTCGAATTGTTACCAGGGTTTTTGTCTAAAATTAATTGAACAATTTAATGTTTATCTGACAAAAAATATTTTATTTCTAACTCTATTTTCTAATGCTAACCAACACTTGATAAAAATATAAAGTAGTGTCGAGAAGATCGGCGCCCATGAAGAAAAACAATAAAATACGCTCAAAGCAGCCGAGACTTAACAAGAAAGTGAAATTCATAAGTAAGTACACATAATATTAATTATAGCCACAAACTTTAAGTATATCAAATAAAAGACATTGGTTGGGAAACGGGAAAACCCGGCACAAACCTTGATTACCTTTTATATAAAAATATTGGCCTACATTTAACAAGTATTCCTAAAGGTAAAAGTAAATTGGGCTGACTTCGGCAGTTTAATTAGATTTAAGCTACTTTGTCTCGCGCCTCAAAATAGATAATGCTATTTTTACCACCCACTTAAGTGAAGTATCTCGATTTACTTTGCCACCCTCTGCATATCATCCCCTAATTGCATAACGACACAACTTTTTTTTCCTTTTTCCTTTTTTTTCTTCTTGAATTGATCAAATTAGACAACATGGCAGGGGCAACTGTTTGATGGGGAGTACGTGAAACTGAGCTTTGATAGGCAACTGACAATGTGGCAGTAGCCAACTAAAACGCCCATTTGTCGTGCCCCAAAGTTAAGCGGGGGAGCAAAAGGCCAGCAGTCAGCAGCAGTCGGGCCTAACCGACTGCGAAATACTCTAATACCAGTCTAACACCCACAGATGGCAGCTCAAATGGGACTGTAGCCTCCAAATTTATTGACCAATCTTAGGAGTGGGTTGCTCAAAATGTACCCTCTAAGTTTTGTGATTCTAACTTTTGAAATATGCGGTTTTATCGATTTGAACCTGTCGATGTTATCGATTTAACAGTCCTCCAATTTCAACGATTTGTCTGGCATGCGACAATTTATATATATAAGGTTCAAGTCGTAGATTCAACTGTGTTGAGAATAGTTACAGGCAGCGTGACCAACCAATATACTCTTCTAACCCCGATAGCAGAGGCAAAGGCAACATGGCCACCAATTTTGAACCCCATGGCTACAAAAGTTGTCTCCAAGCGAACAGTAAAGACAACAACAGCAACACCAACACCAACACGAACAAAATGAGCCGGTCAGGTAGACGCCGCTGGCCAAATGAGTCATTTCCCAAACCTGCACAGCCGAGACGCTCCTTTGCGTTGTTGTTGCCTTTTGTTAGGTAATAAAATGTGAAAATCGTCTGGCCGGCGCCATGCTAAATGAAGTAGATTTAGTCGTCGTGCACACAACATAGCACACAGCCCCAAGTCTCTCTGTCTCACGGCCCTCTCTCTCCCTCTCTTCTTTTATGCCTGGCCGAAAGAAAAAAGTTGTCCCTATGCGGCGTATACGTATTATTTGATACACACTCCCGTTATACAGAGTTATGCGTATATTAATACAACTTGTTTTTGTGTCGTTGTTGCTGCAACATTTTTAAATATATTGCGTAGATTTTGGTGGTCGTGTTTGGTAAGCTGATACAGTCACTTTGTATCCACCCGCCATCTGTGTTCGTGGGACATGCAGTCGCCTAATTGCCGGACCATGGTGACAAATTGTGGTATACCCTGTAAAAAGGCTGAGATTTGTGGTTTAGTGTTTCTTTTCATTAGTTCTTTGACAACATCGCACGTTTGTTTTATACACAACCATATACAATATACAAATGTATACATTTATTATAATTTTTATGATTATGTTGCAATATGTTGTAATACGAAAATGAATTTATTCAGGCAGCTATTATTTTTAAACCAATCAAGTTTTTCCTTTTTGAATTAACAACAATAATTAATTGGAACCGAAATTGTTAAAACTACTTACCAGTTTTATATATATTTATTTTTATTTAAATCGTTAAATTAAAATCAGGCTAAAATGTCTTAACCATTCATTTTAGCTGTTTACTCCAATTATGCTTAGAGAGTATCTCATAGTCGAGCATTTGGTTTGTTCACTTGTTTGTTTTTGCGGTTAGCTGTAATTAAGACTGCAGGTAAATGTATATGTGTGTGTATCTATGTGGTTTCTGTGGGGTGTTGATAAATAGCTATCACATTTACTGGCTTGGCTAGACGATGAACTCGTTGGACAAAAACGAATAACGAATAAATGGACTGCAACTCGGCTTTATCATTTGACATTTGCCGTTAGCAAGCAACGGCAATTTCAAATGAAATTGTGCCAATTTACTTTTCAAATAATCTTTCATACAATTTTCATCTATGTATATACATTTTCACTTTTCATTTGCTAAGTACCAGCAGATTGTTTATCCTTCAGTTTATTTCCATTTGAATTTTCATTCATTCATTCATTATGAAAATCTGTCAGTTTTCGTATATTGTGTCAGCAGTTAGCCATTTATCTTTTCTTCGTATTTGGACAGATTGAGTTCATTAATTTTCTATATGCAGCTTGCCCCACTTCCGAGCCTGCTGTTAAAAGCATTTCTGCTATGCCAAACACTTTTCCTCAAGTAAACAAAGTCGCAAAACGAACAAAAGTCATTAGAGCAGCGAAAGCTTTGAGTAAGTTAAATATAGTTTGCTGTTGGGGGGAGAGATTTTGGTCAAGGAGGTTGGCTAAAAGGCAAAGTAGAAAAACAGAAAAACAGAATTTATCTTAACTTGTTTTCGTTGGTTTGGCATAATGCGTTTGCTAAAGTTGCAAGAGTTGGCAAAACAATTCTTCAATATTCATTAAACAAACATTCACAACTAAATTTAAATGCAATTATTAAAGTAAATGAAAAGTTGAGCTCAAGAAGTGCAACATAAAATGCAAATTTAATTGATATGTTTTGAATATAATCCATGCTTCGCCTAAACCATGGAATATACTAAAATTGGGAGTTATGTATTAAATATTAATTAACTGCTGGCTGCTGCTAATTAAAAGCTAAATGCAAATTGCATAACAATTACTATATGAGATATTCTCATTAAATATTTGCATAAAAGCAAACTAATTAAATGTTAATTAAGTTTGCAGCACCATAATAATTAAGTACAAAAATTAGCAAGCGAATTAATTGAAAAGTCTACAGCAAAATGGAAATTGGTTTGGGATTGGGGGTGGTAAGTGCGACGGGGGCAAGCAAATGCAATAAACGTGTAAAATGGCAAACATCAATAAACAACACTCAAATTGCAATTACATATTAATAACGGCTGCCAATCCAATCCAGAAATATTTGTGGATATACATGATACATGATATACACATGAATGTATCTGCATGTGTTTATTGCTCATACATGAAGAGCAAACAGGAAAGTGCAACGTATAATTTGCACAACACACAAGAGGATATTCCGCACAGGACGATAAAAGAACAGGCGTGGGGAGGGGGAGTGGGAGGGACTTCAGTGCCACAATTCAATTATGCGTATGCGCATTTTTAATTAAAGCTGTTTATTTGATTTAATTGAAATACTTTTTCTGTTTGGCCGTAGCTCTTTCTCAGTCTGGCTATGTCTGCCAGTGTTCTGGTCTGGTCCAAAGATAAATGAGAAAATAACAAGAAAACTGTAGTCGAGCGAGCTCGACGATGTTGTTAAATGTTGTTGTTTGCTTATGGCGAAACACAACAGTTCTTGCATAATATATAAACGCGCTCTAGTAACTCGTATCTATTTTATATACGTTCTCTAGCTTTAGATTCTTCTACAGGGTATATTCTAGCCGAGCAGTCACTAAGGATACACTTTGAAGTGCGAATGGCAATTTTTGCCAAGTTAAGAGTGGACAAATGCAATTAAAAATGAGAGCAAGTCAATTAAAAAAGGACCGAGATGGCCAAAAGAAAAATGGTTTAACAAAAAAAAAAAAAAATAGGAAGAAAAAATGGCCGACACTTCAAAAACTGGCGCCATTAAAAGTTTTTCCACAACCATTTGCAACAAAATGGCAAACGCCTCTAAAAAGAGAAAAATGTCATCAGCGAGCGAACTAAGCAGATATTGTGAGTTATTGTTTATGATGACAAATCACACCATGGAGTGCAAGATGAACAAAACACAGACAGAAATAGAGAGAGAGAGAGGGAGAGAAAGGAAGAGAGAGAGAGAGAGAGTTGGGGATTGAACTTGCACTGGTTAGCTGGCCAGGGCATTAATCTTCGGTGCATAATATCGAAATACCAAGAAAGAATATACAAAAAAAACTGGTAACAAACTATTCATGAGGGTCTACAAATTCCACTGATGGCTAATAAGCCGGTCTGAGGAATGGCTATGCCAGTAATAGTGTGTCAAGATGATAGATTGTCGCATAGAAAAGCAATTTGAAGACTAAGTGGAAAGCAATCTCGGTTCGCATTTAACAGAATAAGATCTTGAAAAGTGGACAAGTTTTAAAAAATCCTTTTTAAGCAAAAGTCAAATTGCATTTGTGTATTTAAATAACAATAGCAATACTTTGAGTGTTGTTTACTGTTAAAGATAACCATTTATTATCGACTACACTAAGAACAAAGCAGTCCTGAAATTTAAAAAATTTCACTATAATTAAAATTGCCCTGAAAGAGCGAAAAATTGGTTTTTAGAAATTATTTCTAGATATAAAAAAAAATGTTGAAACTATCTAATTTATTTTTATATGTGACATATTAATACATGTATATAAATATTATATAATAATATAATATAATATGATAATATAGATAACAAAAATGCAAAAAACAACAGCGTGGAAATTGCACACATTTTTTCTAAATTTTAGACAACTATAGCCTGAAGATATGAAAGAAAGAAAGAATAAACCCTGGTTCTTAGAAGGACATAACCTTCCAAAGGAGAGTTTCCCTTTGCGCCAAAGCCATGCCGATTTTCTAAAATTCAGTGCGATTTTGTTCATATTATATAAACCAGGAATCCTAACAAATTTAAACATATCAGTTCCAATTGTAGGAGCAAAAGTTCAATAATTCATTCAAGCTGGAAGCCTGAAGCATTTGGGGCTAGTATCAGATAGATGGAATGGAAGCGAGTATTTGGCTGAAATGCTGGCCGTGTTCATCCATTGCGTAGCCAGCGGGGCAAGAGCTGCTTGTGTCTCCTTTGCTAGGTTAACATGTTCAAATAGTTTGGAATTCCACATATTCACCAAGCACCGTCCACGTCCAGCACATCAGCACACCATTTTGCCATCAAAATCAACATCGCAACCAGGATTGCAAATGCCTTTGGCTGCCATCATTTGCATAGCAAATATGTTTCCTTTTTTGAGGTGAAGGGTGTTTCTGACCACACAGCAAACGGAATACAAATATTTTGACCATTTGTTTGCCTTAGTCCGTTTACTTATTATGTGAACATTTGTGAATAAGCAATGCCAATTGCAGGAGCACAAAATAAAATACAATAATAATAATAATAATGCGTTTTATTTATGCTAATGGCATTGGCAGCTTCCCAATACGAAGCCAAATCCTGACCCTAGGGAGCGTCTACAATTTAGTTGTACAAACATATACATATATATATGGTTTCCGTTATGACGAATTGTCCCTGAAGCCAACATGGCACTACTTGGGCTAACATGATTTGACCATAATTCAATTGATTGTTATGCTGTCTAGCAACTTAATCAATCAGTTTGATCGAGTTTACCCAGCAATTTCATCACCAAAATATATAAAAATTTGGCAATACATAATTATATGATGCTTTTTAAAGAAATGCGCATAGCTAATTATATGTTAATTGAAAATACATAATTAAATCGGGCTATTGCAATTAAATTATTAAATTATTTAATATATATTTATTGTCACTATGGCATAATGGTTTTTTTATCATGTCAGCAATACAGGTTTTTTAAATCTAAATTAAATAAACGAAATTAAATTGATATACAAATTGAATTTACTTTTCCCATTTTAATAATTTAAGTATAAATGAGGAAATCCGTTTCAGAGATTAAAGTCTTGTCTCGCAAACAGAGTCAATTTTTAAAATTCCAATAAAAGCAGAAAAATTAATATCCGATAATTGGATTGGGTAATATGAAAGATGTTTATAATACATAAATGCGAAAACATAATTCGATATATTATTATTGCCGCAAACAATCGCAATTTGCAAGTGCTTCAACTCCGCACAAAGGAATGCGAACAGAACATGTTTTTGTTATTAATAATCGTATTGCCATTGACAGAAAACATTGGTTTGTAGGTAAGAGTTTTATTGAAATCAAGTTTGCATGCTCATTATTTATTTATGTGCTCCAACTTGTTAGTGTTCATTTTGTTTATGTACGTAATCAGAAATTTTGTTTTACTTGGGTTGAGGGCAAGTAAAAAAAAAAAAAATTATAATAACTGAAATATCGGTTAAACTCTTACCCAGCAGTCGTTACTATTTTCTGAGTTTCAAAAAGGAATTTTCCTAAAAATATGGTTTTGAATTTCCACTTATTATACATAGTTTCTATCGTTAAGAAATCTATTTCTGAAATATAGAAAAGATCCTTTATACTTCTAATGAGTTTCTTTCTTTCAACTGTTTCACACATTGTTAGTAACTTATTATTTCCGAGTTGAACTCTTAAATGTCTGCCTGGCATTAAATTACAAATTGCAATATAATAAAACAATTTCAATTTACAATTGTTGAAATCAAACAATGCAAGTTAATTATTCAGCTCAGCTCTGAAATGTGCAGCAATGCGTGGGTTTGATAAACACGAACAACAATTACACTATTGAAATAATAATAAAATGGATTTACGTGCTCGACAAGCTGAAAAGCAAAATGTATTTAACAATTGCAAATATTTTCCTACAACAGGCGAAAAACAACGGAAAAGCGAGCAGAGTGGAAAAATGTTGGAACTGATAATAAAATGAGCGCAACAAAAACCCATTGCGGATCAGGGAGCATTTGGTTTTTCATTTGACCAGCTCCGAGTATGACCCAAAATAAAAACTAAATAATTATTATGTGGTGTTGCTTAGAATGGTCGCCGATCCGATTTTGGACAATGCGGTCAACCGGTTATCTTGGCTTTTGTGATGCTCCGTGCCGATGCTCCGTGGTTGCATTGTGCACATTTGTATGCAACATTTTATTTATGGTTACACTTGGATGGGGCAATTTTAATATTACCCTGCATAATACGCAGAGAGCACATCCTGGTGTCCTGCTGATTGCGCATTGAAGTGTGCTTCAAGAATGCTGTTTGGAAAATGGTTGGCGGGCTCTTTTGTATCTGTGTAAACCACAAAATTTCATTGTGGTCAAACACGAGTCTAAGCTTCGGGCGAGTGGCAAGCAGATGCTTTGCATACTGCCAGGATTTAAAAGGACTTAAAACCAACAGCAGCAGCTGTCACAGGCGACTCCTGCTGCTCGGTGACAAAATATTCTCATTGAACGCATAATTTTCACACTTGGCACATTTGGCATCGTGCATAGTGTATTTCAGTGTGTGTGTGTGTGTGTGTGTGTGTGAATAATCGTATCTACTTCACCTTACTCCGAGCATATCCTGTGGCCAAGACATGTCCTTTTATTGCTGCCTGCTTTTGGATTTGTCTCTTGCACTACTCTGATCAAATTGTATAAAATATAGAAATCTGCATATTGCTGAGGCTTAGGCTTCGCAGGTGATTGTTGAGCAGAGAATTAAGAGTGAAAAGAAAACTTTAAATATTGAATAATTGAGCAGTTAACTTTGTTTATATAGTTCACACATACTTCAGGCAGACATTTGCATACAAAAGCCATTAAAAATAAGTGCAGCACAGTAATTGACAAGCGACATAATCAATAGCTTTGATAGTTGATCCCATTGATTAAAATTAATTCAATTATTCAATCTCCTTTGATCAATATAATTACGGGCATATGCCACATCCTTGGATTGATAGATATTTCATAATAAAATAATATTTTAGTAATACATAAATGGAAAAACTAATACAATTAATTATTTTCATCCTTATGCTATTCATCACTTGTATTTTATAATGCATAATGTAATTTCAATAGAAGAGTTGAGGCATCTAAAAATAGAAGTCCAATTCAAACTTGAGTTTGTGTTTATTTTCAACTCAAACTTGTTGCAACCTAATTAATCAAGTGTCAAAATTTTGTAGACACCTCACACACATTGACAAAGGGTTCTGCAGCTAATTAGTTTTTGGCCACCAGCTCGTTGGGGGTACATTCATACTCTGCTATACATCAACCTTTTAACGCGTGGGCCACAAATGTGCTCGCACATGAGACGCCACATTGATGTGCGCTGCGGAAGGGATATAGTTTTAATTACATTCACACACACACACACACTGAGTGTGAGGAGGGGGTGGCTTACAACTGTACCTGCATGTTGACGGCCAATAAACCAAACAGCCTTTGGCCATAAAGCAATCGTTGCTCAAAGTGGACACCAAACACGAGCAGCTGGAATATCGAAGGATTGGTTGCTTGCTTAAAGTAGCAGGGGGAAAGGGGCCAAGGTGTACGTGGTGCTGCAGTGGTGGATTAATGGCAATAACAACGACAATGGAAACGCTCATAAAACTGGACACGCTCTCAACGCAAACTGGATACCAAACAAGAGGAAGGCACTTACCCAGAAGGGAAGCTATTCCTAGTTGCAAGCAGCAACAACAAATACAAATCACACACACACACACACACACATACTCACAGAAATACACTATAAAAAAAGGTGTATACACTCATGTGGTTTCTCCCCTATATCGTCCGAGCAAAACTTAATTTGCGAAACGAAAATCGATAGATTGTATTTATTCCGTCGTAATTACGCATCGTGCTCGATGTCATTTGTAATTTATAAGCCACGCTTGGTTTTAATGACACTTTTTGATGTCTTTTAGCCTTGTTGGAAATACTTATAGGATTGTCTGAAAGTTTACCCCCACAAATAGGTAATTGCAAATAATTTGCGCATTTAATATGAGAATATAAAGATAAAGCTGGGTGAACAAAATAAATAAATAAAATAGACAATATGAAAACGAAGATAATGTGCATAACTTGAGTTTAATAACATAAGAATATATTTATCTATATTGTTATAATAAATAAATTTGTACGTTTATATTTAATATTGTTCAAAGTTAAACGGAAAGATTTTCCCTTTTCGATTGTTAACTTATCTTCCTGTTTCAAAGACATAAATACCCTTTTTACACATAGCAAAAAAAAGGGAACACATTAAATGAAGTTGTTAAATATTCAATGATAATGCATATCTATGTTTTGGCATGCAATATATTTATGAAAGTAATTAGTTCGTTTACTGCTAACTATAACAAAGATCTAATGTAACTGAATGTAACTCACACAGATACCGCAGGACAAATCTAATTAAACTGTCAGCTGGGATATTTAATGCTTCTCACGAGGAAGTTGCTGCTGGCTCTCTAAATTAAACTGACTTACAAGCCTGCCTCGTCGTCGTTGCACATAATTTGCTCACTATGCGCTAAGCCGCCTGGATAGTTAATCAGACTGACAACAACAGACCGACGGAGGTACTAAGTCTTCCTCTCCTGCACCCCTGCAACTCCCCATCCCATTTTGGCTACTAGTTTAAACTGATGTTGCAAACGTCAAACGTTGTTGCCGTCTGGTGGCGATAAGGATGTGGCTGCGTGTTGAGCAGGACGAGCACATGGCCAGCATATTCTGCACGGCGAAATGTTGTTGAAATGTCACTGACACTTTTAGCGTTTGCTATGGCAACGTCATGACGTTGCAATAGCTACACTTGCAACATTAGAATTTGTTGCTCTGCCATAAACAGGCAACATAGAATTGTTCAACTGACTGAATCTATTGCCCACTCCGCCTCTGTCCTCCCTCTGGCTCTTACTGCCTATTTTTCTGGGCGACTGGCACTAATGCATCCCCATCCCCAAACTCATCCGCCCATCCACATCCACATCCGTATCCGCTTTGCAACTGCGTCATCTAAAATGCTCTGAACATTGAAATTTTGTTGCAGCTTGCTTTTGTCAATTGCCATTTTGGACGACGTTGGTCTGCTTTGTTGCCAGTTGTGTGGCATTGTTATGACAACATGTCCTTGGTTGGAGCTCTTTCTGTTGCTATTGCCTTCAATGTTTACCAGTCCAGATAAATGAATGTTTAGTTACATACATTTGTGTACCACCCATGCATATGTACATTCCTATCTGCTGAATAATATTAAATTGTTGCTCGCAATGAGTGCATCCAAATCGAGATTTTAAACAAATTTCACATCATATGGCAAACTTAATTTTTCAAAGGTTTTCTTTGTGAAATTACAATGAATACGAATACTTAAAACAGAAAACTGTTTGATTATACAAAAACAAAAACATTATATTTTTCTTAAACGATGATTTTATTTCACTCTTAAACAATGTTTAGGAAATATATATACAAATATAAATTTAATGTTATATTTGGCTTTTGTATAAACATACGAGGCAAATAAATATATTCCGCTTTATTTATTTGTATAGTTGATTCATCCCTTAAAAATTGATCAGAAATATATTATTTGTGTATTTATATATATATATATAATCTTTTTAATATATGTAAATATAGTTTTTGGCTTGAACGAGTTGACTGTTTTGACGTTTTGCACACAGTCGACACATTTCAATATAATTTTGTCAAATTGTTAAATCAATTTCAATTTAATGTGACAGTAAATCAGGCTGCACTTAAAACGCTGCACAAATAAGTAGATTGCAGGGAGGGAAGAATTGAGAGGAAAACCCATTTTCCAAGCCAGCGCACGCAAGAAAAACCGCTGAAATGGACAAAGGGCGTATTTGCTTAAGGGAAACTGTTCTGTTTCATTTCATTTGCAATTTTTGCATAAAACACTAAGCAGGAACAAAATAAGAGAAAGAGAGAGAGAGCGAAAAAAAACAAATAAATGGCAGCTAATTAGCTATTCACCGGGCAGCCAAAATGTTGATAAACACAGAGCGCCCAAGAACAAAGCAACAACACAAACAAACAACAACAAAAATAAACACGAACAAGCAAAAAATGAGACCCCAACAGCACATGGGGAAAACAACAATAAGATGAACTGCTTCAAGTGCAGAAGGGAAGTTTATTATTATTTGCAACAGTTAACAAAAGCAGCCCGCATCCAGCGAGAAGGAAACGTTTGAAATAGTTAATAGGGGGTTGCTGGCGGGGAGTTAACCTGTAGCCGACAAAAACCCACATCTTTGGCTCATACGATTCGCATCTTAAATTCAAGAAACACAACTGTGGCAAAGATTTTAAATACCCTATAATATAGCACATCTATGTAATATGTTTTTTAATAAGCATCTTATTTTAAAAAGGCTATGGGAAAAATATATTTCTAATATGAATAGCATAGGGTATAAAAATGTTAGATCTGTAAAATATATTTAAAATTGATTGTCTATTTCAAGGTATTTTCTGGCAGCATAATTTTGAATTATTTTTGTTTTTCAATTTGCGTTGAAGTCGTCTGCTTGTAGGGTATTTCACAGTTGATCGTTTTCACTTGACTTGTCTTTAATTGAAATGCAATGCACAAAATGTGGGCACGTCTGACGCCCTAAAATAGACGCTGACTGTGCACATACACGTGTGCATGTATGTGTGTAAGGTGACTGAGAAATAAACCCCAAGAAAGGCAAGGCAAAGCAAAGCAAACAATAACAAGCGACGCGACACGACGAGACGAGAACTAAAGCATACTTAGAACCGCTTAATGAAGGAAACGGCATAAAAGTGGCTCTACTCAACTCTCTCATGTCGTGGGTCCGGTGGGGGCGGGGGTCGCTCTTTGAGCGACGCGACACGTTAAGAATAGAAACGTAATTTGCCGTTGAATACGTCGCCGGCGTTTTGGTATTGACAAAAAGAGAGAGAGAAACAATGGGCTTCTAAAGAATTGTTGCTAATTTAGCGTAAAGAGGAGAGCATAAAGATAAATATAGTAACTGTGGGTTAACTGCCAATAATTATGGTTGTAAAGGGCAGTGAATAGACTATGTAGTCTAACAGCGAGTAAGAAATAACTGATAAGAATTGGTTTACCACCTAAAATCGATTGATTAAGGCAAATTATAAGCTAATTATATGTCATTCTTCAGGATTTCTCCTGTCAGTCAAACTGGCATCACAACAAAATGTAATTAGGTGCTCGATCAGGAAATATTCCGTGCTCTAATATCTTTCACTTGTCTATAATTATTTATAGTTTCGATTGAGTTTAATAAAATATTTCCTAAATAATAACTATAAGACTCCACTAAATATTAAATGTAACCAAAAATAGATTTTATTCGTGCAAAAATTATTCGTGCATTTCAGATTCGAAGAAGACTTATTGTTCCTAATATTTAGTGATATTTATTTATCAAGGATACATTTTTTTACCATATTCAATATTTCCAATAGCATTACTATTATTTTAAGCGCAGCTTTAACAACTGTATATATAAAATTTAATTAAGGCAACATGTCAAATTGAAACTAATCACATGCATTTATATATGTAATTATATCGAGTACAAATTATGTGTCTATAATTTGCTGTCTCACTTCATAGTATAACTATATGTTTGGACATGACTAGAGTTCTTATGGTATAGAAAAGGCCTTTTCACTGGAAAATACATACAATATTTTCATATATTCCGAGGTATTTTATTAGGGGACTCTCATTACATGCTTCTCCTTACCAATTCAAGATTTCCGTAATGAGGTATCATTATTTTGCAATCAGCATTAAGCTGGCCAACTTCAATTATAATTCGTTGTGATGCTTTGCGTGTTTTTACCAAACAGTTTATTGACTTATGCTAATATTAAATGACCTCACAAATTGCCGGCAAAAAGAGCAACCCTGGCGAAAAAACATCAAATAACAAAATGAAATAAAAATCAATAGTGCAGTAGCCTCTGCCAAATGCGAATTTTTGATATGTGTTTAAGCCTGGCCGGCGACGTGAGTTAGCCGCATTCCCAAGGTGATAAACTGCAGTCGACAAGCACAGCGTGAAACGCCCTGTTCCCCTCTCACCCCCAGCCCACCCACTACGTGTGGCCATTTTAAGTTAGTCGGCTGACTGTTTTCACCCCATAGCAAAAACTAAAAGGGAAAAAACGAACAAAAACCACGTAAAACAAGAAACAAACAACTGAAACACGTCACGTCACTGCGTCATTTGCAGTTGTTGCAATGCGATACCTGGTCGGCAACTTGTTTTACTATCGTTCATACTATATATACATATATTTATATATATATATACTGTATAATGGGGGTGGGGCATTGCCGGGTGTCTTCTTCTTCTTTGCTGTCTGGGCCAAGGCGCCAGGCTTCATTTGGCGACGTCGCGCACAGTTGGATTCGAGCAGCACCAGGCAGGCAGTGGAAGCAGAAGTCGAAGACGAAGAAAGGAGTCGATTAGCTGCACGTGCAGACGGCATTTGCTTATGCAATCGCCCAGAAACTATACTGCGACAAAGCTTGCAGTGGAAAAAAAACAAAAGTCTACAGAAAAATGGCTGGCAAAACTAAGTTTTTAGCACACTCAGATAAAAAAAACGAACTGGAATTTAGAAAATCAACCTGAAGCCATGCTGATTTTTATAAATAAATAATAATAAATAAATGTTTAAGCTTTTTATATATATGTATGTTTATATATGTATATATGTGCAATCCGTTTTTTTTTAAGAAGATCCTTTCTAATCAGATCCGAAGGATAAGTTCACAGCTGGTATTATAATGTTATCAGAGTATTTCACAGTCGGTTACGCCCGACTGCAATATTCTCACTAGTTTCAAAATAAATTATATGGATTTAAAAACTATCTCAAATCTTTTTATATGTGAAATCTTAAATACTAATATTTCATAATAATATAAGAAACCAAAGAGTTCTGTGTTCCACACACTCTATTTTTTATGCAAAACATGCGATTCACGAGAGATTCTTGAAACTTAACTCTTTAACATGCGCTTTGATAGGAACGTTGAATATGCCTATCAATTTGAACTTAATCTAAACCAAAAACAAAAACAGCTTTATTTTATTAGACATAAATTTGATTGATGATTAATTAAAGCAAGCCTAATTCGTAGTTGCGCCTTTAACAAATCACTTTTCAAACTTTTTTTTTTTGCAAGGAAGAAGTTTGCACTGAAGTAGCCCAGGAGCAGTTTCCTGCCTAGTGCTCGTTACAACTTTTTCAAACTATATAAATTCTGACAGATATATATACATGTATATATTCTGACAGTTCTGCCTTCAGAACAACTTGAGCAACTTTCCACTAACAATAAGTAAAAATAAGATTTTTGGCTTTTATTTCGTTTTTTTTTATCTTTTGTATATGCATTTTTTTTGTATTCTGCGTTCCTTTTGCACTTTTGTCGTTGTCGGGGCAGCTTTCTTATCTAAGGCGTTGCATTCTGCGTGGCGTTACATTGCGAAAAAGTTTTTCCTTACTATCTGCTGCCATCTAACGACACTTCTACAAAATTCAGTGCAGCAGAGGAAAGAGGAGAGAATTTTAAGCTTGCTGAACAGCTGTGATAACAATGTGTTCCACACGGTTGCAAAACTATATATATACTATACTTAGACTGTTTTCTATACATTTTGCTTTTTTTGGAACGTAATTTCTTAAAACCTATCAATATCGATAAATATCGATAGCAATAGAAGCCACAATTTAAAAGATATAAAGCACACAATATCGTTTTACAAACATATGTCTATCAAACATATTTATATATATCGTGAAATGAGTGAAAGCAAATTTTTTATTAAGCTCTTTTAAATATCCAAGACTTACTGTATGTACAGCTTTATTTCCAGCGTAAAGAGAAATAAATATAATATACTACATATTCCATAGAATATTGTACTTATTTCTCTTTGTTTTCAGATTACCTCCTAGTCGAGCTCTCTCGACTAGAGCATTATTACTTGTTTTCCATGTAATTCAAATGTAATTTATTTTCTTAAATGTAAGCTTTATTCATACAATAGATCTTTAAATTATTTTTAACTTATTTGCATCACGATTTATCCACTAATTGTTTACTATTGTTTTTTATTTTCTTCTTTTCAGGTAAGTTCCACTCAATTGTTTGTTTCGTAATTCGTCTGCAAAGGCCAAAGAGAAGAAACCACTCGAAAACTGCAGTCGACAGTAGCCGCAATGAATCAGCATTGTGCCTGTTTCGACTCGGAAAAAGGCCGCTCAACGGCACCTCGTCCATTAAAACAACAACACCAGCAACAACCACAGCAGCAACAGCAACTATAAATGGGAACAACAACAAATGCGACTACAACTTCAGCTGTTCTGTCGCCTTGTTGTATGCAATGCCTTTTTTTGAGTTGCCTTGCAGCGTTTTTGTGCTGCTTACAAGCCATTTTGGCTCTTGCTGCCTGCAAAATCCCCTTAGACAACGATAAATATGAATGTTGGTTGTAGTTTTTCCTATGTATATATATATATATATATATATATATATATATATATATATATATATATATATATATATATATATATATATATATATATATACTTTTTAAACAGCCCAACGCTGAGGCCAATCAATGCCAACTGCCTGCTGCGGGGCCTTCGATGAGAGGGGCGTGAATAGATGGTTTATGCTAAAATATTTGTTGGCTTAGACAAAATATTTAAATGGAAAATTGCATTTCATTTGTAGTCAGAAATCGTAGGGATTTTGTGTATAAATGAAATGCATTTTTCAATTTGAATATTTTAATTTAGCTTGACATTTTGGAGCATTTGCTAAATGTGAGCTGCAGAGCAGTTTCAAAAATCCAATTTGATTCTCGCTTACAAAAGTTATGCATTAACAATATATAGATATTCGAATCTGTTCATTTCTAAGATAACTAAATGAAATTATGAATGCATTTATATCAGAACAGGTGCCTATTTTGTAATATAAATTTGAGCTATGTTTCATTAAGTTCAATTTGACTCAGCTTAATACATTTCATTCATTGCATAGATGGAAATATTTTCATGTTATTGTTACATGATCTAAAAAATGACAGGGAGAATTTATAGGATATATAATATATTCTTCAGCGTAGTTGAAATATATTTAAATAAACCTATTTTGCTGTTATAGCAATCTTTCGATAAACTGCTTAACTTAACAGTTATTCCCTTGTTATTCCCTTGAGGGCTTAACAAGTTATACTAACCAAACTCACTAGTTACGAATGCTAATATGCTCCCAAGATAAGAATATAAAATCAATGAGATCAGACAAGTGTATCATATAGTTTTCTTAGATTTATAGTAAAATTGATGTGACTAAAAATCGACTCAGACTTGACTTTCGAGCCGGTAAGTAGCAGATTTCTGTTTTTCTGTGCTTTTATTTTACTTCTTGGTTGCTTTAAATATATCTCTCAATCAATTCACTCAATTTCTGAACTGCTGACTGCAGTTTCTGCACTCACATTCAGGCTGACTCATCAGCTGCTAGGCTGAGCAGCTCAGCTGTTCTGCCGTTGCCGCCCAAGCAATTAGGCTGCCCAGACGAATGTCGCCGGCGACTTTTTCTAGCAACAACAACAACAGCTCGTCGTTGGCTCTTTTGGCAGCGCATGCCAAAAAAAAAAACAACTCACACGAATTAAAACTACATGCCAGTAGTCTCCAACTGTATTTGTGTCCTGGATGGGTTTTTTCACTCCTTTTTTAGTCGCTTGCTTAGCTCACTCAGTCAGTCATTCACTCAGTTCAGTCGGTTAGCGAATTTCGAAGCGTCAACAGCGTCGCGAATTGGCAAATATAAAACTCATAAAAAAAAAATACAATTTAAAAATTTGAAATAATTTGTGTGATTGCATCGAATTTCCTTGCACCCAAAGCAACCCCTTCCTCGAAATGGTGGCCATCAATTTGAATTGTAAGTAAACCAGATGAAGAATGTATTTACTTATTATTTGCTTTCTTTTGGTAGACAACTCTAGAATACGTTTTTAACTCCCATGAGTCCATAGAGTTAACAGTTATGTTTTTCTGTATGCTGTTCAATTTTTCATGGCTTACACTTTTTTGGAGGGGTGGCAACTCTGCACTTGAAAAATGGTAGTTAACTTAGTTTTGTCAAAGATGAAATGTTTCGGAAATTATTCGAGAATTGAGTGACGTGCACATGGCAAGGCAACGCAATGCCACGCCCAATGCGCCCCCCTCCCTCACTTGCAGCCAGTCGTTGAAAGCTCACCGTCCTTTTCGTGCAACCCCAACGAGAAACCATCAAAAGTGGTACAAAATAATTTAATTAAATGCAAATTAAAATCCTTTTATGAATATTAAGCAGACACTTAGCAAGATTCCCATAGCAAAAGAAGTCGACACAAATTTTCTTCCCAGACTTTTGTCGTTTGTGCTGCAACTTTAGCTGCTGTTGTAGCTTTGCTAAGGGATAATTATTGTAAAATGCTTTTACACTTCGCCGAGAATGGGAAATAGTCTTATTACTATTATTAGTATGTTTTCGTAAAGCACTTAAATTGGTGTGAATATCTTTGCTCTAATAGTGGAATTCGTTAAATTTTAATGTTCATATTGTAATTGGAGATGTGACATTTTAATCTCGCAGAACATCTGTCATTTTACTGCTGCAAATAAAACTTTTTTCCTGCTCTCGTATTTTTATATAACTTCCGCCATTATTCCATTACTTCGAGTGCAGCAATTAGAATTTATGAAACTACTTAGCTAATTGGCTCAGTTGGGCATTAAAGATGGGAATACAATACAAAGTTGAGCACTTAACACATTAAAAACATTTAAATTTTGTAATTTATAACTGCATAAAATAGTATAGAAAATCATTTTAGAAATTACAATTATTTATTGCTTGTAAAATCAGCTTTCCATCCGGACTTAATCCAGACAGTTAAATGAGAGACAGTTTAATTTGCATTTATATGAAAGAATTTTAATTTTATAGTGATTCATTTCGAATCATATTTTCTGTATTATTCTAATCCAAAAATAAATTCAGGAAGTCACATTGCACAGTCTCTCCTGCAATAATATTAATAATAATCACAAATTATATTATTATTATTATATTTGTTCAAATATGGCAATGGATGTTCGACCATTTTACATTGTATTATCATCAGTTATTTGATTATACATATTTTTTAGATGTTACTTAACGTGGTTTTGTGGATTTCGTCTAGACTAAATAAAATAAAATATTTATAGCAAAAAGAAAACGGTTTATTACAAACTAGAATATGCAGTAAAAGTATATAGTTTTCAAAAACATCCATTTAAATCATTTTGGTCACGACAGGGTGTTCAAACCAACTTCAACGCCAAAAAAGCCATTTAATCCCTTTGGCTTGCAGTTCAGCCCAACTTTTTTTTTTGCATTTTGGGCGGGTTTAATTGAGTATCTCTGAACATGGCTTAATTTGTGTATTTGTGTCGGCCTTTTGGCTTTTTGTGCAGTGCCAGCGCTAGAAGACAAACACAGCATGCCCTGACTCCACCTCCCGCCCAGCTACTCCACTTGTGGTGTAGACAATCCCCCTTTGACCCCCTTCGGAGTCTGACAAATCGCTTCAGCTGTCATAAGCAGATTTTTGGGGCGCATCTGTCGCTTGAGGCCAAGCCTGAAAAGCCTTTTGTGTCCGCATTGGGTGTGTATGTGAGTGTGTGGGTTTATATGTGTGTGTAATTAATGTAAATCATGTCATCAACACTTGTCAAATGATTTCAATTAAAATCATTTAAAAATGTATAGCACAATTTTCTAAGCTGCATTTAGCACAAATTGTTGGGGTTTCTTTCTGTTCTCGACGATTTTTCTTTTTCTGGCCACGATGGCATTTTTAATTAAAAGCGTGAAATTTCAACGGCTCTCCTAAAACACTCGCATAAATGTAAAATGCAAGTTGGCAAAACTTTTGAAAAAAAGGGCAAATTATTTTAATTGAGGTCAACTTTTGGTATGTGTGTGTTTTTTATGTAGCTGCATTTTACGCTGCTTTAAGTTTTTATAATGATGCTTATTATGTTAATGAGAGTTTTCAGATTTACTTTTAGACCCCCCCATATATGAGTGTGTGTGTGGTGCTATCAAGTCCTGCTGGCCACACACACATATACTACACACTACACACAGTTATGGTGGCTAAATGTTGACTTAAGCATCGAGAGAGACCGCAAACGATTTAAAATACAGCTTGAATGCATATTTTATCACTTTACGTGATTAAACACAATATGAATTCTATTTTTTTTTTATTGTTCTCAAGAATATATAAAATATGTATAATCTGAAATCATTAAAAATGGGTATAGATTTTTGCAAAATTATAGACCAGGCCGAAGGGAGCATCCCCGAACCGATAAAGTATATTCTTGGCCAGGATCAACAGCCGAGTCTTCATCTATATAAGCAAACCGATCTCAGAGTCTATAAGAGCTAGACACTTTAAATTTGGAATATGATTTTTTCTATTACAAGCATATTTGAATTTATCGATAATTTGCCTGCTTTGCAAATATCGATAAAAATCTATTTTTCGCAATTTTAATGGTCCCCCCTCCCAATTAATATATAATAAATACATCGACATTGATTTGAGTAACTGTACAAATTTGAATAATTTCGTTGTAAGAAACACATAAATCATGGCCCAAAGCGTATTCTCATATTAATCTCATTCCTAACTATTTTCTGTGTATGTATAGATAAATACATCTGTATGTGTGTATTGGCGTGCAAATCTGCAATAATCAAAACAAGCGTAAATATGTCTGTGTGTGTGTGTGTACATACATACACACAAACACACAAATGTACATATTTGCATGAGTTTTTTGCAAGCCGTGAATTTGAGTTAATAACAATAGCAGCCGTATATTGTTTACATTGATTTATTGAATAAAATAAACATAGACATTTGATATTGTTATACATTCTGCATTTGATTATTTATTTCATATGATTTTCATACCATCCACAAAAATTATTTTGCAAGTCGGATTTTTGATCAAGCTGAGTACTGGGCTCAACGTTTGTTATCGATAAATAATGTTAAGCCTGGAAATGTGAACGAAATCCTATTGTCTAACATGTTAACATGTTAAAATGTGTAGTTGACAGTTGTCGACAGCTCTCCAAAGTAGGCCTCTTTGCACAATACAAATTGATGAAACGACAAACATTAGTTTCATATTTTTCATAGACCTAAAGTTCGTTGTAAATTGTACAATTTGTTTGAAGAAATACAAGGAAAAAAGTATTTTAAATTAACATTGCGATTCACGTGCTTAAGTCAGTCAATACTCGCTATCTGGCAACACGTGCGGCGCAAGTCGCTTGTGGATCTTGTCGATTTTGTGGAACGCGTTGTGCGCTTTTTCTGTTTCCAGCTAAGTCAGACAAAAAAGAAAGAAAATAGAAACAATTAGCAAATAAAATCGTTGCCGTTCTAATTTCTGATTGATTCAAGTGCAAGTGAGTAATTTGTACTTTTATTTTTGTTATTTGATGGCAAAAGTGTAGCACATAGCACAAAATTACATATGAGTTGAAGCCATTTTGCACAAATTGTTTTGCAATAAGAAAAAATGCATTCACACATACAAATGCAAATGTACACATGTTTGTGTGTGAGTGTGTGTGTGTGTGTTATAGGGATTATCCCATGGTTGCTAGCAAATTAGAACTGTTCGATTTTCGAAGTTGACTTCTGAGAAATCCTTGGAAAGGATACTAAAATTTAGCATAAAATGAAGTAAATATATTATGTATAATACATACATATATATGCAATTCATTATTCCAACATAAACGTTTAGATCCAACCCAGTTTTAATCCATTATATGAAAGTCAAGCACATTCCGTTATGCTGGAACATTTCTCGGGCCACAGGCTTTGAGGTTATATTCTCTTAAGGAAGCTTGAATTGTTTTTTTTTTAGTTAACTTTCCATTTACTAAGTCGAATTACTCCCAAAGATATTGGTTTGTACTAAAATCCAAAAGAGTATTGACAACTTATTCATCTTTGTAGGAAATAATTAAAAGGAGGACTCTTCCTGGTCAAAGTGCATTTCTCAGCAAGGAAATATAACAAAGAGAGAAAGAGATGGAACAGATAGATTTTGCACAAGAAATCGGTTCATTAAGCCTATAACCGATGACTCTGTTAAGGTTATATATAAACATTCAAATTGTGATTTTGAATTGCAGCAAGTTTAAATTAGCGAAGCACCACTGTATGATCACTTCTGCTATTTGCTATCCCTTTTTGAGCCACCATTTTTGATCGTTGATCAAAATCCTAACGAGCATTTTTGTTTTAGTAGAAATGGTGCCCGTCACTGTGCCGCCGCCGGAGTTGCATGTGGGCAGCGAGTGTTGCAAGTGTAAGGCGAGTTCCTTTGCCGGTCGTCGCTATGCCTGCTGGCGGTGCGACAACTATCAGCTTTGTGGCACCTGCTACGACTCTGGTGACTTGCCGGCAATGCCCGGCCACAAGTTCTACCATCACCTGGACGTGCACTATACACGTGCCGAGTACGAGCTCTATTTTGGCGGCGAGCCCTATCGGGCCGACAAGGTGCCCCAGAGCTACAAGTGTGCCATGTGCGACATGAGCGGACTTGATCTGGACACCCTCGAAACGCACGTCAATTCTGTCCATGTCAAGCACTGTGATTACTTTGTCTACTCGCGACTGATACTCTCCCGTCGCAGGGCAGCTGAGGTATCTGCTGTGGGCTACAATCTGCCATTGACGCAATCGATCAACATGCGCTTGATGAGGCAGACGGTGGGGAAGATGCGCGTACCGAATCTCCCGGAGAACTATCATACGCTATCATCGATGCGAACGCAAAAGATCGAGTTTCTCAATCCGTCGAATGACGGATCAGCAACGAGTTGCGTGCGCCGCATGAATATGGAGCCACCTTCTACGTGCAACTTTATACCCGGCTGGGCTTACACCTCAACATCATCATCATCATCATCATACAACGACAACAACAAGCGCAACCACAACAATAACGATGCAGCAGCGTGTGGAACAGCAGCTGCAGCAGCAGCAGCAACGCCAGCAGGAACTGCAGATGCAACAGCTGCGGCGACTGCAAGTCCGGCAACTGCAGCAGCAGCAGCACTACCAATTGTTGCATCATCGCCAGCGCGAGCTGCCGCCGTGGAACCCTCTCAATGATGATGATGCAAGCAGCACCATTTGCTATGCGAATGTCCTGCGTGGATTCAACAACAACACAAACACCAGCAGCAGCAAGAAGAAAACTGATGAGAAAATTGAATCGGAAAAAGAGGACAATTTGTATGTGAAAACGAATCATTTTCTGTGCGCACCGTTTTTGCTGTTTGCCGCCGAGGCGCCACTTGGCGAGCAGCAGCCACCAAATCGCCGTGGGCCTTTTATCGAGGCACTACTGTGCTCCATGCTTGCCGACGAGCAGCTCAGTGTGGTGACGCCACAACCAACAGCAGCTCCTCAATTCCCAAATCAAAGCATAAACGTTGCCAATCAGGTTCAGAAATGGTTCAGCGAATTTACAGCAGGCAACGAGCACTCGATGACTGTGTCCGAGATGCTTTCGGAAGAGGAGGAGTCAACTCAACACGTTGATGATGAACCCAGCATAATGGCTAATGGCATCATTAGCTCCGACACTGATCCCGACACGGATGAGCGCAACGAAGATGATGAAACTAACAACGCCGTTGAAGAAGAGCTCAACGTGCAGGCAGGCAACGAGGCGCAAGTCGAAGACGACGAGGAGGATCAGGATCAGGAGGATGAGGACGAGGAGAATGTCGATGATTACGATGATGATTGGGGCTCATGGGCTTCGGATTCAACCAATGAGTTTGACGATATTGAAGATTTTTACTATTAAATCTGCTGCATATTACGGAGCAGAGCAAAACAAATACAGGAACTGAAAATGGAGACTAAAACTAATTAGAAATGAGACACAAATATTTCCATTTAATAAAACGAACAAAATCGAGTGGCTTTTTGATGGTCGACTTAATTACTTGTCCAAAAGTGGACAAAAGATGACTTAGATAAGATGGGTAAATTTTATCTGATTAATTTCATATCTCTTTAATAAGCAATATCAAGAATAAATAACGATTTATTGCAAATCTAAAAAGATTCCCAAAGAGAGTTCAGGGAAAAACAGAAGAGCTTTCGAAATAGATTTACAAAGAACCGTATTTCGAAAAACATGCCATAAACTTGGTGAACTTGGGTCTCGCCACGTGGCTCAAGACATTTGTTAGTGTTGCGCAACGGTCTGAAGACTGTCGTTTGTCGTCGCAGTTATAATTCTCATATATATACCATAAGTCTTCGTACTATACACTTGAATACCTAAGTGTAACTGGTGATTACAAGTGGTCTGCCTAACGGGAATAAATATTTACGGCTCGTTTCTTGATCGATAAACTGCTGCCTTACACAACACCTATTTTTAATTTTGATCAAGCTGGCAACGCCAAGGAAACGTCAAATTTGCCTGTTTCGTGTTGAGCTTTTCATTGTTCAGATTGTGCTCGCAATCAACGGAGTGTAAATGTAAAATTATAAAATTGAAAAAATATTCGAAAAAAATATACATCATCAAAAAAATTGTTAAGAAGCAGTCGTAAAAGTTTTCATATAGTTTTTGCTCTTTTTTTTTTTGTTGTTTTTTAAATACCAAAGTCAAAAAATTAACAATGTCTTTGAGCGACGAGACGATGAAGAGCAGCAAGTGTTTGGGCTGTCCAGCCGAGGGGGATCTGGGATTGCGTTACGAGTGCATCGTTTGCGGGGAGTCAGTGACCTATTGCGACAAGTGTCACGGCGGTGGCAAGAACAAGCCGTGTGGCATGCACAAATACTATCATCCCATGAAGGCCATCTACAATCGCCAATTCTTCGAATTGTATTTCTATGGCGAGGAGCGTGTCGATGGCGAGGCGCCTCAGAGTTATGGGTGCGCCTTCTGTCACGAGCTCGGCTTCACCGTCGACGAGCTGCAGTTGCATGTGCTCGAGAAGCATGCGGGGCACACGGATGCTCCCGATCTGCTGGACATATTAAATCAAATGAACGAGCAGAAGAAATGTGAGTACGCAATGGCTGTTGGCTGTTGGCTCTTAGCCTGATTGTCGCCCCGAGTCGTGCCACTTAAGCAAATTGCCTGCCCCATTCGTATGGGATTTCTTCTTCTTCTCTTTTCGCTTGCCCAACTGGCAGATGCTCTGTACACGAATTCAAATTAAATGAGTCGACTATTCAATTGTCTAACGCATTTTTGGCTGCATTCTATTTCAAGAATAGGAAAAATTTCTGCGCTTTTATCTGATTAAAGAAAGATAATCCTTTCGGTGTTTTTCGTCCGATCGTCAGACAATTTATATTATTATTGCCAGATCTTTAATATCTAGATCTAGTATATATATTTACTGTATACTTCTGCAATTTCACAACTGGCTGCGACTGCTGCTTTTTAGCCATTTTTAAAATGGTTGCAGTGTGTAAAGAAAAGGGTTTTGCAAATTTGCAAGTCAAATTGGCAAACATTTAAGCATGGTCAATGCTTTTAGCCCACTTGTGGTTCACCGTTGGGCTTATTGCTGCTGGTGCTGCTGCTGCTGCTGATTGTTGCTCTTCCACTCAATCATTGCGTGGCAGCCGCAAAGCCGAATCTAAACCGTAATCGAAGCGGAAACAGAAACGAAAACCAAAACCAAACCCAAACCTAAAACCAAAAACCAAAATCAGTTGTATTTGACACTCTCTATTAATGGCAAATTATGCGTCAACAGCTGCATGGACGCACAGACGGACTGCTGATGGAACATTTTGGTCCAACACCTACAAAACAACAATATACATATACACCCTCCCTCCCCCTGACCCACTTCCTCCACTCACACCTCCTCCTGGCTGCTGTCTGTTTTCACAACAAATTTTCCACTTCATTTGATAGCCGAGCAAAAGTTGGCTTGTTCTGTTCGTTCTCCTTATTTGGCTTGGACTTCTGTTCCGATTCGGGGTTGTTTTTCGTGGTAGCCTCCTTCATTGTGGTTTAGCTCTATTTTGCTTAGATCTGCAATTGCTTTGTGCAATTTGTGTGGGTGTCTGAGATGTTGCCCGTTGTTACGCACTCGACTTGTCTTATCTCAATTGCTTTGGGTTGCTGAATAATCCCGAGTTTCTTTTCTTTTCTGATTGATGTTTGTTTGTTTGTTTTATCAATCATGTGACAAACTTGGTTAACAATCTCTATTTTATTACAGCAAATGTATGTTTTTTTTATGAACTGCATCTGTGCTTTGCTTCCAGCGTATTTGTAATTGAAGTAGTTAAATTTTAAGAAACTCATTTTAAAGGCATTTCCATTTAATGCACAGCTGCAAACTGCGTTTTCCACTGCATTTAATATCATAATTGCACACAGGAATTTATTGTTGTTCCGGGCCCGTCATTGTCAGCGGTTTTTTCACACTTCTTTTTGCCTACTTTTGTGTGTTGTGTGTGTGTGTGTGTGTGTGTGTGTGTGTTGTGTGTGTTGTGTGTGTGTGTTTGATGTATGACCGCGTGAAAAGTGTAAAATGCTTTTCGCAAACGCTTTGCGGATCGGGTTGCACATTAATCATAGCTACGATTGAAAAAAGTGCAACAAAAGCGGCAGCAACCCAGGCCAAAGATGGCAGCAGCAGTTAATGTATTGCACAGTGCGCGCCCAGCTGCAACGTGCAACGTGTGCAACGTTTTTAAGAGCTGGTCAACTCGTGCGACTTCTGTGCATGCACCGGCTTGTAGAAGTAGCACGTATTTTATTTTTTGCTTCTGATAGTGAATAAGTTACACAGAAATGTAAACAAAAATTTATATTCGAATTTAGTTAAATTTGAATAATAATTGACTTAATCGGAATATGTTTGTATGGCAAATAGCAAAATTTGAAAAGAGAAATAAAAATAATATTGAATATTAAGAACATTTTCGACGAATATTAATTAATTTATCCCAGCAACTATTTAAAATGCACATTTCCTTTATTTGTTTTAGTTAAATCTGAATAGCCTTGTGTAAAATACAAGCACTTTTGAATCAATCTAAATATAATATATATAATATAAAACAATTTAGATTTATAAGCATTTTAGGAACCTCTTCGCAGAATATTGATTTATTTATAGTTTTAGCAAATATTTATTGTCAAGATTTTGTTTTTTTTTAGTTTAATTTTAAAGTTAAAACAATCTTAATCGATCTGAATTTATGCTTGAAACTGAATTCAAAAATATATTCAATATTCAAAACATTTTGTTTTTAATTTCAAGAACATCTTCGACATAATATTGAATAATTTATTCTAGTAAATATTTGATGTGTGGATTTAGTTTCCAACTAGTTTCTACGTGGTTGCAAGGGTCGAACAACTTGGCCACAACGCAGATTACTGTCCCTTTTTTGGTTTTTTTTTGCCAAGCCGTTGCACGAAATGACGTCAAGCTGTGGCAGCTTGGGGGTGACTTGTGTGCGTGCCAAATTACCCCGGACTACTAAGTATATAAGTAGTAGTGGATTGGGGGTGGGGCGGGGTATATAAGGAACAATAGTGAGCGCCCCCTTTTCGCAAAATGTACAAATATTGAATTACTAACGGGTTCTTGCCTTCGTTTTGTTCCTTGTTCCTTTATTTGCAGCCACTGAAATCCGTTGCCAGGAGAAGTCGCGCGGCGGCCTCAGCTATGAGGTCATCCTGGCCGAGCCGGCACCCAATGTTGCCGTGCCCAAGCGACCAGTCACTCCGGGCAAAAATGTCAGCGTCGAGGAGATTGAGCAGAAGCTGAAGGCGGCCGAGGAGCGTCGCGTTGTAAGTGAAATCAATTGCATTAAATGTGTCATAAAGATCGATTGACAGTCGGCTAATCCTTTCACTGCAGTCCTTGGAGGCCCGCAAGATGGCCGAGATCTCCATAAAGCTGGCCAAGGTTGAGGAGGCTACACGCAAAAAGGATGAGATCACCAACGAGTTCATAACTCAGACCAAGGAGCAGCTCGAGACCAAAATGGAGCATCATGTGGAGAAGCGTGAGGCCATCATTAGCGACTTGAAGGAAAAGCTAAAGGTGAGCCTCATTTTAGCCAGCTCCTCCTCTCCTCCCTGCCAACCAATTTGAAATTACAGATTCATGCCCAGGACATTGAGAAAACACGCGAGACTCTGGAGCAGCAGAAGGCCAACGAGCAAAAGGCCATCGAGGAGAAATTGAAGACCGCTCAGGCCTTGCGTGATGAGAACATCAAGAAAATGTTGGATCGCCTCAAGGAGCATGTGAGTTTTTTGGTGGCTGTGGCAAATGTTTAACTATTTGTTTTGTTGTGCATGTCGTTAAACGTTGTTGTTCGTTGTAGCTTAGCTTATCGCTTGTACTTGTTTTAGTTATTTATTTATAGTTCCTGTCGTATTTCGTTCTCAACTTGATTTACATACAATTTATACATTACATACTTAAACTATTCATTTACTGAATCATCCCCTTCACCGAAAAATAATAATTTTCACTTTTATTCAAGTCATTTTTTTTATTATTTTATTACCTGCAAAATATGATTATTATCTCTTTCAAACAAAATAATTTGTATATTTATTGCATTTTTTTGAAAATCAATTTTTTTTATATATAAATAAAAAGAATTAAAGAATTTTGTACGCTTGGTGCTCCTCCACTTGTCTGGTTTTGCCAACTGACCTTTGGCCTACACCTTGGCATAGTCCGCAGTAAGATTGGGCGTGTCGGAATCCGACCCGTAGCCGTTGCAGGCACTGCAGCTGTTGTCCACCAAAAATATACTCACTGGCAGCTTTTTGAGCGGGATTGCTGACCACTTCCACCTCAGCCTTGGTTAGATCCAATTGCCGTCATTGGCAATGCCATCGGTTTTTGAAGTTGTTGAAGATACGCAAATGGGAATTTGCGGAAAGTCCGGCATCAATCTCAAATTGTATACCTCTGCAGAAAGATGCTTCACATCCACATCGGCTCATCATCAGCTGCAGTGCCTCTATATAATCAGAGATGTCGTCCCTCGATGCGACTGAATTTTAAGGATGAGGAGTGGCTGTGCAGCAATGAAAATTACCTGCAAATTATTGAATCGTTTTCATTTTAATATCTGCAGCAAAGTTAAATGTTTATTTTTATTTGAATCATCTTTATATTTAAATCCTTTCTATTTATTTTTTCACTAACATTAAAATATTGAATTATGTTCATTTATCATTTGCAAACTAATCATTTTAAATAATGAATTAATATATGAATATTATTTATTAAAAACCAATTAATGGTTACTGATTTCAAATAGGTATCAAAATAATATTTGTCTTGTGTACGAAGTGTTTTGATTTTTATCCATCGATATAATTTGTCGGATTTTGTCATTTTTTTTCTTTCGATCTCATTTAGAACACAATCAAAATTGCTGAAATCAAATCGCAGAACAATCAATTGGAAAATCAAAAGATCGAGGAGAAAGCGCGCATTATTGAAAACAAATTGTACACCGCCGAGCAGAATCGCGAAAAGGAATTGCTCAAGAAAATTGAGAAAGTTCAAAAACTTGTAGGTCACCACGCCCCCTTTCTACCCAACACCAACACACACTCCCCACACAAAACACAATAAAAAAAAATATAAATAAAATGTATTTGCTTCTGCTTTCGTTTGTATGATTTGCCTGCCGTTCATTTGTAGCACTTCTTTTCCACATTTGCACATAATTTGTATATATATCTAATGATTGTCCCATTTGCAGGAACGTCGCGCTGAGGTTGTGCGTCAGAACAAGGCCCAGACCCAGGATGTGGATGGACAGCAGCAGAGTCCCATTGCCTCGTCAGGTTAAGCGATGGTTGCTGCTGTGGATGAAATTGCCGTTGCTGAGAATGGGGCACGTAGAGCGTTCTCAATAAAGCGCACAGCGGCGGCTGCAACACACACACACCACACACAACCACACCCACAAAAACACACACAGCATACGAGAACACAAAAAAAAAGGAGAAAAAAACTACAACACGTATTTAAACCAGAATCCCTTAAGCAACAACTGATTTGCTTCAAAAATTTCAAGTATTAAACAAAGCAAAACGAAAGAAGAAAAAAAACACGAAAATTACAAACAAGATTTTTGCTGAGCAAAGCGCAGGCAACCAAGAAGAAGAACAACACAATAACAACATCACAAACAACTACAACAAAAACAAAAAAAAAACCAAAAAAAAATTAAGTAAAAGCAAAACATTTAAAGGTCAACTCTACACTATACTACAAAAGCGAATGCATTCTGCAAATTAATACGAAATACATTTAGTAAAGCAAGTTTACAACTACCAAATCGCAAATGGAAAAAAACAAAAACAAAAAACATTTAACAATAAGATCTAACGATTTCATATATATTTTATTGCTCTACAGATTTTAAATTTTTCAATAATTTTCTATATGTAACTTTTAATTTGGTTTATGTGCATTTACTTTTAAAGTTGAGTTTAAGTTTGTTCTTTTTAAATGTATACTAAAAATAATTATTGAACGATTAATGTGATTTGCCATGCTTTTAAATGATATATAAAACTCGATATCAAATGTATTCTCAATTGATTTGCAGAGCATTTTCAATTGCAACTAATTGAATGCCATACATGTTTTTCAAATTGTATTTGCCTGTCGTTTTCGTATGCTTTGCTTGAAGAAAGATATTGAAATTAAATATAAATGTATATCAAATTTTTTATTTAAAGATGCCCAACTGCATAACTTAATTTAAAAAGTAGCGAGCTGGACATTAATTAACATTAATAACATTTTTGTATAAGTTCGCATTTTCTATCTATATAATAAATGTCAAACAGAAAAGATACATAAAAAATGCTTATATAAAAAAAAACAAAAAAACATAAAAAAAACTCAATAAAAATCCAATACAAAGTAAAACAAAACACAACCTTTTCGTTTCATTTACACAACATAAACAATTTAAACACTTTAGGCATTAATACACCTATAAATATATATATATATATTTAAATAAATATATATATAAATCTATATTATAGAAATTGAAATACATAATATAAATAAAACAAATGCATATTTTGTCTAACGTCAAGTTATATTTAGAAAGAAGTTGAAGCTGAAAATGGCGCAGATTTTCGGCCTCAAAAAATGGTTTAAATGAAATTTACTGGGGAAGGGTCGGGAAATTTAATGTATTAATTCTTAGGCAAATTTTTGCATCAGCTGCAAAAACTCGTTTTCCGATTAACTGGCAAAAGTGCAATAAAATATAGCGCTGCGAATTAGCTTAAATTTATATTCACATACAGTTATAAATGTGTACTAATTCTGTAACTTAACTATGACTACTATAAATCAACACATACATATATAAATATAAATACATACATACACAGTAAAGTACATTACAGTACAGTACAGCTACAATAAAGCAAACAGCAAGCACAGCCCACACAAGTCAGGACAAGTGCACAACTTAAAGCATATTCCAACAAGAAAAACTAAATGCAAACATAAAACATAAAATCAATTCAATTGATAAAAACGCTTCGATATGTACTCAATTTACGATATATATACTACTATATATTAATGTATAACCAACATCAATAACCAACGAAATAAACAACAAACTTTTTTATGAGGACAGTGCGGTTACTTTTTTGTTTCTCCAAAATAAAAATAAAAATAAATAGGTTCTCTCTTAACTAAAAAACAAAAATGCAGCCTATGCAAACATTTTTTTTTTAGTTTCATGCATTATTTTAAAATTAAGTTTACACACTAAATGAATGGAATAAGTGAATTCTAATAATGAATGTATAATAAAAATGCGTAAATAAAATAAATGAAATATTTATAATTGGTAATTAATGCATTTTCATTTCAAATTAAATAATTATCTATGGTAATAAATGCAGTCTCATTTTACAAATAAATTTCAGAAGAAACACTAATCATTGTGGAAATGTCTAGGCTTAGGCACCGGATCAGAGAGGGTATTATATTTAGTTCTCTGAGACATAACTGGAACTTAAGACAGTTTGTTCAGTTTACAATATAACAATTCTCTCATAAAATAGCTTCCGTAGTTTAAATTTCTGAAAACTATATATTTTTCTGTACTGTAACAAAAGTACTATGACAAATTGAATGATATACATCATTTTTACTATCTATAATTTTACTATCTATAATTTAACGTAATCGAATAATGATTGTTATCGTAACTTCAATTCAAAAGTTCTTTTACAGTGCTGGCAATAATAAAAGACTCATCGCATAAGATTTAAATTCTAAAATTGTTTTTAATCTCAACAAGATGGAATAAAAACGTTAACAACGTAAACTATCTTTGCCGTCGCCGCACCACAGCAACAGAACTGCATTCTCGTAATCAACGACAGAGTTCTGCTCCAGCTCCAGCTGCTGCTGATCCTCGGTAGAGTCGAGTATCGTTGGGCCATTCAAATCCGTGGAATTCTCGCCTTGTATGAAATGATATTGGCCCGAACTGCTGGCCAAGATGGGCAGAGTGGGATGGAAACTGATACCATTGCAGCAGTCACCATGCAACGGCAACTGCAACGCCTTAGCATCGACCTCACTCTCCAGGTGCCACAGATTGAGCACACCCGTGGTGTCGCCGCTTGCCAGCCAGGAGTGCTGCTGTGGACTCAAATCGAATTGGATGCGCTGATTGGTGTTCACCAAGCGCTGGAACTCGCGCAGCGGCTGCTTGTAGTTACGCATGTCCCACTGCAACAGCTTGGGACACTTGCGTGCCCCACTAAACAGCTGCCAGTTGCCGCCTCCTCCTCCGGTTCCAGCATCATTCACATACCGCAGCTGGGTAATTCCGCCTGTGTGCCCGCCGAGCGTAAAGAGTGGTCCCACTTTGGGGGCACAGCGCAGATCGTACTGCTGGATGTAGCCACGCCAGTTGCCACACGTCACCGTCTGCGGATGATCTGACGTCTGAGCGATGCAGGAGACGGCAAATTTGACGGCATATTCATCGTAGCTGCGACCGGGCCGATTTGTATCGAAGATCTTGATGCAGCGCTTGTAGCCCGCATAGATCTTTTGGCCATCCGGCGAGAAGGCCAGCGATATAGCGGCCACCACCTCGTCCACTGCGTCGTAGCCTGCGTAGCTGCAGCGCAGCCGACCATCGAACGCGTCCCACATGTGGATGGGTTCGTGTTGACGCGTCGCCAGCCAGCTAAAAGCGGAGAGTTTCAATTAGTAACTGCCAGATTGTCAGCTTAGTATGGTCACTCTTTTTTCTATTTAGAGGTTATAATAGTACGTCTACTCACAGACAGGTGTCGGGCTGTTGGCTGTTCATCGGCGGATACCAGACACAATCGTAAACGGTGCCGCCCTCCGGCACATGAACGGCCGATTGCAGCTGGGACAGACTACGCTCCATTGTGACATTGTCGGCATTGTACAGATCTAGGGGCAGTTCCATCACATGCATGCCATCCAAATGCACAGGCAGCAGCAGACAAGTGCCATCTGGCGACCAGTAGCAGCCCTTCGTGTAATGTTGCGCCTTTCCCGACGACGACCAGCAACGACGACCCAACTCAATCAGCGCCTGCTGAAAGTATGCAATTGCCGGTGTGACCGTATCACTGCCCACTTGCTCCAGTTGCGACTGGTCCGCCAGTTGCGACTGATCAGTCAATTGCAATTGTTCAGCCAATTGCGATTGATCAGGCTGTTTTGTTATGTTTTCCGTCGAATGATCGTCGAGTGTGTCGTCAATGCTTATCACCCGCTCGCTCTCTTCCAGCTCGCTCTCCTCCTCCTGACTGTTGTTAGTAATGTTATCCGTTGGTAGCATCTGGCACATCATCAGCTTGTTGCGTTCCGTTTCGCTCAGACTGAAGCTGAGATTCGGCAAAGAAGAACTGGCATTTCCATTTGTTTTGGCGGTTTTGGCGGCCGGTGAAGTACTTGCCAGTGTTATTTCCATGCTGCTGTTGAAGCTCACATTGTGATTGAGCAGGGACGATGTCTGTTCCAGCTCAGACATCGCACTGCTAGTATCGACTGCTGTAGAAGGATAATCGTTTTGTAAATAAATAAATGCAATTCGGTTAAAACTCACTTTGGTCCATGGCGGCTATTTCATTTCAATGCAATGCCGTCTGTGGTCACCCCACAAACCCGTAACATTGGGAGAAATGTTACTTAACAGCGAGCACAAAACATGAGTGATGCCACTTACAAGGGTGACCATGATTCCGTATTCGGCCGATCAGCTGTGCGAATTAGTCGCATGGCAATAGGCGGTTTGGTGAATATAATTTTGAAAATGTATTTTTTGGTACTTGTAATAATCTAATCTAATTTAGTTGCAGCATATAATCGGACCTACAGAGTGTGCAGTACATAAATGGACGCTTGTATTTATATATTTTTTGCACCTATTGTTAAATAACTGTTATTTTTTTAAACAAATTATATACCACAAACCATGAGAAATGCCACTTGCAAGGGTGCCCAGCTTAAATAATTGGGCAGACCACAAATTATATTTGGAAATCAGCTGTGCGTGTGGAGTCGCCATGGTAAAGTAATTTTTAAAATGGCCGTCTTGTATATACTTGTTAATTTTGGAACTTGTAATATTTTAATCTAATACTTTGTTGTTGTTTTCTCTGCAAAATTATACAGCACCAACTTAAGTCCAATGTATTAAGCTAAAGACACTCAATTATTCCTTTAGTTTAATTCGGTTGTCTTGCACATTTCTCATATGGCATCTTTGGAGCCGTTTTCCGCGATAATTAACCGAGTCTATTTAGGATACTATTTGAATAATAAACAAATGAGCAATATTGGTGGCATTCAAATGTGTTTTGGAAAGCAGAATACGCAAGGAGAATCTCTAAAATGGTTAATCACACACACACACACACACACACACACATGTGTGTACGTGTAGCTGGATATGGTTGAATAGGCTTAATCAAATTTGTTAAGATTTGTGTGCGAAATAAAATGTTGATTTGGCAGAAAGAGGCTCGTCATTTGAAGTATAATCTATATAAAATGCTTAGAAAACTTAATGAAGCTTAAAATCAAGAAAGAAAAAATCATATATAAGGAATGGATATATATAGAAAATAAATAAGTATGGACAAGAACCGCTTAAATGGGTATTTAACAGTCGCTTCACATTGAAGTGCTTTAAATGATGACCTCATTTCTGATCGAGTTCAATGGTTTTTCGCTTATTTTCCCCATAATTGGTGTGATAAACAAAACATTCGTCATCTTTTGTGATTTGCATATTGCATTAGAGCCTCCCCAACAAATAGCCAGCTGCAATTCGAGCTGGCTGTTAACAGGCACTCTTTGCTTTAGGCCACGCCAAAATGCGACTCACATTCGAGGCGACAAATATCTGAATTGAGTGCATTTTAATTTAAATGTAACACAATGCAAATCTTTCATTGACATTGAAGCAGAAAAATAATCAGAAACAGCTGCAGCAGCAGCAACACAAGCCATTAAATGGCAAATGAAATTTAGATCGAATTGATAGATTTGGTTTTAAGAATCAATTAAGTAAAAGCCCAAAATGAAATATTTATGCAGCTGTCTAGCCACGGGGGAATAGCCAAGTAGTTCTTACTGGGCGTTGTCCTTAGTGTCTCCCAGCTCTCCTCCCCCTGCTCCTAGCCCAACCCCAAAAAAATGAAATTCAAGCCGAACGTTTGCTTTTCAATTTACTCATTTGCGTGACTGTACTTGGAGCTGCTCCTTATTTTTGGGGCTCCTCCTGTCTGCATAAATAGTCCTTAAGTTTTAATGCTTCTTTATGTTGGTGCTTCGGTTAAAGTCGCATATTTATGTATCTACTGTGCATGGGTTTTGGGCTTGGCTCCAGGTGAATATTTGGAAAACTGCACCCTTGAATCTACCTATGTGGCCACAACTTTAAGCCTTGTTATTTGGTTATTTTTACTACTATTTCAACTGCGACTTATTTGCAGATATACATAAAGAAGGATTTGCAAAAGTTTTCTTTCGATATTAATAAAATTAAATGTAAGTGTATTTATTAATAAAAGTTTTTTTCAAAGATTATTCATTTTGACAACATATTTTGTTATTCGAAACAATACTTACTTAAATCTAAATTTCAGGGAAAGTTTCCGACAACTTGCATTCATGGAAAGATGGTTTTCAAATCATTTTGACAAAATATTTTAACGTAATTCTGAAAAATACAAAAAATAAATTTTTACTGCATAAAATGAAAAATTTCATACAACTTGAAAGCTGACGTCAGCAAACAAAAAATTGAAGACACCCTTAAAACTTGACAAATTGAATGCATAGCATGGAATAAAATTTAATGTTAGTATAATTACTTTGAGATTGGTTATAAAGAGTATGCATTTTGCCAAAATAATATAATATATTTTAAGAAATACCATAAAATAAAGAAAAATGTTCGACAAATTGAATGCTGTCATCATTAAATATAAAACTGAAACCAGCCAAAGAAAGTTTTAATCAATAAGGCTCTTTTTCCAGCTGTTTTACATTTTTATGACATTGGAAACAATGCTCTGGAAATTTGTATAATACTTGTGTGGCAGGGGCGTGGCACTGCCCTCCCATTTTCATAAGCTTATACAAACGCCAAGAAAATCGGAAATAAATAACTCAACAACAGATGAGTTTTTATATAACTTTTAATTACTTGATTATTATGTACGAAATGTTGTTTAGATTTAGAGAACATGAAGAGAATATCAATTCAGCTCACTCTCACTTTGGAAAAACGCTGTCTTCCTTGTATCCATGTTTTGTTCAAATTTTGTTGACTCCACATAATTTTGACATCCTTTTCATTTTGGTCTGTGTTTCTATGTTTGAACAAAACAAAAAAAAAAGAACGGAACAAAAAACAAGTATTTTTGAAGCCGTTCAGCCAAAAAGACATTTTCGCTGTATTCATGTGGGAGTCATTAGGCTGGGTTCCTTATGCTATGGCTTTTTGCATAGCTCGGCAGGATTTACTTGTTTGACTTGTATCCTTTTTTGGCCTGTTGACAATGAGCGAAACATTTCAGCATAGACATTGCCAAGGATAAGTGTTTCTTTCTGACATGAATATTCATGTTTTGGGCGCAACTTAAAGACCATTTTCGCTTGCCAAACTTGAGGTTTGCGGTTGAATAAATTAGCCACAAATCGTATTTTATTGCCCTTGGAGAGACTCATATTCTTTTCGTTGTTTCGATGCTCTTTACAATATACTCCATGGAAGCCTTATTGGCCATTTATATAATTTTTGGGTGACTTGTGATATATTATTGAGTCGCTTGTGCCACCTTCTGACCCTATAGTTCTTCCATCAACTTCAATTCTTGCACGAATGCAAAAATCATTATCATGTTGAGGGTTTTAATGTCTTCCGAGTTTATAATATATATAATGTTTATAATAATTATAATGATAGTACAACTTTTTATGGCTAAAATGTCTCATTTTTTTTTAGTGGTTGCTTAGAGGATTCCTTTACAACCTTACACAATTTAGAGTTATAGTTATTAATTATATTATGAACATTAAACATATTAAAAAACATTTCAACAATATCTGCACAAAATTCTCATTAAAATTTGTTTATTTTGTACAAATTGACAAATGTCAATTTCTTCAAATATTATTGATGGTTTATGTTTGTTTATAATTGATGGTGATTTCTAAAGCCAGCATAAGCAGCTTAGCACCTTGCAGTCATCAATAATTCGCAACAAAAAAGAAAGTTTTACAAGAATATGAACAGCAAAAATTTTCCATGCATGTAATTATATACACAGAACAAAATCGCACTGAAATTTAGAAAATCACCTTGATTTTCAAGCCGCGGGTAAATCTCCTTTCATTCAGATAATAAACTTCTGAAACTGGTGGTTGCTTCTGTCAATCGGAGTGTTGTATTTATTAACTTAAGGTTTAACTTTTCATAGATTAAATTTCTAAAAATATTTCTGAAAAGTAAAATTTTAAGATACATTTTTTTTGTGTAGATTTATATGTTATTTCTAGAAACCAGGAACAGTTTATCGTTCTTGGGCTGATACTTTATGGATTTCCTGAGTGTAGCTTCGTTTAACAATGCAATTGCTTTTGATGACATACAATTTATACATATGAAAGATTGATGAGCCCCGAAAACGCTTCAAGGTTGTTCCACTTTCGTTTTGTTTTCTTGTGATTTTGCTGCTGCTCTGTTTGCCTGCAAAGATATTGGGCAAATACAGCAGATAAATAACAGTTAGCACTGTGCTGTGATTCTGATTCTTTCCGCTGCTATAAAAAGGTGTTGCAGCATTCTGGCAAAGGCACAGAGCATCCCCATATCCCAGTTGATAGCAAGATGTGCCAGCTTCTTCTCATCTATCTCAGTTGCTGCTGCCTGCTGCTGGTGGCTGCCACCACTGAGCTGCCCGAGGACGTTGCCATAACAGATGCGTCGTTTGGGTCTGCTGATGCAGACATTACATTGCAAGAGCTTGGCAAGCCGAGTCCCGAAGAGGAGCAATTGATGACGTCACTGAAAGTAAACTGGTTGCCAATGGCGCTGGGCGCTGACCCAGACAAAGAGCTCACCAGGCAGGTGGATGAGGTGCCAATACAGCACGAGGCGGACGAGAATGTTGAGGAGGAGGACGAGGAGAAGATGGAGGTGGAGGTGGAGGAGGAGGAGGTGGAGATGCTGGAATCTGTACCGCGTGATGCCAACGCATGTCCCATCACTGCAGAGAAGGGACTGACCCGCCTGATCCGCAATGCGCGTCCTCTGCTCGATTTGCCGCGTTTGAGCAACATCTTGGCGAATGCTCGCGAGGATGGCAAGGTGAATGACCTGTTTAGGCTGTTGCGCAGCGATCAGTTCAAGGAGCGCGTGCGGCGACTGCGCAACACCACGGAGCAGGGCGCGCTGAGGGATTATTTGTGCCAGTCCCTCAAGCTCAACCACACCTATTATATTGAGTATGTGCGATTGCTGATCAATGTGCAGACCACAGAGCCGGTGAGCAGTCCCTTGCCCAATCGTCGCCGGGGTGTGCGTGGGTTGCTGCAGGATCTGCGCGATGCACTGCCGCGTGCCCAATTGCGGGATCTGTATCGTCGCCAGCTGGCGGAGGATAAGGAGCTGGCCACGGCAGTGCGACGCATTCGCAGCGTCAGATTCCGGCTTCTGCTCGCCAATGTGCGTGCTCTGCCCGAGTATCGGCTGGTGCGGAATGATCTGGAGTTGGCCGGAGTGCCGCTGCAGTTGCTCCTCAATCTGGTGGCCAACGCCTTAGGCTGGGGTCCCCTTGATGTGGGCACTGAGACGGAAATCTTGAGTGGCTTGGCTTAGGGCTGTGTATATATTTAGTATATACAGCTTTTGACAACTCCTCTATGACTTACCTATTATATTCTCCGCTTGGCGTCAACTAAATCAATTAATTAACTTTCAATCTTCTCATTCCCTTTCTAATTCTGCTTAAAAACTTATTGGAACTTTCATCTCGTTTTATTTCTTAATCTTTTTCTTTGAGAACCATGGATTTTATGTAATTCAATTTATAACCTGTAATTAGCTCTTCTTATCAAAATTTGTGTATCGTGTTTTAAAAGTTTTATTATTTCTACATACGCATATTATACATATTTAAATTAATTATCTTAAATGAATTATATCGCATTATATTTATATGTAATAAAGCTATACTTATATATATTTAAGAATTTATCATTTACGTTATTAACTGTTGTATCTCCGTATCTATATTAAACCATTTATTATCTTTTTTTATATCGTATATCTTAAAATTGTATAATTATCTTTCAATATCTGTTTAATATAATCTGTTTTTGATTGTATTTAATATTTTATAATTAACTTTCAATATCTGTTTAAAATTGTACAATAGTTTAAAAATTATCTTTGGGTTTTTGCTTTTCTATTCGATAACCATTAAGAATTGTAACAAATTCTGTTCCTTGCATTTTTAATCTACGCATCTCCCCAACTTCTACAATACGAGTTGTTTCTCTGCCGCTATTCAATCTGATTTGCTCTAAATCATTTCGTTGCGCTGTTCTCCGCTCGTGCCTGATATCATTTTGATATCATCTTTGCACCCCGTTGGTTATCTTCAATTGTTGGCAGCAGGGCAACAAATTTGTAATTCTTCTGTTTCAATTACAATCGGAATCTCATAATCGGAGAAATCTCGACCAAAAGCTACCCTGTATACAAAGTTTTCAAATAACTCTGAGGCTAATTATATAACGTTGAATTTACACAATATTTGGACTTAATTCTTCTTTGGTTCCACATATTCATTATTCGCGTATAATTCTCAATTCAGAAAGCTTTATTCATCGATTTATTTATTACATTGTTTAAATCAAAAACGTAAAATTTAAAATATTATAAGAGAAATTTACTTCTGTAGTCCAGTGCTATATACAAATAGTATTCAAAATTCCAATTTGAATTCATCATTGTATTTGCTGCCCAACAGAACGTTATGTTTTCAAGCAATCACTGTAAGATAAAATAATAAAAATTAATAAAATATATTACACTTATGCCTATATTTCTGCCTGTTACACACACTTGCCTGGCTTTACTATGCCACTCTTTGGTTAACCTATTTCGATGTGTGGGGGGTATAAAAATAGTTGACGATATCTCGGACCCGGCTCCGCGCCGTACTGACATGTTTACATTTGGAGGGGCAGCGGCAGACGGTGCAGCCGCAAAAGAGTAGCACCCGAAACCACTTCAGATTCGTTCAGGGTCAAAATCATTACAGCCGACAGTTTTTCACTTTTGAGCTGTTGTTGTCTGTCCGCCTTGCCACGCGGCATAGGCACGAAGAAAACAAACAAAAAAAAAATAAATCTGATATTTTCTTCATGCAGATGCTTATATACCCTTACAGAACGGAATCTAGCTCTTTAATTATTAACTAATTGATACTTTGAGAGATACATAAGAGTGTTAATAATTTTTAATAATATTATTCTATATTAAATAATTAATTAATTGATACTTTGACAGTTACATAGATTTGTTAATAATATTGCATATTTTATTCTATACTTAATAATTAATTAAATGATACTTAGACCGATAGATAAAATTGTTACGAATATTGTTAATTTTATTCAACATTTCATAATTATTAAATTGATACTTTTTCAATCAAGTTTTTCAGTCAGAAATCATCTTTTATCTCTTGCGCTATATTGAAGCTGATCAGCAATATGTACGTCATCGTAAAATTCCCCTTCAATGTGTTGCCCACTTCACAAGAAATGTATAATATCTTCTGTTAGGGTATAAGCAAATATCAACAAATAGTTGTCGCTGCCACACATGTTGCCTCTCGACGTCGCGACGTTGTCGCTGCCTCAAAAGAGTTCATCAACTGTGAAGCTGTCAACGCCAGCATCTAATCGAGCCAACAGTTGCCATAAACAAATTACAAACAGATCAACTGCGGCTGGCAGTAGCCAAGTGCCTAAAAATAATCCCAAAATGTACATAAGGCCCATAAATTGGGGGCAAACGATGCGACTTTTACGGAAATGCGGACAAGAAATTATTTATTGCAGTCGGCAACACAGCAGCGAACAACAACGAATAGCAAACAACAATAGCAACAACAACAGCAACAACAACGAACGTGTCAAAATAAACAAACATTATGCAAAAGACAACAAACAAATCGCTCGACGAGGCAGATAAATGAAGAAGTTGAGATACTCGTGTTCTGCTAGAAATTACAAATTGATTACGTTTAAATGATCAGTAGTTGCAGTTGCGTATTCAAATTGTCCAAGGAAATCAAACGAATAATAATAAATAATATTTATAGTAGATTGCATAACGGAACAGACAAATTTAGATTCCAGTCTATTTGCGGATATTTCAAGTAAATGACGGGCTTTCAAAGAAAACAGAAAAAGGATAGCAGATCAAATGGGCCGCACCCTTCTTTAATATATAATTGCTATATTTATTGTTGCAGCTGTACGATATATATATGTTCGTATGTACAATGTAATTTGATCTTGAGCCAACTCAACCAATATTCAGACAAATCGAAGGAATCAAAATTAATAGAGTTGTATAAGTAGGCGGACAAAATCGCTCTTAAAGCAAAAATCGTTTGGAAAAAGCAGTGAGCAAGGGAAAAAATAATTAACAATGACAAAATAATTTTATGGTCTGCTATTATGGTATAAGATATTGGTATAATTAATCGTTATTAATTGAAATATATACTCCTCAAAAATTCGTTTTTCTAAAGCAATTTATTTATGGAATAAATTATCATGCTAGCTTTATAATTTAAGGTTCTAAAATGTATTCTTTTGACAAAAGTTATATTTTATGTATTGAAATTTATTTTCTTGTCATGTGTATTTTAAATATATAGATATTTCTTATTCACAATTATTCCTTAAAACTGCACATGTCTAAGGATTTTTTTATTATTAATATCTACCCTCCATTACTTTTATAATTAATTATCATTTTAGCTTTGTCATTATAGATTCTAAAATGGGTTCATTTCACAGAAACTCAGATTTATGTTATTGACTTTAAATAATTTGCCATATTAATTATGTGATTTAGGTTTTAATTTTCCTCATAGTTAAATTGCAGAATAAATATAAATGTAATAAATAATTAAATAGTAAGATTGATTTAAGTGTTTAATACTCAAACTCAAGAATAAATGCAAGTTTTTTAATTTTTTAACAACTTTATTCAAATACTTGAATTATTCACAATTGCATTTATCGATTGCCTTGTTAGTTGCTGTGCTCAATCGAATTAGTCAAACACATGTTTTACAGTTTCACATTTAGGCAATTCAATTCTATTATTGTTGCTTGCGTACCAAAAAGGGTTTGTTCCGCCATTCAAACATAATTAAGCAAATGTCAGTCCGTTCACCTTTCTTGCATTGTGTAATACAATAGTCCCCACAATGGATCGCGTATACCCCAAGCCCTGCCGCCTCACACCCTCACCCGGCAGAGTTGTGCTGCTTCTGGGCCACAACAGCTGGAAGTTTTCAACAACTGCCGCACCTTGACTTGAACTGTGCAACAGGCTGGCACGTCTTCAGTAAGAGTTGGACCTGGAACTGGAGTTGGAATTGGAGTTAGAGTTGGGGCTCCACTTTCAACTCGGCTGCGTCTGCATCCGCTGCTCGCTGCAGTCAGTCAGTCGTGTAAAACGGGCCACATGGCAACAACTGCGTTGGCGTTTGGCGAAATTTCCCTTGATGGCTGCAAACTTTTCTGGACTTCAACTGCCAAGCATTGGCAATTGCAATTGCAGTTGTTGTGGAGGACGGAGGACTGGAGACTAGAGACTAGCCATTAAGTTGGATACGCTTGGCCAGCTTCAGGTACACGCAATTGTTGTTGTTACCCACGCTGTCTGCTTCGAGGGGCTTGGTTGGGTGGGTGGGGGCCTGTCAAATGTCGCTATCGTTGCCAAGGCCAATGAACTGAATACCAGAACATACATACTCCAAATAATTCACACACACACACACACACACACACTCAATTGATCCAAGCCGCCCAACATAAGAAACACACAAGCTCTCAATTTGAGGCCAAGAACTCGCGTTTTGGCCATGAATATAAACGGGCTTTTTGACGTCATCAAAGTTATTAGACAAACATAACAGAAGCTGCCACGCCAACGGAAGCCATTAGATCGCGCTGGGAGGGGGGGAGTCCGGCGGACAGTTGGAGCTGTAGCAAGCCGTGGGCCCCAGCCTCAGTCACAGCCACAGCCACAGCCTTAACCTGGGCCTGGCATTCCAAGCAATTAATAATAATTTCCGCTGCTCAAACAACAAAAAAAGCGAAAAAGAAGCCAAGCTAAAAAGCTTCTGCAGCTGTTGTTGTCGCTCTTGTTGTCGCTCTTGTTGTCGCTGTTGTTGTCGCTCTTGTTGTTGTTCTGATTGTTGCTCTTGTTGTCGCTCTTGTTGTTGTTGTAACGCCCCGATTTCATAACTCTATTTGGCGGATGCTGAATCGGGACTCAAAAGAATAACATACTTCGGCATATCTGTTTTGAATTTGGAATTTTTGAAGGGGTCTTGCTTCAGGCTCATGCTGCATTAGATCACACGTGTGTATATGCACCGCAAAATCCAAAAGAAAATATGTCCAGGTTATCTAAAATATATAAACTATTCCATTATTTGATTACAAGAAAACCTAAACCTAGAAAACCTTACACTTTAAAACATTTAAATCGTTTGCTAACTCAACTTTTTTTAAATCTGTCTCAAATATATTTTTGATAAAAGTATATTAATTGATTAACAAATGCATAGACACTAACATTTATACAGTAAATAACTAATAAAACTTATTATTTTATTAAAAAAAGCATACAATCTTATTAATTACATTTTTTTTAAAATATATTTCAACTTTATTTTTGCAACGCTTTATATGACAAATAGTATACTTCTCTTCTCAAATATATTTAATTATTTTTTTAATTAATGACATTAGCGACTTTATTATTTTAAAGATGAAACTTACTTTTTGCAATCACATATTCTGTTAGCTTTCCCATTTCACAATTTTCATGGCATTTACCAAAACTTTGATAGCATTCCATTGAGCATTGGAATTTTTGTAAGTAATTTTAAAATTGCTTAGTGCATGCCCACAGTTTTTGTGGTAGAAAACCTATAATTATTTAATATGTTAGATATGGGTTCACAATCATGTCTTCTTCTTATTGTTAACCCCATATTAACTACTTAAGACTGGGCGTTACGCACCACAATTCACGCCTAATGAAACGCTCCACAAATGCTCATTGAACTAAAGCAAACCAAAAGCGAAACCACAAATCAAATTAAAATTCCAAATACTTATGTTGAGACATAATACTCAGGAACAGCCCACAATTAATCTTTGTGGTGCTATCTAGAACCGCTGCAAGAACTGCAATGCGTCTATTGACGATCCACCAACAACAGCAACAACAACAACACCAACAAACACAATACCAATAATAACCATGGCAACCAAAAAACAGGCAACTCTTTTGCCGACTACTGGCCATGCATGACTTGAAGTTTGTTGGAGCGCTTAACCCAAATATAACCAAAACAAAGGGCACAAAATTGGCTGCTAAGAAGCCGACATATTTACACACTATTGGTGCAAAAAAAAGATAAGTAAATATATTAATATATTACTTTCAGAATTACAGAATATAAAGAACTAAGGCACACATATAACTTATATTAATTTCTATTTTAATTAATCACAAAATCAGCACTTAAATCCAAGATTGATTTCAAATATTGCTCATATAAACTAACAGGTCAAAAAATAAGTTATTGCTTAAAAAATTTACAGAAATACGAAAAATATTAACTTATAATTAAAAATGTTGTATAAACATAATAGATTATAAATTAAAACTAAATTGGATCTTGAAATTTGTCACTATCTTTGATTAAATTCAAATTAAAATGTGCCTTAATGAACCCAGAATGTTTTCTTAAAGATTAGGCATATGTCACATATAATTTAATATATAACATAATTTAATAGTTAAGGTGCCACATTGAAATGTTAGGGTATATATAAAAAAGTGCCCCAGCTACAGCAACGATGACAACAATACGAGGGAAATAACTAGAGACCCGAGCGCATATTGCGCCGTTCCAGCGGCAGACAACACAATAGCCGGCCGGCACAGTCCAGTGGTGCTCCATGCCTCTTGGATACCCCAAAAATGTTTGTAAAGTTGCTGAGTTTTCAATTGAGCACAAAGCGAAGCCACAGCTCGATGGCAAAGTGTGTGGGGGCTCAATTTGTTTGGTCAGCTGAAGAGGGAAAGATCATCAATGCTTGTTGTTGTTCTTGCTGTTACTGTTGTCGTTGTTGTACTTGCCGCTGGAGCTGCTGGGTGCAGCTTGAGGGGGAGCGGGGGCGCTGCTGAAGTAAGCGTACACATTGGGTTAAGTGCGTTTTATGGTTTGTTGATACAACAAGCCAAGGGAATATGTGGGGTGTGCTTGACGAAAAGATGCCCTGCACACAAATGAATATCCAAACTGTGGAAGCGTTAAAAGGGAATAGGATCAGGTGATCAATGCTTTAGCCAGATTGACAAAACGTCTTTGCGTGGTTTCAAAGGAAACCAACTCGTTAAAGATGAAAATCCATATTCTGTGGTAAGCTAATTGCTTCGAAGTCGTTAAGGAATGGTTTTTGAGAAATCGGTTCTGTTTCCCGAGAATTGCGGGGCAGTCATACTTAAAAAGCAGGGGATTCATATTTTATTCGGTAGAAAACGTTGTTATAAGTTCTTTCCTCTCCGAGATGATGTTCTTGTTAAAGTGTAGGAGTACAAAGTAATATTATTCCGAAATATATTTTTATTTGTTTATTAAAAAGGAGGTTGACAAATTAAGACTATTGTTAATGTGAGCAGCACCAGCTGCCAGGGCTTTCAGCTCGCCTTTTAATTGTTTTGAACCAGCATTTAAAATGCAATAATTTATTATGGTGAGTAAGTAAGTAAATACAATTTATGTATATTATTTTTCTATATGTCCTTTGCAGATAACAAAACTTTCACAAACTAGATTTATTGAGCACTTCTTCTAGCTTCTAGCACATTTATAGTTATTTTAGCTCATGATACCCTTTGGCGCATCTTTAATGAATCCAGGGTATGGAAACTGAGCAAAAGCGCCTACTGTTGGCAGCTGAGCCCGCAGGCTATTACAAAACTTTGCATTGCGGATGCTAGCGACAATTTGCAGCCTTGTTTCGGGTCAGCCAGCCACTCATTCAGTCAGTCTTTCGTTTGGTAATGATTTATGAAGCCTCAGCAAATTGCCAAAGAGCGCTCAGCGTTGAAATTACGTTGTAAGCTTTAAGTTTTGTCAGCTGAAGCTTGGAATATTAATTATACTTGTGCAGCTTCTTATCGATATGACATTATATCCATAATTATAGATTATAAATGCTGTGCAATAATAAAAATAAACCCAACTCTTTTGTAATAAATAAAAGTTCTAGCATGTTTTCCCTTCTGAAAGTTATTTAAATTCTGAATTATTAAGCGCAGTAAAAGAGCCACATGGGTTGGGCTTACAATGTGAGTTCAGCTCATTAGATTACTTTAAACATTTTGATAGAATTTGTGCTGCTAAGAGTAATGTCCACTTTATATTTGTTTAGAGCTTCAAGTTGTCTTTCATATGTAAATGCAATATTATTTGAAGTCGTAAACACCTTTAGAGTAGGTTTACGACTTACAAGCTCCATTCACAAACGCTTTTATCAATGGCATAGGCATGCCACAACTTAAGATCAATGAGTTTTTGATTTGTTGTTAGCAGCCAACGCTTTAAATGCTTTTCGGGGTCAATAACAAACGGCCAAAACCCACTCGACAAATGCAACACACAATCTCCAATATGCAAAACCACATACAATATGCAGTTGATTTGAAAACACGGCACGCGCCGTCTTGACGAGCTTCTCATTAATTAGCTGCCACAGTGGACTCGAGCCTTGCCATCTTTTGGAGTAAATAAACGTAGCTATATACCTATATAAGTACACTCATATCAGGTTAGCACCAGCTGTCATCCTAAAATTGTAACACTAAAAAAACAGACAGCAGACAAAGCAGCAGCTTATATCATCATCAACGGCGTCATTTGTTCGCGGGCGTTTTTCTGCTCTTTTTGTTTTTATTAGTTTGTTGTCTCATAAAAACAAAAGATGCTTTTTATATTTCTGTTGCCATATGTTGGATTAGTCGTGCCATAAATGGCACAAAATTGATGACGTTGAGCAGCAGTAAACAAGCCGACGACCTGCATCAATGTTAAATGTAATTGTGTTAAAGCTGCGATTATTTTACGCTTGTTGTGGGCGAGTCTCGGTTAAGACAGCTAGACGGTTCACAAAAGACACGTATTTGAACCCGGCAAGTGTCAACTTCAAATCGAAATGCAATAAGATGAACTTACAAGCGGAACAAGCCCACACAAGCCACAGCTTTTCAATTTATCAAGAACTGACAGCTGTCTTCGAAGGTAACATGCACTCACAAAACTGCAATTCTTAAATTAAGAATACTTTTTTTCAAAATGTATAATTTTAAATTCATAATCTTAACCTCCAAATAAGATCTACAAACTCAAATTAAGATTGTGTTCTTAAGAGAGTCCTGAAAAATAATAGCAAGAAGACAACAAATTTGATTGGTGGCTCTTTAATATTCTTGATTAAATTGTCACTTAAATAAAGAACATTATAATCGTATAAGGGATTTATATGCAGTCACACACACACTTAATTTTAGATTATGTTCTTAAAACTAAAAGGAGACTTAGAAACTTTTAATTTGATTTAGGATTGTTTAAATCTTAGTTTATTATTATTATTCTGATAAGTTTTTTACTTGAAGGTTCTTTTTTGTTTTGCTTTAAGTAGTGTGGATTTTTATACATACAACAACACATATACATATGCATTTCCATACACACATTACTCAATTTTAATTTCATACAATTTAAATTGTAACTTTAATTTTAAATTTAGGTTTAAATTGGAGGCAGTGAAGGATATGTTTAACATTTCTTTTAATTCTAGACTGATTTTAGTCCACTTGAAATAAATAAATAATAAGATCAATAAAGTAAATAAGATAAAATAAATCATATAAATAAAATAAATATAAGTTTATAGAGGCATAGACGCGTCAAGTCAGGCATCGCGCTATTCAAAATTTACTCGTAATGCTAACATAATATTAACAAAGTGATCAATTCACTTTCGAGATTTGTGGCTTCGAAAACAAGTTCAATAAAATCAATTGTCATGTTATGATTTGGATACCAATATTACACTAAATCTAGAAATGGAAAAAGCCAAAACTACTTCTCACATGCAATTGATTTGATTTGTATTCTTTTGTGCAGACAATCGTTTGAGTTTCTCGGCTCGGATCTCGGCTCCCATGGAGGGCTGCTCTCTCAATCTCACAATTGTGTCAACGTTGCACTTCTTTTTCTCACATTACCAGCAAGTAATTCAATAAGACAGAGACAGACACGAGAGAGAGAGAGAGAGAGAGAGAGAACGAGTGGAAGGGGGATCTGTGCAACTTGTTGTCTTGCTTTCTATTGCGAGGCAATTTGCAGCAGCCTTTGCCGCTTTTCACATGCCACCAAGTGCGGCGAGGGGAATTTTATATAAGCATATATGATATATGGGTGACTCTGAACAATTTTGCTGTTACGCTTGATATTTGTGTTGTTGTCGCTTTTCGGCGATTTATGTATCATTGTTTCGGCATTTGAAATTACCCAGAAGAGCGACACAGAAAGAAACTGAAACGAGTTGTTGATTGCCGATTGTAATGAGTTGTTGATAACTTTCGCTGAATTTGAAAAACGGAAGTTGATCTTGAGTTGATATGCTTGATGATATAACGATAGTGGGTGCTGTTGTCCAGTGCTCGCATTAAAGAAAGTTTTTCGTTGTTTTTGTTTCTTAATTCTTTTTTTGTTTTCGCCACCATCATTATCATTACAATCGTAATTATCGTTAGAGTCTCAGTCTGGCCATTTCACAACTATTGGCCCGCATCTGTGCTAAATTGAATTTTAAAAACCCATAAGCAAAGCAATTTACGAGCCGCTTACCTTCTACGGTCATATCGAATATTCGTAGCTCCAACACAGATTACATAGCTCTTAACGCTGATTACAGTTCACACAAGCTAACCGATGTTTTGACCATTTGTGGCATTGTGGCAACCTGGTAGTCGAATATTAACATCCAATATCAATATCAGTTCAGACACCACGCAAAATTCACATATTTTGCACCCAACTACGCAGTATTTTTATTATATACCCTGCATTCATTAAAAATTGTGTAAATGGGGTATTGCAGCTGTAAGAGTGTATTTGTTAATGTAACAGACTGTTCGAACTATCTTCGAGCCCATGAAGTGAATTAATTCTCGTGAATCTGTCTTGGTGAATGCTGACTTGTTGAATCGTTTTTTTGTCGATTGCTCATTCCGATGAAGTATCGATAAATATCTATGTACAATCTGGAATGTTATAAGACACAGGGATGCCATATGATGTCGTTTAAAAAAATTAAATGCGAATATAACATATCACCAATTGAATAACTTGTGTGTCGACTTAAAGCAAAGCAGAGAATTTGTTTAAAATACAATTTCTATAAAATGGACTCAGTCATTATGATGCATTTAGAGTATTACAATAGTAAATCTAAATTCATAAGAATGTGTGTAGGAATCTCGTACAGGGTATGTCCAAGCCTTGCACTCGCGACTAGAGTTCCCTTTTTTTTTATCAATTAAGCCAGTCGGACACCTACCCGAACCAGAGCCCACTCACTGTCCGTATTTTCGGCTCTGGTCAAGCTAAACCGCGATCCCAGCCCCCGCATCCGCCCCGCCCCCTCACACACCGCCCACATTCATTTGTGGTTGGCGGCATGGCGCGTGCGCAGGCGCAAATCTTTATTTGCATAATTGAAATTTTTAGTTAGGCTATTTTTTTTTTTTTAATTTGGTTATGTGTGGGAGAATTTTTATGTTTATTGTTAGTCTGGTTTTGTGGCTTTTGATGTGCCCGTGGAACGGATGTTGACAATTTTCATTCACAGCATGCACCTGCAGTTTCACTTTTCATGTGCAACTTTTGCTTCTTTTAGAAATCTACTTTGTGGGACAATGCTTGCAGTTAGTTTTGCTGCTTCCAATTCCCACATAGACTGGCTTAATGTGTGAATTGCGCACTTCGTGTCCCTAATTAATGACTTAATCTGCTTAATGAGATAAGTATATAAATAAATATGATTGAAATATAATTTTTTTTTTTTGCAAATCACACACATGTGGACAGTTCGAGAATGTCAGAGTTCTATGTATTAATACTAAGCAGACAATACAATACAATATTGCCTGCTTAGTGGTGTTAATCATTAATCAAATGCATAAGCATTGGAAAGTATTTACTCAGTATATTCTATATTTACTATTAATCTAGATTTTTGTAATAAACAAAAAATATAACATTTATTTCGGTTATCTCTGAACTCTGTCTGATCAAATTCCAGTAAGAAAATTCATTGTGCTGAAAGATATTAATGCGTTAGGAAAGCAATACTGGAAATCTGTAATTCGGGCCTATAAAATATCTATTTAGTTAAGCTGTCAAATTAGGCTACTTTACATAAATAAGACCAACTTCATTAGAAGCTAAACATAGTAAGGTATTACAGCAATATGCTGAATATAATTCGCTTAATATCATTTAAGATGAGGCAACTCGATTATATAATACTTATGTAGCCTAGTTGAATTGCTGCTGAGAGAAAAAAAATCGAATCTCAATTATTTAATGGGCATTGGAGTGTGATTAACACACATAACCCAAAATACCAAAAGCCAATTAAAACAGCATTATCCACACTACCGTTTCTATGTATATGCTATGTATATGCTAGATTTGTTTAATAAACAATTTCCGCTTTGATTTCTGTATGGGCTCGGATGCTGCAAGCTAATTAACTGGTTGTGTCTAGTGTGCGTGTGCGTGTGCGCTGTGTGTGTGTGAGTGTGCGTGTGTGTTTGCTGAGCAGCATTCACTTAATTAGGCTCGGGCCTGAGTGTGAAAACTGAAGCCGCACCCTCAACCGCACCCGTGCCCTGAGCGGCCCTCAGCTATTAGCCGACCTGCTGACTGATGCTGCACTGCAGAAGCCTCAGGTGTTCTTTTATTTTTTTTTTTTTGTTACCAGAGGGCCAATAGGAAGTGCAGTTTCCTTTTGCCGGTCGCGTTCTTGGCGTATCTTTGCTGCATTGGCATTTTTGCGCGTATTAGCTGGCAATTAGCTTTGGCTGCTGTTTGCGCTTTTTGATGATTGATTGCGGCTGCTGGGCCGATCGCTGTTCGATCATCGATTCGCCGACAAAGAGCGTGCCAAGTGAAACAATTTGCAGTAGCAGCAGCAGCAGCAGTGGCAGCAGCAAAACGATGTCGCTTTTCGCCAATTGGCATTCAGTTAAGTGCTCTGGGCAGCTTCAGCAGTTGGCCGTCGTTGGTAGTCGGTAGTCACTACTGGCCCCGTCCAATCAATCAATGCGCGCTCTTCTCTGCGGTGGTTTTTTTGTTCTGCCTGTAAATATTTTTCTGTGCTGCTTCCACCGGAAAAATATTTGCTTCCGTTCATTGTTTATCTCAATTCTATGGCATGGCAAATAAATTACAATTAAGTGCAACTAACATGCAACAATTATGCATTGCTGTCCGCACGCAGCGGATGTTCAGTCTGGCCCAAGCCCAGCGACAACATCATTAGCCCCCATCCCTCGGCACTAGCCCTAACCCCAGCTTGTAGCTCCCTGAAAAAGCTATAGCTCTAGTGCCTAGTTCCTGGTCTCTAGTGTTGTTGCGATCTATTGAATTTGATTCTGGAGCTCCGGTTGGACTTAGTTGGAGTGTATCACGACGAAGCTGAAATACCCTTTGTTATGCTTCATAAGTTATTTCTCTGATAATAAATCGATCATTCCAATGTATTTATTATATTTTTGTATTACTAAAAATATATTGGAATTCCAAATATGTATGCTTGAAGTTCTGTAAATATATTCAATATTTTGTTGTTTGATTACGATTAAAATTGAATTTATTTCAATTTACTAACAAGAATGGTAATTAGAGAGTTTATTTTTGAATCATGCATTTGCACATGATTTTGTCTCTTTATATCAATATTCATATGTATATTGGTGCTCTCCATCTCGGTCAAATTGTATTTTCTGTTCACTCATTATCTAAACATATAATTTGAATACACATTTTCTAGCTTCATTTAAACCTAACTTAAATATATCTCTACCTAGGTCTCTTTCTGTCAGACCTATCTCTCTCTTTCTCTTTTTTTGTTTTATACTTGTCAGTCTCAACGTCTCTTTCTCTATCTATCTGTTGTAAAAGTGCTAACAACTCTTTGTGATCGTATGGAAAATGTTAGAGCATTCATGTGCGACGTCACCCGACAATGACAAGAGTGGACCAGTAGTGACAGTAAAAGTTGTTGTCCGTCCCTGCGGAGCATGTTAATCCGGAAGTGGGTCATTTTCCAAACGCAAATGAAAGCGTATTTGCCTCGCACTGCGAACCGTTGAAAATCATAACAACACATGCGATATGTTAGATGCGAGCGGAGATGGAATGGTGTTGACGATGATGATGATGATGGGATGATGTGAGTGGGATACGCTCAGCGATGGATGTGAAAATGAAACCATGTATTCCAGTGAAAAGTTGCAGAGAGACACCCAAATGCATCATAATAATAATGTAATCAAAATGAGAAACGACACTATTGTCTTTATTCAACGTGTGGGAACGCCTCTCAATGATCTCCGCCGTATTGTTTTCATTTCTTACGCAAAAGCCATAACCAATTGATGCTATCAATTTTGCAGCCGAGTCCAAGTTGTGAATGTTATTGCTAGCTGCAGTTCTTGGGTTGATATAGCTGCAGAGTTATTACCTGTACCCTTCTCCTGCCTGTAAATTTTGAGACATATTTTAGAAACTGTGTTTTGGAAATATGCAATTCCTTTTAAATACTCATAAGCAGGCGCCTGTTTGACGCAATATTTTCACTTTTCCACGCTTTGCTGCAATTTCAGAGCAGGACTATTCTTAACCCTTTTACTTGTTTGTAAATCATAATATAAGATATTTTGAAAATATCCAAACCCTAATAAATACTTCTTGCTAATTGGGCGCCTCTTTGACGCAATCTTTTGCCGCCGTCTACCTGCCGTTGCTCTAATTTGTGTTCAAGTCTCTCTTAACTGGAAATCGTTTAGGCCAAAAGTGTCGCATTTCAACAGCCAACCTAAATGAACCCCTTACCCAGACCCAGACGAATCTTTGGGTTGCACCGCTTGAAGCCGTTCGTTTGACAGATTTATGCATACTTTTAGTTTTCGGAGCTATTCATTATGTTATTTATGATATGCATTCTCTCCGCTCGTCGCTTCTAGGTTTTTGTTCTCTAGTTCTCTGGGCATCAGCATGAAGCTTTACTTCATTTTATAGCATTTGTGTATTTACTCTGATTCTGGAATGTTGCCGCCTAAGGAAAAATTAAAATGAGAACATATTTGAATTTTTTTGTTAATGTCGCATTTTATCAGACACCATTTTCCAGTTAACCAGCGGATCATAGACTGAGAACATACAGAATTGTGTACATGCTTTGTGTGAAATTACAGAGATTAGCGGGATATATGAGAATTTTTTTGATGAATGATCTCTAGAAATGTTTATAGATAAAATTAACAGGATAGGACTGATTCTACCCACGACAGTCAGCTAATATTCTACAATTGTATATGTTACTTTACTAATTTACTCCAATTATTTAAAATCTATTTGGTAGGTCCAAAACATGATATCTCTTCAGTCGTCTATCGTCCACACTATAGTCAAATCAATTACTGTCTATTTCTATTTATCAATTCATTTTTATTATTTTATTAAATAAAAAGGATACGTACTATAAAATTGTAAGGTCCATAGTTCATAGTTCTGTAGTCTTGGCAAATCGATTCCTAGTTTTACTAGTAGAAGAAGAATAGTAGAAGACATTGTATAGCTGTACCCACCTTTCACACTATCTCGTTGAAGTAGTTAAGCTACTTGGGTTGTTATCAAGACGTTGACGCGATTTTCCCCCACTTTTGCTTATATCATAAGAAAGCTTCAACTTACTCGCTTAGACAATCATTTAACAAACTGTCAATCAGTGGGGACAAACTTCTTTTATTTATATACACAGTAAATGGATATAAAAAGTCGTATAAATAAAGCACTCTCGATTAGAGAAAAGGTTTTTGCCAGTTGTGTGCACAACAGCTGCGTATATTTTTGAATGGGAACCCTTTTTGCCAAAGGAAGTGTCTGCTTATTTATTTAAGATACAAACCGTAGCAAAATTGAGGGCATTGTGCGAACTCAGTAGAGATTTATGAATTAGCTTTCAGTGTAATGATTGTGTTTGTCAATGAAACTTGATAAGGACGTCAACAAAACGATTTGATGTCGGAATCTTATCTGAAGAACAATATGAATTTCCGCCTGCAGCTAAGCTAACAATTTTTATTATATTTGGCTATTAAATATTGAACACAGAAATAGGAAAGCCTTCGAATATATAATATACATTAAATGCTTTTAAATACGTAGCTAAGCCAGTTTTCGCTTTTAAGAATAATAGCCTTATTATCTTTGTGTGAACTGAAAATGCATAAGTTAAGGTTATTTCAATCATAACAACATATTTGGTTGTTATACTCTAAAGCCGAAGATATCAAAGCAACTTTTTTCGACACCATTAGATAGAGACGCGAAACTTGGAACATATACTGGTCTGTGCCCGCGTCAGACAAAGTATAAACGTTTGAATACTATGTCCACTAGGAGGCTATGCAATTTAAGAACCGATACAACATTGTAATAGCCACGCCCACACCTGCGCCCATAATTGTCAAACGGCTGGTAACCTCCTCCAAAGATCGGCAGAAACTTGGGTCTTAGAAATTTGAAATACGCATATCTTCCACAATTGAAAGTATGTTACTGGTAACTCCCATAAGAAATCACTAAGAAATTGGATCGATATACGTCTCAAAACGACAATGCCTATATGCAGCAACTAGGGCTATAGTCAGCAAACTTGGAAGGTAGATTTCTAAGACCCACCAACATTTTCCCTCAGCAACTCCCACTCCTTATAAATTCTCAAAGTGTATTTCCCCCAATTTAAGAGCTACAGTTGCCAAACTTGGAAAGAAGATTACTAGGAAACTATCCTAATATTTTTGTTTGCCACGCTCACTCCTGCCATCATAATTCACTAAAGCCTATATCTACCGCAATTTTAAAGGAAAACTTGGACGGAAGATTACTAAAAATCTCCTTCAAAGATCGGTATTTCTTGTTACCTGTTATCAGATGGTATTACTTATGGTATCAGAGTATTCCGCAGTCGGTTACGCCCGACTGCAATGTTCTTACTGGTTTTTTTGTTTAGTACATTTAATATTCCTTGAGCAATTGTTGAAATTGTTTGTTTGCCCAAGTCAAATTAACTGGGCAACGCCAAAGATAAGCACTCGAGCCCGCGGCATAAGTAGGGGTAAAATAATAGCAAGCGAAACATTAAAGTAAACAATCATCCATTTATCTATCCATCTATGTACCCATCTATGTACACATCTATCACAATGTTTGACTTTGTCAAATAGGCCCTAAGACAAGGCAGCTGTCACAAGCACGCAGCTCGAAGCTCAGCTTGAGTTGAACTGCTTTCAAATAGCAAAACAATGAATGGAAATGAATTTGCCATCAATGGGCCAAAAGTCCTTTGTCTTTGGTTCGAGCACTTTGCCAAAAACCATTCACAAAAACTTACTTCAGGCGATTTAAGGACGCCGCACGATATATATTGTCAATATATATGTATTAGACTTCTTTCCAATAAAAGGACGCAACGCATTTTGGTGTTCGTTTCCGTTTCCTGTCCTGCAGCGCAACGAATGCGATTTAATTTCTTTTGGCATCGGAATCGATTCAAAAAGTCATTGGACAGTGTGCAAGCCGAGAGTTGGCCAAGTTGTTTGCCACTCATCATTGAAGTGCCAGCCAGAGAGGCCTGTGCCAGGTGTGCACTTCGATTTGCTACCTGTACAGTATTCACTTGACGGGGTTGCATTTGAAAACCAGCATGCACTAAATAGTTCTGTATTTCATCTGGCTCTTGAGCTATTTCTATCAAATTGAAGTTACGCAAATTATACATTTGCTTTGCTCAATGAAAGTTGTAAAAATACTTTATAGGAATACAATGTACAAATAATTATATTGCTGTTTCAATTCCAACGAGCCCAACAAAATGCATTATAAGAATATTAATCTGAAAATAAATAAATAAATTAAATTTGTGTAACTTTAGAATTATAAGTTATTAAACTATACATTTTTATTTACTTATACATATATCTATTTAAACCATTGATATTTATGTTGCGGTCTAAATATTAATTAATTAAATACATTGCAGTCATTTGAAGCTAAACTAATCTCTTTTTAGTTAATTTAGATTGTTCTATTGTATATCTATGTAATGAAAAGATGCCTGAATGGCAAAGGATTTGCGGTTGCCAACGTCTATTTGAGTTAATAGGATGAAAGACAGATACAATCGTTTGTCAATTAATTGGATGGCCAACAATTTCCAATCAACGTATATTACCAAGACCACACACAGACACAACCAATTGGGTAATTAATTTGGCACAAATCTTTATTTAATGGCTATTCTTGGCTGATTTTCAATCAATTAATTTGTCATTTGATGCTGCTTATCAATCAGTAATATCCGCTGACGCCATATTGATAGAAATCTTTGTGAAAAGCAGTCGAATTCTTCTTCAAATATTCAATCAGCCATCTCAATGAACCAATCAAAGCTCATTTGTTTTATGCCGATTCTACACTTCCAGCGGATATTGTTGATTAAATCAATATAAGCATAAGAATTATAATAAAAATATATTTTTTTTCAAATGTTCTCAAATAAATATTTACATTTAATTGCTTTGCCTTGCGAAAATGTTGAGGGAAGTCAAAATATATTTTTCTCTCTTGTTATTTGAGAAGCATTATTTGTATACCTCGCAAGCATTTAAACTACGTTGAAAAGGGCACATAAAAATCAAACAAGAGAATACAGTTTCTTAAATTGGTAGTATTTGTTTGTACAGTTATCGATATTCGAAAACCACAATCAGATTTATTGGAGGGTTCAAATTTGGAGCAGATCAAATTTTATTATTAGGGTAGAGTCTAGTCGATTTTATTCCATTGAATGTATAGTAAAAGTGGCTTATGTTTATGTACAGATTAAAGCTTAATTGAATTGTAAAGCAATTTATGGTCAAAGTTAATTTAATAACATTCGATTTAATTTAAGCTGATTATGAACATATTTTATGGTCCTGTAATTTGTTAGCATTGGAATTCTACCAAGCGTTCTTTACATACCCTAAATCCGATTAATTCATTTATAATTAATGTTTAATGCATTATTTATGCCAAATACCGTAAGTAAAGTTTTCGATGCCCAACCAGGCTTTACAGTACTTTTATGGTATATTAAATAATTCGCAAATTCACAAAAATAAAAAGACCAGTCACCTTCGTAATGACCCAATTTGGTTAAGCTATATTGATATCCGACTTGTCATTGCGCTTTCAGTCAATTAATTAGTTTCACTCGAAATGAAATTGGAATTGAGTCAAGAGCTAATCAGTTAACTGATTGACTTTAAGCCGCTGGTCACGTGGCTGACCACCTAATCGATTTTCGCGAAATGTGTCTGAGTTTTGGCATCGTCGGGCCGCTGAAAAAAACATAACTTGTACAACTTTAATTGCTTCAATAATGGCGAATCGGGCGACACAAATCACGGCACCTTGAAACACCGATAATGCTGAGTTGACCCCTTATATCCTTGTCCGACACTTACCTGTCCCCAAGTGCTGTCAATTAAGCTGTTTTACAGCTGAATTTATTTTAAGCGTTTGCCAAACGCTTGTCTTATTTTGTTTATTTTTTTATATATATGAGTACAGAACTCTTTCATTACCTACCGAGTTACACGGTCTCTAAGGCATACCACAGTCAAGCTCCAACTTAGACCAATTTCATCACTATTTTTTTAATTTCAGAATTTTAAATTTGCATTTCTCTTTTATTTTAAATTTTTATTATTAAGAAAAATATTTTTCCTGAAAAATACAAATAAAGCCTTTACAATTTTAACAACAAACCAACAAACTTTTCTATCCGCTGTCTAAATTCACCTGTCAAAATTCTCTTAATTCTTGATTAGTTGATTTTTATATAGCGTCTAACAATAAATAAATAAAGTAGAATAATATTTAAATCTCAGTCTGCAATATTTTTCTTTGTATACACTAAATCTAACCTGATTTATGATAGCTTTTCTGTTTTGTATTTCGCTTAGTTTTCCGCTAATTCTGCCTGTTTTTTTTTCCTCCACAAAAGTTCACATCACAGTTGGAAGGCAGTTCGACTTCCTTTGGCTGCATTGAGCTGTCACATCTTGGGTTGAACTTGGGGCCTGTCTGTCAATCTGATTACTTGGGTTCTTTGCTCCCACGCCTGTCGACTATGTCTATTTTTTTCCTTTTTCCGATTTGGCGCTCTTCACGTTTTTTATTTTCTGATTTTACAATTGCGATGCTCCATTGTAATTGCTGTTTTACTGATGCCATTTTTGCGGTTTCCACCTCCCTTTTATGTTTTCAATCAATTGAATCGAATCGAAAGTGAAAACATGAAAGTGTGAGTTCAAATAGATTTGCCGAGCCAAGCCACATTGATCATAGCAGCATGATTATCTCTAATGAGTCGGACCGCCTGGCTGTAAATTGTCTACAGTGTTTTATGCAACTTTCCGCGCCCGAGTCAGTTAAGAGCTGCTACCCGCATCTGTTGACAAATTGCCTTTTCTCATTAATTACAACACGACAAACAGACCACAAAATGTGTTCAATGTTCCCAAATAGTGCATGTTATTGTATTTTATACACTATACGCAATTTTGAATACTTGACTTACGTATGTTTTATTGTGCCACAATGGACTTTTATTTAAATAATGTTTAAAAATGTTTTAAGAATAATACATATATAATTAAATTTAAAGTTTAAGGCTAAAAATTAAATTATTTAAAGTTAAATTAAATTACAAATTACAATAACAAAAATCTTAATAAAATCAAAAAATCGGTACAATTATTTATTTTAATCTTAAACATTTAAATGTATCAATATAAAATATATTTAATTTAGTAACACATGATTTTTAACTGAAGATTTGTTCAGTTATCTTGTCAAGCCTTAAAAAGCAAGTGTATTCCAAGTTCGTAGCGTCCCAAAAGAAAAACGTTGTTGCAATTGTTATGAGCAGTGCGATGAATTGTGGGCGCCAGACCAAATGGCACTTATCATGATTAGTTCTTCGATGTCGGCACAAATAATTATAAATGATTGCACAGGCAACTGGCTGATTGTGATACTCTACTTATGTGATTTGGGTGTTTCATATTTGTAAGTTATCTACAAACTCTACTCAATCGGCAGCTATATGACTACTGAAAACAAAGTTTTAAAACAACTTTTTTTTTTGACAACTTAAATCAATATTTTCAATTAATTTATCAAGAGTATTTAATTTTGTATTGCTTCGCTTTTGTAGATCAATTTGTTAGATTTTTTATTGTTTTTCATTTTGTGTTTTTGTCTCCATTATCATTAATAGACTACCATTAAGTGGACCATTGTTTTGGCAGACACGTTATTAATAATTTTGGGTAATACAATTAAAATGACTTTGTTTTTGGTTTAATAATGCCGCTTTTGATGTCGTTAATTTGTTTTTTTCTCTTTTTTGACCAGCAGCAGTAGCGCAAATTTATAATTGCAAGCAACTTAAAATTTATATCATTTTAATTATTTGAAATTTGATTATCTCATTATTTAACGTAATTATGTATTTGCGGTTCGCATTACACAATTAGTTGTCCACAACTTATATCGCACTGTAATTGGTGCCCTCAAAGATTAATTTTTGTGGTCTGTATAATTGCTTGGGCCACTTGTGCTAATTGCAATTGAATATGTTTTGATTTATATATTTATGTAAATGATCTGGAATCCGTTTCAATAAGAGTTATCGCCTCTGAGAGTAATGATTAATGTTATTTCAGAATTTTTAAAATAAATAATGTGCGCTTTAAGTTGAATCGAATCGCTAACAAGCTCAAACAAATGCAAATAAATAACCATCAATCTTAAATTAAGTAAATCATTTATATTCTACACAGCCAGCTTTAGAATTGCCGGCATCGCAGTGTTCAAGTAATCCCATATATGTTGAAATTCAGATATATTTGCAACAGGAATAATTTAAGATTCAATTTAAATATGCCTGCCATAAATTACTTAAATACAATACCATTTGGCACTGCAATAAAATATTGTTTGTTGAACTTTAAATAATACTTTATCCGGCTTAAGTGTAGTTCCAAAAAGTTGATGCTTTTGTCTGAGAATTAGTCTGAAGCACAACTTAGCAATAGCAGAATTGCTACTGTACGGATTTCTAATATATTTACTTTCATTTTATTTAATTCATGAAACTATATTCATTCAACCTTCAACACCTTTCATATGCATATCATATGTGTATCTATCTAGTTTGCATGCTTGGCATATCAATGACTTTTCATATTGAAATTGATTCATTACGCTTTGGCAATTTGTCCGTCATTCGGATCCTCACAATGTGTTAAAATGCAAATTGATATCTCAAGAACGACCATACATAAACCAGTCTTATTGTAACGATCAGACATATAAAGATAAACAGGTAGAGAGAGAGGGACAGAGAGAGAGAGATAGAGAGGGAGAGAGAAGGAAAACCCCAAATCGTCTTTTATTTGCCGAACGTGCTTAAATCACATCTGTAATGATGCCCTGCGAACGGATGAGCTCAGACACAGACCCAGACTGATATACGGAGCTACTCCCTTCCCTCATCTACATGCCGGACTATTGATCAATGAATTTTTTTGTGGTCTATGCTCCGCTCCCAGTCCCTCTCCCACACCCGCTTCCGTCGACGTTCGACGGTCGCATTGTCTTGTGGTTGGTTGAGTTGCCAGCATTGTTTTTGTCGATGTCAACTTTATACCGATACGCAACTTCATTGATAAAACTTGTTGTAGCAGTCGCTTCCTCTTTGTAAGTGATTTTTTCTTCTTCTCTTCTTCTTCGTCGTCGCTAGCTTTGCCTTAGAATTCCGATGCCCTTGTTGAAGGTATTGTGAATCTGTCACTGTGAAATGTACGCATTGAAGAAGACCATATTAAGAACATATATTTTTGCTCATGACAAGCGTCTGAGTTGATATAAGGTATGGGTCCTCGATAAGTACATGCATACACTCAGAAAAAGATCGGACTGAATTTTAAAAAATCGCCAAGGCTAACACACTTCAAAAAGTATACATTTAAAACGGCGAAAGATAGTTTTTAGTTTACAAGTTCTTTCTAGGTGCATTTGAAATATTGAATAATACATTTAATATTATTAATATTTCTTAAAACTCTTTTTGACTTATTTTTTCTGACTGTGTATATGCTTAACATGTTTGCAAATCTTGGTACATAATTTATCTAAAATATGTTTACTCATTTTCCAGTTACGTAAGCGCTGAACTCAACTTAACTTTTGTTTTTCTTTCTATGCTAGTTTAGCCAACTATCTATTAAGCGTACACATTTAGATTAAAATACGAAACATCCAGATCTATAGTACACCGAAGAAATACCTTAATTAATTAGTTCATTTATATAATGTGTACAATTTTTACTTGATAAATATTTAACTCTCAGTTTAATGGAACTATCAGCGCAAAATTAATATTAAAAAAATGCATGGAAAACAAAATTAACTAGATATAGATGCATTAGTCAAAGGTCTCAGTGCTTTGGTGTATATATTGTTAAGTGTATTTAAGTTTCGGTTTGCCCAAGCCAAAATTTCCTTTTTGTTTTTATATTAAAATCCGGTCGGTTGGTCGATCGGTCGCTTGGTTTGTCGACCGGTGCGGATATCATGTGACTGCCATGCCCCAGTAAACAGTTTGCTGAAGTTACTCAGTTACTTACTTACGTGTGTTGTTAGATACGAGTCAGGTTTAAGGTAGCTTTGAACGGATACTTCAATTGTTAAATGCTTTTTTCAATATGCCATTTATTAAGTGTCTATGCTGTTAGGAATGCATAATTGTACTTATGTAAACAAGTTTAAGTTAGCAGGGGATCAACTAAAGCATCGGTTTCGATGGTATTCGGATTGCGTGACTTATCCAGCTGGCCCGAATCGAGTGGAGCTGGTTTATTTTCCATGGGATCTGCAATGGGCGAGAGCGCCACAAAAGTGGCAGCTCCATTACCGGCAAATGGATTTGCACTATCCGCTCAATCGCTTACATTACCATTGGGCAACTGCCAAAGAATCCACTGTTCGGCCGGGTACCGTCTCTGGGGCTGCGGTGGCAGCGTTGTGCCTTCGACTCTGTGCAGCAGGGCAAATGTCGCCACTATGAGAATCGGCGAGACTGAAATTAGTTTATTAAACATTTGGCCACCAGAGCTTGCTACTTTACCACATGCAGATAGGAAAGCTGTTTGAAAACTCATGATACTCTGCCCGAATATGGCTGGTGTCTGTCTGCTTTTATAGTTGTACTTATGTACATGTGTGGCCACAAAAAATTAATTTTGAAGTGCCATTCATAATTTCGATAAGGTAAACACTTAATGGCCATTGCAATTGTGCAATATGCTGTACATTAAAGTAATTTCAACGTTGGTTCAATTATAATTTAACTCAGTGTCAAAGTTAATTCCGTTGGGCAGTTCTTCTTTTTATTATTTAGGAGCATGGAGATCAAATGAAAAAAGATCTTCCAGTATGTGCATTTAGGCATCGTGAGAGCAAATTGAGTTATAAATTATAAGAAGAATGAACGGTTATCTTGGGCTCATCAAGATTACATACTCTTGTTGACCGGAGTAAATCTGCTGACATCTAAATTATAATCTGAAGTTAAATATTCCCACGTTTTTGTTAAAATAAAATTTATAGATATTTTTTCTATTATACGATTTGCTGTTAAATAAATTACATTTTGAAAATTTTGGAAACTTTTGTTTGATTGATAATTTATTTATTTATTTATATATATATATATTTTTTTTGAGGCAAGAAATCTTTTAATTTAAACGAAATTTTGTACATTCTGAACAAGTTTGTTTTTTTTTAGCTTAATAACCTGGAGTAAAGATCTATCCTTAGCTCATTGGCTTAAACTATACTATAGTTTTCCCAAACGACCCGATCTAATTTCAAATTTAAATACAAATGTATTGTAGAAAGCTGGTAGTCTTTATTATCCTATATGTTAATCACTTCCTAAGACTCAACTTACGCAGATTACATTAACATGTGCCTTCCGTGGCTTACGAAGCTTGTCCAACTTTCGAAGTTGCCGGATCTTCCAGAGTTGCTGGAGCTTTTGAAGCTGCCGGAGCTTCCGAAGTTGCCGGAGCTTCCGAAGCTGCCGGAGCTTCCGAAGCTGCCGGAGCTTCCGCCTTCAGAGGTACCCGAGCTACTTGTGCCTTTGATAATTTGGCTGTGAAAGCCAGTGGGATAGGACGTAAGTTTATTATCCTTAGGCCCGCATCTTTAGTTAAAGTATCTGGTTTCGGAAGTCGTTCCTTAGTGCTTTCTAAAATAGGCAGTTCAACTTCTAAGGTGGTTCCCAATTTAGGCAGCTCTGGTTCTTTAGTGATTTTTAAATTAGGCAGCTCTGGTGCGACAGTGCTTTTTCCTTCGGTTACTGTAGAACTTTCCTGTTTTACCGTAATAGTAGTATTCACATCGGGGATCCGTAATTCATTTTTGATCAAATTTGATGGAAGATTCTTCAGTTCGTCAATTTTGTCAAGTTTTAGCTGGCGTTCCTGTTTATCAATTTCTTTCTGGTCTAGCTCTTGGATTTGTATTTGACTCTGACAATCAATGCAAATGCTTCCATTGAGCGGTCCCCCTACATTTACAGAAATGTTCCTGCTGGTTTCTGGTTGTTTTCGAATAAAAATCTGAGAGGCACCGTACGTCGCATCAGTCATCAACGCCAAACCTTATTTAATAATTATTTATTGTATAGTTTTCTTGAAGTGCATTACTTTTGGTTTACTTACAGCTTATGAAAAGAAAGTGATTTAATGTTACCATTTTCATTGACTTCCTCGGATAGAATGAACTGAACTTAACCCGCAACTTAAGTTTTCTAGCCGTTGTCAATGTAAGAGGTGTAAATTTATATTTGTTGCGATTGTAATTCGTATTAGATATGCAGCACTTAATATAGATATGGTTGTAGTTAAATGTCAAAGATAGTTTGTGTTTGAACTCAACTTCCGTATATCTTAAAGCACATTCGTTCCATTTCGTTGGGTAACTTGTTCCGTATACGTGATGTCTATATTCTGGTCTTCCAGCTTGGCTTTAATGCAATTCTGTCTCGCCTTTAACCTTGTCAAATCACCCTGCATAAGCGTGACTAATGCTGCAAGTGCGCCGACATTTTAATTCTAATTTAACAGAATTAATTGGAGCCTTTAGAACCGAACCATCACTTACAAGCTATTAGAAAAATGTAAATGATTCCCTCAATACAGAAGAGAATTCAAAATTTCCATCAGCATAAGTCCAAATGCTAAAGTAATTATAATTACATTTTCAATTTTATACCTTTATTTTATTGAATAAAAATATTTATATGACTCCATACTACCATCTCATATGCTCAATTTGGGAATGATTGTGATTTGATACAAGAATACATATTTTTCATTTAATTTGTAATTCTTAAATATTGTCTTGTCTCTGTACACGGTAATAATAATAATTCAAAGCTGCCGATTAGTACACATTTTCAAATTTGGCGTTTAAAAACCCTCGATTAGCGAGAACATTTACATTTAGCAATCATTTAAGCCAAGAAAACTTCAATGTGTATGATCATTAGTCCATATCATTCATAGCTTTTAAATTTAGGCATTGTCTTTTGTAATACAACAGTTGTGAGCGCTTTAGTATATTCAAGTCTGAGCCATTTTTGGCTGAAGAGGTTTCAAATTTTGTTCCATTCCTACGATTTTCCTGCGGTTGCCCATCTCAAGCTCGGGCACACATTGTATAATGTGAAGAGTTTGCTGGATAAAAGTATTATAAGAATTACTTCTGTGATTCCATGAAACTTTATCATTCTTAAAATGATCTATCCTTAGCGATTTCAAGTCGAGGCGAATAAATTAAAATGTTCTACATATAGAATAAAATTCTAAGCATTTGTGTGACTTTTAGACCAATTCGACTATTTTTGAGTTTTACAAGCTTAATTATAGTTGACAAATTCCTAATGATAAATACTATCTGAAATACTCCAGTTGAAAATATGGTTAGGTATTTTATTGATTTACATCAAATTGTAATGCTCCTGTCCTTAAGGACAATCATTTCGGATTATCCCGATGTTGGTGTTGTTTCTTCAGCCTTTGTAGTCCTTTCCCTTCTTGCTTCAGTTTCAATAACGAATAAAATATAATCGGGTAGTGCGCGTAATAGAGAAGTTAGATCAACAGTTTTTATATTGTTGAATGTCCATTTGAAATCAAATTCATTATTCATATTATTCGATACATGATTATGCAGATCATACGAGTGCAGTCTTTTTGACGGCAATAAACTCAAACGCTGACCAGTCGCGGATTTATCATTCGGAAGCAAATCAGAGGTACGCGGACTAAGTAAATTCGCATTATTCGATTGCCGATCACGCGAGCATTGCTCACACTTGTTACTTGTACTCCAATATTGCAAGAAACGATCACGCCAATTACGATCACGCCAATTACGATCTCTCGGATACCAATAGCGCTCCTGTCCATAGTGATGCATCAAATGATCATTCCAATGGTAGTTGTTGAGATGGGGATGAAGCTCATAACTTGGATGATAATGCCCCGGATAATAATACCTCTGGTTGCCATAAGTTGAAGACTTATCAGTCGACGAGCGATCAGTCGATGAGCGATCCGTCGAAGAGCGATCCGTCGAAGAGCTATCAGTCGACGAGCGATCAGTCGACGAGCGATCCGTCGAAGAGCTATCAGTCGAGGAGCTTTCAGTCGAGGGGCGATCAGTCGAAGAGCTAGCAGTCGAAGAGCTAACAGTCGAAGAGCTATCAGTCGAAGAGCTTTCAGTCGAGGGGCGATCAGTCGAAGAGCTAGCAGTCGAAGAGCTAACAGTCGAAGAGCTAACAGTCGAAGAGCTTTCAGTCGAGGGGCGATCAGTCGAAGAGCTAGCAGTCGAAGAGCTAACAGTCGAAGAGCTATCAGTCGACGAGCGATCAGTCGACGAGCGATCCGTCGAAGAGCTATCAGTCGAGGAGATATCCGTCGAAGAGCTTTCAGTCGAGGAGCGATCAGTCGAAGAGCTAACAGTCGAAGAGCTAACAGTCGAAGAGCTATCAGTCGAGGACAGATCAGTCGAAGAGCGATCCGTCGACGAGCTATCAGTCGAAGAGCTGTCAGTCGAAGACCGATCAGTCAAGGAGCGATCATTCGAGGAGCCATCAATCGAAGAACTATCAGTTGAATAGAGATCTATCCACTGCTTTGTAATTGGATCATACCAATAGCGATTATTCGGATAGTGGTCAAACGGATAGTCATGATTCGGATAGTGATAATTTGTATTCGACCAGATAGATTTAGGGATGTATCTCGAAGAACTTATAGACGGATAGTGCTCAGGGTGATCATAATCTATCGGATGGAGCTGATAGTGATAAGGCGGAGAGCGAGCCGTCGAAGAGCTTTCAGTCGAGGAGCGATCAATTGAAGACCTTTCCGTTGAAGACCAATCAGTCGAAGAGCTATCAGTCGAGGAGCGATCAGTTGAGGAACGATCAGTTGGAGAGCTAACAGTCGAAGAGCTATCAGTTGAGGAGATATCAGTCGAAGAGCTTTCAGTCAAGGGGCGAACAGTCGAAGAGCTAACAGTCGAAGAGCTAACAGTCGAAGAGCTATCAGTCGAGGAGCTTTCAGTCGAAGAGTTTTCAGTCGAGGGGCGATCAGTCGAAGAGCTTTCAGTCGAAGAGCTATCAGTCGAAGAGCTATCAGTCGACGAGCTATCAGTCGAAGAGCTTTCAGTCGAAGAGCTAACATTCGAAGAGCTATCAGTCGAGGAGCTATCAGTCGAAGAGCTTTCAGTCGAGCGGCGATCAATCGAAGAGCTTTCAGTCGAAGAGCTATCAGTCGAGGAGAGATCAGTTGAAGATCTATCAGTCGAAGAGCTAACAGTCGAAGAGTTTTCAGTCGAAGAGCTATCAGTCGAAGAGCTTTCAGTCGAGGGGCGATCAGTCGAGGAGCGATTAGTCGAAGAGCTTTCAGTCGAGGAGCGATCAGTCGAAGAGCTATCAGTCGAGGAGCGATCAGTCGAAGAGCTTTCAGTCGAGGAGCGATCAGTCGAAGAACTATCAGTCGAGGAGCGATCAGTCGAAGAGCTTTCAGCCGAGGAGCGATCAGTCGAAGAGATTTCGGTAGAGGAGCGATCAGTCGAAGAACGTTCAGTCGAAGAGCGATCAGTAGAGGAACGATCAGTCGAGGAACTATCAGTCGAAGAGCGATCAGTCGAAGAACTATCAGTCGAGGAGCGATCAGTCGAAGAACTATCAGTCGAGGAGCGATCAGTCGAAGAGCTTTCAGTCGAGGAGCGATCAGTCGAAGAGCGTTCAGTTGAAAAGATTTCTATCCAATCATGACCAGGCAAAAAGTGCCTCGGACGGTGATAATGGTGGTTACCCCACCAGCTGTCTTTCCAAATATACGGATCAAAGCGATGGATAATAATTGGCTGGCGATCAGTCGAAGAGCGATCAGCAGAAGGGCTTACAGTCGATGAGCGATCAGTCGAAGAGCGGTCAGTCGAAAACGTATTTATCCAATTGATATTATAACCATGGGAAAGTTGACCAATCGGATAGTGATAATTTATATAGTGATCACGCTGCCAGCTACCTTCCGGAGAACTTTCATTTAGATAGCGATCATTCGTATACCAATCGCGCCAATTCTTATGCATCAAATAATCTTTCGAGTTAGGATCTCTTAAATTGTGATTTGAAATATAACGATCCTTAAAATGGCGTTCAGACCAGATCTGTCTATTTGAATGCTGACCACGTGTACGATGTATGGTAATCTGTGCAGTGTGGAAACCATCATCCAATTGATCCTCTTTTGATGCTGGAACTTTAACCAATCTAAAGGCGCCATTATAACCAGATCTAGACAGGTCAAGATCAAACACATTAGTTGCATTCGAGGATCTGTTATCATCTTGTTTCTCGTCGTTATCCGAAGCTTCCAACAAATGGTTTCGGATCCAATACTGTGGACTGACATATCTTATGTAAAGCATCAGACAAAGACCTCGTTAACCAGTGAAAGAGTTTTAATTATTTCTCTGATATATTTTCAAAGTGATATTTGCATACTTACAGCATATTAAGAGTTGTAGTCTTCCCATTACAAGCAAACTGGCATTAGAAATTGTATTAAACTTATTTTTGGACGGTCGTCTAGTTTTATGACAGGCTTTCATTGGCGTTACATTACATTGGTTATAGGAGATGGAAAATCGATTTGTCAAGCATTTTTAAATAATATAAATATAGATAAATATTCCTTATGTAAGAGCTGAACGTGTTAGCTTAAAAAATCAATGTTTGATGGGTGTTATTAGAATTAAATGCATATCATCTAAAATTCATTGTATATTTTGTTATATTTATATTTTTATAATAAATAATATTAAGAAATGTTGCTATTAGTTATTTTATTATTATACATATTCATTTAAAAACTCTTTGAAATTTCTCAAGTAAATGCCACTTAAGACTAATTTTATATAACTCTGTAGATTACCACATGCTAACAGCAACCATAAAAAAAAAACAATTAATAAATAAAACAAAAATAAAATAATAATTGTATTGTTGTGTGACAAGTTCAGGACGTGTACCATTTTTTTCGGCATTTCATTCCTGCATTTAATATAAATTTTGCACAATTTATGAATGCAACCTTTTTCGACACCCTTAAATCTAGTGTAAAAATAGAAATTTTATTTCGTGTCAGATTTCCCTCCTAAGAAGATGATAGATAAGAAGAGTTGCATATGCAGCCAATATTTAATGTGGGATTGATTGTCATTGGCTCTTTGGAAGTATAGTTTCGACATTTAATCGAAATAAATGCATTGTGTGTTGTGCATTATAAATATGGTTGATGTAAGAGCGCAGCTAGAAGTTGGTGGAAGTATTTTGGAGATGATATTACTGGAGATGAACAGCAGGTGGATAAGTTAAGTTACTTATTAAGTTGTGGCAACCTGCTGACATACATACATAAACATATACAATCAGTCGATTGTTTATGTTTTAATATAACTGGGATATACAATGCATATTGCATGTTGTAATCAAATTACATGCAACATTTCACAATTTGTGATTAAATGGTCATTAACATAAATGGCTCTGGAATCGTTTTCCAATTGCATTCGTTTTCTACGTAAATCGAAATTAAATGAAAAGCGAGACGAAATTGCGACTGCAATTCACTGCATTCAGCGAGAGCCAGCCAAGTACTTAGCTAATGCTAAATGCATGTCGATGGTGGCTCAACAAGTTGTAGCCTTTTGAAAGATAATGATGTATGATGTTTATTGCACTCTGAATTTTAAAATATCATCATACTTTTTGTTTATTGCACTCTGGGTTTTAAAAAATCACAATCTTTTTTGTTTATTGCATTCTGAATTTTAAAAAATCATCATACTTTTTGGGGAAAAGTTAGCTTATCTTATTATTCGAAAAATATATTCCTAAAATCTTAAAAAAAATGTCAATCTAATTTAAAGGGTGCCTTATAGATATAAATACAGAACTTTAGCATTGGTTAGTTCTTTTTATTCTTATATTAATATTTAACATTCGTATTTGAAGATTTCACATGTCCCAAAATTTTAAATAGTTCATAAATTCAAATAATATCAAACAGACAACAGTTGAATTTTAACACATCTGACGAGAGAGCAAATTTAATTACTTTTTCTGAATTTCCGAAAGTGTTCGCATTTCTACTTTTTAGAAATATATATATATTTATTTCTGAAAAATATTAATAAAATCTTTTCGAATTTTGAGAATTTTTTTTCATATATTTAGAAATTATTGCTAAAAACAATATTTAAATATATATATATAGTTTTCAGTGCGATTCAAAAAAATTCAGGATCATTTTATTCGGACTGTAAGTATGCATATATGCAATTTATATATTTATACGTAGGTCAGCCATTTTTTGAACCTGCTTATATGCCAATTTTATCATAAGTAAATCAGAAGATTAAGTTTTCATTTTTCAAAGTATTTTTATTAAATTGTATGGCAATTGGTTAAAATATTAATGTATTCAACAAGATTCTTTATAAAAGATATATATATATATATAAATATAATTGTTGAATATGTAATAGTTGACCCAACTTTCGTTAAGGTCTGACTTGCCCTCGTTTATTTGACTGCTTTGTTGCAGCAAAAAAGTCACTCAAAGTGTTTCCGACTTTTTGAGTGACTTCTTTTTGCTGTGAAATATATGCGCTATTTATAGACATAATATATATATATAAATAATATATATATGTAAATAAGGAAAGAGTCTTCTACTGCGGTTGCAAATTTCACAGCAATTTTTTAAGCCGACAACTGTACTTCCCCAGCCGCCCTGTGCAGCCACCTCTACACTTGCCAGCCAAGTTAAATTGACATTTAATGCTGATTTATTGTAATATATAATTTCAAACAGACGTCGCAAGTAAACCGAGTGTGTTTCAAATATATTTGCAAATTGAATGTTATTGCGGCTCTGTTTTAACAAAACGGTATCAATTAATAGCTTGAAAGTGAAATTTAAAGGTCGCAGTTCTCGTTTTCACAACGGCTTATTAAAACTGTTCTTGGCCCGAACTCGAACTCAAATTAAGCGATGGCCTGTGCTCAGGTATATATTTCACATAATAAATCACCTCGCATTAATATATCATCTTAATTATGAGAATGCTGAGAATAACGAAATACAGAAAAGGCAGACAATGCATTATATATCAAATGGTTTCAACATCAAATTGAAATTGAAATTGTCTTATCTGCCAGTGGAATCTTCTACTTTGGTGAGCTAACCTCCTCAACCTTACGTAATACAGAAAAAGCTTTATTTATATGCAAAGGATTACAATGCGATTCTATTAATATTTTGTTTCTTTCAAGAGGAGAATTGGTAAATTATAAATGTAATTGGAATATGTTATTGTTATGTGTATATTTTCTAGGAATAATAATAATCATTCCAAAACCATCTTTCATGCTCAAATCCCATTTAGCTTGGCTTCCATCTTCTGATTATAATTTGTGAATACCCTTCCTAACTCTATAGGATTCTCCGTCTTATAATATGGGTCAAAAGTGATTTATAAGTGTCGGTTTCACGAGCCAAGGCCACTTCAGCCGAAATCTTGTGGGACCTCTGAAAATAAATAGTGAGATCTGAGCATGTCTTCTGTCTGTGTGTCCAAGATCGCACGCAAATTAAATTCATATTTCCACTAATTCTATTGTTGCAAAGACTCCGCAGTCAAATGATGCTCTGCAAGTGATAACTGATATAATATTCCCAGACGATGTGAAGGTCATTATTTGCTGCTAATCCAGGTCGGTGTTGGAGTTAGGAGTCAGAATTGGTTGGGTTTCGAAGCCCTTCCGCTTGATCGGAGCAAGCTGTCGTTGACAGCGGATATGAGGAAGAAATTTGTAGTTATTGTTGGTGTTGTTTTGGGGCACCTGTTTTGGGTAACTTCAGCTCAAGCTGTTGTCGCTCAGCTGCTAAAGTTTTCTTAATTTTTTTTTTGTTTTGTTTTTTTTTTTCGCTGTGCCCTAATGGCTGTTGAGGCAACTCGTGCCACTTGCCACAATCGGAAGTTCATGTTTATGATACGCTTACCAGCGTCTCGATATCAACAGCGTCATCAGCATTGAATTCAGCTGCCAGCTCTTGAACTTCAAGCTGTAGTTGATTTGTTCGCTCTGGCTGTAAATTATGGTTGGGGTCACTTGCTGCCCCTTGGGCGACCTATTGTAAAGGTGCTCAAGCAAGAAAGGAGTTGCTAAATGCATAGCTTATCACTAAGCAGCTGTTTTAGTTTCAGTAATCACAAATTCATTAATCGACTCATAAAGTCTTGGAAAATAATATAAGTTCCAGAAGGTTAGAAAAACAAAATGTCCTTTTTACTAAAGTGATAAACTTATTAGTAAGTTTAAAATTTAAAATAAATACATATTTATTTTTATATTTTTATAGATTATTACTTTGTAAATTAAAAAATATATATTCCAATTTATTTTTCTATCAATTATAGAACTTTATTTTTAATTTCTTGTTTATTGTTTTTTTAACAAACTTAATATTGACAGTAGTAAATTTTTCATAAATTAAACACTTTTAAATTTCGTTTGTTATATGAGTTCTACATATATTTAATATCTGATGAATCCGCCTTATATCCCCCATCCTTAGCCCGTATCTAAAGTGTTTGATCCATAAAAGCTAAATAACTCTACTTTCACGTTTATTTTTTCGTAATCTTCAATTGAGGTGTTTGCGTCTAATGCACAACAATGAACATAATAAATTCAACTCAACTCAACTCATTTCATTTGTCTATTCATGCTTTATGGCTGTGGCCATAAAGTATATCTAACAAGCGGCCACTTAGCTTATCTCCGAGCAACAAGAACTGCGCCAGCCATCTCAATTATGATACATCCATGCATATACATGTACATATGTACATACATTCATACATCCATACACACTTGGCTGCCAGATACAATTGTATCTCGAAGTATTTTTGTAAGTGCCGCAGCACAAAACTAGATTGATAGCATCATTTGCAAGATGCAGGTCTCTGCATTTTCTGATACACTTGCAGCAGGTATTACAGCTAGTGCACCTAATGTGCAACACATAAAACACATATATCTTTGGTATGTGTATATAGTCGTGATCAACGTAAATGTGCGAGAAGTTAATTCAGATTGTCATTTTTTTCTTTGGCATATATTCGAAATATTTTGTTACTTGGCAGTAATGATGTACTTGCCAAACTTTTCGATAAAACCGATCACGGATTCCATCTATTATATAGAAATAGAATCTCTTATTTTTATATTACTTTTGAAATTAGACTTATGTTGTTATTTAGAAATGAAAGACTCTGGTTCTTAGAAAGACACAAGCTGCCGTTTTATTAATGTACTTTCTGCATGATAAAGTGGGTTCACCTTGTTGCCAAACTATTACGATTTTCTAAATTAAGTCCATTTTTTTCTGAGCTTAGTTTTTAAATTTAAGTTTTAAAACTTGGGCAAAATTTATCAAATTAGCCTAGAAAGGAACAATCGATGTTGTAGAAAAACTATTTTGTTAACCCAAATATATTATTTCTTATATATTGTGTATATTATTGTTTTTGTCATTGTTATTTTGGTCTGCAAGGGTATTTAAGCTTCGGCCAGTCTAAGTTCCCGTTTATTCTTGATTATTTTTTAGTTGATTTTTATTTTTTTGATTTACAGTCACTGCGAGAATTTATAGTGCGTAGCACGCAAAAATACACGCAGCAGACAAAAAAAAGGGGGAGAAGAGAGGTAATGGGTAGATAGAGGGGGGTATGGGGAGGATGTGGCTACTTGGCAGACGGCGTCATCCGCTGGCCACTGGCCACCAGCAGATGCGGTGTAGAAAACGCTCGCGTAAATACAGTAACAAGTGCAGCAATGCCACAGATGCCGCCGCAGCCCCAACTTTTTGCTGCTTGCTGCAAACTGCATGCTGCATGGTCTTTGTTTACATTTGGAGCACGTCTGTTTTGGCTGCGGCAGCTGCTGACCGATGCCCATTAACTTGCAGCCGCCTCCAAGACAGAGACGGCATCTGTGTAAAAGAGAGAGGAAGAGAGGCAGAGCTGGGCTTGAAAAGCGTCTGCGATTACACAATTTGTGGCAGTTAGGTTGCAGCTGTAACTGGAGCATGCGTGGATCCCCATTCCTGGCATAGCTCAACGCCAGACCTTAATACACTCCACATACGAATATACATACGTATGTTATAAATAAAGTTATAAATATGTATTCGTCTGGTTATCACAGTTGCTATAATTGAGGTGCATTGAACGCTCCACATGCAACTTGCTGTTGCTGCCTCGGATAGTTTAATATATTGTGTGCTTTTCACACGCTCATGTGAAAAGCGTGCTACGATATGATCCCAATGTACACAAATATTTAACTGTTTGACATCAGAATGCGATGAATATTTACACAAATGTACAACAACTGTTATGCATAGCTCTAATCTTGAACTGAGTTCAGCAAGTTCACTTTTCGACGATTGCTTATTTCTAACTGATTATAATGTATAAGTGTAAACAGCAGCTATTATGCAAAAACATTCTGAAGAAATTGTTTCTCACACTCAGAAATTAGAAAGGGATGTATTTTCGAAAATCAACATACTTTTGAAAATGTACAAAAAATACTTCTATGTTTTTTATATGTGTACACAGAACTCTTACTTTAGTTTTTTTGTTACTTATACTATTACTAATCATTAGTATTTTAAGATTTTGCATATACAAACATTTTAGATATAAATTTTATCAACTTTAATTTGAAAAAGGTCAAAATTTCGTAAGAGATTTTTTCTAAGAATAAAGGATTCCATCTCTTTCTGAAAATAGGAATAGAGCTTTTCTAATTTTGGGATTTTTTATTTTCGTATATATAGTAATTATTTCTAAAAGCTAGCTTTCTGGGTGATTTTTTAAATTTCAGTGATATAATATTTTTTTTGAGTGTTGTTTGCGATTTGCTTAGCTTCCCCATTCGGACAATAAACATATTTTATTCCCTCACTGAGAGTATTCAAATTTTGTCGTGAATAAGGTATATACATTTCTCCGACGCCTTACAGTATATATATGTATATTCATTATCGGCATCAGTATCCATTTTATCAATAGCCAATTCTCTTGGACCACTATCCAATATAGAAACCACTTGTCTCCATAATGATGAGCAAAATTACAAGCTGCAAGTGTTATTATGATATTTAGAAATTGCCACCATTCGAGTATTATATCATTAAGCTTAATGGGTATAACACTTGATGAATATTTTGCTCTTTTATTCCCCAGCTGAATATATTTTCACTTTTATACAAATTTTGTTTAACGCTTTTTGTTTCTTGTGGCTTTTGACTTTGTGGTAATTAATTTTTTTGAGAGTCGTTTTTTCCGGCTTTGTTAAATAAATCATGACCAAATGTGATGACAGCAAATTACATTTGATTTTCTTTTCGGTCTCTTTGTGTAAAGCATCAAAGTTCAGAGCTTTTTATGGTTTATGGCCACAAATTTAATAGCAGGTCCATAAGAGTCTTTAACCCATAAATGGCCTGAAACGTGCTCATCATATTCGAGGTTCTAAATAAAACGTAAGGTAATTGTTTGCTACACATGTTGCTGCAACATTTTGCTTGCCATTCTAACTGGAATTAGAAAAAATTGCATATTCTTTTAACAGAGTTTTTATGTAATTTTCTAATATAACCGCTAGCAACATGTTGCTAGTGGGGAATGTAGTTGCGCTTCTGTCGCTACGTTCAATGTTGCTTAAGTCATTTCCACTTCACATCAAGCCCATCCGGCGCTCTCTCCTCTCTGTCTGTCCCTAGCAAAAGCCCACATGATGAACCAAACTTCTAATTGAGAACCAGTTACACTGCCTACTCGAATGAGCAGCGCAGCAAGTGGAAACAGTTCGCCCAGACAGCGTCAGCGCCCACAGTTCGGCAACAAAACTTCAAAACGACCACACACTTATGCATTCACACACTAACACACCTACGCTGCTCAAAAATAGAGAGAGAGCGAGAGAGAGAGAGAGCACCCACGCTAGCGGCTAGCTAGCAAGTGAGAGCTAAGGAAAGAGAGCGAGAGTGGCACTTGCAGTGCAGCAGAAAGCAGGAAAAAATATTAAATTAAATTAAATATAATATTATATATAAAATATTACATTTTAAAACTGAAGCTAATACTATTCATTTAAAAATACTTTACTTTGCTTGCGCTCTTCAATACATTTTTCGTTTAGCTTGCGGTGCAGCAACAAATGTTGCCAACGCTCTCTGCTATGCAGCCTGTTGTTGTTCTTGTTGCGCTCGCTCACAATTTAGCTCGATCTGCGCTCTCTGGGTGAGAGAGAGAGCACTCGCTCGTTCGCTTGCTTGCTTGGCTAGCCCTCGACACCGGCAGCGCTGCGACTTCAGTTGCTTGCGAAACATTGTTGAGCGTGGTTGTGGATAAATCGTCTCGCTTAAGTTGCTGTTCAAAGCTTATCGCTGCATGTCAACGAAACTAAAAGTTTAAATATGCATACATTTTAGAAAAAGACTGAAAAAGACGAACGTTCTTCGACTTTGGCTGCAGTGCACAAAAAACAAATCAGCGTCGCTGCTGCTGCACCTGTTTCCTGCCAACAAACTGCAGCAGATGCGCACCCCAGTCGGAAAATACATACTTACATATTACATACATACATATTACATACATATTAGCATTATGCGGCACGTACGCGCCTTTGGCCACGCATAAAAATGAGCAAGTGAAGTGAAGTGCCGATGATAAGTTAAGGGCGAAGCAAAAACATAAAACATAAAACATAAATCAAATAAAAACCCATAAAAAAAGAAAACGGCCTTGTGCACTTTTTTTCTTTAGCTGCAATCCATCAAAGTTTTGGGATTAAACACACACCAACACACACACATACACAAATTGGATTACCAAAAAAAAATAAATAAAAAAAATAATAACCAGATAAACAGAAGCTGAACCCAATTGAACTCGTTTGAAAGGTAAGTTTTGGTTTTGGAATTTCAACTTTCGGTTCTTAAGTGTTCCTTAAATGATCTGCACAGCTTGTCTTCCACTTCTCACCCAGATTATTTTGTTGGCCACCAAAATTGATTTATTGCGATAATTCAGAGTCGGCTTCGGGTTTCCGCTAGAAAGTCTCTGGTTGTCTTATCTAAAAGACTTGTCTAGTGTGCTTTTTTTCTGTGGTCTGGTTTTCTTTTCGTTTCGTTCATTGGCGAAAGCTTAGAATTTTCACTAACCAAATGGATTTCTAGCTGCTGATTTAAATTTAAGCACAGCAATTAAATGGCGAAGAAAATATTTTCGATTTTTATGTATATTCAAACGCTGCATTTAAATAAAGAGTTGGAACTATTACTCAGCTTAGTTTCAGCTCAATTTCTTGCACCTGTTAAAGTTGATTGAACTTGGATTTGAAAACCTACAACGGTACTCTCCAGAGCTAGCCAACTCATTTCCGTTTCCCCTCACCTTACAACAACAACAAACATCAGCAGATATCATCTTGAGGCGATTATAATGCAAATTTTTGCGTGCTGTTATAAATTTGTTAAATGTCATCGTCCCGATGAATGAATGTGTATTTTACTTTTATAACACTCTAATATTTCTGTTATTATTATTTTTATTCATTTATTTTTTGCTTATGCAAATCTAACAAATACCTTGAGGGCCACACGCATCTCAAATACCTTCCCGAGTAATTCCAAGAAAATGCATATTTATATGTATATCTTTTTTATAATGATAATCAAAGTTTTGGGCTCCATAACCAAAATGAGTTTTTGTTAATTAGTAGCGACGATCGAATGAATGTTTATGGAAAACATCAAAACTGGATTTCCCGGGGCATTTGGATAATGACAACACAGTTTACATAAATTTTACCCAAATGGTTCAATCAAATCGATACCAATTAAATATGCATAACTCTCGGCCACATTGGATTATCTTCAACATTTATATATATATTACAATAAGATGTTTCACACGCTTGATATAACTTCAGATTTTTTGGCGGATATGTCCATTAACAGATCATTAGCTAATATAAATGACAAAGTTTGGAAGATTCCATTTGTTGTTCTTATCAGCATATCCGCACATCAAATCATTTGCCAACTTTTGCTTTCCAAATAGTTCCCATAATCATTAGTCATACAATTCAGATGAAAACAAAAAAACAAAAACTGCCCATCCACTTGACCAGTTGCCTAATTATCGAGAATATTATTTGTGAAGCTTTTGAACTATGAAAACAAAAGGCAAGAACATTCGAGAGTCGCCAAATAAAAGACTGTAAAATACTCTGTACGAATTTTGGGACATAAATTCAATTTGCTGATTCTATCTTTTAAATTAATAATACAACGTTTCTGAGTTGCTTCATATAATATTTATCTGATATACCAAAAGGAACTTAACTTTATTAATTTTTATTATGCAAAAAAAAAAGAATATAAATATAAATACTTTTTTTTGGCAAGATTTCAAATTAATCTCAAGTTCTGTTTAAGTACAAATACAAAGTAAACTCGATAACAATCGATATACTGTATTCAAATCGTAACTTCGATTTTGATTGATTTTAATCAGATGTATAAATTAAAATAGTAATAATAATAAAATTAATCTCAAGTTCTAAATGAACAAAAATGCAATAGTAAACATATTAATCGATATAATTCACTAAAATAATGAAATATTAATATATAAAACAGCCTGCTAAGAATTGAGTTTATTTCTTTAACTTTTCTTCTGAAACAGTGTATAAAACACAAGAATATTTGTGAGTAATTTGTCAAATTGAAACTGAAAATGTATTCACACTAAACGACAGTTGAGTAGTACTTCAACGAAATTTTCCCAGAAGCAGCTGTCCGACAAAATACCAAAGGTAATAATGATTAAATACGATAATAATGTATGAAAATATCTGGCATGGAATGTATTGCTATATATGCATGTGTGTTGTTGATTACCTTGAAAACTCACTTTAGACCGCTTGATTATGAAATTGTTCGCCAAAAGCAATTGACAATTTAATAGTTGCATGTTGTTGGTGGTGTTGCAAAGTTGTTGTTGCTGATGTTGTTGCTGATGATGTTGTTGCTGATGTTGTTGACGATGCGCGGTTTTCACTTCACTTTCGAACAATTTGCTGGCATCTTTCGCCGAGGGTTCGTCGTACCCAATATAGTCAACTGTTATTGATATTGTATTAATTTCCTGTCTCTGGTCGTGTGTGAGAGAGCCACCAAAGATTTTCACTTGAAAACACTTTTGAGGATTACCAAATGCGACTCACGCTGTGAAGAGGTCGGCTGGACAACGTTTGTCTATTGTTTGGCTAATTAAAAATCAGGAAATGCACGCGAACAATACTCAACAATATCAGGCAGGGGGTCTTCCCTCTTCCTACGTGAGTTGCTCCTTCTACCTGTTCCTAGCTCCTCGAGGAGCTACTGTTGTCAAGTGCGGTTTGCTACGGTTTAGCGCCCCTGCTCAGTTACCAGGTAGACAGGCTTAAGCCATTGTCTGCCATTACGGCTATTTAGACTGGGCTTAGGGGCTGGCGAAACGTGAGTTTTGGTAAGGATATGCGCCTCATTTGATTTAGATATTGGCCATGGCAAGCACGTACTTACACCCAATCTAAGCAAGAGAGTAGAAAGTGCCTGTTGGTTAATAAAGATTTGGATTTTTGTGGCATTGCAACACCTTTGCTATCTTTAGCTTGAGATCGGACAGAATTGACTTATCAAGATCTTAAATATTTCGAAATGATCGGGCGACGAGCAACTGGAATTGGATTACTTTGCGACCACAACGAATTATGTATACACTAACCGGCAGGGCATATTATTCGTAACTATTCACACTATTCTGATCAGTAGCAGAGATTTTGATAATTAAAACGAATTTACATATTACAAAATTAAGCCAACTTTGTTCTTATCAGCTGGTTGCAGGGTATCTCCCAGTCGGGTGGTAAAGCCTAAAATTTCTAGACTGTTAATACATTAGAAGAGTAAAAAGTGCAAGTATTTTGCGCTGCAACGTTTTGACAAGTGCAATCAGGAAGTTGTTCACTTTTACCATAAACGATCAAAACAATGCTCGTTTTTGTTATTTCTTCCAATTTGTGTGGCTTTTGTGTCTGGGTCTGTCATACAGAATTATAGGCACGCCCGCATATTGGCCAAAGACAAAAGAGAATTGTCATAGAATTTGCATATGTGTAGGGGAATGTTTTCATTTCGTATAATTGAACGACCCGGACTTGCAATAGCGTCGTTTTCCAACATATTGTCAAATGCCACGCAATCCACAATCCACCCGCCACCTTCACATCTCAACTGTGGCGGCAAAAAGTCACGCGTGTCATAAGCAAATTTGAAAGTGATTTGCAATTCAATAAGATCCATTGCCAGACTTCGTATTTTTACAGCTAAATTCGGAATATTCAATTGAATTGAAAACGGGCCAAAACTTTGTATTTTTTGTTGTATTTCTGATTTGATTTGCTCGTTTTCCAATTCGCGCGAACTTGGCTAAATTACTGCTAAATGTGAGCTTAGTCAGCAACTCAATGCGCAAATTATATATACATATATACACACATATCTGCCATAATATGCATATCGAGATATTTTGTATAGCAACGCGTCAGCAAAAAATTCCAACTCAGTGTTGACGCTGTATCGTAAAAGTTGTTGCTCTTCGTTGACACGCTATTTTGTTAACAATTAATTAACAAAAGGAATGAAAAACAGGCAGCTGGTTTTGGTATATCTGTTAACTGTCTATTTGCTAACAACAGAAGAAGCAACTCGTCAAAAAGGCGCTAATTGGCGTGCTATAAAACAATTATGGCGTTTTATGCCAGCGAATAGCTCACACATATTTTAAGTGTTATCTGAGCAGACACATCTGGAAATCGATATTAATGATATCAGACCAGTTTGGGAATATTCACAAATGCTTTAGTTATTATTCTCATTTTGGATTAAATCTATTATGTTAATTTTTTATAGATGAATAAAACGTTTTATTGAGTTTTACACTCATCAACAATATGTGACTTTCTATATATTAAGCTGAAAACCGTCTTGAAAACTAGAAAATATTTTTGGTTCATAGAAATAAATTCTTAGTATATTTTAATAAAGTAGAAATGTAAACAAAGTGGAACAAAGTGCATTCTATCGACTACTATATAAGAGTTCAGCCGCTGTCTTCTTTATGTTATATGATTTTATAAACTAACTCAAATGATTGAATTTAATATATTAATAATATATTTTTAATAATATAATAAGCAAAAAAAATGTGCACGCATATAAAATAACCCCGGAAATTAGACATGGAAATATTATTGCTGAATTGGCGCAGAAATGATGGCTGTTTGTTGTTTTTTTATTTTTTTCTGAGTATAGTTACGTGATTCCGCAGCTAATACTAAAAGTTGCACACCAACTTGACTTAACTAAGCCATCTTGGCGCTCAGCATCTGGGGCTTACATAAAGTTTTTCATCTAGTTGGATTTGATTTCCAATATATGCTAATGCGCTAATAATACATTTGGCACGTGCTGCGAAGTAGATAACTCAAATAAAAACTAGTCTGAATGGAATGCCAAGAAAGAGCAAACTTTTTGTGAATGAACCGAGTTAAATACTTTTCTTTGATAATAAAAGCGTTCACATATTGTGAGAAACGATTCAAGTGCAATTTGAGCATATTTTGTTTCGCATGCAGACTCTCAGACTTTCCAGGTGTGGAGTTTAGCATTAATGGCGTTGCCAGCTTTTATGGCTAATCAAGTGCAACAACAGCAGCGGCAACAAAATGATGAACTTTCATCTGTCAAACGACTTTGCCATTCTCAGTCTCTCTCAGTCTGCCTTGTTGCATTAGGGTCAAGTGGGTCACTTTTAGTGAGTTTTGTCTGCATTCATTTCACTTTAAGGGCCGCGTTCAACTTTCGTTTGGGTCTTCAAAGCCAAGCTGCGTAGCTTATCAGCTATGAATCCAATTGGCGACTTACTTTCTACACTTTTTGTGTGTGCAACACGTGCCCCTCCTCCCCCTCTCTCGCCCTTCCTCCCTGTGCTAACCGACAAAAATGTGCGACAAATTCTCACGCCCAACTCTTTGCTGTAAATGTAAACCGCAAAATGCAAGCTTGGTGGTGGTGGTGGTGGTGCTATGTGGTGCTATGTGGTGCTGTTGGTTCCCAGCTGAAATCCTGTCTCTGTTTTGCTTTGCTTTTGCTGTGTGTGTTGCCTTGACTTTAATGCACTGTGGGAATGTGCGGGAATAACTCGCACACACAGAACTTGATTGACTTGCATTTTTTTGTGTCTTCTCCCTTGGCCAACTCAGGGATTCATTAACTGCAGCAGCAACTCTTTCACCGACTTGCTGCAACTTCCACTCATTCTCTCCCTCTCTCTCTCTCTCACTCTCTCTGTGCTTTTATTCATTCGCTGTCTCTGTCGTAATCGATATGCGTGTGCAGTTGGCGAAACCTTAACACCCGTTTACCCAAAAGGCTTAAGGCCGGAAGCGCTTCAGTTTAAAGGCTCTGCGAGTGCACCAATACACAAACACTCACACCAAACCAAAGCAAATCCCAGCAAAAAAAAAAAAAGAAAAGAAAAATTAAAAAAAGAGCTCTTGTCCACTTGGCGCTCTATTTGAGCGTGATTAATTTCTGTACATCAGTCTCTGCCAAGCGGCTAAATGCACAAAACACTGCTTGGCACAGAATTCACAGCTCCTACAAAAAAAAAAGATAAAAATAAAAAAATTGTATACTGAATTCTGCGCAATTGCATGCTTCATTTTGCACTTCTGTTTTTTTTTTGAATGACACTTTTACTGCTGAAGGTATATGCATTTTTTGACGAGCTTTACAAGCTGATTGGTGACCAAAGATGTCCCAGTTTGATTAAGTAGAATGTTGCATTAGCAAAATATGTGTGAGTTGCTTAAATTATACAAAATATTTGCCTTATAAACATGCATGTAATTTTTGATTGGTTTAATTTTTTATTTTTTATAGTAGCAATTAGTATACTTAACATTCTATATTTCTTGAATAATCCTTTTTTGTTTAATATTTTATTAACATAATTTAGTAATAAAAATAAGAATTTAATTTAAAATAATTTAATATTATTAGTTTAATGTAAATGTACTGGCGATAAATATTATATAAATAATAAACCTTAGCTCAAAAAGGGTATTCCGATCATTTAAATAGTTGGGAATAATTTGCACTGCCCGGTTAGTGTATACATAATTCGTTGTGGTCGCAAAGTAATCCAATTCCAGTTGCTGGTCGCTCTCAATGACAAATTAAGCAAGCTGAAAAGCTGCTACTGCAGTCAACTTCTTTGGCACATCATATAAAGGCATAAGCAAGAAAGGACAAGGGACAGGGGACGGGGGAGAGGGTGACAGGTAACAGCAGGAAGCATTTTGTTGGACTGCTCGAAGCAACATTTTGGGGCAATCGACTCCACTCCCAGGCGATTTAATTGTGCGTTGGCAAATTTGCATGGGAAACACCTGAAATTATATTGTTTTCAAGTTTTTTTTATATATATATGAAGTGTTGTTGTTATTTTTTAGAGCAAGCTCAGCTATGTGCTTAAAACAGCAAAACAATTTCAATGCTGAAACGCGTTCATATCAGTGCTGTGTGGCAAGTGCAAGTTGTATAAAAAGCGATTGCAGTTATTGCATACCAGATATTGATGCAGAGACTTGGATTCCTGGAACCAATCTCGAGTTGTTGCTGCTGCTGCCCCATAAATGACTCAGTGTTGCCTTCCATTGAAGCCTTATCCACAACCGGCTCTCTTTTCACTCACTCTGTCTACAAATACTTTTCGAGTTATGGATTCTTAAAATAAAAATAACTTAATCGACACTTTTATGTGGAAACGAAATTAATTGTTGACGCTTAAGTGGCAAGTCTGCCATTTATATGTACATATGTGTATGCATGTTATGTATTTTATGTTGCCCCCCATTCACCCCCTTCCCGACACTCTCTCTCTCCCTCTGTCTGTCTGTCTGTCTGTTCTTCAGTTTGCTGCCCGCCTGGCTCATAACTTCATTAAGATGCGCCTCAGTTCTTCTTCTTCTTGGAACTTTTTTTATTTTTCATATTTCTGTTTTTAAGCACTTATGTAGGGGTTGAGAGATGTGTGTGTGTGTGTGTATGTGTGTATGGGTTGCTGCTACCACAGTCAGTTTCAGCTGCATGTGTTGGGTATTTTATGATTAGTGTTTTGACTTTGGATACTAAACTGAAAATAAATTCGAGTTGCCTTCAAATTTGATTTATCTGAGCAAGTGTGCAGCAATTTGCATCCAAACAATCAACGACCTTGCTGCGGCAAATGGAATCGTTTAACTATGGGAAAATACAAATAAATACAAATCTTTTCTATGGCATTGCAATACACTAAATGAAATTCAAACAGAGGCCAAAAATAGATGTATCTAAATCGTTTGACATTTGCCTTTTGTTTAGTTGTTTTTCCCATTTTTCTGTTTTTTTTTTGGTTTTTTTTTCTGCTGTTTTGTTGTTGCAATCATTTATTGACAAGTCTCGCTCTGTGTAAAACAATACTTTTTGCAATTTCCATGGAAATGTTGTTGCCGCTTTGCCACCTTTTGTGATTGTGCAAGCCAAAAACAAAGAAAATGTTGCTCTGAATTTATAATTTCCGCTGAATGCTGAAAGCTTTATGCGATTTTTAGATTTTCACGTCTCGTGTATCTTCTTCTTTTATATACGTTTTTTATTTATGCAGCGGCAAAAGTTTTTGGTTGTATAGCAAATGCCATAAATATGACAGGCTTTCAATAAATTTATGAGTCGCTTGCTGCTGCAACAAAAAAAAAAAGGGAAAAATAAAAAATGTAAAAATGAATTAAATTTAACCGCAGCACTTTAAGCTGACGGACTGCAAATGAAAGTGAACTGCAAATGATGTACATAATTTAAGAGCAACAATTAATTAATTTTCACAATGTACGTCGAGGAATACGCGGAATAGACCGAAATGCGAATACCCTGCATTTCGCAACTTAAGTGTGAGCCTTGAAGATTTAACTTGGAAATTTGTTGGCCAAATGAAAATATTTGTATTTTGCATCTTATAGATTCTTTTCTATCTTATGCTTACTTTTGTCTCTCATATGTCATTTTGTATAGATTTTGGTACCTTATGAATTCTTTTTAATCTTATCTTATCTTATTTTATAGATACTTTAGTGTCCTTAAAGTCTTTTGTACCTCATATGTAATTTTGAATTGATATTTTAGTTACTCATGGATACGTTTGTATCTTATAGATACTTTTGTGCCTCTTGGTCTTGTAGATACTATTGTATCTTATTTATAGTTTTGTATCTTATTGATACTTTTGTATCTTGCAAATACTTTTCAAAAACATTTTTTAATTGTATCTCACAGCTGCTTTAATACAAACTTCGCATTATACACTCAACTATACCCTACATTATGGAGAGCATTAAGAAGCACTCTTAAATATTTTTTATTACTCTACTGCTTAAATCTGTCAAGTGGCACTGGGAAACACCCACAGCAAAATCAACAAGAACAACAACAATAATGCCAACAATTGAGCCCAATTTAAATCAAACATTAAGTGAAAATTGTGTAAAATAAAATGGGAAAAATAATAAGAATAATTGATTAATTCATTGACAGCAATTGACTTTAATTGAGTGTCACATGGGCAGCTCCACAGATTATTATTATTATTTTTTGGCTCTCGCCGCCGTTTTAATTAGTTTTTCCGACAGTTGCTGGAGCTGTGTGCAGGAAAAGCATTAAGTATTAACGGTTAATGCATTTGCACTAAATACCAGTTGTGACTTTTTTTGCGCTTTTCGCCCAGCGTCTGTCGCATAAGTCAACAAGTAAAAACAGCAGCAACTGAAAAAACAACAACAACAACATGAAGCAGACACGTCAACAAGTTGAAAGCGATTTGCCAGCGTAATGGCAACAAAATTGCAGAGGGGCCACTCACCTTGGCAACATCAACATCATTCCAGCTGGCAACAATTAGCTACGGTCAGAGCAACTAACTGCATAGGAACTTTGTTGACAAACGCGGAAAAGCGCAACGCAAGCGCTGCATAAATAAATGACTAAGCGGCCGCGTTGACGTCGCACCGAAGCGTGCTGCCATTGACAGGCAGCGGCAGCGGCAGCGGCAGAGGCAGAGGCAGCGCAGCCGTAACGTCAAAGCGTGACAAATAGCTAAATATTGTTGTTGTAGTTGTTGCTCAGCCTTCGTTCGCAATGCGCATGTTGAGCAACATTTTTAGCGGGCATTCTGCGGCTTTAGTAAGTAAGTAAACAATGTTGCTGCCGAAACTTGTTGCTGGGTAAACATTTTAAGCACTTATTTGCTTATATAACTGTTAAGCAGTAGTCCAACCAAGCACATTAGTAAAAGAAGAAGAATGCCAAGGCAAGAAGGAAAAATAAAAAAATTTGTAATTATATTTACACAGCAGCCAAGTTTGCGTCCGCAAACCAAAAGAACTTGCCCATTAGCGCAAAAGCCACAGTCAAAAATTTGAGCCTGACAATAGCAGCAACAACAGAAACAACTTCAGCAGCAACAGCAACAACTACGGCAACATTTTACGAGAATTGTGTAATTTCATTTGTACATTTCGTTTTGGCCAGCACAGTTTGGCAGCAGCAAAAATAAACAACAAAAAAATGACTACAGCAACTAAGTATCTGAGTTTTGGCTTGGCCATTCGGAAAACTGAAAACTAGTTTAGTTTAATTTGCAACTGCGCCGCAGTAATTCTCAAGAAATCAGCAAAAAAAAAGAAAAAACGACCAACTCATTAAAATGCGTAGTAGATTCTCTTTTCTAATTTATGAGTCGCTCATAAAAATAGTAGTTATACAAAACATATTCTTTAGCACAATCAAAATGAACTTCCTGTCCTCTGAATTTGTATTTGTTGCCCACTCATGCCCATAAATTTGATGCGTTTTGACAAATTATCGCTGAACATTCTTGAAGGGCTCATAAATTGTATAAAAAAATGTTTGGCACAATTTCGATGACTGCAGGAAATGCGCACCTGAGTCTATCGAATTGTATTCACTGTACAGGATCCTCTAATTGATAAAGAATCTGGTCAACAAATGCCGATCAATGACCAAGATGATTGGCATTATACAGGGAGGATTACCAAATAACAGAAATGACATCAAAGGAAGTCAAATGCATTCTTGGCAATTGTGCTGTGAGAAGAATGTAAATGCTTTGAAAAGATGTGAGGAAATCCAGTAAAAAAAAATCATAACATGAAACTGTGAAAATAATACAAATGACATAAAAAAAGTGAGAATTTCCGATGATCAGAAGTCAATGAAAGATCGATAAAGAAATAGAAGCAATCTTTTGAATTTTTGTAGAAATCTAGTTCCATGAATTTCTTTGTGCGCTGATAACTTTCCATTAAAGTGAAAGGAAACTAAAGACTTAAATAGAACAAATACAGATTTGGAAAGGAAGTTATTTAAAATTAGCTCAATTATGGAATTAGCCGAATAGTGAATGGAAATGAATCTTCTTCTTCTTGTTCTACTTCTTCAAAAATATGTATTCTGGTTGTGAACTGGTTTATTCTCTGTAAACTCACATTAACTGGCTCTAGTTCCATTTGCACTATTTATCCAGGGAAACTATCATTAAATAGTTATGGTACCATTTCCACTAGCAACAAAACTAACATTAACTAGTTATAATTCCATTTCCACAATTAATCCAGGCAAAGCTCCAACTTGGTCCACTTTTCTTTTCCGCTGGAAAAATGCTTGCACAAGTTTTCAACTGCAGCTCAACATGTCAACGCTCCAAGACAATACTCATAAGCATTTTATATGTTAGAGCCCACGCTTATCGTGCTGCATGCATCAATCTTGAGCCCAAACACTCTGCTGACAACAAGAGCCCCTACCTGGAAAGATAAAAGACCCAGAAATAAAGAACAAATAGAAGAAACAATGAAGACTATAAAAAAAAAACACACAAACTCTTTATTTTCACACCTACGTTCAATGCAGAAAGAGCCACATTTGTTGTGCCCTAATTGTGGGCGTTAGAGTTTCTTGGATGTCGGGTCTAACAATGGATTGACTTGAGAGCAAGTCTCGTTAGCCAGCGCTGACCTCTGAACCTCTAACGAAAGTGCCGCTGCTCCAACATCCACATCCACATCCGCAACCTCAACCCCCCACCCCCCTTTAAAAAGGAAAAAGAAGAAAACCAAACTCAAACCGGAAACCCATAAATGCATAACGCTCGAATTGATACCAAAAAAACCAGCTGGCAAATAAAATAGTTCCTTTGCTCTGCTCTGCTCCACCGTCGACATTGACTTTGATTTTCCATATCCACAAAATGCTTTTAGACTTCCCATTTACCATTGGCATTTCCATAGCCATGCACTGAAAAAATAATCGACACTTTATTATTTGGGAAGTAAACTTCCAAAAAGGCAGATTGTGTTTTTCTAAAAACCAGCGTTTTTCTTTTCTAAATTCCAGACTACATTTTTTGAAAATTTCTAACAAAATGTGCTAAATTTCAGTGCGTATTTGATTTTCTCTGAGTGTATGCACATTTCCACATGTTGCTGCTGCTGCTTCTATTGTTTTTGCTGTTGTTTTTTGTAAGACACACGCACATTTCCTCTGTCTACCTGCTAACGCTGAGATCAGAGCATGTGAAGCAGCAGCAGCAGCAGCAACAACATCAGTGGCAGCAACAGCAGCAGCTCAGCATCAGTGGAAGTGGCAGCAGCAGCAGTAGCAGCAGCAGCATCTGCCTTCCCATTCGACTCGTATTTCCCATAGCGAAATTCCCACACTCGCTATCTATCTTTAGTTATGGGCAAGGACTGCAAGTCAGCTGCTGCTGCTGCATCAAGTGTATCCCCACACACACACGCACACACACACACACGCACACACACACACGTATGTGTCTGATAGACCATGCTGCCACATATGCGTAGACAGATTGTGTTGCTGACTGGAGTTTGTAGTACTTGTCTTTTTGTTGTGTTTTTGGCACAATTTCCCATATGGTTTTTCATATTTGTGCATCTAGCTGCGGCAGCTGTCGCTTTGCCCTCGTAGGCATGGGAAACTGAAAAAAAAAGAAACAGTTGCGTTTTCAATTCATTTGTGGGTGGGTATCGCCAAAAGGTATCCAATTTACAAAGATTTATTAGCATGAAAAACATGATCGAACTTTTCGTGGAAATTCCAAATTGAATGAAAGCACAAAACTCAAAACAATTCATTTGTTGTACGTAATCGAGAGGCGTGTAAAAATACGAATAAAACTATATTTAAATATTTTCTTAAACCATATTCAGATACCAGTACCAGTTTGAAATGGTTATTCCAATTTAAAGCAGATGTTAAATTAAGAAAATTAAAACAAAATACTTTTAAAGTACTGCTCAAATTGGCGTCATTGAAAATGCTAAGCAAAATTTAAAAAAAAAAAATGCAAAAAATACTAAACGGAGCCATTAAATGGCAGCATTAATCGATTTAATTAAAGTCATATTTCTCAACATGTTGCTCTACAAATATTCTGTAAATATCCAGGCACCAATAGTTAAACCAGTTAAGCCATTATCTGGAATAGTCGTAATTATCCCTTTAATGTTGCAAATAGCCCGTTTGGATATTGTTGCCAAGATTATTTGCTATAAAGTTTAGCAGCATTCTTGTAATGCATATAGCTTTAAGCGGTTATCTCATGTAACAATTAGTCAACTTTTTTCTCATTCTCTCATTCTCTCTCTCTCTCTCTCTCTTTCTTTGCCATTGCAGGTAAGCTTGAGATTGGAATCTGAACAAGGCATCCGCAAGTCGTCAGCGACTTTTAGTGCCCGACTAACTATTTATAAGGTAATTTGAGTCTCGCTTAGCAACACCGACAGGCAAGCAGACAAGCTGACAAGCAGAGAAGCAGCGCCAGCTTTGTGTGGAATTCTTTAAATGACAAGACAAATAAAAATTAATAGCCAGTAGCGGGATGGGTCGCGAGCATGAACGACCTGCCTCTGCCCATCTCTCTTCCTGTCTCTCTCTCTCTCTCTCTCGCATTTCCATTTCTATCGTTTCGCCGTTGCGTTGCGTGTTCGTTCGCATGTCCCTTTGCCGGTCTTTGTTTACCTTTGAGCCGAGGTTTGTCTTTGTATATGCCCTTTGTTGATTTTGTGCGCACGCCGCTGTCGCAACAAATATGTATATAGGAATGTATATAAACAAACCTGCACTGAGCTAAAGAAATGATCAGCAGCAGCAAAAACAACAACAACAACAAAAGCAATGGAAATTGCTTAAAGCTGAAATAAATAGCAATCGGAATTTGTGAAGAATTTTTAATGAGACCGATTCAAATGCTTTGGAACAATGCTAACATTCCACAAATTTTGTCCTCTCTTTTTTCTCGCCGTGTATACGTGTATTTTAAAATACGTTTTGCGTAATGCGAACAACGCCCGAAAACTGTTCGTCCTTCGTTTTAATAGTCTTAAATTCCACAGCAAATAATTTGACTGCAAATAGAACCCAAAAATTAAAAGAAAATGTTGGACTATTAAATGATAGGCAACTATTAAAGACTCTTTTGTCTTTGTCGCCACTTTCTACGTTTAAGCTAAGAACCACCTAACTAGGCACTTAGATATGCATATATTATTATCAAGCAACGGCACATTCCGAATCGAATATAATTTGTTGTTTACTTCCCTTTGCCGTTGCATATTTAATTGAATTTCCCTTTGCGACAGAATTGTTTACATTTCCTGTTCAACACACCCAAAAACTAATGTACCGATCAAGCATGTTCAAGCATTTTCCCGAACCCAAATGTAATTGAGCTGACCCCCTCCCCTCTCCCCTCCCCGCCTCCACAACGCCGTCCACCACCTTCGATAGCAAGGTGTGGCCAGGTCTAACGAGGCGCCACAGCTCGCTGCTTGGAAAACTTATTAACAATCCACTTTAAGGCACATGCGACACTAAACACAAACCCAATTTGTGTACCCTGTAAAAAGAGCGAAAAGAGGTAGCTCAAGACTCTAAAAAGAAGAAGAAAATATATAGCAAGAAAATCTCAGCTTTGTGAGTGAATCTTTTTAACCGTCTATGGCCCAAAACCGATTTTATTTTTGTGCTTCTTTGCTTAACAAAAAAGGTCGCCAAGTCTTTCACACAACCAATTAAATTTTCATTATTTCAATATTTTTGTTAATATTTTCAAATGAAGACTTTTTGCCAAATAATTATTTTGTCCTACTTTCCGCAATTTTTAACTAGCAAAAGACGAAAAATTCATTTTTAGTGCCCCTCAAATTAAAAAGAAAACATTTAGTGAAACCTCAATTTTGAAGCGAATAAGCGGATAAAATAAGGGAACTAAAGTGCAAAAAGCTTAAGTTAAGCTACATTTAAAATTAAAAATCGCTTTGTTTAGTTATTATTACAGGTTATTTAAAATAACCTAATAGAGCTTTACCAGCTAAGATCTTAGGGTATTTACCACATAGTAACGAACTTACCACCCCTTTTTGGGGTTGCAAATGTGACAATGGAGTAGGAAAAAAAGTTTGTGAGTTGGTTTGTGGAGGAGGCGTCGGTCCTTAAGCCCAATATTAACTAGGGTGTGTTATTTGAGGGGATGTTGGGGGTCACAATGTAATGTAAATGATTTTCCAGACGGAATCGAGAGCGGGACGAAGGAAAGGAGGCAGCAAGGGGACTACGGACGTATTACGTGACGCCTGTGAAACTGTAATTTGTGCTAAAAAATAAAGCTGGGAATAGTAAAAAGCGGGGGGGGGGGGTTGGGAAAGCTGTGGAATTAGTAAGAGGAAAAGAGAGAAATACTTGAGAGAGGCACCGTTATTAACTGACGCTGATTGTGATGTAATCTGTGCTCAGCATGCCAAATAGAACACAGAGAAATGACAGAAATTCCTCCCAGCTCCCAGCTCCCAGTTCCCCTCTCTTCCCCATCACCAGAGTGTTTCCTTTATGCTAGCTGGAAAATGTAAATGCCACAACATTTGCAACACGACTCGTAGCGTTATTTTTGTCTGTTTATTTATATTTTTTTCCTTTTTTCTACTGCTACCGGATGCCAAATGCATTTCGAACCAGTTTTTGTCACAGCCATACTCCAACTTACCCCCCTGCCCCTCCCCCTCCCCCAACCACCGCACGCCCCTTACGCCGTCTTAGAGCTCTGGGGCATAAATCATATCGAAAGAATTTATGCAGCAAGGCAAAAATTCCTGAGTTTTGCAGCGCAGGCAAACATGTTTTAAGACAGCGTCGACTCGCAACAAGTTGCGACTTGCAACGGAAGTGACTAGAAAATGGTCTATGTGTCTGAGATAAGTGTATATATTTACCATACTCTCCTCTCTCTCTCTCTCTCTCTCTCGCACTCTGTATCGTTCTCCCGTTCTGTCTTAATGAGTTTTTGTGCATAGGATGTGATATCATCCAATTTGACTTCCTGTTTAGCCTGCGTGTGTTTAGTGTGTGTATGTTGCCACACCTAAGGATGCACTTAATTTTGATTTTAAGCTCAATGCGACGTGACTTTAATTGATGCTTGCCACGCATAGTTGAAGTCTTCATTCTTTGAGATACTTTTTATTGTGTTTTTGAGATGGTGTCTTGATTGTATTCCAGATTGATTTCCGGCGCACGTTTAATGCTCGCACTTAGTGAGATCATATGCAATTTCTTGCAAAGCAGTATATCTAATTTTGACAACGCCCCGCGAGCCACGCCCTCTAAGCTCGTGCAGCACACGGCATAAACATGTGTTGCAAAACTTCACTTTGAATTTATGAGCGCCGATAAAAACTGTGCGCCCCAAGTTATGCTCTGACATATTGTAACAGCAGAGAGAGGGACAGGGTAGGGGGGAGGGTAGTGTGTTTCTGTGTAGATGTGTGTGTGTGTGTGTGTGAGTGTGTGTGCGTGTGTGTGAGTGTGCAGGTGTATTTCATACTTCGGATTTCGCACCTATGGCAACAATTTACGGCACTTTTAAAATATGCAATTTATGGTTGCTGTCCGGATGCCGGATACCGTTAGCCGCCAGTTAGGGCACCAATTGGGAGTGCGGGGGGCGTGCCACTGTTTGTGTGTGTTGCAATAGGGCGCACTGCTCTCAAGCTTATTGTATTTATTGGATGTGCACACAGCTCGGCCCTAAATTGGGCACAAGAAATGGAATCATAGATTAACATCTTCTGGTTATAGCCTGTTTCCACTGCGCCCAACATTTCTGACATTCATATTATAAATATTTGTGAATGGTCAAATTAACGCTTGATTTAAATAAAAAAGCTGATGGCTATATTTTTCAAATTCAAATTCAAATATAAAACAGTAAAAAAAACAAATTGTAAAAATGAAAATATGATTTCATTTCTAGTTTGCTTATAGCCTTAAAGTATAAGTAAAAATAAATTAAAATAAATTAAATAAGAATTGTAAGTTAAATTAAGCAATTACCTTTCTTGAAATATGAGCTATTTGTGGCACACTTTTCGAAAAGTTCGATGCGAAATTCAATAAATAATGGCAAATAGCGGGAAATTCAAATAGTCAGTCAAATATTTAACATTGGCAACATACTTTACGAATGTTTGATGTTTAATGTGGTGGAATTAGGCTATAAGAAATATTGATATTAATAAATTATTTTTTGTTAAAGGCTGCAAGTTCTTCTCCGACTAGTTTTGAACTGACGACAGTTTTTGGTAGTTTTAATACCAAAAGTGATTTAAAAGGAATGCGCAGTGAGAAAATCATCGAAATTGATCTAAAATAAATTCGCATAAAATGCCGTAAAATATGCAAATGATTAGGTGACAAAATGTATTTCAACACACACAAACACACACACACACACACTCTGGCACAACAAACGCAAGCCATTTGCCATTTATTGACTACAAAATGTGAGGCTGACACTTGCAGCCGTTGTGGGCGTTTTGGATGGGTGCGTGGCGTGGGCGTGGCGTGCTCTAAATAATTGCAATTTATTTGTGCTGCCATTAAGTGACACGTGTGACACTCTTTCACTCACGCACACTCCCCCTCTCCTCTGTCTTCCCCCTCTCTCTCTCTCTCGCTCTCTCTCGCTGGGCTTGCATTTAATATGCTGGTGTTGTTAACGCCACAAAAACGCAAAATGTAGCTGCAACTGCACTTTAGTGCGGCATTGTGGCAGCGTACCTGATTGACAGCATGTTGCCCCTGCACTCCCCAGTGACTCCACCTCACCTCCCTCACCCTCCCCGCACGTCAGCTGCAGTTTCGTTCTCTCTGGCGGTTTTGTTTTTGATATCTGTCACAGGACGAGGCGCCACTTATGCAATTTTAACGCCTACAGCAACAGCAGCAGCAGCAACAACTGACAACTGCTGGCTTCACCTGTTGCCCCTCCCCTCTCCCCGCCAGCAGTGTGCTTCAGTTTAATCTCGCGTCCACTTTACGCTTTTACAATTTCCACACGGCACACGCTGCGTATGCGTGATGAGTATTTGTAATTGGTTTTGCTGGCCACCGACTAGATCAAACTAGTCCTATATGAAAGGGTCAGCCTGTCCATAAGTAGCTGATATATGCGTACTCTTTATATAGACGAATTTATTATTACTTTGAGCAACTCTCTAAGCCAAGTGGAAATAATATATTTGAATTTAAGTTTGATTCTATTACTTATCAGTTATTAAATACAAAATGTAAGCTGTGTTGTTAATCTGTTTAATGGCAGTCAAAGCTGAAAAATAGGGAAAGCTTTGACAGCAGCTGATCGAAGAGAGAAAATTGCTTGGTTTTGCCAGCCTTGAGCTGAGTTTTGCCATGGAACTTCATGCAGCCCTTGCTTTTGTGCTCTTCTCAAGCATTTCCACTGTTTTCCGTTTTACTCAGTCTCGCATTGCGTTTTCTTGGCTTCTATTGTAGTTCTTTTTGGTGTTCTTAATGCCACTCGTAAACTTGCTTAACGCTTGCGTTGCCAGCTGTGCGATTACCTTGTTAGCGGCACTCTATTTGTATACCCTGTAATGCAGAGAGGGGTAGTCTAGAACTGAGCAAAGTTGCCAGGGAATCGCAGCAATTTGCTCAATTGAAATTTACAATCGGCATCGAAAATCAACATTTATCTAAGAATCAGTTTGCTGAAACCGATAGTGAGTTCATATAGAACCATAATGGATCTGCACATCGGAACATATTTGGAGCCAGTTCATAACCTTCAACGTCAGCTTTCGGCTTGATACATCAGTTAATTAAATTAATCGAATATCAGTCGACACAGAGAAAAGAACAATAATAAATTAAGTGAAAAATAAAATTGAAAATGTAGATTTAAATTAAAAGAAATGAGAACTTTTTATTATATTTCATCAATGGTGATTCAAGTTAAATATAAGCATATTATTTGTGAAAAGGGTATCTTTGGTTCGTTCTCTCCCCCCACCTTCCACTATTTTTAGTTGTTTTTTAACTATGCTGTTGAATTACTGTCCCGTTTTATACGAGCACTTACTGGGCCACACGTTCTTTCCTTGGTTTTTGTCTACGGTAACGGCTATTTTTAATGAGCAACTCTGCTGTTAGCCCCATCTTAAGGGCAGCTGATCTTCCCTGTTCCCCTGTTTCCCTATTCCCCTGTTCACCTGTTTCCCTGTTCACCTGTTGCCACTGTTCTCCTGCCATTCTATGCTGCATTCCGAACAATGCTGTCCGGCTTGCACTGCACTGCTTTCCCAATGCCTCTTAATTTCGCATAAAACAAAAGCACGTGGCTAACAAATAAACACACAGCGACAGCCACTTTTGCCGAGCAATTAAAAAGCAGTCAATCTGCGGGGTTACGAGCTCCAAAACTCTGGGGACCTGCGGACCTGGGTCGGGCCTAAACATACATATACATACTTATCTGCCACGGAATTTTCTACCACAATGAAATTCGTTTCGCCTTTTTCCAAATTTGCATTCAAAACAAATTTAAAAACATGCAAGATTGTGTGGTAGCGACTTGTAGATACCCCATAAAATTCAAATACTATTTTAAAAATATATTTTAATTTGGGTAACTTTCTACTCAAATTAATAATATATTTATAATAAATAATAATAAACTGCAAATAAAAATAATATTCTATTGGCTTTTATAAAATTTAATTCAAAGTGCTCAAAATGTGATCTTATTTTTATATACGAACCCCTTACACAAAACATTCGCTTTTATTTTAGCTCTTCTTTTTATGGAGATCTGCCAATACGCATATATATGTATATATATAAGCAGACGTGTAGAACATGATCCAAAAATAGAATAACTCTACTATATTTACAAACATTTCTTAACCATGTTTTTATTTTATTTTATTTTTTTTTGTACAGGGTATTTAAAGGGCTTTTGAAAAATGCATATTTAATTTATACGGTTCAAGAAGTTGAAAAGTTCTGCCGACAACAGTTCCTTTTTATTTTTAGAATTTTTCCGAGCTTGTTATTGTCGGTCTTAATGCCTTGCGCCTCTTTTGGCCTTTGCGCCTTTCGCTGTGCAACACTTTTTAATTGCGTACCAAATTGGCCAATGCGGCAGCAGGCAGAGTCAGTGGCAAAGCGTCGCCTAAGCGGATTAAAAAAAGAAGAATCAAATTGTCTGCGTGCTAAAAATAAAAAAATAGCACAGATAAATAAATAAATAGGGGGCTTAAGCATTGCATTATGAGAGTGAGTGTTAGTTAGTCACTTTTTAACTCCCTATGCCCTTTTTTATTATATTTATTTGTGCTTTTTCAATTTCAACTTCCCAGCTAGTTTTGTATGCAAAAACATTTTTATGCGCTTGCAGAGTGTTTTTTGGTTTAATTAAGCAATGTGTAACACCACTAAGTAGAGAAGACATATATATATTTTTGATCAGACCGATATGCTTTAATTAGCATTCCCTTCTTGTATATTTACAAACTTTTCTATTTTAGTCTTATTTTGAAATATATTATTGATCAATACAGAAAACTATAATTAGCTCAGGTTTTATAGCTATAAAAATGCTGTAATTTTATCACATTTATCACACAATTAACAGGGTATTCGAACTTCCACAGTTGTGCAACTAGAATTTTGACTTGCACATTTTTTGTCGGATTGTGTTTGATGCATACTAAATAAGAGTATATCTGGTTTAAGCTCTGCATGCCATTTGGTAATTGTATTTTATGAACTCCAAGCTACACATAAAAAATTAAAACTAAAAAAAAACTATGTATTGCGAGTATATTTCATTAATAATTTATTTACTGGCAGTTACTTTGTTTAATTGCTTAAATTTGGTTTGAATTTTTAAATATAAACATGTGTGTGAATTAAATTAAATCCAGTGGCCAGGCTGTTGCCACTTCCGTTGCATTGGGTGCATATTGAAATAAAAAAGAGTTTGTCACATGGTCAGATAAAAAACACACGTTTTTTAATTACTTACATATTTTTGCATACTTTACGTGTCACATATTATCATTGGCTCGAACAATTTTATTTTGCAGTAAATTGTTTTTATAATATTTTTTTTTATCGCAGCGAAATAAAAATATATGTTATTCAAACAGCGAAGCCTATATTAAAAATGTATAATAATTTCATTTGCCTTAAAATCATCAATGACTTTTATATTCTTTGGTAGCTCTTCGCATTGCTGGCAATGAGTTTTTGAAGTGCCCTTTGCGTTGCCTTCAAATAATTCACCAATTATCAGAAGTAGAAATAAAATATATATATAAAATCTAATTCGTTTGTAAAATTGGCAATTTAGTTAACTGTTGTTAAATTGTTAATGCTTTATGCGAGGCCTGCTTGCTGTTTATTTATTAGTGTGCTCAATATGCATTGTTCTAGCCAACTTTTGCCCCATTGTGCGTCCGAGCATATCAAACGTTTGTTTTTTTGTAATTTTCTTTTCTTTCTCGTTAATTTTTCATTTACTTTGTATTCTTAGTTGAGTGATTTTTGTTGTTTTGCTTTACGCTTAATTTATGCAAGTCTTTTCGTTGGTTTTGCAATTCTTTTTTCTTATAGATTACCGCTCATGGGCTATATTTAGTATCGGAAACTGTTTGTGGAAAGGTTTTTTTCGGATTTATTCATATCATGCGAGGAAAACCGCAAAGTTAAACGGGTCGTGAATTAACTCATTTGGGTCTGGCCAATAAAAAGAGGAGGAATCCGCCGGAGCGCGGCTTTCGGTTTGAAAAGGCATAAGCCTCAAGTGGGGTATATAAATGCATATTGAAATATAATATTTAAATTTAGACTGAATTTAAGCAATTGGTAGACGGCTTAAATTAATTTAATTTTCTATGAATTCAATTGGCTCGTTGATAAAATAGCTTTGAAGTGAACTTTGATTCATTGACCTTCCCTTGGGTTCAGTAAAAAGTGTCTGGTATATAAGTATAGTATTTCACACATATGATAGAGAATGCCTTTGATCGGCCATGTGATGGGAGAAGATTTTGGGACTGCTCGGTCCCAAACCGTTCTGGTTTCACAGTCACTGACTAATAAGGCCCACACGAAAAGACAAGCAACTCTTATCAGGTTGAGCCCATTTGAGCAAACAAGTAAGAATGGAAAAGAATAACAAATTGTTGCCTTTTGCCTTTGTCGGCTAGCGCCTTAAAGGACCCCAATTTCGAACAATGTGCCTAAAAATGTGGAAATTCTTCAATTTAAGTCAGCAGCCAACTTTCGCTAGCCCTTTTCTAACTGCCGTAGGTCCCTTTTTCTGGTCTGCTGACCATGAAAATACTTAGCTGCTCCAACTACTGACACTAATTTTGGTTCTGGTTCTGGTTCTTGTTTTGGCACTGTTTTTTTTTTGTGCTGTTGTTGTTGCTGTTGCTTTTGTCGTCTTCTGGTCATACAATCAATAATGCGTTGACATTGCGTTGCGAGAGTGTGTGAAAATGATAAAGGATGCCCCGACGCCGTCAAGTGACAAGTCGACTAACTCGCCAACTCACCAACTGCAAATTCAGTTCTTGATTTACTTTACTGCTAAAGGGCAACAACAACAACAGCAACAAATAGAATAGCAGCTTGTGCAACAGGAGGAGGTTCAAGGACACGCCACAGTCGTAAATGTCACAGCTGTGCGCTTTTATCACACAATTCGCTGATAAATCTCAGCCGGAGCAGTCGGCACCGACTTCAAATTAAAACATTCCTCGCAAGTTCTCCAAATTCGACATTCGACATTCGTCTCGGCGAGCTCCAAGTTCTCGACAGCATCACAGAAATCTGCAAGTTGCTTTTATTACTCGACTATTTTTTCAGTCTATCCTTCTTTTTTTTTGTCTTTGTCGACTGAGGAAGTCAATAGCTCAGTTGGCACTGTGCACTCAGGCTTCTTTTACTAAATACCCTGTAGTGGAGAATTATTTAATGTAGAGTTGAGAAATCTTATTCAAAAACCCTTGATTTAATTTGAACCAAAAAATAGAAAACGTTTTATTTTAATTTTAGTTTTTGTGTATTTCTACAGGGTATCTTTTAGCTAGCACACTTACTTGATCTTGATCTCAAAGTTTTCTCGTATACTCTCACTAGTTCCAGAGAGCCTCCTTGGGGATTTTCACTATTTCTTGTCGACGTATTGTATTTTTGGAATTTATGCGACTTTGCAACACTTGTCGCAGTGCTTGGCAGTTGCTCTGATAAAAACTACCCAATTTGACCTCTGGCTTGTTTGCTCAGAATAATTGGAAAAGTTGTGCAATATCAATGCTCGACTAGGTCCTAACATTATTCACAATGCATTAATTCAGGTTCAACGAGAGTTTTCGATATCTTTGCTCTTGGTTATCTATAATTGCACTGGGCAGCTCTCCTTCTTCTTCTCCTTCTTCTTCTTCTTTTTCGTCTGCAACTTTTGGCAAAAATAGCTGCTGACCTTACTTGTTCCCCCAGCTACACTCCTTAACACACTCTCCAAATCTCTCTCTCTCTCTCCTCTCTCACTCTCCCTCTCTCTCTCTCTGTGCCCACCTCTCTCTCTCTCTCATTTCTTTTATAACCTGCCACGTGCGTGCTTTAGAATTTTATACGATTTTCCTAATTCAATTTCATTTTAACGATATCTTTTTTCTTGATTTCTTGTTCTGTCTGTTTTTGGGTTTATTTTTTGAATTCACTGTTTTCAAAACCAAAAAAGGTTGTATTGGGTCTGTTCATAACTTAAAGCCACATTCAAAAAATATGTTCTCTATGAGTAAATGTTTTTTTTGTTAGTCTCTTGATAGTCATAAAAAGTAAAAATTGCTTCACTTAAATCTGCAGGAATGTTCCCCAACTGTGGACAGGATATCCAACTGTGGACAGGATATCTCGAAGTGGGAAGCATGCAAATTTTTCTAGCTGTTTTTTCTTTTTTGTCCATTTGCTGTGTGAAAAATTAATTTATTTGATTTGCATTTCAATTTACTGAGCTCGACTTTTTACCTTACCTTAGAGCAAGCTGCTCAATTTTAAATTTCGTTGGTTTTCGGTTCACGTTTCTCCTCTGTGTCTTTTCCAAGTCCCCCTCAAAGTGCAGTGCCTGTACAACTGTAACTGTAATTCTAACCTTACTCAATTGTGTTTAACGCTAATGAAGTTGCCACATCCTGTTCATTGAGGCGAATTGGTCAAAAATGTGGTATTCCGCAGTATGTATCCCACTTCCCCTCTCCTCGCTAAGCCGTAACCAACGTAACCCTCTTTAAAGAGGGGCATCGTCGACAGGGTTGAAAATCGCTGCTGCTGCTGCTGCTGCTTGACAAATGCTGCGGCAGTGAAGCATGCAACGAGATATTGATGGGGCGACTTGGAGGGGGCGACACTCTGACGAGCCCTCAGCTGAACGAGCGATGCTCTTCAGTCTGTGTGAGTGTGTGTGTGTGTGTGTGTGTGCGTGTGTGTGTGAGCGTATGTGCGGGTGCCTGAATTGGTGATGTATTGAAATTATGAAAAGGGCACGGCTGTTCACGTCATGGAACGCGACACGCTGACAATGAGCCACATAAAAGCGAATCAGCGGAAAGAGGATTGAGTATATTCGAGTGGGGGCGTCGCTAGAAGCGAGGAGTGGAGAGGAGAGGAGCCTAGAGCCCGCCTCGAACCCACCTCACACAGGCAGACAGACAAGCAGTTTGAATGAATGACTTTTCGCCAGGCTCTCCTAGCATGTGTTGCCAACTTTTCTGGCAACATTTTTGTTTATTTAACTAACTAAACTAACTAAAATCATTATAATAGTAAGCTACTTTCTTACTTAAAATTGTTCAATCTAGTATAAAAACACTCAATCTAAGAACATATACGTCTTTCAGCTTCAGAGTAAGTTTGTTCATTCTATAATAAACACACCCAACTAAAGAATATATTGCATATATATAAAATGATCAGAAAAGATTCGTTGTAACTACTTTTTATTCTTTATTTTAATACTCAGTTTGAATTTTACAAATTTAACAAATCGGTTAAAATTTTTCTCTCCTGCAATAATATATTTAAAAATTCAAAAACTCCTAAAAGGGGGATACGCTCCCGAAACCAATCTCTGTCTCAGGATTTTTTAGAATTTTAATTTCGTAAATATATATTATTATTCTTTATCTATATATATATATATATATATATATAGTTTATTTTTCCACCCTTGTCGAAGTGGTCGGAAATGTGTTTAAAATGTTCACTCCATCAATGTGGCAAAAATGTGAAACTAAAAAACGAAACGCTCAATTTGGCAACTCTGGCGAACAGTGCGTGGTGTGCTGTAATGTAAAGTTCCGTGTAAAGCGGAAGTTGCCAAAGTATCTCAACATCCGTTACCATCGTTCTATCTCTCTTTCTGCCTCTATCTCTCTCTCTCCCTCTAGCTCTCTCACTCTGTGTGTGGGCATCTGCCAATTGTTGCAATGAGAATGCTGCATACGGCAAACTTTTTCATATTATATTCATTAGTTCGCTCAATTATTTGCATTAATAAGCAGCTCCACATTAATTAAAGCGGTTCCAACTATTAAAAAAGAAGGGCAGCAATAAAGCAAAAAAATAACAAAAGGGGAAGGAAAATGAAAATAAAAAAAAATGATTGCGCGACTTTGGCACGATTAATTAGAATATGCCAGGCAGGCAGAGGAGTCAACTTGCCCCCTTGTTGCACTGTCCACTTACACTTCGCCCTGCACGCTGCGTCGGCCATTTGGAGCAGCAAGTGAACCACAACGACGAACGCAGCGTTAAATTCAAGCGGGCACTCGAGCCATGCAACGCGATACGACATGAGTTGCATGCCACATGCAGAGTGTAGTGCAGGGTGTAGGTGGCACGTTTGACTGGGCAGCTGTGTCTCAGCTTCTCCGCTGACCCCCCGCAATTAGCGGCAATTGTTGCAAAAGAAGCGCAAAGTCGCGGGTCAGCTTTTTTACATGGCCACGCATCGCTGAGCTCCAGCTTGAAGTGTCCACTTGACGGGCAGATCAAGCGACTTGGTTTGGTTACAGTCTGATGTCTGGCTTCGAATGTGGCACACCCACACCAAGACCAGCATACAGCGCTCGCTGAGAGTGGGGCAGCCAAAAATTCAGGCAATTCGTCTTTGATCTATGAAGTGCTATCAAACTCAAAATTACATTTATTTATTTTCATTTGAAAAATAGCGAAGAACAAAGTAAATTGCCATTCTGAAATTCAAGAGTTTGTCATACGGAATGTAAATTATTTAATTATGCCTGTTTAGCTCAAATTAAGAGCTGCACACTCAAAATGAGAAATTGTTTACCAAGAAGGAGAACGCGAAATGGGAGGTTAGAAGTTAATAATAAGTTGGTTCTTTCCAGAATGTATTTTTAGCTTAACATTTTTCACGTTCTGTTCACTTTTTTACTTGATTATAGTTTGACTTTTTTGTTGGAATTAACTGCTAATTTAACATATTACTCTTTTTCCACAAATAGCAAATAGTTTAAAGCTTAGCTCATTCGAGCAACGATTTGCTTTTATTTTTGTATTTTTATTTTTTTTTGCACTCAACTAGTTTCCTAAATTGGCACCTATTTATTTACTTATTATACGCATTTTAGTTTGCTTGTGTTTTCATTTATATAAATACATATTCTGAACTTGCCATTTTTCACATGTTGCTTTAATTATGCAAATACAACTGACAGCTTTATTATAGTTCGTAGATAGTTATTAATATTTTTATTTATTGCCAAAAAATAATTATAATTATTGATAATTATCAGTAAACGTAAAAAGGATTATATATATATAATTTTCTAACAAGCTGCATAATTTTATTACATTTTAAGCTTAAATTTATGTTAACCCTTTAAAGTCCGAATTAAATTCGTGGAGTTTAAATAGTATTTGAGATCTTAAGGGAGAGATTCTTAATAGATTCTTAACTACAAATAATACAAAAAATTAAAATAAATGAAATAGAGTGCTTCAAAGAATATTTCAGGCTTAATGCTATAAATAAAATACAAAATATTTCAAGTATATTATTGTTACAATTTCTCTAATAAATAGTAATAAAAATACTATTTCTATAAATAAACAATCCAAATAATAATTAAATAAATCTCTCAATTGTTGCTGTGGCATGTGGCAACCATATTTATGAGTAATCATTTGGCATGTGACTGCAACCGATTAATCTTTTTATTATCTACTCTCTTTGCAGATGTTGAAGCACGTGCAAATCTCTCCGTTGAGGAATCGCTCGGATTCGCTTTCGCTGCGCTCCTCGAGCAACGTTTCCTCGTGCGCCAGTTCCATGTGCGGCAGTCCGGAGCCGCCGCAGGATATGCAAAGGACGCCTTCGCGCGCCTCCAGCTATTCAAGTCTCAATGAGCAGCTGCCTCAGGTAATTTATCAAATACGCCCCTCACATTTAAACTGCGACTAAATTAGTTATTTTTATATTTTAGACAACAATTAAGGTTTACACAAACTGCCTGAAGATTGACATTGAATACAAGACACTGGGTATTCAGTGGGACACCACCAGCAAGGAGGTTATTGCTCAGCTGCTGCGACGGTAACTACTAAATGAAGAATCCTTCCTTAGGCAAACTAAACACTGACTGTATTTTTATTTCGTTCCCTTTTAGCCTGAAGATGCGCCATCGTGATCCGCGACTCTTCTATCTGTCCATGGAGGTGGCTGTCCGGCGAGCTGGTGTGAAAACCATACTCGTCCTGGACGAGGACACCCGGCCAGCCATTATGCAGGCGTGCCATCCCAAGGGCGAGTCGCGCTTCTGCCTGCAACTGAAGCCGGGCGGCCTCATCCGGGTGCACACCTCAGCGCTCCAGCCGAGCTCCCAGTACAAATCGCTGGTCATCAGCGAGCAGACGAGCTGCGACGAGCTGCTCCAATTGCTGTTGGGCTGCTACAGTTCGCTGGAGCCCGTCGAGAACTTTGCACTGTACGAGGTGTGTCCGGGGCAGGAGTGTCAGCGCAAATTGCATCCCGACGATCTGCCGCTGCGGGCGCAAGCGGAGCGTCTGCGGCGTGGCGAGAGTTGCCACTTTCTGGTGCGACGCACGCCCAACTATGCGAGACGCCGTCAACTGTTGGCCAATCTCAACGTGGCCATCAATCAGAGCTATGAGAGCGATGTGTCGCCATCAGTTGTTGTTGCCGGCGCCGCTGTGGAAGATGCGGATGCCGACGTGGATGTGGATGCTGTTAGCCTGCTGGAGCTGTCGCTGGAATCGGATTTATCACTGTCCGAGGATCTGCGCAGCTGCAGCAGCAGCAGCGAAGATGCCGAGGAGGATGATGAATGCGCCAGCAGCTCGGGCTCCTCTGACACATCCACCGAGTGCACGCTGCGTCGCAACTTTATTCAGCGACGCACGGCCACCTCCTCCGCCACGCCCACAGGCAGCACTCGTGCCTACAGTCCGGTGTACAACATACGCGAAATTCGCACGGCAACGCATTCGTTCTCCTCGCTGGGCAAGGACAAAAAACTGCTCGATATTCATATGAATGTTCGCTATGCCCCATCTGGAATCTACAGTCGCCTGCTGCCCGTCGCCGAGGTGGACAACATGCTCGATGTCAATGGCAACCCAACAGCAACAACAGCAACACCAGCAACATCAGTAGTAGCAGCAACGCCAGCAGCAACGACAACAGCTGAAGCTGTTAACAATAATCCGGCCAAGGGTTTGGGCCACTTTGTCTATTTGTAGCAGTCAAGCTTTGCCTTGTGTACATAGCGAGCTCTAAGTAAGAATTATTAAGAATTAACCCCCCAAAAACGAGTACCGTTTGGACCAAAGATGCATTTCTAGACTAAGTTTCAATCAATCAATCAATCGCTGTATATGTATTTAGTAAGCCGCCTATCGACAACTTTTTCGAGTGAATCTGAAAGATGTTTAATCATAGGTTACAAATGGAGTCTATAGCTTAGGGTTTTAGTCGCGCAGCTAAAGCTAACATAAGTTTAAGATCAACAAATCTAACACTTAAGATACTTGTATAAACCAAAAGATATTCTAATAATACCACACACACACACACACACTCACACACTTACAGTTACATTCAAATGTATGTATATTAAAAAACCAAAAACAACAAAAAATTATTGCCTTTTATTTCTTATGGAAAACGAGTATTATAATGAGATGGGTATACTAATTATGAGGAGGTCTTCCAGCTAACAATACGAGCATATATAAATAGTTATTCGAGCTGTTCCGATAAAGATTACAACATTTTCCCAAAACTTTTTACAGTATTCGGTTACGTTTTGAATTTTTGATTTTTACGGCTTGCTGAAGCTTTTGAAAAAAATAAGTGAGAACTTTTCCGTCAAGTGTTACTGACTGCAGAATACCTGATTGCAGGTAGCAAGTAACCTTCTTAAGTTTATAATGAAATCAAGGGGTCTGCAGTTGGATTGAGGTCTGCAAGCCTATTTAATCTTCATTTTTCCTGATATACTCTACACCTATTCAAAATGGGCCAAAGGGGTATAATGAATTTTGCAAAAGTATGTAACAGAAAGGAAAGAAGGAAGCATCTCCGATCCTATGAGGTGTTAAGTCAAGTTCATTTTATTGCTTAAAATACTAACCTTATATGGCTAAAAGTGTTCAGCTTTTACGATTATTATTATTTATTCTTAGCATGTGTTTTATTACAAGGTGCCCTGCTGAGCTAACACTAAACTAAACTAATACACTATATGTTAATTTACTGCTGCCTGCTACTGGTTGAACATAAGGTATATATATGTTCTAGATCAGGATCATTTCATGTCCGTTATCAGCGACTTCAAGAAGTAGACTCTTCAAATGTGGAACTTCTCGTTTAGCAGTTCAAGCACAGATACATTCAGATATCTAAGTAAATAAGAAATAAATTCAGCTCCGTTATTTATATTTTAAGAAAAATGTTTAATTAAGGTTCTGATTCAGATTCTGAATTTAAATCGATTCCGGTTTGACATGCTGGGCATGCTCCATTTGGCGAAGTTTTAAAGTTGAGCAGGGTATTTTCAAAGGATGCAATGTGCATTTTAATTCGACTTAATGCAGGCCAAAAAGAGAAGAAGACAAACGCCAATCAGCCATATAAATAGGCAGCACTTACTACGGCTGCCGGCCACGTAATTTGTATTTAAAAGTCGGCCGACGACGAGCTTAACATGAATGACTTACGGCCCTTAAAATACATATATACAAATGTGTGTGCAATTTTATATATATGAACAAATTTCAGAGTTCTCCGTTTGTTTTGGAAGGACTTGTGAAAATTGAAGTCACTGGCAGCAGAATCCGAGCCGCTTTTCACTTAATCAGACAGGCAGCCACTCAAATTACACACATTATCAAGATTTTGTTTGTTTGGGCCATTAGTGACCTTTTAAGGGCACTTTTGGGCCTCCCGAGCAAAGTAATTTATTAAGAAAGGTCGCTGCACTGAATTAAAAACAAGCAAATTGCCTATAAAATCCAATTTGTTGTGGCCTAAAATAATAATAGCTCAGCGAAGGATTCTAAAAGTATTTTGTTTGTTTAAAAGTTATTTTTTTTTTACAATCGGTTGCTTGAAGCGGGAGCTGTGGGAGCAGGGGCTGAGGGACTAACTTGAAAATTAGTGTGCACCAATGCAAAGCTTATCAAAAATGCACAACCCACTGTAGCGGGGAGCGGGAAGTGGGGAAAGTTTAATGGTGGGATGCCAGCTGTGCAGCGGAAGCGGAAATGCTACGGAGACCACGCCGTAGTCGGCTGACTTTCCCAACTTAATAGCTTAAGCGCTTTTTAAGTCGAATTTGAATTTTTTGTCTGCTTGCAACTTGCAACGATAGCTGCCACATCCTGCCCCAACTTACCCTCAATCCCACTGGCCTCTGAATGCTAAAACAGGCAGCGATAAATAAAAAATATTCAGGGTACTGAGAAATTTCACTGAAATTTATTGCTCTAAAATTTCTGCTGGTTGATGCTTAACATATGCTACAACTCAAATGTATGGCCAGTCGATAAAGTTGCCTACGAAACGCCCCATACGCCTACCTTCCTTTTCAAGACCTCCCCTTCGAAAGAGTTTCACCCATCCCTGTTGGCAATAATAATCGAAACTTACTTCTTTTCTTGGAGTGAAAGACCGGTCGAGCATGAAACGTCAGTTGATTTTTCCAACCGCTAAAAAGTATGCATAAATATTTTATAAAATTGTTCCGCACGAAAGTATGCAACGACTACTTGTAGAATAAAAATGGTCGCGCACGAAAGTATGCTATTCTATTTTTCATGCTTTTGAATAGGTTTTGTACTAAAATATGCATTAAAATATGCATAAAATATTAAAAATAATTAATATGCCACGTTTTTCTTCAAAAGCCCGTAAGCAGTGGATTACTCGGCGCAAACAGCATACAACACAATACAACTAACGCCCACACATACACTACACAAGCACACGCTTCCACATACACTCCACCACACACACACACACAGAGAGTAACATATTATTCACGTAACTTTTATTAAAAGTGAGCTTAGCTCGTTTTGTAACTCGTTCAACTAATTGCCATAATCTGTTTTGTAAAAGACACTTTTTTAATAATGTTCGATCCGGTTTTGTGTGCTTTGTTTTTACACAACTAATCGGCTTAGTAGCGCAACTACTGGGCGAGAGGAAATCCAACAGTTATGCAAAGTTGCGCTGGTATATCCATTAACTTCTTTCGGGTGATGTGCCTTTCCGCTTCAATGTTTTTTCCCCATTAGGGACTACAACACGTTGCCCCACATGGAGTTAACTCGCAGTTGTTGGTAAAAATTTCTCTACCCACATAATAATTGATTAAAAAGGACCACCCGCTGGCTTTTTAATTGGAATCCTTTTGCATCATCATCTGTGAGAGATAGAGAGAGAGAGAGAGTGGAACATGTCCTTGCAATAGCATAACTTATTCATACGCCATGTGGACACGTGTCCACTGCCTGACTGCAGTTAATACAACAATGCAGGCAATATGTTGCAGCCTCGCTTATTAATTGCTTGATGATCCAGGGCACATACTCTGTGACAAGACTTCAATGAGGACTCTGTGCTGACATTTGTCTGCATGTGCTTGCTATTCTTGCTGTTCGCCAGTCTCAATGTTGAACAGCAGTTTCACTATTGCCATTTAGCTTGCACTTGACTTGCACGAAGCTTCGAATTTTCTCTTTAATGCTCTGTAAATGGAGAAATGTGGCAAAGGGGTATTTATGTTGTTGAAATATTTGCACCAGACACAGATAAACAACATCGTCGGGCTTATGGAATATATATGTGCCTAATAGACATTAAAAACTCTGTGTGTCAATTAAAACTTGTTATAGATTGAATAGGGAAATACGATATGTGTAGTCTGGTGTAAGGTTTCTGTATAATTTGGTATATATTTCACATCGTTGAATATACAATTATTGTAGAATTGAGACAAAAAAAATTAATCTCATTTTTGTAAATTTTGAAATTTTAAAATAAATTGTAATCATTAATTTAACTGCACCAATATTGTTGATATTGTTTAAATAGTTTAATGAGTAAAGTTAAAATACTAATTCATTGGTAAGAGACTAATCAGTAAAATAATTTATGCACATATAATTATTTAAATTAATATACACCTCTGTGGATTTCAGTACAGGGCATCTGTTAGTCGCACACACTGCTCCATCCGACATGTTCTGCTTCGATTTTCTTACACGCACACAGAGACGCACACGCATTGACACCCAGACAACACACACACACACACACACACGCACACAGCACGCACACCTCACACACACACACACACACACCGCACACATATGAGAAACATTTTTCATCAGTTTCCGTAAACTTTTTGGCTCAGCTTTTCCGACAGTTTTGTCGAGCTGCTGTTGTAGGCTGTTCGCCTGGTACTTGAATTTTTAAATTTCTGCCATTTTTTTGAGATTTTTATTTATTTTTGTTGTCATTTTGTTTGGTATCTCCTCCTCTTATACGGCAAGAGACGGCAGACACCCAGAACGTATCGTGGCCACATGTTGCAGTGGGGGTGCCACAGTGCGTATGATTGATGTAGCCAGCAACTGTTCGCATATGTTTTATTAAGTTATTGAAAGCTGGGCGTGGCCCACTTGCCCGCAGACACACCCATACACCCATACACTCACACACCCACAAGCGAATGACGTTTGCATTTATCATGCTGAGCTTATCTTGAACGTTATTCGGCTGCAGTTTCTGTGATTTATGCCAATTCGCAGCCACTCAAGTTGCTTTTAATTATGAGAAATTGAGCGCTTCACTGAGCTCAGGCTGACTGAAATCCGTTGAGGCGCCACTTAACACAATTTATGGTCATTTTTGCATAACAAAGGCCGACATAACAAATGGCCAAAACTAACAAGTGCCTCGCGTAGATTTTGTGCCAGACAGCACTCCATAGAATTTTAGTGTGGAACGGGAATTGTTTTCTTTTTTTTTGTTGAATTGTAATTTAAGTCAAAGCCAGTTGCCTGATAATTGAGTTTTCACGGTTTCGCTTTGTGGTTTGCAGTAGAGACTTTTAGTGGATGCACTGCGGCAGAAGTCGAGTTGCACCAGTTGACAAGCGATGAACTCGTCGAGTGCCAAACAAATTGAGAATAAAAACCTGGAAAATGCATTTTAATTCATTCACTCTGCAGTATTAATATTTTTTCTTAGAGCAGAATAGCAGATGTCATATAATGCTTTTTTTTGCTGCTGATAAAAAATGGAATGCACTAGAAAGTAGAAAGTAGCTTAACTGATACCAGTTGCCCGATGAAGAATGGATGGTGGGTTTATGGTGAGTAAAAGTAGCATAACAATATATTAGCTTTGAAGTTGAATGTTATCTTTTTATTGTGCAGCTTTTTCCACCTTTGCAAGTGACTTTCGACAATCGCTTGATTTACATAAATGTATATAAGATAGCAGCTGCTTTTTTCCCAACCAATCAAAATGAAAGTCACACAGTCCTCTTCAATTTCACTCACTGCATTCCTTTTACTCTCCAAAGTATTTGACTGTGTTATCTGTAAATGCACTTAGTCGTAAGCTGCCATCAATATAAGTGATGTGTGTGATAAGGAAATGCCTTAAGGATACCAGTTGCGAGAAAGCTCTTTCTATTGTGTTGATTTCTTGTTGAATGGACGGTTCCTTCGGATTCACTCTTAGCACCAAGCAAATATAATAATATATATATAAAAATAATAATAATTACAAATATCAATATAATCATTACCTTTTCATAATGTGTGTATAAAAGCTATAAATATAAATAAATATCTGACCAACCCCAAAAATTCCATAAGAAATGTGTATTGTATTTTAGATAATTTATTCGTATTGTTTGTATCACTAGAAATTTAGAGCGCTTACAATCAAATAATGGACACACAGTGTATCCTGAGATATAGAAATATTTAAATACAATTTACGAGCTAAGTGTATTCGCTCTAGGTCCTTAAAAAGATGTTGTTGTATTTTATTTGGTTTTAGCCTGAACGAATGCGGCATTTAAAAACTGGCTTAGTTTATAATACAACTTGACAATGATAAACACTATGAATAGATTAATTTCATTTGCATTTTAATTGCTAATCCAACCAAGCAATGGGGCTTCTTAGAAAATCACAATGAGATCACCGCTAAATACGGCGATGAGCGGATTCCGATGGGTTCTACGAGCGACGGCCGAAGAGCTTGAAGTGCGTCTTCCAGCAGCTTGGCCATCATAGCTGCTCGTTGCCAATGTGCGTGGTATCCGTGGGCAGCGAATGCGTCTACAGATATACATATATATATAAATATATATTTATACATACACATATTTATAGGGAAAGTGTTTGGGGTGATGGGAGGTAAGTTCGAGTCTTATGTAATGCTTGCTATGTGCTTACCTGCAGCGCCTTGCGCTTGTGATGCATCGATGAGTTGGATGATGACTTTCCCTTGCCTTTCTTCCAAGAGCAGAGCAGCAGCTCCTTCATGCCCTTGCGAAAATTGCGACTGAGGAACGCGTACAGCAGAGGATTAACCCCCGAATTGAAGTACGTGACCAGAAAAGTGAGAGGCGTTAGCAGCGCATTAAAATTGGAATCACCGCGATACGAACGTGACCTGTAAGTATATAAAAATTATTTGTGCATATCAACTATGTTTTAGACATATTTATATAGTTAATGCAACACTTTAATTTAAATAACTCCCGCAAATAGCTGCTTAACCAACTTGACTACTGCTGTTATAATATGCCCCTTCTTACAGCTCTCAAAAGTTTTGTTTCAGCATTGCTTCAACAACATCTTAGTTTTACAAGATCCAAAGTTTTAGTCAAGTTTATCTAGAGCCGCCTATATTTTTAGCAACTGTCTCCTAACTGTTGGCACCACTCACAAGGTATATTTGAATAGATTTTTATCTTTGCTGAAGCTGCTTGCAGTGACAAGAGAGCAAAGTTTTTTCGGCGTCTTCAAGTGGACAGGCAGAGTTTGTTAAGTTTTGCAAACACAACAGTTCTTAAAACAGCCGACAGACTAGTGAATACCCTTGTATTTGGGGAGTTATTTATTTTTGAAATTATTAAGAAAATACAAAACTAAATGCTTAAATAAATAAAATAAATATTATTTCCAAGCTCTTAAGCTTCATTTGGGTGAAAATACAAGCTCTTGGTTAAGAAATAATTAGTATTAAAATAAGATGAAGGCTTTGTGAGTCTAAGTAATTATTTAATATATGTTATAGAATAATTGATTGATTTTTATTCATATAAAATAATATTAAAATTGGTTCAAGTGGAAACGTTGTAGAACAGAAACAATCTTGAGAAAAAGAAATTCAAATCAAATTGAACATTACTTTTTAAGATTAAAGATGTTTATGTATATTTTATATCATGAACACCCAAATACAGGGTATCTTCTAATCACTTGCAAGTTTAGTTTCCAAAGTGGACCAACACAAACTTTAAGCAAACTCTCCAAATGTATTTTTTTGCTTCATTGTTTGTCAGTTGACAATTTACGCTGCACTCTACACCTAGGAATAAAAATAGAGGTGTATTAAGGGGCGTGGTCGGCTGCTTGGCATTGTCAGAAGCTCTTAGCCCTTATTGTTGTTGTTTGCCAAGTGGCATTTACAATTGACTTGCAAATTTTAAAGTCAAGTACGAAATGGGTCTAATTTGGCACCCCAAGCAGCACCTCCCATGAATGACCAGCAGATGTCACCGCATGGGGTGACCATTTGGTGACCCTGGGCAATCTAAATAATATCCCGGCATTAAGCACGGTTTTAATGGACGAGCAACTCAATCAGCTGCCAGCTGTGTGTTGACTAGCGAAAGCGTCGCCTAGCCTTGCCAAATGCTTTCTTGGCTAATAACGAGCACGTGCCACATAATGCGCCGCATGTTATTATCTATTATCATTTAATTTATCTATGCAAATTTACCGTGCAATAACTGAAAGTATGAGTATTGGAAGTGGCTACACGTGGCACCATTGAATGCCCCTAACGACACAATCCCATAATGGTTATTGAGGCTGCTTTGCTCAATTGACCAGAAGTAACTGAATATAGTCATCACATCTTGGTACATGAAGATAATCAGAAGATTTTAAAAGTGTCTTCTAAGAAACAGTTATAAACAGAAAATGGAAATTTGAACTTCTCCATACACTAAAAAAAGTTCTTTTAGAAATGAAATAACAGTACATATGGTTAAATCTAATACAGTACTCTCAATTTTATAAGTGACAGATATGCGCTTGATAAGCTTTTAAATAGTTGTTCCGTTGAATTGTATAATAGTTCCACTTAATTTATTAACATTATTTTGTTATTGTATAAAAATATCTGAAAGAATTCCAATAAATCAATCAAAAATTTAAGATGACCATTTATTATTATAACTGAATCAACCATGTGCTTCTTTTCATATATACAAAATAATAAACTCAACTTCTGGTCATTATTTTTGGTCATTATATTGTTGTTGATTGTTTTTTTAAGATTTACAGCCTCGCCGCTTTGCTTCACGGTGGCAAGGCAATTTCTCGAAAAACATAGTATTTAATGCATATATATATATATATGCAGAATACTGAATAATAATTTAAATGAATGTGGCGCAAAATAGCTGAAATTCATTTTTCGCCCGAATTTGTATTCGTACATTTTACAACATTTTTACGAGCATGAGAAATTTATATTTTGGGCTTTTGCGGTCACTGGAACGCGTCTAAATAATATTTATTTTTGCGTGCAGCAGTTAGGCAATGTACAAAATTCCAGCTAGAATTCTCGTTACTCGCTTGTCAGCCAAAATAATTGAGATTTATCTTGAGTTGGCCTGTCGGAAACATGCTTTGATAAATGTTTACTTCGTGTCATTTTCCATATAGATTTCACATTATATTTTCATTTATTTCACTTATTTGTGTGCGACTTTAAAGCCTTGGCAGTAAAGTCTGTGGGCGTTAAACGGTTTGTTTCGAATCATTTGGCTAGCTTTCACGATATTGCTGTCCAGCCAATCACCGATCCATTGGCAATTGGATCCCGCACTCAAACGACCATAAGCTGTCATATAATGGAAAAATCAAACAAGCCCCACAGAACACGAAAGACCAATAGTACAATATAAAAGCGAGGGGCGAGCACGAAATTGAAATGCTTGAATAGAATGGCACAATGTCAAAGAAAAAGCCAGACAAAAACAATAACACATACATCTCGTGCAGGCCATTGGCAGAGTGGCGTGGTGTTTGTGTGTGGGCAGCAGAAATAGGAGCATCCATAAAAAGAAGACACACGGAAACCTTCATTTTTTATATTTTGTCACCTCTGACTGCGATGTGCACATTTCTTTTTGTTCAGTAATTGTTGCTGGTGACATAAATCGCCAGCAAGTTTCGAGCTGATCACACAAATTCCCCCAATTCACACACATAATTCAAACTGAATGCTCAAATATTCGATTAAAAAACATATTTTTATTTGCCGAAATATTTCAAATTTGATGGACGGCACGTCACAGGCAAAAACTACAAACAAAAACTAAACAGGCAAAAACGAAATTGGTTCAGAATTTGACTGGCTGCAGCCAGATTCAGTGTCAACTGGTCGATTTTGGCAGACCAAAAAATACTTAAAACTCTTTAGGAAATTTAATGCGTTTTTACACAAAATAAAATGATAACATTTTTTTATAAATATTATTCTAGAATCAGTAATATTTATATAGCTAAGAGATTCATTTTTGGTAAAAGTCAAAAATTTAATGTGATTTTAACTTCAGATTCTGATTTATTATTCTTATTTTTTTGATAAATATTTAATAAAGGAATTCGTGTAATAATATATAAAGTTAGTTCCTAGTAATATATATAATAATAGTTTCGTATTCCGCTGGGAAATTTCGTGATTTTAGTGAGGTTGTAAGATGATAAGTTTATACTTAGAAGGATATCTGAAGTGTAGTCGAATCATATAACAAAAATGGGCAAGGCGTAAAGGAAAACCGATTAAAACCCAGTTGTGTATACATCAATTAAGGCAGCAGGTTGGCAATCAGTCTTGGCTCCCTCCAATTGACTATTAGGTTGAAGAAGTACGAGAATTATTTATGGCACGACAGATGGGCACACGCTATATGCAAATGACTGTCACCATAAAAAACCGAAAAGTATGAGGGATGTAGCTGGAGAGGGGGATATGGGGAGAGGGGTGAGGGGAGGATGACAAGGGAAGTTGTCGCGCAACTGTAGTACTCACCAGTATTGCCACATTTTGCGCGCATGATATGGCAGATTGCAGAGCGCGAATGTCAGCACAAATATTATCAGCATGCGGACCACGCCTCTACGAGCCCGTAACACATTGCTCGATGAATGCGACATGTGTGCGGCACCACCAGCACCGCCTCCACCACCGCCTCCAGCAGCACCACCACCGTTGCCCTGCCGTTGATTGTGCGTGTGGAGTGATGATAGAAGCTCGTTTTGCGACAGGCACTAACAATGGGACGATCCGACTCCAGTGAGACCTGCATGAGTAATGAATATCTCTTAACATTGGGCATATATATGAACCGTTTTTACTGTGGAAGCACTTGGCTCTGGTACTGCGGCTTAATGACTGACTACCACACATACCCACCTTGCAATTATCAAGCTAATTTTTTGGCAAGTGTGTCGTGTTATTGTTATTGTCATGTGGATAGTAGAGAAGGCAAACCAAAATTTGATGTTGTTATTGTTGTGGGGGGAAAGAATACCAAATAAAAGAAATAGGAGAGAGAAAATTTAAACAAAAAGACAGTTAAGCAGTTAGCTTTGGATCAAAGTCATAAATTAAGTATATTAAGTAATATATTCTATTTAGATAAGTATACAGATATATTTGGGAATTTTAAAACTAAGCTAGTTATCAATGTTAAAATAAGTTAAATAAGGTTGCTGAAAATCGTTGATATTAACGATAACTGTTTAATAATATATAATCGGAGTTCTAGTTTTAAATAAAGCAACCAAACAAATATATGTTCTTTGACACTGCCTAGAGATTATTGTTGAATATTTATTTATTACAAACAAGTATTATTTATTTATAGTATTTTAAGTATTATTCTGATTAATTTGTCCGCAAGGGACATAAAAATAGATTCTATTGTTGTCTGCTTTTCCACTCCACCTAACTTAAATTAAACTTTGCCTACTCCATCAGCCCCTGCTCGTTGCTGTGCAACCAATTAATGTACATAAATCATTGGATTACCAAGTAGATATTGACATGGCAACTGCCGAAGTCCTTTCACATTTATCATTGGACTGAATTTGATGGATGACCCATAACGAAGTTTGATTGTTGTGGATGAACGTATAATCATTTATCTACTTGGCCCTTTTCTCGCCAATAATGCCAACTGGCTGGACAGGAGTGCCAATGATATTAAGTAAGTAGCAAGCTAAATTATTGCACATACGCCACGTTCTCCGTGGGTATAATAATGCAGTTGGTCAAACTAGTTCATTTGTCAGTGGTTTATTTAACTTTCGGCACACAAAACTGCTGAAAAGCTGCAAACTTGTAGCCCCCACGCTCACTGATACCCTTAATTCACTTTGACACCTGCTGCAACCAGGTATCCTCGCATCCTCACATCCTGGCATCCTTGCTTCCGCCTCTCAGTCAGTGGCAAGTTGGCAAGCAAGTTGGTCCAAGTTGGCCGATACGCAATTTTAGTTGAAGCTTGCCCTAGCTTCCGGTCAACTTCGGCAAATATTAACTATTATGGGTAACAGCGAACTACTTACTACGAAGTGAAAGCAAAACGAGCACTCCAAATTTGTAGCTAATGCATTTTAAGCTAGGAGCTTCGAGTAAATTGAGCATTTAAGTAAAAACTGTATCAGGTACGCACAACCTTTGTAAATATGAACTGTTTTTAGCAACAGCGAACTGCTTACTTATTAAAACTGTCAGCAGCTGAAACACCTAAAGTTGTCCCAACAACGTTCAACTTAAACAGAAAGCCAAAAGAGCGCTTCAAATTTGTTGCAAATGTATTTTAAAGCTTTTAATATTCAAAAACTTTTTAGTTTTGCTTGACATTTCAAATTGCCAAACAACGTGACAAATTTTGGACAGTCTAACATCAAATTGCTAAATTTTAGATTGTTAAATGAAATATTTATAATGTTTTTAAATTGGGGAATTAGATGTCTTTGTATGTCCCAAAATATTCTGCGATATAACTTTTGCAATGCATAAATTTAAATTAAATTTCGATCGCACTTAAAAGTAGCTGGTTAAATTACAAATTAGTTAAAAATGTTGACCTATCTAGAATAACAATATCTATGATAATTCCGTTTTCTATTCAATTCAAGTGTTGCATCGAATTAACATTGTATTCCCGAGTCATGTCATTTCATTTAATGTTTATTGGAGGTAATTATGAATAGTTGTTCTCTAGCTCGCTCCATTGGCATCTATATAGATATACATATGCTCGGGGGCATCGTTTTGCTTGCCGGGCATACAGGATATGGCAAAGTTTATTACATGCCGGTGGGCAGTTTTTGAACTCACCTGACTCTCGGTGATGCTGACGCCACGCTTTTCATATTTACTGCTTTGTTTACGTGACAAGGATGTGGAGCTGCTGCCGGAAGCGAGAGACGATGCTCCTGGTGCAGCCCCAGTGGTCGTTGACGCGGGCAGCTGCTGGTGGAGTTGAAGGTGGTGCGCGTGTGGATGCGGATGTGTGGCGTGATGATGATGATGATGGTGGTGTTGGTACATGCTGTTGTGCAGACTCATACTGTTCTCCTGGCCGGGCGGATGCGGTTGTTGTTGTGTCACATGCGGACTCAGGCCCCTCGAGCTGCGCCACAAGGCGATGGCTATTTTGCTGTACAGCACCTGGCAGAGCAAATGCGTAAATCGTTTTACAATACAAATAATTAAATCTCAAGTAATCTACAAAATATAAAAATAATTATTGAAATGCTGAATTCCATTTAGCGTGCCTTGTTTCACGGACTAGAAACAGTTCTGTTTGATAGAAAATCACGCTACATTTGAATCACATTTCAATGTTTGCCTAACATGTGGAATTTGGGCTGATGCCAAGCTCTTAAATGGGAAGGAACGCTAAGGCAATTCATTTAAGGAATAACAGTAACAATAATAATAATAACTTTCAATGGTGATTTTATAAAATATGTTTTTATTATTATTACTGTTAATAATAATATTATGATTTTTAATATTGAGTAAAAGACTCTTTGACAATTTTTATATATATATTCTTTTGATAGAAAATGAGGACTTCACAATTCGAAAACCTTATAGATATCAAATTAGCACAGCATTAACAATAGAATTATTGGGAAAATATTATTATAGGGTCTATTAATATTCATTTCAATTTTATAATTTTAATTCTTTATGTTACATAGACATGTGTAAATAATTATTTATTTAATTTACTTTTAAATACTCTTATTATCATTAAATATACTCACCGTCATGACCAGCAGGGGCATCACATAGAGCAGCACAAAATTAATCATGTCGAGCAATTTAGAATTGAACATTTCTCGATCGAGCACACAGATCTCCTCCTCCTGACCATCCTCGGTGTGAATGTTCTTGATAGTTTTGCTGAAAACGAACTTGGGCGTTGAGTAGACAGCCGATGTTATCCACACGGTGACAATGACCATCTGTAAGAATTAACTTCTCGATTAGACGATTCTTTCCTAACACGCAAACAATTTGTCTAATTGATGGCGAACAAACAGCACCATAAATTGTCATGCACAACAGCCATTTAGATGTCTTCATGTCTGGTGTTTAATTGCAGCTATTAACATCAACAAACGCATATTTAGTTGTAAATAGCTTCATTGGCCCAACTGCAGGCATTCATGGGTAATTTTATCTGACAGAATGAGTCAATATATATGCTTGAGCCCAGAACCAAACATACAGACAGAGTCATATCAGTGTATGCTTCCTAAAATGATAATTAGGGCGTTTCATCTCGCCTCGCCCCACACGTGGCTCATTCGAAAAAGTTTTACTTTCAGAAAAGTTCTTGCCTGCCATGGCTTATTAAGCCCTTTGGCTTGCTCGCACTGCGGCAACTTTTTTGGGCTCTCTTTAATAAGTTTCATTAGCGTGCAAATTGCGGTCAAAATTAATGGAAAAGTTATTTGAATTAATGTATTCGAATTGTGGCTGCCAAAATTAATGAACTGCGAAAAATCTTTCCTTATTTCTCAATGCAAATTAAATAATTTTCTTAAGCAAAAATTTCATACACTTGCACAGCAGTATATGTCTTGATCGGAAATAGCTCGAATAAACTCTGTAATAACGTTTACTATTTAACTCATAATATTTTCACAAAATATTTTAGCAAAACATAACATTTCCAAAGAAAAATTATAATGACGCATACACCTTATTTACATATACTTTTGTTTACATTCTTTGCACTTTTTTTTCCACTTCTAGCCTTTTGCGCTTTTGTAATAAAGTTCATCTTAACTTAGTTTTTGAGGAACTTTACGCAATTTTTGTTAAATAATCCATCACAAATTTCATCGCTGACGTGACTCAAACAGTAAGAATAAGCTTTCCGACAAATCATTAAATTCGGTTCACTCGAATAATTATTTATAGTGCATTCGTTTCGTTTTGTCAACAAACATTATTAGGTGGTAATAAAAATCAATAATGCCGTGTCTGGTCACTAAAGAGATACCCTGTGCCTAGGCTACAATAGGCAACTCCTCTAGCCTTTCTTTGTCTAAAAAACTGGAGCTCAAAATCGATTTAGCAGGTGTTATGGCCAATAAAAGTAACTTACCCTTAGGCGTGCCGCAGTTAAGATTTGCTTGCAGGTTATTGGATGCACAATGGCAAAGTAACGCTCCATGCAGATGACGACCAGAATGAAAATGGATGCCGTATAGCTGAGAGAGTGCACAAATTGATACATGCGACAGAGGAATTCGCCGAAGACCCAACTGCAAATAATGTGGATATATTAAAAATTCACATACTCAAATGAATAACAATTTGTTTTTATCTTGAAAGTTCGAAACAGTATTTATTGTAAACAAGCACAATTTGGCACCACAAATTTTGATTACGTTGCCATACCCAAAAATCGTAGGGAGGGAGGAAGGAACCTATATAAGCTCTCACGACGACGAAACACATAAAATATTATGACACGCCCACCGTAAACTAATGCCGCATTAAGGTGTCATTTGTTGCCAGAGATTTTCTTCGTTTTATTGTTGCGAAATTTCAGCCTTAGGCTCATTGAGCTTGTGTATTAACACGTAATTCTATTTTGCACGGCCTGCGACTTGAGGTCGCCGGAGAGGGCGTATGTGATTGGGCGTGATCTGAGGAAAGAGGAGATTGTTGTGCTTTCGTTGGTTGATTGTAAGTGAAATAGATTTATACGTTGCCTTCTTTGTGGACCGAAGTACTAAAAATTATTTCTCTTGAGTCTCTTATACAGCTGAAGGGCATAAAAAATGTTCTGGTACTTAAACATGCATTAGACTTGAAAGTTTTCGTATTTTTAATACGTGAGCAAAGGCAAAATTGTAGTGTGGTCCATCTACGACTGAAATCCAATTTAAGGCATTAATCATTTTGAAATGCTGACTTTTGGCGTGTCAACGAACTAATACTCCTATCAGTATAAGTTACATCCAGAACACTTCATTAGAAATGTGATACGAGAAGATGTTTATGTATTTATATATTCGATAACAAAATATTGGTATGCAAATTAAATATGCTAATAGCCTGCATTAACCTTTTTAAACATTCGACTCCATTTTTCCACACACTCTGGGAATTTCACATACTTTTCCATTTGGTTTTTAACAATACGGGGGTCGTCCACAGAATGTGGTCAACTTGTGTATAAATTGATGAGATTAGGTGCCTAAGGATTGTCATTTTCATAAGAGTGACAATTGAGTGACATTTTCTGGGCAAATTTATTCAGTCGAAACCGACCTTTAATTAGAGAAATTAACATAAAATGTAAATAATTGAGAGGATTTTAAATATGCACAAAATAAGATTGCCAATCATTGGAAAATTTCCAAATAATACCAATTTATGCGAAAGCGATATGTGCAGATTTTATATATATATTTTACAGTGCTCAATAAACCCAAGTTAATGAAATTTATTGCTTTGATTTCTATACCAAATTTAATTTGGTAGAAAATGAAATGAATGTCATTATTATGATAAATATATATACATTCGCAGGTATTGTTTATTATTTGATTTCAACTGATTATTGACTTATTCACCTAGAGCGCAAACGAGCGTGTAACACGAAATAGCAAAATAACAACTACATAAAAAAGTGAACCGAAAGCAAATATAAAAAAGAAATAAACCAGAATGCACTCGCCAAGAGAGAGCGAAAGATCGACTGGCGGATACCCTGCAGTCTGACATGGGTGCTTATCAACATAAATTTTGTTATAATAATTTGGTTTTGCGATTAATTACAAACTAATTTTGGTATTTGGGTTAAATTTGGAAATCTCTTTTGAACTTGTTATATTCATTTCATCATAGAGGCTATCAGAAATATATAAATATATTTAAGTATAATTATAAAGTCAGCAAACCAAGAAATATTTTTTAATATTTTATTTTTCGCTTCGACTTGAATAATTTGCTGCATCAGATTATTTTTTTTCAATTTTAAAATATAACACAAAGAATATTAAATTTGTGTAGTTTTTAAACTTTTAGCAGAATTCAACGAACACAGATAGAAATTGTTTGCTAGAGCAAAAAACAAATCAAAATCTATCCACTATGCTTTGTTGGCTTGAAAATAATCGAATCATTGTAAAATGCGAATAATAAATGTCCAGCATAGGCTAAGCTGAGCGTTACTAATACGCCATGTTGTGTGGCATTAACAACAAAGGCAAGCGACAAAGTGAGCAGTATACGTGCCTTGCCAACTGACATCAGGTGCATATTATATGTAGCCTGCGTATTTTGCGAGTTGTGTATGGTAAACAGTCGAAGGACACTATGCAGCGATTGTGTCCAAGGCAGACTTAAAAGAAAAGGCTCCAGCTGTTTCAAACTGTTTGTCAACAGACTTTTAATGGCGTTTATTTATTACAATTTTACAATTTAAGATATGTGCATTATTTCCACTCGTACAAATATGCTATAAGCAATTTATTTAATCAAGATCGCAAGTGATAAATGTCTTAAGTTTTCAACAAACAGCTCATATTTTCAATTGTTGTGCTGATCCCTCTACTTATCCAATTTCCAAGTAGTGATTTTTGTGCACGTGCTGCACAGACAAACAAACAAACGCACAAATGTGTGTTGCACAAGTATCATTTCTTTTGTTGTCCAGATAGCTTGGGAATTTCTTCGAGCAAAAGCCGCATAAGTATTACGTTACAACAAGAAAGAACGTCTGTCTTATGCACGTCAAGCTGCCAACATCTACATTTTGTTTCGGACACTGATATACGACTGATACACGACTAGCTGCGAACTGAATATTCCACATTTGTGTAAATATATTTTGGTGAAGAAAAAGTGACATGTATGTCTTTGCTCATCACGATATCTCTCAAGTGCAGATAAATGCCAGCTTCAACAAGACAGCTCTAAACATGGGAGAGTGCTGCATATTTACAAAAAAAAAAAAAAACAAAGGACAGGCAGACTATATGCAGTCGCCTAAGGATACCAATTAAAAGCTTATACACCTTATTAGGTCAGATACGTTTTAAACTTGCTACCAAATTATAATACCGCTTAAGGGTATATGGAGGCAGAAATTATGTTAGATATGTAAGTTCTGTCATGCATAGCAGACACGTTAGTTAAAACAAACTTGGTTGGCTTACCACTTACCTGTCTATGAGATAAATGGACAGATTCTGCATTACACAAAGAGACCAACACAAAAGTCGGCAAATGCCAAGTTGGCCAAGAAAAAATTTGTTATGGAGCGCAGACGACGCGACAGAGTGACCACCAGTATAACAAGTAGATTGCCTGAAAGAAGATGAAAAACAGATATCAAAATGTCAATTAAATTTTTTGAAACAAATGCAAAACAAAAGCAGCAGTCAACTGGGAGATATTAAAAATGTTAACAAAATATTTTGGCAAGCCAGTCCTCTATCCACCTCTGTCTCTCTCTTTCCCCCTCATTCATAGTAGACAAAAAACTCTTACTCGACGCCAGCTTGTCTGCCTGCAGTGGGGGCAACAACTTTCAACAGCCAGTGTATATTTTGTATGACAATTTTTGACGCTTTCCCTCGACGTTTGGCTAAATGTTGCGTTGAAAGTTTATTTTAATTAGGAGCTTTTCCTGTTTCCCCAACTCATCTCTCGTTGTCTTCTTCTTACAATGTGTGTGGATGTGTGCGTTACCATCTCGGTGTCTGTTAGCCTTAATTAAATGAAAGCCCTGGCAAGTGGATATAAGTGACAGCAGCTAAGGGCCTATGAAGTGCGACCAACATCCAAATAGAATGCACAATGAGCTAAGCTAATAGCCCAGATGTCCAACTTTGTCAGACTCACTGAAATATTTCCATATGGTGTGAAAAGGTCTGTGTTTTAGCTCATGATAAATGCTAATGCAAGAGAAAGACATAAAGTGTTATACTACGTGATACCCTGCACTTTGTGGTAATAGCGCGAAACTATATACTTCATAGTTTCTGTATCTGTTATTGTTATTAATTTGCTTGCTTCAATTTTTTGTGCTTCATTAAAACTTTCAGTCTAGTATTTAAACTGACTTTCTGTTTTTTGTAGAAAACAATTCGATCTCGAAAACTGAAAATCTTTAGTGCCTGATCGTTATAAAATAGAAAAATAATTATATCCCATATATTACGATTTCAAGGAAGCTATAAAAAATAGTATATAGGATATATAAATTATATATACCAACTGTAACATTCAGTAACTTAACTTAATCATTTCCTTTCTTTCCCATTACAGAGTGACAGAATATTATCATCATCACCAAAAACAAATTGTGTGATTATGGTCAAATCTTGTTTAAGTTCATGTCAGACTGATAAATGATTTGGGTGGGATAAAATACTTACCAAAGTCTAAAAATATAAAAAAATATTTAAAAAATATATAGATTATTTTAATAAAATTACATAAATAGCTTACACTATATATATAGATATAGAATAAATTAAATTTCTCTCAAAGCTGCAGCTTGTAAAATTATATTGTATTTAAGAACCAAAAAAAGGCCTTATTATTTCAGTCACATATTTGAACAACTGAAAAATTGGCAAAAGTGAAACTTTTGCAACACATGTAACAAAAGCGGATCTCCGGCATGGTTTTTATTAGTCAGTACTCCACTTTTGGAAAACCCTTCTGAAGCGGGGCCCTCAACCTTGAGAACTTTCTGCTCTGCTTTGTTCCGTTCTGAGTTCACAATTGTTTGAAGTAATTAAAAAAGTTTGTGCTGAAAAAATTGTTTTTATCTTGTCATGTGTGTGCCTGCAAACAATACACACATGTATATTTGAGGATAAAATTAAAAAACAAAATCATAAATAAAATATTTTGGTGCCTTTTTTTTTTTGTTGGGTAATGCATAAATTGTGGAAAATTTATGCGCTTTTGTCTGAGCTCTAATTAATGTTTTGGGTTATTACCTAGCAACAGCAGCGTGTGTTTTCGATAGTTGCGAATTGTTCAAAATGTGCACAACAATTTTTGTACTTTTTGTGTATTTGAAAGTATGCCAGACCGCAATGTGTACAAGCCGAGCAAGAGCCATGGCGTGTGTGAAAGAGAAATCGACTGTAATATACCAATAATAGATATAAATAAAGTATTTTGCAGGACATTTTTACATGCAGTTGTTGGCTTGCATGCTTAAAGCAAATGGAACGGAAATTAATTCCGAATGCAATTATTTATATAACATATTGTTATTTAATATCTACTTCGCACCCATTAAATAGCTTTAAAGCTCAGTTAGCCTTGGGCTTATTTATTCATTGTAAGCCTTAACCGCAGTCACCAACATTTTACCATGGCCTTCGCCTGGGGCTTCGGATTTCAGCCGACTCTGCCAGCAATTTTTGGCCAAAAGCGTTTGGGGCTATAAAGTTTATTTTCATAGGTTGAAATTCGCTTTGCTGGTAGCGGTTTTATATTGAAGCAGATAAGAGCAGGATAGGCAGGATCAATCCCCTCATGAGTATATTGTAAACCTTAGAAAACTTTTAAATATAATGTGTGAAAGCTGGTTAGATTAAAAGATATACCACAAAAAATGTCATCATCCCCCATTGATAAATGCTGGCTACACGCTGTGTGCATGTGGGCTAAGTGTTTTTAAGGTGGTTAAAACCTTTTGGGATTGTAACTCTGTAACTAAACCAAATTCTTAAGGTACAATTCATGACAAAGAGAGATATATGAATATAAAGAAAGAAACAAAGAGCCGTAGGATAAGTAGACTGTTCGCAAGGTAATGGTTTTTTCTTGTATAACATAGAATAATCCTCTGCTTAATGACCCTAGTCAACCGAAATAAAAATAATTTAATTCATATAAAAAAGAACGCCCACAGGAGAAGTAAATCAAGCAGTTCTCAAGAAAAATAAATATTTGAGTTATAAAAATAATTTCTGTTCGACGATTGTAAAGGTGTATTTTTTGACATTTAATACATCATTGTCTTATATATATATATGATAAATATATAGCTAAATATATAAATAAATGAATTATTAGAGACACTGTTTGTTGAGTACAAATAACTACTACAGTTAAGTAATTTATCTGGAAAATATATTTCGGTGTTATGATCAAAACATTTATCCGAGGTAAAAACTGGTGAAAATAAACTATATTGATGAAATTTGTTGGAGCAAAATGAGATAAGCCTAAGGATTTAAAAACTCCGCAAGGGCAGTTTCAAATAATTGCATTAATTAGTCAATGTATACTTGCTTAATCTGATCTTAATTAATATGATTCGCAGCTTACTATGTAGCTGGTATTAATTACATTTGTTGCCTTCAGAAATTGTCTCATAAAACAAAAGCAAAATGATTTCGAAAACATTCAGGAATTGGTCTATGAGTTAGCAAGGAGGCCTAGTAAAAACATGCTAAACACTGGGCAATAAAATTTTGCAAGTTGCAGTTGTTGTTGGCGTTTGTTTTGGTGGTGTTTGTGTTGCGATGACACGGTACTTTATTATCCTTTGGCTGTGGATGTTTTACATAAGCAGGCGGAGACAGTTTTCCCTTGTGGGTGGATGCGTGTGTGTTTTTCCATTTGTCACTAATTGCTTCAGAACAGGACAGCCATTTACAGCACTCGGCGCTTCGGCAACCACAACTCTTAATTTAATGACATAGCTTTTAGTATTAAGCTTATCTGAATCAACTTGCAATTTAAATAAACACGAAAACACCAAGCATGACTTCCCTGAAGGAAAGCCGGACATTCAATACACTAAATCATATATTTGATAAAGTAAAAATGTACACCAACATTTAGATAGAAAGATAGTTCGAAAGGACAGAAAAGCAACCCGACAATATATTATAAATCTTTCATAATTGAAAATAAAATCGTATCTTGTTGTCAGCTGTTAAGAAATTATGCAACCCCAAAGAACATTTTCAACCAAAATAATAAACTTCAAATAATCTACAAAACAGATTCATATGGAAACAGAATAAACAAACTTTATCAGATTTTAAATGCGGGTTACTCGTTGAGAGAGTCTTGAATGTATTTTTTTTTTACATTTGTGTTAAGAGAATTGATTACAAAGAACACTAAATGCTATGTGAAACTCTATGGCAAATAGTTCGAGAAGCAGCAATGAATTCGTAAGCCACACAAACCGCATAGCAACAACTTCCGACTTGTAAACTAAAAGGAACCGCAAAAGCCACAAGCTGAAAGTCGGTCAATCGGTCAGGCCACAAAAGTGTCCCTTATCCTTAGCCATATCAGTTGCCATTTTTAACGGATAGCAGCAGCTTTGAGTAATTGGCAAGTGTACACTTAACAGAGACACCAAACAGAAGAGAAGTGAAAAAAGGAAACCGCAATAAAAGTCTAAGCGACTGAACTCAATGCAAGGATAAACTAAGAGATTGCATGGTTGACAGGAAATGAATGTTCTGTGGAAGTCACGGAAGTGGCGGGAAGTGTAATCAGGAAGTGGCGCTAGTGGATGTGTAATATTTTAAGGGCATCTTTATTTATATTTGATGCACAGGAAATATTATAATGAAAACAAGTTATCAGTATATGAGTTGAGCCTTCCGTAATGTGTGTGCCTGTTTGAGTGCGCAGATTAAAGGCTATATTAATATACATATATAAATAATTGTAATTCATGTCGTTGAATATGAAAGAGACATTTTCGACGACGTAAAGTGTTATTGATCAGCATCAATAGCCAAATCGTATATCTGTGCATTTCTGTAGTTCAAGTTTTAAAACTATATTCATAAAACTTGGAATGCATACAGGAAGTTGTATTTTAATTAGATAACTATATTAACATGTAAAAAGATGGATTTCGGTCTGCAAGGAGGTTATTTTTTCTAAACATTTATAATTTAGTTCTTAGCGTACCGTAAAATTGCGAATAAAATTAAATATTTTCTATACATAACCGCATCTCGGTAATTAACAAATATGGTCAATGTTAAAATCCTGCTATTTCAAAAGAGACAAAAGCCTTTGGACAAGAGATATCGGCTGAGAATATTTTAAAAGAAAGTTCAGAATAATACAAAGTAAGAAAAATGTGTTGTAGATTCACAAAAAATATAATAAATATATTTAATATATGCAAATATATATATTTATATATGTATATTGAGTCATCTTACTTACCGAAAAAGCAACAGCAGAAGACAATGGTGTAGAGCGTAATGAATATGATTCGCACATCGGTGCGATCAAAGATATATTCACTGGTATTATCGGCCTCCTCCTCCTCCTCGGTCAGCTCGCTGCCCACGCTGCTTATGGCCAGACCTGTGGTAGCTGATGGTGCCGTCGAATCTGATCCTGCAACTAATGTGTTTGTTGTCTCATTAATGGGTAACCGGATTTCAGTGTCGCTTGCATTGAGAGCCAAGCTCGAATTATTTCCAGTCGCTGACGAGCAACTGCAGTCAACGAATATGATGAGCAGCAACAGTGGCACCATTAAGTGCCACTGAAATGTGTGGCTGTGTATTCCAAATGTTGGCTGTTGGATGGTTTGTTCCGTTTCTTGTTGTTGCTGTTGTTGTTGTTGGCACTCTAGTAAGCCGGAAGTGCTATAATTCGTAGATGCAGCGGGGTTGTGGTTAACGTTGTTGCTCTTTTGATTATGTTGCTCTTTGCCGATGTTGTCATGATTATCGTCATTATCATCATAAGCTGCTGATATGTTAGTGCCGTTGCCCATGTGGTGCTGTTGGTTATGTATCGCTTCTGCTTCCGGTGCTTCGTGCTGCAAGGGCGACGCCTGCGTCCATTGCAGACAACGGGCACTCATAATGCTAATAATGCGATGCAACTGCAATAAAAGCGAGCTAAAAGTAGAAAGAGTGAGAGAGAATAGATAGAGAGAGAAAGCGTAAGGGATAGAGATGGCAAGTTGGCGATAATTACTTGCCGGCGGATGCCAGCGACGCTACCAAGCACTTAATTGTGATTAAAATTTTCTGAAGCAATGGAAAAGTAACGCTTTGCCTGGCAACTAGTGAAAATTAAGCAAACGCATTGTGGAAACCAGCTAGAATGCTCTAATCGAGAGACCTCAACAAGGAAATATCCTGTTAAATAAACACAGCTTTTAGTTTTATTAACAAATGTTCGCTTAGAAAACATTAAATAGATCAAATCTAATAAGGCTTGCATTTGCAATATAAAAAATAAAGTTTGGTTGCCGAAATATATGTATAATTACCATAGCATAACTAACATATATATAAGTGGATTGTAGATTTTATTGCGATCGGAAATCGATTTGTATCGTTATTCGAAAAGCGGGTGTAGTTATCAGTAACTGAAATATACTGGATCTGCTTAATAAATGTATTATTAAGGAGTATTAGCACAATATGCCACAGTATGTTCACAGTATTAATTATAAGCTAATTGATAATAAAAAAAGAAATAAATGCCTGGTAAATAATGAAATGAATGAAATTATAATAAAATAAATGAGTTGTGTTATTAAGTTAAACACAATTATGTTAATCAAAGGACTCAAATTTAAATAACAAAAAAAAAGCACAGCTATTTTAAGCATAAACATACGTATATAATGAAACGTGCTGGTAGCTCCATTTTTAAATACAGAGAACACAAATTTTAATTAGGTTTCTAGACAACCACTTTCAACTTTATTAACAGCTAATTTTCCAACTGCATTAAAAGTATTTATAATAACTGAAATCCACCCGTCAAAATAATAATGTGACAATTTGTTGTCGTTGTTTGTCGAGTGTCTCTATTTATTCACATGCCTGCCAAATGTCTAATATTAACATTGGACATACTAAATGGCACCGAGTCGTGCGTGTTTGATGTGCATGACGATTCAACAGGGCCTTAATTACTTGATAGCTATTTTTGCTCGTGCTCTCTGTGTGTTTTTCTGCGAATGATATGTGAGTGGAAAATTACAAGAGTCCTTATTAATTAGAGCACGTACACAAAGAGCGAAAAACATTGAGATGGGCAATAATCAAAGCATCCTTGATGCTGGGCGACACACATGATAATGAGAATATATAATGACAGAATATCGTAGGGGCCAATGGAGCACCAGCTCTTGATGCACTCGCATAATTGGCAATGAAACGTGTCGCATATTAAAAATACCGAAAATGTGAGAGAAATATAGAAAAATGCAGGGAGAATGTGTGAGAGAGAGAGAGAGAGAGAGAGAGTTATATGCAGGTTGAAATACGCATAGGTTTTTAAATGAAATTCTATGAAATACAAATACTGCAAAGGGTATTTATTCATTAGACTTTTTAACTTTTCCAGCATTGCAACACGAAAGTTTCAATGAAAATCATTATAAAAGACAGCTTAATTAAAAAGAACGTTCGAGCAGATGAGCAGAGAATAAAAATGAAAGGAAGACCGCGTGAGAGCGAGATAGACGGTGGAAATGTTAGATTGTTGGCAGGTCACGATTTTCTGCATCAAGTTTAATTGCTTTGAGTGTGGAAAATAAATGAAAAACGGGTTTCAGATCCACGTGACAGACACCCAACCTAAATATAATGCCATATAAAGGCTGCAGACCACAGAATATATATAAATACCATATGCATATACAAATTAATTTTATAAATATCTAATTGATTAAAATAAAAATAGGTATGTCCATGACTGGTCAAGTATTAAATAAATGTAGTAGATTACAATAATTGATTTCAGGCTAATAAGCTGCTATAATATTGAATCACAACTTTTGTTAACTTTGCAGCTTTCATCATCAATCATGCTGCTTATAAGACAGCTGAAAGGAATAATTCATTACCTGCAGAGCAGTACTCCCAATAAAATGCCATAAGTGATTTGCAAAGTTGTTGTGCTCATGCTCAATTAAAGGCCCGAAGTAGAAAAAGCCAATACGAACATAACCAGCAACAGTCAAAGCGAGAACATAAACAAAACAAAGCCCCAAGTGGCAATCAAATACGGAACGAAGCGTGCCAAAACAAAGTTTTTAGCTTTCCAATAACAGCCTCCTATCTCACAAGCCCCCTTTTAACTTTCCCTTTCCCCCCAACTTCTCACTCATCATTCTGCACAGCACTTTGTCGGCGATTGTAAAGGCTGCAGTAAAAGTTTTGTCGATGTCCGCTGTGTCTGCGTATCCACAAACGGAATGTGGGCCAAACAGCAAAAACCACAATATAAGGTAACTCGAAATTGCCTGAAATTGTAATTAATGAGGCCGACAAAAGCGAAATGCGGCCAAACAATGCAGCTACCAAAAAAACCATCTCATTGGTAAACTGCATTTTGGTATTGGGCAATTTGGTAAATATTCTTTGGATTACACATAAATAAAACTACCTAGCGCTTATTTGTGGAAAATATCGCGAAAATACAGTTCATAATAATATAATAAATAATTATTATTATTATAAAGAAGAGAGCACATCAATTTTAAATAAATCTTATTTGTAAGTATATCCTCTTCCGATCTTTAAATTTAGGCAGCCTTAAGAGCAATTTATATTTGTTATATTATACAGCTTCTGCATTTCTCAATAATATATTCTGGTATATTTCTACAGAAGTAGAAAATTATGTATTAAGAATTAATCAAATGGTGGAGGTTATTTAAGCATTTAGGAATACAATTCCCGTTCATTAGTTGGGAGTAATTGGCATACAAAAACACTTACACAACAGCAGGTATTCACTCAATTGGGTCAGTTTGCTATGCTTTTCAAGCATAATGCGATTAAATATAGTTTTAGACCGAATCTACTTTATTCAATGCCCTTTGTTTATCTATTTTGTGCACGCAAATGCCAAGAATGAGTATAACAAAATGCTGGTATTCTGATATCGGCATGCCACAGCTGCCATTGCCATCTAATAAACATTCAGATGCCGATGCCCAATCGCTGCAGTTTGTTTGCCAATGTTTGGCATGAACTCAACCGACTTGCAATCCCCTACAGGTATTTAGCAAACAAGCCGTCAACTGATGTCAAATACAGGTGTTTGCCAGATTGGGGAGAGATGCAGTTGTTGGGAGATACAAAAAGATGCCATGAATGGGGTCCCTCTACAAGTTCTTGTTGCGACAGACGTTGTGGACATATTGTGCATCTGGCAACTGACTGTGGCAGGCATTGGGATTAGTTTGCCTGCCAATAAGCGATTTTTTTGTACAAGAAACTGGAGCTTGCATTCCTTCGCCTAATGTCGTTTTCTGCATACAACTTTTAAGCTAGCAACTTACACACTTGCCAAATGCAGCTTGTTGTACAATACAAGACAACTACACAGCAGACTTTGCATCCCCTTCAGACCTTGATGTGATATTTTGTCGTAAAAAAATATACAGTTTAAAAACATTCACCATGAAAAACAAAATGTTTCGGGCTGCCGTGGTTGAAATAGCCTCACAGATGGCAAGTGGATATACAGCAATTTTTATTATACTCTTGAATAAAATGTTTTCACATACAATTATTTTTATTTCCACCACGAATAAAGAAATAAACTGAGTCTGCTTGGGAACATACTGACAAATAACTTTCTAAATTGCCTAGCATTCATTTTTCCACAATAATTTTAACAATCATTTTAAACTCTTGAAATCATGAATTGAAAGGAAATAGTTTTTAATCACCATTTCAATTTAGTTTCCCTTGTGCTTTTGGCAGGCTGGCAATATAACAACATGTTTATTTAGTTAAGAATATTTCAATTAAGAAGTTATCTTTCGACCAATGTGGGCTAGTGATCCGATCAGTCAGGATCCATATACATTAATATATACTGCCTGCAGAAAGTCGGGCATATTCCAAGTTTAATCAAGCCAGCTTTAAAGTTGAAGGACGGATATATGGACACACCTATGTCGACTCGTCCAGTCCAGTTTTTCAAAGATAAATATTGTTTATGGTTTCAGAGACGTCTCCTCCAATGCTGTACATAAATAACCACAGAATTAAAATACCTCTGTAAGGCTAAAAAAAATAGGCAAACCAATTTTTTGTTTAATTGTGATTTGCCATTTGCATTTGTTATCGTAAATTGCACTCTGGTAAAAAACACACAAAAAAAACAACACTAATACAGAAGATCGCGCAGGGTATGGAGAAGACAAGTTTTGTTGAAAATATGGATACTCTTACATAAGTAATTTGTTGTTAGAAATAAATATGCTAAACTTCTAATATAAGTCACATTTGAGTGTTCCATAAAATGTATAATTATGATGATAGTATTTTTAGAGATCAGCTCTAATCTTTGAATCCTTATTATACATATTTATATTTATAAAAAGCTACCAGATGCATATTATTAGAATATTCAGCGTATTTTCGTATTACATATTCTCTTCATGCTTTTTTCATTAGCCTTTTCACATGCGTGCATTTTGGCTCGTTAATAAATCGTGATTTTAACAGCCTATTTGTTTATTTGCTTTTTATTTTTATTTTTTGCATTTGAATTTAACTTTGAGTGCTGACACTTTTCTTTCGCTGGTTTTCATGGATTTTCATCAATTAACCCAATTTGCGATATTAAAAAATATATATTTGTTAATTGTTTCTGTACTCGTATCTTTATTTTCAATTTGGTATTTTAATATTTACATACTGTTAAATGTATCACGTGTATGTCTCTCGTATTTGTATGAATTTACATTTTAGGCATCTGCATCTGTGTCTAGTATCTGCATCTGTGAGTATGCATTCCAATTAGCTGAAATGTCAAATGTCTGTTTGTGTAATGTTTTGTTTGCTCACGCATGTGACCTTAAACCGAATTGAGTGTAAGTTTAGTTGTCGTATTGTTATTATTATGATTGCAAATGCGGCAAAATTTGTTCGTAAAGCTAAATGGATTTGTGTAGAGCGAGCACCATTAACTAATTCCCCGGCTCGTAGAACCAGCACTAACAAAGTTGTTTTGGCAAGTTGTGACAGCAACCAACGGCAAATGTCTGAAGATTAGTGAATGCCTGCGACACTTGGGATACCTACAGCTACTCAAGTTGTACACTAACCACCTGGCTTAACTAAATAACTTGTCTGAGGACACAACGGGAATACGTTTGACGCTTTAATGAGTTGAGCAGTGCTGAAAGTGATAACTGATGGGAAAGGGGAGACGGAGGGATGTGCACTGTTGGTTTTATGCGTGGCAGCCTGGCTCGACAAATAAAAGCTGACAGTTGCCAGCCTTAAGCCAGCCAAATTGATTTGCCTGATTCCGATTTAATTAAAAAGCATCCGCAAGTGCAATGAAAACTTTCCCAGCTTGCAACCGATTTTCCGTTAAAGATTTTACGAGAGAGTATGTCTGCTGCCATGGTTACATAAGAGAAGCAAGCTCGAATTTAGAACGAAAATGTAGAGGGCTATTAAAACACTCACTGATGATGACGATTTTAAATGCAGTCTCAACAGAAGACAACTTAAGTCAACTACACTCTCAGAAATCATGTCATGGCACAAATTTCTCGTGTTTGTGTGATATAACGTAAATTCTAAAGGTAAACAAAATTTAATTTATTTATTAAATTAGTACGATTATTTAGCATATTTACAAATAGGTGCAATGTGTGCTCTGTAAAATGTATGGAACAAAATCAGACAGCAGAATTACTTGAAATTGATTAAGAAAAAACTTTTAACGTCTTGTATTTAACAACAAAATTGCCATTTTTGACATGGCCAATTTTTGACTGTAATTTTGACGACTTTTAATGCGCAAAAATCACACAAAACCTCAAAAGCCAAATGGCACACAACTTGTGCAATTTTCTTCAGGCCGATAACAACGAAAAAAAAGTCATTACAAATTGTACAAAATGTTTCGTAGTTTGTTGTATGTTGGGTGGGCTTGTCTCCTGGACTGCACAAAAGTATCTTTTGCGTTCGCCATGTTTGCGTAAATTGTGCTGAAGTACGGACATTAAGTGGTAATTGAGTGTCTCCTCTCTCTCCTTTTCCTCTCCTTCCCCCTCTCGCTCTCTCTCTCTGGCTCTGTGCACCATGTGAAATATGCCGCCTTGAAAAAGGCAAAAAATAAAAATGTACAAATGCTGAATGCAGAAATGTAAGCAAAAAGCAGAACTCGACTCTCAACTGTACCCTTTGGACTGTGCGGGGAGGCATCCTGATAACTTTGATTTATGTAGCCGGTTTTGGCTACCAACGAAAATCCAATGCAATTGCTTGCACCCAAAGTGGTTTCCTATATGCATTCACTTGATTCAAAGAGGCCCAATCTAGGCATCTAAATAAAATTCCAAGTTGCTGTCGTTGAAAATGCTGGATTAAAAAACGTATGTAAGTTGAATACCACTTAAATAATGATTTTACATAATTTAATAACAATTTATTTTGAATTACCCATTTTTTTAAAATGAAAATGATGAAATGATTCTTCAAAAAATGTTTAAAGTATAATTCAATGGAATATGACGGTTTGTTAAATATCTAGAAAAATAACATAATTCCGAAATTTTCTCACTTTATTCTTTGAGCATATCAATTACCAGAATATCTTTTAGATTCCTTAGCATAAATTGTTTCAAATTTTGACAGCTTAAGCTTTTCTGTGCGTGACGTAAGCGACTTAAGAGCTTTCTCAACAATGCCCATTACCTGTCTGAGGCTACCCTAAAAAATGAGGATACCAGGCGCAACCATCGCACTTCGAGTAAAGCAGTAGCGTCTCTTGAACTTTCACGCTAATAATATGTGGGAAGCAGAAGTAACATTTTGTTTAAGGCAAAAATGCGCTGAAAGTTGCAAGTTGCATTTTGCAAATCGGAAATGCGAATGCCATTGCCATTGCTACTGGATACAAATTTAACCAGGGATCATGGCCAAACAAATTGCCAAAACAGATGACTGGTCAATTTATGCATTGGAATTCCAAACGAAAACACGCCAGCGGCTGAGCGTGGCTTGTGTTGCATATTTATGGGCACCGCGGCAATTTGTATGGCTCACATAGCAAACGGCTATTGGCAAACGTCCCTATTGACAATCCTGAAATAATTTCCACTAAAGTTCCGTTAAGGCTCTGGCAAATATATGAGCTGCGCTCATTTCACACCGAAACGATTTCTTCACCTGGGCTAATGCAAAGCTTTGACACCCACCATTGGTATGAGAAATTGTATTTGTCAAAATATCACAAAGATATACTATCGGGTGAATACTATGAAGGGATTGAATGCTAGAAATTGATTAAATGCCTATAAAGTAATAAAGAATCTTTGCAATATTTAAATAAATAAATGAGGCTCGAGGTCACCGTATTGCTAAATTGTTAAAATATTTTATAGATTCTTAGGAACCAGCAATCGAATGAAATTTGTGTTATTTTTGTTTTATTTTTCTTTAAAATCAAGTATATAAATAAAAATTCAGAATTTCATAAAATAACGTTTAAAGAGACGAAAAGGATTCATTGCAGATAAAATTAAATTTGTTAAGAACAAATCAAAAATAAAAAGATGTTCCTAAACCAATTTATTATTCAAGACGTTATCCATTTATCTTATTCAAATACTTGCAAACACAAAAGCAAGGCAAAAACTAACTTTTTATTTCATTTGTGATCTAATAAAACTTATCATATAACATAAACAGACACCTTAATAGGCGTCGGACCACATGACTAGTTTCACTTCACAATTGGCCTTACAAATTAAATAAAATCACTCTTCATATGTTAAAATTTAATTTGATGCATGTAAGTGAGAAAGCAGCAGTTTGTGTATGGTGCAAATAGTCTGTGAATTCTTTAAAGCTCACATACACGATGTGTTTTTCTGGTTTTGAGCTGTGGAGAAACCAGAGCAATTAAACTGCAATTCAAGCGAGACTTTTCAAAGACCACAAAACTGAGACAGCTACAAGAAAAACAACAATGCCGCTAGACATCTGCCACTTGGCGTTATTTGCGTAAACAAAAGGACAAGGCAAATGTCAGCAATTGTCAGAACTGTCGGGTTAAAGGGATAAGGGTCGCAAGACGAGAACGGCACATTCTTTGCCTGTTGAGTGTGTGAGTGCCATGACATTGCCCCTAACACGCTCAGTACTCGATAATTAAAATGTAGCTCTTGGGTTGTGGGTCGGTTCGGGTCGGGTCGGTCGCCTCTGACCTAGAGACTTGACCCTCAGCATAAATATTGCTTTTGGTCATGCATTTATCAAACGATTAATCTCAATTGAGCTAGTCTATTCTACGCTAATATACACATGGTATCGGTCCTGGCAAATACCAAAGCGGAACTGCAGCGAATGAATTGTGTACCATAAACCACGCTATGAGTCTCGATTCAGGCAATTAATTGCTTTTTATGCAGTCCAAAATATATTTAAATGTATTTGAATGGGCTACAGTGTACAAAAAATAAAGAAAATACAGTATTTAATTAATATGCGAAGCTGTCTAAGCTGCTCCTACCGTATCTTGTAATGGTATAATGTGATTATTTACTTGTCCAACTAATTTTGCAATAGCCTTTTTTCTAGCTTTAACTGCTTTTCCACACTTAGCAGAATGAACTCTGCAGCTATGCTGTGCTTAGTTTATTTATCTCTTAATATAAGCTAAAGTTTTGGTTCATTCTTTGCTAATTAATTGGCTTTATTCGAAGCAAAAATTATCCTCAGTCCAATCTAAAGGTCACTTGCCTAATATATGTAAGTTAAATTCACTGAAGAGTTGGTTGCAAGGTGCTGCCTCCAGGGCCGACTATAAGGTCTTATGTGTCATATATTAATAGGCAGTTGACCACTGTAAGAAATATGATGCTCATTAATTAGGCAGAAGCAATGCCGGAGGAACTTGAGATTTCTCGAAGGCCATTTATCAAGCTCAAGTTACGATTTTGGTCTGTGCCTGAATAAATATTGCAATATAATTATGACGACAATGATGATCCGATAGGATTACAAAAAAAACGTAGCTGCTATTCATGAGAAAATTAATCAAATCTTCAAGGAACAAAATTGAAATAAAAATAAATAAAGAACTGTTGGCCATTCATTATGCGTCAGAGTGTCTGGAAAATGGTCTACATCTTAGGGAACTTTGACGAGACAAAAGTCATAAAACCCATAACGAAGGCGTTGCCACACGAGATAATCAAGCAGGGAAAGTGACAAGACAAGAAGTGTTGCTGTTCTCATCCTTGCCGCTAATCAAATTGCAAATGTGGCACATTAATGCTAAACAATTTGCACAAAGACAATAAAGTCACGTATACGCCCAGTGAACGCATTGTTGTACAGATGTATGTGTTTGAGTTGTGTTGAAAATGTGATACACATGTCTGTTGCTATACTGATAAGAGCAAATGTGATTGGCAGCAATGTATCGTATAAGTTTTTGGGGATATTCTGACTAACTGGCAGCTCCACATCCGCACCTAGAATAAGGATACTTAACCTCACGTCCACAACAAGTTTTCACACTTTATTGGGCTGTCAGTGAAAGAAATGCTCTTCACTTCGATTTATTCAATTAAAAGCTTCGACTGATAAGGTCCTGGGCATTTTCGATGTCTCAATACCCTGTCAGCAAAAGATTCCTGAGGGTGCTTAATTACAAAATTGGTCCAATCTTTCTTGCATGGTTTGGGGAAAACTCAGGAAATACAATCAAATCAAAAATGAAAGGACTTAGTGGGAGCTAGTTTTTTTTTAAGTCAACAAGCTTTAAATTTAGTTTTTAATAATAGAAATATAGGTCTCCGATTTGATTACAAGATAAAGTCTATCGTAATTATTACAAAGTACTCAAAAGGTACGTGCACAGAATAGTTATTAGTAAAACGGTTAAGGGAAAGTGGAAACAAAGACCTACTCGTTCCTTTTACCCACTTTTCCTTAAGTGTTATACTAACAATTATGCTTAGCATGAACAGGAAATTTAATTTGGGTCAGCAACGCAGCGGGAGCGTCCAAATATAGCATCTAGCATACCCCGAAGATAAGTTGTTTAAAATTGCTTTATTTTAGGTTTCAAGCTTACATGTCATTTTTTAATTGACATTTAATTTATTCCAAGCTCTTATGTATGTATGTTTTTGGCATGCATTTTACAAACAAGACAAAAAAAAAGAAAGAATAATTCATTTTCCTTGACGGCAGTGATTTTAAGATCAATAATCAATTATTAACATGTGTGAAATATACAAAGGACAGCTTTCGTCATATGCAGGGTATCATTGCACCAATCATCGTCTTATCATTCACCTGTCAAACTCAGCTCACAACGTTAATCTATAATATCATACCGTATTTCCCCACGAACAACTTGAATTTGCCATTTTGTGTTCGTCGCTATCTCGACATGATAATCTTATGCCCTTGCGGCATATCCGTTGGCCGTCACCTTTAACCTCTGCCAGGAACAGAAACACACATATCCGCACACACATGTGTATTTATGGTGTGAATAACTTTATCATCTTAACGCAATCTTCTTGGAATTTCTGCTTAACTGTTTGTAATAGCTCAACTGGAGAAAATTGATTTTGCCTCGCACGTTTTTTGCAGACAATTTTCCCTTTTTGCTGAATTTGTATTTTTTCGCACCTTAGTTTTAAATTTCATTTATGCACTGGGACTTTAAGCCACAGCGGAAAATGTGATTTACTCTCTGGTTTTATGATGGCCACATTTTTGTTGTTCTCTGTTTTCCATATCTGCTTTTATTTTACTAACCTAAATTTATGAGCTGGTATAAGAGCCTCGAGATTTATAGCCAAGCATTTGTTTCCTTTGGCAAAGAGCTTCACCCTGTCGAAGAATTACAATTTTGCAGCTGACAACATTGAAAAATTATTGAAGCGTTTACTCCCAAAGCCAATTTGAAAGTTTTCCGTATTTACATACATTTTGTTTCGTACAGTTTTTTATTTGAATACTGTCAATTTCAAGCTTTCTGTATAATTTAAATTAAATTAGTTATTCAAATTACTATTAGTTATTAAAGTAATCCCAAACTGTGAATTGAAGCTCATTTGTGAAAGTTATAAACTAAAAAATATATTTAGCATTTCCTGCTTTCATTTATAATTAGCAAACTCATGGGGGAATTTAATGTCAAATATTATTATTTTTCAGTAAAGTTCAAGAGCGACGCAAAGTTTATTGATCTTTGTTTATTGGGTTATAAAAATGTTCCCTTTAATCACGTCTGAAGTGCATACAAAAAATCTCCTAATTATTTTAGGGTTTTCGGCATAATGATCAAATTACGCTCAAAGTGTTTAATAAACTTGAGATTAGCTGTCAAAATGGATTAGCTGCGGACGTCTATTAACAAAGCAAACAAATCATTTAATTGGATATTTAAGGCGGCGCCTAAAGACTGAACCATAAACTTTATTAAGGCATTAGGAATATCAATTAACGTTTATTATATACATCAAATATATAAATATATATATATATACAATATTGTTAAGTTTTCGTGTACCAACAATTAAATAAATTGAAACCCTCTTGCTTGTGGAATACAATTTTAATTAGGATGTGTGCACTTTTATTGTCTTCAATCGTTATAAAACAAAATGATATTCAAATGGTATTTTGAGAACAATTTGTTTTTGATTGGAATTTTATTTATTTATTTATTTATCGTGCCAAAATTATTTCAAAAAGTTTACACCTATTGCCAAGTTTGTTAAAAACACGAACAATCGACCAAACTGTTTACTTGAGTGGGGGTTTCCGATTCCTGTTGCCAACGTTATTTTCCGTCTGTCCTTTTGTGCAGGATGCTGGCTCTGGTAATGGCATTAAGTGCAACTCAGACTCACCGCAGAGTACACCCATACAGACACACTCGCATTTCAGAGATGTGCGCAGTAGGCTCATAGGCTCAATAAAAACAATTTGATTTTGTCAAGCGATTGGTAATGCGGAGTTCCACTGATTCAAAATCAAATTCAGATTCAAATTTGTATTTTGTACTCATTTAAATGTATTTATTTTCTAGATATATTTTGGAAAGTGTATTTAGTTGTCGGTGTGGGGAAGATTGATTTTCTTGTTGGCTTTCTTCGCTTGCTTAATTTTTGTTTATCTTGCCAGACGTTGCCTCGTGTTTCCGAATATTCTTTGGCAATTCACGTTTTTCTCTTTTATTTGGCTTCTGCTCGCTTGCCACGTGTTGTAATTGATTTTTACGTGCTGCATTATCTTCATTTTGTCGTGTAAATGAATTTTTTCATTTGGACATTCAGGCATTTTACGTAAAAGTATTTTTCATAAGTAATTTACAGGCCTTTGTGGGACTTTTAATAATGAATAATGACAAAATTGGGAGGTGTTTTTTATTGAGCTTTACGTAATTTGACCATGAAACATTTTATTGTTCATTGTTCATCAGTGGCTTGCAATGTACATTTTGGACCTTTACGCAATTCTATAACAATTTCGCGAGTAGTTTTAAGCACCTCTAAATATTCAATTAACATTCAGTGCGATCCCATATCTATCGAAATACTAAAATTGTTAGTAATCTTTTTTCTCTGTTTTTTATATTTTCTTTGAATATGTTTTAACTGAATTCAAATTGAAACAATTTGATTTGCTGTCAGTTCAGCTTTGACAGCCCTGTTATTTATTGTGCGGGCTTTTTTGGTGTAATCTTTTCGATTAGCTAAATGGATTGAAATTGCAAAAATGTGAACAAAAACTTGACAGTAGTTAATCTGGGTGGAACTGGAAGCATACTTGCATGGACTGGACTAGACTGGACTGCTTAATTACAAAGTATGGACTGTGATATATCCAACAAATTATATCAAAATACAATAAATAAATAAACATAATATGGTGTGTTTTTAAATCGAATATTCAGATATGTATCTTATGCCTTGCTTATAAGCCGTAACTTTTGTAAAACTTAAGAATTGCGTAATAACGTTTGTGAAATTGGTTTGACTTTTGTTGAGGTTGATAAACCAGCTAATTCACCATTTCCCCCTTTTGACCAAACCTCGAAGTAAAGCTAGTTGTTGTCTAGGCACGAATGTAACTTGTGCAGTGAATTTTGTATTCCTGTTGTCTTCTACAATTTGTCCATTGGTATTCTCATTTGCCAAACCTGTGGTGGACTGTGCTTGTTGCATATTGCATGTCGCAGCACGACTCTGCCACAAAACTAATTATTGTCAGAAGACCAACTGCCAGTCATGGAAATGAGTTGAAATTAACCATGAAAAATGAGCTTAATGAGCGCATTGCGCAAACTTCATTTGGCCAGCTGTGATGCACAGAATTGCTTGACAGGAGTCGCAGTCAAAGTTGAAGTTAATGTCATTGCAAGCATGTCAAACCGCCGTTGACACCGCCTTCTTGAGGGTCAAGGCTCAAGAAACTGACCTTCAATCGAAAACTCGTTGAAAATTGCTTAAATATTAAATGAATGAATAATTCAACATTGCCAAATTGCTATTATTAGCACGCAATAGTCAATAAGTTGCTTTTGGCTACTGAATTCCACCACTATAATGAATGGAAATTTTTTCAGAAGAGTTAATTAAAGAACCATGATCGCGAAAATAAATTGAAAAACTACAGAGAAAGGTAACACAAAAATCGTGATTTATTTAACAAACAATAGGAGTATCACCAGGATAATTCAATTAAAGTTGTGCTTTGTGAAATCAAATGCAGAAAGTATGAACAAAATAAATAATGAGAAAACAATAAAAGCTATTAGCTCCCTTGTTGATTTAAATGGATTAACTTCATCATCAATTTTTAATTTTGATGATGAAAGTTAATATTGAAAACTGAGAAGAATTACAGCGATTAGATAGACGAAAAGAATGTGAAGAAATGGATTACATAAAACATAATTTGAGGTGTAACTTTCCGTTAAAACTATAGCTATCAAATGCAAGCAAACTCGAACAAACTCTTGTACAAAAACATGTAATTGGGCGAAAATATAATTTACATACTCTAATTTTCCACACACACCCACAAGTACAGACCACAACACAGTTGCTCGTTAATATGCAAGTAACATATAAAAAGATAGCACACACTCGGGCGCTTGGACTCTGAGGCGCTCAGTTAACCAAGCATATAACGACAACAGTCACACAAGTGTTTATTTGGTTCATTATACAAACATTCATGAATGAGAAAGGCAGTAAATATGATAAATTGATGGGCTGTGAACCACAAATAGTCAGTTGGTTCGGTTGAATTGGGGCGAATAACAAGCCAAACGTCACCATTGACGAACCTATTTAATGCGGCGCTAAACTCATGGAATTTATAATAGAGTATGGCGCAGGTAAAATGGCAAGGAGGGGCAGCTAAAGAAATTGAGTAAAGGGTGTATCATACACCCACATTGCCATGCAAAACATATGCAAATCACAACGATACATTTGTACTTCTCTTCTGTGGGCTATATACATAGGTGCATAAGCTTCTCCCTGGTGTATAATTTACGACTGAAATATTCAATAGCCTCTGGCAAGGTATATGGAAAATGTTAGCTTAGCACATTTGTAAGTCAAAGAGCTCAAGGCAGCCTAAACAGGTAAAACGCTGAAAAGGTTTGAATGTATCCACAGACTTAAGGGGAAATATGTACCCTAAGCTCGTTGTATAATATACAATACACTCAGCAAAGTAAATATGCAGAGCCTAATTAAATTTAATGTTACACATTAATCATAGATCAAGAATGAGCATATGTAAAGCATTTCCGGCTTCGCACGCACCCCATGAATGAATCTATTTCCAAATTTTGTTAAGACCAAACTACTAAGGAGAATCCTTACAAGCATTTATTCCATTAATACTTGAAAGCGATATCTGTAATTTTTGGCTTTGTAATAAAGTACCGTAAGGTACAAAGAACAAACTAGTTTTTATAGCATACTTTTGGGCATATCGGACTGATAAAAAGCTAAGGAATAATAAAGCTGTGTGCAGGGAGCAAGAGAAAGACCAAAAGAATGTTGAAAGCCAAAGCAAATGCCCTTTATGCTGACAGAAATCCGAACCACAGAGCGGAAACATAAATGCGTTGTTATGGCTGCACTGGCATATTGTCTTGTACGGCTGCCACAGAATTTTTCGAAGTTCAAAGACTGAAGCTTGGAGCTAAGAGCTCAATTGGGCTATTTCGCTTTTATTGTCAGCTCAAATAACAAAAATATTTTTCAGTAAATTTGTCTCATTGCCCTCTCCGCCCACACACACACAGATACGAAAATGTGGGGAAACAACTTTGGGGCATTAGAGGCCAAAGGACAAAATAATGTTCACGAACTATAGCGAAAGGTCTCGCTATTCAGCCTCGGCCTCCCACAATGTAGTATTAACAAACTCAATTCGAGCGCAACTGCACTTATTTGTATCAATATATCTTCCATTTTCTGCAGCGATTCTTAGAAATGTTCACACAAAATGGCCAACTTCGCAAAGTGTTCCTTTTCTGTTTTCATTGTGCGGTAAATTATTGTCAATTTAAATCCATTCTTTTAATATAATGCTACTTAATACATTTGTATAAAAATAAGTATAATAAAAAGTGTGTGAATTAAATACTTTTTAGGTAAATAAGTAACTTGTCTAATTTAACGCTGCTGCTAATTGTGTCTTTCTTTTTTTACGTAGTTAACTAAAATAAATTCAATTGCTTATCAATTTGATTAAATCCATAACCACATTATATATAGCTTCTCCAAATTAACTAATATTTCAAGGAAATTAATGACTGTTCATAATTCTTGAGTCGTTTTCGATAGTTTTTTGAGCACCGTTCCTGCCCTGAAAAATTAATTCACAATATAATTGCATGATGGAAATCCAAATTAAACCGAAAATTAATTACACTTCCTTGGACAAATTAATACAAGAATTGACTGAAACGATGGCAATTTGACTTTCACTGACTGCGGAAATGTGCAAAAACGTGGCAGGCACGGTAGAAACCAAAATGTATAATGAATGAGGCAATTACTTCAAGCATAGAGGCAGCCAACTGAAGAAAAACGGGGAACGAGCGGAATAAGTTTCATTGAAAGCATCTCTCTCGAGAGCTTCACGTAAATCCAATCAGAGATCATGAATGGGGGTAACTAGCAAAGTTGACAATGTTTGTCATCCACGCTACATTTAGTTGCATCCATTGAACACTCGATGATGCCGTCGATAATGCCTAAATCAACTGGAAGTGCTAAGCGGTGGAAGGGAAGTGTCGAGGGACTGGCAGGAAATTGAGGGAAATGTGCTCGTTGTGGTTTCGAGTTGCTTTCTGTTAAAATCACTGAAACACAAAATTCAATTAATGGTACTGTTTTTATTCTTTTGCCGAATATTTTATTCTGTGATTTTTTTACTAGAGACTGCATGGGAATTTCATCTAACAATCAAGCTGCTATTTAAGTAGCTATAAGCCTTGTATAACTGAAAGTTCTTAATGAATTTCCTTTCATGAAAAGAAGATATATTTATCAAAGCTCATTGGGTTTAAGATTACAGCAAAGTGATTCGCATGAGACTCGAACGATTCTGAATTTAATTTGAATTGAATTTGGCAATTTCTTAGAATCTCCTCTCTTATGCTCATTTTCAAATTGATCTAAGGGTAAGATAAAGTGTTGCTAAAGCTAAAGTTACTTGGGACATAAATATGCGAAAGCTTTCGGTAAAATTCATCCACAGGGCCAGATGGAGGCAAATGTGTGTAGCCCAAAGATATTTCGACAAAAAAAGAATATGTGGTGTGTAAATGCCCTGATTTCGAATCATTGATAGACAAAAATGGATAAATATTCATCTTCCAAAGATCCGCTTTTTGAGCATCAAATAATATTACACCAGTATATTTATGGCTTATGGTCTGTTATGATTAGGAATCTGCCAACCGATTTGAGTATTGTACAGACTGTGTAACCATATAGAAGCAAATAGTAATAATGAAAGTGGACGACTATTCGATACTCTGTTGACAGTTTGATGAAACTTGGAAACTCTTATGGCTGTCATAGGAACAATCGTTGCAAAAATGATTTATTGATTGAAAAACATTTTTCTTTACCAAGATATCCAGGCAAAGTCCACTGAAAATGCTTTTTATTATGCGCCTTAAGCTTTGTGTGAAAAATCAATAATATCGGGCTACTATATTATGCAGATTCCATAAGAAAACTCAATTAGTTTTTTTTAATTTATAATTAAATTTAGATGTCAGCAGGTGGACTCCAATATACACGGATATGTAATCTTTTCTTCCGTTCTGACAAAATCTATATGCCTCCTTTACCACACTGGACAAAGTGTACATAAGAACCGCAAAAAGATGAATTTAAGGGTCCAACGAATAGGCTCTAATGAACCAACGTCTGTCTGTCTGGCTTGTGGCCTGGTCGTGTTTTCCGTTGGCTACGCAAATAACAACAAATTTGCTAATCCAAACACGCACAGCAATCAAAGGAAGTTGCACCTGCCCCAGGTGAGCCCCTAACCTAAACCAAACTTCGCCCGCCACTCTCCGTCATACCAAAATGAGCAGAAGGCACAAACAAAACTCGCATTTTTTGTAACAAATTTAAATCTCGAAATACTTCAATGAACAACTGAAATTGTTGAGACAGCTTCAACTCATTATTTGTTGAAAAGTAATTGAAAAACCCTTAAGGTAAACGGAGATAAAATGTAGAATCATCATTTACCAATTGTTGGAATATATATATATATATATATATATCAATTTTTGTATATTTTTTATTTGCTTTTGTAGTGTTCCCTTAGCCGCTGTTGCTGCTGCCGCTGACAGTTGCAGTTGCACGCTTAAGTTGCTTGTCGAGTGCGTTTTTTACGCTTGTTCGCTTGTTCTTTGTCTCTCGACGTTTTCATTTTGCGTTAAGGTTAGTTTTGTTTTTTTGGGGTGCCAGCATTTTGTCCAGCATATCAGCTTCTTGATTTCACTTTTCTTTTTTTAACTCTGCACTTGGAGTAGCTAGTTTTTCACATAATTTAACATGCAAAGCTGAATTTCGAGTGCCAGTTGCTTATGCATGACCGAACTTTTAATTTTATGGTGAATTTCACATTGCCATATTTAATTTAACTTTCTTTGTTTTGATATTTCAATGCTGGATTTGTAAGCAACTACAATTGAAATGCTCTATTTAAGGTGCACACAATTTTAAAAATGTTTATCTGTTGCTATTTTGATTTTGCATGATATCCATGCATTGTAAAATGCTTCACGTGTTGTTCAATAACAACATTTCTCATACGCCGTGTTACACATTGTTTTTTGCATTTAGAAGCTTTATTAGCATGTACTTCAACAATTCGCACGATTTGTTTCTAAAAATAGGCAATAATAAAATATCAGATGAAATTTTGTTAGCAACGCCTCCCCGATCTTTCTATAAACTGACATTTACAGAATATCTGCGAAATAGTTTTGTATATTGAAATTCTCAAAACTAATTTGCATGGTAGCTGACAAACGCTCAGAATTGTGTTCAATTCAGTGCAATTTGGTGGTTCTACATCAAATGAATACCAACAATTCAGGATCTAAAAAATCGATTGAAAAACGTAACTTGTATTGACTGTTTCAGATTTCGTTCAAGAAGTATATATTTTTGAAGTTGATTTAAGAACACTATGAAAATTAATAATTGGTTTTTTTTTAAACGTTATTTATAATGCGGTGTCAATTAAAGCCAAAACAAAAGCAAAGTCTTAACTTATATCCATACTAACTTGCCTATTGCAATTTTTCCGATATTTTACCATTTACTTCACTTTCTTGCTTTGAATATTACAACAATTTTGAGATTATATTAAAAGTATTTAAGCAGTGTCAGTTTTATTTCGATTATATAAACATGTATATCATATTTTTACTTTAGTCAGTAATATTCAAAATGTTTTTTGCTTTAAATTATTAAAGTCATCATTAATTTAAATGCAAATTTTGTTTTAAGTACAGCGCTTGAAAGCATTAATAAAAACGCATTAATGTCAACGATTTTGAATTACATAGTTAAATGCTTAAGTATTTTCGAATCGCTTAAAATCTAATATATATATATATATATATATATATATATTCTTGTAATATTTTTTTTTAATTATATATATATTATCACTTCACATACACAACACACACTCGATAACCAAGTTTTTAAACACAGTGCTTAATTTATGTTAAATCCGTAATCTGAACCAGAATCTGATCGAAGCAATAGAAGCTTTTCCACTCCTCACATCCGATTCGTTTGAGTGGTCGCGGCAGACTAAGCGGCTACAGACATACCCTAATCGGAATTAACGTCGAGACTAGCCGAGTGCTAACGACTGTGCAATGTTATGTGGCTGTTAAAGGCTGACAGCGCGGCTGTTAAACAACAGAAAGTGGCGCTGTTAGCTGTCGTTTTGTTGTGGTAGGTTTTGCAATTCGTTATTGCATTGAACTTGAACTAGTTAGCCAGCAAGTTGTTGTTTTTCTTGTCTCTGCTGTTTTGCTTTTGTTATTGTGCCACCTTTTGCCGGCTATGCTGTTGGCGCAGGCGCACTGCTCCCCTGTGACCATATTTCACGAAAATTAATTCAAAGTCTGACTGATTTACTTAATAAAATAAGTCCGAATGCAAATATTTGAATTTTAAGCATAAAATATTTAAGCATAAAATATTACAAAATAATGAGGTTGAATTAAATTATTAATATGATTGTGTAATAAAAGTTACAAATAATTTGTAAGATTTCTTTTAATTTAATAATATGCTAATATAAACATATTTTGTTTAAAAATTCTAACATAAAATTGTTCACTCTGGTTAAAATATGCTAGCTATTAAAACATCATGTAGTTTTCGTAAATATTGAAAAACCGGATCATTCTAAATGTATTTCATTATTAGAATATCATTTATAGCTAATATAATATAATATATTATATTTATTTTTCGAAAATGCTTTTCTCATCTTCATTTAATAATAGAATTTTTAAATTAAAATTTTTAATTTAAGAAGACATCTCCGAGCTCATAAGCTATATATATGTTCTTGATTAGCCGAGAAAATATAGTTATATGCTTTTCTATTGTAACAAGTCTCTCAGTTATATTTGTCTAGCCCCTCAGCTGTACATTTATTTCATACTACTACTATATCATATAGCTGCATGACACCATATATGAAAAACTTTATATATAAGGACACATCCAACTGAATTCACTAATTACCAGTGTAATTATGTTACTAAAATTGTAGATAATTTGGATTTAATATGCAATTGCCTTTTATAGAAAGGTGCTTTTCCTTCAAGTTTTCATATTGCAGAGAATATTTTCTGTTAGAAAAGTACTTACATTCCAGGCAAGAACTATTTAAAATAAATTCAACTTTAACAACCGATTCCAAAACTTGTGGCTTGCTTCATGTGGGAGCTGATTTATTCCAAAGGAAAAATATATACGGGGCACTGTTTCGGTTTCAGTGCATCGTGTCACAACAAGTGGACTTTGTGTACGCCTTCAGAATCAATTTGTAGCACAAGAACTATTAATAAACAACGTGCGTTGCGGATCAATAGCTCCATGCCCCAAGAGTCCGAAGAGAGCTCAATGGAAACACACATGTCTCTCTGAGTGTGGGCAAGGAAGCGGATATAATAAATGCACAAGCACAACATCAACACTGACAGTCCCGAAGACCTGAACACATTTTATTGACATTGCCATTAAATGAGAATCAGAGTAGCGTGTTGTGAATGCTCGGGAAGGGGCTTAGTTTCGGTGCTTGGTTAGGAAAAAATTAATGGTAATTCTTGACATAATTTACATATGCAATTGTTAAAGAATTATATGTTATTTATTTTAAACTGTTTCCAAGACTTGATAAAGATACAAATTTAAAATATGTTTACATATTTAGAATTAGTTTAAAAAGAGCGTTCCTTTAAAGTTAAATGCAATTAATTGGATCAGATAAGAGAACGTTATTTGAAGATTTTTTTTTCAAAACATATATTTTAATTTATTTAGAATTTTATTTATAAGAGTAACTCTGTAAAATCATGCAATAGAACACACTTTCAAAAATGAATTTCAATATTAAGAAACAATAATTGTTTAGATATATTAATAAATATCAAGCTGTTTGTACAAACCAAGAGTTGTCTTAAAATTTATAGTATTTTTTAAGTCAATAAGTTAGAATCATATCTAAGAACTTATTTGCATAAAATATAAAAATTCTAAATAAGTAAAGATATATTAACCATTATTTTGAATATATTTTATACTTATGCATAAAGAATCATATTTATACTATTTGTTCTGGATATTTAAAAAAATTATACATAAAAACACAATTTCAAAAAATTAAAAATTATAATTTTTGAGATGTGTTCACAAGAACCATGCTAGATATTACATAAAAAAAGAATGACATGACATGTCGAAAATAAATCAGATATCGATTGTTAGTTCTTTGACTGAAATACTTGAGTCAAGTGGCCAGCCAACGTGAACTTGACACTGAATACTTAAGAGAACTAGAAGTCCTCAAAGGCTGCGAGTGCCACATGGAGGTAAAGTGAAGAAAAAATGCATATATGTGCATAAAGGCTGAATAGATGCTCCTCTAGTGCGCAACGATTTGCTTGCATAAAAGTTTACAAACAAAAATCATAAATCGGAAACCGCAAAACTCAGTTCACTACCAAGTTTGCTAGGCACAAGTTTAGAGAGTCTCTGCTCAACATTGTTTGCAAGTTATAAGCCGCAAGCTAGTAACAAAGTATAGTTAACATTGCCTTAACCCAACCGATACATGGGTTGTACAAAAATAACCAGACATTTACTTCCCTTAAAAAGTGAGAGAAGAATAAACTTCATAATGCATTTTCGCTAAGGTTAGCCAAAAAATAAAAATTTTAATTGAAATTTTTAAAGCTTCTTTACGTGAGTTATGCATAATTTAAACATTGACAAAAAATATATGTAATTAATTTATATGAGAAATAGGCAGTAACCATTAATGTAGTGAACAATATGAAATATTCAAGTTTGAATCATTTTAAACTCATTTTTACAGCTGATGGGTATAAGAACGAACATTAAATTTGGTATATGATTAAAAAAAAGAATTTTAAAACGAAATTACGTATTAAAGAAAATTATGAATTTCATTGTTTTTTCAGATTTCTTATAATATTTTATATATGAGCTTTTATATTTCTGTGTGGCAACTCCTTGCTCTTCCCTCTTATACAAATGCGCATTTTAAAAATCAAATTGTAATTCCAATTTCTTCTTTGCTGGTCAAGTTCAAGTAGAAAAGTAGTCATAAGTCGCAGTTCCACGAATCAAGGGTGGATGGTGGTACAACTTAATGCAGTATTTGATTCAAGTATTTTAGCTTAAGGCATCTTTAAGGAGCTAGGGGAGTGGCAAAGGGGTGGAGTTGACTACCATTAAGAAAAATACAAGATTTCTGCCTCTGGAATTGAATTTGCGGCGACTTCAATGAAAACGAACATATTTTCTGCGTCGCTGTATTTAAGTAAATTTACAAAAGAAGGAAAACACATCCACACGCAGACACAACCACCACATTGAATAACCTGCGCAAACACACATACCAGAGCCATTTAATTGATAAGTTAATTGATTTTTGTTCGGTAAATTGTAAAACCAAAAAAAAAAAGAAACAATTTTAATTTGAAAAGAGAATGGTAAGGACCGAATATATATATATAATATTGCTGTATTGAAATTAAATGAAGCCGAGAGTAGCTTCTGTTGAGTACAGTATTTTATATCGGTACAGATACCAAATCAATTAAAACTGAATCTGAAATTCGTATAAATGGTTATAGTTTAAAATTGTACATTTTTATTTGACACTGAATGAGCTTAAAAGTAGAAAAACACATTTAGTTTAAAATTTTATATATAAATGTGTGCAATTATTTGCCATTGAATGAGCTTAAAAGTAGAAATAGAAATTTTATTTCACTTAGACACATAATATCTGACTTTTTATGACGAATTGCGCACTTAGCTTTTAGTGATTTTATTTTGCTGTGAAATCGGTAATAAAACAGCATATTTAACGAGCAACGCTCAATTCAGACGCATTTTATATGAACACTGCCAAATAGAAATTGTCCTCCCAAGTGACACTTGAAGCAAGCCAAGATGAGCATACAAAGCTATTAATTTGATGGAAGTGATGAGAATATGCAGCATGTAAAGTGTTCACTGGCAATTGATTGGTCTAATTTTAGCTTTCCCATTAAATCTGAAATGTTCAATTGAATCGAATCGGAATTCGTTTAATTAATCAATTTACTTATACGCTGCTTACTTATGCCGATATGGCATTCTTAAATTCATAAAATAAGTTAAATTGATATTTGATTACACCATGTTAAATCGAATATCCTTTTTTATTCAGTTAAACAAATATTTGTGGCATTTCTTTAAACATTTTTTAACGCCATTTTTGTTATTAGTTTAGTTACAAACCTAATAATATGATTTAATCTAGCTACAAGTTGTTATTGCCTTGCTAACGCCCTTTGTTTGGGCTGTGCAAATTTTACGACCAGCGATTAAACGTTGGTCTAATGAAAAAGAATTGCCGAGAGTCGCATAAAAATGTCTACGCCCGAAAGTAGCAAGTACTGTCTTTACTCTACTTTAAGTGGTAGTCCAATTCGACCTTGAAACCAGAAAGAGCAGCAGCAACAATTATACAGATGTTTTGCTTGGTCCAAACTTTCTATTGAGCCTAAGGGAAACACTTTTGGGAGCACTCTTTCCCTGTTAATCTCAGTTTCCCTAACTGACTATGCCCCTAATGAGGTTATCCTGTTCAATGCTCCTTCCTCGTGGATCCATTTTGGCCTTTTACGCAGGCTTTGTGGCATAGGCTTTATCAGTATCTCTATCGCCTGGTGGCATGCGGCATGTGCCACGTTTGCCTTAGTCTTGCTTGTGCTATTTTGTTTGGGCCCTGCATTGTCATATTTGCCGCAGCTGCAGTCACCGTTGCCGCAATTCAACAACTTTGCAGGCCCTTTTACCCCAATTCTCTACCCTTGCCAAGGCTAATTTACAATTTGTCACAAAATGTGGAGCGCATTAAAAGTGACAGCAACAAATTAAAAAACATATCCATTTTTTTGTTTCAGGCAGCTCTCGTATATATCAGAGTCGGTCCATTTACTCTAAAGGATATGTTTTTGTATGAGACTCTTTATTGTTTACCAAAAATCTAATTCAAACGCAAAATTTCTATGAACTAAAAAGTTGACTCTCCGATTATTTTGCCCTAAGACTATCAGCTTTGTCCTATGTCACTTATAAGAGGCTTTTAAAAATCTGGCAGTTCGTTTTAATTAATGATAAGAGAATACCGATCTGCAAGGGTGTATAATCTTCGGCATGGAAAAGTCCGATTTTCTTTCTTGTTTTTACCATCCTTACACACACATATATGTACAAGCACACGCATATACATAGATATCTTTCAACATTGTGCGAATGTTTTTCGTTCATTGGCTTTGACGTTGGTAGCAGCACCGAAAACAAAAGTTGAAAGTCTAATGAACCCCTTGGCAAATTGCTTTGGCAATAGCGCATAAGGCGAAACATCACACAAACATAAACAAGCACACACACACACACCCACTCACATACCCACACATACTCAGAAGATAATATAGTATGTGCCTGGCCATGCATACAATTTTAGAATATGCATATACAAATGGGTTTGTTTGCTGGTATTTAGCTGACAATATCTTTGCCAAAAAGATTAAAGTAGTGTCCATAATAGCACTACTGTTCCAAGTTTCTATGGACTACATATATTCAGTTACTTATACTCTTTGCATATTATTATAAGCTTCTGGTGGATACAAAATTAAATTTTTATTATTGTTATGCAACACTTTTCAGTGTTTAAGCAGAACTTGAAACTGAATTAATGTTTTTCCATATTGAATCAAACTTTATCGTCAAACAAAAAGCAATAAGAGCGCTTGGTAAAATATCACAATGATAATAATTTATCTTTGTTATAAATTTATTACCCAATAAACCCATTCCCATAGCGTATAAGTAAATATGTGAAGAAGAAAATCGAAAAACCATCGCGAATAACTAAACCAGAGCTTCCTTTTTCAAGCACTGCATTCGTATAAGTGATATTTTTACTGGTATTTTATTAACAGAAAACAAAAATAAAAACCAACCCATAGAAATATAAACATTAATTAGATAACAACATTCGAAACGTTAGAATTTGTACGGTCTATGCTAATAACTTTCTTATTAGAATTTCTTCCAAAACCATTTATAATCTGAAACGTCTTTGATTTATTTAATTGCCAAGCACTCGCACCAGGGTTCAGACTTGGCAAGTGGAGAGTAAACTCGCAATTCTAAGAGTTGACTCAATCGTTGGATTAACAACATTATCAGACAGTTTATTTTGCATAAATATAGAGGCGTTGCTTCACTCACAGAGATGTCTCTGTCGAAATTTCGCCAATTTTTTTCGATTAATGTGAGAAATGTAGCTCGAAATGCTGTTAAAAAGGGGGAATTTATTCTCATGGCAACAGTCTGGCAAGCACTGATGTGGAAATCTACGAGGGTTGCTAGCTTAGTGTGAATTTTGAATAAATAATAATAATCATTTTTAATATAATGAGATCTGCAGAAAATGGAACATCTGCTTATATGATTTATCAGTTTTATACTACATTTTAAATAGATTTGTATTATAAAATTAATCTATTAAAATGATTAGAATAAATAATAACAGATTTTTACTATATTTTAAATTGATAATAAATTGAAAAGAATAGATGTTGTCATTATTGATTAACATATCAATACATACTTAAGTTAAGATATCCCAAAATAACTATTTGACTATATATATATAACTATATTTTAAAAAATACTCTTCTGTCTTCTCAAAAAAAAAAAATAAAATTTCCGACTGAAATATGTTGTCACTTCCAGCTCCTTTGAGCAACATTCAAAAAGAGTATGCTGTTAAACACAGAACGACGTTATCACTAGCCCAATTTATGGCAGCGCAGAGCATTTTTCGAGACAAACAAATATGAGAACAGTTGCCAATGGCGACCTTTGCCCTGATGCAGTTCATGCGTGTGTCCATGTGTGTGTTCATCTGTGTCTGCGAGGCTAAAAACGTGTAGGCTAAACTCTCTATATGACGGGATAGTCAAATTGAGATAAGTTGGGCCACGCATTTTGGCAACGGAAATTGCAATCTCACTGCAATAGAGTGGTTGCCAGTGTTTGGATAAAATATTATAGCTCTGGCTATGTCATATGAAATTAAATTTAATCTTTCAAAGTGCTGAACTATAGCCAAGAGTGAACTCGACAGACAGGACATGTGGTTGAGCACAACATGATTACTGTGTTTACAACATAAATAGCTTTCTGAGAAAAATATGAGTCAAAGAATATCTATCTATTCTGTAAAATATTAGGCAACTCATTTGAATCACTGAATGACACACAATTGCGTTTACTTACTTATTCAAACCGGATTACATATAAATATGGATTAGGTAGAGATTTTCTCACTTTATCATATTACACATAAGAAATACACTATAAAATGAGTAAAAACAATTAGTTGCATAAGCATAAAAAGCAAATTAAAATATTCAAAATCTTCGTGAATTTTAGAAATTCTTCACGTTTTTGGGGTCAATATTAACTCACCTTATTACTCAGATTGTATATTTCTAAAACTAAAGGTTATGTGTTTCCAAAAACCGAGGATTTCTTTTATTAGTTCGAGAGTACATTTTTCGAGAAATGTAGGAAGCTGGAGTCAAATTTCCAGAACAGTAGTAGGAGTATGGAGATTCTGGGACAATTTGTCTAAAAAAGGTTTACACATGTCCCTCACCCAATCAAAAAGCAATAAGTCAGCTACAATAATAAAGCAATTGAAAATCAAAAATGATTTTTTGTTTTCAGAGTCTATTTAACTAATGTAAGCATCCGTACCTAAAAGGTCAACAATAAATTCAACTGCCTTCTCAAATCCATTGTGAGAATTAAGGATGGAGAGAGGCTTTAGGAACCACATTCAAAATATGTAACGAATACGACTTTAATTAATTATCTTATTAATATAAGTTTACAAATATTTAGTCGTTTAACAAATCAGGCAGAATGTAGTATAGAGAAACTTGAACTAATAGTCCAGCTGCCCCAAATCATAAACACATACACAAAATAAACATATCCATAGCCCAACAGCCATTTATTAAGTTCAACATTTACCCAATGCAAACAATTTAAAATTCAATTAATATTACTGGAGAGGCCCATGCAACGCCCATTTATTTGTAGACGATGGAGGCCATATAGCCGTCGGAAATTTAAATAAATATAGTATACTGGCATCTAAGATTCACAGGTGGGCGTCCCAGAAATTCGAACCGCCCACCTGGGCACGTGCCGTAGCAATATCTTACAATTAACAATTCAGTTGTTATCGGGAGGGGACTGGGTTGAGAAAGCGTTCGTATAACCAACAAATAGATAATAATGAAGACACAATGTTAAGTGCTATTGTTGACAACTGCCTTTGAGTAGAAGAGTTCAATGGCTTCCTGTCGTTATTTATACAGAGACTGCCGAAAGCAGGCAATGCTCATTTATACTCATTACATTTGTGGCTTGCAGCAGCTGTGTGTTTCTCAAAAATAATTGAGATACGATGACAACATAAAGTAGAGTTAATTTGCAAAAATAAAAAGCAAGATTTTAACTTTAACATCAAAAATTAATATATTTATTTAGAAACACAACTTTCAAGTAAATTTTATTCGAATGCGATCAGTACTGTTTACTTAGTCTTATGAGAACTTAGAATATTAAAATTTAATTTCGATCTTACAACCTTTTCTTAAATTTCAAAATATGAAGTAATTGATTTTTGATCTATTATTTGAGGTTTCGTGTGTTTTATATATATACTTTGATATATTTGAAATTTTTTAAAGTCCAATGTTGATTATTTGATTTGTGCAGAGAATACCATATTACCATTGCAAATTAATCCAGGGAACTCAATAAAAATATCGCCTAACGCGCACATTCATATACATAATATGTATTATTTGCTTATCTAGAAACGCTTAAGAGTTCAGAATTCCACTTCAATTTTCTTAGATTAGTTTGAATAAGCCCAACAAAACAAGTTGGTAGCCCCAAAGCGAGCTGTGTGAGTTGTCAGCTTAGAGACGCCTCCAAGGCATTTGTCAGAGCTGTGAAATTAGACGATTTCATACTTATAATAGCCTTTAATGCCAAGAGGCATGCAATATATTGAATGAACCCCATCCTATGTCTATGTGTTTGTCCCTGTCTATGTTTGGTCTTTTTGGGCAGGGTTCAATGAACGGCTAAAAAAGATATGACCAAAGCAAAGGCAAGAAAAACGCACGAAACGTGGTTTTAAATCTGTTGGTCTGGTCAAAGTTGAATGGTCAGCAGTTGTACAAAAAAGACAGACTTTTGACTGGTTGCAAATGCAGATTAGAAACTGTGACAGGCATCAGGTAACTAGGCCCGAAAATATGGTTGAGTTTGTGTCTGTTTCAATTTAAGGGGTTAAAAGTTAAAAATAGGTAAAAGGAATCGAAATGAATTCTTAAGCGAAACTTGACAGACAGAAAATTTAGAACAAAAAATAAGCAAATGCGAAGTAAGCGATTTAGATATGCCCTGTAATATATTCTAAATAATTATAAATGATGATATAAACACAACGTGAATACATTATTATAAAAATACACTATTGACATATGCAGTCCTCCCAATATCCTCCCCTTTAAATTTAAATATATTTCCAAACTTACAATAATAATATTAATTCAACTTCATCACTTATTAGTTATTATTAATCGAAATAGTTAATATATTTGCTGATGGAAAGCCTTTTTTACCAATTGAGCTTTGCTATTTGTAGTGAAAGCCATACATTGAAACCTATAGCGATGTTATGCCCCTTTTCGGAATATGTTAAGATTACAGGGTACACAAATCAAATGTGCTATGTAAAGCATGCCACACGCACATAAAATGGGCCAGAAAATGCCAATCAAAAAACTTCCCAGGAATGTGTGTATAGTAACGTCCTTAGTGTTTGAATTCCATGAAACGACGAAATTTATGCTGTTTTTCCCCCATAAAAAATATAAAACAAGAAAACTCGGCTATCTTAGGTAGCCCGAAGATAGATGCCCCCGTAGAATGGAGTTAAGCTGTCCGCATCTAATTGATTGAGATTGTTTGAACGCAATGATTTTGAAGTGCAAATTTAATAATATAATTGTCAAAAAGGTTTTCATACATGACCTCAACTTTATTTCAATCGGTTAAAAATCGTCAAGAATTATAAAATCAGAAACTGAGTGAGGAACAGACAGGTTCGGCTAATGGCACAAGAATGTGTACCGTGTGAGGTCGTTGAGGTCTGCTTTTAATGATACATTATACATTATAATCTTACCCATAAATGAAGCTATTCAGAATGCGATAATTTAGAGACTATATTCCAACAATTTCCATAAAATATAAAATACCGAAAACATCTTTGTACAAAATTGCACTATGTTTATAAGATACCATATTCCTCATATTGCACAAAACGTTATATCCAAATTTGTAAATACAATGTTGTTGATTTATAGCATTTTTTAATTTTAATTTATTTATTGTAGCATAATTATTATTCTATAATCAAAAAGCGTGCTTTACTCAGAGTATTTATTCCTTTAATTTCCGCTCCGCTTAACGCATAGTCTTCAGCGTTCCATGCATTTAAATAATTTACACAGATGCGCAATGTTCAAAAATGCAAGTGAATGTTTTGGTAACACCGCTTATTGAAATGCGATAAATATACAAAATGTATGACATTATTCACGTATGTGTGTCTCCCGCACAAGCAGTCAGAGAGCCAGTTACCATAGACAACGATCCAAGATGGCAGACGAGCTGCTTGCACCCTTGTGCCGCCCCCGACACCAGACATAATCCATGTAGCTATGGCCCATCGAGCAGCAAGGACAGCTGTCCGAACGATTTACGAGGTCGTGCTTCACATAACGTAAGCTGCAGGACAAGCTCAAGAGCTCGCCTATCTTATTTACAATGCTCCATTTATTAGCCATGTGTGCGTGTGTGTGTTGAGTATATTTCTCGATGAGTTTACAATTTCTTAGAATTCATTTGCGTTGTTGATTTCCTTTCCCTTCAATGTCTGGTGTGAATTGGTGTCTCGTTTCCAGTTTTGCGTTTCATATGTGTATCGCAAAAGTCAAATGTCATTTATTTCTTTTTATCCTTGTCCTTGTCCTTCTTGTCATCATTTTTAGACTTGGGACAGGAAGCTATGTAGCCACCGCTCTGCATGCGATCAAAGGCATCCATTGGATCGTAGTTTGCATAAAAATTCTTATATTTCAGTTTTCTTGGCACATTGTTCACCATGTATAAACAAAACGGAGCTACTAATGATAAGATGCAAGCGGTCTTCAAAATACGCAGCGTCTGATTCAAATGAATATCACGCATGGGAAACTTGAACTTGGGTCGTGACTTATCCGACTAATAAAAGTTTAATAAATCCAATAAGTAAAATCTCGTAATATTATAAAATACATTTTATTAATATATTAAAGTTGTAAATTTGAAATAAATCATTATTATTTTGTATATTTTTTAACTTTCTTCATTTATTACTAACCTCTGCCTTCGACATTCTGAAAATGATTTTGTTTAAATGTTTCTGTCCTCACAATTTTGTGTAGTATGAGGAAATAGAACTATTTCGAAAGATCTGTCCAGCTAAACTTACTATGATTCAAAAAATTGTATGTACTTCGTTTTTAAAACTGCTAACGCAAAAAATTATTGAAATACAGTAGTATATATACAGTATATAATATACAGCCAAACGTCCTAAGTTCATAACTCGGAAAATAATTAAAGTGTTAAAGCCCCAACAACTGTAATAACAACAAATCATCCGGATTACATATTCACTACCTGGAAAAACATAAATTCAGTCCGCACAACTAATTTAGAAATGCACACATCTATATTAGGAATATTGTTCAAGGTTCAAAAATGTTAAGGATAAACTAGTATTGATTGATTTCCTCTAATTGGTTGAGGTACAAGAAGTGACTGCTGACTGGTCGCAACAAAAAAAACCAATTTTCGTTTTGTATTGAGAAAGGCTTATGTATCAAGCTGCAATTTACCAATTTCCTGGAACCCCAATTGCCGTTAAGTGCCAGTGAGTTAAAGTCTTGCACAAATCCCACAGCCAGTGTGATTTAGTGTTGCGTGCTCTAAGCCGGCTATTACGTTGGCCATGCAATTGGCCAAACTTGTTGAGAGTCTAGAGTTAAATGAGCTATGAGTAGGAGATGGTTTGAGGCAGCAATTTACAGTAAATTATTCTCGGCTTGGCCAAGGAGGGGTCAAAGATAATTAAAGCTGGCTTCTGGTTAATCAAGCTGATACTTGTCAAAAGTCCTTGCAAGAGCCGACTTAATCCAGCGGACAAACCGAAGATGCCTGACTTAAGAGTAGGAGCAAAAAATTCAAATGTGAACCAAAAGAAAAACACAAGTAAAAAGAGTATTAAAAAAAGGCAAGAGTCTGACAAACGAGAAACAATGCTTACGACGCTTAACATGGCCATTTGTCTAAGACCGGCAGCGGGGTAATAAACGTTTGCTGGCAGTGTACAAAATTCGAGGCATACTTTTGGTTCCCGTGGCTAGCAACATTGCTGTTTACATGGCCAACAAGCATGCCAAGTGACTGAGCGGCTGAAAGCATGCAACAGCCAGCCGGGTTTTCAAGTGGATAAGTAGACTAAGACCTACACAGAGTTTTAAGACCTCTCAATTCCACAGTCAAGACTTAAGAGTGGGCAAATTGACTATGCTAATAGACTTGCATAGGTTGAGCATTTTCATATTGAGAATTGATTAAGATTTTACTCAATTAAATAAAAATGTACATTACTAAGAATCAATAAAAATACATTTAAAATTATGTTTACGTACCAAAATGTTCCCATGCATTTTGCTGTTGTATATATTATTTTATTTTTTTATAAATTATGAATTGTTTCAGTGAAATTATTATTATTATATTTATTACTAATATCGCTGGTAGCCGAAGTCTAAACGCAAATGATTACATTATTTATTTTGTTTATTTCCATTATCATTCAAATATTAATACCCTTGAGTGGAATTCTAAAAATATTCTGAATATATTACAGCCTTTTAATATATCTTACTTGGAATTAAAAGTTAAAACATTAAACTAGGTCTGCCTTTCTTGGGTCCTCAAAGAGGGCATACAAAGTTCGGATGGCCGGAGTTAGCTTGTATGTGTTGCTTTAGATGCTGATGCCGAGCAGTTTTTACTTTGTAGTTTGTGTGGTTTCTGAGGTGTGTTTTATTTCTAAAATCCAAGCACGTCGGACAGACAAAAACAAATAAAAGTTTTGCATGTGAAATGCAGTTGAAATTCTAGACCCAAATTCAGAAGATACTTTTATTTTGTACCTTGCCTAAGGCCAAATCTTTAAGACTGAACTGCTGATTTTTGTTGCTAGTGACAGAAAATAAAAAAAAATTGTATAAGTGCGAGACGAGATGCAAATGCAACTTGCAATAAATTTTACATTTTCACTGACATTGCATTCTGTTAAAAGTCCCCAGACAGGAACCCAACAAACTGAAACCCCACTCAGCTCCCGTATGGGCTTCCAATGTGTCGTCGTTGCCGGTTTATTGAAATTTTATGCAATTCTTGCATTTTATAGAATTGCATGCACTTTGTTTACGTGGTTCGATGAGGGGGTGTGTGGGTTGGTTGGTTGATCCAAATGGGAGGACATTTCGGTTATGCAACTGGAATAAAGTTTGTCTTCGATTCTGTATACATGTTTGTTGCGACCTGTCAAAGCTGGCGCTTCTCGCGATTTCCACAATAACACGAAAAGTTGTTCAGCTGAATATTCTGAGGTTACCCGCTGGTTTTTGTCCTCATGTTAAATGTAAGGCACATGAACGGATTTAAGCATGCGGGAAACTTTTGTGCTTAGCGAAATTTTCAAATGTGGGTTTTTAAATATTAGTATTAGAGATCAATGAGATTTATAAGTTGGGTATTCTACTTGTAAAACTTAAAAAATATATATAATTTAGCAATTAATGCAAAAATATATTGTTATATATTAAAGAATTTCGTTGAAAATCATTATTAATGCTAAATAAATATATCTTCATTCTTTGACCGAAAACAGCAGCTTGTCGCCATCTGTTTTTTAATTCTCAGCAAACCTGCTGGGCATTGTTGTTGACTTTATCAATCGTCGAGGCGTAAAATTTTAATCTTGTTCGCTCCCTTAATTCATAATTTCTTAATTCTCCACTTATGTCATGGAACGCGCTCGGGGCAGAGCCAGGCAAAAATAATAATTAAAATATGGAAATGGAAATAAAAGAAAAAACCACAACGACAGTTGCTATTGTGGAAAGGGAGAACTTACATTATGAAACAATAATTAACTTACGTGATTGGATTTTCTCGTCATGACAACAACATTTAAGGGAGATCAGATTACAGGAAATACAAGAAAATTATCATTCGTTGAACTTTGTTTCCAACAAAGCGGAAAATAAATGACAAGATGACAAAACAATGAAGCCATTTAAAACAACTATTGAAAGTGTCAATAGTCTTAAATGTTTTGCTTTTGCAATTATGCAATTAAATATGGATATTGAGTATTTGTGACAATTACTCAAGCTATCGATAATGGTCATTGGCAACATTTTGATAAAGATTAACTGGTTTTAATACATATAATAAACCAGTCTGCACACTTGAATGTCATCCAACATAAGCTTTTCCCTAAGAGCAGTCATCATTAAGAAGCGAATTAATGCTGGCTTCTAGGAAAATGAAGCCAATTTAAACACAACCGCTGAGTTACCCTATGAAATAGTTTGCCAACTAAACCATAAGCAACCATGCACAAAATTTGCTCATATTCACACTCCCTGCACACTGTTGATTACTCATACACACATCCACAAACACACACGCACTTCAGCTGTTGGTGCATTCCACTGTGGCATGAACCAAGTCATACGGTGAGATTTGAAATTTCTCCAGTGCTCGAGGAGCGCAAATTTCAAATGGCTTGACACCACACTGACGGCCAGGCAGTTGTTGATGGTTGGCTGAATGACTTCCCTCTCTATGACTGGCAGGTCCATTGTTAAATAGCTGCATTTACCCCCAAGGGATATCAAGCAGGCGCAGCGGAAGGCAAAATGCAAGTGCGGCATGCATATGCTCTGTCATGAGTAAATAATATGAATGTAAACTAAACACTAAATATTCAAACGTGCTCTACGACCTTTTCCCGAAAACATAAATAGATACCAGATAATTATCGAAGCAAATTTAATTTAATATTAGTGTTGAGAGCACAGCTCAACACTGACTTCTTATAGATTGCGTGGCTTCGACGAGCTTGCTTATGGTACAGCCATCTAAGTATACTAATTGTGCTTTTAAAACGAAAAGGTAAATGAAGTCATACACAGCCTTTAAGTATAAGTATTCAAAGAATTGATTTCAGCACAAAATGTACATATTAATATAGATAAACTGAAACGTAATTTTAACTATTTCTGGTATCATAATCTGAACTATTAATTGAAAACATAGAAAATTAAGGAAACAAAACTTGATAGATATTACAAATAATAAATAAATTTAATATATCTTGAATTTAAATACATACATTATCCAATAGATCTTTTTAAATCCTATAACGGAACGGAAAACGCCACTTTTCGCGTTTCTCGCGACACACAAAATGTCGATCAACTGTTAAGTTATTTCTGTGTGCGTGTGTGTGTGTGTGTATGTGTTCACACCATTGTGGGCGTGTGTTACATTTGGCGACATATTGTGTCTGGCAGCGCACCATTTCTTTGGCAGCGTCGTGGTGAAACTAGTTCTTGTCCTATGTTAATATAATGCTGTAATTTAATTGTATGAAAAACATTTCCATGTCTCATTCAAATGCAATTTTCTTATGCGCTTCACACAACTTCTATGCAAGTTGAGACAAAAATTTTATAATTTAAGAAATGTTGTTATGAATCTAAAACTGCATAAAATGAATTATATTTTTAAGTCATATATTCCCTGAACTAATGAAACTCGTAAGCGAGTGAGAGAAACTTTTTAATTTTGGAAACATATTTCAATTTTCTAGCGTCGCTGTAGTTCGATTAACAGTTTATAACTATGTATATCTTCATACAATAATAATTATTTCAACCAATCTTTTACTTTTTTGAATCTTCACATTTAATCTTTAAGTTTTTAGTTTTCTTCAGCTCTTACTAAATGAGTACTTTTGTTTCTATCCATATTATTTTCGTAGGTATCTTCTCCATCTTTAAATATCTTGCTTTTTGTATGTTAATTATATCTCTCTCTCTCTTTCTCATCCCTTTTGTGCACTTTCAATAAAAAAAGTCACTGTGTGGCTTAATCGTTTACAGCCACTAAAAATAAACGCTATGTGGCTAAAATGTGCCAATCACATAGGAATTCAACGACATACAAGTCCATACAAGTCTCCTCAGACGCGCAAAGCCTGTAAGCATGTGAAATACCTAAAGCTATTCAGATTCCGCGAAGCAGGGAGGGGCTTGAAACTGAGTCAGGGGTGGGTGGCAAAGGTTTATAACATTCTTGGCAGGCAAATTTAGCGTAAGGTTGTTAGCTGTATGACTGTGAACACTTATCTCTCTTGAAGCGTTGATATGTATTCCATTTGAATGGCATCTGAAACCTAACCACAGTCAGAACGAGCACTAAAACAATAAAAGCAACTGACAAGGGTAAGTCAAAATATTTAGCAAGCAATTTGTTGTCCTTTCTCATCGTCTGCTTAGCGCTGACATTTAGCTTTTTGCTTGAAGATGGTTTGCCAACAAAATTTAGTTGAACTTGTGTAGCTTAGAGTGCTGATGTCCTTTACAATTTTTGACAGGTACGCTGAAGTTAGCAGAGGGCAAATCTAGCTATAGCTATATATTCCATGTCGATTTCTAACGTTTACCAGTAATGATTCAATTGTATTTTAAAATACACAAAACTAAAAATTAAAATTAAATAGAATAAATTGATATTTATTAACTAAAATTAAGATCTCATTGCATATTCCAAATCAGGTTTAATCATGTTTTATTTAAAGTTAGCCGTTAACAATTCAAGCGAAACACGTAAAAACAACAACTACAAAAATATACATTAATAGTGAAGACTGAAAAGCACTAAAACTCATAAATTTCTTTGCCATCAAAAGGTTAACGTGTCTCTCGAACCTTTTCGGTATGCCGTGACTAGCCTTTTCATTCAAATGGTTCAATGAGGCGTATGCGAAATATGTGTTTGTGGCATGTGACTTAAAGCCGAAATGTTGTTTGCTCTGCTTGTATTTTGGCTGACCCTTGATTCAATGCGCATTGCCTACTGTTTGGGGCCGTCATTCATTGCTGCCTATTGCCACATTCGTTAACAGATAAATCCCATATGGCATCATTCACATTCAGACACATGTGATCCCCATTCCAAAACCACATGCCACGCCTTACGACAGTCACCCCCAAACATACACACATAAAGCACACCTCCCCTCCCCCTTGCTCACGTGTCAAACTTTTGGCCAAAGCTGTCGCTTGTTTAATTCCACAGGGCTTTGGCACGACTTCTGCTGCAGAACTGCGCCAGTATTTTGCCAGTCATATTTTCTATTCTATTATTTTTATTGTGCTCTTTTACACTTTTTTTGTATCTTGTATCTTTTTTTTGCTTTGACACCCTTTTAGGCGCAACTGACATGTCGTCTGACAGCGCTCTATAAAAATGTTGCCCGTCAGAAAACTTTTAGGATCAAACTTTAATCCTGAAGATTTTTAAAAGATGATCAATAATTTAAAATCTAACAAAACTTTAAAGAATTGACATAGGTCCCTAAACCAATTTATTCCTGATTTTCAAACATTTTTCGAACATTTTACCAAGTGCCATTGAGACACTTGGAAAGATTCTTGAAAGTTTAAATCAAATTTCTATGTTTTCTGGGCTTAAAGTTTTATTATAGTTGGTTCATTGAAATCTCGGCTGGTTGAGCACAAACGTGTAAGTAAAAGTTAACCGTATTGCTGCATATATATTTAAAAATCATTGATTGATTTAATTCAATTTCCTAGGGGTCCATCGATAACTGCTTAAGTCATAAAAAGGACTTTAGCTTCTTTCCCATTAGGAACAGTAATCTCATTACCAAAGCCTTCGCAAAAGCTCAGCACGTGTCCTGCATATTCAGCACATGCCTCGAAAAACTTTAATAATTAAAATATGAGCGCATAGAAATAAAGAATTTCCCGGGAAATATCCAAACAGCGCGACGTGTTAGCATTCTAACCACAATTCATGACACACAAACAAAGAATTTAAATTTAGTCAATGCCAAAAAGTGACCCCAAAAAAAATACAGCCCAGAACGTGTCAGAGGGGAATAAACATCTTAAAGGCTTGGCCTCGGGGCACTGCGGCTGTAATGAACAACTCACAGGCAAAGTAAACCCGTTTTGGGAATATCAAAGAGTAGGGCAAAAGTCATAAAAAAAAAACTAAAATAATAAATAAAAACACTTCCATAAATCTGCTTTGCGTACACGCACGCACAAGAATAAATCTGAAAGTGACTTTGCATTTGAGCTCCTTATGAATGTGCCCGCATTACGCATCCTCCCTGTGCAGCAATGCTTAGAATTTAAAATTTTGCATGCTTCTAGGGAATCCCAATTGGGAATATAAGTTTTCATCTTTATCATATCAACTGCGTTTTGGGAGTATTGACACAAATCGATTTCCAAAAGCAATAAAAACAAAAGCCATAGGTATGAAATATCATTAAGATTAGTTGAAAATCAGAAAAAAGAGTTTTCTGATGAAGCGTTGATTTTTTTTAAAATTACAAATTAATAAAAAATACTTTGAGGCAATACAAAAAATAAATTTCATCCTTATAGAAATCCAGAAATCATTAAAAAAATTGCTCATTAAAAAGCTCATTTATGCTCTAACGAACAATAACAAAAATATCAATACAAAAAGAGATAAGCTTCAGAATCTTCAAAGAATATATATCCGATTTTTTATTAAAAATCAGTTAACTTCAATAATTCTCAGAATGTAAGGATTTTTGTTAAGTTCGCAGCTATCTCCTATAGTCTACACGAAAACTCAAATATGCACACTGAATGCCTGCACTTTAATGGATTCGGCACGTGCGAATCTTACGCATACATCACGTGGAAACTTAGTTCGGCTTCTGTCTTGATGTTGCGACCAGTGGTCTGAATAGAAAACATTTTCGAATAGAAGCCATCTAACCAATCGATAGCAAGGAATTCTCTGAATCTGCCATTTTGTGCTCAAGCTATCGTCCATAACGGACTTACTTTATAAGCACCTCCCCCCAGGGTCATGTTATTCATCAGAAAAGCCATCTGATGTTTTGGTAAACTTTAAAATTGCTGCATTGTTTGCAATCTATCAATAAAATCAATTAAATTGTTAACAAAATGTTTTTTTTTTTTTTAAAAACCGGATTAAACAAATGATTACGATTTCCTTGGCTGATAGGGTATTCTTTCTTACGTTATTTGTACCTTGGAATTCTCTGTACTTATTGTACTTGCAAATTTTCTTGCATTTAGATTTAGTTCTTTTTAGTTTTACCAGAAAACTTTTGTAATTTTTCACAGCAACAAATTTTGCATGTCGTTTGCAGCTATTTTTTTTTATAGTGAATTCTTGTCTGACAAAATTGACTTACTGTTTAGCTCGGCAAAGATTGGCTCTGCAATAAAATGTTTGTTCTTGAATTTTAATATTGTAAAGTTTCCGCAAGGGAATTTCGTGTTAGACATTTTCATAACGTAATTAAATTAGCATAAAATCTTGTAAATTTTTATATATTTCCACTTCAACAGCTGGCCATCCAAAGTTAAACGTGCTGAGAGTTCTTTAACGCTTTATATTTTTGTAGGTTTCCTTTTCATTTGTCAATCGTACATTGAACCCTGCGGAATACACGACATGTAGAAATATGCCAACACAATTCTTGACACTTTTGTCTATCAATCAAAGATAAGAACTCAATCAACATAATAAGATATAAGTCTAGTACTTATACTAAGCATGAATGAAGTTAAAGCCTAGAGTGATGGCATGACAAATTAATAAACAATATATGCTTTTCCAATTTGAGCATTGACACGAAAGGTCAGCTCCTATAAGTTCAAGTAGTCTTAAGTAAAAGACTAAAATGTGTGGTATGTTGGTAACTCATTCATATAGGTCAACACATCTAATTTATAAGAATATAGCTAAAAAAGTAAGCGAAAACTAAGAGTTAGATTGCGTGACGTCTTACTCAAGATAGTAATAATAACCACTTGGCACTTTGGATTAAAACTTAATAACAAAATAAATGTCAATAAGAATAAGTTCAGCAAGATAGTGGAAAATAATTTAGTTTATTACATTTTATTTTGAAAAGTGCAACTGTGTTTGCCAAATTAATTTCAGTTTGGAAAGACCTCATAAGAAGGCCACTTAAAAATTACTTAAGGGAAAAATTATATTTATTCGAAGTAAAGATATTTAGTCTTGCGGTTGTTCTCTATTTTTTTGAGTGTATATATGTGCAATCAAAAAATAAACCAAATAAAACACAATCTGTCAAAATAATTAATAAATTAATTTAATCCAATTTCATAATGGCTTTGAGTAATTGCATTTTCGGAGTAATTATGCTTATTGCTGGATTTTATTGATTTTGCATGCAGCGCACAGGTCATTTGTCCCGTCTAGTTGTCGCTAGGGGGTTGTATCCTTGCCAATCATTGTACCGAAAATCAATTCATTTATTATCTGCACAGCTCGATGTGTGAATATTGTTTTATTGCATCACAGTGTGACTTTAATAACATTTTCATTAATTTTTTAGTTGTAATGCCATGAGGTAAATACATTAATATCTACAACAGCAGGCAATTTAAATAGCTACACAATTAATGCAGGTGCATAACCACATTAAAGAATGCACAGTCTTAAGGCCCTTAGAAAAAAGGTTGTCTACTGAGAAACAAAATTATATTTTAAGTATATTTGTCTGTCATAACTTAATTTATTTCAACAGAAATACCCTTTTTTCCGTAGCCTTTTATTTTGATTTTGAAAGCACCTTAGTTGCCTGTATTCTGAATTTTGTTAAATTCATTAAGAAACAGTAAGAACGACTGCGAAATACTCTGATACCATAAGTAATACCATCTGATGAGATGTGTGGCCAAGAAATTCCGATCTTTGAAGGAGATTCCTAGTAATCTGTCCTCTAAGTCATCCTATAAAATCGCGGTTGATATAGGCTTTGGGAATTTTTTGGGGACGTGTTTAAAATATCCAAAAATGTTATATTATAAACGAATCTTAATACTTAATTTACAAAATATTCTAATACTAGGATTAACAATCATTTATTAGTTTAAATTTAATTATATTTAGTTGTGAATTAATATTATGATAAATTTAATTAACCCTAAAATTCCAAATTTAATCACCTCTAAATATTTAATAAATTAATACAATAATAATGCAAAAACAATCAGGAAACATAACCTTAAAACTAGAAGACTAGTTCGAATATAAACAGACCTACTGACAGACGATTAAGAAAATGTATATTTTGCAAATACTAATGGGTTCAAGATTCTATTACTTTATATATTATAAAAATGAATGTAATCAAAAGGCACATAAGTACTAAGTAGTTTGTCATATATTTAAGCCAGGCTCTTCAAAACTAAAACTTTAGTCGCCATGCGCAAAGGCGTCTGTGTCGTGAGTACTGCGAATAACACAACCGGCAACAACTTTGTTATTAGTTCAAGTTCAATGTAAAGGAAACACAAAAACAATGAACACAACAAGAGCTGTTCACGTGCGGTTAACAGAACCAATCATAATAAACAAACCACTAACAGTCATCTGAAATTCGTTAACAGTCGCGCTGTTAATGCCAAAACAGTGTGATGAGCTGTTAAATGCCAGCACTGTTAACTGCTACGACTGCTAACACATAACAGCTCTAAGCAACTGCCGACAGGTCGCTGTTACTGGTAACAGTTGGCGTAGGCGAGCATTGGAAACGCACGTGAGCGGTTGTAAAAGCGAATTTGTTATTACTTACTTCAAAATGATAATGGGGAATTTTCGTGAAATTTGCCCTTGCGTTTGAATAAGAATTGCGAAAAATACTTGCAACATTAACAAACAAATTTTTAAAATTTTAATTTAATCGCTTAATAAATTAATTTGATTTTTAATTAAAATAACTACATTTATTTAAGAAAAATGTATATAAAATTATTTAAATTGCTGCCGTTAAAGTTCTTAAATTTAAATGAATTAAAGTAGCTAATTTGGATCTAAAGATAATATTTTTAAAAATTTGTTTAAAATAAATACATTAATGCTGCAGGGTTAAATTTATTATAAGTTTTTATTATTGAAAGCTGAACATAAAGGACTTACAATAACAAAAGCATTTATGTATATAGTTGGTCATTTGAAGTTTGCTGTTCTCTTTATGAAGGTTTCTTTTTATGCATATTTCTACCATGCCTCAAACTTTGTATTTACGACCCGATGTCCGGCGGAGAGTTACGAGTTGCTCTTTACGATTTAATGTAGTCATAAAACAGATCAGCTTCCGCAGGCGACGTTTCGCCTTTCAAGTCGAACGGCCGCAAATCAACCCAAAACTTGTAACAAAACCTGTAACTAATGAACTAAGTTATATGTAAAAGTGTTTGTTTGTTATCGCCAAGCTTGACTTTCCCTTACTCCTTCTTCCTTTGTTGGCTCACCTCAGCCATAACTTAATATAATTTCTTTGCCATTATCGCCACATTAAATCAGTTTAAGTTTGTTGACATTTGCCCTTTGTTTGCTTCAATTCAACCAACTATTTATGGTTCAAAGACCATCAATTTATCATATTTGCAGCTCTTTTTCTCCATGCCTGTTTATATAATGATGCAAATAAACATTAATGTTGTTGTTGATGCTGTTGTCTTCTGCTTGCTTAACTGAGACATCAGTCCTCGTGTCCGGGCGCCCAAATGTATGCTATGTTTTTATGCTGCTCGCATATTAATGAACATGTATTTTGCTCTGTGCTTGAAACAGCAGGTATATCTATATGTACATATTTGTGTGTTTGTATATGCATACACGTATTTATATTTGTCTTTGTGAAGGGGTTTGCTTTGTCTATATTCAGACATTTGTCTGCTCTGAGACGTTGCTTGAATAGTTATTATTTGAATGGAAGCTCAAACTTTAAATCAGATTATCCTTTGACGAATGTCTATATCATCAACATAAAAGTCTATATATTCAAAAACTACAATTTTTTTTTTCCTGCCATGTAATAATAATTTAGAAGGAGTCGATAAGCAGGTAATTTATTTCTTTAGACAAACAATCCATTTGGTAATTATTATAATCAAAACTCAATTAACTCTTTGGCTTTGCCTTTGCCTTTACCTTTACCTTTACCTTTACCTTTTTTATTAACTCCGTGCCCTCTGTGTATATTTATTTATTTATTTCCCTTGTAAATTGGTATTTTATTACTTGTGTAGCAATCTCCTCCTCTTTCGCTACTTTTAAGCCGAGGAAATACGTGTTTACTCATCCGTGGCATTCATTACCAACAAGCAATTTATCACAATTGCGTGTGGTTTTTGACAATTTGGCTTACACGACGGATACTTAATGCTATTGGTCTGTGCAATATACCTTTTTATTATTTATTCATTTAATTATTCAAGATATTTTCAACGCGTCGTCGCTGTTAGCCTCAAATAAAGGCCACCATCCTTAGACCCTGAACCTCAAGCAGGTCGTCTCAACGGAAGCACGATACGCTTAAAAAATGTTGGCTCAGATTTATTATCCTTTAACTTCAACTTCGACTGCGACTCCTGTCAAGCAATTCGGCTTTTGCGTAATGCGTTCATTAAGCTGATTTTTCATCGCAATTTTCAATTCATTTGCATGACAGGCAGTTGTGTTTTCTAGCCATAATTAGTTTTGTGGCGACATGCAACATGCAACAAGCAGAGACCCTTGCAGTCATTGCAAATGAGAATGCGGCTGATTGCGGAAAGAGGAAGCACACAGAGAAAAGCGCAAGGCCAAATTATAAAAGATAGCATAAATAACAAATTCACTGCACAAGTTACAGTCGTGCCAAGACAACAACTAGCTACAGTCCGGAGGTGCGGTCAGTAGGGCGTATATGTCAAATCAACTGGCTTATTAACCACAACAAACGGCAAAACAATTTCCGACAGCCAAAGTCGCCAACTTGATGACCCAACTCTCTAGCCTACCACAAGTAACGGATTCCGTTGCAACTTTACCGAAAGTTGGCTGAAAGACAAAAATTTGTGGGTTAAGAACTAAACATAAGTTAGACGAGTTGATGACGGAAAAGACAGGATCTAATCAGAAATTCTGTTTAAATGTTTGTTATTTCGTTATTAATCTAAATAATAGAAGTGATTAGTGTTTTTAAGCTTATTGCTTTTTGTGGCTAACATATTAATTGCCTACTAAAAATTTAGTTTATATAACTATAGAATATATTAGACATTCTTCTTATTTTTATTATAATTATTCATATTTTTATATATAGCCAGTGGTTACAAAATATTATTTGAACCAAATGTGTGAACACTTAATTCACATTCAGGCATGCACACATATTTTAAGCTACATATTCACATTGTTGCAATTCCAATCCATTTAACTAACCGAAAAGATAAAACCAAAACAGTACCTTAGATTACCCACAGAAATTGACAGAGCTGTCAGTCCTGCACTGACAGTAAATGAAGTACTTTTAATTGGAATTGGGCTCAAATGTTTTTGTAGAAATTCTAGATCAGAAACGAATAAAGCCTTTGTGCTTAAGTTGTCTTTGGTTGCAACAGAGAAGTTCGATGAATTCCAATGTGTGTCAAGTGGACAAACGAATGAATAGTGGTGTACCTGGTAAAAAATTGGGTGAGGTTTGGGGTTGTGGCAACCGACACTAACCATTTTATGTTTTTTAACAAAAGGAAAATGGCAAGGTGACGATTGTTTTACGGGCAGGAGCAAAAACAATAATTGAATATTTAGATTGCATATCTAAGGACTTCTATTGAAAGCTTTTACATTGTAAGGCGCTTAAGTGAAGTAAAAAGGGCTTGAGAAATATTTAAATTTCCCATTGTACACAAAAAGTTAAAGAAACAAAATAAACATTTCCAAAAGGCTCTGTCAAATCACAGCAGCAAAACAAGTTTATTAATGTGTAGGCTCAAATACCCACAAAAAGAAAGCTAAATTATTTTAATTACAAATTCAACAACAGACCCAAATAACTCCACATAGACACACAGGACACTGAAGAACAGTTAAAAGAAAAACAAATTACTTTTAAATTAAATGCCTCATTTGCAGCATTAATAATTCATTTGACTCAACACACAGGCAATTAAGAATGCAGATTGTAACGGAAGAAAGAGCACATACAATAAAAAAAAACCGTGAATGATATGAAGCTGAGAAGGGCTTAAGCAACCTCCGACGTTAAACAGCCAAAGTTAAAGAAAATAAAATTATGCAAATCCAAAATTTCAAGTACAATTTGTGCTATTAGAAATTGCAAATATCCTTTAAATATATTCATAATAAATAAATTATCAACAAATTTAATTAGCAGAAGAAATACAACTTTATATTATAAATACGATTAAGGAATTTAAGCCAATTATTTATTTATACAAATTTCTTCTATCTCTTGTCATAAATGATATAACAAATATGGGTTCTTATAAATGCATTGAAAGAAAAAAGAATTTTGTGTTGTTGAATTACTTTAATATTTACTTTAAATTGAATATATAAATATTTGCATTTTAATTTATTTTTATTACAATTCTGAGCATCTGAATCCAAAACATGCTTTAAAGACTCAAGTAAGCATTTTTTGATTTAGACTAGTTGAGTATAAGCTTTATTTAAATTATATAAAATCCCGCATTAGCTGATGTGTCTAATATATATTTCTTTAAGTAAATGATCGGTATCTAAAATATAAATATATACAAAAGCTTAAAATGAATTCTACCACATTGCATATAAACGTGAAGCGACTCTCTTGAAAGCAATAAATACCAAAAGGGACAACGGATTCCTTTGGATACATTTGACTGTGCATATATTTATTGCGTTGAGTGTGCGTTGCACAGCATGGCGCACAGAATAGAGCAGAACAGACAGTCAGTTGGCCAGACTGCCTACAACGTTGTCAGCCGGAAACGGAAACACGCGCACACAGATACAAGCAATACACAAAACGCACACAGATAGATACAAGAAGTGCACAGCACCCAAATAAATGCAGTAAAGACGCGTAAATTTGCAACACAACTTGACGTTGGCAGGCAGTAAAGCTGTTCAAAAGGAGGTCTTCGAGTTGGCCACTAAGCTATCTGATAAGATACTGGCGCTAAGACATCATGCTGGCGTGAGGCCAAATTACAAAACATTTAAAAAATCGATTCGGAAAGTTATTAAATTTTCAAATATTTACATACAAAATACAAATATTAGATTCTTTGTGAGCATGGCATAAGTTGGAAATTAGTTCAAAGCTGCCAGCAATACTTGAACTATCCTTAAAACTATTTTTAGTACGTTCTTCTACGCTTAAAACCATTAAACTTGCTTCAAAATAAAAAACTTTTAAATTGTTTCCTACTGTCTCTTTCTCTGTTTCTTTCTCTCTCTCTCTCTCTCTTTCTCTCTCTCTCTCCCACTATCTATCATCTGAAATGTATCAACTTTTCAATTATACTTTGGCTAATAATGAGAGTAATTAAAAGAAGTAAAATGCCTTTAGTTAAGACTGCACAAATAAAAGATACCCTGAATATTGGATACTTTTGTAATTTGTTTTTAACAATTATGGTAAAAATTAGAAATTTAGTAAAAAAAAGGTATAAAACAAAAGAATTAAAGCAAAGTATACAAATAATGAAGTATTCTTGAATTTCAGACTAAACATGACTTGCTTGTTTAAGAATCTCTATACGGTGTAATGTATTTTCCCTTTTTTTAATATACCACTTGAGCACCGTTTTATATATAGCTAGAGGGTGTATGGCTTTACAGTAAGGCTAAGAATATAAAACACGTCGCTGTTGAAACATTTGAATTTAATTTATCACATACTTGGAATCATTTTTATAAAGCTCACGTTTCCCTTTCGCTTTCACTTTTCGCTAAAGATATAAGCTGCTGATTCTGTGGGGTGATAACAAAATGTATTCTATTACTTTCTGATTTGCTGATCAACTTTAATTAATGGAGAGACACTTGTGAGATAGCAAGTAGTTAAAGAGCTCTTATATCTATATCAGAGTCAAATACTCACTACTCGGAGCTTCACAAAATGTCAAGTAAAGATATTGTTCAATCTGCCAATGGTTAGATAGCCAAGGAGGATTCTTATCAATAAGATATATAAAGACGTGAACAGACACGTATGCGGCACCAGTCGTGACCGTAATAAAACCTCCCGCGATAAGAGTTCTCCGAACTGATAGGATAATGAGTCTAGATCCATTTGCAGCAGTAAATATGTACCTAGATAATGTCCAAAGTAGGATAAGAATAATTTTATATAGCTGTAAGATAATTTAGAAGCTTTCAATAAACCTGCCGAAGCAATTCGGCAGCAGTATATGTTCGACACTAAAACAACGTCGTTGTGTTCTAAATTTGCTCTTGGGATCACCTTTCAGTTGTACTTGTGCCTTATTATTACACCGCTTGTAAATTAAATACACATTATAATATATTCATGGTGTGGGATTGTTGTGAGACATTTACAATCACAAATGTCAAAATAAGCAGCAAAGGAACAAGAGTAATTTTTAGATAACAGTATTTTATGGCAATAATTTTATTTAAAAAAATAAATGAATTATTATTTAAAGGTAAAACTATAATTGTTAGGGTGACTATATATAAAACTATTATTGAATCTGAAGATATGAAATCTCAAATTAAATTGTATTAAATTGATCACTTTAACAAAATGCAAAAATGTTCACTTTAGGTCTTTTATTTTGTTAATTGGATATTTCTTTTTAATTCGTACATTTTGTTTGTATTAAGTGGGTTACTACTTTTTTTAACAAACACCAATTTATGTCCATTAAACAAAATCTAAATCTTAAGCAAAAATCTTTAAAGACCGACATTTTTACACTTTAACAATATTTTTGCTATTATTCAAACTCCAAATCAAGCGATTTTTTACCCAGTTAATTCCGGCACTTTATCCAAATGACATATGATTGACTTAGCTGTTGCTGTCGAAACGCAAATATTCACATCGGAAGCATCGCAGAAGCGTCCTGCGGGGCAGGTGCCGTTCACAGTGGTGGGTTTGGTGGCGCCAAAGCAGAAGGCGAATGTGGTGCGGGAGGTGCAAGCAAATACTTTGTTCTCGTTGCAGAGGCCACAGCTGTCGTTGTCGCCGCAACTGGCTGGCACTTCGGAGCGCTGGAAACAGATTTGTGGCTTATCCGAGCAGACCAAGCCGTCGGGGCAAGTGAATATCTGATCGTTACTCGGGATATTTTTGCCAAAGCACAATTTATATGAGGTTTGACTGATGCAGGCAGCATCGTTGGCCTGGCACTCATCACAGTTGCTTTGCACTATGTCCAGCTGCCAGGTCAATGCGACGAAAACTATGAACTATTACAAAAAGCACAAGTTTCAGCTACAATTTATTAAACTTATCGCGTTTAGTCTTACCACATGAATAAAATGGGACATCTTAGCGGTACTGGTGTTAACTTACAATTGAATACAAAAATTTGTTTGCAACGCATTTTTATATTTTTTTTTATTTTCAGCAAACTAAATCACACCTTGGCATATTTATATTTATAACACCTGCTTATCTAACTGAGCACCCACAAATTTGATAAGCCAGCCTTGAATATGGAAATAGTCTAAGAACATACAAAATGTGTTTTATCTGTTTTGTCGCGAATTGTTGTATGACATAGCTAAGTAGAATCATCTTAGCCATAAACTGTATAAATGCTCAACAACCGATATGCTAATGAGACCTTGTGAAGAATTCAAATTATGTTTCTTAATTAGGCAGACCAAATGAATTCAATTAAATATGAGTATAAAAAAGAATTCTATATCCAATGTTGTATTTAAAATTGATGTGTAAGGAAGTGTCTCAAAATATACCCTAAAATTGATTTTAAACCAACATATAAAAGGAAAAATGCACCAATTTCAACTTCAAGCAACGTTAAATCAACGGATTATATAAGATTGTTTGTTCTGCTCCATATGGCTATAAAGATGTGTGATATTTGTTATTCAACATTCTGACAGCGGAAATTGCACAGTCTGTTGAAATCCAACGATGACAAAAGCTGTTTGTGGGCGTTGCACATGCAAAATGAATTTTCAATTTTATGACCAAGGGCAAATGAACAATTCCTAGTGCCAATTGACCGGCCAGAAAGTGTGAATGGATAGGAGAGGGGAGGGAAAGACTATAGCCGAGAGGATTGAAAAATACCTCACAACACACTAATCATGGCGAGCGTTGTGTGCAATCTGAGCATCACAAGCCAAATTAGCAAAGTGCAGTTGTAAATGGAATGGAAATGCAACAGCTGCAGCTGCAAGAGCAAAATAAAAAAAATAAAAATTTACAATAGCAACTTCGCTTTTGACTTGCGCATTGTGCATTGTTAGCGAATCAATTGTGCGTAATGACGTATCCTTGTCACAGGTGCCAAAAGGCACTTTAAAGTCAGATACAAGCGACGCAAAAACCAACAACAAAGTGCACAATTTGTTGGGCTGAAATTCGTTTAAATTTAATACAAATTCTGTTCATTTTACATGTGACACTTGACATATGATATATTATTCAACCTATGACATTTATGTTATCTAATAGATTCCGGCTTTTGTGCGCCCTTGTGGCTAATTAGTCAACGACAGAATCGTATTTAGCGTAGATTGTTAATTAATAAACCACAAGAAAGCGCAGCTGAGGACCACATTTTGTGTTACTGAAAAGCAAGGTATAAAGCAACTACAATTAATCTCTAAAGGGTTATTATTATTTATATATTTTAATTAGCATCTACAGCTGACAATGTCTAAGACAAGCCAAATGTCTTCTAGGCAGCTATATTCAGAAACGATTTAAGCAAATAATACCCAGTAATAAGAACAGACTTAGAATTGTCGCCGGTCTCTTCGCATGATACTGTAAACTTAGATTGCACCTAGTTAGACAGATATTGATTTGAATTGATTATGTTTTCGTCATTCACAATGACATTCGTTCTTTATCATTACCAAAAACTTGTATCTTATTTTAAAAATACATTTATTTAGATATAAGGAACATTTTGTATTCATTGCTTACCGTTCATTTTTTCCTTTTTTTTTTAAATTAATTCTTCTTTATTTTACTTATGAGTATTTCTTTCTTTACATTTATAAAACTGTTCGCTCTTATTTCCAGTCAGCATGTGTTTCACTGAGACCTTCACACATAAATATGTATTGAATTCGACTGAAACTCATAAAGTTGCCACAATCAGGCATTTTTACTGAGAATTTTATGCCTCCCATTGTATGGCCCAGAAAAGCTGTCCTAATAAAAAATGTATGGGCCTACAATCACTGCATTGTTCGACTGTTCACAAAAATGAAACATTATGCAAAATATTCTCGACTAACGGAGGGTTAGACTGAGTATTGTGTGCCAGGCTGCAATTTGCCTGTGTCATTAAGTTCATCTTGGTTGAAGTCAGGCTGCACAAATCCTTCAGCCAGCGTGATTTATTGTTGCATGCCGCTGGGTGCTCAATTGGCCCTGCCCCATCATTATGTGTGGCATGCAATTTGTCAAACTCTTGGAAAATCCTGTGTTAAATGAGCTATGAGTCGAAGACAGTATTTTGGGGCTGCAATTAGTTAAATTTGCATCGACTTTTATCCACTTAAATGCCTGAATATAAAAAGCACGGTCATAGTCAGGTCGCGACAATATCAAAAACATGGCTAGTCATAAAATTGCCGCTTGTATTTACTGTTGCATAATTTAAGTCAGCGAAACGGCTTTTTATTATCCAAATGTTCATTGATGGCTATCATTTTTATGGTCCCAACTAAGTCCAATGCATACTAAAGCAGGAAAATGCCCAAAAGCAAGGCTGACAATTCGATAAGCTTAAGCTCTAGACTGACGCCAATTTCATTGCTGGAACTGGCAAAGACAAAAGAAAGAACAGTATGTTGTAAGCTAGTCGTAAAATTTACTGGTAATATAATATATACATTTTTTGGGGAGCCAAGGAATTTGCAATCCAAATACAACCCCAAAAGCGTCACTGGCAAATCTTTAAAAACAATTTAGTGCTTTTGCATAAATAAGCAAATAATGAAATTTTTGTATTTTTATTTACAAATTTTTCAGTATAAGCAATAGTAATTTGCTTCGACTTTACTCTTTACTTGTGCGTAAGATTATTTATGCTTTAGATTTGGTTTTAATAAAAATGTCTTAATATTTAATAAATACAATTATGTGTGAATAAAATAACTGTTATTTATTTCATATCATCTTAATAATAAATATAATATTATTTTTTAAAAAACATTAACCTTTTGACAAAATATATAAAAACTCAAGAAAATCAACAAATTTAACTTATTTTTTCCAAAAGCATAAAACACCTTTAACTATCAATAAAACTGGATAATTTTTCTAAGGGAACCAAATCTTAAGATCAGTACTTAATTAATAAATTATACCATATTTAGTTTGGTTTTTGCCAAAAATACATATATTTTTAACGTGCTAACAATATAATAATAACGACTCACTTAGAGAAATTAAAACAACACATCAGGCGGCAGTCCTCATTCTCCATTTACAACAAATGGCTGGCATAAAAAATAATATTGTTTATTCGCCCAAAAGAAGAAAAATGTTAGAAAGAAAACAATAAGAGCGCCGCCAAGCAGCTCGGGGCTGACAAATGACAAACTAAATGAGTGACGCTTAACATGGCCATTTGCTCATTTGTCTAAGGACCAACGGTTAATAAATGTCAAGTTTTTACATAGCCATCAATATTCCAGTTGCCGTAGTGCAGCAAAAAGATACATTTAACTTGTATGCAAGTAGTTATGCTTTAACAAAACTAATAGCATAAGAATATAAGGATTTCTAAAATAAAAATATTATGACACAATCCAAAAGCATTCTGCTCGTAACACGAATTGTCTGACAACAACCAGAAGTCGTTGTGGCATGCAACTTATTTAATATACATTATATTTTCCAAGACACTGCACCCGTATTTCGTTGTAACCCATCTAAAAACCCCAATAAAATAGTTCGCGTGCTGACGTAATAGGGTTTAGTTTATTGAAATTTTGTGAACTTGCTGCATTTTATATTTAGAGAGGCGGACAGTGTTGAAGGCGTGGCACATGCGGCTTCGAGGACACGTTAAAGATAATCTTCAATTCGTAGCCACAAGTTTGCTGCCATCAGATAAATAAATGTGCTTGTGGCAAGAGTTAGACAAGTTTTTCTACTTGCTGGTGTGAACTTTGAAGGACTTACATCTGTTTTTTAAGCGCTCCTGTTGAAGACAACGTTAATGTTCAATGGACCACATTAAAATATCGCTTTGAACTTTAAATAAGATTTTAGGGTTTTAAAAGTATACAAAAAGTAAATAAAAGAAGCTTAAATAGCTACAAAGGATATAATCAACGTAGCCCTAACCCCAATCAAATTATTGTTGTTTTTATTCGAGTGTTCTGGTTATATATATCACAATTATAGCCCTTACCACATTCCAAATCTTGCATAGAGATGTAGACTATATATATACTCACTTAAAGAAAAAGTTAGAAAAAAAAATTAAATTGAACTCTTATTTAAAAATGGCATGCAAGCATTCAAGTTCAAGAACCCAAATGACCTTCTTATAAGCTCCTCAACCCCCTTCTAGCCCACAATCACCTTTGTGCTTCTGCCAGGCAAATAATGTTTGTCTGCAAATTTAACTGGCCGTTTCAAATCCATCGCACAAAGCAAAGCTGCCAGACAAAACTCAATAAATATGACGTATTAAGTAATTCCAAAAATTGAGGCAAACAGCAATTACTAAAGTTAAGTAAAACGGTTGTTGGCTGGGTTCAGAGAGACCCAAGGGGCAAGCCCTAAATCCAATTCAATTGATTAATATGCACAACATCTTATAAAGGAATATTTAAAGCAGATTTCGTTTAAAGCCGCAAGTGTTATTTACAGTTATTGGCAAACATCTTGCAACTAATTGTTAAACATTTAAGCTGCGAAATGTATACAAAAGTCCTTGAATTGGAATTACTGAGTTAAGTGAAGTGTAATGGAGTAGAGTGAAGTGAAGAGAATGGGATACGAGAGGGAATCTTACTTTATATCCTGGACGCTACTAATCGAGACTGTCGCTTCTTAGCATCCAACGAGACAGCTTCATCTCCTTGTCGCTGTTGCTGTTTGCGTTATTTTGTTTTTGTCGAGGATTAAGCGAACAACTAATTGTGAGCCGTGTTGGCTGCTTAAGCTGCTCGGCGTCTCCAGCTTATGTTCCAGACAGATGTCACGAGCGAAACTTTTGAATTCCAACAGTCAGCAAAGCATGAAATTTAATTTCTAGTTAATATTTTTCGGTTTAAAAGAATAAAAACAAAGTAGCCAAAGCAGTTACGAATTGTCAATAAATTACAAAAATACAAATTTTCAAACATATAGATACAAACGTTAAAAGGAATACGAAAATAATAATGTAAATTGACAATCAAATTCAAAAGTTAAGCGCTTTTATTGTATAGAAGAGAAAAAAATTGAATAATTTGCAATCACAATAAATGCGAAAAGTTCCTGAAAATTATTAAACTTAAATACGTTTGTCACAATACGATAATTGTTGTATTTAATAGTAGCTTTATATTTAGTTTAGTTTAAATCTTAAAAAAATAATAAAAGATCTAGATTTCTGGGTGGTATTAAATTGCCAAATTTATCCAATCTGTTGAATTGAGGAAATCCCAAGATTTTTGATTTTATTAAATGGTGAATGGGTTTTACATATTTTGCTTGGATTCGGGAACACCCAAAAATTGAAATGAAACCCAGTCAATAAAGCCCACTTTTTGTATCTTATCTTAAAATTAAATCATTAGGTAATCTGATCTAAGCACATATCAAAAGAAAACTCAGGCAGATTCTAACGCAATATGCAACACATACAAATCCCACTCATAGTTAATTAGTTGTTGAAGTATTTAAAGCAGAGAGGGCATAAATTTGCCAAAGTTATGCAGTTATGCTGTTCTTGTTGTTGCATTGATTAAAGTAAATGTTGAAAATTTTGAAGTTAAAGTTTGAGTTAAGCCGAAAACTGATTTTACGCTTCACAACTTTTAATGGCAATCATGGCGGTTGGTGTTTGACGCCGAGCATCAGCGCCGTTTGCTGTTTCGGCATCAAAATGTGCGCATAATGTGGCTCTTTAATGGATTCTATTGCATACATTTTAGGGGCGCAAGCTGCGGCAGCAGCAAAAAATTATGCAACGCCCTCTGAAAAATGGCATCTCATGCAAATTGCCCAGCCAGCCCCAGTTGCGTGCTGTTTGTGGGACTCCACACTGCGGCGTCGGTGCGGCATGTTGGCCATTTGTTGCAAATTGAGAATGGGGAATTACTGTCCCCTGATGTGTTGTTTTAATTTTGCTAAAATGAGTCGTCAAACTGAACAGAGCAGCTACTGAAAACTGTTGTTAATTGAATTTAAGCTCAAGCTTTTATTTAGAGAATTAGCTAACAACAAGTGGTCGTTTAAATTTTGATAAGCTCCTATTTTCATTGTAACCGGAAAATGTAATATCAGTTTCTCTCATTAAATATTTATAGCTGAAATGCTTAAGTTTTCGCAGTACAACTTAAACGAAAATTCAAGCGTGTGAATTTCTCAAGATGCCTAGTTAAATATCAATTAAATATGCCCCTAGAAAGTTACACTGACAGCTGTTAGAAAATGCGAGCCAAAAATCGTATTTGACAACACATCTGGGGTAAATGAAAATTTATTGCTTGGCTTGTGGCCACTCACAAAGCTGAATCAAATGAAAATCTGCACACAATTGCCTCAAAGCAAGCTACAATTGAGGCATAATTAAAACTAATTATGCCAAAAGTCGAGGAAATGCTAGCGTCGGTATGCGTATAACACGTCTGTGAAACCATTTTCAAATAAACGTCAAAGTGTTGAAAGGTTCATAAATTGCTCCTGCCAACTTTCTAACCCATTCTCTCTCTCTCTCTCTCTCTCTCATACTACCTGGTGCCGTCTGGGAATCATATACGAAGAAGTTTCTCAATCTAAGCACAGACAGAGATGAGATATATAAATTATTAGAGCTGGGTTGAATGAATCAGATTAGGGTCAGATTATGGCTATACATATAAAATAAAACACAATTCTAAAATTAAGTTTATCAAATATAATTGAACAAATATGTCCAAATTGACGATGTATTAAATGAATGTCATTTCCAAGCATCGACTTTTCATTAAAAAAAATTGTAAACAAAATTACCATCACAACTTAACTAATTTATCATATTTTTTTGGTCTGATTGGTTTTTTCTGGGTTTTCCACAATCCCACCAAAGTAGACTAATATTATTCGACATTAAATGAATATGAATTATAAAATATTACTATTTCAATAACCTCTTCCACACATGCATTATTCTTGTCTGTTTTTTGCTCAACATTATTAGCCGAGTCAAACTTACTTTACTAGATCGGCCAATGTTGGGTATGTGCGATAAAAGGAACTGGTTCAGTTAAGACTTTCATTACCCATCCCTGAAATAAAAGTTTTGTGATTTCTTAAGTTTTTCGCGCTCAACGCAATTCCTAAATGAAATTAATGCAAATGCGACACGACGCGACGGTCCCAGAAAATGTCAAACGGAAAGCGCGAAATTTCACACGCCTAGCGACATGACAAATGTGTGTGAGTGTGAGTGTGAGTGTGTGTGTGTGTGTGTGTGTGTGTGTGTGTGTGTGTGTGTGAGTGTGTGTGTGTGTGTGTGTGTGTGTGTGTGTAATGTGTGTTTATTTATTTTAGCTGCGCAATGTTACGGCTGCTTGAGCGCCTTTTGTTCGCCAGGCTCCGGCGGAAATTTAACCCATGGGTAAAAAACTATGCCGCAATTTTATTGTGTGAAAAATAGTTTGTGCATGTGCCACATTTGAATTTCTGTATACTGAGCATGTGTGTATGTGTAAGCTGCTATACTTAAACTTGTTGACCTTTCCAGCAAATACGAGTAAGAAATTGTATCAGAGTCATTTTTTAAAGGTACTTAGTTTTTTTTAATATATTTAAATTAAATTTTTTAAGCACAATCTCAGTAATCATTATAAAAAGAATCTACTAAATATATTACGTTGACATATTGAAATAGAGACTAGTACCCTAAATAATAAATCAAGCATATCCCACTAGAAATTTAAAAGTTGAACATAAATAAAATGCATTATCAAATGAAATAATTTTTTACTTTCAGCTTTTCGTACATCTTAAAGTAAATTTTGTAAAAGTTGGCATTAATCTCACATTTCTTTCTTTCTCTAAACAACTATGAGTACGTGAATATAAGAAATATATAGTGAGTACTAATTTATTAATTAATTAATTTTTAGTTAACATTTGCATACTCAAAAATCAACCATTAACTTTAAGCTACTTTTTCCAGTTTTTACAGAAACATCTAAAGAAAAGAGCTTGCTTTTAATCTGACTTCAATGAGAAATGCTCCATCAATATTTTCAGTAGTCTGCAAAATTGAAATCAGTTCAAAAATGTTACAATTTTGAACTTAAATACAATATCTTAGTTCAAAACCTTATCTTAGCTGTAAAAATTTTATAAGAAAATGTTTCGAAATCAATACGATAGTGATGTTACCTTATGGAGTCCCCAGGGTCGCCTCTTTCAGGTTGAATACGCAATGGAGGCTGTTAACCAGGGCACAGTCACTGTTGGCCTAAAGAGTGAAGATTTCGCAGTACTTGTGGGACTTCATAGGCCATATACCGAGATGGGCGCATTGCAGCCAAAGATATTATCCATCGATAGTCATGTGGGCATATCATTATCTGGCCTATCATCCGATGCTCGCCAGTTGGCCTCATATTTGCGTACAGAATGCACGGCTTTCAGGCATTCGTATGACACAAACTATCCGGTTTGCAAATTGGTCAAGACCTTGGGCAATAAGATGCAAACGAATACGCAACGTTATGACCGCAGGCCCTATGGAGTGGGTCTTCTTCTAGCCGGATATGATGAAGGAGGCAGCCATATTTGGCAGATAATGCCGTCGGCCAATGTTTTCAATTGCAAGGCAATGGCCATCGGAAGTCGTGCTCAATCGGCTCGCACTTATTTGGATCGCTTCAAGGCGGTATTCCCATTCTGCTCCACGGATGAATTGATTTGCCATGGTATTCAGTCCATTTACCAATCCCATTACAGTGCTGATGAAATGCGTGTTTCTATTGGAGTCGTAGGCAAAGAACATCCATTCAAAATACTTACGAGTGAAGAAGTAGAATCATATCAAGGATTATGTCTTTTTGCCGCTAATCCAGATAGTTCACAAGATACAGAAATTGATGAAAATCAGTCAAGTCAATCCATCTAAAAATAATTAAAGTCAATTAAGAAACATGGCAGAAGAGAAGTTAAATATAAACCAAAAAAATTTTAACATTTAAATTCGTCATACGTTTTGTTTAATTATTCCAAAATTACTCAGTATACATCTTATATCTTGGTTAAAACATGCATTGTTTTGGTTACATATTTTAAAATAATATATTAAGCTTAATGTTCTTACAGTTAAATCATTAAAGTAGCAATTAATTGTGAATAGCTTTTTTAAAGTGCCACGCCAAATTGTGAAATCCTCTATAAGCGTTTTAAAAGTATCAATTTAATGCTTTGGTTTTCCGTTAACTGGAAACTCGCTGAAAGCCGACTATGGTGGGCCATGATATGCCAATTAAAATATCTGCCAGTGTGGGATAAACACACGAACACAAGCTCTGCCATAAAACTTGATAAAGTAAGGGGCAAGCTGACGCCCAAAATTGGCCACTGCATACGCGCTCAAAGCTTTAAAGCATATGGGCCAATAAAACTTTAACAAAGTATTTAAGGTTGTGATAGGGTAGGGTAGGAAAAGAGAGAGAGAGGGTAAGTCGGAGAAAGGGGAGTCAGTGGATCAGCTATTTCCTTGGCGCGCAAATTTAGCGTGAAGTTGTTAGCCGTCTGTCTGCACTGTCCTGAATTTGACTGCTCCATTAAATGGCAGCCAAAACTTAACCACAATATGAGCAGTAACGACAACAAAAACAAATGTCAGGTTTGAGTATAACTATTAAGTGAGCAATTTTGCGTCCTTGTTTGTCGTCTGCTTAGCGTGTAAGTCTCGTTGGGGACGGTGTCTCTTGCATTGTGCACTTCAAATTGTCCACCCTCCCTCTCTCAGGACATGATGTTTTGTCGCGCATCTCGCTTTGAGTTGGTCGAAGTTAAGTAAACATCTTGAACATCTGCTTAGAGTGGAGAGCAACAGACACATATTGCAAAAGAGTATGTGTTCATTTACATTTTTGGTTTTCCAAGCACAGCCAGTGACTTCAACTACGCAGTTCAATGAGGCGAGTAATAATTTAAAGACGAATTATTTATACTAGAGCAAAATTTAAATTCATTTATTTATGTATTGGCCAGAATTGTGAAACTTTTTATTTTGATAAATAGATAAGCTAAAGACGGAGGACATTTGAAATATTCTAAGACTATAAATGTAATTTATTTTTGTATGTATCGCATATTTATTTTGTCATCTACATGTATTTATCTTATTTTAATCTTAAATTTATAAATTTCATGATTTAATCCTGTTGTTAACTGTTGAGCCTGTTAAGCCTGTTGTTGTTGCTGCACTTTCGTTAACACGTAAATCCCTGAAGAAAACCGCAAGCAAATCAATCAGATTAATGTGATTCCCAGCAAGTTTTTTGATTGCGTGTCAAAGTTTTGACCAGCACTGTAGAGGTTTCAGTCAATTACGATTTACTGAGCTGTGTATGTTTTTCTTCTTTATTTTTTTGGCGAATTTGTTGTTTGTTGTCCTTTTGGGTCGAACTTCAAGCATTCAATGGGTTTCCGGGAGCTGCTTAAAATGGAACCACAAATTTTGCGATGAATTCGGAAAGTTGACAAAACAATTAAGCTCATTGAAAACATGCTTCAAGATAGACGACACACAATTCGATTGAGTCGTGAGTCCGAATTGGGGTAAGTCGAGCGCAGAGCGCAACATGCCACTTAACACACAAAAAAATCGCTGAAGCGAACTGTAAAAAATCATTCAGATAAATTTGATTGCTTGCCACCAAACCGCATTTCACGCCAGCCTATCGAGTGCGAGCCAGAGTCAAGCTTTTGGCCAGCACTGTCAGTAGCTTAATTCCGTTGAGGTTAAAGTCAATTGCGGCTGCTGAACTGTCTCTGCATTTCCATTTTCATTTTTTATTTTATTTTTTGCGAATTTGTTCTTGTTTTGCTGCTGTTCTTTTGGGTGCACCTAAAAGCAATCAGTGGGATTGACTCGACGTGTCCAATACAAATAAATACAAGCTCAATATTTTTAAAACAAGTTCTGTTTTAACTTCTTTATTTTGTTATAAGTGAAATGGTGAGATTAAAAGTTTAATATTGTTGAGATGTGGTAGGTAAATTAACCTCTTCATAGTTTTGAAAACTATGCAAACTATTAAGAACTATTTAAGCAAATATCAAGCTGAATTTTCCATTTTTTGGCTGTTAATTTCGTTAATTAAATATTTGCAGCTCGTAGATTTCCAAGCCATAAAGCATAAACAATGGGCCAAGTAGCGCAAAATATACCGTTAGAGCTTATATAAAAATTCTATAGTAGAAACATGTGGGTACACACATATTCCACTTGCAGCACTAGCCAACCTCAACATCAAGAAAACATATCCTACACATTTCCATAATGTGAGTGACGTAAAATCACTGTAGATTTAAATATAATAAAGCATGTTGTATTTAAATGTTATTAGAATAAAATAGTAAGAGAGCTGTATTTAAATATAATTCTCGAACTTAGAACATACCAGTTTAAATACACTTTAAGCGTATGTAAAGGATATTTTCCAATTGTACATCCTCTCAGACATATTTATTATGATTCTTATATAATGCAACAGATTGTTTTTATTTATTACGCTCATTTATTACGCTCATTTACAGGGTAAATATACATCTTAAATTTAGAGCATACCAATTTCAATTCACTCAATGCATCTGTACAGGATATCTTCTAGTCGTTGCACAATCTCTCACACATATTTATTGTGATTGCTTATTTATGCGCAGCCCGTTCGCCTGGTCTGCAGATTTATTTTGTCGGAAATTATGCTGCAGCATATGAATATTGAATGGAGCAGAAAGGTAGGCAGTGTGTGTGTGTGTGTGTGTGTGTGTGTGTGGTATGAATGAATATAATCAACTACCCGTTAAAACGTATTTATGTGCAGCAGCCATAATTTAATAAATGATGTAGGACGCAGTTTGTACTTGTGTTTTTAGGTTAAGCGCACCATTAAAAGTTAGCCAAGTGTCGTTAAAACACTCGGCAGCGGCTCAATAAATTATATTATATATAAAATCAATAAATTTATTTTATAGGTGCCCTGGCATACGCACATAGGCATGCACAAGTGCTTAAGCATCCCTCTAGGGGCTGCTTAACTGTCAATTTATTTTGTGATTACGCTAAATGGAGAACTAAAGCTTAAAAGCATTGCATATTAGACTTTATAAATCTTAAACCAGTTTAAAGCCAGACATGCATTTCAGCAAGTTCTTACAGCATCAATCTGAGTGCAGAAGCAAAAGAAAAAAGAAAAGGGGCTGATTCTGGGAAACTTATTGAAACCAAACCATTTTGAAATTCCGCTGAAAGTTGAGTTTCATTTAATTTAAAAGAAGCCTTTGAGTGCCGCAAAATGAAAATTTAAGTTTAAAGTATAAGGAAATTGCGTAACAAATAGCCAAAGTAAAAGTCAAAGTTAATATGTAGCTTGTATTTAAAGGGATAATTTAAGCCATTTTATTTTACTCTTCAAATAAAAATGTTTGAACCTAATTTTATTAGAAATATTATAATGAATATGATTCATAAGGCAATTATTTTACATTTTAGCTACATTTTCGTTAAGAATTAATTAATACGTTCAAAGCATTAAATAAATTAAATATCCAAACTCAATTATGCGACTATAATAAAATTCCTTCGAAAACTGATAAATTCCGAAAAGTATTTGAAATGTATCTTGCTTGAAATTTGTCTTGCAAAATATAGCTCAATTGATTCCGGTTACTTTGCAAAGGAACACCAACATTTCCGAAAAGTTGGCAGCACAAAGCGCAAATTGAGTTCGCGCCTGAAAACAAACTTCAATAAAGTGCAAATTTCTCGTAGTATAGTGGTAGACACACAATTCAATTGAAATGTGAGCCAGAATATTGGACAAGTGCTCCAATGTGGGTTAGTCGAGGACAGGGGTCAAAGTGTGCAACATGCCACTTGGCACCGACTGCAAGCTAAACCAGCACGTGCACACATGGCGCCTGGGTCGTTGAATGGGTGGGGTTGGCTGCTGATGTAGAGCCCAAGTTGCAATTGGTTTTTTCTGCTTTTTTTTTCGCCCATATGTGCAACATTTTGTCATGATTGTGCAAATTGTTATTTTCCTCACGAAGTTCAATAAAAAAATATAAAAAATACATATATAAAAAGAATGCGGGAAAATTTCTTTTGTACATGTTCTTGCCGCTGCCTAAAATGTGGTCAGCTCACTTTTTTATGATCGCTAAGTTTTTCCGCAAAGTTTTATCTTTATCCGCTTTACAAGTTTAAGTTTTGCACAGCATACATATATGATGTTTCAATTAGACACTTTTGGGTTTTGTATTCGCATTTGTCTTCCTTGAAAAGTTTTGTTTAAACTCAGCCTCTTCTCTCTCATCCAATCTCTCTGGCTTTTCACGTTTCACTATATAGTTTGGGATTTTGTTGTGCCAGCCACTTGTGCATACGTAAATATTTGCAATTAAAATAATTGAGTTTTAAGTTGTTTATTAGGCAAGTTTCTCGAGTGAAGCAAATCACAAAGTTTTCATGCCACAAATTTCCTAGGAACTTTTCATTTGCTCTATTTGTTGCATTTAAGTTGTGCAAATTATGGTGTAGAATATCAAAAGATAACAATTTTATATATAAATGTTAATATATTTAAAAATTAAAGTTAAATAAATGAAAAAACAATCATACAGGTGTTTACTAAAAACTGTGTCGATTTAATCAACAATAAGTGGAATAACTCAACACGTTGTTCGAATAGCTAAAGGCAAACGATATACTTGTAAATCTGCCAACAATAAGAGTTTAGTAGGGCATTCCTTGAGCTATGTGTGTATAACCATAACGCATGTTACGCATACGCGATGTATTCGCAAATCACTCTCGACTCAAATTGCTGCTTGGAGTCCACATGCCGTATGCTTATTATATGCGATTTGAGAGCCTACAAAACATTACAATTGCCTGTCTTGCATATAAATGGTTTAAATATAGCATTCGAGAAATCGATTGATTTGCCACCATAAAAGCCAAAGAACTCTGCGTTTTTTAGTTGGCTAATATACTTATACGTTCTGGCTAGAATTCTTAGAAGAAGAAAAATGTATATCAAAGGATTTTCCTTCTTATTCTATTGTTGTTGTTTTTTGTGTATGCTCTGTGGCCTGCGGGTTTGGCAGCTGTTCAGTTTGTTGACTGGGTTTATTTTCTTTTTTTACATAAAAAAGCGATATGAATAGCCATAGGTAACTTTGCAAGGGATTGAGTGGTGCTTAAGAGCTCTGGCAATACTTAACAACTGTTGAGAAATTAAACTAAATTGTGAATAGTAATTGAGGAATGTGTCGAATGTTTTTAAATAGATATATTTGTCATAAAATCAATGTTTTGGGGTTATCTAAAATATGGAAAAAGAATTCTGCGAACGGAAATTTTGGAGCGAATAACCACGAACACTAAATTAATAAGAAATAATAAATTGAAAGAACAAATAATCGTAATGTATTCTAAACATAAAAATTAAATAATTTTTTTATTCAAACTTTTGCATTTATGTTATCTCTATCTCAGTCCGTCAGCTCCTTATAAATTTATAGGACATCTATCATTCGAGTCGGTCTTTGGCACATTCCTTTTCATATCCTATTTCCAAACCTCTAACATATTTACATATGAATGAACACGACCAGAAAAACACATCAATAATATTAATTTAAAATGAGCTCTGCGGCATGGTTTCTGTGTGTGGACTTTTAAAAATATTTCAAAGGGGTTTACAAAAATGGGTTGGAAATATGATGTGAGGCAAATATTTACTTATTTACGAACTTTGTCGAGGGCTTAACGACAAAAGCAATAAAATTCATATGAAAACTGCCACAATATGAATTGAATCCATTGTGTATTAATAAATTGAACTGGTTTTTGGCCGATTAAATATACAGATCTGTAAATTGAACGGCAATGGAATGCTAATTTAAATCATGTATTGCATCAAAGATGTATATTCACTTATTTGTATTTTCTGTAGTTATTTTAAACCAATTTCATTTACCCACTTAATCTGCTTTCTTTTCATTTTTAACAATACGAATCGTTTTAAAGGTTGATTTTTACGTTTGTGCCTTGTGTTTTTCGCTGTTTTTTTGTTGATTTTTCGCTCTTTATTTTATTGACTTGTTTTTCAATCTGTTGAATTTGGTGAAACGTCGTGTGCCCCCTTAGGTGTCGCGTTAGTTTTGCATCGCTGCCCCAACGTGTGACAAGTCGACAAATACAAAAAAAAGAGAAAATAATGCAGAAGAAAAAACTCCAAACAAATCCGATACTTTTACAATGCGATTGGGCGATTTTTGGTATTAAAGCTGTGATTTTTCAGCAATCACTGGATGTGAGACATTTTCATTACTTTTTACTCAACGTAAAATACTCTTCTCTTTTTTATACCCTTGGTTGGTAGTATTATTCTATTGATCTGTCAGATAGTGTCTCTCCGTCTGTCTGTTTTCTAGTCCGTCAGTTTTAACTTTATTTGTTTTTTAAATGAATAGTGAAATTTAGAGATGAGCAAGTGGACTCCGGTTGCAAGTGTATAATTTCTTTTCATTTTCTGTTTTCTTTTCTGTTTTTTAATTAAATTGCCACTGTAAAATGGAGGCTGCAACAATGATATATTCAGTCGGCATTTTATGTTTCCCTCGATGCGGATGCTGTTCTTTTTGCTGCTATTGACACTTTATCAGCCTCAATATAATTAAAATATGCGACACGTTCGCAAAATAGTGTGCAACGCATTTAAAATAGCCATCACTGTCTTCAGCTGCAACTCTAGTTTTTGAAGACAAAGTTCATTCGAATTGAACATTCAAAATGCTCTAGACTCGTCTTAAATTCTTTTATTTTCTTTTGTGCTCGATTAATTCTAAGCACATTCTACACAAATACAAGTTAATGCTCGGCTAGAGGGCTCTGGTCTAGAAAGCTCATTCTGTTAACCATAACCCCTCTCTTTTACATGATGTACCCATTTAAATCATATATATTATTAGATGAAAATATTGAAAAATATTTAAATAATTGCGCAAACAGTTCACCATTTGAAAAATCAATGTTTATAATACAATATAATTATTATATAATTTTCATGAAAATCTGAAAATTTTTGTGTTTTAATCATCATACATTAACCATTAATAATTCAATCATTAATTCTCTGCTTATATTCGGGAGACTACTTTTTCTGGCTTTCCAATATTCTTGCGATATTTTATTCTTCACTTGGGTTTCAATTTTGAGTTAAATTATAAATTGTGTTTTTTTAAACATTTTTTTAGAAATGTGCACTGTTTTTAGTTCACATTTAATAAATAAATAAACAGCTATACAATTTTGTTTTCAATTGAAAAGCACCGTCAATCAAAAGATGAATTTTAGTAATAAAAAATATTAAAACTCACTCATGACCTACATCGGATTAATAGATAGCTCCTCTTGAAGTATCTTTCAGCTTCAAAATATATATCGAATGTTATACTGCATTATCTTGCTCAATTTATTAATTCACAACTATCATTAATTGCGAACAATTTTCATTGACACATTGTTTGGACTGGAACTGTATAAATTGTATTCTTAAACCACATTAAGCACTTTGTGGGCGTTGGCATGAATGTGGTTATGAGTACTGAAAAATGCAATATTTTTAAATGGTTGATAGTATATTTATTTCAATGTGGGATTGTGGCGATTGGATGCCGTGAAATGCCAACGGCCACAATTCTCTGGTTATTATTATTGAGCTTCCTGAATGTTATATTATCTGTAACTTATAATGGATTTGTAAAATGAAATCAATGCTACAATAAAACAAAATCACAAACAGCATGCGTTATATTCCAAATTTCATCAAGATAGCTTTAAAAGTGAAAAGCGTATCAAACAAACAGACGAAAATGGCTACGTGAAACCGGCAAGTAATGCTGATCAAGAATATATATACTTTAGACGACTGCTTCAATTCGGTACGATGAAATTATATTACCAGCTGTAATAAATTGATTGGAGTTTCATTTGATTAACTCTTTCAAAATTTCAGAAAAAATATTCCTATAAGAAAAAATTTAAATTACTAAACAAGTAAAATTTTCAGTTATGATCGTTATAGCCTCAGATGTTTAGTAAAAATCAAAAAACATTATTCTTACCGATTATTAATTTAATAAAGGTATTTATGTGCAGATATGTAAAATCTTTGAGTGTTGACTTGTTTCTTTTTGTTTTAAATTATAATACATTTAACATCTACTTGTTGGTATGTTTATACAAGTACACATATATATATATATAGTTTGTGAGTTTGTTAAAAAATGTACAAAAATAAAATGTTTAATTGACTAGACAGGCTGTTGGCATCTCTTAGACATCAGTTATGTTCAAGTTAAGGCAGTTGATCCAGAACTTATCAATGGTGTGATATAAATGTGGTAGAGCATTGCCAATGCTGTGGTTCTCGTCCGTATATGTCTGAAAAAATAAATAAAATTGATTTACTGTAAGATTTATTTCAAGTTTCGAATACTATACGCACTTGCTCCTCGAAGGGTATATCGGCTCTTTGAAGCAGTTTGGCCAACAGCAGAGAGTGTTGATAATGGACATTATCATCACCGGAGCCATGAATTAGCAAAAAGTCATGTGTCTTAAAGTTATCTAAATGACCAAAGGCACTGCTCTCAGAATACTTGACTAGATTGTCATCCGCCGTTGGCAGGCCCATATAACGCTCAGTATAGATGGTGTCTATAAGAAAGTGAACAATATCATTAAACAACCAAGTTTATTGAGGGAAATCACAGCTCTTACCATAATACAACCAGGAGGTAACTGGCGCCACGGACACGCCACACTGGAAGATGCGGTCATTATCCTTTTCGATTGTCTTGGCTGTCATATAGCCGCCATAGCTCCAACCCCAAATGCCTGTGCGTTCGGCATCAACATAGCCAAGATAGTTCTGCATCCATTTGGTGACAAATAGTTGATCCTCCACCTCATGATCGCCCAAATCATTGTTCACCGAGAACATCAGCTGTTTGCCCTTGTTGCCAGTGCCACGCCCATCGATATAGGCGTATATAATGTCCCTTGTGGTGGTAACAAACGCCTCATAGCCAACGGTAAAAGAATTCGTAACGCGCACCGAATTGGGTCCACCATAAACAACGACAATCATGGGATATTTCTTGCTCTCATCAAAATTGGGTGGCAACGCCAGCTTGGCAATGCCACTGCTGCCATCTGCCAGAGCGACAGTAATAAATCTATAGCTGGGGCGCAGCTTTTTCGCCAAATTGGCACGATAAGCGGGATTCAGTTCCCAGTCGACGAGCTTCTTATGGCTGGGCGTGTCGACCTTAAAGATTTCCGTATAGGACGGATTGGGTCCGTTGCAGGTGAGCGTATAGAAGGAGTAGGATTTGCTGAATGTGGCACTGGCCGAGCGGCACTCAACGCCATCGACATCAACATGATCGCAGCTGAGGCACTCGCTGTTGCTGTACACATGATATTGCGCCGGATCACCCAGCTGAGTGGCCTGATAGTAACTGGAATAGGTAAACAAATTCATTAATATTCAAGTTTATCAAAGATTTATTTTTGTTTTGTAGTCTACTCTACCAAATCGGTATACTATAATTGGATTTGTTTAACGTTGATGTTTGAATTTTCTTATTAAATTGTATTCATAAAACAAGTTAAAGAGTTAAGCTTTTGACTGGCCGTCCAAGGAGATAGACTTTGATTAAATGATTTATGCTTTCACTCCAAAATCAAGTTGAATCTAAAGTTTTAATATCTAATTTTTAACTAATTTTAAAAAGCTTAAGAAATGTGCCTCAAATTTCTCAGATTATAGTTGCGTATCTATATTTATATTTATATTGTTATACTGGGAACAGAGTATTGTTCCTTAAGTTTCCTTAAGACTTCAAGTATATCTTGAGAATGTGTACACTTACAGCTTGTCATTGGCCTCATCATAGCCATAGACACTGAGCACAGTGAATTGACCGCGTCTCTTCCAGATGTTTTCGCCAGTTTGCAGGTCAAGATTCCACACCTGATACCAGTCATTGATGAAGTAGGCAAAGATGCAGTTGAGGCCATCCTTCAGGCACTTGGGCGTGCTCATGGCCACCCAGCCATCGGGCTCTTCGATGCGCTTCACCTCCGCACAGACGCCCAAATGGCTGCAGCTTTGGAGCGAGGCGAGATTCTGTCGGCGATTCATCCAGGTGATGAGCAGATGACTGCTATTCGACCAGACCACATTCTGGAGAATATGATCGGAGCTGACAATATCGACAGGTGCGTTGATGCGTTTCATAGTGGGATCTTTGTCGGTCAGATCATAGACACGCAGATAGACAACCGGATTGGGTGTGCCCGATTTCGGATACTTGAGCTCCTCTTCGCGCGGATACTGCGAATATCCATTGTCACTATCGCTATAGAGGAAATACTTAAAGGTCTGCACTTTGGTATCATCGAAAAAGCCCACAGCCAGTTTGGTGCCATCTGCCGACCACCACAGAGCGCTGCCACTGCTCAGCACCTCCTCCTCGTAGACCCAATCGGGCACACCATTGTAGACAATGCCATCCTTGCCATCCTCCGTGATGGCTATCTCCATGTTCTCCGCGAAATGTATGTACACATTGTTCTGGTAGACATAGGCCAGTCGACCCTTGAGTGGTGACCAGCCACAATACTGCAGCTTCTCGCCTTTGTGTATCTTTATCGCCGCATCCGTGGCAATATCATAAACATCGTATTGCGCCACGTACGAGTGCCGGAACTTCTCCGTCAAATTGTGCCGTACCAATATTTTCGTATTGTCCGACGAGAGCGTAAATGTGGCGCCTGTGTACGAGTTCTGAAAATGTGAAAAATAACTGTTAAAATATTTTTTATATCTGATTTAATTTGTTACATTTTAAATGTTAGCTTAGCAATTCCTTTTAATTTTAAACCATTTATATCTATTTAATTTTGTTTATAATTATCTTCAAATATTTGTTCAATTTTAACCGCTTTATGCCAAATAAAACCAATAATTGAATAAATAAATAAATGTTAAATAATTGTCAATAATGCAAGTACCAAAAAGTGGATTCCAGAAAAATGGTATCCTTTTGCGTGGCTGCATTGAATTTGTGAATGGATCTATCGCTGGCAGTATAATAGAACTCCTCATCTGTGAATAATTCAAATGTAATGGTTAATAGCTGTGTTAAGTAAAAGACACAAACCAAATGGCATATATCTCTAATTAATAAAATATAATATATTGCATTAAATATTTATATTTTAAGAAAATATAAATAGGCTATTTCTTTTGCGGGCTAGGTTAAATTAAAACAAAACAAAAAACACCAAGTAATAAACAATCCAGAAAATGTACTTAAAATTAAAATATAAATAAATATTTGTTTATTTAAAAAATGATTTTAAAAAAATGTATTAATTATAAAAATAGGTCACCAAACAAGGAGTCATATTTAAAAAATCTTAACTGTTACAGAATATAAATACAATATAATTTTGTTAGGTAATAAAAAAATAGTTAAGTCGCTATATAAACCTTAATCACTAAAACCGTTTTAAATTTATATAAAAAATCCAATGTATTGCTTTTATTTTAACTTTATTATTATATCTAAACTTCAAATCAAATTTCAAAGGCACAATTATTAAGGATAGACAAATAAATCAATTTAAAATCGTTTCATTCAATTTTCTTTCGACTCATAATAATTATACAATTAAATTGTAAAATTACAAGTATTTATATAAGTTAATGAACAGCGTTAATATTATTGACGAAGTTGTCGTAAAAGAGGGAGGAATCCAACTCATGTCCAAACATGTGGTGAACAGCTACCATTGAAAATTTAAGAAACTTTCAATTTAGGTTCGCTTAAAGAACTGTACCCGCATATACTTATTTTATTAGTCAATCTATTGTTTTATTTTATTCGCCTCTTTGCAATTGTTTGGGCCTCAAGGCATGCCAAATTTCAATTACCAATGCTAATTGGGTGGTTATATAATTGGCTTTTTGGCCCAGTGCCTAGCTGAAAGCTCTTGGCGGAAACTGAAAAAGTGCTCAACTTAATACAACTTATGTTGATTTAAGAAGTTTGTATTAGCAATGATTTAAATTGGTGAAATGAGACTAAATTATATGTGCTGAATCATTTTTGCGTTTAAGCAAGATGGGTTAGACGATTAGAAAACTATAAAAGAAATGTATTTTTTTCTGGTATAACCTGACAACACATTGAGTATTATAAGTAAGCAATACTTGTGAAACCTGTTTTTGATTATTTTGTAGTACTACAATAAAATATATTTAGAATTGGAGCTTGAGCTTCATAAATGCTTATAGTCAAATAATCTGTTGACATTTCTGACAGCAGGCAATTAAAACTAAATCAATATCGTTGCTAGATACTCTATCTAAACTGTAGATTCTAAAGGCTATCTAAAACCGTTATTCGATTGCACAAGTTAAGATAAGGCATGAGGTAAATAAGATTACTGGCTTTTGTTATACGATTGGCAATTAAAATACATATTATTTATTAGTGCGTTCAGATAGTGCTTATTTACTGGTGAAACTCGTGATTGAGGCAAATTATATTAACAAATTAGTTTGAAATTTAAATTGAATACCGTCAAATGATCCGGAAACTATAAGATTACCGGCTTTTGTAGTACGATTGACAATTAATATATTTATTATTATTATTAGCCTAGCTCGTGATTAAAGCAACTTAAATGAACTAAAATTTAATATTTTAGAAAAATAAGAATTTTTGATTCAACATAAAATGCAGAATATCACTTATTTTATTCTTTGTTATTCTTCTATGGAAAATATATACATACATATAATATAGATCAGATTAGCAAATGTTCTCATTAATGAATCTGCCTAGGGAATTACATACATAAGCACACATATGTGTGTATATATACACATATATATATATATCCAATACAAATGCAGAACATGGAAACGACCCTCAGTGCAACTTTCGCTATTCAGGCCACAAAAGCACACGCATTGTCGGCGTAGCTTGATAAGAAATCTCAAGCTGGGAATTCCACGAACGCACAAACACACACACATACACACACACGCACACACACACACACACACACACACACACACACACACACACACACAGAATGAACTCTGTGGGAAGCACAGTCAAGGGGGAATTCACGAGTTGATAGCAAGCTCAACAAGAAATCACAAAGGCATCAAAAGTATTTACTACAAAAACAACAACATCAACAGGAACTCTACTCACCTGTTATCCAAGTGCCGTTGAAGCCACGAAGGCCGGCCGTGCCGTAAATAGCCTCGGTTAATTCCCAGGGTGTCTTTAAATCATCCACATGCAATTTGATAATCGCAGCGCGTGCGAAGCAAAGGCCCGCGACCAAAGCCAGCAGCAATTGCAATTTGACATGCAGCATTTCACGTCACAATAACAACAGCAACAATAAAGACAACAATAACAAGCACAAACAATACAAACAATTCTAAACTTGTTACACGCAAATGCGAAAGTGAGAAGAATTCGAGATTTCGCCGTTGGAAAGTAAAAACACCAACGTTCGGCGGCACAATTAAACTTCAACTGAATTCGAAATCAATGGTAATCAGCAATTAGCGGCGAAAATTGAAAACAGGTTGCGCCAGCAGCAGAGTCGACTCTAAAACACCATGTATATAAATGAACATTTTGAATGGGAATGTCTTACTTATTAAATGCTGCACAGTATGGTCGTCTCTGCAACGTTGGTGCAGACAATGCTAAAAAATAGCACCTATTGTATTCATACATTATATTTAAACAGTGTCACCCTTCGGCTGTTTTGTTTACAGGGTATCACGATCAACAAGTGAGACGACGCACCGCACATTTATTATTATGGAACAGTTACGCAGAGGGCGGCAGTGTTGGTGTACTCTATGTGTTATCGGTACTTGTTATCGATACCAGCTTAAGCTCAACTAATTTAAAATGGAACGTTCCTTTTATTATTTGCCAATTAAAATCACCAGTTAATAAATACATTTTCTACGTTTATGCGAAGCAAATGTTTCCTATTCGTTGTTAATGCTGACCTTAAACCGATTTAAGCTCATTGCATTTAAAGTGTTTGATTGAATTGAAAACCGTTAAGTTTGCATATAAAAGAGCAAATAAATATAAAAGGCCCCAATATAAACAAAATCTAATTTTTTGAGAATACTTTCAGAATTCAATCGAAAAAGTTTTCTTTAGCAATTCCCCAGATTTTAGTTAATCAGCAATTAGCAGTCAATTTTACAATCTTTATTTAGAATTATGCTTAGTGTTATAAACAGAGTACGTTCGTAAGATGATACTACGGGAGAAAACACACACATATATATATATATATATATATGTGGACATGAAGACATGTTAGCAATGTTGACAACATCAAATCATGCTTATGTTTACAAAATTACAATAATTATTATTTTTTTAAGTCTTAGTCTAGTTTAAGTGGTAAACATAGAACGCTACTCGGGAGTCAGGATATATATTTATTAATGTATGCACGTGTTTTGAAAGGTGATTTTACTGTGCCGGTGGAGGCGGTTGTTGTTGTTGTTGCTGTTGCAGGGATGGCAATTGCATGACACGCGCCAGGATGTGCGCCTGCTGCTCCAAGTACTTGGGAAAGAAAGTCTGCAGCAGCTCCACCTTGCGCTCCTCGAGCTCGAGGCGCTGTCGCGAGATTTTCGTTTGTTCCGCCATCAGTTGATTCTTGCGACGCACTTCCTCCAAGTAGAGTGACTCCAAGGAGTCAGCAGCCGGCGGATTACTCGAACCAAAGGGTCGTCCACGTTTCCGTGGCGTGGGTGTTGGTGCCAGAGCATTGCAACTGTTGCTGTTGCTGCTGCTGGTGGCAACAACCGAGGGCGGTTGCATGTTCGCAGCACCATTGCTGTTGTTGGTGGCTACACTAATTGTGTTGTTGGTGCTGTTGATGTATGCCACGGCTGTAATGGCCTGATGATTGATAGACGACGACGTGGAGGCAACATTGTTGCTGCTGCTGCTGTTGCTGCTGTTGTTATTGTTGCTGTTGTTGTTGTAGTGTCCACTGCCAGCAGCATAGCTCTGCTCGTAGCCAGGCTGAAATTGTTGCTGCTGCTGATGTTGCTGCTGCTGTTGCAGTTGCTGTGGTGTTTGCAGCTCGAGCAGTTGGCTGGGCTCTGCTGGTGAATACTGTTGCATCTGCTCCTGAAATGGCAACGAGCGATAATCCTCATCATCATATTCCTGCTTGATATCGTCATACTGATCCGTAAACAATTCCGTATTGAAGCTCATGCTGCTATTGTTGTTGTTGTTGTTGCTATTGCTACTATTATTATTGTTATTACTGTTATTGTTGTTGTTGTGGCTGCTGCTGTTGTTGCTGTTGCTGCTATTGTTGCTGTTGTAGTAATTATTGCCCACCGACTCCGTTGTCAAATTGAGCACCGATTGCTGACCCGGTTGTTGTTGAGACTGTTGCTGCTGCTGCGACTGTTGTTGCTGTTGCTGCTGCTGTTGCTGATGTTGCTCCTCCTCGCGTGGTGGCGACACATCCCGATTGTTGAGCAGCACATCGGGTGGCAACGGTTCTGCATTCTTCGGCCTGTGTATGTTCTTTAAAATCCGATTGACAATATCATATTTCTTCCAGCGCATCGGATAACTCGACGGATCACTCTGCAGCTGCTTCTTCACACTCCTACAAGGATAAACCAAATATAAATTTACGCTTCCTCGCCAGCAACTTCCATCAGCAACTTACCGAAATTTGGCCCTCGTCTGATTCACCTTCATTTGTATCTCCTCGGACTTGACGTCGACGGCGTAACGTTCGCGCAACTCCTCGGACCACTGGCCAAAGAAGATGGTGTTCTTGCCGTTGCGTGTGAGACGCCAGTTCTCCCGGCCCCAAATCTCATAGAGACGCTCCTCCTCGCTGGGCGTCCAATAGCGTCGCGCCTTCTCCTTGGCCTTCACCTCCAACAGCTCCTGGCCGCCGCACATATTCCCATCTACTTCGTTGGCTTCTGGTTTCTTATTATTTACTCCTGCGCCGGCCGCAGTGCTTCCTCCTCCTCCAGCTCCGACAGCAAGATTCAGCGACAAGTTATCGTAGTCCATGCGAACGATGCGCGAATTGGTTTATTGTCTCGAAGCGTTACTCACTTGGCTCTTCTATGCATCACACCAGCTCGCTTATAGAACAGTTTGCTGCATTTATTCAACAGAAGCTTCAGTTTTTCGCTTAGAAAATCAACAATTAGGGATGGCTGCGAGTATCGATTAGGCAACGAAAGCGATAATTGCAATTCGATTGCAGTCTTTTTATTCAACTTATTCTTGAGTTACTTCCCTCATTTAGGGAATAAATGCAGAAATGTACACAATAATATTGACATTAATTGCTACTCGACTGCTGCTCATTAAAATTAAAATCCAGCCGGTTTTGCTTGTAAACATCGATATTGTTTGTACACTGCCAAAATTGCCCATCCACAACAATGCTTGTACCCAGAACAGTGTGACCATTGGCAGGCAAGCAATGAAATAAACAAAAGTACTAAATGGGAAATGTAGGAAAATTTAGGAAAATATTAAATAAGGTGTGTACAAAATAAGATATATATGATAAAGCATTTAATTAAAATTTTATTAAATTTAAACTAAGTGTTGTAGTAAAAATAATAAATATACTGTACAACTAAGCAAAGATAAATAGTAAGATATAATACTATATAAAATATCGGCAAAGACTACTATTCGATTGCTAGCGATATTAAATATTGCCATCTCTGGCGTTTCACAGCCAATTTCCATCTCTATTAGAAGATATATCCACTATTTTTGTATTGCGAATTAAATCGCAACTTGGCCAAAATGAGCGATCCGGAGAACGACTCGAAGGTGAGACGAGGTCCCAAACACATGCGTCTGCGCTACTACACCTCCTACGAGGAGGCGACCATCGTCAAAGTATGGCGCGAGCATCTGCATGAAATAACTTCCTACACGGAGAATTTGTCCATATTTCGAGAAATTGCCTTCGGATTGCAGCAACATCGCATCCGGCTTAACAAGCAGGAGGTGCGGCGTCGCATCAGCAGCTATCGCAACAAATACCTGTGAGTAATACACACACACTAAATAGCACTCAAAGGAATCCAATGGAGTTGTTTCAGATTGGAGCGCAATCGCCTTGAAACCGATCCGCAGTACAAATCCGAATGGCGTCTCTTTCCGCTCATAGACTGCCTGTTCCAGACGGGTGGAACGGCCGCCACGCCCCCAAACGTTGCCCAAACGGAACTGAAACGCATCGAGCAGCTGGAGGCGAAAGTGCGCCAGGAGCTGACCAACTTGCCCCGCTTCAGTCGACATGATTGCAAAACCATCAAATTCGAACAGGATCCGAATGGTTGTCCCTTCCTCGATGTGCAGCAGCAAGAGCGGCAGCCACTGCCCTTCCACTACGCCCACATCAAGACGGAAGTGAAACAGGAACTGGATACAATTCCAACACTGCCCGAGGAGAAACGCTTCCCGTTGACGTCAGCGAATCGCATCAAGCAGGAGCCACATCTGCTGCCGGTGTCAGCCTCGGAGCAGTCGCTGCCCACCGGCCTGGACTCGAATCCGGCGTGCTATTCGCGACGGACGCGTCGTCGCATGATTATGCCGCGATCGGGAAGCATAACGCTTGCTCAGATCGAGCAGCTGCAGAAGGAGAACGAACTGCTCGCGGAGCAGCGGGACACGGATCTGGCCGATCTGGAGCTGAAAGAGCGCCAGTACCAGCAGCTGGAGCAGAACTTCGACATCTGGCTGCACCAGCAGGAGGTCCTGCTCAACTATCTGGATGCGCATCTCGTCAAGCGAAGAAATCTTTAGATTAGTTTTGAATCATAGTTTAAATTAGCATTTTCTCCATTTATGGAAATGGAAATGGAAATAGAAATCTGAGCTTTATTTTCGAGCTGCTTCCAATGAACACTTTATGATCTCCAGCGCTCTTTTTTTTTTAAATTTATTTAATTACACAAAAAGTTAGTTAGAAAGAGATTAATATTTTATTTATAATTAAACCAAATACTACGAAATGTTTTTTAGATCCTTTTGATTTAAAATCTTCTGTTTTCAAATTACTTAATTTACAATATATTTTCTTATATTTCATTGTTCTTACACTAGTATTTTGTTGCAAAAACATAAATTGTCATCGCAAATTTAAATAATTAATTTTTAAACTCCGCGCGTATCTTAAGATTATTTTTATGGAAATTGCAATGAATCTAAGATTCCTTTTCGAGCTGCATCCAATGAAAACTTGATCTGACTATTTTTTTATTTTACGTTCCTTGCTTAATTATACACAAAATAGTTATTAAAGTGCTTACGAAAAGATTACATGAGATTTATATTTTAATTTTAATTAAACCAGATCCTTTTGATTTAATATCTTCTGTTTTGAAATTGGCAAGTGGTTATTATTTAAACTAAAATATATTTTCGTATATTTCATTATTTTTACATCTGTATACGAAGCAATAAAAAAGTTTTAGTAATGATTATTAAATTAATTTTTCAATTTTCTTATTACATTCATAATTCACGCTCTCAACTCTAATATAATCAACTATCTTCTCCATAAGCAACCTCGTTTGGTATTAATATGTGTTTGGAATACGGTCACTCTGCGAGGCGTTTACAACGCATTGCCTTCTACACATTGTTTAGTTTGCCGAGTTATTTATTAAAATGAGTTCTGGCATAATAACAAATACAATTCGCATGCTGCGAATAAGCAGCCGCACCATCAAATGGCACAAACCAACATTGACTGCAGTGCGACAATATGGTAAGCTGAAGAAAACTAGACAGATTTCATAACAACCGGCAATAAGTACATGAATGTAATGTATCGATACTTTTTAGCCACACCGCCGAAGCGTTTCTACAAAACGACCAACGTACTCTGCACGGATGCGGGCTATGAGGTGACACTGGATCATCGCAAACTGAAAACGCCAAATGGAACGTTGTTTACAGTTAAAAGTGAGCCATTGGCAATTGCAGTTGCCACCGAATTCGACAGCCAAAAGGATCACATTGAGCGCTCTCGCATGCATATTTCGGCTTTATGCTTCACGGCCATCGACAATCCCAATAAACTGACCAAAACTGATATGGTCAACTATCTGCTGAATTTTGCTGCGACTGATACAGTGCTCTTCCAGTACGATGTGAGTAAAGCAAGCAAAATTAAGTTATCGATACTTTTTTCTAATCGATATTTTAAATTATAGGACGAGAAGGATCTGCATGAGTTGCAGTGCAACGAGTGGGATCCAGTGATTGACTGGTTCAATCAGCGTTTCGAGACCAATCTGCAGAAGACAAATAACATAACACCGCCTCATGTCACCGCAGACGATAAAATGAAAATTGCTAAACATTTTCAATCGTACAACCTCGAAACGCTGCATGGTAACAGTTTATCCCTCTTAAATGGCATATGTAATCAGTGTTCTTTTTTTAGGCTTCGTCTTTGCTGTGGACACACTGAAATCGATTGTGCTCGCGTGTGCCGTTATTGAACAAATGTTATCGGTGGAGAGAGCAGTTGCCTTATCGCGTCTCGAAGAGGAATATCAGCTGAAGTTCTGGGGACGCGTCGAGTGGGCTCACGACTTTAGTCAACAGGAATTGCAGGCACGCTTGGCTGCCGCTGTGCTCTTTGTGCATCTTAATTGTTCCGAGAACTTTGTTAAAGAGAAATTACTGTTATAGATTTGTTGGACTTAAATCGTTTTCAAATTGCTAGAAACTATCGAAACAAGTCTCTTTTTACAGCTATTTGGCAACGCCAGCAAGCTGTTCAACTACTGCACTGCTTGACATTCGGCGCCAGTTTTCAACACACTTTCATCTTATCAGCACTGCGCTAACGTAAACAATGCCCGCTTTGCAGGCAAAGCAGACGTTACCATTGAAGAAAATTAAAAAGCAGCCCGTGTGCTTCACTACCCCCTATCCGTATCTCGTTCTCTAATTCTTACGTTTCTTCGCTACTGCATAAGTGTGTATGTGGGTGTGTGTGTGTGTGTGTGCACACGACTCTCTTTGTCTATGCACAAATGTACAGTTTTTGTTTTCGTTTGTAAGCCTTGTCAGTTATCTGCTGTTTGCTTTGATTTTTATCGCAGCCTCTGCTGATATGGATCATCATCCATAGGCAACGAATTCACAGTTTATTCTCAGATCTTCCCTTGTCAAGTTGCAGTTAAAGTTTTGTGTTAATTGTTAATTTTTTTTGTTTGTCTTTAAATATGAATAGAAATGAAGACACGCCAATTGTGACGTAAGTTAAATTGAGGGATAAAAAGGGTGCAAAAGGAGTCGTAAATTTGTGCAAATTCTTAAGACAAAAAAAAAATTCTTGGATAAATTAACATAAGGCGTCGGCAAGTCGCCAAATGAGCTGCTGATTTGTTAAATAGGCGTGAAAGGGACAGACTGATGCCAAAGAGCGTGGGATCAGCGACAACTGTCGCCGCTGCAGGTGTGTGCGAGAATGGGACGGCAAGAAGGGGAGAGCTTAAAGTGCAAGTGGCTACGCAGTCTTTTCTCTTTTCCTTCTTTTTTTCTTTTGCTAGCTTCTCTCTATTTTTTGTTCTTTTCTGTTGCTGCAATTGCGTTGCAAACTTGCAGAGCAAGTAGTTTAGCGCCATTTGCACTTTCCGTAGTAAAAATTACCAACTCCCCTCCCCCTCCGTCCGTATCCACTCACATATACAGCAAACTTATCAACGGGCACATCAAATAGAAGCGCACACACACGCACACGTACACACATATATGCATGTGTGTGTGCGTGTGCGCGCTATTGTGTGCCCTGATGATGGTAGGCGAGGGGAGGGGCGAGTGGCATTAAGTAGTCGCCATAGTTTGGTTTAAGTAACAAAACTTCAAATTGAATTTTTCGTTACAGTTTTTCGCTTTAGCACCTATCAAAAAAACAAAAAAACCCTTTTCATGTGCTTCTCTTTTTTTTATTCCCTCTGCTCATTACGTGCATTCGTTTACAGTGCTTGGGAGAGGGGGGAGGGGCTTGCGCTTACATTGTATTAAAGTTAAACACCGCACTTGGCAGCCATCAAGCGGCTTAATTCCCTTTGCTGCTTTTTATCCTGGCGCCATCTGCAGCAAAAAACAAAAACAAAATACAATCAAGAGCATTGCAGTATCGATACTTGATCATTCGATTAATATACAGCATATAACCATTTCACTCACTCTCACATTTACAGGCGCAGCAATAATTACGGGACAACACCAACGCTGCATCAGCAGTCTGTGGAGGGAGGCGGCAATGGCAACAACAACAATATGCCGACACCAACACCTTCGCAGATTTTCTGTTTACACGGCCGATCCAACAACGTTGAAGTCGAAGGTTAGTTTATATGCAAATAACGATACAGAGGGAGGGATAGAGGGGCACTTTTCGTGTCGATTTCAATCAGCGCCCAGCGATTTACCGGTATTCATACATTATGAAGTAAACGCAGCAGGCAACGGCATTTTGCAGCAAAAAACAAACATACAAAGAAAAAGAAACAAACAAGTAACGGCAAAATTAGTTTTCACAGCATTTTTCGTCGAGCATATTATTGTTATTGTTGCTGTTGTTGCTGAACGTTGTGATTGCTCAGTTTAAGTTTGGAAATCGAAAATATTTTGCTTGTGCAATTTGTGTGTTATTACCCGGAAAGCGCGCTAATTGGCAGACGGCACGGAAATGGAAATGAATGACGACTGCCGTGTTTATCGGCAGACGACGACGACGACGAAAACAAAAACGATGAAGATGTCAAAGTCGCCGCCTCGTCCGGAGAAGGTCCATCTGCCTGCTGTTTACGGTGAGAAAGTGTCTCTAACACCCCCCATCCACCCCCTCGCCCCCAACCTACTCCAATACGGAAAGAGCCTAGAGATGGGCGCGTGTCAAATTAAGATTGAGTACTTATAAGTTGGCGTCGTGCTAGTCACTATAAAATAATCACGATTTTAGTTAGTTTTTAACGCAATTTAATTTAAATATCAATCTAAATTTTGCTGCTAACATTTGTGATACATTTTGAGATTTATTGATATTTATCTAGAATATTATGTGAAAATCGTACACGAACCAAAATAAGTTAGCAGAAAAATGTTCGAATTGGCCACAAAATCCACGAACGTCTTGTCATCAATCAGTTGATGGTTTTCAACTTGGTCGCAAATTGGTTGCAACAGCAGAAGCAGATGTGGCAGCTTGGCTGTAATCAAAATTTATGTTTGGACCGCTGCTTGACTATTGCCACATGCCATAAATTGCCAAGAACTGGCTCATAAGTTACGTGTGTCAACGCTGCCAAATAAATGAACGTCTCATTTTTCTATATGCGAAAATGGTCAGCGCAAGCCATAAATAGCTTCCAGCTCCCAGTTTCGATCAACTCGGGAGTTTAATTTCCTCTTCGATAAGTAAACATGCTGCATGCTGCATGCGGCATGTCCGTGGAAGCGCCGTTTCGTTTGGCGCCTGATTGGATTTATTGGCAGGCGAACGACCTCAAATGACATTTACATCACCGTCTAGACGGAGTTGCTGCCAACACCAGCACCGGCCTCCCGGCCAATATCATCAACTTCACAGCAGACGACACTCGGCTATTGACTAATCAGCTAACAACAGTAATGAGCCAAGCATGTCGCTAAACTGTTAACGCGACTGACTAGCTGCCCCTGCAACGCGTTCCAGCTGCGACCATCTCGTGAATCGCTATCTGGCCATAATATCAACGACAATAGTTATCAATTGTATTTCATCTGTTGTTGTTGATTTTGCTGGCTATGCTTGGATTCTGTGCTATGGATTTGCTCAAGCTCTCTGAGCTAAGCAAGTGTGAAGGTACCACGTGCTGAGATACGCTGAATACCCTGTAAAAATGAATGGGTATGAGAGGCTACACATTGGCTTGTGGTCTGGAATGGATTTATTCCAGCTCACCGAGCTAAGGAAATGTAATTACGCTGAATGCCCTGTAAAATCGGTTGTAAGCAATTAGTTAATGAATTAATAAACAAACATTATTTTGATCTAAAAAGTTGTACTATTTTGTACTTTAAAGATATAACATATATCACAATTTAAAGAAGTGCAAAGTCTTGTTTAAAAAGTCTTATAAACTGATCCCCTGAATCTATTTTACTATATCTTATACAATCAACTATTCCCCCTTTCAACACAAAGTAAGGATTACCTCCTATGCGATTCTCAAGATTCCAAATAATAGTTTAAATAATATGCTGCTTTTTAATTATAATTGACTATTAAATATCAGCTAAAGGCTTGAGAGGTTACCGCTCTATGCAATGATGATTCTCATGATTCCAAATAACATTTTAAGACTAGTTTAGCCTTCTATGTTTAATTGATTATTATATAGCTGCTATAGGACAATTCCTATAATAATTGTCATGGCATTGCTTAAAGGCCAGTCGACAATTTCAACGGGCTCTTCCAATATGTGTGTTTGTATATAATTATACGCAATTTGTAAGGTGTCTTCGACCAATAAATAATTTATAGAAAGTGTGCATTGTTGGCGTTCGAGGGACTTCAATGAACGGCAACCGATGTCTTCTGAGTGGCATGCCACATTTGCACATCTGGAGATGGCAAACAGGAGGAGCAGCAGCAGGACCAAGGTGAACCAATTAAAGATGCAGATGAATCGGAGTTGTTTAAATTGCAAGTATGATGAATTTTATGCAACGATGACGATGACGAAAGATGCATTACAAAGAAAGCAGCTGCCGGCTGAAGCGGCAAACTGTGTGTGGGTGTGTGTTGTGTTTGTGCGGGTCTAATAGGTGAAATGTTCATGTGGCATTGGGAATTCGTACCTGTGCAGCTGGCCCCAGCCTTGGTTATGCACTGGAATTTAATTTCGCTGCTGGCATTGTTACTGCACATTGTGCAGTAGGAGTTTTTCGAAGACTCTGGCAAGGATTGCGACAGAACAAGAGACTCGGGGGAACAGGAGCGGGAGCAGGAGGAGGAGCAAAGGAAGGTGATGTCCTTGTGCTGAATTCAAATGAAGAAACCGCGCAAACGAGCAAACTACAAGCGAACCATATGCACATTCTCTCTCTGTGTGTGTGTGTGTGTGTGTGAGAGTGTGGGGAATGAACAAAGAAGAAATGCACAACACGAAGGGGCAGTCTGTAGGGTTTGGGGTGGTGGTGGGGGTGTGTTCAAAAAGAATATGCAGCGGAAATGACAAAGCATGAAATACGGCTGCGACAAATGCAATAAAGTATTTAATAGACTGCTCCTAGCCAAACGAGAAGAGGAGCGAGCCTGTCACTGACACCAAAACCGGTTACCCAGGACCAGCAGCCAGGTCCAAGTTCTCTCATGTGTATGTGTGTGTGTGTGTGTGTGTGTGTGTGTCGTGAACAGGGACTGCGCGGCGGATGGGTAATGAGAGGTAGAGAAGGGGGGAGGGGGAGCATGGGAACCAAGGCAAACAGCGTCGGTGGTCATTATTCACGTACCATGTTAAATAAATTTAAATGCCTGTTTTGTAAATATGTAAACGGCATAACAGATGGCAAGGCAAGCGAGCAGGATGCAAAACACACAAAGAATGCGAACAGCAGCAGCAAGGAGACGGAGATGGCAGATAATAGAGATAGAGGGAGAGGGAGGGAGAGATAGAGAGCGCTGCTACGAGTATTGCATGCAGCGTCCCTGGGGTCAAAATGTTGCATTGCATACGCCGCATGGTCCAGTTTATATATTTTTAACATTGCCACGGAGAAAGTAAGCAAAGAAAGAAATAAAATAAATAAAAATAAAAAAAGAAATGCAATGCCAAGAAATACAATTGTAAAATTGTCATCACTAGCAGTTTCCAGCAAGTGGCCAATTTTTAAGTGATATGCTAAATGCTTTGCTTCTGTTTTTAAGCAGAGTTTGAGCAGAGTTTGTATTTTATCCATTCTGCAAGGAGAGTGTATTATTTAAATTGCAAAGTACAACACAAGCTGATTATCAAAACAATTGTAGATCGTTAAGGTTTTGCTCATGATAGCCATTTAATCTTTTTCTACATTCAGAGAAAAATGTCTACTAGTTCTATAATTGAGTAAATCGCACTAAATTGACTATCGTCCTGAAATCGAGAATAATAGTCTGGTTATTTGGTTATCCTTATATGTTATAATTTTATAGTTTATACTCAAATTTAGTGCTATAAATAGATTTTAATTTAGATTACAGTTTTAGTTTAGTTTTATTCGCAATTGTATCACTACTAATCCTGACAAATTAAAGTAACATGTAAGAATAAAACTTAACGTAATATATTGGTCCCGTTTTCATATTTATTATTTATTAATTAAATGACTAAAATAAAAATTACTGTTTATATTTTTTCTATTTATCCTGTTCCTTATTGAACCAATTATCATTATTATTATTATGATTACCTTTACTGATATTTACATTAATTGCAATCTTTAACTTTTTGGTTTATTTGCAGTTCGGGATCATTGTCACCGTGCTCGCAGCGAGGGCGTGGACGTAAAGGCGCGTCGCAAACTGATCATTGCCAGCATTTTGTGTTTGGTTTTCATGATTGCCGAAATTGTGGGTGAGTTGTGTACGCGAGCAGGCAGTCGGCAGGCAGGCAGCTTTGCTTTCTTTCTTTTTTGTTTGCCCACTGTTGCTGTTCTGCTTCACATTTTAGCATTTTACTTTGATTTTTCTGCTGTTGTTTGCTTCGAATTCCCCAACTAATTTCGGCCACCTCAGAGAGAGAAATCAACGTATAGAAAAACTTGGTTAAAAAAAAGGCTGTCAAACAAAGCATCAGCAGGCAAAAAGGGGAAAAAAGAAATTAAATAAGAAGGACGACGAGACGATTAAAAACTGAGCACCGGAAGTGCAACAATATGGCGACCGGAAGAGCTTACTGTCTGTCTGTGCCCAACACGCCCAGGGGGTGGGGGTACTGGAGTGGGCTGCTATACAATAAACATTTAATTTTCAAGCGCTGCAAATGCGAAACTGTCCTTCGTCCTTCCACTCCGCCATAGTCTTGGGCTGTTGCTGTTAATCGTTTTGCAATTACCTACAATGTGCCATCGGTGCCACATACCTCTACGCTCTCGCTCCCCCTCTCCCCCTCACTCTCTTTTTTTCTCCCTCTATCTCTCTCTTTGTATTTTCCCTGGTCCTTTGGCTTTGCCCTTAAATCGAAATTGTTGACTGTCTGAATGCGGCAACTCCCTTTCGCTGTTTTGCTAACCATTTGATGATGGCGGCAGTCGGTCGAAACTGGAAGCGTATTAAAGGGTTGGGGAGGGTTGTCAACGTCTCTGTGCCGCCCTATTTCCACAGATTGCAAGTTAATTTTTTTCCTCTTTTCTTTTTTCTTTTGCGCATTTATTTACACTTTACACTCACCAACACACACACACATACACTGACTATGTCCCTTCTGTCCCACAGGTGGCGTTTTATCGAACAGCTTGGCCATTGCCACAGACGCTGCACACTTACTCACCGATTTCGCCAGTTTTATGATCTCACTGTTTGCCATCTGGATTGCCGGACGTCCATCCACGCAACGGTAAGTCTGCGCCACCCAACCACTTGCCGTAAACTGCATAAGGCAGACAGTAACTCGTCTTCGCCTTTTGACAACCGAGGGGAAATCAATAAAAGCGTAAACTTTTCTCCTATTTTTTTTTTTTCTTTTGCTTGCTTTCCCAACTACTTTTTGACACGACGCTCAAATTTGGTCTGTTCTCCCATGCGGAACTCGAACTGCACCCAGCAGTTAAACAATTTTTGAATGAACTACCAAAGAGAGCAGTCAAATGCTTATTTTTCATGAAGTCGTCTGTGCTGCAGTCCTTAAGAGAGTTCTTTGTGTAGCTGGCAACAAATAAATATTTAAGAATTTTTGTTAACATTTCACCGAATAATATTACTCAGAGCGTAATTGCTAGATTTATTCAAGCATGTCCCTTTTGCAAAACTTGCAATTGAAAGCAGTTACGAGATGTGCGTAAATATAATATGACAGTAAGAAACGAATGAAAATAGAATGTTAATATGTTATTTAGTAAAAGTTACCTAGGTGCCCCTAATCAAAAATAAAAGTAAATTATACCTATAAGCATCATACTGCAGTCAAACTTCCGCGTCTAAATGCATTGGAATCTTTTTATTTTATTTTTTTGTTCAAACTGTTAGTCTTCAGGGAAAGTTTTGTATACAACATTTGTAAACTGAGTTTGAATTTAAAGAAAAGATTTTTGAGTACAAATTTTCAGTAAACGATATTTTTGTAATTTAAATTCCGTCAAATTTCTCTAAAAATATTGAAAACTGTAATTTTCATACCATTTTCTAAATTGCCGAATTTGTTTTCACATTTTAAATGATGTATTTCATATAACTTAAATTATTCGATTGTTTTTTTCTTTTGTTATTCTGAACAACCATAAAAGCTTATATAGCTAGAGCATTTCACGAGTCTTTTGAGAGTATTCCAGTAAGACAAGATCTTATGCCAAGTATTTCTTTCTTATTCTTTTTCTTTTGGCATAATTTCTGCCGCTTGGCTGACTACGTCTGGGTTGCAGCTCCCAGGTCCCTCCTCGCCTTGGTCTAATTAGGCGCAAAGCCTGTTTCCAAATTTTCACTGCCTGCTGCTGGTGCTGTTACTGCAGTTGCTATTGCTGTTTGTAATTTTGCTGCTTTTGCTGCATACATTTGGCCATTGCACATTTTTCAATTGGTCTATGGGAACTGCGTATGGCTCACTCCTCACTCCATGCTCCACCACCTGACTCCACTGCCTCCTAAAGCAAAACTATGAAGTGGGTGCTTTGCATCCATCTTGTTCTCGTGCTCGTGCTGGCTGGTAGTTATTCTCGTTCCCGTTCTCGCATTTTCATTCTTGTTCTGGTTCTGGTTCTGGCTGCTCGTTCTCTTGTTGGCTGGTGAGCTACGACGCCCGGCACGTTCTGCTCATTCATGCAAAAATCTCACTCACTCGACGACTCGACTCGACTGCAGCCACAAAGTGAATAATGAAAAACTTTTGCAATTTCAAGCGTGTTGCATGGTAATTTTGTAAATTTTCTGCCGTTGCGTCAGACTTTGTTGTTACTGCTGCTGCTGCTGCTGCTGCTGCTGTTGCTTTTGCTTCTGCTGCAAGTGAAGCGGCTGGTTAAAAGCCTCAGCCTGGTGCGGTGTTCCTGCACCCAGCTCCTGCCTGCCTGCCTGCTCTTGGTGCGGTTCAGAGCCTTGCAGTTGCCATTGCCGTTGCCAAGTTGACAAGCCTAATTTATCAAAACAAAACACATTTGCACAATTGCAAAAGCAAATGCAGCAACGCCGAACACAAAACAATGCACACTGGTGCGCAATTAGCTGAACTTAAGATCTATAAATTAGCAAGCTTACGTAAGAAATAATAATAATAATAATAATACTATAAACATTATTCCCTAAATAAGTTTTTCCGGTTACTAGGTAAACATGTGTTGCTCCTGATAATTAATGAAAGAATCGCTTATTAAACAAGAATGGAAAAGTAATACAAATTTTCTTTAAAAATTTCACAAGGAAAAGTAAAGATCTACAAATAATTCCAAGTCTAACTTGCAGGGTGTGCAGATCCCTAATATGACATTTTTGCCAAATTATTATTAAACATTAGTGATCTAAGATTTCATAAAAACAAACACTTTGGGTATTTTGATAATTTATATTATTTATCAAACTTAGGAGGGCGATTGGAACTTGAGATTCCTTGTTTGTTAGTTGACTAAAGCAGACAACAGCTAAACTTTAATGTAGCAGATAAGAGAGCAATTTTCATAATAAACATATGCATTTTTTCTAAAATAAACTTCACTAGATAAACTAGATAATTAATTTATTCCTTTATGATCAGCGACCTTGAAAACTATTCGTTGTTATTGAGTGGGTTTCTTTTTTGGAAGTGAAATGCTGCCAAATGAACTGCTAATATGGGATGTGTGCACTTGTGTTTTCTTTCTTTGGGATATTTCATGTTCAATTTGGCCAGTATCCAGACCAGTGTGCCAGCGAATAAGGTGGCAAGATTCGCTGGCAACGCTCCCAGCAGCCAGTTTGCGTTGAGAAACCGACACCGGGGAGTCGGCAGGCGGTCATTAAGCAAATGGCTGCACTTGCAGTTGCAATGCATATACACACACATATATACATATATATTTATATATATATATATATATATATATATACATAGAAAAATATATATCAAGCCATACACATTGGCACAATCTGCTGATGGCAAGGGGTGTGCGGAACAGTGGCAGGTGTGGACGGATGTTTGCTGGAAATTAAATTGTATTATTATGGCGAGACATTCGTTGCTCGCCATTTTTGTTGTACATTGTTGGCTGCCGGTGTGTCGCATTATTTAGGCTGGCAGCCTGCCCGCCGCACACACAGAGACGAGACGGGCAAGCGGCGGGGCGGGCGGCGGCTTTAGTTGGCAGGCTGGCAAAATTGTTGGCGTTTGTCATTATTTCAATTTTATAACGAGAGTGGCGCCCCTTGCGAACCGCGCTTTAATTGAACCAGCGTCGGTCCCTCCCCACCCCCTCCAGGTGTTGACTTTGAACCCACCAGAAAGAACACAGAATAACACGCCGTACATGCAATGCGCTCATTACATTAGACAACAGCAACCCACTCCACCTCGCTCCCTCCACTCCACTCCAGTCCAGTCCTGTCCAGCCCAACCCAAACCCATAACCCCCTAGTGTGTGTCCTTGCTCCTCCTGCCTGCCGGCACCCTAGCCTAGCTGGACGCACGGCGCACCCCTAAAAACCCGAGACACTCAAATTAAAATGGCATTTGACAAATTTTGGGGCGCATTTATCAACTTATGTTAATTTTATGCCGCCCTTTCGACCCCCCTCACCTCTAGCGTCCCCTCGCGCCGGCGTCGGGTATGTTTATGGAAATTGCATTATCATTTGATTTAATGTTATGATTTTTATGCATATATTTATATTTTTATTTTGCGGAAAGTTAGTTGTATTACACATATAAATATATATATATGTATATATATATATATATATATATATAAGATTTGGCTTAAAATGCTTCTCGTGTTAATTCGAATTTTTCAAGCACTTTTGTGTATGTCAATATTTTGTAATAGTTTAAATACTAATTATTTATATAAAGCGAGTATTTTTTAATACTTCGTGTAAGTATAAAATTATGATAAACTGTAACTAGTAAATATACTTATTAAAAATTGCATTTCTAAACTATTAAATTAAATCTCCCTACTCCATCAATTCATCTATCTTTGACACAATCACAAACTTTTCACATGAACTTATTTCAAAGTTTTAAATCAACTCGTTTGCTATCTTTGACAGAATGTCCTTTGGCTGGTATCGTGCGGAAGTGATTGGTGCAATGGCCTCCGTATTTATGATCTGGGTCATCACTGGCATACTGGTTTGGCTAGCAGTTGGACGACTCATTAGTGGAGATTTTGAAGTGAATGCCGTGATCATGCTGATCACATCGGGCCTGGCTATTTTGGTTAATGTCATGTAAGTACCGTTTTTGTTCACTAGCTGTCTAAATCTCTGTCGGACTGTCTTGTCTGTCTGGCTGCCTGGCTGTCTGGCTGTCTGGCTGTCTGTTTGACTGGTTGCCTGCAGTTTTGGCCCGAGCTCCCTTGGGCAGTTTTCCAATTGCAATTGCCGCAATCAACTTGTCCGGGAATGGCCCAGCAAATGGGTCAACAATGCAACTATCCTGGCACACAGTCAGGCAGCCAAGCAGCCAAGCTGCCAGGCCAGGCCAGGGCATTCCGTATACCAAACATTCCGGCTATTCGAGGCGTATCCGCCAGTTGTTGCGGTAACTTTCTCCACATTTTAGCGACAACTTTTCTCTCCACACAAGTTTCGAATTTTTTTAACGTCAACAAACGGCAAAAGCGACGCAAACGATGACTGCAACTACGGCGACGATTTTTGTTGCTTGTTTTCGTGCTTGTATTTGTGTTGGGCTACTCCCAAGGCGGAGCTCTTCTCCTCTCTTATTTTAGAGAGTTTAATAACTTTGCGATGTGATTTACCTGTCTTAAAAGTTGTAAACTAATTGAATTGAAAGTGGAACGTTTTGCTTTCATATTTTGTTTAGCCTTTTAAATTGCTTCTATTTTATTTAATAACACTCTTCCAATATCTCAGGCCAAGTTCAGTTGTGCTTTACGAAATAGTTACATACTTTTCCATTTTAATATTTTAACATATTATTAGCAAATTACTTTGAGAAATCTTAGACTGAATATGCTGTTAAATATATTTAGAAAACTTTTGACAGGCTAAGGAAAGCAACGCTTTATTTTGATTTATTTTTACTTGCATGTTTTTACTTTTTAGGTTCCTGCAGTGAATTTATTTTAATTAATTTTTATCAAAAGTCTAAAAAAAAACATTTAAAATATAAACATTTTAGCGTGGTATTTTGCGTTAATTGAAAAATGCAAACTTTTATCGATTTTCGATAGACTTTTTAAGTGATTCGAGTGGCTCTAAAATTTCACCAATTGCAGTTTTCTGATTGAATCATTTGATAAACAAAGTCTTTAAATATTCCATGGTTGAAAATAGTTCCCAATGAGCTTTAATATGTTAATTTTGCTTATTGAAGAACAAAAGCTTTTATCGATTTTCAATAGAATTTTTAAATATTTTAACAGTTTTTGAAGAATAGCAGTTTACTGATTGATTGTTTTGATGCTCGCCACTTGAAATTGAAATTGTTCGCTTAATCGAAATAGAGTGTTTCATGTTCGTCGGATATTTCAAAGTTTGTTTGCCTTCGCTTGTTTTGATTGCGTCGTATGCAGCACCTGCAACTGTAGCTGCCACCTTGCTCTGCCCCCGCTCCACTCGCCCCATATGCTCCCGCTCTTTCTAGTGCTTGTTCATGTGGCTGTCGAAGCATAGTTTTTGGCGCATAAATCGAAACGTTTCAATGCTCGGCACATGCTCCTCCTTGTAGTGTGTGTGTGTGTGTGTGTATGTGTTGTACGTCCTTTCGTTCTTCTTTTGGATGCTATTGTTGTTGTTGGTAGTGGCGCAAATTTTCCAGTTGACGTTGGCATTTTCAGTGTTTGCCACTTGAATTGTTTGATTACGTGAATTGATTGTGAAAAACGTGCAGCGGCAGCAACAGCAACTTTTCCAAGTGATTTTTTGCGCGTACCCCGAGGGACGAGGGGTCGTGGGGGTCGTGGCAGTTGACCAGTAGGATCAGCGTACCAGCGTAAGGCGAGTTGTGGAGGGGGTCATCTTTTGCCATCAGCAAAGAAAGCCAAGTCAACGCTGAGGCTTGAGTTGTCCCAACGTGTTTGGTTGCACATCGAACAGCGATATTAAATGGCCACCTTTTTGCCGTTATGCGATCTCATTGTTTCAGTTCTTGTTGCATGCTACCATATAAAGGGACAAGGAAGTGGCTAGGCAAAGGCTATTTTGAAGTTGTCTAACAGGTAATATGCAACTGAGTACTTTTCAGATTTGTCTTTGGTTTAAGTTAGTTTATAGATAAAAACTACAAATAATTGTCAAAAAAGTTTGTTTGATCTTGATTTAATTTTGAACTGCAACATGTTTGCTTATATCTAAATCTGTGCTTGAATTTACTACCTCTTAGCAGCAAGATCAACATATTGCAATAGAAATAGCAATAGCACAAGCTGCACAGTTCGGCTGCTATACAATTGTTCTGCAGATAGCATCTTGCTACAACTATACTACTATTATTGTTATTGTTATTGCAAATGATAGAGCATAGCAGAGCATTTCAGTTTTCTGCTACTGCCTCTGCTACTGGCTCTGCTACTGGCTCAGTTTCAGTGCATAGCAGTAGCAATAGCAAAACAAAAAACTTTGTGGGACAGTGTAATTTTTTCAATCACTGATCGAAATATTATGAGTAATCTCTAATACAAGTTGCTTATTTACCGCCATGACACTGAGTTGTTTCATATAATTACATGTAATAAATCACTAAATTGTTATTGTCAAAAAGAAGTCTTTCAATATTTACTTTATTATGTGCAACTTCACCTTTAAATCGTGTGTTGTGTTTCATTTTACTACTGTGTGCTTGCATAATCAACATATTATCAACTGAAGAACTATTCATAATAGTTATTATTATTTTGTCATAGAATCATTTTTAAAGTCTTTTTAGTTAGTTTAATTTAGAAGTTTGCCTGAGTTTTAAGTTCAATTAGCAAAATCCAGCAGAAAGGCAGCAACTTTTGCGCGCAGCTCTTTTTGGATTTAGCTGAAGCCTCTACGGAACGGCAGCTTAAAGCGGCAACCTCGGCGACTCCACATCGTTAAAAACAGCCATTAGGAACGCATATACACACACACACACACACACACACACAAGCACACACTACACATCGACTCTCTCTTTCTCTTACGCATGCACACAAAAGCTTGGCCAGAACCGTAAATGGCAGGTGGGACATTAGCGCAACCAGCTGAAATATGAGAATGATGATGAGGTGGGTGTGTTGAGCTAGAGTAAAAGGGGGAGGAGTGGGGTGGGTGTCGTGGTGGAGAAGCGTAACAAGAAGTGTGGCTAACAGAGTGGCTTTTGCACAATTTAGAGCGTCGACACTTTGGGTTAGTTGAGATAATTGAGATCTCAATTTGATTATAAAATACGACGCAAACGCTGATTACGTTGACTGCGTGAAAGTGATCAATTAGCTGCAGATCAGTGAAATTCTTTTTGATGCATTACACTTGGAGAAACGCGGCTTCTACGACATGAAGTAGTTGCACAATTTTTTTTTTTTACGAATGAACATTTTTTGAATGTGATAAGAATCGTGTGGCTCAGTCAGCAACATTTTGTTCTAGTGGAAGTGGTGTGAATTGATTTTTTAAAGTATTTCTCGCTTGTCTCTTCTCACCATTTCTTTGTCGAGATCTCAAGCTCAATTTGGCATTATACACACAAATTTTAACAGCTAGAGAAAAATGAGCAAAAAACTCATTTCCAAGTCAAGAATACTTCCGAGATTCTTGAGTAGCTTAAAAATTAAACCGCGTGTGTCTGTTAAATTAAATTTGAACAGCGAAAAACTAGAAATATATATTTTATTTAAGAAGTTTAGCATAGTTCACGTCCTATTTTTTGCAAATTTGTATTATAAGCAACTTCATAAAATCTGTCAAAATAGTTTAATAAAATATTGTTCGCACTCTATAAATTATAGTTTTGCCGGTCTAGAATCTAGATCTATTCTATAAGCTCATATCAGCACTTTTTAGATAATCATATCTTACTATGGCAATACAAAGTTAAATGATATAAAAACACTTGTGAATTATTTGCATTGGCGCGTACTGAAAAACAGTCAATATCAATATCAATTGCAAAACGTTGAAAGTTGTTAAATAAATCAATTAATTGAAGCGTTTAACTAATTAAAGACTTCGACTGATTCGCAAGTGGAATTAATTAACATTGATTTAAGCCTCAAAAGCGAATCAATGCATTTAAATAGTTTTCACGTGTATCAATTGATAAAAACTCTTTTTGATATTTGTTTGGTTGATTTGCACTAGCTGGTTGGTTGGTTGGTTGTCGATTGGCGTGACGAGGTGTGTGTAGCACAGTGCGGGGCAAGTAAATAACAGCACTCGGTTGTAAAATGTGCATTAAGACGAGCGTAATAAACGTGGCCCATTGTCGGTTCCATGGGGCGACAGCTTAACGAGCTGCTCAGCCGGTTGACATCCTCCGACATTCCGCCGTACCGCGTGTCCCAGTCACATACGCTCCGAGGGAGCGAGTGGGATAGAAGTGTGCGGTTCGGTATGGGTTAGAGACAGCCCAAGATATTCGCTAATATTTATGTTGCTGTCAATTAAATCAGGACATGTTGCTTGGCGCAAGTTGCCAGTGCCATTGCCAGTGCCAGGGAGCTTGCTGCTGCCTGCCTGCTATTCGTCCGTCCGTCCGTCCGTCCGTCCGCCCGTCCGACTGTACTATTTGTCCATGCTGGTCCTGGTGCTGTTGCTGGTGTTGGCGTTGTCATGGCTGCTGTCGTTTGTTGGCCACTAACGAGGCGAGTAAAGATGCCGCAAAATCAAGGGAAATGCTTCATTGCGCGCTACAAATTACAGCGACGCAGTGTGGCACAACAATGGGGCGCCAAATGGTTGGAGCGAGACAGATGACTAGGAATCTACCAACAGCAAAAACAACAGCAGTAGCAGCAGCAGCAGCATTGGCATTTTTTGCGCTCGAGGACACACACGCAGCGTCTCGCTAAAAGCTGAAAGCAGCGCTTTGGCCGCGTCCTGCAAAATGCCTTGGCAATCGGATGTTCAAAGTCAAAAAGCGTATGTGCTCGGCATTGAATCCAGCTCCCAGGACCTTCATGCAGCCAATGCTCTTTTTTTTTGTTTTTGCTGTTGTTGACCGCGTGACGGGTGGTAGCCACAGCTGCAAAGACCATGAGTACACAACTACACTCAGAAAGAAAATGCGACCTGGAAGATAGAACACTTTTCGCGTTGATAAATTTACGAAATGGATTGCATTCAATTATAAACCATTTTTTTTTAATTAACCGCTGAATTTTACCTAATTTAGGTAAGACAAACATGGTTTTTCATATATATTTAACATACATTTCATAAAGTTTAAACGATTTCCCTAAATTGACTACCCCGAAAATATATCTAATTTAGTTTAAAAAAAGAGTGTTTCCAAATATCTCAAAATATTTCTCTTAGCAAAATTATAAATTAGAAATTGTAAATCCAGAATTGAGAAACATCTACATTGTGATAAAATGACATCTTCTGGTTTTTAGAAAGACAAAAAACTTTCATTTTCAAAAAAATAAACGATTTTCCAAATTTCAGGCAGATTCTTTTTCTGAGTGTGGGCGAGCAGAAAGGCAAGGAGAAACAGGGACAGTAACTAAAGCCCTGCTCTGTACAATTTATTTAGTGCCCATCAACGCGTCGCTCGCTTGTGCTGCGACCGAGTCCCAGCACCAACGAAGGGTGGAGTGAGCAAGGTGCTTTATTATATATAACCATGTAGAGAGGATATTTTAATTTTGTGGTGCAGTATGTGACGCATCAAAGGAGAGACGTCTTCGATCACATAAAGTATGTGTATTTTTAATCACCATTAGCAGTGTCAGGGAACTACATAAAACCGAGCCGACTGCATTGAATCACTCATTGAATATCATATAGCTGGCATATCATAAAAGCTTCAGTATCGGCTGAAAGATGCTTACCATCATATCACGTGGCCAAACTTACTGCAATTAAAAAATGATCAGCGTCGTACTACCATAAATTACATTATAATACCAGGCATTTTTAATGATAATCAAGGGCATGCCATCTTCGGCTCGGCCAAGTTGGTGGTCCTTTCTTGTTTTTTTCTTGTGTTTCTATTTGTTGTTTTGACAAATTATGGCCGCATTTGGCGTGCCTGGTCTTAGAAATTGAAAATGAAATTGACTTGTCAGGCTAACAAGCTCAGGTTCAGTAGATACTCGTAACTCTCAAGTGGCCGGAATTCAAGCATATAAAAATGAAGAAACACAGACTCAGCAACGAAATAAAATGAAATGTTTTGCGAATGCTATTTGCAATATATGTTCGAAGCTTATTAAAGCCAAGCTCAGAGCCCCTTTAACAATTGCATATGCATGAAAATGATTTCAACATAAATAGAGATTCGAATTAGGAATTAGAAATGAAGTAGTACCATCAATATACTTAAAATATGAATAAACCAGAAATAATAATACATTTTTCAACTCGAGACTGAACTTTAAGGTTCGCGTTCGTTTGTTTACTGTAGGCGCAGAAAGTGCTGTGCATATTAATATCTGTCTGCCTGGTTGACGAACTGTTTCAGTTGAGATTTGGGGTATTCAGTTTCAATCCCCAGCAGTCATTTGTTTTGATTGCACGCTGGTATCTTTGGGTCAACTGTGCCGTCACGTCAATTAGCCGCAAATCGACATCGTTCACGCTGTCCACATTGCTATATTGTGTGTGTGTGTGTGTGTGTGTGTGTGTTTCTGTATTATGTATGCATGTGTGTGTGTGTCTGCGTATTACCATTGGCCTGTGCGTAATTTATGCCAGTTTATTTATTGATGCCCGGCCTGGAGAGTTGCATTGTTTTCCAAAAAAGCCGGCTAAGTGCAGTTGGCGTAGAGCTGCACGCACACATACACACACACACACACACACATTCACACACATACACACATATACGAATAACAGCCACAGCCAGTTCAGTGGTCGAAGGGGCTTTTGGTCTTTTGGTCTTTTTCCCCCAAAAATAGAAAACCCATAAATCTGCAATGTCGGAGCATTTAAAATGAATAAAAAGTCAATGTGCCGAGCTATTAACTGCCTGATGCATGCCATCCAACAAGCCTGATGTGGAAGGAGGGGGGACCAAGGGACCAATATTGCAGCTGGGCAACGTGTGGATTGGGTTGGCGGGGGATGGGAGGAGGAGGGCTGGTCAAAGCAACCGGTCTCAATTTTCAACAATACATTTGTATTTGCATGCAGCGGTGCATCCGGACACACAGCAGCGAGTCGAACGGACTGTCGGACGGACGAGCGGACCGAGTCGAATGGGCGGTCGAGCGGTTCGCACACCTTCCGGTACACAGAGCACTAGCCACGGGCTAACAGTGTGCCAAAATCGAAAGTTTTGTGAAGTTTCGATTTAATTTCTATTTTAGCTACACTCAGAAATTGCATTAAGTGAAAATATAAATACAGCCCTGAATTTTTGAAAGTCGTCCAGAAACTACACATTCTCGATTTTTACAAATAATTTCTAGATAAACAAATAAAATCTTAAAAAATTGTTTTTTTATTTATTTATTAATGATAGAAACTATTTCTAAAAGAAAGACGTAATTTGTGTACACATATAAAAGAAATAATATTTGTCTATATTTTCGAAAAATGCACTTTTAAATTAAGAACAGAAAACTCGTAATTTTTAGAAAGACTTGCTCTTTCTAAAATTCAATGCGCTTTTTTTGAGTGTGTGAAGACTATGAATAATTTGGAGTACATTTTAATTCTCTCGATTTCTACTGACTTGATTGCAGTGCTTTATTTAAGGCTTGGTCGACTCATGGAAAGCATTATTTCGGGTTAATATCAATAGTTAAACATGCATATATATTTTTGATACCACTGTGCACAGTGAGTTTTGTTTGTTTGTTTGAGTGTGCAGCGGCTGCTACATTAAAATGTTGAAATAAAATGCCAAACAATGCAAAAGCGCCAGCCGCATGCCCAAAAATAGTTTTTGTGTGTGGGTTTTTGTTCTTTTGTGGCCGCATAGCGAGCAGGCAGCTACGTGGCTACAGTTGTGGCTGGTATAGGCATACCTAGGATGTAAGGGGTGCTGGTTTGGGTTTGCGACTGGTCTGCCACATTTTCAAGTATATTAAATATTTGTGACAGCGTTTTCAATTTCGATAACCATTTTCGCAATTTTTCTCACCCGCACTCGCAGCATGGGCGTGCAGCTGCAGCATGGCCACTCCCACGGCCTTGGCGGTGGCACTGGCGGACATGGTCACAGCCACGGCGGATCAAAGAGCGGAAAGAAATCCAAGAAGGTCACTACTCATGTGAATGCCACATCAACGCCTTGCGCCGCCTCGCCGACGAATCGCATTGAAGGCGGCGTCGCATTCGAACCAGAGAATGCGGAACTTCCTGGCGCAGGGCTGCCCAGTTACTCGTATCAGAATGCCAAGCTGGTGGATACCGGACTGGATCTGGAAATAGCCGCCGTCCTGGCGGAAACGGCACCGGGCGCCCATCATCATGGTGGTCAGACGGGTCGCGAGGCAGTTAACATGAATGTGCGGGCCGCTTTCATTCACGTAATTGGCGATGTTATCCAGAGTGTGGGCGTCTTTGTGGCAGCCGCTGTGATCTACTTTTGGCCAGAATACGCAATTGTCGATCCAATTTGCACATTCATCTTTTCCATTATCGTGCTCTTCACCACGTTTACAATTATGAAAGATGCGCTGCTGGTGAGTAAATCTTTGATGGACAATCAATTTTAGACAATATTAAATACAAACTCGGAGGGATTTTTAGTTATATTTAGCTGAACAAATTGGAAATTAAATTGAATTCTTATGCCAAAAAAGATCAGACTCAATTGATATTTTCTTAACGATCAGATAGACATAGAGAAGAAGGACGAAAGTCGAAGAAGCAAATGATATGAAATATTTTGCAATTATTTATTTATTTATTATTTATTTTTTATTCATATTCATTCAGAAAGTATAGGTCTTAAAAAGTGGTACAAACACTTAATGAAATGACTTCATTTGACTATCAATTATTTTACTAACTATTTTTGTTTAGATTTAGAATTTAAGACTGCTTTTCGAATAACTATAGACAAACTGAACAATAATAATTGAGGTTCTCTATTCATTTATTGTACTACATATTTATTTCAATCCAAAGTTAAAAATATTCATTTAAAAATATAGTTTTTATTCAGTTTTGAAATTGAACCAAGCCATTCAATAGCCTTGAATAGCTTTTTGTATAAAACATTGCAACCCATTCTTGAATTGAACATTTTATTTGCCCATGCAAATGCAAAAAGTTATTCAATTTTTATGCGACTGCAAAAGTGAATGAATATTTGATGAAGCTAAAGACTGGGAAGATTATTTTTAATGGAAATTGCCTCCGAAGTCATAAATTATATTTCTAGACTAATTAAAAGTAAACTTTAATAAATATTGATTATTTGACATTTAAATCTATTTTCGGTTTAATATATTGAAAATTAATTAAATGTATATGATATTTTGAACAATAAAGACTAGTTTGCTATAACTATTAATATATTTTTGGTTGGTTGACCCAAAACCACCAAAAATCTCTAATAAAATTGACCAGCAAATTTATATTAATAAATGTTAAAAGTGTAATTTCCATTTAGTTAATTTAGTTAATGGTTTAATTAGTGCCAGATTTAAGTACAAATGTACAAATTGTATTTAACTTGGACAAATATTTACAATTGTAAATTAAATTATTATTATTGTCTTTTCATTAGTTAGTCAAGTTAGTGGAACATTTAAAATGTGTTTTATATTAGTGGATGCTATTTACTTTTTATTGCAAACCCCTTATCCAAGCTTATATAGCTGAATAACATTATATGTTTGTTTTTTTAGGTACTCATGGAGGGCACCCCCAACTATATGCATTATGACGAGGTTCTGCAGATATTTCAGCGCATCGACGGCGTCGAGCGTGTACACAATTTACGCATCTGGGCGCTGAGCATTAATAAAGTGGCGCTATCTGTACATTTGGCAATTGGTGAGTAGCCGCCGGGAATCAACAGCCCAGCGAATATAAGTGGGGGCTTTACTATCTACATGTGTTTTCATTTCTCTCTCTCTCTCTCACTCTGTGTGTGTGTGTGTGTGTACTCTGCATGGTAATTATCCCAATGGATCCACTGATGTTGTTTTTGTTTGCTGTGTTGCTGTTTGTTGTGTGTTGGGTTAGCCGCATTGCTTCATGTCCACGGCAAGCGCAAGCAATTAGGTTAATTATTTTTGAAATGGCTTTTTAAGCGTGGCCAATTTCAACAGGGCGATGACCATCAATGTTATCAGCATTGTCGTATTCGCTAATCGTTGCTCACTTTTAACTAACCCAACCCGTTTTTTTTTCTTTCCTGTTTTGCAGGAGCCACTGCCAATGCTAAACAGATACTCGATGCGGCTACTTCGGCGGTACATTTGCGCTACAATTTCTTTGAGACGACCATACAAATCGAGGACTACACGACCCAAATGGAGAACTGCAACCAGTGCTCGGTGCCGGCCAAGTGACACACATAAGCAAAAGAAACCCAATTGCAGTTCATTCAATTTCATTGGCCAATTACAAAATTAGCACCTAAAGACCACATCCACATGCGCATGCTATTAACATCGTACATTCGATTACTAAAATGTATGTGTATCTATGCGATTATCACCCACCATTCTGCAACATGCACCATCCACCCTTCCGCCCATCCGCCCTTGCAATTTAAAGTGCAAACAAATGCTGTGTTTAGCCATCACAACTCGGTTAGGCCAGACAGACAAGATAACGATCCTAAATATAATGCCCCACGTTTTCCGTCACACGTCACATAATTTTAACATTTTGTCATATTTTCAAACACAGTGGTTCTATCTAATTTGTTGCATAACACAAATTGGAAATACTTAAAATGTTAATTTTTAATCAAATTAAATAAATAAAAGTCTGATGTGTGTAAAAAAACCATTACAGAATATTTTTAATATTGTCTTTAAATTTTATTTTTTCCCAACATGGATATCAATTAAATAATAATAATAATAAGAAAATAATGATGACTAGAATCAAAAATGGTAGTTCGATAATAATAATAAGTATAGTAGCCATATATACAGATACAATATCGATTGATAACACGATAAACATTAAAAGATACACCTTAGTTTTAGTTTCTTCAAATGAACTATAGCTAAAATCTACACTTGTATTATCTTTATAAATATATTATGTATTGGGATATATAACTTTCAGCTTTCAGGACATATAGCAACAAAGTAATTATAATCTTAATCTATGGCTTATATCAGTGTATCAGTTTATATTGACCCCATACACTATATTGAACTATCAGTGGCTTATATTGTTATTTATATTTGACTATCAGCAGCAGTATCTTAAAATGAAATACATATTTGTGCTCCATAAATAGCTTAAGAAATATATATTTAGCGGCCCACAGAGAAACTGTATTTGTCTTAGATGAGGAAAACACAGTTTCCTTTTTGAAATTTCAATGTGAATTCTTAGTCTACAGTGTCGTCTTGGCTGTAACTTGCTTAAATCATTTCTGATTAAAGAGACACATAGTCTGTATGTAATTAGAAGATATGCATTATTTATATAAAAGACTAATTTCACTAAAACAAATTAACATACTTACATCAAAGCATATGCTGCTTCATTATCATTTGTCAAACTATTTTAAAACGCAATCGTTCGCCTTCACTTTGCTTTGCACTGCTTTTGACACCAATGTACATTAGTAGCAAAATATTTGTGTGTATGTGCTGGAAATGTTGCAAGAGTTCGATGCGTTGGCGCTATGCAAACACGCATAAAAGTTATTAAGCTGCCGCCAGCGTTGCACAAAATTTGCATCAGACAGGCACACTGGTTGGCGGGCACGCAAACTGGGCCATCTCTCTATATTTGCATAGCATACCGCTAATACCAATTTATGAAGCGGACAGCTAAGCTGGCCACATCGACTCACCTGGCCAACAACCTGACCGAACCTGACCGCAGACCCCACGAAAAACCTGTGCATAATATGACATTGCGTAAGCGTCAAACGCCGACGCTGGCGGCGCTTGAAATTATGTTTGAATTCGTGGCCAACAAACAAGGTTGCCCCCTGCTCGACTTGCCCTAATCGGCGTCAATTTGTTGACAGCTTTGTATGCTTCAAGCGTGCCTGGAGGTGGCAATGCCACCGCAATTCTTAGTCAGCTCCAACACTCGCACACTCACACACACACACACCCCTCTTATAAACTTGTTGTCTTGGCCAAAAAAACTGCAGTAATCATCATTCAGAGTCAGAGTAGCGGTTTGGGGCAGAGAGGACCGGCGAGTCGACGCAGGCGCAGTTTGGCAAGTGCTAAAAAGAGAGCGCAAGGATAGTGAAATAATTTAGGAATTTTAGAACCTCACTCGTTGCGGCTTTCGAGCTTGGGTGCCACTTGACCCGCAGTCGACAACTGTGCATCATCGCTGCTTCAGAAATGCACGCCACAGCGTCAACACAGACGTAGGCAGAGCGCTTAGCCATAAGTTATTAGCTGCTAAAGCGGCACTGCTAACTAACCTTGACCCACACACATGTAATGCAATGTCCTTTGCAATTAAGCGCACACAGCCCTTTACAGGCATCATTTTATTTGCCTACACTAATATTAAATGATTCAATTAGTCGAAGTCGTTAGCCAAATAGATGCCGTTAACACATTGCGGCCAATGCTCGTAACGGGAGCTCAAAGCTAAACCATGATCAAAAGCAGCCCGCAGCGCTCTTTACCAATGTGCGTATATATATATGTGTGTGTGTGTGTGCAAATGTTTGTTTGTATTCGTTTTTCAGCGCTTAGAAAGTTATTAAATACGCAAAAGACTCAACCGCTATAACTAATTAAAAGGGAACTTTGACATAAAAAATGCACTTTTAAGTTTGATATAACTGAGTCGTTATATATATATATATATAGCTATTATATATAACCTTATTATAAATGTGGTTTAGATTAATGTTGCATATAAATTCATTTAATTATACTTAGAACTATTTTATATTTCTCTTAAGCAATTTTAAATATTTGGTCGAAAGTAAAAATCTTTTTTTTTTGCAAGATATCCGCAACCAAATTAAGTCTAATTAATTTCAAATTTTTTGGTATTTTTCATGTTTTTGGTCAAGTTTTGTTTTATGGATTTCCGGATTCATCTTCAAGGATAATAAAAAGATTTGACCTAGAGCCCGCTAAAAGCATATTTGAAGTTATTTGTTTTCAATTTCACTTAAATTATTTTTTAAGTTCTTATATTTTTCTGTATCGACATATCTTAGTCGACTTTAAATAGGAGCTTATTCCTATGTTAAAAAAAATTTATCAACATCGAGCTACTAAATATTATATAACTCAAAATTATAATTCTTAATTTTCTAAATTTCATTATGAATTATTAAATTTAGTTAATAAGAGTGGGAATGCGCTCTGCGATGATATGTAATATATATATATATGTCTAACATGTATTTTACTGCCTTTTAAAATGATTGCTATAAAGTTAGTAACGCTTAAAAGGGGTCACGACGAGCAAAGTCGGTTGCCATGTTGTTCGCTTAATGTTAACTCGTCTATGAGACAATTACAGGGAAAATCTGACTGCGAAACAATGCGCCAAAAAGTTGAGCACTCTGATTGCCATTTAACCATTCTTCAGTCGCACTTCTACTTTGCTATTTCTTATCTGCTGCTTTGCATTTTGGCAACAGTTTCAGCAATGTTTTCAATACCAACTTCCATTAAGCCCCAGTTGCGCAGTCGACGTCGACGTAGACGTATCCGTTGACGTCCAATATCGCCGCTGCTCATTAAAAACTTTCAGGCAGTTCGAACTTTGCACCAGATAAACAACAGCAAAAGCAATAACAAAAATTGACAAAATTATAAATGCATAAAAATATTTTGAAAGCTGTTGACTACATCATTTTTACTATTCCCTATTAAAAATGCATTCCAATTTACACATTTTTAAGCGACGTGGAAAAGTAGAGGTATTGCGAGTATTATTAAAGCAGTTAATAATATGTAGTTAATGTATATGGACATGAATTTGGTTGATAAGCTATATAGATATAGCCAAGTATTATCTGAATAGTGTCTAGGCGAATTGTTCAATGTAAACTCGATTTTTGCTTCAGTCAGTAATCTTATCTGAAGTTATTTTGATTATTTTATAAATTAACAATTATGATTTTTTTTATTTAATTATACTTGTCAAACTTTTATTTATAAGTATATTATTTTATGTAATCTTATTTAATGATTTTCATTTATTTTGTATTTCAAATGTATTTATATATAAATATTTCTTTTATTTCAGTTCAGAGAACTTTTTCTCGATTTGTTTTTATTTGAGTTTGAGGAACTTTTCCTCGGTTTCATTGTGATAACTTTAAATATTTTATTTTCTTTTGTCCTTTTTAGAATTTTTTATATTTTCTTCTGTACTTTTATAAGTTAAATGACGGCTGGTAAATTTCCTTAATCTATGGCTACATTTAAAGCTAAATATTCAGTAAACGCAACGCATGCATTGTACTATTTACAATTGCATTCACAGTGACCTCTGCCCCGCATGCCCTCCCAGCTGGTATCCCTTACAGTTGTCACGGCTTCCTTTTATAGACAAATACTGCGCGCAGGCATGTGCCTGCCGGTCTGGCACTTTCCCCAGCTACATTGGGCTGCGAATACGTTTGTTTTTCCGTTTTTCCCTTTTTCCCTTTTTTTAATTTTTTTTTATTTTTATTGTTTTACTGCTTGTCCCAACGGGTTTCTGGCAACTTGCCTGTGGCGCTCTTTGCACTGCATGGAAATGTCGCGGCTTTCTGTCTTTCGTTTTTATTTTTGCTGATGCTGTTGTTCATGTTGTTGTTTTTGTTATTTAACATGGCAGTGGTCAGTTACGGGTCTGGTTCCATGGGCATTCGGTTATATTGAAAAATTTGAATGCTAGTAAAAACTTTTAATTGTCGCTGGTCAACGACGCGTCGACGTTGACGTCGTCGTCGCCGTCACATGTTGGTCAGGACATTTAAATGGCGCCGTTGCCTGTTATTGTTAACAATATTTTTCAATGCAATTTTCTCTTGATTAAAATATGCAATGAAATGTTTTCCGGCATTGTACACTCGATCTACTCTTATTTCTATCTCTCACAAATTATTTGCAAAATTTAATTCTTATGGTTTATCAACTTGACCAAAAGCGGCTTAAAAAGTTTCTACTTTATTTAATCAGAGTGACAGCTGCTATTTCTATGCTATTTGTGTTGGCAACTAATTCGTATTTGATTTATTTCTAGAAAATATATTCAACTAAAGTTCTTGACAAAAATAGAAAATTCACACTGCCAAACCAATTTGCTATGATTTCTGTACAGATAATTAAATTACCAAAACTTGATTGCTCAATCAGTGTACTAAATCATGTTTAATTTAGTTATTGTCTTCAAGCAACTTTTTATAAAAAAGTCACTTTCGAGCCTAACACATCTATTTATCTATTTAAATTAACACTTAGGTCAAATATGGCAGCTTTACATTATTCAAATATACAGCATCTTTCAGCTTAAGATTTGACTATGTATTATCAATCTTATATTAAACAATATTATTTATTAGCAATCTCTTTCCATCAATTCAATACTATAATTTATTAGTGTCCTTTGCTCTCTGTCAAATCAATGTTTTAGAAGATATCAATATTTCCAATATAAATGTTATAAAAAAGGGAGTCTCAACGTATAACGAAAGTTTAGATTAATAAATTACTAAATTAACTGGACGAAGCATAAATTATAAATTTAGTTTTGCATAACAGATTTATATTCTCTCAGGCAGTTGGACTATTTGTTTAGTTGTCTTTGTAGTACTTGTAAGTTTACTAATATATATTAGGGTATAAACAAAATAAAAAGAGCTGGTTATGTTAGTAAATAAATGTATTATTCAACAGGAGCTATTTAGAATAGTTGCATCGAAGCAATCACCTTTGAAGTTCGTATATCAATGGCACATTAAAGTTGTTTGCGGTTGGGGGCGCCTGCCACGCCTGTGGCAATGAATTATGTAGACTTTAATCCGAGGGCTTTTTATGGGAATCGATGGCAACACAGCGGGGGCGGTGTCACACCGGGGCCATGAAGACGTTGCCAGCCAAACGGCAACAACAACAAAAAAGTATTTTGGCCAAGTTTCTAGTTTCGCTTAGGACAGAAAATAGAAAATGACACAATAAACACTGAACGCATATAAAAGGACATTCGAGTTCATTTGTTTGCAGCGTTGTGGTGCAGCAGGCGTTGGTGGTGCCGGTGGTGCTCCAGGACGGTGGGCGTGGCGCCTTACATTGCCGCATTGTTTGTGCCTTCTTTGTTGCCGCTGCTGTTTTTGTTGTTCTTGTTGTTGTTAAAAACAATGCCACAACGACTACGGCTGTGTGGCAGCGGCACCGAAAAATAGCTACAGCAAACTTTTACAAAACTATACAATTGCATAAAATTGTCAAAAATTTATAGGAAATGCGCTTCAGGGATATGTGCGAAGGCAACGCAACCGAGTACCTAAAAAATGAGCACAGTGCGGGAGTTGAACACGAAGGAAAAAAATGGAAAACCTATAGGATGACTATAGTAGATTGCTGAAATCACTTGAGATATGGTCTGCATGCAATTTCCAGCATTCCAAATTGATCGAAGTACACTTAGCTTTCATTTTAATATGCAATCAAATAGCTTACATTGTATAAAATATGGTCGGATTAATCAATAAAATTATATCTTCATTTTTTCTTTTTTCTGTTGAGTTTCCTTTTACGATGTTATGTTAAATATCTGATATAATATTTTTTTAGGAACAAAATGTGGACAGAAGAGAGAAAAATAATTACGTATATGGATCAAAGTATCTTTTGCTAAATGAGTTTGGTTCAAAGACCTTTAAAACATGCTTTCAGCTAATTGAGCTTCTGTAGGCAGAAGAAATAAAGTAATTTTAATTCAGAAAAAAATCTGAACTTATTGCCTCTCATCTTCATAGTTCATATTTTAGAGCATCAACTTAAATAAAATAAAATATTTATTAATATTAACTAATGCAATGCAAATAATAATTAAATGTGTATATACTAAATAATTAATATCAATTATACCATATAGATTTCAACACTTATTATTAGGCTTTGTTTAGAAAGAAAAACAAGTGTTTAGTTACGGAAATTACCACAAATTAGTTGCAGAGTAAAGAAACCCATGATTATGCCACGACATTAGTAAAAGTTTAGAGGTTTTTAAGGCTCTTTCCAAAATCCCAGCTACAGTGGCTCGCATTACCTGCATATTCGTGTCTAACTCAAATCGCAACTTTTTGTGTAGAGCACATGCGAAAAACTGAAAATGAACTAGGACTGCATCGACTATTTGCCCCAACCACCAAGCATACCCCATAGCCTCTCCAGGATGCTGTTGCTGTTGCTGCTGCTGCTGCTGTTCGAGCTTTGTCTGAGCCACCGCATATTGTCGCCTAGCTTGCAACTGAAAACGGCTGACTTGCATGGTTAACACTTCAAAAAAATACTACCTATACATACATATATAACACGCCCCACACGTTAAGCCAATATTTTGCGGGTAGCCCTGAAGCCATCGCTGCTTAAAGTTATTCAAAGCTCTGCGAGGATTTTCTTTCGGTTGGTTTTTTCATTATACTCTGCTACCGAAGATATCATAGTATATTGGTTTTTCTGAAATGGCCATTATGCTGTCTGCCCGTCTGTATGAAAGCAACTTTTTCGACACCCTTGGAGACTTGACACTTGGAACATATACTGGTCTGTGCCCGTGCCAGACAAAGTGTGAAAATTGGAGTGGTACGTCTACTGGGAGGCTAGGAAATCGATAAAATTGATATTCGCAAAGCGATAAAGCCACATATCTCCCACAGGCTACAGTCACCAAATTTGGTTGGTAGGTTGTTGGCGATATTCTTCACAGATCGGCATGTGCCACGCCCTGCGCATATCTTCCACAATTTGTAAGCTAGAATCACCGAATTTTGAAAACATATCACTGCTAACTCCCCTAAGAGATCGATAACAAACTCAATTGCCACGCCCAAGCCGATACACCTCTTAGTGTAAATCGATAAAGCCATATATCTCACACAATTTGAAAGCAAGAGTCACCAAATTTGAGCCCAAAATTCACAAAAACCTATATCTACCGCAATGTTAAAGGCAAATTTGTACGGAGTATTACTAAAAATCTCCTTCAAAGATCGGCAATTCTTGGCTACACGCACCGTGTTCTGTGGCACCTGTTATCAGAGGGTATAACTGATGGTATCAGAGTATTCCTCAGTCGGCCGACGGAAAGGTTCTCACTTGTTTTCAGTTTCCTTTTGTTCTGTTTGATTTTTTTAAGTCTACAGTCGCCAGTCAGCAAAAAACAATTAACCCGCTCAAGCCACACTCAGCAACTGCGAGCTGCCTCCACGAAGCAGTAGCGAAACCCCAAAGAGCTGACCGCTCAGTTCACTGGCTCTTCCCGCATTGACTGGCCACAGATTTTGTACTTTTTTATTGTGCCCATCGAGAGATGGGCCCGCAGGGGCTGCAAGGATCAGGGTGTGGCAGCCCGCTTAGTCCGCGAGCACTTCGCAAAGCGCTTTCCCTTTTCCCTTTTCAGTTTTTTTCTTCCTTTTTTGCTGCAGTCGATGCGGGCGGGCAATGCAGTTTACCCACCCAACAACCACACACGCACATAAATTGTGCACCGCTGACGTGGTGTCAACCATACGGCCGCTGCCAGGCACAGGCGTGTGAGAATTCTGGATAGTGGCCCAAAAGAAACTGCTGCTGCTGCTGCTGCTGCTGTTGTGAGCGGATGCACTGACGCTGCTTAACTGGCACTCAAAGGCGGTGGGTTGTGTGCTACAGTGTACTGCAGTGTGCTGTGTGCTGTGTGCTGTGGTATGGTATGGTATGGTTGGGTGTGGTACTTTAATGACTTTGTCATAGGGTTGACAGTGTCGAGCGCAAAGCGTGTAACGAGTGGGTGCGACAACACAACATATAAAATGCCCAAATTGTCTTTTAAAAGTGGCTGCAGTTCTGGCTTCCTTTCTTGTTGAGAAATTTCCTTAAGCGAGTGTGTTAAGTTGGCTAAAATACATGTTTTATACTTTGATACCGAAGGTGTCATAATATATTGGTTTTGTTCAATGTCCGTCATGCTGTCTGCCCGTCTGTCCATCTGTCTGTCTGTCCGTCTGTATCGATCTTTACTTCGATACCCTTAGAGATAGGTACTTGAAACTTGGAACATATACTGGTCAGAGCCCGCGTTAGACAAAGTGTAAAAATTGCTTGGCTAGGAAATCGATAAAATCGATAGTCGGCAAATCGATAAAGCCACATATCTCCCACAATTATAAGGCTACAGTCACCAAATTTTGTTGGTAAGTTGTTGACGATGTCCTTCAGAGAGCGGCATATGCCACGCCCACCTCAGCCACCCATTGGCCCCCCGCCCCTGAACATTTGAAATGGCTATATCTTCCGCAGTTTTTGAGTTAGAAAATTGGTAGGAATACTAATGGCAGCCCACTTTAAGAAACGATAAAAAGTTTTTGAGGCCACACTCTCACCTGTGATCATAGTCGTAAAAGCCGATATTTCAAAAGTGTAAATCGATCAAATCGCATATATCTCACAGCTTAAAGTTCATCGTTCGACCAACCATTTCATTGGCAGCTATGTAATATTGTCATTCGATCTGGTCGGCTCAGACAGATTTACTGCTTACAGCAAGATATGTGACAAGTTTGAAGATTGCTTTAAGATTGCTTTTGTGGGAGTTGAGGGGGTTGATTTATAATACACTTTGAATTCTAGACTAAGAGTGTTTCCAATAATGTTTCGATACTACAAACTTGTGGCAAGTAGGTTCTTATGTTGTTTTTAATTTCTTTTAACTATAATTATTTACTTCCATTTATTTACATACATTAATCAAACAAGCCAAACACTTCAACCCTATTTGCCCTTAACCAAGTACTTATAATTAAGCTTGCGTTTCAATTCTCGCCGATTATTTTTGTTTTAAATTCATTTGATTAATATCACGCCTCATTTGCTTGGGCTCCAACTGACTGCGTGCTCCAATTGCTCATTAAAGCCAAATGCACCATGTACACCTTTGCATATATATATCGTTCTTATATGCAACTCTACCTGTATCTGTATCTGTATCTGTGTCTGTATGTGTATATATATCTATGCTGTCATTCTAATGAGCTTACATGCCATATTGTAAGTAATTTAAATTGAGCCCACTTGTATGGCGCTTGTGCGCAAAATGAACTCGAATTGCACTTGCCATCCTTATCTGTACCTTTCCATGCCCCTTTCCCAACCCTTTTTGAATGAATTGTGGATTTGGGGGCTGGAGTCAGGGTTGTGGCTGGGTGGGGTGCGTTGCATGTGTGTGTGTGTGTGTGTGTGTGTGTGTGTGTGTTGGCTGCTGCCGTCTGCGCTCGTTCAACTAAATGAATAAACTTTTTCCGTGCATACTCTTTCGGTGGTAAATAGTGTTAAAGTTCACACATTTGATTTGTTTTTTTTTCTTTCTTTTATTTTTTATTTGTTATGCTATTTTGCCATTTCTGTTTTACATGGTCTTCACCACCCAAGCTCCACTTGGGTGTTCACTGTTTTTTAGCATTCACACAATTTTTTGACAACATTTGTGTTCCTTTCGCAGAAATAGTTTTTCCATTATGGCATATGGGGGCGGCTAGGGTTGCGTTTTGGTGTTAGGGAGGAAAGAAGGGCAAGGCATGGCATATATAAAGTAACCAAAACAACTAAAGAGTAAATTAGCTTTTGGCTGTTGTTGACGTTGTTGGTCTGGCTCTCGTTGTGGGTCTCCGGCTGTGCTGCTGTGTTGCAGGCAAAAGTTTGTCATTTGGTTTTAATAAAAACACTTGCTCCCTTTCACATACACAAACATACACCACACACACACACACACACACACTGGAATACACTCATACTCGGCATTCGCTATTCACACTCAAACTCACACTTTCACTGCATTCACGCTCTTGCAGCACTTCATTTGCGCACAACATGAAGGAAAGTTAACTGAAGGGCTTGTCGGGTTGCCGAGGGTCTGATAACCCTGTTTATTTTTGGGTCTGCTGCTCTTGACACGTCAACCAAAAAAAAAAAAAGAAGAAAAACGCTTCACAAAGTTTATTTAGAAATTAAAATATTGGGCCTGTCAGGCTTAAAAGATGCATCAGTGCACTCAAGTAGTTGGGCAGACTTTTGCCTCATCCGATCCATTTCATTTAGCAATTTCAATAGCATCCCAAAACACATTTACTTAAGCATTTCAGCGCCTCTCAGTAGTAATCAGTGGGGTATTAAAATTCTTAAAATATTAAGTACAGCTAAAAGATTTGCTTTGTTATTTTGTTTGAAACACTTTCTTGGATTTAATATTGTGAACTATTTTTCTTAAGATTGAATTATCAAATAGTATTAGAAATTATAATTTATATATATATTTATTTAATATCGACTAATGTCAGTGGACACAGAATAAAAATTAATAAAAAAAATATGTATATGTTATCGGAAACTAAAATTAAAACTTCTGAATGTGCATTATGACAAAACTTGATCCAAAAGAAAACCAATCAGATCGAAAGTAAAAAAGACGAGAGTTGTAAAGGAGAATCCACAAAAGCATGCAAAAATATTATTCCCGAGGCAAGAAGTTTAACATAGAGTTGCTAATGTTATAAATAGAGAATTATGAATTGATTAAATGATAAAGTCTATTATAGAGTACACAAAGAATAAGTAGTAGTAACACCGTTAAGAGAAAGTGGGAACAGAGAACATACTTTTGTTAAGGTATGAGAAATATGAAGATTAAAAGAATAGCTTAAATATAAGCACTTACTTGAATTCTCTAACTTATTTTGATTTAATTCATATACTACAACAATATTGATAGTTGTATCGAGTTTCTAAACATAAGTAACACTTAATTTGAGTTGTGCTGCTGCAGTCGAATTATTTGCAAATAAATGTTCAAAACAGATGGTATTGGCTGTGTCGGGATTTCGGGTACTCATGGCGATTATTCGGTTATAATTGAAATTGCATAATCATAATCCCCATCCAAATCAAACTCGGACAGTTATGCTGTTAAACCGACAATTAGAGAGATAAGCATAGAGTTTGAGGGGGTGGTGCGGGCGGAGACATTGGGGGTTGGTGCCCAACTTCACAGCCATACACAAATCACAGTTGTAAATAGACAACCAAAAAGACGTCCGACGTTTTGGTCAGTTACAGTTACATCAATTGCCAGAGAAGACACACAGAAACAGAAACACACAAGAAACAGCCCCAGCCAGCCGACCATTCATTCAGACATAGGCAGACAGCACGCCACACAACAATGGACCGGGGACATGTTAGCCAGACACAAGCAAGCAAACACATATCCCCCACCCACAACCCCCAAATTACAGTTAGAGTTAAACTAAGTCGAGAGTTGGAGGCAACTGAAACGGGTAGCAAATGAAGATTATTATCGTTTGGCTGCCGGGCAGCATTCACACTTTGATGTACTCTTGCATTCACACACACCAGCAAAGCATATTCATTATAATTGGTGGGCGTGGCTGTGATGTGGTGTGGTGTGTGCTGTGTGTTGTGTGTTGTGTGTTGTGTGTTGTATGTCTATTTATTTGCTTGCTCATTGCGCTCTTAAAGGCCTATTCATGTCCGACATGGACAATGAGCAGTATCCACTTGAGCCGATGCGACAAGCGCTAATTAAACAAAGTGCATTTTGAATTGCTACTGATTTTATTTTTTAATTCACATTTAAACAATTGTTTTTCCTTGTTACAATGACAAGTGGCATGCCACACCATTGGCTAAGTTGGTTTCACTTGTCAAATGCGCTGCCGCAAGCATTAACTACATATATTTATCATAAGCTACAATTTAATATACTCATATATCGGTCAAGGGGAATATGTTTTTTTGCTGGATCCAGGTCAGTTGTTGTGAAATATTAAATATTAGTTAAAGAAAACCAGCATTATTCATATAATTATTTATAGTTTAATAGTTATATATAGAATTATAATATTTTATAGCATAATAATAATATTTTTATTTATTCATAATTTACTTTGCTTAAATTTAAATAATTATTTAGAATAATATAAATATAATATTTTAATTAATTATATTGTTAATGCTGTTTTGTTTTGTTTGATTGATTAGTATATATATATATATATATGTATATATAAAGTAAGCAAAGTTATCTGCATAAATTGTATAAATTATTATCCAATCATTGCGAGAACCTATCTCAACGGACTTTTAATCATATTGCTTACAACTGTTTCCTTTAACTTGTGCGTCTGATTGAAAGTTACTCCTGTTGCAAGTGGAAAAAAGAAAAACGAATAAGGAATGTAATTTGCATAGGGATGATGTCTGTCAATGGTGTGGTATCAACTTAACTGAATGCATATAGACACACATAAACCATACATTTATATTTGCCCGCCAGTGCCTCGAGCCAATGTCTTTCATCTTTTCATTTGACCCAATATGCCGCACACATTTGATGCATGCCCTGCAATTCACATTCAAGCATAGACGAATGCTTGGGCTGCTTGGACATGCAACATTTTCCGGAGGGCATCACGCAAACTGTATAAAAATAATAACGTTGTCCTATGTATATACACATGATGTGGTGTGTGGGAGTTATGTGTGTGTGTGTGTGTGTGTGTGTGTGTGTGTGTATGAGTGCTTGTGTGGCTGAGTCCTGGACACATGATGCAGTCAAACCGACAATATGGAGTACATACTTGTGTAAAACAAGTTATTCCATTTTGAGGTTTCTGAATAATTAATGCAACTAAAAATGTTCAGCTCGTCCATTTGTTGTTTCCCTTAAATTGCATACATATGAGTATTGCATATTTATTGTGCATGTGTGTTAGAGATGAGTACAGTTCAACAATCACAATTACATTAGTGTTTAGTATATCTGAGTTTGAATTTATTGAAACAACAATTTGATAAGCAAAATCAAGAGACTTAGTTTTTAGATCAAGTGGATACAATTTGATAAAGTGTTTTCTACACTTCATTTATGAATGTTGTTGCTCAATTGTTCGTTTAATGTAGTTGCTTAATAATATTTGTTTGTTAACATTTAGTTCTATATAAGCATCCCCAATACGTAATATATATTTATATATATAAATATATATATATATATTTAATATACTTAAAAATCTAGTCTCTTTAATAGTTTTTGATACAGCCACAAGCTCCTCTTGCTTTGCTTGTGACAATTAAACAGTTTTTTCATTGGAATAGTACATCTTAAGGAAATATGAAATGTGAAATATTAATATGTTTGTGCTATATTTTAAAGTATCTCTTAAAATTGTACATTTAATAGATTTTATTAGTATAGGTACAGAGATAATTAGTCATATTTTTAGCTAAAGTAGCAACATATATCTAGAAAACTGTGAATCCAAACAACTTTATGAAGCATTAATCTTAACAGTACCATATCTTGCTCCTAAGCAAATGATGGAAAATATATGTAATATTTTGAACATTATCTAGTCCGTATTTATATTTATGAATTTGATGTTAAATGCACTTTTTTTAAAAGTATATTTTATTAAAGGTATAAATTCGAATGACAGTACAGATAAAATAGCAGTTTCTTCTTTTGACTTATTTCACATCACTATGTTGTAGGTATGTATGTATGTATGTATGTATGTAATACGAATATGTATACTTACACAACTCTGTCTGTGTGCTTGTGTGTGAATGATGAGTGTGCAAGTGTGTTTGGTTCATGGTACTTATAGAAGGCATATTATATATATTGCATTGTATTATTGAGTTGCAGCTTACGCAAGTTTCCTTTGTGCGAACTTTTTATGCAGTATGCATTGCAGTGAGCCCTTTTCCTTTGATCAGCAGCCATAAGCAATGGTCGTTGTCATTGTAATAATTTCCATATCCTTGACAACTTCAGGGTCCAAGCAATTCAATTTGATGCCATCGACTGCAAGGAAGTCTGGCAGGCAGCTACTTAAATTTTATGAAGCGTCGATATGACTGAAACGACTCAATATCCATAAGTGGTGTCCAGAGAGAGAGAGACAGAGAGAGAGGCGGAGAGAGAGAGAGAGAGGGAGACTGAGGAAGACTGAGGAAATTGCCGTCAATGCAACTTAATATCTGTGTCCTGCCATGACAAATCGTCCTTATCATTTTACGAACGAGAACAAAACAGAATCAAGTGGGTATGGCTAAGTAGTCGCTGATTGACTAAGATATGCCTCTTAATCACTTCTTAAGTAACTTGAGAGCATAGTGTATATTTTTTGTTCATTAATCGATCTCTACTAAATTTTATGGATAGTTAATAAAATAATATAAACATACTGAATTCTGTGTGTAGGGTATATTAAAGAGCGAAATGCAATAATTATTGAACACTCAACTACTTAATATTGTGACCAATGCATTTTACATTAATTTGATTAAAGACATTTTAATTAAATTTTTACTTTTCTTTGTATCTTCATTTTATTTAACTCACTTGTATGTGGCGCAATAATTTATATGTTTTAAGCTTTTAGCGCTATGATAAATAAATTAGTAATGAAAAGTATGCACAATCAGGGCTCAACACATTTCATATCATACATTTTAGAATAACATATAGATATTTGTATTGTACAAAATCATCCATAAATAATAATCAAAGGCAGAATGTGTCGTATTGTACTTTTTATCAGATCACCTTGTTGCTGCTTAAATGACTGGAAACATATATTTCTTAATGACATAAATATTAATTAATATTACTATTGTTGGATTATTTATTTTAATACCAAATTTACTAACGCTAACTTTTATCGTTTTTGAGATCACTTAGATGGGTGTACCTTGATTAAATTCACTATATTTATGAGCCGAGCCCATCATTTACAAATATTAAATTACCCAACACTATATCATATAGTCACTGAGAGAGATAAACCAATGTAGAAGGACTACAGCAGAACTAAAGAGGTATGAAATGTGTCGACTTCTTGTTATAGACATTTGTACAACCTCAGCAATTTGTTAGCTTGCAGGGTATATCTACATACATATATACATACTGAAACAAGAGCAAAAACTGAAGGGAATGTTAAAGTTAAGAAAAAGCAAACAAGCAAGTTATAAAAAAACACACACACAGAAAACCAGGAGAGCAATTCACACGCACAACAAAAACGCCAACAACAAAATGCTGATAAAAGATGTTTGTTTGTTTATCTTGTTGTCTTTTTATGACTTCAATTAACTGCGTACCAGGTTCAGGTCCAACTATGCTTCTACCGTCTCTTTCTGTCTCTTTGTGTGTGTGTGTGTGGGTGTGTGTGTGTGGGTGTGTGTGTGTGTAAGAGTGTGGTTGCGTGTGTGCGTGTGGATTAAAGATTTTCGTTCATAATTTTTTATCTCTGCTGGCTGCGTGAGCTCAAGTTGTTGTTCCCTGATGATTGTTGTTGCTGGTATTGCTATTGTTGCTGTTGTTGTCTTTGGCATGCATCATTAGTTAGCTTAATGTAGTGTATAGACTACATGACCACGCCCCTTTTTTGGGGGGAGGGGGGACTAGCAGGTAGTCAGCTGGGCGGCTGCTGGTCATCAGGCGGCAGCAGCTTATACAGTCTAATCCAGTCTCGCAGCTCGTGTGTGTGTGTGTGTGTGTGTGTCTGTTTGTGTGTGCGTAACTATAGATAACAATCACGTTTATTCAAACACACTCACACACACACACACAGAGACTGGCACACATTGACAGAGAAAAACGGGCAATCAATTGCCAAAATTGAACAGTCTTAACGTCTCGTTTGCGAATGCTTCGAAGATAATCGCCGGCAAAAACTGCGCCACTTAGAGCCAATGTATGGCGAACAGTATTCGCCATAATGTCCAATCTTCCATATATGTATATGTATATGTATGTACATTTGCAGCCCCTCCAGCCAGCCACCCACCCGACGTTCTGTTGGCCCTGGTAACGACTATCCAACTAGGGTCCATTTCTAGGCCGCGGCATCGTAGTAGGCGTCCTTTTGTGTGTTTGACGTTTATGTTAACATGTGTGTTGTCTGCCGATGCGTGTATCTCCCGCTCAGTTGTTGTCAATGCGTGTCTGTCCCTCTATATATGTGTGTGTATATGCGTGTGTGTGTATGTGTGTGTGTGTATATTGTGTGCTTGTGTGTCGGAGTATCTGTGGCGTGCCAGAATCTAAAGGAGCCTTGTTGCCATAGTATTTGCCACCCATCCGCTTTATGGTCCGCGCTGCCTCCGTCTGTCTGTCTCGCTGTCCCCATTGTCTTTCTGTCTCTGTATCTGTGTGTGTGTGTGTGTGTGTTTGTGTATCGCTCGCGTGGCTGACACGGCGCTGTCTTTGCATGAGCCGTGCCACAGTGCCGCAAATTAAGCGATGAAGTGTGCAAATATTTAATTGCCATTACATATTCACAAATTGAGAAATTCGTGGCTAATTATTAATGCAATTGCAGAACTTTTTTGATGAATCCAAATTATTTTCGATCAAAAATTGCGGGAAAAAATGCGAGATATTTAAAAAGTATTCTCTAGAAGAAAACATTGTTTTTTATTGGATTGCGTAAGTATTTAAAATGTGCTCAACAACGTTAAGAAATATACGTGTATTTTACAGTATTCCGAACGCATCCTTACCAAAAACATATTAAGTTGTATAAAATATAAATTTGTTATACTTTTCCGAAATTATATAGTATCAAAAACATTATTTAAAATATTATATCAAACATATAAAAACTATATTTCACTTAAAGCTTTTTCTTCATTTGAAAAATTGGTAATTTCTTATTAATTATGTGATTTATGTAAAAATGAAAAGTTGCAACTGTATATAATTTTATTATATTAGTTCTTTAGCTCTTGTTCCACTGTGCCCTTTGAGGCTTTGTTTAACTTTCTCCGGCGTTGAGGCTGTTGTTCCTCTTGTTGTTGTTGTTGTTGTTGGCATTGCCATTGTTGTTATTGTAAGGCTGTTTGTGTTGCGGGCAAAAGGAGACTGGATGGTGCGACAACCGTTGGGGGGATGGGGGTGCAGAAGGTAGCGAGAACAAGCGTGAATCTGGGGAGTGGGGACAGGGATAGCGTGCGCCATAAAAAAGCGCTCGAGGTTGTTAAATTGACAACGTTAAACACTTTGTTTGGCATTTTCTGCATTATTAGGCGAAACTGCCGTCTGTCTCTGTAATTGATGCCCCGACAAACACCCAGCCCTACCACCCCACCACCCCCCTATCCCCATATCCCCCGCTCGCCCATACAACGAACCCACACACAGTTCACAGATATCGCGACCCGAAAGTCACGAAACAAGCCCGAGCACTGATTTAAATGGCTCAAAAGTTAAGTTATCGTAATGCTAAGCGGATTAGCTGCACGAGAAATGGAGTCTCTCATATGGCTGACATCTTATGGCCAGGGCTTTATTGTGAGTGTTGTTCTTGTGTGTGTGTGTGTGTGTGTGCGTGTGAGTGTCGTGCGAAAGTATTTGATTTCAGTTGATTTCACTGTCAATTTGAAATGACATTATAATATGGAAAGTTTTAATCCTTTTAAGTGGCTGCTGACGGCCGGAAGTGCCTGTACTGAAGTGAAGTCAAGTGAAGTAAATTGCTGTCCGCTGCTTGTTTTATGCATAAATTCGATTAAATGCCAAAAGGTTAAATCTCAGCCAGACATCCTCTTCGTTCGCCCCATTCCGCCTTATCCTTAAATTAGGCACGAGCGCACGTAAAGCTGTTGAATGTCATGTCAAAGGGCACTCAAGACGAGCGGCGCTCGTAAACTTTCAGTCTATCTTTATACATATATATATATATATATATGAATGTAGATATATATATTTCATTCTTATATTCGCCCCGCTCGTGCACATCTTTTTACGACAAGAGGCAAAGGATTATTCAAGTTGCTTGGCAAATCGCATAAAATGCAAAAGCGTATTAAAATTGACAATAAAGCGGCTTTTTTTATGTTTATAGTATGCATGAAGGCACCCGGAGGGTACCGGAAAAAAGTGTGACCCTTAACCTTTCCCTGCCACCCGGCGAGATTGTGAAATTCGTTTAAATTTTTTAAAAGCCGTAGCACTTTAAAGCTCGTTATGCATCTTTTAGTGGCCTTAAGAAGGTCCTGTTTATTTGCCACTTAATTTGCTACAGTCTGTTGCAGTTACTGTTGCCTCAACTGCTGCTGCTGCTGCTGCTGCTGTTGCTCCTTGCCAGGCTGCCCCAATGGTCGTATCCACTGGAGTGCAAAATATCCGCTCAACTGCAACTTATAACAATAATCCCATCGTCTCACACCCGGCAGCATCCCACTCTCTGTCTCTCTCACACATATGCATAAACACGTGTTTGCCTGTTATTATTGTTGCTCCTGTTGGTGCTGCACCGCACTCAATCCTGTGATTTAACACTCTACCCATTTTATTGTTTTTTTTTTCCCCCTTGAAGTGATTTCTGTTCTTTAATGCTTCCACTTGCGCCAGTATGTAATGGGTTTTCCCATCTAGCCTGCCAATTTACGAGCCGGCAATTGTCGTTAATCTTTAACTTGAACTTTCTTTTCTACAGTTAACAATCTATGCAAAAAGACCGTGTAATGGATGTATTACAATCTTTTTTTATAAAATAAAATTTCTTACTAGTCGCTTTAATTGGTATCTTTGGAAAAATTATTATATTATAAATGTCGAGTTACCTAAAACCTGTTATTTCTTAATTATTTATTATACTTTTTTTTGTCGATCATCTCACATTTCATTTATTTCGATATATTCTGAATTATTCTGATTTATTATGAGTTTTTTCGTAATAAGTCCGCCTTACTTTCAATGTAGCCGTTGTATTCAAATTGGATTCAATCAATTCCCATTTCGTTTTCTGCATTTCTCTGATATTCCCCGTAGTTTTCTTCTATTTTTTGATATTTAATATACTTTTGATATGACCATTATTAATATATAGTCCCACTTCATAATGCTCACAATTAAAAATTTGAAAAGCATTATCAACGTTTTTAATTTTCCTCACTTGTTTTTATCGCTTAACTCTTATTTAAGTCGAATAAAAGTCGTATTAAAGTGAAGATATTAAAAACCGTTCAAAACTTTTGGCACTCACAAGCCAAGTGTACACAAATACGAATATTGAACTCAGTAATATGTTTATAGAGCATTCGCAGGGTCGTTGTTTTATCGATGTTTACACAATTCTTCGCTTCTGCTGGCTTAGTTGTATTTTTGTATGAGTTACGGCAACTTTCAAAGCATAACAATTTCTTCCTACTTGGCTCCAACGAAGCATAAAAACTTATGACTTGTCTATTCGCTTTATATGTGTATGTACATATATACTTTGGAAAACACACACACACACACACAACACACACACAAACAAACCAACACACACAAGTTAGAAATGAGCAGAGACTCGTGCTGCATGTGCGCTGTTGGCGGTGTTGCACTTTGTTTGTTTGCGCCGGTAATATTTCCTTAAATCGAGTAAACAAGTGGAATTCAACAAAGCGGAAACGGAAGCACAATGCGTAGCTGCTTGTGTTGTGAGAGTTACCTACACACACACACACACACACACACACACACACACACAGGCTCAGATACACGTATCTTATACGAGATGTTGTCTCAAATATGGCGGCAAATATACTTTGCTTCTCAGCTGGAGCATCTCTTCACATCTTCGTTACACGCTTACACTCGTTCTCCTTAGCTTTCTGTTGTTTTTCTTGGAAATTGCTGTTAAAAATAACAAAGCTCCTTGTGAGTTTCTCGCTTCACGTTGCCTGCCAAGTTACTTCCTTCCTTTTCGTTTCCTTTTATCTACTATTTCTTTACTCTTCCTTGCCACTGCTGCCGTTGAGCTTTTCTTGGTGTTTGTCTTAGTTATGCCAGAGTCACCCCGGCTCTAGCTCCGTCCAATTGTAATTGAGACGCGACATTCGACAATTGTATTTATTTGCTCTGCTAAATGGCATAATCGAAGCCAGCACACCAACCTTGTGGATGGTTGACAGGCTTTGTGGTGCACAGATTCTCAAAATACCAACATCAAAAGGAACAAACAAACTATGCACTCACACACACACACACACACACACACACACATACTTATATAACAAATCCTATATTTACCTTATTAGTGTAGACATTCTTAAAAGTCCTTTTGATAAATAGATGCCAAGTGTTGCGCTTGACTTGACTTAAAAATATATTGTTTTTATTGCCTCAAGATTTCTTCTTCCAAGCAGTTTTAAGGTTTTTTATGTAAGATGAAATTTGAAATAGATCATTATCTGGGAACGATCACGAAATACTTATAAGCTCTGAACTAAAAGTTGGTGATTAAAAATAAATAATAATATTTATATAATTTGCTCAAATTGTCAGTAGAAATATTTTGTTTGCTGTTGGCAAACGTTTTCTTTCCTAAGCCAGTGTCAACAACAATCAAACATTTTATTGTTTTTAGATGATAAATGAGTAAATAAAATATAATTCGTTTCTCCAAATTCAAAGTCTTTTACTAGCCAAATAAATCTCTGCCTTTACAATTTATTAAATTATTTGGCTTTAATTTCAATAACCTAACCTAACCTACTCCAATGAAATTTGACAACTACTTTAAAATGAAGAAGAGAACTTATATATTATAAAGAAATTGATCTGAAATATGAGTTAATAATTTGTCTTTTAAACGAATACGTGACAATGAATGGTTTATTAAGATTCTTAAGCTATTCGGTTCTTAAGATGACAGACTTTGTGGTTATAAGCGACAACTTCAAAGCCACGTTTGGGAGCAAACTACAAGAGAGGAATTTATTAAATTCCGCTTGGAGGCTCTGGCCTCTTGGTCTGGCTCATAAGCACCACAACGTCTTTTGAAAATGCTCCGGAAAATTGCACAGCTGTGTAAAGTTTTTCTGGCATATTCAAGATGTTTGTTTCGTCTTGGTTTTTGTATAAAGTCGTCGCATAGCTGAACTAAGCTGGGAGAGCCAAAACAAAAGTTGAAACTGCTGCATTTTAATTTATATTATACATATTATATATATATATATAACGAAATACTTATAATACTTATATATATATATAAATATATATGTGTATATATTTATATATTAACGTCTTCAAAGACAAAACTTACGCTCAAATTGTTTGTCATCAAATTATGTGGCCAGCAGTTTTTTGGTTTTTGTTTTTGTTTTTGTTATTGTGGCTGTTGTTGACCCTTGCCGCAAAAATGGGCATCATTAAAATGCTGTTACCGGACGTACAACGCATCAACCGCTTGACCCGATCCAGTCACCGGACTTTGCCTCCCCTGTCAACGCTTTGGGCCTGAACCGCAACAGGATTGCTCAGGCATACCCTTTTTTAATTTGCAACATGTCATTGGCAGAAAGACAAGCAAAAAGGACGTGGCACATCGATGAGAGCAACTTCGAAACTGAAACTGGGAAGCTGGATACAGGGAAACTGAGAACCGAGAAGCGAACACTGAGCGACTGTCTAACTGAGCAAAACCCAGAGCACGCTTTGTTGCGCCTTTTGTTGGGCTTTCTGCCATGGCCGAATAACCGAAGCAAAAACCAAAATTAGCAGCCGCAGCAGGACTACCAAAAAAATATATCAAAAAAATAGAAAACAAAAAAAAACAAACAAAGCCCAGGCAAAACAGTCGAGAGAGAGAGGGCAAATCAACAACTATTTAAGATGTACAGAAAAGAAATGGCAAAGAAATTGTTCTCGAGATCCGAGGCAGATGCAAAAAGCTACGTGAAATGAAAATAAGGAAATGACATGCAGACAGCCATCTTGACCTTTTCAAACATTTGCAGTAAGCAAACTTGTTCTGAGTTAACTTGAGTTGGCATCTGAAATTGCCCCAATGATACAAAATGAAAATGACAAGGCTAACATGGAATAGCATATTTGTATGGAGCTAGTATACTACTTGATCTAGTTAACTGATTAAAAATATCTTAATTTGCTAAAATAAACTAAATGTTAAGAATCGTAATTAAAGTTGTTTGTAGAATAGAATAGAAATAGAAAAATAGAATGGGCGAAATTTAATAAAAGCGCATTGGAGATCGAATGAAGCAAACGAAATAAATTTGAATTTGATGGTAGAATTTCAAGAAGTCAATCCGTAAATGGTATATTTTTTATTTAAATATACTGCTATTGTTCGCTCGGAAAGCTGTTCGCTTTACTGCTCCAAATTTGTTGATCCATTGTAATGTTGTCTTTAGCTGATAGGCCTGAAATCTATTATGCCACCCTCGTACATACACACACATACACAAATACATATACACTCGCTCATACAATGTGATAGACGATGAAAAAAGCAAAAATGTGAATAAAAGACAGAGGCAGAGACAGAGGAATTGGTCGCACTACTATTGGTTAAGGGGAAACGGGGGTACAGGCTGTGGGTGCCCGCCCCGAATGTCATACAAATGACCCATATTAAATTTATTACGGCACAGGGAGCAGCACAATGAAATTCAATAGCTGAAAACCTAATGGCAAACAAACCAAATCGCCGACGCCTTCGACTAATATATACAGTCTATATGCATACATACATAAGTGTATATATACACACATATATATATATATATATATATATATATACATTTATCTATATGAATATACGTACATAATGCTATTGTACAAAGAGCTATACTTAGATACCTTAGAAGTTGGGGGTGTGTGTGAGGAGTGAGTGATTTTGCTGGCTGTATCAAAAGCAGCTTAAAGACGCTTGTTCGAGTCAACTTTTTGCAATGCTTGTCGTTACACTGTCATTCTGGCAGCTTTTCCAAATTGATTTATAATCCTGCCTCGAATATCCTGAACAAGAGACATCGAGTCGACGCTTGCAAAATATCACGAGCTGCTTTCAAAGTTTTGAGGAGTTGCTTCGTTTCAACACTGTATATCGTTTCTCTTTATTTCTCTTGGATGCAATTTTTCTAGCCTTTCAAAAGAGAATGTAATGAGATTTTTCAATTACTTTCCAATTATATATGCGTTATAAATAATGAGCGAAACTTTCTGTTGCTGCAATTCTTGCAGGCTTTGAGGCGAACCAGGGACGCCTCAACACGTCCTTTGACTCCATTATCCTACAGCTAATTAAGAAACGTGAGACAAATAGCAAGCGCTAAAATATTGTTTTGCCAGTGCTTAAGGGCAATAGCGCTACACACACATATAGACGTAATAGCTGTGGAGACATCAATTAAATAAGCAGTGATCGGCTATATGATACCCTGTTAACAGCTTAATACTTGGTTGTTTGGGTGCCACAAGTTAAACAATAAAAAAAAATTTGGTGTAAAGCATAACAACAAACTTCTCATTTATTAATTTATTTATTTATATAATGTGGACTAAAACTAAGACTAACGGTACACAATTAAAAAAAACATGGATTTGAAAAGAATATATTTTAAATTTATATTAAAATAAATAATAAGAAATAAATTACCTTATGTGTATTGTACATATATATAGAAAATGGAAAATAATATTAAAATATAAGACAATAAGTAAGCTTTAATTCCTCTTTTATAAAACATAATTTACATATAAATATTTTGTATAATTTTAAGTCTTAAGTTTGAAAATTTCTTAAATTTTTAATTATGATTCTAAAGGTGGTCGAAGGAGCTCTGTTCAAGATTTTGAATAAATTTTCTCACATATTATATATTTGATTCTTTTTTTGGGTAACAAATTTCGCACATTTTCAGAATTTAAATATTCGCAGAAATTGTATTTTTCAAATCTTAAAAAATAATAAATTAATTAAATTATTTTAAACAAATTGGTTTTTATTTTGTCTATGTCAACTATTACAAGTCGACCTTAAATAAAAAATAAGTAATAAACAATAAAGTTAGCTTTAAATCTTAACCTCTATCAAATATATTTAATATTGTTATTTTCCTAAGTCGACTATTACAAATCCACCTTGAATAAAAAGTAAATAAATTAGCTTAAAATTGTAACCTCAATCAATTATCCCTTCTCATATTCACATACTGCGGAACTACTTTCACATCTCGTAAGTTAAAAAAAAGGGTTCGACTTGCGGCTTACTATAACTCAAGTCTGTTCAAACTTGGTTGAAGCTTCGACAAAACCCTAATTAACTAAGCGATATCCCTTAATTAAGTTATGCTATGCTTTATAAATATATATAAATAATATAATATGATTTTTGGAATTACAGAGTATCTGCTACAAACAAATATTAAACGTACATACATTTTGTGTATGCGCTTAAGAAAGCGCTCGAAATGTATTAATTATCAAGTGGTCTTTGGATTCGACCTCGATTCTAGCCACCTACACACTGATGCAGACATTAATACTGAGAGTTTTGCAATCACAGCCGCTTGATTGGCATTTAAAGCTCTTTAGGAAATCTGTAGTTACTGACTGACTGACTGACTGACTGGCAGGATGGCTGTGCTGGGCTGACGGCAAAAATCGAAGTGAAGTGGCTACATTCAGCCACAACTGAGCTCCTCAACGCTGCTCCCAGTCTGACATAATCCATGCAATTGTAAATTTAATAAGAGCTCCGCCGCGGGCCCGGTGCCGGGCTCTTCCTGGACTCAGATTATGTGGGGAAGAAGCAAAGTGGAAAGGCAAGTAGTCAAGGCAATTAAGTGAGTCAAGTGGGATGGGTGAGCCAAGAAGTGGGCGGAGTGTGGCCAAACTTTAAGTGTGTGTATCGCACATTGTACATACTTATGGTAAAGAAAAGCAACTTTCAAGTTCCATAGTTGCTGAAGTGGCATCCACTTTTGCCTATAAATGAAGGTCGAATAGTATTGTCAAGTGCCAAAGAAGTTCTTTAAGATAAACTTTGAATGGCAACAGTATCGATGCTAGTTGAATTAAAATCAAAAATTAAACATTTAATGTGGCATAGCGAAAAAGTAATATAATCGTGATTAAATCGATTAAACAATTTATATATATTTTCTTTTTGTATTTTATCATATGTGCATATGTGTTTAACATTTATTTAGATTGATATAAATAAACATCTGCTGATCATTTGAAAAACAGCTAATAAGCCAAAAATTTATTTTAAATAAATGGCTATCTAAATATGGATAAATACATTTAAATGATATTTTCCTTTTTTGTAGCTTTATAATTTGTGTCAGATATAAGGCTTTATCGATTTGCGATAATCGAAATTATCATAAAACCAATATACCTTCAGTATCAGAGTATAATAAATTTTGTTGGTACTAAAAAAATTACATGCATAACTATTTATTAATAACGCGAAAAATTAAAAAAAAATTTTTTTACTTGCTTTAGATTTTTGATAGCAAATTATTATTGTTCATTTTATAAACACTTATTGAACAAAGAAAAATGTAAATATATCAATATATAAAATAAACATTTCAGTTTCTAAAACAAAACCAAAATTTGAGCCGCTGACTTAATTTAAATTTTCCATGGCATTCCGATATGATTATTTAACTACGATAATTGAAAATATGGCAAATCTATGCGAATGAATATTTTATATTTTTATGAATTTGGAAAAGTATTCTTTGTTTGGTTGGGCCATTGGGCAAATGCATAAAACGAAAAAAGTTGGTGCTATCACAGCGATTTTCAATTTATTTTCCTTTTTTTTTCGCATTTAACTTTGCAACAACTTTTTTGTATGATGTGTGTGTTTGTGCGTGTGTGTTTGTGTGTGTGTTTGTGCGTGTGTGTTTGTGCGTGTGTGTTTGTGTGTGTGTTTGTGCGTGTGTGTGTTTATGGTGGGTGTTGAATTTACATTTCACAAACTAATTGTATGTAAATATGTCAAATGTGTACCGACAACACCTGCATGTGTAATTGTGTGCGTGCTGTTGTGGTATGTGTCGTGTGTGTGTGTGTGTGTGTACGAGTGTGTGGTATGTGCACACGTATTTGTATTGCATATTGACAATTTCATAAATGCGGTAACATTTTCAATTAAATATGCGCAACACCGCAAACACAGCTGCACATCTGCCCCGCCCATCTGTTCACGCTCACGCCTATAACCACGCCCACGCCCAGTCCATCAATCCAACAGTAAGTCGATTGATATATATATTTATATATATGCATATATGTATATATATATGTGTGTGCGTGTGTTCAGGTGTGCAGCTTTTGGTCGGTTACAAATTGCAAATCAATCAATAAATAATTGAAATGAAAATCATTTTGCTGGTTCCAACTTATCTTCCAAACCGCTTCCCTCCTCATCTCATCTCTTCACTTCACTTCTCTTCTCTTCTCTTCTCTCTGCTGGCACTGCGTTACGCTTCGTTTTGGCAGCGTATGCAAATGGGCAAAATTGTGTACATCTATCACTCGATTTGAATCGGAATCAGAATCGAAAGCGGCAGACAGGCCAGCAAATATATATATACACACACACACACACACACGCACACACACACAGAGCTATCGGATTGGGGGACTGCAGCGAGAAGCAATGCGAGAACCGAAATTCAGAGTCGTGAGTGCGTTTCCAGGTGTGCCGGATTAGTGATGAGACAACTGCTGTACATATCTATGGATGCATAAGGATGTGTTTCTCTAGCTCTCTCTTTGGGTTTATTTTTTTTTTTTGTACGATAACTGCAAAAGTGATTTGTTGGGGCAACTGATATTCCCTAAACTGTGATTAGTCTGCACAAGTCTTGTAAAGTAAATGGCACTCGATTCGCATCATATTCAAATGCATTTTTCTTGACTATACTGAAAATAATGATACTTTGTATGTTTTTGGCATAAACTTAACTACGGGGAATTTAATTTTATTTTATTTTCCTTATATAAGGATTACACTCAAAATGCTAAAGGGTAGTAGTGTATATAAGGTATATAATTTGTATTTATTTTTGAGTATAAAAAATAGACAAGTAATGAGTGTATGCAATATGAATGTATCAAATATATATCCAATTAATTGAATTCATTAAGTTGTTAAATATTTAAATATTCTTTAAAAGTTGCACAATTTTGTAAATTATGAATTCAATCTATATTCAATTGAAGTATTTATTTGGAAGTTATAGAATCAAATTATTTTTGAAGAACATTAAATAATAAATGAAAGCGTTTTTTCTTCGAGATTTATGCGGTTTTTTATCTGGCTAATACTGATATGTTTAACTAATACATAAGATAATGAAATATACTATTTCTAGTATAATTTGTACTGTTATATAATTAGAAATAATGTTTTAACTTAATTTTATGTTGAAATAAGAACAAGTAATCAACATCTTTGAAATAATAGTATCGCATAAGATATATTTTGATTAGCTTATTTTCATCTCTAGTGCGAAGTTTTACCATGTTTTTGTTGTTGTTGTTGTGTTGGTGGGTGTAGTGTGTGGGTGTGTGGTTGAATGAGAACGCCTTGTGGAATGGATGCATACAAAATATGTTAAATTACCAATTTCAAAAATCTATTTGGCACTTTTTCAATAAAGCGATGACGCCCTAGAGCAGAGCAGAGCGAGTTTCGCTATTTTTTAAATGAAAATTCTATCTTATTTGTTTTTCCAAAAAAAAAAATGGAAAAAGAAAAGAAAAAGCTTAGCCAGGCGGTCTACAGCTATTGCTGAAGCGTCTCCGATTCCAACTCCTACTCCTACTCCTAGTCTGACAAGCCAAGCTATGGCCACGGGTTAAATTTAATTTCAAAGTTCGCTTTTGTTTTTGGCTGCGCTTCGTTTTTGTCGTTATGCCCAAATCCCGCACAAATCCTTTGAGCTAGCACACGAACAGCTGCTTTGGCCCAGTACTACGACCAGAACCAGGACGATGATGTTGCTCACTTTTGTTGTTCCTGTTGTTATTGTTGTTGTTGTTGTTGTTGTTTTAAGCGCTTTGGTTGCAGATTTACGCACCAGCAAATCGTAGAATTTATTTGGGGTATGGATGGTGTTTTGTGCGGGGGCCGAGCGGTAAAATGCGCTGGGCGTGGCGGCATTTTCAATTTTGTCGCTGCAGTGCAAGAGGCGTGCCAGTTGGCGAGCATTTCGAACGGGACAAAAACCCAAAAACCGTAACCAAAAATCCACAAACCCAAAGCCTCAACTGCTTTGCGCAAGCCCCCCAGGCCGGGCCAGCCTGATCTTGATTGCATTTGCCAAATGGCAACACAAAACTTGCAGACACCCATCCGTCAGTTTGGTGACAATCTAATCAAGCCAAGCAACCCAAACGGCCCAAGCGGACCAGGATGTATTCACACAGATACCTAATGGACTCCTTAGTCAATGCAACCAACTCTGTAGAATATGTATACATAGCCTGTTTTGTGGCGCTTCCAGAGCTCTGTGCTTGGAAACTATTTGAATAATTATTTGAAACTATAAAGTTCAGTTGTTGGTTAATTCAGTTTAGTTCTATTAAATGAACTGTTTTCATATTCATATGAGTATCACATACATAATTACCAAGTGCAAGTTCACATATCAATATATACTTTTTATTCACCAATTGTGTAAGCCTTTTAATATATTTTTTTGACCGTTTTTTAATAAATCTTTGTTCAAATATTACAAATACATTAAAAAATTCTTTTGAATTTGAACGTTAACCTATAATGAAAATTGCCCTCCAACTAGTTAGACATATTTACTAAATATAAATAAAATGTGTTTGGCATAAATTAAAATCAAAATTCGAATATATGAATTGTTAATCGATACAAACTCACTTCTTAATATTTTTTCTTCACTCATTATAGTCTCTTTTTTAATTATTTTATTTTTATTTTTTAATTTTGATGAAACAAATAAAAAGAATTTTGATCTTTACAAAATTGCTTATATTAAAAAAATATTTATTTATGTATACAATTAATATACTCAGAAACAATCGCGCTTAAAAGAAAACATTCCTGAATTGTATTTAGTTTTTCTTGTTTTTAATATTAATATATATGTCTCATAATTTTGAATATAGGAAAAAATATGCATTCAATTAGAATGATAACTTTATATTTTCTGAAAATTAATTTCTTACTTTGATAAAATATTTATAATTTTTTATTTTAAATAACACAAAATATTAGCGGCCACTTAGAGTCTAAGCATAAGTGTAAACAAAAAATGGAAAACATGTATTTTTAATTGTATATTATATAAACTTTTCAAAAAGTAATACCACCTTTTTTTTTGACATATTTTCATTTTAGTTAAACTTGAAGCAGGATAATGTGTCTGCTCGACAAATTTGACCTGGCTACAGGGTATTTAGTGCACTACAACATTGTGCTACTGCGTTTGTTTTTTTCTTTGTAGTTTTTACATTCTCCACAGTAGTAGCTTTATAAAGTGCCAATAGGGAGTCAAAGAGCCAAAGAGTTGTACGCCAAACCATAAAATCAATTGCTGCTTGCACGTGCCGTTTACAGAATTAGATAGAGGAGACAGCGACGGTTGCAAATGGAAATGGGGGAATAAGGATGTGGCAAGTAGGGATGCAGATGCATTTGCTACACGTGCTGCACTTCACACGAGTGTTTCATGAGTGGGTTCCAGTTGTTTTGGTCAATATATTTTTTTGTTTTTGGCAGAGTAGCAATGGCTTGTATGGAAATGAGATATTTTGTGGTTTGTGGCACGCAGGCGTTGGGGCACGTTCACATTCAAATGCGGTTGAAATCTGCATTAACTATCGCAATTAGTGCAGAATTTCGCATAAATTATGTAAATAATCGTTTTTGGTGCACTTTTCTATGAAGTGTTGTTGAAAAGCATTTACAAAATTGGTTGCAGGGACAAGTGCCTGGGCAATCTAAATGCTATTTGCCATATGCATAATGCAATTGAATTTAACATTTTATAATGCGATATTCATACATCCAATAGCTTGTGTTGAGTATTATTGTTGTGGCATTCAGCTTAATTCATTCTGAATTACACCAACATATTTTGACAATTTCTAGAAAAGAATTTATAATATACCCAGAGAATCATAAATTATTAGTATTATATGTGTGTTTATTACAGGTAATATATATTATTACACAATCTTTACAATATTACAAGTTTTCTTAAACCTTACCTGAAGATAGATAGTTAGACAGGATAGCTAAAATCTTATGAAATTTCACTTCTATCGATCCTCTATTGTTGGAGTTTGATTACGTGGAAATGCAAACTAATTATCAATTTATTTAGATACTTTTAAGATATATAATAGCTAATGTAATTTATTATTGCTTAAGCAACAGCGTAATTAAATATTTTATTTAGTGCACACAACCAATGAATTATTATAATTAATATTAATTTTTAAGTAACTTTTTGTATATTAGAATTATTAAATATCTTTTAAATATAATTATGTTTTTGTTTTTTTCTTGTTTAGTTAAATAGTGAAATAAAGAGCATCTAGTCTTCACCTTGTGTAGGTGGTATATGCTCAACATGTTTTTGGAATTGTGCAATATTTACGTATATATATATGTTTAGATATTTTAGGTATTGGTTGTCTGTTCGCCGTGTGTTGTTTCGTTTGTTTACTGCAAATTCCGTTTAAATGAATATATGTGTAATTAAATTTTAATTAGCCTGTCTGTTCTATTCGTATTTATCTATAGCATGTGGCAAATACATCTCTATTATGTGAATGTTCATCTACTCAGCTATCAACAAAATATCCAATCATTTGAGCCGCTTTTTAAAAGGGACTTTGGCTTTTCACTAGATGTGGCCCGTTCTCAGCAATGTCTTTGTTGCTGGTAAGGGCTTTCTCTGTAACTTTTCTCATGCGCTATTTAACTGTAATCAATTAATTCATTATTATTCGAGTTCTGCTTTCAAAACCCGCCACTTTGCTTTATTGCATGTTGAAGTTGTTTTTCGTATTTGTTCTACGTTGTTGTAGAGCAGCAGCAGCGGCGGCGGGAGTGGGTTGGAGGACAGTCCTCGGGTCAGGAGAATTCCCATTTAGGGGCAGTGCTTGCAGTGCAATAGCAAAAGCAATGCAACCATGTCGGCGAGCTGTGCAAGGCTACTTTGCCATCAGGTTGCAAGACCACTTATTTTTAGCTCTACTTCCATTTTTACCTCAGGTCTCACGGGCAGCATTCCAACCAGATAGACAAACAACTGGGCCAAATCCTTCAGCATTCATGTGAAGCGCTTTCTGCTCTCAAGTTTTTGTCTCAGCTCTGGCTTATGCACGAAACTGCAAATACCTGGTACATTTTAGAATACGAATTTAAAATGCGACTTAACCAAAAATCATGGTTCGCCATTTAAATGTACTCTTCGTGTCGAGGTCATGTTATGATAAAAAGAAAAGTGAGAACGCTTCAGTCGAATGTCAATTCAAACTGAATACAGATGCAGTTTACCATTAATGTATTTTATTTACTTATTTAATGTGGACTAATATCATTCGGCACAGATTAATACTAAAGAAATAAATAAAACTAAGCTATAAATAAATAATATAAATAATAAATAATTATGCATTCAAATTCAAATTTAAAATATAATATTTTTTTAATTTGTGCGGCTATTTAGTTGCAAAATTTAACATTTGTTGCAATCAGTCAAAAAAGAAAAGAAGAGTTAGTAGAAATTATACAAAACCAGACAAGACAGAGGTGACAGAGTGTAAAAATGGAACAACAAAAATTTAGCTGAGCAACTTTATTGTCAATTTATTGCTTTTGTTGTGACAATTTCTTTACTTCTGGAATAAAATATATTTCATTAGGAATTTGACTCTCAACAATCGTAAGTCAAGAATGTATTATGTTAAATGGGATTGAGAATTAGAAGTGGAAGAGAATCAAGAATACAGTCGGGACAAAGAATTATATTGATGTAAATTATTTAAAGTATTTATTAACGAAAAGAAAAGCAGAACATTTTAACTTTCCCCATAATGTTATTTAAATTGGTATGTTTTCAAAATAATATGAAGGTATTTTATTATTATTTTATTAAATACCTCAGTCGAATAATTATTTGTGTAATTTCCACAAAAGTTTGAAGATTTGCAAAAGTTTTAGGTATGGCCAAAATGGCCAAACTATCATAAAAATGAAAGTAAAATCCGTTCTAAGTGCGTAATATATGTGTAATAAAAATTAAAACAAAAACCAGCTTCAGTCTTACGTTATTGGAGAAGATAATTTAAATTAGTGAATTCAACAAGAAAACATCTGAAAGAGGCTTAAGAATAACAAACTTAAACCTTTTCAATAATTTTTATAACTTTTTTTTGTTGCAATTCTTGATTGGTAAAGTTTTAGGATATATATTCAAAATTCTCGAACTTTGCTGCACTCGCTTGCACCAAGACATTATTACTTGTGCTCACACATAATCTCCATCATTATTAGGATAACCCCAAGTAACTTAATCTTATCTCCCAGCACTGGGTTAATAAACGCGTGGCAATAAACCAAGCTTTTCATGACTCTTAGCTGGTTATAGTGCCTGGGTAACCTGTACCATAAGCAGATGTAAGCACTCATTGCTTGCCATCATTTCTTGGGGAACACAGCCCATTCACCCACTGCCACATCCTTGCAACATTTTGTTGTTGTCTTAAGCGTTTGACTTGATTGTTGAGCTCTAAAACGCTTTGCGACCAAAAAGGAAAAAAATAAAAAACGTTTGCCCATTGCGCCAAAGCTATTAATGTCGGAAGCTACTGTAACCATCCCCCTACCACTACCACCAGCACTACCACTCCCACTTCCATTTGCCACTGCCTTAGTTGCCGCCTCCTAATTCAAGAGCACCCTTGAACCACATTTGTTCCTCTTTTCATACGCAATTCTGCATTCGCATTCGCCACATCGAATGTTGGTTTTATTGTCGCGGCTGTTACAATTTTCATTACATTAACCGTTTGCCATGCCCATCCCCATGCCCATTCCCATGCCCAATCCCACCCTCACTCCGCTCCTGTCTGTGCTGCAATGCGCTTGGTTTTTTTTCTTGTTGGTGGTGTTGCTGTTGTCTTCTGTCGTTGTTTGCTGTTTGTTTTTGTGTCCTAATGCCAGCTACTTTTTGCTGATGTTTTACAGCAACGCTGTTGATTCTGCAGTTGCTGCAACTTCCTCATGCCCCACCCACCAACCCACCCACCCACTCGGCCAACTCGTGCAAAAGTTTTGCGCTGTTGTCGCTAAAAGAAAAGTGAAACGAAAGCAAAAGCAAAAAGCAAAGCAATCCAGCTGAGTTGGCTGAATGGCAACCAATTGCCAACTATTTTAGCAGCTTCCTGCTCAGTTCAATTTGCAACCTTTGGCACCTTAACAGCCCCTGCCACACCACCGCCCCCCGCACCACTCTTCGCCCGCACCCCCGCTCCGCATCAATCAATGGGCATATGATAGCCCCAAAGTTGAGGCCCAGACATGTGAAAGTAAGCAGCGCAGCTCATCGCTGACCCCGCTCAGTTCGGGTCAGGTGAAAGCGGTTTTATAAAGCTATTAAATATATATACAAAAAAAAGAAAGAGCAGAAAAACAAACTCCTGCGAACACGCACATAACCTTTTCTCAGGGCAATCGATGGACGAGGGGGGCTGATTTGGGGATTTGGCAGAGGTTGGAAGTCTGGCACTGGAGCCGGGCACTGTCAACGGCCTGTTGGCAACCTTTTTAAAGCGGGGGCAGTAAGAAAAATATGATTTCGATTTGGATTGCCAATTTTCTTATGCCAGTGTTGCCATCTCGCTCAACAGCTTTTATTTTTTGAATATATAGCAGGAAAAAAGAATCGTATAAAAACATATCGTTCAATAAAATTAAATAAATAAAAAAATACATATAATGTTGAGAGTTCAGCTTCTCATTTATAGGAAAAGAGTTCTGCAAACACATTAAATAGGATAACCCGAAAAATGTAAGTAAGTATGTAAAATAAGTACATGGGTAAGTAGAATATCATTTCGATTTATATTGCTTTTGGGCTGGCCTACTTGTTCTTATTACTTATTTTTAGACAATATAAAGAAAATAATAATAGTTATTTAAAAACCGTTTAACATTTTTAATTCATAAATTAATATGCATAAAAAAGTACAGGTTTTCAATCAATAGGAAAGTTCTGAAAACTACTTATTAAAACATTAAAGCAAATAACTCTCAAATTATATGAATTATTGAGTGAACCTTAAGAAATACTTATATGAAGTAAATCATCTCAACGGAAGATTCGGTAAATATTGATTTTTGTTTGTTTTTGGATTTATTAAATATATTATATATAATAAAAAAAATGTATTTTTCTGCTTTCCATGTGGATACTTTACAAACCCACCTCGTTCGAATTTGGGCCTGATTATGTTTGGTTTATGTTATTTCGGGCTCATTCAGATTCTTCTCCTCCTCCACCGCCTCCTCCTCCGCCTTCATCTCAGTCTCGGACTGAGCTTGGGCTTGCCCTAAAAGATTTATGTGCGTAAATTTCATGCTGACGGCATCAGGTGATTTAACACTTTAGATAACTTGGAACAGTTTATAGTCGAGCCCATCTCTCCATTCACCAACTACCCCAAACAACAGCAAAACAAACAAACATGGCAAGTTTCAATGAAGGGGTGAAAAGGGACGGGGGTTGGGTGGAGGCGGACGGAGACGTGGAGAGTAAGGAGTGAGGAGGAGTTTGCTGGACAAAAGTTGTATTTTTATTATTTTATTTTATTGCGCTTACATCTTTAAATATGTTTGCTTGCCTTGTTGCCACACAGCCTCATCACTCGTGAGGGGGTTGGGGGCGGGGGTGGGGGCTTAGCTGTGGAATTGATGTGTCTTTTGGGGTCATAAAAATTACAAAATTTCCTCGGCCTTTCTGGGCTGATTGTGTGCGATTTGAGAGCATCGGTGCCGGGTCCTTTTTTTGCAGATAGCCTGGCGAACGATATAAATTATATTGAGCGCTTTGAATTAGTTTTTTATGTGGCACTCATATAGAGTGAGAAATGAAATTAGATACGTGCGTAGAGTTGCCTAGTCCAATTGTGCACGACTGTGATTCGAGCAACCCACAACCCACAAAAAAATATTTATATCTCGACTACTTTAAGATTTTGTTGTATCCACATTAAATGCTTAGCTGGGGTGCATGAATCACACAATGCACCACAAATTGCAATGCTGGAAGAGAGTCCCTTGGAGGGAGGGTCATCCCTTGGACAGTCCTGGCAGCGCTGGGCGCACAACTTTGCAATCGAAGCACAACAATGGCAAGCAATTACCCCCCACCCCCTCACACACACACACACACACACACACACACACACACACACACACTTACAGAGAAAGGGGGGCGTGAGATAAATACAGAAAAATTGAACACGAAAAGGGCAAAGCGCAAAGCGGGAAGTGAGAATAGCGAGAATAACATCGAATTGTTAAGAAACTGCAAACTGCAAACTGCAAATCCATTAAACCACAACAAGCTGGGGGAGCAGCGACTACGTAAAAAGACAAGCAATGGGTGCGAAACGAACGAAAAAAAAAAAAACAACAAAAAAAACCAACAAGCGAGCAGATTGGTAGGGGAGTCGGAGTGGGAGCGGGACAGAGGAAAACTATTTTAAATCGCCTTCGTCGTGGGGAGTCCAGCTGACAAACACAATTGACTGGAAATTGTTGTACTACTAGCGAATTTGCAAATGTGTGTGTGTGTGTCTGTGTGTGTGTGCGTGTGTGTGTGTGGATTAGCTCTTAAGAATTGAGAGCTAACGGCATTTGCTTGGGCAAGCATAAAATATGCAGCCGTTTGGCATTCATAGGATTTTAGCACCTTATAATCCCAAATAGCCAACAGGCTCTACTAGCTTAAGAGCATATTCTAGTTAATTCTCTTTGTCTCTCTCTCTCTCTTTGCTAGAAGTTGCTTACCATCGCTGGCCGATAAGAAATCTGATCGCCTGGCAATTAAGACTCTTTGCTGTCTTCGAGCCTAAGAGCTTATTCTAATCCATTCTCTTTGTCGCTCTTTTTGTTAGCATTTGCCTAATGATTGCCTCGTACTTAACAGACACACAGAGTAAAAATTTAATCTGTGAATCCCAGGTGTATTCCTTGTAAAGGCCTTAGGGGCCAAGTTTGAAAACAAGTGAAAATTTCCTGTACGTGTTTTTAATCGGATCTGCAAAATTAAGTTGGCTGGTAAATTTTGTTTTTCCCATGTCTGTGTATTGAAGAACTCTTATATTATCTTCTTTGTTATTTATATTGTTAATAACGAATTGCATATTAAGATTTTACTTATATAAACACTTTTCATAAAAAAAGGAAGGATTGCATTTCCACTTTTTAAAAGTGTTTTTCTTAATAATAAAACCAATTTGTAAAAAAATGGGAAAATTTATTTGGGAACTTTTATGGCAAGCCTTTCCAAATTTCAGAAGCTTTTTTGTTAAATATTTTGAAATAAAAACAATAAAATTAAAGTCGCTCCAAGAAGTATAAAGCTTTTCTGGAAAATGTTTGTATTTTTGGGTGATTTTTTCCTTTTTAGTTGAGTGTGTTAAATTAATTTATTTAATGAAATCAATTCGATCTTTGCTATCTTTATTTGCGCTTAAAGTTTCAATAAAAAACTTAAATTTGGTTTTCTTAGTTTTGTTAAAATTTATTTAAATTTGTTTCTTTAAAGATGCACAATTCTTAAATTACGCTTGCAGTTTTCTATTTAACAATTCGATCAATAGCTCACCACATTTACCACATTTATCCTTTAACAAAGCCCACAGCCACCATCACCCCCCACCCACATTCAACCTTACCCCAACCCCTCTCAATTTCGATAAGAGTGAAAAATTCACCCTTTCGCAGCATGCCATTTATTTGACTGCTTGGCATCTGCTGCTATCATATCTTAGCATGCGGTTACAGAACTGAACTCCTTCCCCCTGGGATATTCGTCTTCTTCTTCTTAATCTATTTCTCCGCCTTCTTCTCGCTGGCTACCTTAAAAATTAATTGAAGCATCACTAGCAGCTAATATTGTATATTAAAAACCAAGCAGCACCAGCAACAACAACAACAACCACAACAACAACAACAACAACAAATTGTTGAGCATTAAACATGCAATGGGCACCAAAACAAGCATAAAACTTTATACATATACATTCTAAGGGCTTCTTGCTTGGAGTGGTTAGTAAGGGGCCAGTGAGTGGGGGTTAAACTTGCAAATTGCCCGAATGCGTTGCCATTTGTCAGTCTTAGTTGTTTGGGGCTCTGGAAATGTTTTACAATAAATTCGACAAACATTTTGGGTTTTCGAGTTTATTAGCTGTCGGCCGGTGCCTGCTGCGGTCAAGGGGCAACAACAACAATAACAACAACAAAAATGACCTACGCACTCACTAACCGCCCTCCACCCACACTCTCCCTCCCACAATCTCATTCATTCATCTTCATTGTGAAGCGTCGTCAAATCAGTGTCCGGTTTTTTGAATTTCAGCATTGCCAGCTGCAATTATTTACGAAGAGCACTCGTACTCATGCTGCGCATGCCTTAGCTCTCTTAAGCTGTGCGGCGCTCTCTTTGCCATGACATTTTAATGCTGCTCATTGCACTTTTGGCACGTTTCCACTGTTCGTTCGTCTGTTGCGCCTAGGACAATGTTTTTCATATTGTATGGCGTTCGTCTTTGTCGACTTCGTCGTGGGCTTCGTGGGTGTACTAAAAACAAGTACGAAGCCCACGGCGAAGGTCGTCGGCCATAAAATGCGCATAATGTTTTGCGGATGTGTCAGTACACGTTTGATATTTGGCGCGACAGTAGCGACAGTAGTTGCGGCGCAACGGTAGCGGTAGCGTAAACGTAGCCTGTCCGCGACGTATTATTATTTGTCGGCATGGCGAACGTAAGAAACGTAAATGATGTGTTCGCGTTGCAATTGTAACGGTATAATCGAATCAAACCGTGTGTTTGTGTGTGTGAGTGTTAAGTGTTCAAGTGAAGTGTTCTTAAAACTGTATCAACACACCTAAATACTAGTAATACATACATACATATATATATATATATATATATACATATATACATATATATATATATATATATATATGCAACAACTGGATTTGACGGATACGCGCTTTACGCTGTAAGCAGCCAAATAGGTAACGTAACGTAACGTAACGTAAGGATTGATGCTGTCTCTGTCTCTCCCCCCTTTTACGTGCTCTTCACTAAAAGTTCAATTTCCTGCGTTGCTTTAATTGAAGCACATTGCACAAATACACACACACACACACACACACAGACAGGCTGACTTTGGTCAGTCATTAGTCATTTGCTCATTTCCGCAAACGCAGCCGGACGCACAGCACTTGTCAGCCAATAAACAAGCGACGGCAACGCAGACAAGCAGAACCGTTAGAAGAGGAGCGTGTGGCGGGGGGATTGAGGCTAGGGGGAGGGAAGTAACCCTCTTTGAATGAGAAACTCTTAAATCGAGACGAGGATACTTTCATGTTGAACAGTTGGCATTTTGTGCACATGTATACAAATGTTGGCTAGTGTGTGTGTGTGTGTGTGTGTTTGTGTGTGGCTTTGTGTGTGTTCGAGAGATCAAATCTTAGCCTTAGCAATGATCTATTCTAAATGGCCTTTTTAATCATTGTGCATCAATTTATATGGTTTTTTTCAAAGCAAAACGCTTTGATTTTCTGTGTGTTCCATCTTGCAATGTGGAATTTATGCAGTGTTTCATTAGAACCAACTTTGACTTGTTTTCACATATTCCTTAATATCCTCTGAGGTTGCCTTGGGTTTCATGAACTGAAGTGAAAATGTGGCAATTATGGCTTAATTTCTTAGCTTGTTTTCCACCTATTTTGAAGATTATATTTCTAAATGAACACAATTCCAGTAAAGACAGATAAGCCTATTTGATTACATGTATATATATATATATATATATATATATATAAATATATGTATATGACTACATTTTTCTCAGAATCTATTTGGAAAATTGTATTTCGAAATTAACACAAACCACAAAAGGCAGGAAATTCCTTTTGAATTTCTTTATATCTTAAATATAATTTTGTTTTTGCAATGAGAATTAAAAAAATGATATATTTTGCCATTTTTACTCTGAATGCATTTTAAATAAACTCCATTCATGGGCGCATGCGATTTACATCTTTCTTTTTTAAATATAGACTTAAGTTGATCAATTCTTTTTTCTATAAATTAAATTCTATTTAAATATTCAGTTGTGTGTAAGGGATTTTTAGTAGTAAATAAAGTATGACTAAAATACAGTCTTTTAATCAGCTCTTATCTCTTCGACTTTGCAGATTGGCATTTTAAAATAAAGTCTTTTATATTTATTTATTTTATGTTTGTTTTTGACTCAAGGTCAAAACTATTAAAGCTAAGCCAAAATTATAGCCATATAATGTTTAGCTTTTATATATGCGAATTGATATCACTCAGATTGGCTTTCTAATATCCCTGTCATTTTGTGATATATGTTTTTTGGATTGCCAGGTGTTGGGTCTTCGTGTCTCTAGACTTTAACTTATCGTCATCGAAAGTGGAACGCTTGGAACACTGGCAGCTGGATATGTGTCATACATTCATTGCGGAATACAATAAGCGAGGCAAGAACAAGGTGCACAACACACACAGACACACACACACACACCTATACACACATAAAAATGCAGAAACGGACCCGTTAACAATGGAGGAGTGCCTCCTTCTCCGCCCACTCTGCGCAACTACTCAACCTGTATTGCCATAGAACGGCCCCCCCTCCCTTAGCAACAACCCCCGCCCCTGTCTAGAGCTCTTCTCTTGTGCTAACCCAGTTTGTTGATGTTTCTTCACGGCCTGCCTTGGTGCCGTTATATTTCTTTTTATGGCTTGACTGACTGCCCGCAAAACGACGAAGACAAACCTCAGTTCTAGAACCCCGCCCCCTCCCCGCCAACCCCCTGCGTCTTGTCTGAGAGGAACCCACAAAAAGCAGCAGCGCTTTGATGGAACTTGTTTTTTGTAATTGTTTTTGTGTTGTTGCTTTTATATTGTTGTTGTTGGTGATTCATTTTTTTCTTTTTGCTTCCTTTTTTTTTTTTTGTGTGTTTTTCTTATGACGATGAGGATTCCCAAAGAATTCCAGTTCTCACAGTTTTAGCCAGTTGTTTCTAGGCCCGGGGCCATTGTCACGTAAATCTCTGACTGAAATTAGCCTCGTTGACAAAAATATGCCTGCTTACACATTATTTGTACAAACGAATAGACAGGCTACCGTTATGGCTTAGGGTCTAGCGTGCGAGGGGCGGGAGGCGGGGCTGTGTTGGTAAGGGACACCAACAAAATTTGCATGGGAACTGCGACAGTTGCTATTGTTGCTGTTGCTGTTGTTGTTCTTGTTGCTGTTGTTGTTGTTATTTGGGAGTTTGCCTTTTGCTTTTGGTCTTTGCTCCTTGCTCTTGACAATAGTTTTTCACCCCAAAACTATGTTTTGTTTTATTGATCTGTTTATGCTTTTGGCCTCTGGACAATGCGAGAGCGCCATGGCAAATCGAAATAAATACGAAAAGCAAAAACAACATTAAACACTGACGAGCATTAAATACACTTACCCTTATTTGTTGAGAATAAAAATCGCCATATTTTTGGCGCCAACCTTATTGTTTAAAAACTATATAAAATTTAGAAAAAATTTGTCTACATTTTTTTTGTACATAGAAATTAATATAATAATTTAACAAGTTCATAATTTCCAAGAGTTTTCCTTAAACAACGGTTTGCATTTCGACTATATAGAAAATTATTCTATTATTAGTAAATACATTTCTGAAAAATAGAAAACGATTTAAAATTTAAAGATTTTTTTTGTATATTATATGTATTTTAAATCTTAGTTTTTAATGTTATGCCGTTTTTGCTATGGACTTTTATATGTAGTTTTCGGCTTTGAATTTTGTGTAAGAAAACTTAAGGGATATGTTTCTATTCTGTTTTTTTTATTAATTTATTTTGAATTCCTGGAAAATACGACATTTACGATTAATAATAAAATTAAACTAGCATCTGCCAGAGTGTGAAACAATTTCTGGCTGAGTTTGCTCTGCCACACCAGCAACCCAAATCGCAATGATATAGCTTCAATTCCCGCCGTAAACTACCGGCGTAAAGCAAAAGGCTCTCAGCAAGGGTTACTGCGCAGACAGGCGTGAAAATTATAATAAACAAGGATTTCTTTTATTTTGTTGTCTATTATTTTGGGTAAAGCAGGCAGCGTCTAACTTGGCATCGTCTAAGTCAAACTGTGAGTTTGGTTTAGGCGAGTTTATTGCATCTAATTAACATTTCATAAACAAATAAATACAGGCAAATAAATACAAACTGACTGACTGTCTGTCTGCCAAGCACCCAGCTAAGAACTGTCAGTCAAATCTAGCCATAAACATGGGCTTTGATGTGTAGTGGGTGTTTACAAAAGTTCTCAAAAAAAACAAAAAAAAACAACAAAAAAACTGGAAATGATTGAATACCTTTGCCGGCCTACGAAAACGTCAGACCTCTGATTTTGCCGGGGAATTTCTACTTTCTGAATGATTATAGCTGCTTAGGCATGAGTAATTTGATGTTTAATCAAGCATTAAATATTTATAGATATTATACACGCCCACATTGCCCTTTGAATTATGAGACCGTATGTTAAAAATCCGGTATTTAAGGCATTTCATGGTAACTCTGCGTAAAGTGTGTTTTTTAATGGGGTTTTCAAATTTCCTGAACTATACTATATAGGTAGACAGGCTATTTATTTTTAACTTATTTATGATAGTTGACTATTCAAGTGTTTTATTTTTTTTCTTAAATCATGTGCAAACCTTTTCCAATTCAAGTCGAATTATCGCAACTTTTTTAGCTTAAGTTTAAATATAGCTCATTTTACCCAATTAGCCCCTAATTTGCAGGTTAACTTTTGTGAAATTACCTCGACATTAAACATTTCCACTCAAATGTTGGCTTAATTATTCAACTGACCATTTTCCATATATTAGTTTGGCACAAGCGACACTCCAGCGACTGCCAGATGCAGTCAAAAGTGAAAGCGAGGCGAGTCGAATAGTTTACATTAAGGTCGACTACAAACTGACTAACTAATCAAGCGATGGGATGAATAAGTAACCATGTCTATCAGCTATCAGCTATCAGCTTATCTGCTATGTAGCATTGAATTTTATGTCACATGCTGATTGATTTTTAATTACGAATACGAGTGTGAGTACGAGTATAATTATGAGTATGGATATGGAAGTACGAGAAGAAATAGGGGTATGATTAGCAGCATGAGTTGGAGTACGAGTGACCCCTTCCTGATTGATTGATCTGTGCAGTGCGACATTTCAAGGGTCCGACTGGATCGTAATTCTAGCATTGAAGATGTAAATCAGAATAATTGCGAATTGTGTAAAAACATGTTCAGTCTCAATAAGGAATTTATAAGTCCATAAGCCATATGTGAATATTCTTAACTGATATACAAAGCTTAATCTTCTCACTATGGGTTTGATCAGTGTGTTTTGTATCATTTTTCGTATTACTTGTGGAAGTAGTGCTAAGAATGTAACTTAAGATATGTAACATAACATGAAACAAGCTGTCAATCGTTGTGGATAAAGAACGAAGAGCTTGTTTGACTGCTGCACATTTCAACTTGTTACAGATTGTTCCAGTTTACTTTTCACCAGATTTAAAAATGAGGAGGAACCTTATATTTCCAAGCGTGCAACATCAACACATATCACATTATAATTACCTAGTCAATAGCTAATAAGTTAATATATTGTTATAATCTGTACAAAATTGTTATAATTGATTATAAAGCTCAATTAGAAGCATTTCACATGTCAAATATCCATCAATATGCTCATTCTCAAAATGTATTTCTATGTTATTGCATTTGACAAGTTACTGAGTTGGGCCAAAAGTTGTGAAAATTATATCACAGTGTGTGTATATGTGTGTGTGTGTGTGTGTGTGTGGGGGGAGTTGGCGTCCGGTAAGTACCAAAGTTAACCGTTATGTTAAACAAATTTCCCAAATTTGTGCGAGAGAGAAGAAATAAAATAAAATTTGGGAAATCGAATATTATCTAGATAGTGCAAAAGATCCATTTACGTGATGTCGGAAAGGGCAAATAAAAAGCGTTTGCATTTTTATTGAATTCGGCAAAATAGAAAAAAAGCGTTTCGGGTCGGCGCCGTTCTGTGGCAATGTGGCAGCGTATCAGCCACCGAAACCTTATGCCCCTCAAAGAGGTGCGGGTGAGAGTTAGACCGACATAAATAAACCTCAACTAAGCCGTGTGTTTTGACATAGATTTCAATTGACATGCCTGTGCAAACAAAAACGGCAAAACGCCAAGGGAGGCAGGGGCGGTGGGTGGTGGGTGGTGGGTGGAGGGGGCGGTGTAGGGGTCTGCTGCTGGTTGGTTTGTTGATGTTGGACTTGAGTAGACACTGGTCGTGTGGCAAGCACAAGCCGCATAAATATGCGTTAAGGAATTCAAAAACGCTCGACTGAGCCACATTCACAGCTGCACTCAAAAACATACACACTCACACTCACACATTCACATTCACACTCACATTCACATTTGCCTAATGCCCAGCGCTTGGCCATTGATACGCAAGAAAGAGACGAAGACGGGGACGGGGACGGGGCGGGAATGGAGATGGAGACGGGTGTAGACAGAGATGTTGGGTCAAATAAAAATGCAAAATAGTTTGTTATTTAACATATTTGACTGCCGCGCCTTGTGGCAGCCTCTCTGCGTCTGCTTCTTCTTTATGGAAATTGACCCTCCAGACGAAGCGACGCGTCGACGTTGTATGACAAACAGCCGCAGGGGGTCGGGGTGGGCGAGGGGGGTGGAGAATTGTCTGCCTACCCCTTTGACAATTCTCTCGTTGGCCAAAGCACGAGCTGGCCTTAAATATCTGCCAGTCAAGCAGCTGGAAAAGCGGCCTTGCAGCCAAGGCGTTATGTTCTATTAACTGGGCTAGCAAATGGCCAAATTGAAAGGAACATGAGCAAAAGCAAAAAAAAAAAAGAAATTGTGTGTGTTTGGGTGTGTGTATGTGCGTGTGTGGATGTTTGAGAAAAGAAAACAGAAAACAAGTTGAAGTTGCCTTCTACAGAGTGCTGGAGTAGTAAATGCCCTGTAAGTCTGAATTGGGTAGCTTTTGTCATTTGCTCTGCTAGAAATAGTTTCTTGAACATGGTCATAATTAGTGATTCAGATAATACGTTTTTAAAGGCAACATTTTAACCTTTTTTTTTAAGTTTAAAGTGAAATAAATTTTAGTTTCTTATGCTAAGAAAGTATACATTTACCAAAATTTGTTTAATGCCTTCAAGCGAAAAATTATTAAAAGTAAATTGACTTTTGTAGAACTTTGAAGTTATTGATGAGCAAAAATATACTTCAGCTGTATGCTGTAAAATCCATAATCTCAAAATATATCTTTACTGATTAAAAGACATAAATTAGAAAAAATGTAATTAAGCTTAAACTAAGTGAGAAACTACTTGATAATTTTGTTGAATATTTTCTAATATATACTGTATATAGAATATAAACAAAAAACATCATTATACACCTCTTAATAATTTTAAAGGGCATAAAAAACCAAAAAAAGAAGGCGAAAGAAAATACACCAAGAGAATCGTGCGTTTCCTCCTATGAATGCCAATTGGTGCAGGACCAATTTAAAAGGACTTACTTTTTAATGAAGCGAGCCAAGTAGGATACAAGAGACACAATAGCAACTAGGAATATGTTGGAAAACTGCGAGATACAAAATGGACAAAAGAGTGAGGAGAAAAGTTTTTTCTCTTTTCTTTTTTTTTTGGAAAGTTGAGTAACTATCTTTACAAAATTTGAATACAAAATAGAAATTGAATGTGACACGCAACACAATTAGAGCGAAAGGGAATACCAAAATTAGGTAGTAAAAACAGAAAAGAAAATAAATTAAAACTCCGATTTAAAGAGATGTGCATAAAAGTTATGTGTAATCAGAGTGTGATTGATCTAATCAAGCATAAAATTCAAGCAGAGAGTGATAAAATATCTAGATTAAATCCAGAAAAATGTTTTACAGGAAATTCATTGAAAGCAAACACAAAAAAAAAAATGTTTGTTTTATCTATCAATTCAAGTCCATTTTCCTGTTGGCCTTCAGATTTGTTTGTACAATTTTATTACTTATCTTAGCAGGAATAAGCACTATGAAACAACGAATGTTGAATTCAGTTAAAACAAGAATAATATTTTACCAAATTGCAACAAAATATTTCGTAAATAATAGACAAGAAACTAGCAAGTCGTATTTCCTATTTTCCTATTGTTATTTTTTGCTATTTATTTAATAAAGAGAAGCTTAACAAGTTAATTGTCGGCCCACTGCTCATTTATTATTATTATTGTTGGGTGCTTCATGATCTAATTAGATATATTGTAGCGCATTTCTGAGCCTACAGCTCCCCTACCATGCCTAATTCCTAATCTTTGTCGGGTCGAGGGCTTCGAACATCTTTCCTGGCTAAGGCGACCCAATCTGCTATGATGTGTAATAGGCATTCCTTTTCATAATTGCAAATTCTGCAAAGTGACTTCTTAGTCAACAAGGCATTGTCAAGATTTGTTGAGTTTTCTATTTCTGTTCTTCCCTTTACATTTACTTACTTAAATCGATTTTGATTATAGCCGCCGAAGAGACATTTGGTTTGTTTAAGACCGGGTGCCTGTGTCCAGCTTAATTGCTGCCTATGTCTCTTTTTATTTTCCTAAGTTGCTTCCTGTGCCACAAAACGGTTCTGGGCATGCTTGTCAGCCGCTTCCTTCCCCCATTGTGTATCAGAGTAGGTCTAGTCCACTGCTCATTTAGTAATTCAATTATTTTTAGCAGCTCTTTCCGGAGCTTCTGAGCAATAAGATAAATTATTAATTGTGAAACAAATACCTTATAGAATTCATTGCAATTAATGTTGGCCCCAAAGGATTTAAATTGAGTAACAAGATAAATTCCTAAGTAAAACTTTAAAATTTGGCAGAAAGAGATGAACTCTAAATACATTGATTTGTTTTGTAACTTATGGATTTGGCATTTTGGTTATATTTCCCAAAAATGTTGTAAGCGATGTTAAATCAACAAAAAGAAATATTGGATTTTTGTTTTTATTTACAAATGTAATTCGACAATATAAATAAAAATCATCTTACTGATAATATATTCATATATGTTCTAAATTCTTTATTCAGGTAAACCTTTATATCAAGTTTCAACTTTACAGTCTCTACACAAAAGAGCCCATTCCAAGCATCAATAATGCTTAATGATATTATGTGACGGAACACGTTGCCAGAACAATTGAACAACTTGCAATTGGCTTAAACTATACAGTTCAATGGCATTGCCCTTCTAGAGTGTTAAAGCTGTTGTCAGCTATTGGGAACAACTAGCATTTTTCTGTTTGTTTTTTTTTTGTTTTTTTTTCTTCTGTCATTTGCATTTGCTCGCTGACTTATGGAATGCCAGCTAATGGGGTTTCCGTACCAAAAACGTATTTACCCCATTGCAATGGTCTCTGTCTTTGGCATAGAGGGAAACCAAATCAAATCACATAACATGTCAGCCATTGCCACCAACTAACCAACCAGCCAACCAACGAACCAACGAACCAGTCAGACAGCTAGCCAAGCAATCTACCTGTCAACATACCAAGCAACATAAGCAACCCAACCGTCAAACAGCCCGGCGACCAACTAACCAAAGTCATTCCAATCCATGGCTCTTTTTTTTACCCAGCTATGCTAATAGCGAATATTCTCCTTTGCTCTACCCCTTTTTGCCACCTTGCTGCTTTGCTGCTACCTTGCTGCCAGCTGCTAGATAGTTATGCAGCTCGATACCATTCTGCTAAGCCCTCCCCCACCCACTTGACGACCCTCGCATACCATTCTTCTGTACGCTTTCTTTTGCATGCACCGCATTGAATTCTCACTTATGTTATGGTTTTTGGAATACACTTGTGTGTAGAATGGGTTTAATGGCTTGTTCCTGCTTTTATGCAACTTCGATTTGCAGTGCTTCAATATTTTTGAATAGAAACCAAATCTTATCGTTGGCTTTGCTTTAAATTAGTTAAACACTTTTCTTATCTAATTTCGAAATTTTCATCATTTGGTATTTAATGGCATGTTTCTGTTCTTATGCAATTTCGATTTAATATTTCTGAATAGCGATCAAATTTTAGTCGCCGATTTTATATTATATTTTATATTTTTGTATGTATTTGTTTCAAATAAGTTTAAAACTTTTCTCAACAATTTTGGACTTTTATTGTCCTCTATATATGCATAATGAATTGATTTGATACGAATTAAAATTGTAATACTTATATTATTAATATTTAATATAATAATAATATTAAGTTAAATAAATATGAATGTGTTAAGATATTTGCGTAAATTTCCACTACGAAGTTTTTGTCAGAAATTGATGAATCCTAAAATTGTTTTTAATTTTGGAGCTTGTAATATTTCTTAAAACTGTGGTAAAAAGAAGAAAATGTGTTTTATGTTGTTATAAAGTTAAAGCTCTCTTGTAAATCTCTCCTACGATTGGGATAAGGGATTTTAAGAAATGGAGTTGTGTGTAAGCAATAGAATGCATTCTTTTTATAGGGCATGTAATTTTCGACCTGTCAAATGTTGCATTATTATTTGCCCGTTTTCAATATTTATTCGTATTCGTATTCGCAATCGTTGTTTGTTGGCTGTCGTTGTCTGTTGTTGTCGTCGTTGTTGTTCGTTGTTGTCGTTGTCGTCGTCCAATATGTGTCAAATGCAAATTTAAATCTTATTGAAAAAGGGGATTAGGTGACAGCAGCAGAAGCACAGCGCACATACATGGATAGATGGAGGGAGTAAAGCGCGGGTCGGCAGGGGGAATTTTGTGCAACAAAGCCACGTTTTTCCCAGTGTTTTGTGGCATCGAAGATGGTGCACAGATACTGATAGTGATAGTGAGAGAGAGAGAGAGAGAGAGAGAGAAAGGAGAAAGCAGAACCAGCTGATGGAGATTCCGTCGACTTTGCCAAAAACACGCTCTCATTTGCATCATCGTGTGCAGCTTATACATATATATCTTTTCTATATTTTTGTGGCTGGCAGTTTTAAATGGTTTTTTGTGGTTAGTGAATTGCATTCATAGTCGTATCATTTTGTCATCATCTCAACTTAACCAGCTGCCTCGTTTCACTCCCAACCCCCATCCATATGTTCCTCATATAATAGAAATTCTGGAGCAGACCGTAGTCTAATCCCACGGCAACGTTAGACATATCAACAAATGTTCAATAAGATTTTGTACTCCGGCCACACACGAACAATACAAAATCCAACACAATGCCGGAGCCATACAATTTTTTCACAATTTCAAAATGTTTTATGCTTCCAGATTCCCAACTCCTTTGTGTATCTAGATGTGTGCATCTCTCTCTCTCTCTCTCTCTCTCTCTCTCTCTCTGCCTCTCTCTGTGCATGTGTGTGTTTTGAGGATATTCAATATTTTCTACCCATGGCATTGTGTATATATTTCAAAGCTTTTGCTATCAATATGTCGACTGCTTATTGAAAATAATATAATAAATGTGTGCGAGCTTGTATCTGTTTGTGTGTGTGTGTGTGTGTGTGTGTGTGATCCGCTTTGTTGTGTGCGCGTCTTGTAGATACTCTCAGTACACAGGCGCGTGTATATGTATCTCTAGCTGTGACTGTGCCTCTGCCTGTGCCTGTAGCAGTGGTTGTGCCCAACGCTTTGTTACCTGTCTGGGCCGGCACTTTGGCATTGATTGCTTGCGTAATTTGAACAACAACAGGCAACAGCTGATGATGATCTTGTCATCTTCATAATCATCATCATCAATTGTAATTTGTATACCCTTTAGTCATTGAAACTCGGAAAACAGGCACCTTTGGCGGTAGATTGTATTTTCCTTACAAAAAAGGTAACTGAGTGAATCTAGGCATATGTGTCAAATGGTTTACAAATATTGGGATGTTCTTGGTTCATTTACATTTTTTTCCAATTCCCAAGTTTTTCTATTCTTAGTCCAATTTTTTTTAGCACATTTTATATAGGAAACAAATAAAATTAGAAGCTAAAATGTAAATTCTTTGCTTGAATATCTATAATTGACAATTTTATGTGCAAAAATATTTGTATTATTATATAGTTTTTGGAATTTTCACCTTAAGCTTCTTGAGCATCGAAATTGTACATTGTAGTTTAAATTTCTTTGATTAACATGATTTTAAGCCCTACATTTTTCATATATTCAAGAAATTATATTTTGTAGTTTTGGACTAGCGCAAAAATGTTGTATAACATTTTGTTAAAAATGCTTTTCTTGATAAACATTTTGTCAAGCAAAACATAATGTTCGATTAAATAACAGGGTACCGTCAAGTCGAGCACTTTGCCTGTCGGCACTTGAGGTAAATTATGATATAAAATATATTGTCATGGCTTTGATTAAAATACCTCACCTGTGCCGCAAATACACATGTACACAAACATACCAATACAGTCAGAGACTTAGTGGTGTAAATATTTATTTATTTGAATTCAAGTGAAGTTTTGCTTATTTGTCTGTTTGTTATTGTGAACCAATTTCAATAATGGCTCGCTTCATGATCACATTAATGTATGCATGCCGCAAATACCACTGCACACTTTGGCACATGTAGGACATGCCCAGTATGTTGTGTGTGTGTGGTTGTGTCTGAGATTTTGTCCAAATGCCTTGCACGTAGCCACATAAATTTCCAAGTCCAAGACACACCAAGAGCTCTTCTTTAATACGATACATATATGTATAAATATATATATATTTGCAAGTGTATAAATTGGAGAATCGGTGTCTTGGAATTTATGTTGGGCTTTTGTTCGCAGCCAGCAGCTGGATAGAGTTTCGTGCTCTAATTGAAACATGCACGTAAATACATTAAAGCCTAATAGCCCAAAATAATGAAGCTGATTAATTCAATCAGGCGAAATGAGGCACGCCCACATCATGGAGCAATGCTACAAATGTTGAAATGCCCAAAATCCTTCAGCTGCCGTGCAAAGGATATGTAAAGGATGTTGTGTTGTTACGGGCTCATGTTCAGGCTCACTGCTTTTATGTGTGTTAAGTAGTTTAACACGCTAATGTGATTCCGTTTCAATGCTAAGAACCATCCTTTAACACACACGCCCCCCCACCGAACCGCTACTCAGCGTAGATCAATGATTGCCAACAACATATAAACACTATATTCGCATCAAATTGTTGGGAATATATCATTCAATTTTTCAGGCAATCAACCAAGCACATGTTTAATTTAGTGAAAACTACTTCGGCTAAACACTTTTGAATGGATTGGTTTATTTTTAGCTCTGTATGAAATTATGGGAAATTCACCAGTGAAAAATATTGCATACATTTTCCACGAAATATAAAATATGTTTTATGTGAGTTAAGTAACCTACTGAATTATTTATTAAAGTTATAATTTAATTGCAAAATAGAAAAAAAATCTTTATTAAAGTTAAAATTCATTTACATAAAATAAGAATTAAATGAATTAGCACTCGGTTGCACGAGATATTCTATTATTATTACTAATCCAATATTATTAAATTACAATCATAAACATTTATTAAAGTTAAAATTCCATTATGTAAAAAACCAATAACAAAAAAGTAACAACATCAATGTTTGTAAAAGTAGTTGTATTTCCAGCTAGAATGAAATTTCGCTTATAAGAAAAAATGGCTGCAATGCATCATATGGCAAATTTATATTTACTGATTCAATTATGCGAATTTATTGAAGTGGAAATTTAATTACAATTTTAACGCAATAAATAACATTACGTAAATTAGATTTGCGATCTATATGTGAAATTTATTTGCATATGTTTGGAATTTCCTTTATATTTTTTGGTTTTTTTGTTTGAAAAAGCAATTTTATTTTGATATGGTCAATAAAAGTAATAAAAATATAATTAAATGAATTACAACAGGTATCAATTATTAGTTTTGGACAGTAAATTAGGACACAAATAGATATAAATAATAATGAAAATTAACAAAATTTAAAATTTAAAGCTATATTTAGTCATAGCTAAACATAAATCCCATCTGCACAAGCAGTTTATCCACAAAAGCCAAATGTTTAATTCTGTTAGTGAATAGACACAAATATTTAATAAGATTGCTGGGCATATAATTCAATCAGAGCTGTCCCCAAATCAGTTTTAACTCGGCAATTCCATCTCAATCAAATTAAGAAACTGGCGGCATATCAACTATCTGTCTGCTGAACCGTATCGTGATTGAGATTTTGCAGTGCATTTAGAGCGAATGTGTGTCGACCTTGACTATTACCATTATCCAGTCTATCTATCAAGACAGCGACGTTGTCAAAAGTCAAAAGTTCAGTCTACAATTTGAACACGACATTTGTCAGCACACGAATCGGGGTCGGATTCGAGGAGCCGGGACACGGCAGAGTGGAGACGGAGACTGACAGGCACTGAGATAAAGACAGAAACAGAACGCAATGGCGACATATCAACTGAACCCTAAATCAAGTTGTAAAGAGGCTGGGCAATGTGTTCAGTGCCTGGCAGCAGCTGTTGATGAAATTCTAGCGACAATAATACCAACAACAACAGAAAAAAAAAGAAAAAAAAAACACGAAAGCAAACAATTCCGACAGCAACAACAAAAAAATATGCAGCTACAAAATAAAAAAGGTACAAACCAAAATGAAGATGGGCAGCTGCGAGGCATATGTTTGTATGTAGTATGTAGAAGTGTGCAGACAAATCCATGTATATTCTACATACACATGGTCCCATTTACACACACACGCACACATTCAGCTATAAAAGTGACAAATGTTAAACGAAATGTAAAGAAAAACTGACAACAGGAAGACGCGACATAATGAAGCATAAAAAGCACATTTTTCAAGACGACTGCAAATACATACGGAAAAAATGGCAAAAACAAAAACAAAAACAAAAAAAAACGACATCGACAACGACAAGTAATGGAAACTGAAAGCTATTTTCAAAATATGGCGAAGCTTAAATACACTTGGAAATCGAATGATAGAAATCTGAGAAATCTGATAAACACTCAGTAGTATTTGGATTTGTACGAATGAATCCGATTTTCAGAAATGATTAGTGTTAACAAATTTTCATTACGAGCTGCTTTTAAATAATGTTTAAGTCAATAGGAATCACATAAATCATTATTAGAACATTCCACTGAAACTACTATTTGAAGAAACTTGAGAGTTTGTCTATAACTCTGAAAGAGTATTATATTTCATTTTGTATTAATATCTGAACATTCAAAATATCTCGCAAATTTTCGATAGGCACACTCAGAAAAGTATCGCCTAAGCTTCCGTATCGTCGAAATTACGAATAATAATTTCGAAAACTAAATGTTGTATCTCTCTAAAAATCTGAATTTTTCTTTACTAATTCAAGTGTACATATCTCAAGTTAGAAAAATGCGATAATTTCATTAGATATATTGTTACTTATTTTACTATTAAACATTATTATTTTAAGAATTGACATATATAATCATTTTAGAAAATTCTATTTATTCAATTAATTGAATTTAAGAAATCTCGTGATTTTACGGCTAAAGGTGATTTTCTAAAATTTATGGCGATTTGTTTTCTGAGTCCAGACACGTTATTTACATTTTATACTTATGAAACACGAATAATTTAAGTAGATTTTCTTGTACTTAATCTGATTTTATTTCTAATGCTATAACAGTTTTCTTTGGGCTTAGGAAGTGTGTAATATCATCACATTAATTTTTTTCTCCTTTTCTTTTTCAACTCATTGGATTCATTTTTAGTCTATCCCTTTTATATTTTTTGCCTGATGGGGTTTTTTTTATATTTCCCCAAACCAATAAATGTTGGACCAATTCCGGAATTAATTACCCCTAAGACATTTCCTATATATATTTCTTAATTTTGGCTGCAAAATGATAGATTCCACATTTTATATTTATTTATTGTATTTCTGTGCCCACTGATATTAGTTGACATTGAGTAAATAAATAAATAAAATTGAATTTAGCTCAGTTCTTAAAATATGTTTTTTTTACTCACCCTTTTAAGTTTTGCTTTAATTCTTTGAATTGTTGCCACAATATTTCAAAGTCACTTTGCTTTATTTATTAAATAAACTTCACTTAATGAAATGATGGCAAAGCCTTTTAGTAGCCACAATAGAACATTTTTCAGAAAGTGCAGAAGGCAAACTTGGGTTTCCTTTTTCTCTCTTTTCCAATTTCTGCGAGGGCAAAACCAAAAATCATAGCATACCTTCCGGCGAAGACTAACAACGAGCCGATATACATATATATCAAATAATATATATATATCTAAAAATATATACATATATATATATATATATATATATATATATATATATCTGTATGTTTTTCTTGGCGTAGTTACTGTGGTTTTGAGCTCATCTTCGCATATTCGAAATACATTTTCACGCTTGTAATCAATGCGACGCTGCCTGCCTCCCCCATTTGACGTCTTATGCAAATTGTTGCCCCCGGCTTGGCCCCCTGCCACGCCTCGTAATTGCTAAAAATTTGTGTTAAAACCAAAAGAAAATAATAGGAACAGGAATAAGAATAAGAAAACGACAGACGGCAAACCGAATTTAATTTGTTTTCGCTCGTTTTGTGCGCGCAACTTTTCGTTTTTCGTGTTTTTTGTTCAGATGTTGAATTTCCTTTACAATTTTTTTCTTCGTATTTTCTTTGCTTTTTGTTGTTTTTGTTTTTGTTTTTATTGTTGTTGTCTAGCTTGTAATATTTATTATCGAATTGTGTAAAAGCAGCAGCAACAAGAACAAACCGACAGCAGGACCACATGCCAACGCAGTGAGAGCAATTTCAGAAACTTGACTTCGTCTATTCCTGTGCGATGTCCTGTAGCGAAAGCTTAACAGTGGGCATGCTAAGTTTCCACACAGCTACTGCTGCTCCTTGATTTATCTATACAATGGAGTTCATTGCTTTCCAAAGTCATAAGTTGTTACACATTGAACTTAACCAAAAATGTATATTAAATTGAACGATAAGATAAATATATCTTTTTATTATTTATTTTAAAGTTTTTCTTCCCAATTGTAATTTTACTGCGTAAGTTACAATGTCGCTTAAGCAAATTAATTTTTAATTAAACATTAACTTTACGAAGATGCTTAATACTAATTCTAACTATCTATTATTAGTATATTTTGTATTATATTTGATTGTCTATTAATAATTCAAAACTTTAATTATTCCTAAAGATTGCTTATTCAATCACTTTTGATATATTTAAAGTTTATAGAAAATTTCTTTAGTAATGCCTTGACTTATCATAGATAAAAAATAATAAATAAATTAAATAATATCGAATTGGAAACTTCGAACATGGATGTTTAAAGTGAACTAAACTAAATAGTTATGGGTTAATTCAGCTGTCGTCTTAAACTCATTAATGTAGATTTAATGCTTCAGCTTCCTGTGGGTTATTTGTACTTTATCCCCATTTTCTAGCCAAAAATTGTAGATATGTCCAAGTTGTGCAAGCCGAGCTATATCGGATTTCTTGTCATTTTCTTTGGGACAGGTTCTCCGCATAAGTTGCATTTGTAGTTACCAGTTGTGAGTTCCGCTTTTGCCATTTTAAAATGTTTGCCAACAGTGCCATTGGTATGCACACGCGTGGACCTTGCATAGTTGTGCTCTATCCCCAAGTCGTACACTCGACCTCGTTCTCATGGTGGACTTGGTCCTGGTCGTCGTCCTCATGCTTCATGCTTCCAGCTCCAGTCGCAGTCATCGCTTGTCCTCGACAGGAAGTCTCGCCGGCATATGCCCTGCACGTATTGCCCTTATAAATTGTTGCCAAAATACATATGCGAAATACATACTACACTTCTTAGTGTGCCTGTGCGTGCGTGTGTGTGTATATATGTGTATGGGTGACAGTTGCAATTGTGTTTGTTATTGCAAGTTTTTTGGTATGCACAGGACAATTTTGCTAGCAGTTGAGAACTCAAGCAAACTTTTTGCCTGGCCATGTTAACTGCCAGTCAATACGAATGCGAAACAGATATGGCTTATTTGTGCCGAGTGCTATTCTTGTTGGTTGGTTGTTGGTTGTTGTTGCCAGTGAGTGTGTGCATGTGTGTGTGTGTGGTGGTTGTTGTCATTATTGTTGTTTGAAAAGCCAAGACTTTATGACTTATTCAGATGATGTTGGCTCTCTCCAATTCGGTACACTTCAACTACAGTTCAATTCCGTACTGTTATATTATGTTCTTTTCTCTGCTGACAGTTTCAGTGGCCCTGACTCACGTCATTAATTATATGATGCGTGCGGCGTAGAGCCAATTAAATTTACGCATTTAATGAGAGAAATGCTACTTAAACGACTTCCACACACGAGGGCTGTTCGGAAACTTACGCCTTAAGCTCTTCATCTAGTTTGATGGAGCATCGAATTTAATAGATTGCTTAATCTATTTCTTAAAACTTGAAAATTGTCTGTTTATTGACTTGAGATAGAAGTTTGACTTGCTGACAGATAGAAGTTTGCTGCGTACTAATTCTAACAATTTATTCTCTTTATTCAATGAGGTAATTGACATATTTAAAATATGCTGACACAGTGAAACATATATTTAAGCTTGCAGTTTAAATTAACTTAACAATTGTTGTCTTACTTAATGAATGAAGTGTATTTTTTAATGTAGACAGCTGTGCAGTTCTCTATTTTTCGTATGAAAAATGTACTACACTCGATGATTTAACAACTCGTAAATATTTAAAATGATGACTGCCCCTTATTTAAAATTCCATTTAAGGCTACTTAAGCCCACATGCAAATACATATATATATATATATATATATTTACGTCTACAGATATTTAGGTATCCCTCTAATGTTACACAGGACGCATGGCACATCTTGCAAGTTTAATATATTAATTAGGTTTATAACGGCACACGCATATCATCAATGCGTACTTTGTTCTAGTCGTGCCCCCTTTGCCCGCACCTATCCAGGTATGTGGGTAGGTGTGCCCAAGGGAGCCATTGACACACATTCTATGAAAATTGCCGGAGGCGGTCGTTGGCTGCAACGTATCAGTCAGAATCCTGATAAGTCGACACAAGTTTGTCGACTTAGAGTCGCAGCTTTTTGCTTTTATTTCGACCCGTTTGCGGGTCAAGTGCTTTGCATAATCAGCAGGCAGCGACGACGGCCCATTTAATGCCCAGTTGGAAGCTAAAATCCCCTAAAAACATTTTCACCTAGTGTTTTCATTTTTTTATTTTATTTTTTATTTTTATTTTTAGGTTCTGTGCGTGCCCAGATATTGCCTGAGTCGCTCGCAATTTCCAATTTAATTATACACCTGGACAAAATTTGAATATTCTCACATAGACGAGTAAATAAGTATTTCTACGCACACGCACACACACAAAAATGTTATTCCACATGGCATATACTCGTAAATTAAACGCATTAAGATATTTAAATAATGGTTTTTTGCGCTCTGCTTTATGTGTCACGTGATTAGCTTGAATCATGCCACAAATTCATAAATTTTGCGTAACACCAGCTAAGCTCGCTGCCTCATTTGTGCTGCAGGTCACGAGTGCCATTTCAATTCATAATGAAGTATTTGTGGCAAGCCAAGTGCAGATTTCAGGTTTGAATTCACATGAGAAATTAAATCCAAAACGTGCCAGCACTTGACTCACTCTAATTACAAAGTACTGCTCAGATCGACTAGAGGATATCAGGACAATTTTCTTGTCCTTCAAGATACAAGTATCGATTTCAGTGCTATTTCAAATGGAGCAGCATCTTTCTTTTGTTGTTCAGATTTCAATTCTCTTGAGCAATAATGTCTTCAACGAGATATCTATATCTCTATCTTTCTCTAACTCTTCTTGAAAAACATTTATGTTTATCAGGTTATCCAAAGCAAACTCTCGAATTTTCAACATTCTTTAAATTCATAGCATAATTTAGATGAGGGCAATTTGACTCAGGTCTGCACAGTATGCAAACTTCGCAGTGCCTAAAAAGTCGTTTTTTCTTATTTTTATTACCATAGGCGAAATAAATATTATATTGGTAAGTCAGTATGTTAAAAGAGCGTAATACATATATGCTTTTATTTAGCGAGTATTTCAAAAGTTGAACATTCAGATTTGCATGTTTGCCAAATCCATTACAGACTCTTGTCACTTTCTCCCTCTCTCTCTCTCTCTCTCTCTCTCTAATGAAGTTAAGAAACAAGCAAATCTGAATATTCATATGAGTCAGAAGAAAGTAATCGGTTTGCTGATATAGCTTTTATTTAGCGTATATTTCACAAGTTGAGCATTCAGATTTGCTTGTGTCCCAAGTCCATTACAGACTCTTGTCACTCCTCTCTTTAATGGACTTCTGAAACAATCAAATCTGAATATTCATATGCGTGTGATACACTAGTGCATTAATCTTGCTCGCTTTAAATTTTGTTCTTCTTGTGGCATAAATCACGACTGCCTCTCAGTTCATTGAAGTGTCGTTTATCGTTTTGCTATTTTGGCAACGCCTTTCACTAACCTCTTCGCCATAAATATGCCAATTTGGCGCCGTACCCTCCAACGAGGTGCTATCCCCCTGTCCTCTGTCCCCTGCCACTCGACCATCTGCTGCTGCTACCTACTTGCCCCGTCTGTTGTTAAGCCAGCCAGTCAGTCAGCCAGCGAGTCAGTCAGCCAGTGAGTCAGAGTCAGAGCTGAACAATAAAAATAAAATTTATTACTCAAGTTTATGGCAAAGCAATAAATGTATATTTCACTGAGAGTATCCTTTAACAGTATCTGTTTCTGTTTCTCTTTTAGTACACGTGTGTGTGTGTGTGTGTGTGTGTGTGTATGAATATGTTGAGTATTTCATCCATCTATAAATATGCACCCATTCGCACCTAGGCGGGCGTTCAGGCCACATGTGGTGCTGCTCTCCTCACAGTTGCCTGCTGTTAAAATGATTATGTTGTTGCCCGTGAGTCAGTCAACCCCACCAGCCAACCACCTCGCACCATCCGCACACACACACACTCACACACACATGGCAGCAAACAACCCTTGATTCAAATCCCATAAAGTTGTCCGACTTGTTGTTGCTGTGATAGTTGCCGTTTATATGGCTGGCAATTGCCGCATCATTAATCTTACTCACGGAAACGGCGCTTAGGTCAAAGTTTTGAGTTTAGGTAATTTATCTTCCAGTTTTGCCGCAATTATGTGCCGAAACGGTAAAAACCTAAAGCGAAACTGTGCAACTGCCTCGAAACCACAAAGCACCACACCTGAAGCCTTAGCCTAGGCAAATGTTGATAGCCACCGCGCACACACACACACGCCCACATCGAGGTGGGGGGAGTGGTGACGAGGGAGAAAGAGTTCTCCGCCGGGTCCTCGAAAGTCCTTTGGTCGCGTCTCGAGTCCCCGCTCTAATAATTCTTTGCCTTAATAATTGAGCAGCAATTTCGCACCCGCGGCACTAAAATTAAATTGAACTGTTTACAAACACATGAATTGCTTATGAGCGACAGCCAAAGCGACAAACTATGCACCACATAGAGAAGCGGAGGTGGTGTTGGTGCGGGGGCGGGGGGTAAGCCTTTCAAGCTGTGTCGTGTCGCGCGCGAGGCGTGGCCGGACGTGTGAGCGTGTGCCGGTGTGTGTCTGTATGTGTAATGCTTATCAAGCAAATGACAGTGCACAACTGAAGTTGAGTACGCCAAACAGATGATGACCAAGCAACCCGATCGCACAGTGGTGCCAGAGCGTTGCTAAATATTTAGCTATAATTCTGCATCAATAGCATCTTTTACTCTATTGCACATTTAGTATTATTACTCATATACATACTTGTAAAGCTCTGCTCACATAAAGTATGAAATATTTTACTAATACATTTAATATTTAAAATCTATACATAGTTAATATTATCTATTTAAGTTTTAATAAACCGATTATGCTTGTAGCCTCAATCTTGCTGCTTAAGAAATAATAATATAATATCATCTGGTATTTTCACGATTTCTAACTCAATTTCAACATGCAATTGTATAAAATCTGGTTGCGCCAAAATATAAAATATTAAATAACTACACTGATATATTAACACACTTATATATTTGGCTGATGCCACCACAAGCTATATATATATATGGTATTAGTTCACTTAGACAATAAAGTCGAGCCTGATTACAGTTAAATAGTTAAAATTGTATTAATAAGCTTAAGCGACATATTTGATCTTATGCAAAATCTATGAAAAATATCTCTAAATATTTTTGTTGTTGTATTGCACTTTCTCGTTAATTTTAGTGTGTTTTTTTCCACCCAGTTTCAGTGTGCATTGTGGTTGGCCGCACAATTAATTTCGTAAACAAAACGCAATGGCAGAGAGCCAAGAGCTGAGCATTGAATTATTCAAATCGTCTATAATTACAGCTGGCAATTGCGCGCCTGACGCGTTGCCTGACGCATTTATCAATTAAATGCGAATGCGGCAAATACAGCAATTGAAACAGCAGCGATAGCAACAACAATTTTGCCACTAGGCAGTGGCAATTAATTTAATAAAAGTTTGTCATAAATAAAGGCAGCAACTTGACAATTATTAATACGAATTACATACAAGTTGTGCGACCAAAATTATGACCCCGGGCCACCAGGGCCAAAGGCAATGAGCGAGCCCCTGAAAAACAGAAAAAAAACAAGCAAACAAAAAATTATAAAGGATTTGCAGGCGGGCACAAGCTGGACTGGCGTACAAAACGATATATGAGCCTTTAATTTATGCGTTGACTTATGGACACACACACACATTCACGCACGTGTATGTGTGTGTGTGTGTGTGTGTGTGTGTGGTGTGTCCTGCGGGTTTATGAAATACCAAGCGGCTGCTTTTTTGAACTGTTTAATCTCAATTACCAGTGCGAAATATGCAATAAATCTGTTATTGTTTATTGTTTTTGTTGTTATTGTTGCCGTTGCTGTTGCTGTTGGTGTTGTGGTTGTTGTTGCTGTTGTTGTGCTTACTGTCAGCCGTTTTGGGTTCAAGTGCCTGGCGCAGTTGTTTCAAATGGCGCCTCTCGACTCCATTTTTTGTTTCCTCCTTTTTTTATGATTGTTTTCGTGTATTGCGCAATAAAAACAAAAATAATGGCAGCAGTTGAAAAAATAAAAATAAAACACAAAAATATATGTGTACTTACAACAGAATGTGGCAGGAGGTAACATACGCAATTTGTGCTGCGTTTGGGGCATTGTTGTCCACCTACAGTGCAACATTAACGTTTTGGCTTTGTGTATGTTTCTGATTTTTTTTTTTATTTATATTTTTTTATTTGTATTTTGTTAGGGTAAGTTAAAGCCCTTAAGCACATAATTTCAATTGCTGTACATAACACAAAGGGATTAACTTTGATTTTGACATATGATTTGTCGGTTGGCTCTCTGCTGTCTGTGTGTAAATGTGTGTGTGTGTGTGTGTGTGTGTGTATTTGGCTATAAAAACAAGTTCATGCTAGGGCTCTGGATTCGAATGTGGGCTTAATGCCTGCCACCGTGTAAATTACCAAAGGAAAGTACATGAAAATACAAAATCCAGCTCGAATTGCTGAGCCTGCACACAGACATTTCGGTATTTTGTAGTCTTGTAGCTTCTGTTAGACAAGCTTAAACCGAAAAACACAGATATCTGTTCGGCTGTGGCTTTAAAGCCAATTGTGACCTCGTTGACTATGTTGAAAGTGTTTTTTTGATTTACTCACTTGAATAGGCAGATGCAATTAGAAGGCAGATTAAATGCATTTTTGGCTTCTATTGCGATTTCTATTGCAATATCCTTGCAAAAATCAAATATATATTTTCGTCTAGGCTGTAAATTGCCCTTTCTTAAGCACTACAAAAAAAAATTAAATGATTACCAGGGCTTTACAATTTAATTATTTAATTACATGCATACTCAGGGAAATTTTTCTTAAAAAAAAACATGTTTAAATTTTTACGGAGGATTGAAAAAAAAATCAAAATAATGGGTTGCATTTCTACTATTTTGAAATACTTTCTATTATTAAGAAATATATTATATTATTTAGAAATATATTTCTGCAAAATAAAAAAGAAATTTGTATTAGAATATTTAGGATTGATTTTTAAAAGCAAGAAAAACGTGACTGGAATTTATTAAAAAAAAAAATTTAAAAAAACAGAAAAACTGGTGATTTTTAAATTTCAGGTCTATTTATTGTGTATAATTGAATTGAGTGATTGAAAAGTATTATTTAATGTACATCATTTAATAATTATTGCTTATCCGCATTGCACATACATATATAAAGTCAATTTTGTATGCATTATAATAATATGAGAGTAAGCGAGTACTTTACCGTAGTCGTGTCAAAATATTAAACATTAATTGAATTTATTTTCCCTGCCGTAAATCAGAAGTGCTAATAATTAATGCAACTGTAAATTGTAGAGGCGACAAATTCACATTTAAACGCGTTTGTCATGCAATAATTTGACGTGGTTGACAGGAACTTGGTTAAGTAACTGGTTAATTTCACATTTTTGAATGCTCTTAAATTGCTGTTGGCAAACAAAAAAGACCTTAAAATCACAGCCATCTTCCAGTTGCTTTCAGCACACTTTGATGAACTGCCTGGGTATACAGTTGCTATTTGCTATTTGTGAAAAAGCACGCCCGAGTAAAACAAACTAAAAACAAAAAACAAAACAATTTCCATGAACTTTGAACCGCTCCTAATTGACTTTGAAGTGCTTTTACGACGATTAACTCGAATGTATCTCACAGATACACGATGCCACGCCGCTGCTTACTCCTACGTGCCTGCAGGCACGCCCGCCCACCTGTCTGTCTGCCAACGGCGTTAAATACAGACACACACATACATATACAAATACTTTTTTAAGTTCATTTAAGGTTCTGAGTCGCCTTTGAGCGCCGGCTTTAAAATGTATTCGCCGCGCAGAAGCTGTGCGCTGCCTTCGTGCAGCAGTCAACAGATTATGCGGCGAAATTTAAAACCGGCATGCTATTAAAGACTAATACATATACACACACACACACACACACACACACACACACATATATATGTATGTACACACACACACACATGCATATTAAAACTTGTACAAGCAACTTACATATGTTATTATCGCACAAGCTCGCAAATTTTCACCAGAGCTGCACAACGGCTCCCAAATGTATGGTACGCTTTTCCAGCATTTTTCTTGCTGCGCTGCGCTCTGCTACACTATGCTGCGCTGAGCTGCGTCGCTGCCTCCAATGGACGCTTATCCTTAAATACATTTATTCTAGTGGCTGCTGGTAGGACTCGTTGGCCGGGGCCTGGCTGATGCTTGTTTTGCAGCTCGTTGACATTTGATGTCACTGTGTCCCCGGCATAAAAAATTAAAAGTATAAAAATGATGCAAACCCCATGCCATGTCGGCCAACTTGGTCGACCAGTGACTGAGCGGGCCAAATCGCTGGCATTATATGCGTAATAAAAACTTGCGGTCGGCCTCCTGCTTCCAGTTGACCTTTTCATGGCACTCTCAAGTTGCCCAAGAGAAAGGACAGTTTATTGTGCAGTTTGCGCTTTGCCAGCTACTTGTTATACTCTCCACACAATTAGGTGTTCCTCTTGAGGCATCTGCTTTAGTAATTAGAGTTGAAGGCTACTGAAGAGAGCAAATCAGACGCAGAGTCTAGAAAAAATCTAAATTTATTAGTATATGTCTCCACAGATAGTTTACATTTTTTACTCAAATATTTTTAGGAGAGTCAATTAATTAAAGAATTTCAATTCATCCTCCTTTAATAATATTCAGAGTTTTAATTGCTGTGTTAAGTAGTACTTCAAATTTAATTTAAATTTTATTTGTATGCTTACAAATGTATATAAATTATTTATAATATTATTATTAAAATCTCAAAATAAATTGGTATTCGTTTTAAGCAGAAAAAAACGAATAATTACACAAGTTCTATTAAATTTAACTTTTCTATCACTATTTTACAAAGTATACTTTTTCTTAATTAGCTAATGACAAAAAAATGTTTTAATGTTCAAAAGAATTCTCATATCAAGTGCATACAATAATCGACTAAATGGAAACACATTTTTTCATTTTATGCTTTTAAAGTTGCCATTCAGAGCTCAGATGGGGGTGGAGTCAGTTGGCACCCGCATTGGGGCAACTGGCGGTCTGTGCGTGACAGACGCTTGCTCGCTTGTCACTCGCCGCTTGTTCACTTTCTTTGTTTCTCTCTCTCGCTCTGGCTCTCCGTCTCCGTCTCCGTCTTTCTCTTGCTCTGCTGTACCTGCTGGCTATGGGTATAAGGTCTGACTGACCGACTGACTGACTGTCTGTTTGTCTGTTTGTCCATTTGACTGTCAGCCAACAAGTTAGTCATTTGTTGTATCAAAAATAAAACGCAAATAAAAAACTTTTACGACATATTTATCTTTTCTGGCGGAACTCTCGACCGTTCTTCCAGCCCTGCACTGACTGACTGACTTTGTGCGTTTGTGTATGTGTGTGTGTGTGTGTGTGTGTGTGTTTGAGCAGAAATAAATTTGAAGGTGCATAAATGTTGATAAGACAATAAGGCAAGAAGAAGAGACACCTACACACGCACACAGAAGCCCAGCCACCCAGTGAACTGTGTGATGTATCATTTGGTTTTACATGGTCAGCCCAAATGTTGCAAGAGGCAGATTCGATTTGTCACCATCAACATAATGAAAAACAATCAGCAAAAGTGCCAGACGGCAATTGAAGATTGATATTGATTTTGCTGAGCAAAGCTAAATATCATTTGACCAGACACATGAGCTGATGATTAACTAAAAAGCATCAAAACCATAAATAATAAAATAAAATAATGACTTTTATTGAATACACCCAAGCATCTAAGCTGACAATTAATAAATCACTTTGTGATCAAATTAATGCAAATCAATTATAATTTTCAAAGAAACCAAGTAATGGAAAATAAACAAATATTTGCATTGAAATTTATTACCAAAATAATTGGCTGAAATATTATTCAAATAAAGATGAGGTAAATAAATAAATTTCTTTGCTTGGAATTCCAGCTCAAATTATGTTAGCTATTATTTAATGTATATGACTTGACTTGAAATAAATATTGGCAGAGAAATAAGCCCAAGCACAAATAAAACATTTGACTGAAAATATAATTCAGCAGATTTTTCAGCAATTTGTTTGTCAATAAAATGACAGATAAAGGATAAATTACGCACAATGTCAGATGTCATTTTATTGTGCCTAAGTGCTTTTTCTGGTCTCATTCAAAAGAATTTCTCTCTCTCTCTCTCTCTCTCACTTTCTCTCTCTCTCTCCTGTTTCCCTCTCTTTTTATTAACCGGATTAGCATTGAATGTCAGTTAGTTTTGTTGTTAACTTAGACTCTTGAGTGACCCTTGGAGCAAGCAACGGAAGTTTTGCAGGTCCTTTACCATCATTAGTTTACATACTTAGGCTACTTGGCCCGCATTCATCTCTTGTGAACATTGGCTCAAGGTTGCCTTGGCTGGCGTCGTTCCAAATAGCTGGGCGCAAAATAGTGAGTTCGATGATAGTGACTGCTTCTCAGTTGCTTCCACTTTTCTCGGCACTGTACTCGTTCCTTGGGCAAGACAAAGTGCTCATAATACTCATCTGTGGTTTTTGGAGGAGTTTTCTGTATGCTTTTGTGAATTGCTTGACTTGAATGTGACTTACCAAGTGTTAGTTTCATAATTTCCGTATTGAATCTTTGTTGAGATCGATTTGGTCCGTGGCTGTTTGTATCAAGTTCAGTGGAAGCAGTCTGCACGCATTGCTCATAATACTCATCTGCATGACATGGACTTGGTTGAGAATATATAGAAATATGTTTGTAGCTATTATTTACCAAGCGTTAATGCAAGTTTATTGTCCTTTAATATTTGCAACTCTTTAGCAGTTGGTCGTGGAGCCATTTAAATATAATTTATTTTCAACAAACTTTCAAGCAACTCTTAAACTCTTTGCAAGAATTAATTCTGAAGTGTCAGCTAGTTTGAAAGATCCAGCATACTTGGTTTCTGTCTAAAAATGGAACTTTTATTTTATACTTTCAGTATTTTTAAAATACTGCAGTGTGTCTTAAAACTACAAATGTTAAGAAAACTTTCCAAATTCATTTTAACAGTTAGAGGATCCTTATCTAGTCAAATTTAAAATATTCCAAGACTTTCACTTTGACTTCCTTTCTACTAAAACTCTTTCCATAACTAAATGTAGCAAATATTTTAACTTGAGCTTCAAGGAACCACACATAAGTCCCTTACTAGCACGGAAAACATATATTTGATATATCCATAATTCTAAGCCGACTTAAATAACTTCTGCTTGGTCCGCATGTCACTTCTCCACACCTGCCTATCAGTAGATGGGAATATACATATATGTATATGTATATATATATATATACATTTTTTTGGTTCTAGTTTTATGGGTGCTCGTAATGTGCGCGGAGGTACTCAAACCGTCGAAACCTTAAAGCTCAAAAATCGTGCTAATGGGTCGTACTCGTCATCGTAGTCGTCCTTGTCAGAGTTCTTGTCCTCGTCCTCGTCCTCGTCCTCGTCCTCGTCGTTATCGCTGTCGTCTGGTATGCCAAAGTTTTTATTTGTTATTATATACTTTGGCGTGTCAAATAAACATCACACATCTACGTACATGAAACATGTTTTATACGCTGCCGCTCTGTGAAAGTCCTGTGCCTCAGAGCGACTCAGCTAGTGTGCTTATGTGTGTGTGTGTGTGTGTGTGTGTGTGTGTGTTAGCCTCTACGTGCTGTGGTTGCGCACTTTTTTAAGGTTCGAGGCATGAGAATGTGCGAGCGTGCGAGTCGATGAGTGTGAAAGTCTGAGCTCGTGTGTGACTGTGGCTCATTTGCATGAATTGTCGCAAGCTTTTAGGTGAACTTCACCGTTAGCTCAGCTAAGCTGATTTGAGTTGAGTTGAGTTGAGCTGAAGAGTTGCACATGGGGCGACAATGTCTGCACAGTGGCACTAAAATAAGCGAAAACTTTACAGCTTAAGTACGTACCACAATCAAAATAATTGATAAATGGCTAGTATGTAACACACTTCATTTCCTTCAATAAAGTTATTTAGCCAGACTTATCAAAAAAAATCGACGACATTCTGAAGTTGAGTGAAAATGCAAATATATCCACAGACTCAAAATTGTGGAAGATGCAGCTTGCAGAGTCTGCGTAGAAAATTACGAGACTCCGGAAAATAATCTTGGAAAATGACCGGCAATAAGTAGACTCATAGACTGATTCCATTTTGCATTCTTAACATTTTGCGATTCGCTCATAAAATTTACCACCTGATCTAATTATCTATCTAAGCTTATCGGCTTAAATTCATTAGTTTTTCCGAAATAATTAAAATATATGGCAGCCTATAACCACTTTTCTGTAGTCAACCCAAAAAAAATGAATAAGAAACAAATTTAAAAATGATATCTACTACGATTCTATTTTGCGTTCAACATTAAATTGTAATTAATAAAAAAAAATTTACCTATAATTTCATTTTAAAAGAAGCACAAACCCTTCTTAAAATATAAGCTATTTGTGGCATTGACATTGCCATACTTTTCATAACATCAAACGAAGTCCATCAAATCTTTGCAAAAACACGACGAATTTTTAACATTCACAACATAATTTACGAATCTGGAATATGTGGAAATTTGTGTTTGAAATTTGAGCACAAGCTGCAACTTGTCATCTTTGATGGAGACATTATATCCAAATTGTGGTCAAACTAGCACAAGAAATATTTAATGATTGTAATCAATTATAACGACATTTTGCCACACTGTGCCATTGAGTTGCGTCTTTTAATGGGGGTTTCTTATGCTCAGGGGCGGGAGTACCGTTAATTTTATGTCATTCTATTCATTCTAACGTGCGATTTATGCTAAGCAGCGACAAATAAATAAATGCGTAGACCGAAGGTGTCTAACAGAGCCGTCGTCCTAATGAGCGTCTTTATATGCCATGCCCCATTTATTTCAACGGCTCCAACGCGAGTTATAAACTGTTGTCAGCATTTTAAATATGAACCTTATTCATTTATTTGCATTTATACAGATATTTTTGTATGACGCTGACGATTTTATATATTGCGATCGAGTATTTATTTTCTTTAATGCAGCGTTGCTGCGGGCAACAATTGCGAAACATATTGGAATATTTACATTCATATTTTTTTTTGTTTGGATAATCATTTTGAATGCTTCGACGTTTTTTTAGTATGTGCATTTCCATCTGGTTTATTTGTATGTGCTGCTCAGCCGATTGTGGTTTACTTTGTAGCGAAAACAAAACATAACTATTTGTGCTTTTTATAATATGCTCATAAAGAAATTTCAATTTGAATTTCTTTGATATTGAAATGTACAGTTTAGGAGAGCAGGGGAATATTTTTTTTGGTAACGCTTTTCAACGAATTTCCCATTCAATTTAATTAAAAGGAATACAATTTTGTAACTGAATAAATCCTGTTGGGCAATATAAAAATAAGCTGTTATTGGTAATACTTAAGTTAACCGACATTTTAGAAATGTTAAAGAATGTTAATTTATCGGTAAAAGCTAATTGATTAAAAATAATCGTGAATGCTCTAGTCGAGAGATCCTATCTGGGAGAAGAGAACCCAGAACCCAGCTGCTAAATATATTAAATTAATTAAAGTGCAGCTTTTAATTTTATAGCCAAATTTCTCTTTAAAAACTTTACTCACCGGTTAACAAGTGTTCCACATTTTATGGCACAGCTACTGAAGAGCTTTAAAAGAAATTTAGGACATCGCATGCATTTATTCACAAGGCCGAACAGAAATCAACAGCTTGCCACAAACGAGTGCCTAAAAAATTTTTTATTTTTATTTGTGTATTATGCACGCATTCATAGATATCGGGGCGCTGGAAAACACACACTCACTCATATGTATATATATATATATATATATATATATATATATATATATAAATATATATATATGTGTGTGTGTGAGTGGGTGTGTATTTTATATATTTCGTATGCTGCCTCTTTCTGGCATTGCTTACTTATGGATGCAAACGATGTTCGTTGCTGATTATAATGATAATACGCTTTATGGCATAACTCGGTTGTTTCTTATCCGATATTAAACAAATTTTGCAGCTGATTCGTATTATGTCAATATTTAAGATATATCTTTAAAACATTTCTTTCCATCGAAACGTCGATTTGTATCGATATTTGCGAAACAGGTGACAGTTATCAAACACATATAATAAACTTTTGATGCGTGTTGTATACGAGAACTTATACTGCAAATTTGAAGTATCTGCATTGTGTGGTTTTCGCTAGACCTAGCTAGATAAGCCTGTAGCTCTTTGATCAACACGAACGAATTCCAGAATTTTTTTCGGGTTGAACATTTCTTCTGTACTTGAGACATGTTTACCTACGATACTGTATATCCTTCTGCCTAATTACATCGGAGTTATGCAAATTTAAAAAATATATAAATGTTAATCCAATTATTGTTCAAAATCAGCGAAATCAATAATCTTATCTGTTTAGTCTGGCAGAATTTAGTTGATAAAAAATGCAATTAATTTTACGAGTTGTGCGTTGTCTGCTTAGTGGTTGAGCTAAAATGTAAACGTTAGTTTATCATTTAATCAGTAAAGCCAACTTAAATTATAATATCGTCTTACTAAAATCCAACACTATATTTAACTAATCAGAATTTCTATCTGTCTCCCCGTTTGTCTCTTGCAGAATGCAACTGTACCTAGCGCTGATCTCGTGCCTTGTGTGCACCGCGCACTGCTGGCAATTCGATGGCGGGGGCGCTGGTGCGGCTGCTGTGCGGAGACTGCTGCAGCGCAGTGCTAGAAACACGCCACGAGCATTGGCACGTGGTCCGCCGCCAGGACGAGGATCGGCCGCGCTGCTCGGCAGCCAGCAGCAGGATGTGCTCTACGCCTGTCCCCTGAACTCGATGTGCCAGTGCGCCGGTCTGCCCAACGAGACGTCCACACTGATTGAGATTAATTGCAACGAGGTGGCACTCTACAAGTTTCCAGGTAAGCATCGCAAGCAGCAGCAGATGTTCTCTCACATATGTTTATGGGTTCGTAGCTGTCAATGTGTCACAGCAGAAATTGACTAGCTCTTATTTATGTGGCAAATATTATTGTTGGGCTGAGCTATAAATTGCCACCCACAAATTGGGTGCTGTACAAGCCAGCCAGGCGTAAAAACTCCAGTCGCCAGCTGTCAGTTGCCAATTGCTACTTTGCACTGTTTTCCTCTCTCTCCCTCTCTCTCTCGCTCTCTCTCTCTCTCTCTCTCTTTCCGATTTTGCTCCTTTTGCTGTGTGTGTGCGTGTTATTTCTTTGTCATTTTGTCTGGTTTGCCCGCCTGCAGCGCAATGTAATTTTTTAATGAAGCTTTGGACGGCTTTGTTCTGTTCAGCACTCCAAACAACATGCCGACTGCTGCGCTACCCACAACAAAATTAAATCTTACATTGAAGTTTGCCAATTAGTTGTAAAAATAAAGTTTTTTCGGTTGAGTCCTCAGTCCTCAGTCCCCAGCTTCTGCTGCCACTGTTACTGGCATAAACTTTTTAACGATTGTTGTGGCAAATTCAACGCTAATTTCGTAGTTCTTAAGTAATGAATGGCAAGTTTTGTACTCCATTGTCATTTCGTTACCAATGCGCATTCGTATAACCAAAAATTGTGTCCCCCTCTCTGTGTCTCTCTGTGTATATTTGCTGTCCTATGCCACAAAAATATTCCCATTATCAAAATGCATAAAGTTGCAAAAACCCGAAAAACTGTTGACTGGCAAGCCACACAAACACGCAAACACACACCATACAAATTGACAGCACTCGCTGGCCAGGCAGCCGTCAGACTTGAGGGTTGGGGCCATTGAAAAGTTTTCTTCTCAAACTATAGCCCTGGTTTGCTGCCCTGCTGTTATCCGCATTGCCAATTTATCTGCCACAATGTTCGAAGCATTGCAAAAATGTTCTTGCAATATTTGTTTCCTTTTCCATATTTCTTTATTTTTCTTATAAATTTACATTTATTGAATTTGTATGTGCGGCTTATTATACATAAAATTTCTTACGTTGACTAGCATTGCTTAAAGTTCGAATATTATTTGAACTCAAACGAGCCGGAAAACAAAGTTACGTCCATCTGTTTCAGTTATTATAGGTCGATCTGGAAGCTATGTTCAAAAACTTTTTAATGAATCTCTCATAAATTTACTTGTGTAATTGTTCACTTAAGCTATTTTGGAATTCTTAGAATGTATTATTTCGCGTAATTTCGATGGAACTCTCTCTTTCGCTCGTGCTTAACTGTGGTAAACGTATCTTTATCCACAGGTTCAGCGATTTGCCTTTTTTTGTTTTATTTATTTCCTTATTACTCATCATCTCAGTCTTCATCTCTCTCTGACTTCTCTAACTTTTTACTTTTCTATTTATAAGCCACTAAAGCTTAAAAATGTTGTGTCTGATTGAGCTTTTCCCCAATACTTGCAATAAATGTTTGAATCTAACATGTTTGCTTTAGATGTTAATTTCTCAATTGTCACTAAGGAAATCCTATTAATTAGTGCTCAAATTTTCTTATGGGTAAAATGTATAAATCCTGATTAAGGAAATCCTATCAATTAGTTCTTAAACTTTGTTGTAGGTGAAAATAATAAGATTCCTACCTAAGAAATTGTTTTCTTTTAAATTTCTTTTCGGTAAATAAGGCATTATAAAAAGAAAATGCCTTATATGATTTACACTTTATACAAAATCTAAATTTTCTACGTTTCTCTACTCAATTGCATTTATGCCATGGCAATCTGGCGAAATTATGCTGTCTGGTCCAATGTCCTGGCACTTTATATAGTCGGCGATGCACATTTATAACAATTGCAATATGCTGCCTTTAAAATATATTCAAACAAATGTCTCACTTGAATGTAATTTATGTCTTCAACGTCACTGGTTTTCACTGAAGAAATGCAAAAATCCCAAAAACTTTTGGCAATTAGCAATTCTAATGTGTAAAAAACGAGCTGAGGGGTGGGTTGAAAAACACTTTGCTTGACAGTCTGGCTAATTGCGTGCCACGCCCGCAAAAATGGCCACATGCCCCTGCCCCGATCTGGCAGCATCAGCAGCATCAACAGCAGCTGTATATTGTGCCATTTCTGGACAACGTCATTGGAATGCCTTGCTTCAGGACGCCTGACGCAGACCACACAGCAAACGTTGCATACTTTCAAGCGCACACGCAAAAGCACACAAAAATATGCAGGAGAGCTGCTCGTGAGGGGTGGGGGGGTCGTACAGTGGCAAAGCGGTGCAGGAACAGGGAATTGCATTGACGATGACAACGACTTGAAATTCATTATAAATTCCAAAATGTGTGTGGCCAAAAATATGTGACAGTGGCAGCCAGGCAACCAGGCAACCAGGCAGCCACGCCAGCAAACAGCTTCTGCTGCTGGCCAGGCCAAAATCAAATGTGTGCAAAGCGACCGAAAAATAACAGTTAAGCAAATAATATACAAAATAAAAGAGAGCAAATATTATGTCGAAGTTTTAATACTCTTGCATATGCATGACTATATATACACATATATATATATATATACATATATATGCAGCAGTTGGGAAGCCAGACTAGAGCAAAATGGTTTTTAACTTGAACTTTCATTTTCTCAACCACTTTGTGCCAGTTTGTCGATTTTTTGCTTCAATTTATTGAATACCAATCGGTCAACATTTGATGTATATTTTTCATCAACGAGTGTTTTTTTCTTTTTCTTATTTATTATTCACAATTAATTTACAATTTGTCCAATAAATGGGGAAGAAAAGGTTCATATAACAGTTTCCATTAGTTTTTCGACATTAGGTAGTAGGTTTTTTGAAAGTACATCAAAAATAAAATTAAATATATATGCTAATTTTAGCTATAGATATATATTTAAATATATCCATATGGGGCCTGCATCAAAAATAAAATAGACAATGGCTTAACTTCTGCTACTGATGGCTTTGCTGGAATCTCTTTCAATTCATGTCAAAATTATAATACCCCTGAAAGTGTATTAAAAAAAAAAAAAAACATAAACAATTTGCTGTCCTTTTGTGAGAAACTTAAAGTGAAATTTCTATTGTGCTATGGTTCGTAAATTATATTTAAGCTCAAAATGTGCAATTTAGATTTATATTTAATGTTTCTGGTCATTTTCACGCTTGGCCAGCGCTGCTGATGCGTCCCCAGGGCATCTGCTCCACATGCAACAGCAGCAACAGCAGCAACATCAGCAAGAGTAGCGGCATCAGTAGCAGTAACAACAGCTTCATATTCGATTCGGGCACAATTTTCATGCTGCAACTATTTCTTAACTGAAACAAAATGAACGAACCGAACCGAACCGAACCGTACCAAACTGAAGCGAAGCCAACATCATTCAAGCATGCGAGCAGGGCTGGCAGTTTGCACAGCTGCCGCATGTTTCCTGCTTTTTGGCTGCTGCCGCTGCTGTGGCACAGGACACAAAAGTATATGGATATAAATGAAGCTCACACTTTCTCACATTCTTCGTGCTGGCGTCCGCTGCCTTGCCGCCTGCCTCGATGAATGCCCGACCAAAACAATAACTTTTCAGCTGACGTAATCTTCATCAGCACATACGTTGCGAGGTCAAAGGGCAGGACAACAGGCAATGCTGCATTTGCCCCACCACTGCCTGCCTCCCAACTCAATGGGGCCTACGAGCTTTGTAAAAGCACTCAAATTCAAAGTGTGCAGCTGTTTGCGAAACGATAGCGTTACGATGAAAAATTGCTATTTGCGCCTGCCAGCTGGACAGCTGGAATTGTTGCAGAAATAAGAGACCTATCTCCAAATATATCATTTTACGGTTACCTTTTTATTAATTAGCACGTCTTAAATTGTGAATCATTAGCATCGCTATGGAAATTTGTTGCTTTCCACATGCATGTAATATTATACTTCAACTTCGACTAGAAAAGTGCTCTTAAGCCACAAACGACTCATATTAAAAAATCAACCACAACGAAAACAGCTACAAAACTTTTTTTAAAGCATACTAAAACCAGTTTTATGACCAAATTTCCGTTCAAATGCTACGTTTTAAGATTTAATTAAATTCAATCTCCGAATTATGTTTTTTTTTTGGAAAATAGTGTATGCAGAGAATGCAAACATATTTTTAATGCACATTTGCAATATTTATTTAATTAGGAATTTCCATAACAATCAAGCTGGAAAATGAAAAATATTTTCGATGACAAAGTCCATTTGAAATATTTGCATTTGCACAACTATTTATTATGTGGTGGTCGAACAAAGAATTTTTAACATCAACTATAATTTCCATAGATGCTTTTATTCCAATATTATTATTTCATATACTCTGGGAAAAAAATGACAAAATCCATTTGATTAAAATGCATAAATAATTACATTTCGTGTGTAGACTCATAGGTGAGCAGCACATTTTGCTCAATTCCAGTTGTCACAATGAGCAGCACAACATATTTAAATATTAATATGCAATAGTTTCAGACCACAGCATATCTTTCTAACTGTCCTAACTGTCTTCCGCTCTCACTTTCTTGCTTCCTTGCAGCATGTCCTGGCCACAATACATACATACATACATACTTGGCTATAGCATTCACTGTAGCTTTTGGTATTTTGTTGCTCTTGGTTATTTTTGTTTTTATTTGCTTGCTTTTGGCAAGTTGAACAAACACTTGCCAAGTGACGCAAACGAATGGCAAGGGGTGGGGCTAGTTGGTGGTAGGGGGTGGGGGGGCTTGGACAACGAATGAAATTGGCGACGTTGGCAGCTAAAGTAAATAAATAAATATGCTCACCATTTGTCAGAGAATTGACTTGAGGCCATAAAATACAAGCCAACATACGATGGACACACAACTGTGCCTAACGCTAACTAAACACTGTACCCCCCTCCCCCACATCCAACGTCACCCTCACCCATCCCCTCAGGCATGCTAGCTACAGCTAGAAGTTTATTAACGCCATATGTTGTGTGTTGGTTGTCCACTCATAACAACAGCAACGGCCGCAATAATAACAACAGCAACAGCAGCTCGGATATGCACACAGCTACACCTACACACACACACACACACACACACACACACACACACACACACACACACAAATCGTCTCTCTCCTTGCCAGCTTTGATGCGAGCTGCCGTCGTGCATGGCCAATGCGTTTGGCCACGTTTCTTGCCCGTTGCGCGTGTCAACAGGGCGTATGATTAATATTGTATTAATATGCGATATGTAATTAAGATGTAAGCTGTTTGCGTATATCGTCGTTTAGTGCGCATGCAAAGGTCGATATATGTGTTTGTGTGCGTGTGTGTGTGTGTGTGTGTGTATTGCAAGTTGTATTCAGTCTTTAAGCTGTGGCTTTGAACTTTGGGCAATGTGTATATAAATAAATTATTATCGAATGTGCCATGAATAAATTATTTGTTATTAACTGCATTTACAGAAAACAGCAAACTTAGGCCCGTTTTCGAATGTATTATTCAGTTTTCAATTTCAAACAGTTCGATGCAATTTAGTTTAATACTGAAGTAAAATCTATCTGTCAAACTCACTGATTGCACGCACAATCGAGCGAAGTTTATTAAAAGTTAATTTCCATTACCGATTCGTTGCAATCTTAAAAATAAATCAAACATTTTTCTAAGAGCTAAGCAGCTTAAGATGATATATAAATGGCAAATTGTTAAGCACCAATTATTCAATAAAAACAATACAACTTCGATTTATTCGCCCAAGATATATGAAAAGATCAAAGGAACTTTTCAATAAAATATCGATTCGGCAGACAATCGTTGCCAGTCCACTTATGTACTCTATTTAATTGTTCATTAATTGTTTAAGTGCAGTCAACCGTACGAAATGCTGCTGAAATGTTCATGGCCAAATCAATGACAATCCCCTAAATCTGAACTGGAAATTCGCTTTGGCTTTAGTCTCGTCCATGGAGCACAAGCACACGTACACACAGACATGCACACATGCAAATTGTATTTCCATCAATTGTACAATAGGACAAATAACCAATTTTTTTTAAAATCATTTAATTACTCATAGCGGTTTATTGGAATATAGTTTGTGGGTGAAGCAAATTTAGTTCGTTGCGAACTAAAATTTGCAAGTTTGCCGTATTATTGTAGTAATAACATTTTGTTAAAAATCGATTAACATCGAATTACCATAACAGATAGCTCCCGTAGGAAAAAAAAATTTGGTCGACTGATCAATTCTTTTAGGATAATCATTTTTTCTCGAGATATGTGAACCAAACTTCTACTTTTCACACATTTCCAAACAAATTTGAAAAGGAAAACTTCTGATAAATTAGATTAATATTTATTGCATGGTGTTTAATTACATTATTAACAGTCTGCAAACTTATTATCAACAGCAGACAGCTTGAGCACATTGCTTAGTCTTTCAGACATCAATTATAAGCATTACCAAGAATCATATATTCGATTATAGTCAATATTTGAACAGCTATTAACTCTGCGTGAGTCGCAAATGCTAACATTTTGGGTATATAATATGGGAAAAATATATTTTTCAAATGTACAATGCAAGGTTGAATATGAATGTGTTCAATTGGCCTACGGTGATTTGCCAATGCATGCAATCGCAGCTGAGTGTGCGTGTGTGTGTGCTTGTGTGTGTACGTATTTTGAAAGCTGTCGGGCAAAACTTGCTAAATAAAAAAGACCAAAAAAACACAGAAAAAAAATACAGGTTTGCAACAAACCAAACCAAGCCCAGCCCAACCAAACGAAGCGAAAGCAAGAAAAAAGAGAAATGACAATTCACGTAAAAAATTTTCAATTAAAAGTGAAAAGTGCATTTTCATGTTGCACGTCAGTTTTCTGGCCCGTCTACTGTAACCGCCGCTGGTACTGCTGCTGCTGCTGCTGCTGCTGCTGCTGCTGCTGCTGTTGCAGTCATTCCTCATCTGGCTACCATATCGTCGACACTCAAAAAATATTTTTTGTGTGTATTTGTCTATGTGCGATGAGACTGGTGGCTTTAGGCGTGGCCGCCATGTGCTGTTTGCTTAGGCCATAATTTAAGCTGACAGGCATGACATGGAAATTCCCTTTGGAGGGAGCAATTCGTATAATCAGGCTAAGAACACATGGTCACCAACCGTCTCCATGGACAACCTGCAGCCGCTCCTCTGAGAGAGCCAGACACCAAGATACTGTAAGCACAAGCGAGAGCGGGAGAGAGAGAGAGAGAGAGAGAGAGAGAGAGAGACAGAGAGATAAAGAGGACCTTGTCACTGTTGTTAATTAACACATGCTCAACGAATCGCAAATTAATTGCGGTACTCAGTTCTCCCCGAGGCCCATGTCGCAGTTGAAGGACCCATTAAACTACACGTAATCGTTTGCCCTTCGACCGCCAAATGACTGAACCCCATTGTGAGCTGCGTATGCTCCAAAAACGGCAGCTTGTCGAAATATATGGAACACATAAAAAAAAAAACACATATTTAAAAAAATAATTGATTTAACGGCCATTTCACAGTTGAGTTCAAATATTATTTGCGAAGCATGCAGAATTTTCACAGACCATGCAAATTGTTTATGGCTTCATAGTTTATAAAACTATTATGATGTTCTGTATCCTGAATCCCGGCCATATTCTGGCAAAATTATTTGCGAAGCTTGCTGAATTTTGTGCATACTTTTAGGTATGCATTTTCACAGACCTTGCAAATAATTTTTGTCTTAATTATGACATACTTCCATATGCCGACCATAATCAGGCTAATTTATACAGCGATTCAAATTGATATTAAAGACTTCACTGTAATTGCCATAAAAATAAGCTCTTCCAAAAAATATTGTAAATAATACAAATATATATAATATACTCTGAAGGTAAAGGTCAACTTCCTAGAAATGAAGAAACAAAATTACAAATAAATGATCAGTATTCTTAATAATTGTATTCAAATTGTGCTATCTATAATGGGTCTACCATTTTTTTGTTTTTTATATTTGTTCCGTTATCTTATCTATATCTAACTGAATATTATAAGCATTTTGTGCAGTCTCATTTCGCTCCTCCTCTCCCCATGCATGGCAATCAAGACAAGCGTTCCGCGCGCGCTGTTTGCTTTGGCAAAAATGGCAAGGATGTCACTCTTCCAATATATCTAAAGTGCCTTTTTTAAATTGCTTTGGTCGTTGTCCTATTATGGTGGAGCGTTCGGCGTTTGGAAAACGGAAAAAGCGCATAAAAATCAAAGTACTGGCCTCCAGCTTGCCTCGCAATTCTCGTCTCTTTTTCTTGGTTCGTTGTGTGGGCCAATGGCTCGCTGATGACCCATTTGCTTTAACGCGCCTGCTATCAAACTGCCAAAACAAAAGCCATCATCGTTAGCCAGAGCAGCGAGAAGTGAGTGGCGGGGCAGGTTGGGCTGCGGGGGATTGGAGCTGTTCCCTTCGGGTTATGGGAAACGTTTCAAATGCCGTTTAAAATCAATTTGAATGATGAACTGGCGCCCAATACTGGCAGGCAGTGTCACACTGCTACATCGATATATGCATGTACATATACATACATATATGGCACAGACAGACTGCTTTTTCATACACACACTCAATCTCTCATGTGTTTTGTGTTTTGTGTTTTGCTTTTAGAATTCATACACAGCAGCGTGCGCTACATCGAAATGTCCAATACACATCTGCAGAGCGTCGACGATGAAACATTTCAGGGACTGCGTCTGAAGACGTTGAAGCTAATCGACAACGAGCTGCAGGACATATCTGAGCGAAGTTTCAGGTGAGTGAAAGTCAACACCTTCCAATGAATGTCAGATGGATGAACAGCCAGCGAGGGGTGCTAAGTGCCAAGGGGTTGGCACTACGTGTACTGGCATTTGGGATTAGGGTTTCAGCATAAGTGCTGAGCCATGATGATGCACTCTGCTACATAAGCACACGCACACAAAAGACACACACAAAATATATATAAATACCTAACTAAATACATATATATATACATATATATATTTCATATATTCTGATGATGCGACAGTTTTCAGCGGCCTATTTATATGGCCGCTGAGCGGCAGTTTTTCACGGCTTCTGTAATTTTTTTATTTTATTTTTGTTGGTATTTTTGTGTGTTTATGTGTTTGTAGTGCAAGTGCTTTACCCAAACACATACACATAAAAACTACATATATTTTACAACATAAAACTGCAAGTTGTAAAAAAGGCGTAAAATTAAGTTTAACAAACGACTGGCCAAAGCAACAAGGTGCAGGGGATGAAGTGAAGTGGGATTGTGCAGCGTATGCACTGTTTGGGAGTGTTTCATGCGCCACTCAGGCTGAAAATGCTGGCAGGAAATGCAAGCTCATATGGCACACACTCACACACATAAGCACACAAACACTCACACACACACACACACACACACACGGCGGGGCAAAAGAAAAACTTTCAAGCGCTATTTGTTTGAGTGTAAATAATCACAAAAAGAATGAAGTAGATGCAATGCGAACAAAAAATAAATAAAACACTATAACGAAAATATAATGCTCTAGGAAAACAAAGTGCATTTACCGAAAACAATGAAATCGCGATCAACTTATTTTTTAATCCGTGAACAAAAACGTTAATGACATATATGTGTCGTATAAATTGCGGATTTTACTTTGTCATATCTATGTTTTTTCAGTATTTGGATAATGTTAAGAATTATATATAGTTTGAAACAAATTTATTCATAATAACTGTCATATAAATATTTAAATATGAACAAGTAGAAAATATTGCAGCCAGTGCTAAAGGGATTTGTTAATAAATGACATCGTAAAATGCACAGGCCTTTGAAATGATATACATGAAAAAATATTCAAAAAGTATGATTAGTAACGAATGAGAATTCATTGAATAATTACCCTCAAACATTCAAAAAAGATAATACAAAATAAAAATAATAGTTTAAATTGAAAATAAATATATATAAATAATCGCATCAAATCAAACTAATTTAATTGAATCTTACAGTAATCATATAGTACATGTATACATAAACATATTTATGTCAATATTGAATTATATTATATATTAAGTAATCTTAGGGCAATGTTGCCGTTATATTTATGGGAACACAGGCATATAAAAGTAACATAATCTCAATGTTATCAAAGACTATAAACTTATATATATATATATATCTGCAGTTTTCCGTATTATATATTCCATCTTAATAAAAATTATGTACTCAAATAATGCCATTTAATTCTCAACTAGTTGCATATAAATTAAAGTAAAATAGATTTTTGTCCATGTTCGGCTATGCAGCCATGTCGTGGTACACCAACTACAATACCCTTTGAAGAATTATAAACGAGAATCGAGAGGAAAACGGACTCGAAATGTGCATGTAGTGTTGAACAACGTACATACAAGAGCATATTTCGTCAGCTTTTTATGGGCCCACACAATACGCAAAATACATTACACATCACATCAAACATGTGACTGTATGTGAACTGTGACTGTCTCTATCTGCCCCTCGGTCGTTTCTCATTCGCTCTCCATCACTCGACCGCATTTGGCAGTTGTTTGGTTTTTTCGTGCGGCATGAAATGAAACGCGAAAATTTTTTAACGAGCACAAAGAACCAAAAAACCCCCACTGCCCTTACCGACTGCCTGCCTGCCTGCCGGCCAGCATTTCTGCCTGCCCACCGCAAAAACCAGTAAACAGAATCCCAGCTCCGTTGGCTGTTCCTTACATTTGGCAAAGTTAAATGGACGCACGTTAACAGTTTGTACAGTTTTTAAGACCCTTCACACAAAAGTAAGCAGATAACGTGGCAGAGCAGGCAGGGGTGTGGGTGGGGTGTGTGTCTGTAAATAGACACAAACTCGCTCGTCATTAACAGGCCACATCTCAACTTAAATCAAACTAATTAATCTGCACAAACCTGGCAAAAGTGTGGCTAAAAATTACCCGACTTTCTACTTTCCCCCACTGATTATCCAGTCTACCCATCATCTATCACTACCCATCTGTGTGTCTCCGTTAATCTCTTCCTAGCAACGTATGCTAATCAAAAAGTTTGTTTAACAGTTGCAAAACTCAGCCCCAAACTTCAAATGATTATGGGAAAATGCTCATAATAAGCATAGCAAAAAGTTATCGTTAAATATTAAATAAATGTATATACAAGTAAAAATGCTAATATTGTTTGGTCAATTAAATTGTATTTAATATTTAATAGATACAATCGCTTGATTCAGTTGATAATAGGTTTTAATGACAATTTATTATCCGATTTTAATTAAAATTGTCAACGTGTTTAACAACACATTAATGTATATTGTGTGTTGACTGGAATGATCTTCATTTAAAATTGTGGGTTTTATTGCTATCGGAAATCGATATTTATCAATATTTGAGAAACTTGGCAGTTAGCGATAGCATTATATAAACTTGATGTGCGCGGGGTATACGAGAATTTATACTTTAAATTTTGATAACAGACAGAAGGAAGCATCTCCGACCTCATAAGGTATATATACTCGTGATCAGCACCACTAGCCTAGTCGATTTAATCATCTCCATCTATCTCAGAGACTATAAGAGCTAGAGATATCTAATTTGAAATATAAGTTCTTCAACACAGAAACATTTACATCCATACACCTAAGTAATTGTGTCGACCATTCTGATGATACGCTAAATGTTTTTAGGTTCCGTTTTCGATTCTAAATTGCAATCAGTAAATATACAGTTCCACTTCCGATTCCGGTTTGACGTAAAAATGTGTCTCGCCTAATGCTTTAATCTTTTGCTAGGCATGGCTTAAGTCTTTCATATAAGCAATGATATCAACTGCACAGAAGCACAACCCATATACATATTACTCAGATGATTACTAAGTAAATAATTGTTACTCACTCGGCCCTTCGGTTATCGTGCAATTTCTGAGTGATGTTGAAAGAGTGTTTGGCGTTCAGTTGAGTTTCGATCGCGCTGCTCGACAGTCCGAGAATTTAGTTGAGATATGTACGAAATATTTAATAGCAATGGGCGTGCATTGTTTCTTTGCTCATTACTTGCGCTGATAATGCGCATAGCTAAAGCAGCTGATGAATCGCTCTTTCCTCGCGATATGGTCAACTGTATGAGAAAGTGTCAATGCTGGTTTCGGAATGATGACTCCGGGAAGATCTTGGGACCATCGAATTGCATTGGACTCTGTCTGGATTCATTTACAAAGCCCTGCATCGATTATACACGTTGTGTTAATTATAATGTCACCTGTAACTTGAGCTGCTCTGGTGCAGCAATATTTGAGTGCATTTCAAAGGAATATGAATTCGAAACGGCCAATAAGTCGGAGCTAATTAAATGGTTATCCTATGCAGGCTATGCAGGCTTTGCATTGTGTGTCTTGTTGGGTATCGCAGCTGTTGTTTTTCTCACTGTTAAACGAATAAATCATATTAGGAGAGAACAATCATAATGCGCTGATTATAATTAAACATAACTAGAGTTAAAAAGAGTGGAGAGATTCATTACTTTAAGTACACAGAATGCATTTATAATTTGATATCGCAACTAAAATAATGTATGTACTAAGTAAACATAAAAAAATTATTGTAAAGTGTTCTATTATATGCACTAACAAGCGACAAATGCATTTATATAAAATGTTCATTATTAATTTAAAGTGCAATGTTGTAAAATACACACACATGCATACACTCACTCGATTGCGTGTGTGTGTGTATATATGTGTGTGTGGCTTTATTGTAGCGTGTTGTGCTTAAATATTCCCATTACTTTGTTTTATACAGAAATATACAACTAAGAAATACAAATCAATATACGAGGGCTTCCCAACTCAAATACTTATAAATAAATAGTAAACGTAATTATTGTGATCTTTTGATAAATTCAATTCATAACAACTCAACCTTTGAAGATTGCCTTTTATGATTATGTGCATGAATTCAACGTACACAACTTATTATTAGGCTCATAATGTAAATTCTAAAGCGAGGTCAGCTCTATATTATTATATAAGATTAAAGTTCGAATGGAAAATACTTTTATAGTCATACGGTTCATCCTAAAGTAAATCATGTAATTAATATTTAAGTTTACATTATGGAACTTAATTTTAATACAAATTGGCAACAAATAAAGTATATAATATTTATGAGAATAATAAAAATTACAATAATAATAAAAGTTTAATAATAATAAGCAAGTAAAAATATTCAGTTATAAATACAAATTTAAATCACTTTACGTTAAGTTCCCAATTCAGATTAGTTTAAAATGGTCTATTTGAATTTTTTGTTATTGCAATACTGCTTGAACTGCCCTCGGCTTGTGCGCTTGCATATGCATGCTTGAGTACACAGCGAGGCTGCCATATTTACATGGGAGCCTTTTGATGACAAACGCAGTCGTCACTCACGCACACACGCACACACACACAAACACAAATACACGCTGCCTTAAACGAGCGGGCGACCACAAGAAAAACAGCAACGATAACAACAACAACAAAAAGAGCTAAGCAGTGAGCAACCGGCAAACAGCAAATGGCAACCGAAACGCAAACCGAAAACAGAAAACAAACGTTGTCGTAAGTGTGTAGGTGGAGATGAAGAAGCCGACAAGAGCCAAATTGGTGGAGAGAGAGAGAGAGAGAGAGAGAGAGAGAGTGCTAAAGGAGCCACAAAAATTCGGCTTGCGCTTTGCGTTTGATTCTTCGTCGCATGAGCAGCGACAGCAGCAGTCGTTACAACAACAGCCAGTTCGAAAGCAGCGACGCGACGTCGTTTAGAGCAGAGGCTGATGCTTGTTTGCAAAACTTCGTGGTTCTCATAATTGAGGACACACTTCTTCACTCACTCACTCTCTCTCTCTCTCTCTCTCTCTCTTTTGTGCTTTGGAGTGCGTGTATGTGTAACTATTAATGGAGTGCAGCTGGTGCTGAAGGTGATGGTGCGTGGAGTATATATGGCAAGAGGAGAGCGGCGGGCGTCCGCGCAAGGGGATTGGTCACATGGCTTTGTCGTCGGGTTTGTGGTGCGTTAATTAAGTTTAAATATTTGTTTTCTGACTGCGAGTGTGTGTGTGTGTGTTGTATGGGTCAAAAGGCAGGCAGCTACCTCATCCAAATCCATAGTGGCTTACCAATTGGCCGGTTTGGCAATGGACGTGACGAACCCCTGCTTAGCAAGTTTAGCAACAACTTTTTACAATTTAAAAGTATTTAAATATATCATATCAACATTTAAATATAGATTTCCCTACTTGATGCCTGATTCTAATTTCCTCCAAATATCTCTCTCTCCTTTTCTCTCGCTCTCTTTCTCTATTTTATCACAGCACGATGACATACTCCTTGATGACACTGGATATATCGGGGAATAAGATGCAGCAGCTGCCACTTGAGGCACTGCAGAGATTGCACTCGTTGACGCGACTTGTAGCGCAACGGTAAATTAATTTTGAAATAGAAACAGAAAATGTGTGATTTTATTCTTAATTAATACGAATCACATATCATAAGTTCTTAGAAGTTTTAAGTGAATCTTGAAACTAGTTCAAGCTCTGCTTATTATTTAGAAAGTATATTTCTAAAACAGATGTTTTGTCTCTTTCCAAAAACTGGGACTGTGTTTTTCTTAATTTCAGGTTAAATTTTTCTAAAATGTAGAAAAATATGTCTGATTTCTAATTTTTCTAATTCGTGTTTTGTTTTTTAAAAATATTTTTTGGCTTTTTAGCAATCACATAACCAGCCTTGATGGTAACTGGGAGGCGCAACATGATACGTTGCGATCCCTGCATTTATCCGGGAATGATATCACAGAAGTGGCGCCAGGTGGCGCTTTCGACACGTTAACATATAACGGTGATAACAACAACAGTTCACAGCCCAACAGTCTGGCTGCGATTGGTGTACAGAATGGCCTGGATGGGAGCAATGTGCTGCATTCAGCTAATCCCGGATCGGGGGATCGTTTTGAGCAGCTGCAGAAATTGCTGTGGCTCGACTTGTCCAACAATCGGATAACTCATGTGTCGGCCAACTATTTGCCACGCTCACTGGTCACCGTGGATCTGTCCAGCAATCTGTTATCCGTCTTCCCCCACCAGCTGTTCGAGCAGCTGCCAGAGCTCCGGATCGTTAGCCTGCGCGACAATCTCCTGCGCAGCGTCCATGGCAAGGAGAGGGAGAAGGAGCTGCAGTCGCGAACACTGCGCATGCATCTGGAGAAGCTCGATCTGGGCCAGAATTGCATTGAGCAGCTCGAGTCGGATTTCTTTCAGCAAAACTACTCCGATGTGCACATACGTGCACTCAACATGGAACAGAACTACGTGGCCCAGCTGCCGGCGGAGGTGTTCCGGGCAACAGGTATTGTGCATCTTGTGCTGGCATTCAATGCCATCAGTCGTGTGCATCCAGCGGCCTTTGAGGGTCTGACGGATACGCTGGAGTATTTGGATTTGGAACGCAATCATTTGACCACTGTACCGGTGGCCATATCCACACTGCATCGCTTGCGTTACTTATATCTCACCTCCAATCGGATCAATCAGCTCAGCAATTTGCCCAGCCTCACATCGAATCTGAAGGTGCTCAGCCTGAGCGGCAATAATTTCACAATGATTCCCGTTCTGGGACTGAAGAACTACACACAGCTATCGTATCTGAATATGGGCTATAATTCCATTACGGACATACCCGAGGGCATCTTTGCTGTCGATGGTTGGGGCTCCAATTTGCAGACGATTCTCCTGCGGAACAATAAGATTACCCATCTACACCTGGGCTCGTTTGCGGGTCTCGATCAAATCCAGGAGATAAGCCTGAGCTTCAATGATATAACCATACATCATCCGTTGGTTTTTGAGAACATTTCGCATACGTTGAAAATACTGGAGCTCTCCTTTGCCGTCTTTCCAGCTCGAAGTCTGGAATCGTTGGATCCCTTGGATGCGTTGCTGCCGCTGTCCCAGCTTATTTGGCTTGGACTGGATAATAATAATTTGAAGACAATTTCCAATGAGTCGTTCGCCCAAATGCGCGAACTGAGCTACATTAATTTGAGCTTCAATCAGCTCAAATCACTGCCACACGGCCTCTTTTTGCCCGAGGCTCACGGTCATCTCGTGGAGATTGAACTCTCCTACAATGCCCTGGAGCGGCTCGAGTCGCAAACATTTCACAATCTGGGCGATTTGCAGACACTGAATCTGCAATCGAATCAGTTGCGGAGCATTGCCAGACACGCATTTCACAATCTGGAGTTCCTACGCTATATAGATCTATCGCATAATCGTCTGGGTAATATATCGCATGGTGCTTTCACTGTGCTGCCCAATTTGGGTGCACTGGATCTGATGCATAATCAGCTGTGTGCGTTATCCTTGAAGTCCTTTCATTATGTCTCCAATGCGACAACACCGTTGCGCCTCAATCTCAGTCACAATCACATCTCAAGCTTCGACGATGAGCTGAGCAGCTATATGTATATATATCAGCTGGACATCAGTCACAATCATATCTCCAAATCGGATAGCTTCACGAATCTGGCCAACACACTGCGCTTCCTCAATGTCGCACACAACTCCCTGGGTGGTCTGCAGAGTCATGCTTTTGGTGACTTGGAATTCCTGGAGATACTCAATTTGTCGCATAACAATCTCAGCTCGTTGCGCCGGCGCAGCTTCCAGGGCCTCAACAGTCTGCAGGAGCTGGATCTGAGCCACAATCAGCTGGATCAGTTGCAGGTGGAGCAGTTCTCCAATCTGCGCAAGCTGCGAATCCTGCGGATCTGCTCGAATCGCCTGCGTGCTCTGCCCCGCGAGGTTTTCATGAACACGCGCCTGGAGTTCCTCGATATATCCGATAATCAGCTGAGTGTGTGGCCCGTGCCAGCTTTTACGGATATTGGATTCACATTGAGATCCATACAGATGTCGCGGAATAATTTGGAGTATTTGGATGCATCGATGTTTGTCAACTCACAGTTCCTCTACGACATTAGTCTGGCACGGAATCGCATTACCATCTTGCCGGACAATACGTTCAGCTTCCTCAACAATCTGACCAATCTGGATCTCTCCGAGAATCCGTTGGTTACCACCAATTTGCGTGAGGTCTTTGTGCATACGCCACGTGTCCGCAAACTGATCCTTCATCACATGGGTCTCTATGTGCTGCCGACGCTCAAGCTGCCGCTGCTCTCCTATCTGGACGTCAGCGGTAACTATCTGCAGGAGCTGTCACCGCTGGGTGCACTGCGTCATCTGCGACACGTGAACGTCTCCCACAACAAGTTGATCAATGCCAGCTGCGCCGTGGAACACTTACCGAGCTCGGTGCGAGTGCTGGATCTGGCTCACAATCCGTTGCGTCGAATTACGCTGCACGATCTGCTCAGCCTGCGGCATCTATCCGAGCTCAATCTGCTGGACGTGAAGGTGGCCAATCCGCAGGCCTTCTCAAAGTTGCGATCACTGCGCAAACTGCATGCCAGCTCGCATGCAAATCTCGGTGAATTGGTCGCCCGTTTGCCGGGCCTGCAGGAGCTGCGAGTCCATTGTCTGGAGTCCAATATTGGCGGTCAGCTGCTGCAGCGGTTGGTGAACAACACCAAGTTGCAGCTGGTGGAGTTGTATGGCAGCAATGTGCAGACAATCTCACCGGATGCCTTCTCGGGTCTCGCACGCAATCAGCAGCTGCAGATGAAGATCTCGCATACTCGCATCTCCGACTTGCCACCCGGGATATTCTATGCGTTGCGCGAGGTGCCCCACCTATCCATTGATATCTCGCACAATCGCATCAATGCGCTGGCCGCCGACAGCTTCTATCCCAATAAGAGCTATTGGGATGCTGTCGGCACGCGCAGCATTATGGGTGGTCTAATCACTTCGCACAATCCCCTCGAGTGCGAGTGCGGATTGGTCTGGTTTGGGCACTGGCTGCGACGCTGGCTCCGCGAATCCGCACAGATCAAAGTCATCCAGAAGGATGACCTCAAGCGCATGGTGCAGGTGGGTGCCGATTGTTAGATTAGCTGCATGTCTCCTATCGTTTCTTATCTATCTGTCTCCTCATTTAAATATGTATTTTTATTCTCGAATAATTTACCGCACAAAGTTACCCCTATTGTTTGCCGATATGCGCGTAAGCTTTCTATTCTTTCTATTTCTTAAGAATATTAACTGCAGAGAAATATTTGCAAATTTTCACTATAACGATTATTGAAATTCAAAATCAGTTTTCACAATTTATGTGTAAATCTGGACTTACTTTTAAATATTCCCTTAATTAATCACTTTCAGAAATGTTGTTCATTTATTTGCTTAAGCCATTTAGATAAAACGGACCAATAATTATTCGTCATCAATCATGTCTTTCAAGCGCTTTCCTCTATAACTCGTCTTAAAGTTCAATTAATCGGTTCTTAATAACAAATGTTATACGGATTACCCAACAAGCTGCAACTTTCAGTTTGAGTAACGTTTGTATAATTTTGTAAATGTACTGCAATGTATTTAAAAAAGAAAAAACGGCGACAGACTCAGATCAGGTTATCGCCGATCTATTTGCTGAATTCTTTCAATCGGCTTATAGCTCCCATAATCGTCAATTGGTTTTGCCTTATCCTTACCCTGTTGGTGGCTCTAATTGCATTTGTATGCCTTTGATAAAGGCATTGCTTAGTGATCTAAAGATCATTAACCACTAAACCGCATTGAATGTGCTGATATTTTGGGTATCCTTTCAGATCCCAAGCTTCAGCTTGACAAGCATATTTCTTCCTATGATAATCGAGCATTTTGTGTCCTGTTGTCAAAAGAATTTGACGATCGTTAAATTACCAAGACACAATTTATTTCATTTGGGCATGCTATTCTTGAATGTGGCTCTAGTATATGGTGCCCCAATTACAAGGATCATCAGCACAGTATAGAATACGTACAAAAACCATTTCTATTATTAATTGGAATTAGTAATATAATCTTTTGTTAATAAATCTTCATTCTCTTTCTCATCGTAGAATGTGAGATGTATTCTTCTGAGCTGATCAGCCAACTTCATTTTGCAGTTCCGATCAGAAATTCAAGGAATTTGCTAACTCTTTCTCTGCAAACTTGTAGCTCGACAAGAGTGTACGAATAAATATTGGTCTGACTGACATTTTCTACTAACTATCTGTACTTTCGATAGCTTCTCAGCCATATCTTAGCACAACGATTAATAAGTAGCACATTCAGATTTCGTTGAGTACTCGAAACGAGCGAATCGAGTTGTAAATTCGAACTGAATGTAGCTAACATTGTTCAGTTATTATTGTTAATTCTAATCATGTATTTTGTTTCAAGTGGTCCCCGTTGATGCCTAGGCAAATATTCCTCTGCAGTGCCTATAAACCATATGCATATACTTACTCGATATATATATACTTAAATATCTTGCACAAAAAATATATACTTAACACAATGTTTACTTTAATCATTCGGTCGTCAACAGCGTGCGCGTGCCAATACCTGCCATGATCCAACATCGGGTCGCCATCTGCCCATCTTGGAGATATTTCCGGAGGATCTGCTGTGCCAGGCCAGTGCATTGAGCAGTTCCGGACAGCGCATCTTTCTGTTATCGTTTGCGGCGGCATTAACGTTGCCACTCTTCACCATATCCCTTTGATGTTGGCTCTAGTTGTGGCTGCTGGAGCTGGCCAAGTTGTGAGTTGGCTGCAACGAATGTGGCTGCCCGTTGGATAACGATATGTATGATATTGTATATAGAGTTGAAGTTAATATATATGTATGTACTAAACGTAGCCTGAGTTTCGTGGCACACTTGGAATTAGCTAATAAACCCTAACAATAACGAAATCAGCAAATCGGTTTATGTCCACTCGTAAAATATAAGTTTTATATAAATTAAAAATAAATTAGGACTACGAAAACAGCGACAAGTTGTCGCATTTCTTAAGCGCCAAGCGGTCGGGATTTATATTAAATAACTATAAACTATATCAATATAATTTTAATATTTCAACTATTTTGAATGTCAATCGATAGCTACCCTAAACAGTTCCTACTAGACTCATTACTCAAACTTTGACTTTTGGTTCAATAAACTGCTTTCGATGCTATGTTTTATGACTATCTCTGATTTGTTTGTTGTTTGTGTTGTTTACCATTACGATTCGATTCTTTTACCCTTAGCAATTATTTGTTTTATATAATCATTCCTTTGAACACCATCAAAAGACCAGTAGGTAATTTAAGAGCACCCCACTATTACCTAATTGCTTGGCGCTGTGTCTTGGCCAACGTAATTGTACTTAATGCAATTGATTACATAGACACAAAGAAAGATACACACACCCACACACACACGCATATACACAGACACACACACACACACACGCATCAGCGGACATATGATGATTCCTAATAACTGATAAAAGCCATACTCACCCAAACACACACACACGCACACCCACACCCCCAAACACACTCGAACACAACTAGAGCGCAGTTAATACACACTTTTGCATCTATAGAATTAATAGACGGATAAGTTGTTAATAATAGTTTACATGAGGTATAATAATATTATAATATTTTTAAAAGCTGAAAACGATTCTAGATACAAATATGGAATACAATTTAGCAGCGAGGCCAATAAGTACATTATATATAAATAAATTAATATATAAATATATATATATATATATATATATAAATATATATATATATATATAATATATATATATATATATGTATATGGTATAAACGATCAATTGGATAGCAATTATAATGGTTTTTTAATGAACGTAGAAACGCCATATTGCACAATTATCACTAAAAAAACAAAAACAAAAAACGAAAACAACAAAAATAAGAATAAATAAAAAATTATGGACTACTAGAGGGTTTTTCAACTTTTGTGGCAGTCAATTTTTAAAAACACATATATAAGTACATATCAGTTTTGGCGAAAGTTATATAAAAGGTCATAATAAAACATAATGAAAAGCGTAAACATTTACAGAGTGCACACACCCAAAGAGACAACAAGAAAAACACATGAATACCAATTAAATGAAATAAATTATGAAATACGTTTTACATTTTTTTCGACCGTTTTGTGTTATAAAAAGCAACAAAAATGAAATGATTTTATATGTTTGTGTGTTTTTTTTGTTAAAACAATGACAATCGTGATACTAATTGTAGTTGTTTACACGACGATGATGCAAAATGCACAAGTATAATAATAATATTAAATAAATATATAAACTATTCAATGAGAACAAATTAATAAATCAATTATAATATCCGTGAAACCCAAATGCAAATGTTGATTTGGGTTCCACTGCTGCTGGCCATGAAATATCTCCTATTTTATTTTTTATTTAAGCTCTTTTTTTCTTCAAACGAATGCATTTTTGTGAAAAATGTGTGCTATTAAAATATCAGATTGTATATAAACATATATAGAAAGCGAGCGTAATTTAACAAAATATTATGGCATTGCATTATGTGTTTTTTTTTAAGTTTATTTCCCCTTTTTTTCATTTATATTACGCCTAACAGCAATTGCTAAATTAAAGTAGTGAAATTAAAAAAAAATAAAAAACCATATCAAATATAAAATAAATAAAAATGCTAGAAATATTAAAACGGTGTTTTGCGTAATGGAAAACGGCTGCAAAAACATTTAAATTAAAATCCTTTTCGATACTGTAATAGTTGCCCCCAACTCATTGCCCGCCTTTTCCTGCTCTCATCAAAATCAAGTCAGTCTTGAAAATCGTAAACATTTTCGTTTAGTTGAGCGTTTACGTGTTTTAAATAACAAACACAATGCGCTAAACGAAGCAAATGGGTATACCGCACACACACACACACACACACACACACACACACACAGACACATTTTCCCACCTCCATCTGTACATCTGATAAAACACTGGGACTGCGGCAAACCTCAGACATTAGCCCCAGCTAGCTCCTTGGCAGCTGCTTGGGTTCAGGTTGCGACCCTTTTATGCATACATTTTAGTGTTTTGGCCAATGTAACTTGATAATAACGCGGGCAGCCCACAAAGCCAACAGGCAAATAAACTGGCTAAAATTATGTGAGAGACGCGCCGCACGCCAGGTTGTTCAAACACCAGCCCCACACCACCCACCCAGCCCACCTAGCAGCAACCCAAAGAAGTGTAGCGACAGGCAAAAGGCGACCCTTGGCCAGACTGGCGGGCCACAGCCGTAATTGGATTATCGGCACACTGAAGAGCTCTGACGAGTGCTCTACTTGTGCACTAGATGCACTTGGCTCGGCTCTGATAGCCTGGCTAAAATAAAAGTAAAAGTGCGAGATACGTAAGTGCTCCAAACTGAAGGGCGATGTTGAGGGCACTCGCTCCATCTATTCATGTTCGTCTCATCTTAAAGTCCTGCAGCTAAATGTGGATTTGCATTTTAGAGAACTTGCTGGGGCAACCTTTTTGTGGCAACGCCATTTGCTAGACTTCAAAACAACCTTGCTTCGTTGAAAATCAAATAATTTCCAAGCCAGATACAATTTTGGTGTTTGGTGTTCAGATGAAATCTGCAGGTAAATGTTATTTATTTGATTTTAAGAAACGTGTCACTTTTGTTTTTATTGAAATTACTCGTGGTATGTTCTCAAAATGGTAAATACCAAAGTGAGTGTTCAAATAAATATAAAACTGAATTCAAAACAAATTCACGGCCAGTTTTCTGTTTATATTCACAGCAAAAATGTTTGCTGGCAAATTAGTTTCGAAATGTCAAAATTGAAACCAATATTTTAAGTCCCACAGATTGTTGTTTAGTGTTATTGAAATTGTTTTCTTCTTTTTATTTAATTGACAACATAATATCGTCCAAATAAATAAAGATGGTCACAGTTATGGTTATCCTCCTAGATTTTTGTGAACATTTAAATTTTGTCTATTTTGTATATCAAATTTGATGGCAAAAATGTTAAGTTGTGAAAATTTAAGATTTGTCGCCTGTATAAAATAGAGAATGAATAAATAAATGTTTCAAATTAAGCTTAAGAGTTGCCTTTAGTTTCATTTCATATAAAATGTTGTAAAGTATGTTGGAAAACAATGCTTTCCCGTTCAAGTGCATACTTTGAATTCGTTAATTTTTGTATTCTTTTTTCTTCTTATTTTTTGTTTTTTGTAGGATAACTGAAATTCCTTAACATTCTTAGGGCTTTCTTCGTGTAAATGCAGCTTGAAGCTGTTGGAAGTTGCGCATGGATGGTGGTGCTGGGATTGGTGGTGCAAGTTGTATAGTCGTATGTGTTCTCTCTCGTGCCGGAGATTGCATGTCGATGCAACTTAATTGCATTTCAGACAGCGCTGCCAAACGAGCCGTGTGCCGCTGCCGTTTGCTGTTTGGCCGTGTTGAGCGGAAGGAAACTACGCTAAATACAAGCTGTCGGTACAATAGGGGAAAAGGCGGAAGTGGAAGTATGGAGTATGGACTGGAGTTACTGTAGCCAGCTGCTGGCTTAAGTAACGCCATTGTTTAGCGAACAGCTCAAGGCTCAAGGCTCAACCGAAAGCGAAAGCGACAACGAAAACAAAGCAATATGCTCTTGGACTATGATGGCTCCCTTTGCTGTGTTGTGTAAAATGGTGCAGCTTAATAGCCACCAAGGAGCTGCAGTCGAGTCGCAGTCGAAGAAGACGGAGCACTAACCGAAAACTAAACGCTATGTTTACGTGCACCTGCCACGCAGACAGACACACATGACAGTGGGTGGTGGTTGGGTCGGTTGGTCGGCTTCCAGCGGCTTGCAATGGCTGTCACAGCTACGGCCCAGATCCAAATCCGCCCAATTTGCGCAGCACTCGCCACCATTCACCGCCACTCACCATTACTAATGCAGATGCCAACTATCAGCAGTGGCAACAACAACGATAGGGTCTAGGTGTGTGGCTGTAATGGCAAAAACCGCCGACAAATCTGCTGCATTGCTACTGCCCAGGATTGGACTTTGGGGGCTACGACTGGAGACTGGAGCCACGGCAAGGGATGGCAGGGAGGAGCGGCACAGCTGAACGGATGAGAGCCCATTGAGCCGGCGGGCAAACTAACTGAGTGCTTATTTTAACGAAGTTGCAACAACTTTTGCAATACAAACAGTAATGCCAGGCAGATTCACACTCGGCACAACAGACACACACACACACACATACACAGGCACACACCACACACACACATCAACACAAATTGTAAAATAGCAGTGCTCCAGAAAGTATGCAACAGTCTGTGAAGGTGTTGAGACAACAACGAACTTGAAATGCTCTTAAATGCCAAAAATTTTGATATGTTTCCTAATTTTCGGAATTTACATTTTAATCACTTTCGGAATATTATTTGAACAGCTTAGATTGATCGACAGGTAGATAGATAAACCTAATAAAAAGATATATTTTAAAATAGTGTGTAAGTAATATATATATGTAGCTGATATAGGAGTAGAGTGGAAGACGATCACATTAAGCCAAGACAATATAGGCTTTACAGATAATGAATACCTATGTATATAGTTACTTTCAACTTTATACTATCGAAATGCAGACAAACTTGAGATTTCTTTATTATTTTTTGTGAAGAAGACGAGCAGACTTGAAGAGAAACAGACTATTAAAACAAATTTGTTATGCCATTTTCATATCTCAAACAGATCTTTTCCAAAACTATTATTGCAAAATGAAATAAATAAAAATAAACTCCTAATAAACTATTAATATAAATTGTTAAAAAATTGTCACTCTACATCTATCTATCACTATCTCAAGCATCACGAACCTGGCGAGAAAATGATATTGTTTAAGACTAATCAAATCATATCGCTGAGATCGCAGTGTGTATGAAGCTGCTGTGCAACTACAGCTTGAAGTGGTAGAAAGTACAGAGGGGACGTGAAGGGAAGATGGGGAATGGTTAAAGCTTGGGGTCTGTGCACCACTAGAAACTTTACGACATGCAAAAATTGTGAGCAGAGAGCGGATATAATTGTCGGTCTTCTCGTAACTTTGCCGTGGGGAGTAGATTAGTTGATTTGTACGTACACACACACACACACACACACACGCAAACACACACACACACACACACACACACACACACATACACACACACTCGCTACTACACAAACAAATACACACTATATTTGAATGGTTCTCGTATATAACAAACCAACGTTGGCGGCGTCGAGTAAAACGAATCCTCTTAACCAAATGATATGCGCTGAACAATTGTTCACTGCTGCAGTTTGCATTTGTATCTGTGTTTGCCGAAGGGAGAGACATACAGGGAGTGTGTGTGTGTCTGAGTGTGTGTGTCTGAGTGTGTGTGTGAATGTGTGTTTGGCCAAATGTGTAATGTGGGGCAGTAAGCAATAGTTTTTTGTTGCTGCTGCTGCGCTGGGCATTTACTAACTTTTCTACCACATCGCAATTTAATTTTATAGTCGAAAACACACAGCGGCCGCCTCTGTGGCTCAGCGGTTTCTACTACAGCTCTGTTGTGGCTCAGTTCATACAAAAAAAAAAATAAATCCACAATAAATAAAAGTTGAGCGTTTGCCGAGCTTAGCAATTGAAGTTATCAGTTATTCCCCACCTCATTTACCCTGGACTGCCATCAGCTCTGATTTATGGACAATGCAGGGACTAAGCAAATCAAAAACTAAATCATAAGCGATTAGCTGACCGGTCGACTACACTGATTAAAACAAATAGACAAGCCACTCATCGTTGCTCATCCCTTCTAGCTGCCTCCCATTCTTCTGACAAGCGTCTGCATCCCCTGAGGGGCCCAGCTCAAATCAGTTGCCAAGCGCATACATGACTGAGCAATGCAGATGAACAGCTCAAGAGGAGATCTGTATATATATACATGTGTGTGTGTGTGTGTGGGTGGGTGAGTGGTTTGGTTGGTGGTGCGCTGCTCTGTGCAGTAATTTGATTTTTTAAGCTTGAGCGAGAAACGTTGCAATTAATTTAGCAAAATGCTGAGGGCTCATATGCTGGTAAATGATTAGATCATGAAAAGTCAATTGAAATTGCACAAACTTGCTCGAGTGCATCCGAATGACCTGTGATTTGACTGATGGTAACTGAAATTGGGTTTCGATATCGCTACTAGCACTATTGGCTAATCGAATTGCCACATTGGTTTCTGGTAGTGGATACAATTCGAATCTTAATTTAACGATATACTCGGATATACAAATCAATATCCAATCGGAAACAAAATGTTGATATCCTCGGATAGAAAAATCAATATTAAATCGGAAATAAATTGTTGACTCCCAAAAAATGAATGCCATGCTAAGTGGCAACATCATTTCAAGCGAAATCTGTAGAATGATGCTTTTATTAAATGTCTTAGAAGTCCTTTGTGAAAGAGGTTCTTTCAATACATACCTTAAATTAAAAAAATTATATATATATATTTTATTCAAGTACACCAATAATTATATTTATTTCATATTAAAAACTACAATAAGAAAAATAATACTGAGGAGACATCATCAGAGCAGTTTTCAGCTGGATGAGAAGCGACCTCCATCCCACCAAACCCACTTGAGTGACATTTTGCTCGACTGTACATACTCTATACATTAATATACTATAATATCTATACGTTATCGCAGCGCGATGTAAGTTTATGTTGCTACCTGACACAGGCACAAATGTGATTTAGGAGTAGGAAATCATCGGCAGATGCAGAGTTGCCATAGGGCCGCCTGTATATATTACATTGCTAGCTCGAATTCGCAAACTAATCAAGTGCAGTGCCCAGATATGGCAGAAACATATCACAGCGGAGCAGTGAGCACGCTCTACAGCTTCAGACTTGTACCTGACATCCACCTCCACCTTCACAGCCACCCACTCTATATGCTAACGTTGCGGCTATTTCAATTTCGGAGCGCTTTCCAGGCATAGGTTTGTGCAGTACTAGCAGCAAACAGCAATAAACCGAACCCAACTACGAATGTGAATGCGAGTCCTCTGCTTTGTATCAATACTACACCCTTCTCTCCTGGACACGCCCATCAAATGACCAACCAGCTCGTTGCTCATTGAAATGGAATCTAATCGGCTTTTGATTTTACAAGTCCTTTTCACGAAGTTTGCCGGTGGCTGGCGTTTTGCTCGATGTGTGTATTAAGAAATATATACATGCATGCACATACATATATGTAGATATACATATAGATATACATATGGGTGCTCGCGGTGGGCTGGCAACAGCCCCCCAGTTGCCAGAGTGTCTGGCGCAGCTCGTTGCCATTTTGCACTCGGCATAAGTATGCAATATCCGTTTCCGTTCGTTACGTTTGTTACAGGCTCGAACTTGACTCCGAACAGTGATGCTTCGCTGCAGGTGCCTAAAAGGGGTGAGAGTGCTGCAAGGACTCAAGGACTTCAGTGCTAGCCGTTTTTGAGTAGCAGGTGCCAACGAGTAGTCGCTTCTTGTAATAAGTTGACAGTACAGCAAATACACAGATTGTGAGGGTTGTACCAAGAGTTTGTGGATAACAAGTCTCTTTTTAAGTCTCTTTTTAATTTGTACTTATTAAAGTTCTGCTGCATGATATCTTATCATTAAAATTACCATTAAATAGTATACTTAAGCCAAAATCATAATTAAATTATAAACAGAAGTCACCAAATTGTAAACATTAATATACATTTATTTATTTTTGTTCCTTTGGAAATATCTGAACTTAAGGGATGTATTTTCTTGCTAAGCTTAAGTTCTCTTTTCAATCATTCAATAATAATTTGTAATACAATTATTTTTTTCTGCAATTTGCAATTATGTAATTAATTATGCAAATACGTAATTAAAAATATTTGTACAAAATTTCTAAAGAGAATTTTAGTAAATGATTTTTGGTCTTTGAAATTTAGTAACTTTTGCTGCTATTTCACTACTACTGTAGTGTATCAGGTAAAATTGTAATGCTTTTCGTTTATACATAATAATCTTAAAATCGCAATGATTTTCAAATCACACCTCGTCCAAAGGAACAAGTGCAGATAGAGCTGCAGAAGAGATTGCAGGCAACGCATCTGAAAGAGTCTAAGCTAAGTCTTTTGGCCTATGGCACCAAATAATGTCCAGGAAGTGATAATATCTGAGCGCTCGAAATGCCAAAGAGTACTCGAACTGAGCCACCACCCGCTGCGCATTCAATTGGAAGGAAGGCCATTGAGACTTGACTGGAGCTGTAAGCAGTTTAGAACGCGTGTTGGCGTCGTTTTATTATCGGCATCAGACATTTTACTATGGCAGAGGACCAGACCGACCTCGACCGTTGAGAGCTTATCGGCCTTTTGGTCCTTGGACCACACGTCAATTGCAAAGCGGAAATTGGCGTCTGTCTGGCTGGAAAATGTGTGCTGGCTGCGTAGTTTATTACGTTTGCTGATTGATTTGTCACCTCTTGACCCCGCCTTTCGATGTACCAATTTGAGTGTAACTTGAAGCTGGCATCCTTGAAACGGCCACAACCAAAGTAAACCCAACGTTATTTAATATTTAATTGGTTTGCCATAATTACGTAAAAACATTAAAATATCTTTTATTTATGACCGAGTACCCTCTCGACGATGGCACATTGAGAGAGTCAAGCTGAGCCGAGTTGAGCTGCGTTGAGCTGAGTTGAGTTTAGTTTAGTTTTCATTTATTTTTGTTCAACAGCAGCACAGTTTCAACAGCCATGGGAACCCGTGCTCTATCCCAGCACCCAGGTCCTGCCAGCACCCTGGGTCCCTGCGCCAACGAGCGCCCTCTCTCTTTATGCATTATACATTAATTATTTAGAATGTCAGAGCAACTAGGCTAGAAGCTGGTTGCGAATGAAAATGGGTATCAACGTTTGTGGCTTGGCTTACTTTAGTTTCACAGTTCAGACGGGGTCGCGTCAAAAATCGAAAACAACATATTTTCATCACCAAACTAATACTCAACCAACTTACGTATGTTTGTGAGTTAATTTATCATAATTATGTTTGAGCATTTTTTGACTTAACAGTTGCTTGTGTGGCTCAAAGAGAATTTGGAAAATTGATAACACATTTTGTGGCTTCGCAAATTATCAGAAGAATTGCGCTGAAAACCAAAAACAAAATTTTGTCTTAAGAAAATCTCATAACTTAACAAAAATAAAAACTTAAAAGGATACATAAAAACTGACTTCAGATGAGTGTTCCAAGAACCGAAGAAAATTTGTAATTATTTGTTCATCATTTATGAATGTTGTGAAGAGCTAGTTAGTCCGTAATAACTACCTTTACTTTGCCTCAATTATATTTTAATAATACTATGCTTGTGGTTTTTGAACTTGCATGGTTCTGGGAACACAGCACACATCAGCTTCGGGAGTTGTTCAAAGCTAACCTAGCGTAAAGCAGCTGTGGCATTGAGAGCTGGGCGTTGCCATCAGCTCAACAAACTGAATAAATATGCACATGCTGCTACAACTTTTGGTTAGCTGCTGTTACTCCTACTACCCGAAACAATGACGAGCGTTATTGTGACTCTCACTCTGACTCTGACTCTGAACTTTGAAACGTTACTGCAGCTTCTGCTTCTGCTTCTGCTTCTGGTTCAGCTGCTCAGGTGCAGTCGTTGCTCCTTTTCCTCTTGCTCTGCTGCTGCTGCTGCTGATGCTGATGATGATGCTACTGATGCTGATGCTGATGCTGCTGATGTCGTCCTTCTCATCATAACCCAAAACGAAACGAGGTTAATTAATGAATTGTTAATATCATTTGCGACCACACGTCGCCACATACACATACACATACACATACACATCATACATGCTGTCCTCACCAGCTAAATACATATGTATGTATTCTGCAGTCCTTCTGCGTCACAATCCCCAGCCCCTGTCCCTACCGCTTTCCTTGCCCCGGCACCTCTCTGCCCTATGTTGCCCGCTCTCTGCTAAGCAAACAGTTGAGGCAGCGATCTGTGCGCCTTGGCAGCTGCAACATAATATTATATATATATTATATGTGGGCGGTGGGGTTCAGTATTATTATTTTTTTTCTTTGTTTTTTTTTCCTGTGCCAACCGCCAGCTGCAATCCAATTTTTAGCTGAACAATGTGTGTGTGTGTGTGTGTGTGTGTGTAGACATGTGCTGCTAAAATAATAAAGCAACACACGCACACACAGCTGCTGCGCGAGTGTGTGCTGCTCATTATTATTAAAATTTGTAGAATTTTCGGGTTGCAACTAAGCTGCATATAAATTCAGCTGCTGGGAGCTCTCGAAATTTGGAAACTGTTGTGTTAAAGGATGCCAGCTAAACGGCTGCTGCTGTTGTTGTTCTGTTGGTTGTCGTTGTTGTTGTTGTTGTTGGTGGCATATCGTGCTACATACATCTACCCATCCACCCATCCACCCACCAGCTGCCAGCTGCATAATTCAAAGCGCAACCGCAACTTGACAATTTGCAAGCGTGTGTCAGTAGCTCCTTCTCCAAACTACTAGTGCAGCCGAGGAGCTGTAAACAATGTCAAGAAGTAACATTTAACCCACTTGCCGCCCATGGACATAACTCTGGGTAAAAAACTCGAGCGATTTGCAGAGATTATCGCTGACAACTTTGGGATCAAACTTCATATTTTAGAAAAACTTTGTACTGCTTTCTGATTAATAATCATAAATAATATACCCGAGCTGTTTTACTTAAAAATCCTTGACATACGCTAAAGAAGAAAACAACAGCAAATTCTTACATACAATTCAAAATATATGAAACTCAAATGATTTATTTGTATACCATTGAAAACTTGTAAGTCAAGTTTTGAAATAGAACACAACAGAAGCTATATGCATAGGTATATTCGTGTTCAGCATCAAATATCGAGACGATCTAGAAATGATGAATAACAAATATTAAAACATTTTATAGAAATGTAGATTCACAAAGAGTAACGTATATTTGATACTTTAATTGATGATTTTTCATTTAATTAACAAAAACCGAATGAATGACAAAACTAAGGCAGATTTTTCATTATGGATTATTGGATAAGAGATTAGTATTAATTTAAATTGCAAAAGAAAAGCTGTACCCAATAGTTGCTGCTGATCAATAAATAATTTATGCAAAGTACTCTCAAAATATATATTTCAGACAGCTACAAGCTTCCATTAAGCATTTAGGCATTATACAACATGTTATATTATTCACAAACAGATTTGGATATTTAGTTTGCTTTCAGTAAGTTCGATACAATAATTGACACAGTTTCGCAATGCAATTATTTTCTTGCATCACAGTGCCTTTATTGGCACGTGATGGAAATAATCATTTGTGAATCACTGACAAACAAATTGAACTGAGTACGTGTCGAAGTAGCGGCCTTTAAGTTTCAGCCAAGCACATAGTTTGGAAATTAAAGCAGCCCAAAACAACTGCTAGCTCTGGCTCCGGCTCCGGCTTCGGCAGCGGCTCCAGCTTCGGTTCAGAATGTGGCTCTTTCTATATGCACTATGGAGCCAGAGCTGAAAATCCATCAACCATAAAATTCGCAGTCAAGCGTACAAAGCGAGACGCGGCAGGCAGCCTGAGGCTGAGGCAGAGGCAGGCAGCGCCGCCTCAGAGAAGCCGAATTGGAGTCGGCAGTCCGCAGATGGCAGTCGGTAGCTTTCACAGCCTCCGCAGGCTCCACGGAATGCGGCTGCTTTAAGGCCATTAATCTTCAATGAAAGGCGTTTAATTTATTTGGTTTTAATTTAAATTTTGGCGCTACGATTTATAGGCCAAACTTTGACGTGGCCATACGAAATGGACCCAATGCATGTTCTTGTTGTTTTATTTGTTGTTATTATTGTTTCTGTTATTGTCTGTGTTGTTGTTATTGCTGCTGTTGTTGGCTAATTGTAATGTGGAACACGCAACGCTCAGTTAAAGATACACACCGTAAATAGCTTGTTATACCTATAATTGAATGGGTTCGACCTGTTTTGTACTCTACACCACCCAACAAATATAATTATTATCAATTATATTCAATCAATCTGCTATTTTTCATATAAAACACATAAATGAAAAACTAACAGTTGGCTTAGGGTGGTCAATTCGATATGAAGGCGGCTACAATAATTATCCAACTTGCTAAACAAAACTAGATCAAGAAATCTGTCCATAACGGATGAAACTTGCACATGGTTAACAAAATAGATTATTTTTAAGACAAAAGTAAATCAGATGAGAACACTATAAAAGATAGTCGAAATGGTTTTGAATGATTTAAAGTTGTGCGCTAGAAAATTTATGAAATTGTGAATTTGTGATAATGGAAAAAATAGCTATTTTATTTATTCAATAAGCATGAAAAGCTTGCAACTAATTGTAAGGCAGGGTAGTAATAAATCAATTTATAGCTCGTATTAAAACGACAAAATCTTTTTTCGAAAATATATAGTATATGTGGTTGGGCCCAACTTCCCCAGAAAAGAGGCCATATATTCCCTATGCTACCCTGTGCGTGCGCACTCTATAAATAGATAGCTCGCTACAATCGAGCTCGAATGCTGCACAAAAGGAAATCCGCCAGTCACTTGCACACATTAAGTATACGCCATGTATATGCTCATGTATATATGTATATTTCTGTGTGTGTGTGTGTGTGGGTGAGTGTTTCCTGGCTTATTGTTAGCTTACGTTAAATATAAATATCAATTTCGCTTGGCTTGGCCTATCAAAACTAAATGTAAGCATTGTGCTTTGGTTCGATTGCCAGATCAATTGCCAAAATAAAACCATGTTACCAACTATGTGTGCGAGGGAGTGAGAGGATGGCAGGTAAGTGGGTACGGCAAGAAGCCGGAAACAATTCGACTGTTCGACTGCCCCCACAACCCGCCAATAATTGTGCCCCAAGCGCGCCACAACGCCCTCAAACAAAACACAAGTTGGCGCTGCTTATCTGCAGGCTCGATTGGTATGTGTGTGTGTGTGTGTGTGTGGGGGCGGGGAAGGGTGCGGGGTGCTGGGTGCTGGCAACACACCCACATAGTCGTCAGTCGTTGGCAGGGCTGCCAAGTTGTTGCATACCCCCGGGGTTACCCCACCAATGAGCCCATCGTTGTGGTTATAATTTTGTGGTCTTTCCCATTTTGCGGTCAACTCCAATTGGGATTTAATTTGTACTTCTTTGTTGTCGTTCGTTCGTATTTTATTGTATGCCATGCCATACCAGTTTCAATAGCAATAGCAATAGCAATAACAGCAACAGCAACAGCAACAGCAACAGCAACAGCAACAGCAACAACAACAATAACAATACACATGACAACAACAATGTGCCTTCGGTACTTGCCATCATTTTGGTGACTACTCCTCTCTCTCTCCTCGAGTGTACCCCTAACAACGAGCGCGATTTTAAGTTTGAGCCCCGAACTGAAATTCAATTTTTGTTTGGAAGCACCCACTGTGTATGTGGGTGTTAGGCTCTAAATGTGTGGTGTGTGTGTGTGTGTGTGGATATGCAAGCCGAGTTTATCCACTCGAACTGTTAATGGGCATTTTGTATTTTATTTAATGTGAAAAGTTTTTGTTGAATATTTTTGGACCCCGGCCTGCCTCTACTTGAAGTTCATACTGGCTGCTATCGCTGCTGCTAAATCTCAGAGAGGCCACAGAAAAAGTTTATATTGTAATATTTTAATATTGTTGGCTTGTATTTCAAGCGATTTAATTAGCCATTAGAGTAGGCATTGTGGCTGTTGTTATTCTCATTGTGGTTCCTGTTGTTGTTGTTGCTCAAGATTGCTGCACTTAGAAACAAATTAGAGCAATGTTCTTTTAAAGCTTGATCGAAGGGTGGGATCGAGAACCGGTAATCGAGGATAATTGAAGAGTTCAGCAGATGCAAGCAAATAAAAAATGAGTAAGAGGTATTGAGAATTATATAAAGCAAATATTAAAAACTTGTTAAGCGGAAGATAATATGATAAATAAAGAAAGCATGATTGAAATCTATAAAGACAAAAATATTTTCTTTGCCTGATAATTTTTTTTTTTTACCAAAATCAGCTAGCAACAGAAATGCCAAAATTATAAGCCAATTAGGATTCTTAACGTACTTGCAAAAATATGGAAAATACTTCTGCTCGGTGACTCAACAATTTTGTGTGCAATTAAAAAAATAATTGTCAATCCTTGAGAGGAATAAGTGTCCTTAATATGTGTTTGCCAACTGTCAACCTGTGAAAGTTCACCAACAATTTTGACAGCCTAAGGTTGACAACACAGCTTAGAGGCAGAGAAAAGTTTGGCGGCAGCGGTGGCAAAGAAATGCCAGGGAAACGAGTGAGTGCTGGTGAATTAAGGGTTAAGGCTGTGGTATCAAAATGCAGCCACGTGTGCCAGTTAGTCAGGCTGCCAAACAGCCAGGCAGGCAGGCAGGGAGGCAGGCAGGCAGTCAGGCAAATCAAACATTAACTAGTTTTTGGGTAATCCCGAAAGTCGCCTAGTCTAACACTCCACCTGATCCCCTCGTCGCTGACTTACAGGCAAATGAACACGCTGAAATTTTAATAAGCCAACCTAAAAGCAGGCAATGGCATTTGCCAGCCAATTTGCAACTGCAGTTGACGAAGACGAAGCGAGGTGCACCAGTATAAGGATGAGGATGAGGATGAGGCGGCGAATGAGGTTTAGGATGTGGCCACGTTGTCAACTCTGGCAGGTCTGGCTCTGGTTCTGGTTCTGGTTCTGGCACAGGCCCAGGCACAGGCTCAGCTGCTGGGCGCTTTTAATAAGGTGGTAGCCACAAATTTTCGCGACGACTTTGTTGCATGTAGTGCCGGAGAGTACCAAATTAGAAAAGTCGCACAAGAAAGGCAAAGCAAAACACCAGAGAAGTGAAGTACACATCTGGGAGCAGGAGGAGTTGGCGAAAGGCAACTGGCGACTGCGACGGAAATCAAATGTCACGTGATACATGCAATGCAACAACCACGTGCGGCTATAAATTGCATGTGCCAGCAGCAACAAGAGCTGACTAGCTGTGTGTGTGTGTGTGTGTGTGTGTGTGTGTGTGTGTTATGTTACTAATTATCTGACGGATTAGCTTAATTGGTAACAAGTGCACTTGCAGCCACACTTCACAGCGACTCTGCGGCCAACTACTCGAAAGTGGCATTAGCCTACTTTTTGGGGCAGCATCCTCTCCCTCTCTCTCTCTCTCTCTCTCTCTCTCTCTCTCTCTCTCTCTGCACAATTTTTGGGCAATGTGAGTATAAGTATATATGAGTATGCATGGATTGCTTGTGTGCAGCATGTGGTTAGATGGCGCTGCATCTTAACTTCAGCTTACCAGCTGACTGCCAGTTATAATTTTCATGTCAAGTAGGCTTAAATACTTTGCGGTCAGGTCAACACATCGAAACTGATCAGGAAAGTTACTTGCTGTTACAGCAGCAACTTTTTGAAAATTAATACCACTGAATTTACAGTTTTAGCATAGCTAAGTACACGACTCAATTTTTGTTTTTCTATGGTTAAATTTGATTATTGAATATATTTGAAAATTTATATTTATACAAAAACACAGGACATAAAATAATATAATAAAATCTTTAATCGTCTAAAACACGAAACAGAGCTTTACAGATGTGGAAGAAAATAAATAAAGACACTCAACAAAATATTAGTATTAACAGTAATTTCTGAAAACCTATCTGTTAAATTGTGTCAAATTAACTATTGAATAAGAATTGTATTTTCTAAACATAACTAAAATTAAATAAAAATGCTCGTAATTTTTAATTGGGCATTGGGAATTAAAAATCCGATTTTCAAAGGTAATTATGCAATGCATATTTGTCGATTAATTCGCAAACCCACAACAATCACAAACAGGACTCATTGCAGTCATTTTGCACATGTCGCAGTCTGGCAGCACACTCACAGAGAGTGTCATCTGAAATCTTTGGTCAAAAAACTTAATCAACTTGGTTCAAAACGGCAGAGCAGGCAACAAACCTGAACCGCTGGCTCTGGTTGAGCATTGTGTATGTACCCCATTTCCAGAGTCTGTTTTACCTGTTCGCTTACTGCTGCTGCATACTCTCATTTTTTTCTTTCCTTTTTGTGTTGGCCGAATTCGTTTATTGACACTTTGTTATGTGTTGCAAGTGACAGCAAAGACACATGGACGGGTCAACTGGCTTGCTATTAGTGGTAATGGCAGAGGTTCGGGTATATTAGCCAGAGCTCAGGTATGTGTCAAGGTTTTCGAACCCGACACGAGCATTGGCCAAAATAATTGTTCAGCCTCTGACTATAATTATAGTCACTTATTAATCAGAAATTAAAATTGAAATAAAACAAACCAAAAAATAAGCAGTTTATTTGTGCATTTCTTAAACAACTTAAAGAATTTTCGAGTTATTTTATCATCGGACTTTGGTATCGCTTAAAGCTTAAGCTTGTTAAGAATTACAATGCCTTAAACGACGCACAACAGCAAGGCGGGTTTCATATTTTGTTTGTTATTTACAGTATTTATTAAAAAATGTAAACATAACTCAAATTCTTTTCTTTCTACATTCTGCTAGACAAAAAGCAAATTTACAATCTTTCCGCACGAATGAATTAACATTCTTCATTAATATTGTTTAAGCTTTAAGTGAGCTTAAATTAAACAAGCTTTTTATGCTTATACTATAAAATAATTTATTTATATTATATTATATTGTAGTTATATATGTAGATTGTTTATCATAGTTACTGTTATGCTCTGTTATTTAAGAAATCCTTTGTGTTCGTGACACGAAAACGAATTCGACACGTGGCCAGCTTCAGTGCTGGATAACTTTCCATTTAGCTGCGTTTTGGCAAATTGCTAACAACGTTGCCATCACTGACATTCATCCACTCTAGAGTGGAAAACATGCTTTGCAACTGACTTCAACTGCATTCAAAATTCAGACGCTCAGGCTCTGTGGAAAGAGCCGAAGTTGATGTCTGGAAATATATGCCTCTGGTGTGCTAGTTGCCTAGCAATAAGTCAGGCAAAATTAATTGATGGCAATACTTATGATTGATGACATTTGCCAGACGGCGCTTTCAATCATTTATTAACGAATCTGTTAAAGTAGCTTAATGAAAGTTTACCCATTTGCTAAGTCTAACTCTCGCCATGTCTTTCTCTCTATTTCTCTCTCTCTCTCTCTCTCTCTCTCTCTCTCTGTCTCGATATCCTTCAAAATCTCTGTCGAGCGCTGCATACATAAATGTATTTGTATATATGTGTGTGTGTGTGTGGTTATAGATTTTCGTGCCTCGAGCTAACTTTTTCAGGGGCGCTGATTCTTTTATTATTCATGGTCGCTGCTTGGACTGGCTTTTCATGTGCTTTCCCTTGTGTTGTTTGCACTTTTCTTTTGCACACGCCATGGCTTAGCATGAATAGTGAATAGCCTCCGAGCAACACCCTTTCCAGACCGCACTCACCCACACTCTCAACAAACTCACCCACCTCCAGTCGGGTCAATCTACGGCGTTGCTTCGACGGCTCAGACAACGGTCCACAAGAACTCAACTTCAAATTCTATACTGCTCTGTTGCGCTCATCTTCTATCTGTCGGTTCTTCTGCAGCTTGTTTATCATCTTGGCCTTCTTCGGCTCTTCTACTTCTTCATCTTCGGCTTATATTCTCTCTACTGTTTTTTATTGCTCGACAGCGCATTTGCTTTGATGAAATATTGATTGCGGTCTCACTGCGTTTTCCATCTAATGCTCAACATGCGTATCAGTCTACCCCACTGAGCCCCCGCTTACCATGCCTACCCTATCCCTAACTTTCCTCTTATCATTTTACTCAGCCATTCTGTTAGACTGGTTTGTGGGTTTATACACAATCAGCAACAGTAGGAGAAATAGGAACACAGGAACAGCAGCAGGAGCTACAAGTGAAACTGCAATCACAGCTGCAACTTCAACTTCTACTTCCACTTCGAAACTCGACTTCAGTGGCAGCTGGATTGACTAATTAACCCTTCTGCGACCAGGTTGCTCGAAAAAACCCACTATTCTGCACATTTATTTTAATTTTCTAGCTAGTAAAAGTGTTTAGTTTTAGTTTAAAAAAAATTTGATTAGCTTAACGCGTGCGATTGCTTGAAAAATGTTTAAATGAATATTTTTAATTCTTTAAGAATGCACACAATTTTCTAAAAGTATTGTATAAATAAAAAGTTTGTGAAAACTTCAAAAAGGCCAACATAATTAAAGAGATATAATAAAAACATTGCACATGTTAGGGTTTAACGTGGAGTGTTCAAATATTTACTAGGCTATGCTTATTACTCATGTTATATATAAGAATAAACTGAACAATTTATCTTCGATTTAAAATCAACTTTTAATTATGACAGTCGTAGACAGGCTGATATAGTTAGATTTAACTAGAAAATATGTTTGCTGTTTTGTCTCTCTTTATTTTTTTATAATTTATACATTTTATACTCTGAAACATTTCAAATCCTGTGGAGTTTCACACAATCAACAGCACTGTTAAGTATTAGTATTCTTTAGACTATTGAAGCTGTTTCCAACAATTAGTACGAGGCCTTGATATGCCTGTCATTTGTCACTGTATGCTTACAGGGTATGCGAATAACTAGCACATCTTTCGCTAAGTATCGCTTAAGCAAATGTAATTAAATATTAAAATCACTTGTTAAATTATACGCCGCTGGGTTAATACAGCAGACGCATACACTTATACAAGCGCACAAGTTGCTTACCTTTAAGAGTATACCACAAACACACACACAGCCTAACACACACATTCACACACATAGACAGACTCCACAGCACAACAACAATGAAAATGATGCGACGCACGCACGCAACGCAGCGTAAAACGCGTGGAACGCGTCGCGTTACGCTGCAAACAACAAAAAAAAAAGAAAAAGAAAAATCAGGACCCGGGTGGATTTGACTGCGAGGATTCGAAGGATTCTGCTGCTGTCAGCTGCTGCTGCTGCTGCTGCTACTGTTGCTGCTGCTGCTTCTACTGCTGTCAGCTGCTGCTATAGTTGGTGCTGCTGCTACAGTTGTTGCTGCTGCTGCAGTAGTAGCTGGCAGGCTTATGTTTTTCGTAGCAGCCAACGTCAATTTCATGCATATTCAGCTGCTGAGCTGCTGCGTCGACTGGGCCCGTTGACTGCTGCTGGGATTTTGCGGCAATTTCAAATACAAATTGCACTGTTTTTATGACTACAAATGCCTTTTTGTCATTTTTTTCTTCTCCGTTTTATACCCCGAGCCCATTGAAAATGTTTAAAGGGGGTATAACGATGTTGTGCTAAGGTGTGTAAACAAGCAGCAGGAAATATTTTCGACCTCATCCGGTGTATTTATTCATGAACGGCGTTAATAGCGGAAACGATTTACTCATGTCCCAGATCTCGGGGACTATAACAGTTAGAGACCTCTAACTTCGAATGCAAGTTCTCATAAATCACACGCTGATCAACTTTATTGAATTTTATCAACGACTTTCTTCATTTCGGACTACCTTTAGAAATAAAGGACACAGTTTTAGAGATAAATCTTTCCAATTCGAACTTGGTACAACAGCATCAATATCGGTTAAGAAACACGGAAGTAAATAGTATATGATATTATTGAAAACTTAAAAGCGTACAGGGTATATCCTAGTCGAGATGTTTCGTATAGAATATTCCTACTTGTTTTTATTATTGTTGCTGTTCGTTCGTATTACTTGTTGTTGTTGCTGTAAACAGCGACAGTTTGTACAAGGGTCTCAACGTTGTCGGCGACACACGAACAGATTTCATTTTAACAGTTTCAGGCAACGTTAATCCCCAATACCCAAATGCAATCGGTTTTCGCTGTCTCTTTCTCTTTGTGTGTGTGTGTGTGTGTGTGTGTGTGTGTGTGTCAACCCCAAAGGCCTTAGCCATGGGCTGGGATTTATGGGTAGCATTGGCTGAAATAAATAAAAAAAGAACGAAACCATATGCACCCTTATAACTGCTGGAGTCTGAGCCTGAGCTTGCACGAAATTCGTTCTGAGTTCAACGCTTAAGCCTCCAATTGCAATGAGATATTTTGGTCATTAAAAGTTTTGAATATAGTTTAGTTTTCATATATGGAAAAATAGTACAACAATTTTAAAGCGGCTTGATTATCTTTTCAATGAATTTATATTGAAAGCCTTGGTAATTTTAAAAAATTGACGTCTTGCGTTGAATAAATGAAGCACCGAATGGTTTCCAAACTGTAAATTAAACGTTTTTTTTAGATTGAATTATTGCTTTTAATCCACAAATAATTCAAATTATTATGTTAAATATGAAAAATTAAAGTAGACATAAACATAAAAGGATTATACAATGAAGTAGTTATTGGATTATTTGTTATTATTTAATTTGAAATAAATTAAGTTTAATTACGCGAATTTTTTAATCAATTAACTTCAAATGTTGTGTACAATGAGTTGAAGTTAATATTTTTAGTGTCATAAGGTTATTCAATATAAAATTATCTACACTACATAACAGTTTAAAGCATTAGAATTAAATGCAGATGTGCTCAAATATTTCATTAATGCTGACATAGTACTATCCGGTAGCGCCGAGTCGATTGTACATATTCCCTACTGTTTCAATATTGTATTATTTAAGTGCATATCAAAATTGAGACATTTTGCGGCACTTCAATTGACTTTTAATTGCATGAAATTTAATCAACGGTCAATGTGTTTGCTTTTGTATTCGTTAGTGTTAGTTTCGGTTTTGCAACGCGTCAACACCCAAACAGCCAACATACCAAAATGATTGCTGGCCAAAAGTTCCACAGCACCGATTAAGATGACAAGCGAACCACACACAGCAGTGAGTTGGAAACCATTCATAATAATGATAATGTTCGCAATCATGATGTTGATAACGATTATAATAATGATGTAGACAGAAATTGTTGAATTTGCTGAACTGCAGCATGGTGCTGCTGTTCCGATGGCAATGATGATGATGGTGACTGCTGCCAATGGCAATGGCAATGGTGATGACAATAAAGGCATACATACATTGTTTGCAATAGAGATGAGCTAAACACTTTGATTCTACAGCTCTGAAAGGATAATGTTGGCAAGTGGCAAGCAGAGAGTGATGAATTTTCAATTAATTGATTTCAATTTTTATTTCACTTTAAAATGGAATAAAATCAGTTGAAGAAAAAAGTTAATATTTGAACTCTTTATTTATAGTTTTATTTCTTCAAAATAGCATAGGCATCCAAGTACACACTAGAAAAGTTTCTCTACTCTCCATATACTTCACCTTGTCAATAAAATAATACTTCATTAATTTAGCCTATGTATATAATTATTATTGATATTATTTTTATAATAATGGTAAAGATTATTTGAATAAAATTTCCAATAAATGTCAGTCCGTCAGGAGCAGAAATTAAATAAATAAATTAATAAATAAACGTTCAAGTACATTCGAGTGTCGTGTGAAACATTTACAAAAGCAAATCGCAGTCACTCATAGCAGTCGCACATCTCTAAACTGTCGTTTTGCTTAATTCTACAACCCTTCACAGTGAACATCCCTTCGGCTAGCCCCCCCACAGCCGTCTTCCTCCTGTGTGCATGTTGCTTGCATTTGCATATTCTCTAATTTGGTTAGTTTGGCAATTGCGGCCGATTTTGCAAAACGTTATTTGCCAGAGGCCACTGGCCTTGGGTATGTGACAACGTTCACCACTCCCCCGGCAATCCCCTAGCACCCCGCATCTGCTTTTGAATGTGCTCACAAGTATTTAGTCTATAACTAGCTGAGTGGTTTGAAGTGTGCGCCCAGTGGCACAGCCACAGAGAGAGAGTCCTATCAGACAGAGACTGTTACCCTTGACAGTGCCCCTGTGCAAAGACTCGTGTCGTGTGAATTTGCTTAGTTTGAAGTGGTGCCAAATGGCAGAGGCTAAAGTTTATACATCTTGTTCTCCGATTGCGCCCAGGCAGACGGTCGCTCACCTGTTCTGTCTATAAATTGCTCGACTTTGTCGTTGATTTGTGGTTCCCAGTTTCCAGTGTGATATATGGCTTTTTATTATAACGAAACGTTGCAAAGCCGTATCGAGCATTTGCGCTGTGCACTCAAGCCAATCACATTATGAAGGCAACCAATTTTAATTACGACCATTACAACAAAACGCTCGAAAAAACCGCAACAACAATTTGAGTAACTACAACAACATTTAATGGGCAAAATGTCAGCTAATGCCTGAGCCAAAAACTCATTTACCAGCGTTAAAGTAATTACAATTTATAGGCCACAAAAATCCGTAACACAACATAAATCCAAATGAACGCGCAATGTGACTACCACCCGACACACCCATCCCTGCATCCTCCAATCCAATAGCTCCCAACCCATCCTTGAGCGAAATGCTACTTGGCCGCATGGAGTTAAAAATTTTAACCACATACACAAAAGTCACAGAGCAAGCGACACCTGACAACCCTGCACGCGTCTCTTCCCCACAGCACCACGCTCCCGCCGGGCACGCCCCTTCATATTGTGTCTTTATTACAGGGACAAAGGCAACGCGCGATAAATAAATAAATAAATGCCGCCTAACAAGCCGCAAGCAGGCGAAATTTGTTGCAATTCATTGACTTGGCGCACAGGCGCAAACATAAATTCCGTTGGCAGCACCACCTCCCCACCTCAACCCCCTCCCTCGCAGAACCTGTAAAATATCGACAGCAGCAGCTACAGCAACAACTTGCAAATGTATACCAGTGGATAGCAGTGGCTCCAGTGGCTCACGGGGTTACGGGTTGACGGCATGACATGGCCAGAGCAATGTTGCCAATGAGCTCAGCAGAGTAAGCAAAAAAAAAAATATAATAATATTGCCTACATATGGGCGCAGCATTTGGCATTGCAATAACCAACAAAATAAGTAAAATAATAAAAATAAAATAACACAAAATTTTGTGTACGGATTTGATTCAATTGGGATCAGAAATGCTCTCTCAACAGAAAAATGGGCAACAGCAACAAAATGTGTAAGGGAAAAAGTAGGGAATTTGTTTCATACACACAAGCAATTTTTCTTAAACATAAGTTTGACAATTTTTTCTTTAATCTTCTACAGTAATGATTATTATATTTGGAAACATAAAAAGTGAAAACTTTCTTATGGTAATGTTTATTATGTTCTATATTATATTTTGAAATATTTCATTTGATTGTATATATACATATATGTATATATCGATGAATCAATTATGCAAATTATGTAAATATACATAAAGAATAATAAGTAAATACTTGCATAATAAATGCAAGAAATTTGTAAGCAAATTTATTCTAAAATAATAAAATGTATGCCATTTTATATGTTTCAATATTACATAAATTGCAATATCAAAAAACTTTTTTCACACAAATTTAAGAAATGTTCCTAAATATATTATATTATTATCAAACACGATATATTCGAATGAGTTCATGTAGCAACTCAAAGTAGGTGTGTTAAAAATATTTTTAAATAACTTAATATATACATGTGTTTGCAATTTCTTATAGAAATCTATTACTATATACCATATATATAGGCCGCAATGATCTAGCTCTAACTAAGATATGCCAAGAGAACTTTAATCCAAACCAGATATTCAGGTATTCAAGCTAGCTCTTAAGGGCCGAAGTTTATTCCCTCTTTCTGTTAAACTCACCTTATTGGGGCTTTTTTAATATAGCCACTAGTTACGCACTTTGACTAAATCTTAGTTTACCCCGCAGCTAATCTACCCATTTAGCGCGTTTTATTTATGCACAGTGTATGGGAAAAAGCAAGCGAACTGACAGCAGTTCCAAGGGCAGCTGTCGGATTTTTTCTTCGTTTGCTTGTTGTCGCCTCTGCGATGGAGAGCGAGAGCGAGAGAAGGAGAGAAGGAGAGAGCGGGAGAGCGAGAGAGATAGAGAGACAGATCAGATGCCCTGTCAGCCCTTTGCGACCTGCTTGTGGGTCGGCACTTTAACTATTTATCTGCCAGACGGCAATTGCAAATTGAAGGCTGCGTTGTTGCCGCGTCCCAGTAAACAAATCAGTCCCTTTAACTGTTTATCTTAGCAAGGATGCAAATTGAAAAATGTATCTGAGAGCCTAATCGACTGGCTGCCACCCACTGAGTGATTTGTAATCGTAGATTGTAGCTAGTAGCTAGTAACTGCTGCTTGTGCTTATGCACCTTCTCTGCGTTATCTGCTGCTGCTTCCTGCACCCACACCTGGTTCACTGGATTGGATGGCTTTTTTAACGCCTCGTTGCTTGGTGACGCCTTTGTGGCAGGACAGTGAAGAAGAAGAGAAGAGCGGGACCGCCCGTCGACAAGCAAAATGCTGCTCGTTGTTCTTGCGCACAGTTGACATGCTCACCGACGACTAGTTTCTAAACTTTTCTTGCCCATTGTTCAAAGTTTGTGCTGGCGAATTCAGAGATTAGTCTTCCACTTGGCTAAATCTGCAGCAGTGGGCTAAAGTTATGGCCATGGCAGGCACCATTGCCTGTTATGGCAGAAAGCAAGCGACCAGTCGACCAGTCGACCAGCGATACCTGCGCAGTACCCTCCTAACCGCCCTTTTCTCATAGTATCTCCTCCTCCATCTCTGCCTCTATGTCTGACTCTGTCTGTGCCGGGCTTTGCCTTTGGGCCTTGCCTGTATTTGTGTCACTTTATTTGTATTAATGGCACTTGCGCATCCTGCGGCGTGGTTACAATAAGTAATATGATCGAGTGCCGAATGGGGCAACACGCAATGCGCCGTGTCCTGGAATTCGCTACCAGCCAGCCAACTTAACCACAGTCCTCTTTCTCGCTCGCCCGCCCGCCCAACTACCTGACGCTGGTTTTATCAGTTGGCGATTGCATCGCCTTTGCATTGTGCAGCGAGCTGGACCAGACAACGAAATGAATTTTTAGAGAATTGAAACTAAAGCAACAACGATTGGCGAATACACTGCAATAAGCTATATATACATATGTATTGATTACAAAATAAAAAACGATTGGCGAATACACTGCAATTAGCTATATATGCATATGTTTATTGATTACAAAATAATAATCCTTTTATTTTTACAGGTTTATTTATCTTTGAATTAATTTTAATATGTTTTTAATTTTTGTACAGCCCTGAACACGAATCGAAACAGGATCCGAAATACATTGGAGTATATACTAAATAAGACACACTTGACCTGGATCCAGCATAAAACCTATTTAAATTGTGAAAAGGGGCCACAAACCAATAAAAAATGGAAATGGTTTCAAAATATGCCTTCCCATTCTGCTGTGAGTAGTTCATACGCCCCATTTGTATAAAGTACCACGAATACCACCATCGAAAATTGCAAACGATGCCCAAGCAATGCAATGGATTCAAAGTGCCAGCTGGTAACTGTGACTGCAACTGCTCCTGCGACTCCAACAGGATCTGTGCACAAAGGGGTACAGCCGTTGTTGGATAAGGTAGAACGGCAGTCGAGCGCAAGGGATTAAACACTCTAGATTTTATTAGATAAAGGCGAGTGAGCAGCAAGCGAACAAAACGTTGTTGTTTTCGTTCCTATTGCCCCGCTTCTTACGCCCACTTCAACTTCCATTCCCACTGCCACTCCCCCTACTGCACTTATATAATAAATTTGCTGACAAATGCAGGTAGAAAGTTTTGTCAGCCAGAGTTGAGAGCATGGCATTACTTGTCGGGGCTGTCGAAAAGCCCACAGGCTAATTGCAAACTTTAAGCCTGCTCGTATGTCCTTGGTAATGCCAATTGATTCGACACGGATACATTTGCATTAAGTTGTCCGGCATTTCGGGGACAGTTGATTAGACATCATTATCTGGCTTTAATGCAGACACGAATGTCACATTGTGTTGTGCTGTGTTCTGTTATGTTGTGCAGGGGATGCCGGGTGGAAAGCATCGTTTGCTCAATTTCCTGTCTTGTTTGTGCCTGCATAATATTTTCAGTTAAGTGCGTCAGTTGTGAGAACAAGTGGCTTGAGCTAGTTTTGTTATTGAAATGAGCGATTCTCATATGCAGGGAAAGCGACTTACATTCATAGAGACAAGTGCAGATAGCTACACACACACACACACACACACACACACACACACAGATTTATACACGGCCAACACTTGCACGCATGCATAAGTAAACAAACATAAACATTTGCTCCAGCACGCTGGTTATAAAATGGCATAACAAGCAACAGCCACAAATGCAAAAACAAGGATAACAAGGACCCAAACAGGGCACTTCCATCTTATACCCTGGAAATCAAAATTGGTATACGCTTGCTTAGAAAATGTTTTAATGTGATGTTTTTGCTGGACCTATTTAATATTATCAATAATAAAAATTATAATAAAGCAGAATAGCACTTAACATAACAAACTCTTAAGAATATAAAGCGATCAGTTTCTCAGAAAGTTAAGATGTCACAAGTGTTCCCTCAAATTCTTGAAAAAAAAGTATTATAATTTCTTTATTATAATTTCCAAGTTTCAAACCACAAGCTCTGATTATTTTTGTAGACTACACATCATTGATGTGCTACATGTGCACAACGTTAAGTTAATCACACATTAATTTAAGTAATTGTACAAACAAGCTTAACAAATAAAACATGACAACAATTAAGTAAATAATTTCAGAGGTTACTGGTGTGGACTCGCTTAGCCTTTTCAGAACCGAATTAATGTTGGACGTCTTAGATTGATTTCGAGGTCGAATTATTCTTAACACGACTACTAGCAAAGAAGAATAAATATTTCTGGTAAACAATTCAAATAAATAAACAGAAAAAATCGCTATTGCTCTTTTGTAATGTGACGAGAAGTTTGTCTATATGCAGCCATTGTCCTGAAAGGGTTAAATGCAATAAATATTGTTACATAATTTATCGCGCTTATCACTTATACCACCCGCATGCACAGCCAAAATAATATATAGGATATCAGGACCGCAACAAATTCAGCAGCTGCATTTTGCCAAAGCTCCTGCTCCTGTTGGTATTTGGCGTCGTTGCTGCGACTGCGACTGCGACTGCGGCTGTGGCTGCCATCATCTTTGTCTTATTATAGCAGCTTTTCTTTTGTGAACCGTTGTTTGCACCTTAACGAGCTGTTGCGAGTTACACGAATCTTCTGCGCGGCAGCAACTCGAAAATAAAGGAAACCTAACACGAATTTCTTTTTGGCTGGGCATGCAATTAAATTGCAAGTTGCGCATTTCGAGGTTGGCGTCAAGCAATTGACAAGCTGCCACTTGAAGGTTGACATGTAACACGTATACTAAATTCACAGACATATGCATACATACACACACATACACTCACATTCACACACAGGCAAATACAGTTGAGTGCACATGCAATCAATTAAATTCGTTGTAAATTCACTGGCTTATCTGCCGTAATCAATCTTAATTTTCCACTTGACATGCAGCGCCGAGGCAAAGGCAACATAAAACTTGCTACCCCTACCTACACCCGCACCCCCACCCACACCCACGCCCACACCCTCCCCTCTTGGCGCTGCAGCACCTCGGAGACGTTCGCATACTCCCTTGCTTACTCACTTACATACTGGGCTCACATTACGTATACGCAATGCGAACGCTTTACGCATTTTAAATCAAAATGCATTTCCGCTTGACCCACAAAAAGTACACAAAATGCAATTTATTCGCAAAGTAAAAGCATCGACGCACCTTTAATTCACTGTGGTAATAGTATGCTGAATCCGTTAGGCAATCTACCATTGCATTGTGCATCATTCTGTATTAAGCTGCACGAAATATGTTCAACAACAGAAATGTGCCGAGTATTAATTCATTCAAAGAAATGTAGTCAAATTATAGCAGGAACTGTTCTCCTTTTATAAGATAGATAAGAAGTTCGAAGAAGAGTTCATTTTGAAATAATTGTTTTTAATTTGCAGTTTTTTAGGTATATGTGTTTCATTATCACTAAATTAGTTCAATAAATGAATTCACGAAATATAAAGTTTTGAGTCGCGGGCTGTGTGTTGAATATACCATTGCTTCAAGACCTAAGCTCAAATTCTAATTATTTGCATACAAATATTAGGCATATAGATTCACATTTACATGCTAAGTAAATAGTATACAAAACACAGATGCAACATTTGAATATAGTCCGCAATTTCTTGGGCAGTAGTTCAAATATGACTTCATGCGTTCAATGTTGATATGAGCGCAATAATCGCTTATGCAAATGAGGCCATTGAATCCTTTGCTGTGCTAAGCAAGGGATATGTTATTGCAATTTGTCTAGTTAGTGCTAGCGTTGACCGCTGCACACTTATCGCACACATACAAAAACACACATGTCTACTGTTACCGGTAGTATTACTTAATATGTGTAAATTGTGTGGCATCAACTATTATGCATCGTATGTTATCTGTAGCTATCAGAACTACTGTTCCATCTTCAGCTTGCAACATGCTAATGCACACCCCGCCTTCTACACTGAGAGAATCTGCATTACAGTTTTAGCAAACAACGACAAAATAAATGACTCAACTTAAGTAAAAATTCTTGAGAATCTGAGGACTCTATTAAGACGGCTTCACTTGCGAAATAAGTCAAAAATTTGATTTTGGAATCTTCCTGGAAAGTAAAACGATCAATTAACAAATAAATGTTCAGTGTGACTTCGATTTTGAAATGTCTTGAAAAGCTAAATATTGCTGCTGATTTTTCAAAATTTTGGTGTTTCAGTGTACTACTTACGCTCCTGCATACTTCAGTAACTTTGCCTGCCCGCCAGGTCATGCCTTGAACAATTTATCATTTGAGCATGACGCACGCACAACGAATACGCACACACACCACACACACACACACACACACACACACACAGTTATACACACCAGTGCGTTTTGCCATTGAGCTCATCAGAGTTTGCCGCAGGCTAGGGAATTTAACATGCAGTTTATGTTTGCCACAAGATCTATTACAGGAAATTCACATATGCCGAGTACGCAATGGCATGTTGAGGCGTTGGCCAGCCACGCCCCTTCACACCCCCATCAACACAATCGAGCGGGGTTGGAAGGTGGAAGGCGCACAAATTGCTGTTTGTGGGCATGGCCGCATGCGGCACATCTAAATCGAGCAACAAAACAAAACTTGATTATTTTGTGCGGTCTGTGTGGTCTGAGGTCAGAGTGTTGAACGTGGACCGTGAGCGTTGATGGGTTGAGGTTAAGGTTTTCCGACCTCGATGCATGGCATATGCATTAAATATTGCAAGCCCGAAAGCCGCACACTTAACAAATATGACGCCTGCGAATTATGAATGCTGCAACATTTGGCTCCTTGCACACTACTCAGCTTAGTTTATTGATCGGCCGAGCTTTGTTTAATATCTCGGCCCGCCCAAGAATCCAATCGAGCGCAATACGTTTTCTATAAATGTAATTATGCAGCTATAAGTCATTATTTTGGACTGTCATAGAGAATGAAAATGCGTTTATATATATTATAAAATATGTATCATATATTATCATATATTGATCAAAGTCTTTGTGCAGCAATAAGAAGAATTAAATAAATGTTTTATTTAATTTCAGATCTCTGTCAAGTTTCTTATAAATTAATTTTTAAGTTATACCATAAGTTAAATACATTCTTTTCTTTCTATTGAAAACGAATCAAATACGATTATTTTTTTAAATCGAAAAAATACAACAATTTTGAGTACTTCTCATTCACAACAAATAGTCGGAACTATTATATAAATTGCTTAATGAAAAGAGGGAGTAACTAAATCTTATTGTTTTTCAAATTATAATTAGTTCTTTAAGTTCTATTTGTTTTTAATACATGTATAAATTTAAATCAACTAGCTTGTTGACAACAATGTGCATATAATTTTCATTTGAAATAACTTTAATTACTATTAGTGCTGCCAACTAAACACAGACAAAGAGCACAATCAACAACAACAACAAGAACAACATCAGCAATATCACTTGGCAATTAACTGGGTAACAGGGCGCTGGGCGGTTTAGGCTGGAGGAGTGGAAAGTGTGGGAAAGGGATAGGGTTTGCAGGGAATGACACCCTCAAAATCAGCTCTCAATATAATGCGGCGGAAGCTTTTGTGAAATCCTTACGTCCAACTTTTTAATACGAAAACTTTTGCCGAGTTTAGTATAAAGGCAACAGCACCATGGACAACAACAAAAGCAATTGCAACAGTCACTTGGTGGACTTGTTGTGGGCAAACGACAGCCACAGCTGAAGCCAAAGACCCGGGTCCACTCGACAGCATATTGCATGTCCTCATCTCCCGGCCACAATTCCAGCTCCAGCTCCAACTCCAGCTCCAACTGCAGGCGACCAAAGCCACTTGAGCAGCACAGAAAACTAACTTAATCTTGTTTACATTCTATGACGAGTTATGAAAATGAAAGGATTAGGCCAGCCACAAACAAACGCACCAACAAACCAACCAACCAAGTAATACACACACACACACACACCTTGTCACACACACACTCACACACACACTCAGTAAGACGTACAAACACTGGGCTGCCACACATGCTTAAGCGTAGCTTGGGCAAACAAAACTTACGCATGGAAAACGCTGGAAGAGAACAGGGCTAACAACAGCAGCAACAACAACAAGAGGGCAGAGTGTAATTTGGCAAGTTCAGAAGCCGAAGCCAATAATGCTCTAGGAAAGGCTTTCATTTCAATCTCGTTGGTAGCCAAGTGAAATCAGAGTCAAGCAACAGCTAACGATAATTCCAGACTAATAAAGATAAAAGAATATTGGTTGCATGGAGCAAGCAGTTTGCTTATTTAAACTCGGCTAGATATTCCATTTTTAAGACAATGCTTGTTAAGAGACTCAGAAATAGCAAATATATATAGAATTTCAAGACTTAAAGCCAGTTATTGAGGATACATCGTGTAGTTACAAGTATTATAATTATGTAAAGAATAATCGATTGCAAGCAAAATTTGAAATCATAAATGAAAAAATGTAATTGATTATTTTATTCAATGAAAAGATCTTATTCCAGATATCCAGCAGATCTACTTTGGCAGCTCGTCAAAATAATGGATGCATCGTTCAGTAATTGGTCATATGTGAGTCGTAACTCGAACTCCAAAGTCTCGTTGATCAAAGGCGACTGTAGAAAATGCCATCCAATTTCCTGGCAAATTTTAATGTTGTATCACGTTGTATATTTTTTAAGTGATGGCAGACTTGGCAGACTTGGCAGACTTGGCAGTATCGCGTTCAATGGGTTTCGCCTTGTGTTGAATCATGTTTAATGTTGTATATAAATGGTTCTCAATGTGTTCTCTTTGATGAAACTGATGCTGAATTTAACCTTTTACTATGTGAACTTTGTGAAGTATAGTTCCAATGCCTACATTGTTGACTTTATGAGTGGGTTTCAACACACCCCATTGCTAGGGTATATAAGTAGCTAATATCAACAGAACAAGTAAAGCCACATTTAACTGTAAGTGTAACTGTAACTGTAACTGTAACTGTAACAGTGACTATAGCCACACCCAGCCACAGTTATTACCGCCTCCCTTTGTCCTTGCAAATTAGTTGCATTTTGAGTTTTATTTCTGGTTTAAGCTGCTACGCATTGTATTCATTTCATAAAAAGCAAAACGAATAACCACAACAATCCCTAAACCCTAAACCCTAACTCCCAACCAAAGAATTCCACTGTGCACTGGGTGGCGCCCACAGTTTTTACGTTTGTTTATACATTTCTCATTTGTGTGTCAGCCACAATGTTCCGTTAGCTCGGTTTGTTTATTTGTTTACCCCGTTGTTGCCGTCAGTTGTTTCCCCGTAATTTGGAGGTGTAAAAAATATTTAGCATTGCGGTCGTCGACACGTGCGCAGCGCATCCATCAATGCTCCTGCCTCGCAATCCAAAACAACAACCTCACCACCCACTGCACAGCGACCACTGTCCACTTCAAATTTAATTTGGCCACCGTTGATAAACCGTCGGCGCTTTTGCAGAGGAGTGGCCTGATCGACTAGCGGACACCATTCGCCTGACAACGTGCGAGGCATGTTTAAAATATTTGTCTGTGCCTGTGTAGGTATGTGTGTGTGTGTGTGTGTGTTCAGATCCTGGTCCAAGTACCAACTAAAGTTCGTAAAAAGTGCATATGAATATTGATAGCCAGTGCACTTTTCAGCTAGCTAAGTGTATTTTTTGGCTCTATTATGGAAGCTGACATGCAACTTGTTTGCGATGCCAAACTTTTCATTAAACTGAGGCTAGCGCAGAATTTTGAGTATTTGTAGCTGATTCCCAGAACTATTTCAATATCGAAACCAGGCAAATATTTGCTTAAGCTTCATTTTTGACTGGCTTGTGCAATTATTATAATACATTCAATAATTTGATGTTCACCGTGCTGTGCAGTTTCCGACAAAGTCCTTAAAAATTGTACAGCTTAGCTGCAGCAGATTTTTAGGTAAATATAAAGTTTAGTTCTAAGAAATTCGTAAGTATTTCCTTCTGAATTTTCATTTTTTTCACTACACAATAAAATAAAAAGAAAAATTGGCGTTTGTCTCATAATTTATCCAAGTAAAACAAAAAGTATCAAAATAAATAGTAACTTTTCTCTAACAAACTCTCCAAAAGTCTAATTAATTTCATTATTTTTTAAAGACCTGTTTGATTTTCTCATTCATACACAATTTGTAAAAGCTATTTCGTAATCTTGTTGATTTTTGCGATCTTTAATAATTTGTTTTTATATTGCTCAAAATTAGTAAGTGATTTTTGCATTATTCAGCTTTATGCAAAGCATATGCATAAATTGTGGTGAGTATTAATTGTTGTTAAATTAAAGTGCAAAGAGGCACGCAAGGGCCACGTGTTGCATCTACGAGTCAAACAAATGCATGCGGCATGTTTATGTTTGTAACTATCCACTTGCCAATGGTGGTTGCTGTTGGACAAGTTTGTGGTTAATAAAGTTTGTATCAACAAAAATTATATATTTCGATTGTTTTGAATATTTAGCTAACAAATAAGTTATGTTTAATCCAAAATACATTTCTAAATTAATCCATGCAGTAAATCGATCCTAAGATCATAAAGTATTTATATAGTGAGAGTAAGAGAGCCGAAGAACTTTATACAGATATAACAAATGTTTCATTGACCCAAAATGTGGGATTCAATAAAAAATGTAAATGAATTACCTGTGTATATGGAAATATGTCCATTAAAAATAGATGTGCGGCCGTTATGAAAATTGCGACTGTACCGTTGTTCATACATATATTCCGGATAAGCTGTACCAACCAACTGCCACGCCCACACGCCCAGCATACCCTTTGCCAGACACATTTGCGGTTCATAATTTGCATGCCATTTTTGTTTGTTGATGGACAAAATCAACACATACCACACCAACAAAAGCATCATACAAATAGGTATTGTCGAGACGAGAGGGTTCGACGCAGAGATACCCCGGGCTTATGGCATAACATGGCTGTTTCGTTATTCATGTGCTAGAAAATGCACTTGAAATAAATATGATAAAAAGGATTTGTATATGCAATTTTCCATATTTAGCTGATTTAGTCTTAATATAAACGAATGTGCTTCATTCTGCATTTGAATAATCCTTTTGTAGCTATTTTTTAATGGGTGCTGGGTATTAAAAATGCAGTTTTCAACTTGAATTTAAATTAAAATGCAAACGCGTTGAAGGCAAATTATAATAAATAAATATACAAGTATACATAGACAGGCATAAATGTTTAAGTATGTATAAATATAAAGTATGCATTTATGAATATATGCATTGACTTTATATAGACGATAAATATTGATTGTACGGTCACGTTAATTTCTGCCAATTATGACCCCTTCACACAAACACACTAACACTCTATCACACATATGGTCACACCTACTGTTGTGTTTTAATAAGTATGTAAACGAGTGCACGAAGCACATGTGGCCAACTGACTGTCGAGCTTTTATTATTTGTCATATCATTATATATACATACATATGTCCAGATAATTATCGAGCTGTTGCCAGCCAGATGTTCAAATGGCTACCGGGGGAAAACTTCTCAAACTGCTCGCAGATATCTTTTAAGTCAGTAAGTAAATTAAAAACAAAAACCCCGATGTCAAATATTAATTAATACATTTAAATTAACGGAACTGTATACAAGTCAAAGTAACCAATTTTACTTTGAAATATTCAAGAGTATGATTGATTTAAGATCAGCTATGATATATTAAGAAATATTATCAGGAATGTATATATTATTAACTTTCTTCCAATTTTCTTCCAATTTGTGATCCTTTACTTAATTTTAATTCAGGAATTATTAAAATTTCCTTATAAAATTAAACTGTGGTAAGTGAATAAATTCTATCTACATTAAAATATTGATTTCTGAAGCGTTTTCTTGTCTTTCTTTTTATCGAAACATCAGAAATAATAAAGTTATTCAAAAGTCATAATTATTCCGATGCTATTTAAAACTGTGAAACTGACAGCATCCCAACCCATCGATTCGCAACTCGGTGCGCTTTTTACCCAACTTCACTCTATCTACTCACTTGCAGCATTCAGTATGTTATCCTTCATATGGCATATGTGAAGCAGTTTCTGTCGGTGTCTGTATCTTATGTGGCAAAGAGCTTGTTTTCGTATCTGGGCTGCGTTTCCGTAAGCTTTCCGTTGGCATCCGACTCTGGCTACGGGATTCTCTCGGTTTGCTTGGCTGGCAATTATGAAAGACAAAATATAAATAGCATTTTTAGCGCTCTGCTGCAACTTTCTACTTCCAGCACAAACTTTGCCAAAAAAAAAAATGCTTAAATATATATATGTCAAAGTGAAATAGAAAATTAAGGAAACGTAAAAGGAGAAAGGAAGAAGAAATATAGTGTCTATAGATTTTGTGTACGTTGTCAGTTGGGTTACTTGGGGATGGCGGCGCCGTTTTGCAAATGACAAAAATTTTTTAGTGTAATTATCTTTTGAATAATTAAAGAAAAACGTTGGCAAAGCTTAACAAGAAGCAAAGACCTGCAAAAATAGCACAAAAAATTGTGCCAGCAACAGGACCAACACGAGGACGACAAAAACAACATACACCGACATTCACACACACACATTCACACTCACTCACACACACACAGCATCAGGCGTGGTAGCTGATAACTAAAGCTGGAGCTGCTTGTGCCTTGCCCACCCACAGCCTGAACATATTTTTAAGTTTCTCGCATCTCCGCCCTGTCTCCTTTGCCCAATGCTTTAAGCCACCAGAGGGCCACGCCCAGTCACCCAGTCGCCCAGTCGCCCAGATGCTTGGCGTTCGAAGCACACGCTCTGCAATTTGCTTCAAGTTATGCTCATTATGCGCCAATTATTTATGTCAAATAAGAAAAAACGATGCCAAATTTGAATATACCACGAAAAGCGCAAAGTTTTTGTAGGTCGATTGTACAGGCGAACCCTAAGTGCAGGTGCATTTGTAAAATTGAAGCACTTGACAATGGATTTAATATTTAATATAATTAAATTTAATATATAATTCCATCGCTGAGCTATACATTTTAGTACAATATAAAAAATATACTATTTAATAAGATAGAAATATACCTTCAATTTACTTAAGGAAGAGCTTACTTTTTGTATAAGGAAACCCAAAATGCAAGTGCTTAGGTAAAAGAATAGCATTTGGCAATAAATATAAAAAAAGGATATTATAATGTAGAGAAATATCTTCAATTTATTTAAGCAATAATACTTAACATAAAAGTATTGTAAGAGAACATAAATATATTCCTTAATTTTATGTATGCAGTAGTACTAAAAACTGAATAATTTTGTAGTTTCATGGCAATTAGATAGACACAAAATGTTTGGTAATAACATTCTATGTATGATATCTGTATGATAAACTGAACAAAATCAAAAATAAATGTTTTTTGTTTAGTAAATTGAATAGCCTCTTTGCATTTACATTTTAGCACGGCTAAAAATTAGAAACTGTCTTCGCAGAAATACATACAATTCAGCATAATTCCTTTAACTTAATAGCAACGGTTTTAAATTCACGTGATATTTCAGTAGTTAAATTGAAAATATTAAAAATAACATTGTAAATAAATACATATACACGTAATGCTTGTAAAGAATTTCTGAAGCACTTCAAAGGAATTTTGCCAACTTCTATCTGAGAACGGTTTTAAGTGCTTAAGAAACGAAAGGATCGGAAACTTTGATGCTTGGTATGCTTGGAAGCTTAATACTTATACTCTAAATATTGCTCCTTCCGCTGTTTATAGTCTGTGCTTAATTTCTCACAGAGTAAAATGGGTTAAGATGGGCATGGCATATCTTGGAGTCTGAGTTTGAGTCTGAGGAATGGCCGCCTGTCTCCAGTTACACTCCAGCAGCTGCTGTCGCTGTTTTGGGTCCAGGCAGCCTGCAAGTTGATGCCTTCGCGCGGCCCTGTTGACATGCCATTACTGCAGCTAATTAGAGGAGCGACCCGGCGAACAGAGAGACTGGGGAGAGAGAGAGAGAGCGAGAGAGAGAGAGAGAGAGAGAGAGAGAGAGTCAGTGCCGAATGAAGAGCGACACGCGACTGTTACTGTCTGGTGTTGCGTCGACCTGTTATGTGACATTGTTGACGCCTCGCACGTTACCGTGTTGCTTTGGGTGTGTCAGTCTCCCAGTCAGTTACCCAGCCCTGTCAACTTCCTTCCACTTCCAGGTCTCATTTGTGCGGCATTTCCGGTACAATGGCGGCACACAATGGCGGGAAGCGCGCACTCGACTTGTTTGTTGGCGACGTTTCGCTTTCCGACGCAACTAAATCATTTGTGGAGAAACTGTCGCCGTTGCCATCACCAGTCACATAGAGTCTAGAGTCCCGTAGCCACTTAGCCCCTTGGCCCACGTCCCCTTGGTCCCACAAGAAAAACCATGTCCCTGCTCTGTTGACTGCAATTGCAATTGTCTTTCTTTTCAAATAGTTTCGTGTGCTAGCCAGGAGCCAAAAGTTGTCACAGTTAATTCATGAGATTTCACGGTTTATCTCGCCGAGCTACTAAAAACCATTCCTCAACGCCCACTCAACCCACTCTCTTCCTTACACCTCTCTCTCTCTCTCTCTCTCTTTCTGTTTCTTTATGTTTCTTTCTTTCTCTCTCTCTCCCTCCCTTTGCACTTCTATGTGTTGTTGTGCGTCTTTTCCGTGCTGCGCATAGTTCACAGTTAATTAGAAAACTATTCCGCGCTCGGCGCTTTGTCAACTTTTGAACTATCCACTCGACTCGACTCGACTAGACGCGAGTCGCGAAGTCAACTCGATAAAGGAGCATCGTTTAATTATATTTTACGAAAAGTTATGTTTTTCCTTAATATATGCATAGAATTGGTCACTTTGTCTAGCTCGAGGCCCCAGTTTGCTTTTCTATGCGCTTTCTACCAGCTTTGTTCACTTTTTAACCATTCCTTCTGGTTTGTATTTTCATTGAAAATATATGTGGAAAATGGATCAGAGAGGATTAAAATATCTCAATTCTGAAAATCCCAATTCTGTAAGATGAATATGATGACACTGTTTTGCATCTAAAATTTGAGTAAGGTCGTACAGTAATCAGTTTTGATTGAGATCTCCATATGGAGATCTCGATAGACAGCCAGAAAACGATGGCTGAAGCGAAAAAGCGGTTGTAGCCTATTCAACAAGTCTTTATGATCTATATCAAAATGTTTCGCACTATCTAAAATACGATTACGATTTAGTGTACTTTTCTTAAAGTAAAATCGAAAGTTTTTTATGCTACTTTTAATATTATTTTACCTTTTGAGTTCTTCACGTAGGTATTAAATTTGTTCTTGATAAGCAGTCTTCAACAATTTTGCGTTGAGTGCTTGAACTATTTACAAGTGTTGTCGGATTTAAAATAATCATATTTACATGATAGGCTAAAACCTTGTTTTAAAACGCAGTCACGCCACTTGTACCAATGCCCCCGTTTCACTTTGGGTATTTTACGAAACTTGAACAATTTGTAAACAAATTTTACACGCACTACACAGAGAGTCGCCCAATCAATTTTGTTGTTTGTCGCTTCAGCCGCAAAGTGTTTTCTGTTGCTTTTTTTTTTTTTTATTTCAAGTTGGAATTTATTGCATGCAGCAACTGATTTGATTAGAAACGCCCAATGCTGGTTCGCAGGCCATTCCTGTCCCCGTGCTCCCTCCGCTCAGATCTGATGTGCCCATTGGCTTAGCCATCAGTATAAGGCTTTTGAGGGCCGCCTGCCCAAAAGCAATCTCTTAATTTGTTTACAAGCTTTGCTTTTGGCTTTCTTTACCGGCCGTCTGTACGCCTGTTCGCTTGTCCGCCCACGCCGCACCCACCCCTTGCAGCCGCCCAGCTGTGTGCTAGTTTTACCGCACTTCTGAAAACCTCAAAAAATATGTAAAAAGCCAAAGACTCGATGTCGACGTTGACTCGTTTGCAACATTTGCAGGCAACGTCGAGGCTGGCTGCGTCTGATAGAGATCTTGCTTTTATTTGTTACTTAGCATATTTTCACCTTGAGGGCAAACAATCTCCCACTAGACACAGGCACACCTACCCACACACACACACACACACACACACACACACCTAGCGCCTGGCAGAGTAATAAATATTTTTTGCAGCGCTCTGCATGGGCGCCTTAGCTTAAAACATTTTCCTCGTTTTTTTTTCGTTTTTTTTTTTGAAACCCGCCGCAACGCAGCCAAGATTTTGCCCTCTTGATGCACTTGCAATGTGAGGCAAGGTACTATGGCTTCAGCGTGAGACTGGCAACAGTTTTTTAAAGCGGTGAATTGGATTTTCAAATATTTGAAAGCAGTAGCTGATCGAGTCACAACTCGTTTTAGAAGACTATTACAAAGACTTGCTGGAATTTTTTTCAATAAATAAGCATATTATAAATATGCACAGGCAATTAGAAGCTAAGCCTATTACTATAAAATATTATATAAATTGCATACTAAATTTTATTCAATTCATAAGCCAGAAATCAAATCTCATAAGTACTCAGCAATATTTTCTCAGCAGTCTTTTCTTGCTTTTCAAAAAATCCTCTTCTATCAGTACTTATATTAATGCGACAATTCTAACACTTCCAAGCACCCCCAATCATCCTTATTTACATGCATACAGCCGTTTTCTTAAGCTTTGCACCCTAGGGTATTTGCAGTCTTCTCTGCTTTAGAAAATGCTCATAGATAATATTTTGCTTATAAAATCGTCGGCCGTTGACTTTGGCACACAATACACAAGTATCTTTATAAAAATATATATATATATCTATTTTTATTTTTGTGCTTTTCATATAAGTATATTTATGTATATTTTGAATTTAAATGATTGAATTGGCGTATGCTTGGCTGAGAGATAAAGAGAAAGAGGGAGATAGAGATGGAGAGATAGAGATAGAGAGAGAGAGAGAGATAGATAGAGAGTACTGTCAGCCATTTGTAAAAATATGAAAATTACCTTTAATATGAAAAGGCAGACAGAAAGTCAAACATTTTTTTCACATTGCCAGGCAATTCCATCTAGATAGGCCCTCTGCAGAGGGATGTGCTGGACGGGCAGAGAGGGGCAGAGAGGGGCCAGACACAGACAGACAGTGAGACAAGCAGGCGTTCTATTTTATTTTGCTTTATGCCTTTATATTCTGTTTTGTGTTTACATAAAAGTGAAGTGAGGCAGATTGCGCTCGAGTGCGTTAATCAGCGCTTCTGGGCAGGGATACGGACCACGGACACGGATAAGCACGACGAACAGTGTGGGTAGTGTGGGCCAAAGGGGAGGGAGGGAGGGGGTAGCAGGCGGGGGGGGGGGGGGGGGGGGCGGCGTTTTAAATCAACTTCAGCTGGTAACTTTGGGTTGACTTTTCCTCTGTTGGTGTTGCTGTTGTGCTGCTGCTGCTGCTGTTGCTGTTGCTGTTGGTCAGGGTACTGACAAAACAGATTATACTGATTTCATGCTGGCAAAATCAAAAAATGAACGTGCGGCAATTTACATACTTAAGTTTAGGAGCACCCACCACCACCCACCTTTCATGCCACGCGACCCTGCGGCACGGGATGCTCACGAATTTATTGGCCACATGTTTTGTGCTACCTTCGTGAGTTGTACAATTTGCCTTTTGACAATATGTATAAGCATTATACAGAGTTTCGTTTGGTTTTTCTTCTTTTTGCTTTTTTTTTGTGGAGGGTTTTGAGATTACAAGGAATTTCCGGGGATTCCATTTTAATTGAATTTCTTTCGGCTGTTTGTTGTCATTGTTGTTGTTGTTGTTGTTGTTATAGCTACTTTGCATTTTAGTATTTTTGGTACCCCACCGACAGATAATTAAAATGGCCGTAGGCGAGTCGACAACAAAAAATCGTAGCATAAAAATGGAGGCTGTGAAAAAGTTATCTTTTTCTTGTCGATTGTTTTGATTGTTGAGCGCAACGAACTGACTGTTTACACTCGATAATTTTCATAATAAGGCGCAAGCAAAGCAACATTAATAATCACATTATAAGAAGCCGTTCCCCTGCCACCCCCCACCCGCAGTAGCAGTTCCTCAAGTGGAGCAAGAAAATGGAAGAGAAAAACGAACGAATGAACGAATAAGAGTTACTGCCAAGGAGACCGAGTTACATTAGAACACTTAAACACTTTGCTGCGCCGAATGCATTTTACCAGCAGCAAACAGCATCATCAGCAGCAGCAGCAGCACGGGAAATGATTGCTTACCTCACCCTTTCCTCCACCCCGACAAGGCCTCCTTTCAATCCAATCGGCGTCTGTAGCTTTTTGTCTGAATTGCTGTTATTCGAGGCACAATCCAGAAATCAATTTCTCGGCGTTTCAAGTTACGTTTCATTGTGTCCTTTTGCCCATGAATAGATCAATATTAATTTGATTTTCGTGAAATTTCAGCACATTTTTTACGAAACATATTAATAAGCGTAATTGGAAGAAAAATTCAATTTCTTTAATGACCAAAATAAATTTAGCTTTGAATAAATTCATTAATTCTGGGTAAAAAGATAAGCCAACAAAATGAAGACATATTAATAACCTCTTATTAATTTTTAAACTTAATTAGCATTTAATGAAGCTTTTATAATTAGATTCGTTATTATATTTACAATATGGCTCCACATCATTGTATATTTGGTTTATTTAATAAATTATTTCTATTTATGTGTAAATGGAAGAAATTTAAATATTGTCATAAAAATATATATTATCCGAAGAAAAAAACTATTTACTGGTTGAGTGAAAAGAAAAAATGAACAAATTGCGTTTTAATTTACTTTTGCAGTATTTTCATTATGTAGATTTCTTTTATTTATTTTATAAATTGAAACATTTTGTTAACAAAACAAAAATTGTATAAGATTTAATTCAGTCAAAATTACTGTTTAAATTCTGATTATTCGTATAAAAATGTTACAATTTCATAGTATTTTTCAAGATACTTTTTTTAGTTTTAAAAATATCTACAGTATTTAAAGTTTATTTAAGTATACATTTAAAAAAAATAAGCTCAATGTTTATGTTTATGCCAATATCACAAACTCCAAATTGAAAGTTTTAAAAGCTTTTGTAATTTCTGGAACAATTGCCAAGGAACATGGACACGAGAGCTGCAGTTGGTTCTGTCTCTGTGTGTGCACTGCAGATTTCTTTGTATACTCAGCATGTCTACTGACTTGTCAGTGTACATGCATGTGTGTGTGTGTGTGTGTGTGTGTGTGTGCTGCTATATGCACTCTTGTTATTTTTATTGTAACTCTGATTCGCGCTTTATTGCATTATAATTGAATCTTGAAGCGCACAACTAACGCAGGAAACGTTGCCTGACTGCCCGCCTCATCCGTTTCTCATTTTGTCGCTCCCCGCTGCACCCATTGCCCCACTTCGATGATGCCTTGCGGCAGCTGCTATCCCCACCGTTTCGCTTGCCCACAGCTGCTGCACTTAATGCCAAGTGTTTAAAAAAAAAAATGAAAGAAACGAAGTAATATTTACTTACCACCCCGCCCCTTACCCCTTTCACCCTTTCCCCAGCCCATCGACTGCTGCCAGCTGGCCATCTATCCGAGCAGCGAGTCATTGCACCACCCACCGTTCAGCATTCACAATTCACCATTCACCATTCAACCCGTCCTCGTCCCAGTCTCCGTCTCTGCCCCGCTCGCTGTTCACTGCTCATTTTGCTCATTGCCAGCGAAATGCAATAAAAATTGTTTTCCCATAGACGGCGACGAGCTGGCTAAGCAAATGTTGTTGGAAATGAGCTATAAAAACGGGAAATTGTATTTTACAGTAAATTTTGTGCTGCACACAAACTAGCTAAAGTCCTCGATGCCACCACATTCCTTCCCCTGTCCCTGTCCATGTCCCTGCCCCTCCACCTGTCCCTTTCCCATGCCCCTCCACACTATGGGCGTTCCTCCACTTGCACGTCAACGCCTTTCAGCCTTTCATGGGGCTGTCGCAGATAATCCGTTGCTGAGTTGGCTTGTCTTGACTTGGCTTGACATTGGCTTTGAGTCGACGTTCCTTTCCGTTCTCGTCCCCCCTCCATTGGCCACTGCCTATCTAGTCTGAGCCAGCTCGCCCTTGTTTTGGTCTCGGCTACGTCTAACGTGGCTTATAAGCTGCCAATATTAAAATGATGACAAGTTTACTGCAAGAAAAAAAAAATAAAAATGGAACGGAAACGGGGCACTGACAGCATATACAAAAATGCAATTCATGGCAAAACTGATGTCGCCGAATGCGGCTTTATTTTTTCTTGACTCGGTGTACACAAAATTGAAGCAATGCGAATACTAAATTATTTCCTTGCTTGCCTTGATAAGGGATGAGAGAGAGACAGATATAGAGAGAGAGAGAGAGAGAGAGAGAGAGAAAAAGATGATGAAATGGCCACGACAAATTGGCCAACTTAATACAGTTGCATTCAGATAGATAGAAATTCTTTAGCATGAATTTGCAATATCATATGATAAATATGTATTTCGAGTCCAATAAGTCAAGAAAGGTTTTTGAGCTAAGCCAAAAATCAAATACTCACAAAAATTAAATATAAGAAAAGCCAAATATTACTCGGAGCCCTGGTTTTAGTTCAGTTCAATTGATTAAGCTTTAGCAGTCTAAGAAATAAAGAATGGAGAAATACAGGACACAACTAAGACGCGACTTAAATATATTTTCTTAAGGATGCTGATCCTTACAATATGAACATTTTGTATTGTATTAATTAACTTTTTTATCCATTGAGGCAAATTATTTGATTTACCGTAGGAGTGCTACGTCCACTCAAAAGCCCATACCTGCCACCATTTAAGAGCTACAGTTACCAAATGTGGAAGGAAACGCCTTCAATCTGTCAACGGGCAGATTGAAATTGTAGTAAAAAGTTAATAAATATTAAAAACCTGCTATAAACACAAAACAAAAACTGGCAAATGTCTTCAAGTAGTTTGTTTAGCTCCAGTTCATGTTTGTTGACTCTCCTAAATCGTTAGATGTGAAAAAATGTTGTATTTTTATTTGAATTCCACAACATCGGATACCTTTTGCTCCACTTGCCACAATGGCAAGCCCCATTTTGCAGCCCTGGCTGAGTGAGACGAGAAAAAAAAAACATAAATAACTTTGCAGTGTTTGTGCCATTTTGGTTGCCACATTTGAATAAAATATGAATAAAAACCGAAATGCATTTAGTTGGGCAAAAGGACCAAGAAGGGATTGAGGGCTTGGCGGCTACGTGGAAAGCGTCAGTTGTGCATGGGGTAGGGCACATCATTCGTTTAACTCCAGAGTTGCCCCTACCCCCTCCCCACACCGCACCGTTTCGGCCAGTTTGTCACCTTTTCGCATTTGAAAAAGTCTCCTCCTTTTCGCTATCGCATATAGATACGACAATATTTGCATTCAGTCGGCCTTGATGCAGTAGCTTCTTGAGAAAAAGAATTGTTTATTTTTACAGAGGGTTTTATAATTTTGTCTCGAATTGTGTAACGCTTTGCAGCACTTCCTTGAAGACACACAGTACAGCGGCGATTACAATTATCATATGAACAACTTTTCTTAGTTAGAAGGGTTAACATATTTTGGCTGAAAAAACAAAAATCTCAATCTTCTTCGCTTCTCAACGTTTTTTAACTTTTCATATTATTAAGTTACTGATGCTTAACAATTTTTGATCTAATTTGATCCAATCATTGCAATAAATATGGCACCATTTTACATTTTAATACCACAGAAATATTTATTAAATCGTTTGTTAATTTTTGTTTTCTTTAAATTAAAATTATTAATTTAACGGCTGCCGTTTAATTTTGTATAATTTATTTCGTGACTTTAATTTAAATTTGTTTAAGACAATGTTGGACTCCCTTCTGCAAAGGGTATTTGATCTACGACGTGTCAAAGTTTTCTGTTGATCCTTGTTGTTATTTTGTCGTCAAAACGTCAGCGGCAACGGTGGCATAGATGTCCTGGTTATCCTGGTTGTCCTGGTTGTCCTGGTTGTCCTGGCTGTCCTGGGTGTCCTGGTTGTCCCCGTCTGGAGTTCGTTCCCATGCAGCGTTCGCTTGGCTTAATTTTGGGCTACAGAAATGTGCATAAAAAATCGACGGCGAATTTGCAATTTGAATTCGACTGTGTTTGCTGTCAGTCCTGCTGCGACGACTCCTGCTCCTGCTCCTGCTTGTGTGCCTCTGTCGCCTTTATTGGACCCAGAACATAAATTGAGCTTCGCTCTGCTCTCTGCTCTGCTCAGCTCTCTCTCTCTCTCTGTCTCTCTCTCTCTGTCTCTATCTGTCTGTCTCTCTCACTCTTTGCCTGCTCCATTTTGGCAGCGTCTTGACAGCCAGTCAGGCGGCTATTTAGGAAGTAATTTTCGCGCTTTCATCGCAACTTCTTCTATCTTTCTTATGTTTTCTTCTTCTTTTTTCTTTGGTTTTGTGCTTGTCTGTTTATCTGTCTGTCTTTGGCTGCTTTTTGGGCACGTTATTCACGTTAGCCCTGCTATTTGAGCGGCTTCCTGCTGCACGCGCCTTTAATGCATTTTTTAAAAGCCAAATGCGCAAATTGAATGCGCCTCATCCCGAACATTTCTGCGGTATTCTGGCTAGCTCATGGCGCACGTCCGCTTCCCAGGACACTTCCCAGTATGCCAGTAGTAACCATATTTGTGGCTTGGCCGCAGGACGACACGCAGGCATAATTTCTGCACGCTGCACTCAGGCCAAATGAATATTTCAACAGTAATACTCTCTCGTCCATATACAAATACATAGTACACATGCTTTTCTCATACTCATCCACACACTCACCCTCATACCCATCTCCAAACTCATCCTCTTTCTCATATTCGTGCCCCTTTAGGTAGGTACATGTGTGTGGATATAGTTCCTTACTGACTGTAGCATCAGTTAAATGTCAAAACTTCGACATGATGAAAGTGACGCAGTGGCACGAAAACTAAATGCTCTACATATAAAATTTAAAAGAAACAACTAATTTCCCTACCCAGACACATTTGCGCATCTGCAACCACACTTTGAGTTTGGTTTTTAGTTCGGTGTGTTCTTTATTAAGTTTAATTTTTAATTTTCTTAATTTAGCAAATATTTATAAGAGCAACTTTTAACATTGATTTGGTTTTCATAATTGCAAAGTGTTTGCATTTAAATAGACACACAGAATATATGTTCATATTCAGCATAGAAACAAGTCTAAATACTTTAAATAAATATAAATACAAATGTTAATTGTGATTTATTATGAAAAACAATATGACGAACATTTTAGGTGCATATTGATTGCGAACAACTTTACTCAGTCAAACTGCACAATTTATTTTTTGAATGTAACCCACAATATTATTTCCTGTCATTCGATTTTAGTACTCATGATCTGATATATATCACAAATCGTCAATTCCCAGTAGTCCGCAATAATATACGAACTAAGAACATTTGTTTTAGTTGAATATTAAATCAAATAAAATAAAATAGTAGAAATTGGTTGCAAATATTACAGATTCGGTTTAATTGCAATTTTATTTTTCTACTAATAAAAGTTCATATATCGTATAACTCCCACAGGAACTATCGATCCTGTGAACAGTTCCTATATGAAAAACTTGGCATGACCTAACTCAGTTTAAACGAGTTTTATTATGCTTCTCGTATTTTTATTAAAATGTTAAGTTATTAAAAATCAGACTACTATATAATATAGTTTCGCCAACAAGATTCGGTCGGTGTTAATTAATGTTTTTAATGAAATTTAGATGACAGCAGGCAGACTTCGCAAGAGTGTCTAAACTTCTTTATATATTGAAAAATAATAAGATAAATGCCAAGAGTACAACATTTTAGTTATGTAACTAACACCAAAATATATATAGTAATATATATTTTCGATTTGTTCTCGTATTTCATTTGCTTGACGCCAACTTGTAATTAAAATTGCATCCCACGTCAGAAGATGCCCGTGCGTTGGAGTGCTCAGTACAACTGACCCAAAACGAACTCTTTCGTCGCTACTCGAACAACGAATCCCGCCCAAGCCCGCCCTTTAATACTCAACCCCCCAGCCCCCTCAAAGCACCCCAGTGACTGGCAACCACAATTTAATCTCTGTGGCATTATGCACCAGCTTCCCCCACTGCATCCCTTCCCCAAAAATGCTCAATTCACTGAAGAACTGTATGTCTTGAAACCTGCTCAGAGGTCTTTCCCATCATCTCCTTCTGCCCCAATCCTCTCATTATCACTGTGTGTGTGTGTGTGTGTGCGTGTGTGTGTTCTTTTTTTTTTCTGTGCTCCTTTGTGTTTGTTAATAAACTCGCAGGCAGACTAAATTCAAATTACGCACACATCTTAAGAGAAGGCAACTGAGATGGAGACGGAGACGGACATGGAGATGGCGATGGCGATGACGATGAAGATGTAGATGGAGACTGGGACATAGACGAATACGACGACGCCGACAGTCATTTCACTTATAGGCGGCTCATTATGTCAGGTCTATATTCATATACGCCTCATCCTAACCCGCCCCCATCGCGCTGCCACCACCACATTTGCCGTATGCGTGAGTGCGTTCGAGATGCTGCTGCGAGTGGAGCTTCGACTGGATGACTCCGCCTTTTGACTTGGCCCTGTCGTAACATTTCATCTTTATTTCGGCATTATTCCCATGGCAGCGCTTATTGTTTTGCCGTGAAAATGGCAACAGCAACGGCAACGGCAACGGCTACGTCAATGGCAACAAATTAGAAGCGTGCTCAACGCCCGAAACGAACTAAGCAGCAAGCAGCCAGTTGGCCTAGTCTAATTGGGAATAGCAAGTAGTCCGTTCTCTGGGATTTCTAGAGTGCCTTGCCAAACTCCAATTAACAAATGGACACAGGAGTAAGGTAAACCCAATATGTTCAGAAACCGTGCAATTCCCTACAAAACTACTTTGTGTTTTGGACTGGATTAAGTTATAAATCTACGATATATCTTAAGATTCCTGAAATTTGGAAACTTAAGTCAGTCAATTTAGGGGAGACACCATTTTTCATCTGGTATTACATTAGCTTTATTTATTTTATTCATTTTAGTTGGAAAATTACATTAAGACTTGTGGAATGAGCATCAGCCAAAACCCAACAAGAAACATCTTTGCGGTTAGTTAAATGGTATGTGTCCCGGCTAAAAACCATGATATATTTTTAGCAAATTCCGTTCCCACTTTCTTGTGGAAGCCATTAATCAAATATCACAACCAATTAAAAGACAAGCAAGGCATTGGCTATAATGGTGCGTGACACAGCTAACAGAGCAGTGTTGCATAATTTACAAAAAAAGTAATATAAAAAATACCTGTAAAAACCAGTATAAAAAAAACGTGTAACAAAAGTTAATTTGAATTTAAAGATTCCCAACAAAACTAATTTATCCTACAAGGACCTCCATTTAAAATACATGTTTGTGTTTCATTGCTTTCTTTCTTGTTTATTATTCAGTATAGGCAACGTAATCAAAGGATTCAGCTTTACATAAATTCATCATACAACAGTTGAAACAGTTTTGTTTTTTTTCCTATTTTTCTTTCATTATTTTTAGCTTATGCATTCCGTTCTGCTTACAGTCATTTTGGTATATCCATCAGCCAATTTCTTAACGTTTCGCAAACTAGCAAACTATTCATTTGTGTGTTGAGGCTCGTTTCAAAGGAAAGAAAACGAAATTCTTTGCTTAAACGTTGCAAAATGTGTGTCTTGCGTGTATTGTCAAGTATAAACGGATTAACTGTTGGTGGGCACCAGCTCCTGCTACTTCTTGAGGCCCCAAGCATTGTTGCTGGGCACCGGGACGCGACGCTGACCGGACTCGCGGGCCAGGACCTCCATGACGCTAGTGGCGGGCAACCAGCACTGAATACAAAAATAATTACAATATATTAAATATTTTCCCTTTATATGGCTTGATTGTGTTACTTACGCGTTCCTTGTGCGCGGTGGCGACCACGTTGCGATTGGGCTCCTTGTCATAGGAGACGGACTCCACGCCAAACACTTCGCACAGCTCGTGCACCATTTGACGCTTCTCGCGATTCATCGTGGGGAACGAGTGACTGCGTGACTTTTGCTTGCTCTCCTTGGCCAGCTTGACCAGATCGCTGAGCGTTTCGTAGACACTCTTGGTTAGCACCGGATTGCGTTTGGCAAAGCCGCGCAAGAATTCCGAGTACTTCGTCAGCGACTTCAGCTGCGACTCCGGATTCCGAGACTGCAGTCCAATGGCCAAGCGGCGATTGCGCTCCAGCAGACGACACTCCTCGTTGCAGTCCAAACTGTAATAGAACGAGTGGGTTCAGTCAATGGGTCAGTAAATATATACATCATACATCAGACACGATTTGAATTGCAAATTAATTTTTGTTTTGCAGAATACTGCTTTGAAAAAATGTGCATAAATCAATAATAATGAATTGATCTCAAAAACTTGAGCAAACACTAAACAAATTTGTTTTCTCTTAATTTCAATTAAGAAACTGATTTAGTATTTGAGTAAACGGATTGAGACTTAAAAAAATAATATTCTCGATCGTTTCGATATCTAAGACCATAGGAACATTTAAAATCGGCTTTTCGGCTTTGTCAATTACAAATTCGCCTCTGCGTAAGTTTATGGCTGTTATTACTTATCGCATAAACAAACAGCAAAGATTGTAGCGATATATATAGATATATGTAGAATATAGAGATATCTATGGAGGTATTTATATAGAAGTTGACTACACCGATAAATAAACCTTTGATGGCCAATTATTATATATATTTTGATGTGTCAACTTACGTTTTGTTGGATTTGTTGTTTTTGGTGGGTGCGAGTATTTCGCTGAGCTCCATGTAGTTGCCGCGCGACATCTCCGCCATGGAGGAGGCCAGCTGGGCGGTGGCAATGCGACTGTGCTCGCGGGCAAGTTCCTGGCAGCTGCGGCTCTGCTTGCGATTGCCGCACTCGCACTGCACCTCGACGAGCTCCTTGCACGGCGTCTCCGGACAGGCGCCATCGTGGCAGACAGCGGCACACTTGTGGCCGCACAACAGACGCGGCTTGGTGCAACTCTGGCGGCACAGCTCGCCCGGCTGCTGCGGACACTCGCCCTCGTGGCACGGCCGGATGCATTTATGGCGGCCACACGCGAGCGGCTTGGCGCAGGGAAAGCCACAGCTGAAGCTGGCCTGCGAGCAGGGTATCGTCTTGCGCTGCTCGTGATTGCCGTGGCACCACTTCGTGGTGAACATCATGCAGGGCGGGCAGCTGGCCGCCGCATGGCAACTGTGCTGCGGTACATGCTCGCAGCCGTGGGTGCGCGAACAGGGCCGTTTGCAGGGCGGCCGTTTGGTGCCACACGGCACCGGTGGATAGATCACTTCGGCGCCGCACTCGCAGTAGAGCTCCTCGAAGCTGCTGCGATAGCAGGGCGGACAATTGCCGCGGTGGCAGGGCTGATCGCACTTGTGTTTGCCGCAGCTCAGCGTTCGGTTGCAGGGCAGCGGGCAGGCATGGTCGATGTCGATGCAACATTCCGCGTTGCATTTGTGCTTGCCACAGCTGCGTTTCTTCGTGCAACGGCGTTTGCAGCGTGCATCGTCCGCACGGGTTGATAGCTGGCGGCACTTGATCAGCTGATCCATGTGGCCGCAACGGCATTTGACGGCCGTCTGTTTGGGGCACGGCGGACACTGCCCCAAATGGCATTTGCTGGCGCACTGATGCGGATGCGCCGGCTTGCCACAGCGCAGCGTCTTGCCACACGCGCCCTCGCACGTCGGCACCGGATCCAGACAGCTGCTGCGCTGCGTCGGAGGCACTGCCAACTTGCCACAGGGGCAACTGGTGATCTGCGGCGGACTCAGCTTGCAGGGACGACAGGTGCTGGCGTGGCACGAATCCTTGCATTTGTGATTGCCGCAGGGCAACGGCTTACCGCAGCACTCCTTGCACGAATAGCTGCGCCTATCCTGACTCTCCTTGGTGCAAAGCACCTCGCGCTGCTGCTTGCCACAGTGACAGTGTTGCTCCACCTGCTCCGCACACGGGTCACATTTGCCCGCATGGCACAACTGCTGGCAACGATGCTCGACGCAGTTGAGTGGCTTGTCGCAGGTGGCCTCGCACTGCAGTTGCTGCTTCATGGCGCACTGCATCATCTTGGAGGTGCGTCCGCAGCCACAGCTGCGCAACACGTTCGCCTGGCACGGCGGACACGGACCCGGATGACAGAGCAGGGTGCACGCATGACTGCAGCCCTCGACGCGACAGCAGAGTTCGCCGCAAGTGTGCGCCAGCTCGTTGCGTGTGAGCGGCGGATTCTTCAACTTGCCACAGAAGCAGAGATATTCGCGCGGCAACTCTTGCAGCACATTCTGGCAGGCTGGACAGCGCCAGCCCTCCGCCGACTTGGAACTGCTCGCCCAGGTGATGGTGCACTTGAGATGCAGCACATGATAGCAGTTCTGGCACGACCACGTGCCATGATGCGCCTTGATCTGCTCCACGCACACTAAGCACTCCAGTCGCCGCTGCTCGATGTCGCGCATCAGTTTCTCCCGCTGCGACAGCTTCTCATTGTCGGGCGCTCGCCGAGGGGAGACTTGGTGTGGCAGCTGCTTCTCGGGCGAAGGCTGAGCACTGTCGTTGCTGTTGCTGGTGTCCAGTTCGTCGGCGGCGCGCGGATAGCCATTGATGCGATCACGATTGCGATTCCAGTCGTCGCGTCTTTTGTTGCTGCGATGATTGTCATAGCGCTGCTGCTTCTGCGGCTTCTTGCCACGCTCATAGCGATCCTCGTGGCGATCTTCGCGATAGTCTTGGCGTCGCTGCTGCTGCCGAGTATTATTGCCGCCAGCCAGCGGCTTCGCCAAGCCTCGTTGAGCATTGCTGCTAGCTGCCTCATGTGGCGTGTGCTGTATTGTGGCAGTGTTGCTGTTGTTGCTATTATTATTATTATTATTATTGCTATTACTGCTGCTGCTGTTGGCTTTGCTCGTCGATAGGCTGAGCTTGGCGAAGTTGGGCACAAATTCGGGCGCCGTCGCCTGCAGCTTGGAAGCGCTAAAATCGAAAGTGGCGCCGCCGGCAGCAGGCGCAGCAAATGGATTACTGCCAAATGCTGAGTACAAATTGGGATAATTTTGGCCAGCGGCATCGCCATTCTGATAGCCAAAAACAGGCGCCGCATATTGCTGCAACATGAAGCGTAATTAGAAACAATTCAAATATATAATATATATGTAATTAATTTAAATATCCTTGCAGAAATTTGACAGGACAAAATTCTAATTTTTTACTTAATAAATGCCACTATTTTATGGTTAGCTTAGATAATTATTTTATTATTTGTATTTTAATTTAATAATTGGAATTGCGTGCAACTCTTGCACAGAATTGTTAAATTTGAAAATTATCTATTAAAAAAAACTAACACACTTTCACAGTCCCTTTTTCCAAACTGGCCTCAAGGAGAACATATTGATATGGACACGTGTGTTCTTACTGATCACTTTCCAATTTAAAAAAAAAACTGCAAAGGTATTTAATAAAAATCATGAGGGGATTCACTTACGCCGACGCCAAAGCTGGAGTTGTTGGCAGCGCTGCCGCTGCTGCTGGCGGGCGTCATGCCAAAGGCACCGCCGCTGCCGACGCCGCCGCCGCTGCCGCTGCTGTAGCCAAGATTGGAGCTGTTTAAATTATGCTGCGTGATGAACTGATTGAAGTTAACATAGTTGTTGTTGTTGTTACTCTGCCCATTGCAGGCAGCGACTGAGGCAGCGGCAGCGATAGAAGCAGCGCCGACTGAGTCATTATGAGCTGCTGCTCCATTTGTTAGCTGCTGTTGCTGCGTTGGCGGCTGCTGCTGCTGCTGTTGTTGTTGCTGCTGTTGCCAATATTCGGCCATGGCAAAGGCTTGATTTGCGCTTTGCTCGGCGTCTGGCAGCGTGTTTCTCTTCCCTTCTCTCTTCTCCTCTTCGTTTCGTTCCTTTTCTTTTCTTTTAGCTGTGCCCACCACGCTGGCGAAAAGTTGATCCGATTTGTTCCGTGTGTTTGTTGTGTGTGCGCCTGCAAGTGAATGCGATGTGAATTTTAAGAGATGGATGCGTTAGTTACATTAAATATTTTGATTTCACAATAAATAATAATTACACGAATTTTGTTAATTTGTCCCCGCTCGAAAATGAAAAAAAAAACAACAACTGCACGGCACACTTAGCGCGTGTGTGCGAATGTGACGGCTAGATGTGTGGTGTGAGTGTTGCTGACGTGCAATGTTAATTTTCACAGGTATTATCACGCAAGTAACGAGTCATCCTCTGTTAAGTGTGGAGTAAGTCTGCTTACCTTGGCGAGTGGGATATATGAATTGGTGGAGTGGGCTGTGAGCATGCTTACCTCTCGTTATGGGCTGTTAACAGAGTCAAATTCTATTAGTCTTGCACATTATGCTTACCACCATGTGGTAAGCGTTTTATCGATGGGTTATGTGCCTATCGATATTTTTGCAACACAACAATGTATTGCAGCCTTGTGCGCGCTTTTTGAATAAATGTAAATGGAATTGAATTAACATTTTTATTGAATTCTGATAGCTGCATTAATTAAATTAATTAAATGTCCTTCGTATACAGATATATTGCGACAATCATGCCATATAGGCCCAGCACCTCCGCAAATATAAGAATGAGAATCATGCCGATAAACAGTCGGGGCTGCTGAGCCGTATTTCGAACTCCGACGTCGCCCACGATGCCGATCGCATAGCCGGATGCCAGTCCACAGAAGCCCACCGACAGTCCGGCCGCTAGATGCACATATCCCTTGACCACCGAGTACGTCTCGGCCGAGTCCAAAATGCCGGCGATTAGCACCGACACAACCAGTCCGTAAATGGCAATGATGCCCGCCATGACAACGGGTATGATCGACTTCATGATCAGCTCCGGGCGCATCACGGCAGTTGCGACTATCCCAGTGCCGGAGACAGCCGTTCCATAAGCGGCGCCAATCGAAGAGAACACTATAGAGGCGACCACGCCCATAACACCGTAGAACGGACCGTATGCCGGAAAATAGATGAGCTCATTGATTTCATCGTTCAGCACGTCCTTTCCGGTCTTCTCATCTGTCATTGCATTTATTATTATTATTATTTTATTATTTCTTTTTTTTTTTGTAAATATGTTTCTTTTATTTAACTTAAATCACATACAAATGCAAAGATAACTTTATATTTATAGACTAAATTTCCAATTTATATACAGAGTGTGCTACGTTTTCGATAAATTTGATTGAAACATGATACATAGATATTTATTATTTTAAATCACAAATTTAAATACTAACATGTACAGTTCAAATTTGTTCCAATAATATATTCTTCGTTTTTCTGTTTCAAAATGAAATTCCGAGCTAGTTTCATTTTCACGCCCCATCCTATGGTTTTTTTAAAGAATTTGTTCTCTGTTTAAATGATTTTGTTATTCTATGCTTTGGATACATCATCCCACAAATCGATTGGATATTAGTATACTTAAGACAAGTACTAAATTGTGCAAAATAAAAAGATGAATAAAAAATTAATTTTCTCTGTAAACTTTTTGGATATGTAATCTATTTGGGTTTCTACGATTATAGGATTCTATTTGTTTTTAAGGCGTTATGAGTAATTTAACAAATATTATTTGTTATTAGAAAAAAATGGATTCTAAAAACAAAAAATTAACACAGAGAACATAAATTGATTCTAAAAACCAAAATGCAAATCTTGTTTCAAGAAGTGGTCAATTTTTTTATGGAACGGAAATTCTTAATTAAAAATATGAGTTTGAAAATTTAGATATAAAAACCATGGATTAGGAATATTAATTTTTAATTTTAAATATTTTTTAAAATATCTGAATAACAATTAAAAGTAAGAGTCCAATAAACAGAGTAAACGGACTCAATCTAATAATATATTCTTAGTTTAAGATCTTAGTTAATGTCTTCACTTTGAATAAGTTTTTGTCTATAAAAATATATGTTTGATTTAAAGTAGCTGTTGGGTTAATTCTAGTACATCATTTAATACTCATGCTTGGACATGCACTTCACTCCTCTGTAATCCCCAATTACAGGTCAATCTCTGGCAGATCTCCCATTTAGATCGCTTGGAATGTTCTCAAATTGCTGAGGAGCGTTTGCTGGGCCGGCGGAAAGGTGATTGAGGCTGCAACAGGGGCAAATGTTGCCGGTGGCATAACAAAACTTGCAGCTGTTGGCAACGCCAGCGATTGTTGCTGCTGTTGTGGTTGCTGCAGCTGCTGCTGCTTGTGTGGCATGGGGAATGGCTGAGCGCCGTCTAGCGGTCGGTATTGGCACTTCTTGGCATGGGTGCGCATATTGCTGGACTGGGTAAAGGCCTGATTGCAATTGGGATGTGGACAGACGTATGGCTTGCAGCCGGTGTGATAATTGAGATGCGTCTTCAGGTGATGCTTCTTGGTGAATGCCTTGGGGCACAGCGGGCAGCTAAATGGCTTGATGCCCGAGTGCAGCCGATGATGGAGCGTCATATTGCTGCGATCCGCAAAGGACTTGCCACAAACGGAGCACTGATACGGCTTCTCGCCGCTGTGCGTGCGCATGTGCTGCTTGAGCAGCATCTTGCGAGAGAATCGCTTGCCGCACTCGGCACACTTGTGCGGCTTGACGCCCGTGTGGATGCGTACGTGCATGTTGAAGGCGACACGCTGATTGAAGGACTTAGGACAGTAGGGACACTCGTACTCCTTCCGGTTGCGATGGATCTTCATGTGGCTGCTCAGATAGCCCTTATCGTTGAAGGTCTTGCCGCACTCCGGACACTCGGCAGCAAACTCCTTCGTGCCACGATGCACAGATAGATGATATTTATAGTTGCGCAGCTGCGAGAATCCTTTGCCACAATCCGAGCACTCGTAGCGCGGCGATTTGTGCGTCTTCTCGTGCGCCTGCAGAGACATAGGGAGAAACGAAAGGAAAAGGATATTTATATTTATATTGATATGGATATTTTCATAACGCTACAAGCCTAATTTAAATTAAGTTAAATAATTAATAAAATAATTAATATTCCTATTATGCTTTATTATTGCATTTTTTATTAAATATTCTAAATCTAATATTATTTATTACTATTTTTCAGTTGGCATAAACTTAATTATTTCAAATTTAATCTTTTCTATTTATTTCTTTCATTTATGTATTTCATAAATTCAGCAGAGCCTTAGATTTGCAGCTTCCAATAGATAAAGTATTTGATTACCGATCCAAACAGCGTTATGCAGATAATAATGTCTACTCTTCTGGCTAAGTGGAAGAAAGAGAGGAAAACTGTGACTGCCTATTGGCTGGCGGCCATTTTGTACAGCCGCGCTCTCAACTGCGCTCTCTTTCTAATGCTATACTTGTGTGTGTGTTTGTGTTTGTGTTGCTCTCTGCGGCTGGCAGCCTGCACCCATGCGTAAAACCAGTTCTCATCTCGCTTCTGTTTTGGGCGCCACCATTTTTAACGATCTTCAGCTACCTTCGGCTACCTTATCAGCATTTGCATAAGTAGCTAAGCCCCCCTTCTCCCTCTATCCGTCGCGCTCTCTCCCTCTCTCTCTCTCTCCCTTTCTCTCATTCTGTCTGTTTAGAGTGCATGTGACTCAAGCTCCGCCTGTTTACTTTTGGACTCCGCCCATAAAATGCCTTGCTTTGGACCACATTAAAAACATGTTTGCATTGAAACTTGTTAAATATATTTGAAATAAAAAGATGCCTTTTGCTGATTATCGAGTGCCTTTGGCAATATGTATCATGTTTATTGTAATTGAATTCCCTTACTGAGAGTTAAATACTTCATGTATTTAAATATTTATGGTTATGCTAAATAAATATTTACATATAGCCAACATTTTACTGTATGGACTTTTTAAACGATTTTGAGCAATTTTCATTTATTTTTTTTAGCTCATTGTGTTCGGCTAAAAAGTGAGCTGTTTTTTCTGATGTTTTTTCTGTGCAAATCTATTTTTAATAAAATGGTTTGCCACCAAGTTTTAAATTTTTCTTGGTTTTAAACTTCTATTCTAATAAAATTTGAATAATACAGGCGTATTTGTGTAGATCAGTTTGAAGGGTATTTTCTAGTTGCTCTACCCAATTAAATCACAATGAGTTTGAGACATTTCCAATTTAATTTCTTATGAGTTTGTTAACTTATGTATCTGAATGAACTTTCTGATCTTAATGAGTCTTTTGTACGTATCAAGGTAGTACTAAAAATGCTTGACATGTACTTGTATCCTAAATTTATCAACAAATATTATCGCTTGTAATTTATGTAAATAACTAAATAAATTCATTAATATTTCAGCTGCATTTATTTAGTTAGACAATGTGGATTTCGGCCAAATATTCAACAATAATATTTCAAAAATACGAATTTTGTGCGTTGGGTCTTGTAACTAAAAAATGTCCATTCAAGTCAAAACAACTTAAAATAATCATGATTGATGATTCAGAGATATGTCGTTTATGAACTGATAATGTCAGGCTTTTCTTGCTCTCTTCATTTACCAATTTTTTCGAATCTGACAGATGCGACAAAAATTCTAGATCACACATTAATTAAGTCATTTGTAAACTACAAAAATACTTTAGTTATTGATCAGGTCGACTAAATCAATTTGTTCATGATTCTCTGCTTCTAGACCAACTAATCTTTTACTTTTGAAGCTTTCGTTACAGTAATGTAGGCTTATTCACAGCCCATGCTGCAGACATAAATATATATGCACTGTATGGGGCACAAAAAAGGAAGCTAGAACTCTACAGATCCCAATTTAATAATCAATAAAAAACCAAAACAGACTGATATATAAAGCTATAAATATAATATTGTATATGTAATATATCATATAGCATCCATTGTAACAATCAGCCTGAATAATTGTCTCTCTCTCTCTATATATATATATATATATATATATATATATATATATATATATCATATATAATTTTCTTTTCATCGTATCACATAAAATTGTGAGTTGTAACAATCTACAATTTAAGAATCTATCTTTATATGCATAGATGACCTTTTGTATTTCTCAATTTTAACCACATAATTATATAAAATAGAAAGTCCATTGTGTCTTTGGGATATCTCATCTGAAGTTAAGTCTTATACATCCGATTTTCTTACACCTTTCCCCTAATAGAAGGAGTGACCCCCTCATGCTGCACCCTTGTCTACAGATATCTATTCCATCTCTCGGTCACACCTGAAGTGCTTCACTTGCCAACACCTTTCCACTCACCTGCAGTGTTTCGGAGCATCCAAAGACCTTGTCGCAGATGTGACACTTGTAGCTGATCTCCTCAGCCGTCGTTGTGTTGTTGTTGTTGGCAACTAAATTGGGCAATGCTGGTGTTGTTGTTGCTGTTGTCACTGTTGTTGTTGCTGTCGTGCTCAGATTCAGATTGGTCACCGTGGTGAATGAGATGTTGGTGGTGCTGCTCTCTGCACGGCCGAGCCTTGAGCTGCTCGCACTGCTGACCGAAGAAGCCGCCGGCGAAATTAATGGCGTCGGCTTGTAGCCTGCTCCAAATTGCCTATAGTAGTCCAGGCATTCCAGGCAATCCGCACGGGTGCAGACACTGGGTGCACTCGGTTTGGCCCGTGTCGGGCTTTGTCCGTTGATCACATAGGGGGCAAAGTAACGCTTCTGCTGCTGATGCTGATGCTGCTGCTGCTGCTGCTGGTGTTGCTGATAGGGCGAGGTGGGTGGCGTTGTGAAGCCGGCGGCAGCTGCTGCTGCCGCATAGGCAGGCAGCAAGTGGGGAAAGAACTGCGCATAGAATTTGGTTGCACTGGCCATGGCCAGCAAATCCGGTGGCAACATGGCATAGCCATAACTTGCCGTTGCATTTTGAAAGGGCTGCACTGCCTGAGGCTGCTGTTGACTGCTCTTCGAGAGATCGAGAATGTTGCCAGCAGCAGCACTCGCTGCTGTCTTCTTCTTCGCTGGAGTATCCTTGCCAACGTTGCCCAGAATGCGGCTGATGCTAAAATCCGTAACTTGCTGAGGCGCCTCTGCTGGGGCAGGAGATGCGGCGAGATCGTAGCTGCGTTGCAGCATCGCATGCTTAAAGCCCATGCCACTGCTGCTTCTTCTTCGTGCTGTTGTTGTGGTGTGCGTTGCGGGTGCGTTGTTCATAGACCTAACTGTTGTTTGTGTGGACAACTGTCGCGTTGCGCGTCGAAACACGAAATGTGAGCCAACAAGTGCTGCCAACGGCCCACAACGTCTTTTGGCCAACAGTTTAGCTACAGCATTTAATTGGTCAAGGAACGGGTTTTTTCGAGCTGCGATCTCAGCACTTCTCTCTCTCTCTCTCTCTCTCTTCTCTCTCGTGAGAGAGACTCTTGCTCTCTCTCTGCCTGGATGCGGAGCCAATTAAGCCGCCCTGGCTGTCAGAGTCGCGCCTCCAATTACGAGCGAACCTGCTGGCCAGGAGAACTATTTGGTAGTAGTAGCATTTAACTAGTCACATCTATCATAACGTTTATCAGCAAACATCTTGGCTCATTCTCTCTCCCCATTTTTCTCTCTCTCTCTCTCTCTCTGACTCGACTCTCTTTCTCTCGCACTGTATCTTGCTCTAACTCAGATTCCAGCAACTTGGGGAGATTTCTTTGTGTGCGTTGTTTTTGTAATTAATTGCGGTAATAAAATGTGCGCATCGTTAAATTTTCAAAATGTATTTCTTCTTTTATTCTTCAAGCTGTTGTTGTTGTTGTTGTTAATGCTGCTGCTGTTGTTGTTGTTGTTCGTTGTTTGTTGTTATTGTGTTGGGCATGTGTGAATCTTACGCTTAAGCACATCCATATCACCTGGACCCCCTTAAAGGCGCTTGCATGTAGCTGATCTCATTATGGGCTTGTGAAGGGAGGTAGCAGGTAGGGGAGCAGGGAATGGGAGGAGGTAGAGGCACAGAGAACTAGGCAACAATGACATAATCAGTTGTCCAGGCTTATGTAATGGCCCTAGCAGGAGCTACTGTGCGTGGCAGTTCAGGTTAGACTAATCGTAACTAAGATTTGAAATTTATAGTTTTGGATAGAATGTAGAGTGTTACCTCAAAAACTTCCTAGATGTTTGGTTTGGTTAGCTTAGACGGTTGTTGGCCAATAAAGTCAATTCACTTAGGCCAGAACTGAACTAACTCTGGGTGGAAAACAACGAGATTCAAATTGATTCCAACGGAAGCTTTAATAAATTTCTCACAATTCTAGATTTGATAGGTCGGCTAGAAAGGATATTCCCAGGGTACTTAATCTCTTACAGGTTAGTGCCCGTCAGGAGCAGAAGAAGTCTTCCGGAGAGTCTTCTTCTTCCATCTATGTGCACCTTTTGCCGAAATCATGAATAGATGAATAATAATATAATAATAAGAAGGAACTCGTATATTATCAAAGTTCCGCTTTTTCTTTATAATTTATTGAAATTATACAATGAATTGCACCAAATAGATATAAATGTATTATTGCTCTATTCCCAGTATGTATAAATTAAACATGACCGTTATCGGACTGAGCTTCCCATGGAATAAAAGATAATTTTTCTTAACCAACCACTTGAGAATTAATTGTCACATTTTCACCTTGCTTCTGTTCAAGTCCGGCAACTATTTAGGCAACTGTTGCAAGTTGCTCAACCGGCTGCAGACCATATATGTATTATATATATATATATACATATATCCAGCTTGGCATCGATCTGCATAGCATCAGTAGCGCCCATAAAAATTTGCAAAACAAAACGCCCGACTTGATTTGTATGAAACGAAAGGCACATAAATCTAAAGGACATACAAACAAAATTCAAGGAACCGCTCGATATATTTGTGTGTATATGTAAATGAAGTGGTATACATTTACAGCGAGAGAGGGAGCGAGAGAGGGAGAGCAGCCAATTGCAGAGCATCCAATTAGAGTAGAGCTAGCAGGTCTTCTATCGAATGTAAGCAGATCTCGTACACGATTTGTCTGGGCTCACTTACAAAGCGATCCAAATCGTTGACCAACGGTGGCAGTTGAACGTTTACCGATCTGAGACGATCCTAGACTGATGGATGGGACTGTGCTGTCGACAAGCGTGAGTGAGTGCCCTGATCTGCATAAATTATAATTATCTAAACGAAAACTATGTGCTTCCACGCGAGAGGCGAGTGCAGAGAATGAGACGAAAACTTGTTCATTTATTTCGTAGAATTCCGCACAATGATGATCATTTACATATGCGAGCGAAAGAAACTTTAAATTTTAATTACACTCACTAAATCATCGAGACGACCCCAGCCAAGGTTCTCCAGTTGTTGTATTTTTTGGTCGCATGACTAATGTTTATTAGCTGCTAATGGTTTGTTTTACAAAAGCTACGTGGCTCGCTCCGAGCCTGAAGCCGGCCGAGCCTGGAGTATGGAGTATGGAGGATGGAGGATGGAGTCTGGAGTCGCCCCAACTCCAAAAACACACACAGAGACAAGACAACAAACTGTTTCACCCGTTGACATTTTGACAAATTCCCAGCTGCTCACTACCGTCATTTCGGGGGGGGTTAACGGAAAGGGGAGGGTTGCCGCAAACGGGGCTCCAATGTAAGCTGATACCTATCTCAGATGCTTATTTCTTTTCGTGCATGTGTGTGTGTGTGTGTGAGTGAGTGTGTCTGCCTTACTGCCATCATCTTTCTCGCTCGCTCTCTCCCTGTTCTTTATGCTGTTCTGCGTTCACACTATTAATTTTCCGCTCGTTTTTCGCCTCACCTGTGTTGTTGGGTTTGATGTGGTCATTGTCATCGCGCTGCTGCTGCTGCTCCTCTTCTTCTTGTTGCTGTTGTTGCTGTTGTTGTTGTAGATCCATGGGGTGGTCGGCATTTATCAGATTTTGTGTGCGCTTAAACTCTTTTCACTTTGTTTGAACCTTTAATGTGATGTGTTATCGGTTAATGATCAGCCGTTGCCAAGTGATTTTATGTCAGCGGGTGATCACCGATCACCCATTCGCTTGTATTGTTCTTCTTTTGCTCTCTCTCTCTCTTCCTCTCCCTTTCTCTCGCTTTCTCTCTCTCTCTCTCTCCCGCTGTCTTGGATTTTAATGTGTAGCTTGACAAATGTGCTGATTTGCGAAAAGGCTTTTGAACGTGGTTGCCTTTAATTTAATGGGCAGCTTTCAGCATTAACCAGAATATCTTGATGATTATTATGCAAAGAAAGTCCGAAAGAAATATAAGGCTATTATATTTACACTATTCATAAAATCACATAAGCCGACCTTAGAGATTGGTTTTAAACATAACTCTATAATTCTCACATATATTTCGATTAAATATTAAAAATAACGAAACAACTTGCATTGCAATGCAATAATTTGAATACCAAGAAGTCGTACAAATTTAAAAAATATCATCTAATCGTTTTAAGATATATTTCACATGAATATTGTATTTTATTTGTTTATTTCTTGGAAAAAAAACGATCTTTTTATAATATGTATTTGCTTAATGACAATCTTCAATCTTTACGCTGTGTTTAGTGTCAGCTGTGTGATATATGCGATCTTCATTTAAAAGATTTCGATTAAAAGATCTTAATTTAGTTTACTCTTCCAGCGGAAAACTTCAAATGGCTGCCACTTTCCAAAAACGGTAAAGTTGCATTCCTTAAAACCCATGCAAATTCCCCAAACGCCCACAACAGGCAAACAGATTTTTATGTTGTTGTCAACACTGCCATAAAACATAAAAATAATTAAAACATACATCACCCTGCAAGTTCGCAGTGTATCTGGCAATGCGTGCGGAACCATTTAGGAGGTGTTATACTATTGTGTGTAACGTATAATTTATACACATCTAAAAGAAAAAAAAATACAGACAAAGACACGTGAACATTAACATACCGGCCAAACAAAGCGATATTCATAAATTATATGTATATATACATATATATATATATATATATATACAGTTCCAACTATATATAGGTGTGTGTATAGTATGGTCGGCGAGTCATGTTGTAGATCACAATCATTTCAATTAATTCGAATATAAAATACGAAAATACACTCGAAATGAGGCAGACGGACGGCTTCGCAAAATCAACGGAGTGCTCAAATATATCAAATTTCAATATAAATGAGCCACAAGCATAAATCAAGAGGAACCTCCCAAAGACAGAAACGATCCACGTTCCGAGCGAACGAAAGTGTATAAAAACACACACGCACAACGCACTAAAATGGACCGAACACCAAACACAGAAACCGACCCGTCTAAACTCAATTTTAATGCGTCCTAAAAGCAACACCCAACATTTAACGATCTGACGAATAGCTGTCAATTCTTCCACTACTTCATGCCACGCAGTCTTCCTTCACTTCAGCCCTCAACACGCTCGCCAAGCAACTTTCTTCGCCTGTAAAATGTAATTTATTTTATTTTTACAATTCGACCAAAAAAAAAACAAAAATAAATAAATAATACTATCATTAATTCGACGTTAATTATGCTAATGAAAACACATTTAGAATGCAAGAATTAAAATCAAATTTTTCAATTTAAATTCGATCGCATCGCATGGACCATTTTTATCGAAAAACACATTTCATTGGAATCGCGAGCGACACACTCAACCAACACATGAGAGTGCAAGAGAGCTGGCATGCGAGTTAGGATCTTGTTTGCTTATTGAGAAATTTAATGGAGCGCCCCATAAATCCCCCACATACAATGTGTGTTAAGATGTCGACAAACGTAGGCAAGGTTTTTAGTATTCCAGTTGTGATTGTTGTTGTTGGTGCTCTTGATGCTTGTGCGCCAGAAAATGAGCGATTAACTACAAATTTTGATTTACATAAAACCGCATGTAGCACTGGAAAAAATCGTAGTTTCTGACAAAAGTTTGTAAATATTAAGTGGGTAAAGCAAACTGTTGCAATTTTAGATTGTAAATGTAATTTCTGAGTACAAATATAAATTCTTAGTCAAATAGTGTTTCGCTTAAGTCACATCTGATCTGAGACAAGTAGTTAAAAATTAAGATTAATCTTTGGTCCTATAAATTGTATACCTCTGCCTAAGCCCGGCGATGAAACTAGTTAAAATTAGTTCTAATTAATGAAATTTGTATTTATTTCTAATTTTCATAATTCTGAAAGTGGTGAATTTAGTTTATTTTTCATAAAGATTGTCAAATAAGTTTAAAACGTTATTTACCGTTAATAATAACGGTTATGTGTTTCTTCTTTCTCTATAACTTTCAATAGACTGTCGTTAATCGAAAAGCTTAACAAGTTTTATTTTCGTATCTTCTATTTATGTGTCAAATATCTTTAATATAGAACAGTATTAATTTTAGAACTTTTGATCTAATTGGCCATTTGTAGAATGGGATGATTTTAATATTGGCAATACCTAGACAACCATATTAAATACCTCCGATTATTAGATACAGGTTTCCAGAAATATTAAATAAATAATATGCCATGGCTACTATATTTATAAATATGGAATTATATATTCAATAAAATTTAAAATATTGGCAATCGAGATCGAGTAAGACAAAAAAATTATATTCCTAAATATGTATTTATTTTCTTTATTGATTTTATTTATTAATGTTTTTCATTTTTATGATTTGTATTTGATGATCAAAATGATATGCTTTGAAATTTGTAAGTATTTGACACCAAATACAAATTATTCTCAGTGTAATGCATCTGATGTGTCGACGTAGCGTCTCTTGAATACTTATGAAGCAAGGTAAAAGGCTACCCAAAACTTTTTGCTTTGCGACACTTGAATCGTTTTAATGCTCGCCACATTTAAATGCGCTACATTCTCATTAAGATCTTGTATGAACACTGAGTATATATGTTTGTTTATATGAGCCAGCTGCTTGTTTGTCTTCCTGCCTGCTGCTGTTGCTGCTGCAGCTGCTGAGCAAAATCAATCAAATTTAACGAGGTGGTGACTTGGCATGCCCCTGCCCCCGACTCCAACTGGTCAATGGAGCTACACATTAAGTGATGCTTTCGGTGTCGGTTTATTGTCTTACGTATTGACTTTGAAGATACCGCCTGAGCGAACTCGCAAATTTGCATAATTTTATTATGAGTTCTTTCTCTCTATCTGTATGTGTGTGGCGACTATTTGGGTGGCTCAATCGCGATAAGATGTATGGCCATTTCTAGGCGATTTATGGATTTTGTTTTATATTGTTGTTGACGCCGTTGTCTCCTTAACATTTCTGAGTAATACGTTCCCCTTTACCTCCTTCCCCACATTTACGGGTATCCCAAATAGATGCTCCCAGCCAGATAAAATCCAGAATTTTCACACAATTAAGGCCAGATTGTATTTTTCATTCATAACAAATTTTTACGATCGGATTTTACGAGTTGCTGCCTGTAAAAGGATGCTCTGTGTGCACTGTGTGATCTTCACTTACCAATTTTCACTTTCTTTTGTCTACTAATCGGCGCTCATAAATCTTGAGAGGAACCCATTTTGCTTTTTCATAACTTTTCATTTAATAAACTCTAGCGACCGTCGGCCAAGTCACATACTTACCAGCAAATCCCAAGCGGCCAGTTAACTAATTATCTAAATGACAATTATTATTAAAGTGCGAGTGTGAGAGGAGCATAAAACAAAAAAACAGTTCCTCAAGACATGACACAATGGCCCACAATTATCACAAATGACCATAATTATTATCAACAGATTATAAAAAAATAGTAGTAAATGGCAGTAAAAGGATCATAAAAACACTGTCTTCTCAGTAGTATCGGATATGTCTTTAATGATGCCCAGGAAGTGCACACACTCGGAAAAGCAAAAGAAAAAAGAGTCAAGTTTGTATTACCAGTAAGAGGTAGTTTAAGTGTAAGCACAAACCAAAATTAATTGAAATTGCAGCGTACACTCGAAAAAAAATTGTTATACAGGAGAAAAAAATTTGAAGAGCTTTAATTTAAAAACAGAATTCTCATTTAATTTAATAAAATACGTAGAAAAATATAATGAAATAAAAGTTGAAATTTTGTAAATGTTGAAAGTCCTTAAGAACACTAAAGTTATTATATTGCATATGAATTTAAATATATTTTATTTAATATTAATTTCGATAAGTAAGTAAGTATAATTGCAATCTGCCAAGTGTTATATTACTTTTCTTCTTTTCTTCATCACAATTATATATTTATTTAACCTGACCTTATGTTTGCTTATTTATATTAAACCAACTTATGTAAAGAAACCAAAATAATTAAATATTAAATAAATAAACCCAAGTCATTTTGCACACCTAAAAGAAAAACAACTTTTTAAGCAATTATGTACGAGCTGTGTTTGGTTTTTAAGTTCCACTGCGATGGCAGCTTAGCCTTGCCAAGTGATTGACATGAAAATGCTTAAAGTTTACCTTAAAACAATGATAGAAATGTTGCTTGGATGTGCGTTGTATTTGGTTTGGATTAGAGTTGGGGCACAGTCAGGTTGGAGCGGACCAACCAACACCTGTCTTCCATTGCGGCGGCATTTGGTTGTTGTTGGCTTGTTCATTAAAAGCTCGGCTTCTGTGTAAAACATTTTTTAATAAATATTATAAAATGGGAGCTGCACAAAAACCAAAATCGTTCACGAGAAAAACAATTAAACTAAACAAAGAAAAAACCAGAGCTACGCAGTTAAAGACCCTAAAAAATGTCAACTGCCGCTCACCGCTCAACTGACAACGGGCAACCGGCGACCGGCAATAGTTGGGAGTCTGTGGCTTGGGTGCCACATCGGCTACACAGACCTAGAAATCTCGCATCTCGGGGCACACACATTTTTCCAGCGGCGGTCCCAACTCTTGTCGGCTGTCATAAAACAATTAAGTTTAATTTTGTCACCGTGCCCACCAGTGGCCCCCAGCTGAGTCCATGGCTCAAATCAGCGAAGCTGTGAGGCATCAGGCTCAGTGTGCTGCGCGTAATTAACGCATGCTTTTTAGTTGTTCGCTGTCGCTGTTGCTGTTGGTTAATTGTGCACCTGTTGCCGCCTTTTCTGTCCATTGAAGTCACATAGACAACAAATTGCATGCCACAGATGCCCAGAACTGCTTGCGAAATCGGCTAATGGGTTTTACTTGAATTTTTATGCAGCCCAAAGACAATGCAATATTTTAATCTATTTATAGAGATTTTAAGTGACGATTTCACTATTTAGCTACTCAGTATTTTTAATCTAGCTCATTTTATTAAATATCTTGTCAGTTTTGAGCGTAGAAATGAAAATAAGATCAATGCAATTAAATCTTTTGCTTTTTCGTATTTATTTCGATCTCATTTGTTAATAGTATTTGAAACTGAAATCCTTTAGCAATATATAATGCGGTTTCGATCATGAATGTGAGATAATGGAAGTCACAAGATGTGCTATAATTTTTATAGCTATGCCAAGTCTATTGATATCCAAAATGACCACAATTCCACAACATTTCCAACTGACCCGCGCTTTGCATAATTGAAACCTGAAAATCTGGGGAATTCGAGCTTAATACAGATGGTAGCTTTAGTTCCGGCTACTCATGCGGCTCATCTTAAATAACTAAGTCAAACAAATTGAATCATAAAACACAGCACTCGAATATGGTGCTAATTATACGTCACTCGGGCTCCAGAAAACCACAGCTCAACAACGAAACCGCATTGTCTACAAACAGACCATGGGCTATGTTTATGGGAAAGAAAGAGACAGAGAGAGGGAGGGAGGGAGATAGAGAGAGGATGGGCTATCACAGCACCCACAACAAACGGTAGCCTCTTCGATCAAATGAAATATTGCTACACAATATACGTTTTGTGGTCTTTTTTATGGTCATGCTAATGAAAATATCTGGGAAGTGGTGAAAGGGTGGGCGGGGGGGGAGTGTGCCGCCAATACAACGCATTGTTGAGCCAACTAAGTCCGCGAGGCTGTAAAACATAAATAAATAAATTCAAGACTCGTGACATTTGTAAATTGTTTTAGCAAATCAATAAACCCAATTTCACGGCTAGCACTTCAATCGCTTCGCGGCGAGTTATGTGATAATTGACAACTAATTGCGCAAGTCCATTCTCCAACCCAGGACAGGAGCCGCTGACGTTCGTCCATCATCAACGTTTTCTTGCCCTTTACCTTTTTCTCTTTTTTTTGTCTGTTCCGCATTTTTGCGCAGGCGCCCGCGTTTTATTGCGTCGCGTTGCGGTTCGGGTTTGGATTCTCCCCAGCTGCTGGCCGTCGCCTCTTTGATTGATGGCGAAAATGTAACCGTCACTGGTTACATGTGGCTGCTGACTACTGACTACTGGCTGGAGAACTCACCTGGGTACTGCTCTGGTCACACACAGGCGAACGGTGGTCCATTCCGGATGTGGTGTGCCGTGAGGATGTTGACGTTTAACTGTTTGTCACTAATTGGCCGATTTTTGCTTTATGTTATCTTTTGAAATGACAAATGACAAACCATCCAATGAGATATTGTCGTACATTTAACTGGCATTTGGACAACGACCACAAGTCGAATAAACGCGTCTAATAAACGCATCGGCGGTGTGGCCAACTATTACCCAGTTGCACTTCCTATAATCCACATAGCGGTAAAAGAGGTAAAACTGCATTTTGTAAATTCCACGAACTCTCTTATCTGAATGCTTATCGATGGAAATTGTAGGTCACATTATGCAATAGAAATTGTCAGCTAAATATATACAAGCTAAAGTATGTTTTAAATAAGTTTAATTAACTATATTTTCATTTATATAATAAATATATATAAAGATAACGTTTTTATTTATTATCTACATGCTACTTAGACTAGAGTAAATAAAATTAAAAATGATGAATATTAGGTGTTCAATTAATTTGCGATCACATTTGTATGTTCTCCTTATTTCAAATATTCAAATGTTGTTCGAAATTCCACTGTCAAATGAAAATTGACAGCAAACATTTGTTCAAAGGCAAATCATGACTGTACCCATGCCTCTAAGCAAATGGGTATTTGGTATTATATCATTTATAATCCACTGATTTATGTATCCATTCCCCTAACTGAAAACGACTTTTCAAACGCTGCGAGTAAAATGGAACTTGTTTGACTTCAAGTCTAAAAAGCTAGAATAAAGTATGCTTTTATGTGTAATTAAAGTTAATTGAATTAAATAGCCACAAAAAATAACCACACCATAGAAAAAGCAAATACTCACATTGATAAGTACAAGTCAAGACCTGTTCATAGCTTTAAATAGTTGAACACTCATCTAGCGACAATTTATGAGACACTTTTTGTTTACATTTTGAGTTATATTTTTCGGGTACTATTATTTCAATCAAAATATATCACAATAATAAAATAAAAACAAATGTTTTTAATTTGTATTAATATTGTTAAGAAAAAGTGCAGAGTGAAATTAGTTTTTATAAATTATTATTTATTTTATTTTTGTGAAATTTTAAATATGATATCAAATGAAAAGTATAAATTATAAAATGTTAAGCTATTTTCGTTTTTATGCTACTATACTTTGATTTTTATATTTTATGTATTTGAGTTTCTTTGGTTCATACAATAACTCTTGTTTAAAAATATTTATTTATAATAAATAGTTAATTTCACAATTTTAACTTTTCATATCCTTTACTAAGAATTTTAATTTGATTTAATCAATTTTATTCAATTTATTGTGAAAATTAAATGAAATTAAGAAAGTTAATTATTTGAGTGAGAATTTAAATAAAATTAATAGAAACTAAAATTTACTTAGCAGCTTGCAAATAAGGGTACATAAGGTTCGTCAGATAAGCACTAAAACAGTTATTTCTGGTTATTATTATTTTGTGTGGCATTCGTATAACCAAAACGTCTGTTTAGCTGAGTTAAGATCTTCATTTGAAAAGCGCACGCTGAAAATTGTAAGCAATTTTGATGAAAATAATTGGCCAGATGTGAGCTGTGGGCGACAGCCGGTGGGACGATGGTGCGATGGGGCGATTGGACGATGACGATCCAATTAAGGCGGCGACAAAATGCGTACGTGTTCATAAATATTGTCAATTAGCGGTGCTTGAGCCCAACGATGGCAGCCGAACGGCTAATTGCGAGCGAACCTTGGCTAACAAACAAACATACGCGCAAACACACAGGAACAACAAGTTACGCAACGTTCATCACAGCCACAGGTCGAAGCGAGTTCGACAGCGACTCATCAATGGATGGATGGGGATTGAGTTACATTTACGAGCTCCAGTTGTGGCACAGTTTGCCCCGTTGGCGGCAGTTTGATTGATCAAACGGTGACAATATGGCACTTACGGGTGCGATCAACCAGCAACAGCTGCTCCCCCTCTCAGCCTCCCCCTCCTCCCCCTCTCTGCCTCTCGCTCATTATTTTATAAAGCGTGCGGAGTGCATAGCAAAGCGTTGCCATTACCAGCATGCCGCTTGATTAGACCAGAGCATGTCGTCTTCCCTCAAGTGGCCAAGTGGCCACTCTTTGCAATTTTGATGGTCTCCTTAATTCACAGGCATTTTCCATTGGGTGTCGTTGTGTTATTGTGTAATCCTTTAGTTAATTAAATTAATTAAATGAGCGCATTGGCACTTCAGGGATTTCGACAGCGTGTGACTTATATATGTGCAGAGTGCATAAAGTGGTCAGCTCTTCTACTATTGTTGTTGGCCTAAAAAGTTAAGAGACTTCTCTAGATTTAGCTGCTTTCAATTCGTTGAATTTTAGCAATTCTCTTATGTGTTCATTTAAGAGAATACCTCGAATGCAAAAGATATTGAGCAATATTACAATCGACATGAAATAAGTTCTAGATAGCAGGAAGATACTGCAATCGACATGAAATAAGTTCTAGATAGCAGGAAGATACTGCATACTTATCATACCAACGGGCTAAATAAAAATCAAAGTACAATTTTATTTAAAATACTTTTAACTTTTTTTAAAATCGAAACCTTTGGTTGAAAAACATAATGAAAGTTAAATTTTAAAGAAAAATCCAGTGGCAAGCTGAGTATCACTTTTATATAAGCTATATCTTAAATGTAAGTTGTTTGTTAGTTAAGCGATGAGAACAGATATAAAATATAGTAACGAAAAAATGTAATAAAGCCGTTTTTAGTTTACTTAATGTGGACCAAAAACATTACAGTTTTTAAAAAAGATTTCAACAAATAAAAATTTAAAATTACATTAAAAATTTAAAATGAAAAAAAATTAGAAAAGGGAAATTTTAACATAAATAAATTTAAAAATACAAATAAACATTATAATAGCATTTGATAATTTTTCATTATAATGAAAGTTTACATTAAAAAAGATAAGAAATTCTCAGACATTTGAGGAAAAATCTCCCAAAACTTGACAGAGAACCGAGAACCGAGAACCAAGTTGACAACATAGCCAAAATATATGCGACTAAACAGGGAATAATGGGTTGATATGATATTGGCAGTCTTCAAACAAACAGTCGATGGAATATCATCGGCGGCGCGTGTGTAGGTTTATCTCGTCTTTTAAAAACAACAGATTTCCTTGTTGCTGATTAATACCAGTAGTAGTTTATATACTGGCTGACCTTAATAACGTGGACCTGATCAAATCTGCCGGTTTCATTTGCTGGGCCAGCAACTAATTGTTGCCTAATTAGAGCACACCCAAGACGCCAAGACATTTGGATCTCTAGGCCAAATCTTGGGGAGCGGCAACCAGTTCAAATCACCCAGAGCTTCCGTTTAATTTGCTTATACGAGTAACGTATCGATCTCTCTTAGCCGACAATGTGCACGGCCTGGGAACGGGGGCCCTAAGTACATTTCGTTTGAAATTCAATTAAAAGATCTCATTTGACCTTTAAACGTTTCATTCTCGAACGGTAGACACAATCCACAGGTGGCACATTAAAGCGATTTCTCAGCTACTTTTCGGCTACTGCATGGACAGACAGGCAGTCAGTCAGTCAGTCTGTCGGTTTTATGATCGCTGCGGATGAACGAAAATTTAAATTATAAAGCAATTAAAGAGCACAAATAACAAACAAAACTAACAAATAAGACAATCGAGAAAGAACATATAAGAATATTAGATACCCTTTATTCAATTTGAAAATAGATTTACTTTTTCTATTTGTTGTCTGATCTACCAGAAATGCTTGAAAATATTTAAGTACTTACTTCCTTTAAAATTACAGTGTAGCATATGTGTCTTTTTATTCAACTTGTATATAGCATAAAGACTCTGTAACATCTCTGGTGATTTTGGAAATAGAATTTATATACTCAAGAAGATCTCTCTGCCCACTGAGAGACTTTTCAACGATTTTGTATACCCTTTTCATAAGTTGTTAATGTGTACAGGATATTAAAATACAACAAACAAAGGCAACAATTGCCGTCGAAACGGCAACTTGTATGGCCGAGCTCGCATGGGGTGGGGTGGTTGGTAAGGAAGGTAATTAAATGTAATTAATTTTCACATGCCACAAAATTAAATGCATTTAAATCGGATCTCAAATGCGGAGAGTGTGAGCTTTATAAATAGCGAATGGCTTAATAGCCCGACGTTTGTTAAAAGCGATTAAAAAAGTTTCATTAAGATAAAAACAAATCAACAACAATAATAACATAAGCGCTCCGTGTATGAGCAATATAACAACAACAGTAAGAAATAAGAGTTATTGCAATTTGAATTTTTAATTTTTATTTCAAGTTGACTATGACGACAGGTGAATAAACCATGGGTCAAGATGGCCAACAAACGATGACCAAAAACAAAAATTACTTTCAGACAACATTTGGGCCATTTACCGTTGCGCCCTCGAGGCGTGGCCATGTTTCATTTTTGAGGGCAACATTCGTTGCCAGTTTGCTGTTGTTGTGTTTGCTACTGAAGCTAATGCTATAGCTTTAGCTGATGCTGTGGCTCTGTACGCTCATCATCATTGCTATCTCTCTCACTCGCTTAATGACCACAAAATTCAACGGAAAAAATGGCGTTTAACTGTAAGTGGGCAATGTGAAACATTTTCGGGTCAGGTGCTGCCAACGAGATTTCACCAAACAGCCAACGCCCCACAGTTTTCATTATCTTACGGTAATATCGCCCATAAAGCTCTGGCTTTAGTTGCTTTTGATGTTTCATCATCAGCATCAGCATCATCATCATCATCATCAGCATGATCATGATCATTTGGTCAGCCTTCGGTCATCATGTGCTGATCTCTAGACCCATATGTATGTACATTCATATAGCAACGTCAGCTCGTTATGGTTTCCTACATGGCTTGTCATTGCTTGGCCTGCTTGGCAATATCTACACGGTCGCCTTTTGCTGTTTCTTTATTTTATTTTTGGTGTTACTTTTCGTTTGGTTATTGCGCAGATTTATCTTAGAGTTTGCTCTTTTGATTGGCCCGTTGTGTATAGTTTTTTTCTTTTCTTTTTATTGCCCGTCGTTTGTTTTGGTGGGTCAACCGTTTGTTGCAATTTCCGGTGAACTTAAAATGAATTTGCCATTTGTGTCGGCTTAAATCAAATCAAAATACAAAACCGCTGGGAGAACGTACGGCTATGGCATTTAAGACAAAGCAATACGAATTTTTGAAATGTCGCAATTGTGAAAGTATTATTGGAAAAGTTACTAGTCATTTTTGACCGTATTGGTTCCTTATCATTTTAAATTACATTTCTTGAGTGGAAATTCGCATTTACTTATAGTAATATTAAGCAAAACTTCTCAGTAATATATAACAACGTGAAAGTCTCTATGGATTTTTAAAAATTATATATTTCTTGTAAGTACATACTTTAAGAACTTAAATTAATTTTATAACTAATAGCATTCCTTAGGTACATTTTCAAAATGAATATGTACAACAAACTCACATCCAACATCTAAACTTAAGTGAATTTCTCATTTGAATAAATGGATTAATAAAAGAAAAGATTGCATATAAACTTTTTGGAAATATTTTCTATTATTAAGAGATATATTTCTGAATAATACAAAAGGACTCTCTGTGTTTGTTTCGATATTTGTTTCGTATACTTAGAAATTATTTCTAAAAGCCAGAACATTATTCTAGATTTCAGAGCAATTGTTTGTAGTGCTATTCTCTGAATTTCATGGCGATTTGCTTTCTGAGTTCAGTACCCCAAGCAAAAGTAAGTCTATTGATGGCTCTGATGTATCTTGGACCTGATGTAAAATTCCGATGCACAAATGGACAACTGTTTTTAATTACCAACTCAAGGAGATAAAACTGTGAATAATGACAGCTTATAAAAATGGAGCATTGTACGTTGAAGCATCCATGGGTCAAGGATAATGACTGTGGGCCAGTTGAAAGCTTTCCAGGGCGTAGCAGCAACGTCAAATTGATTACACACGCACTACGGCAACGGTTTAATCATTACGTTTAAATCTAATAGAGCATTCAGTATCGTAGTACGAGTGCATATGTCTGAACGAGTGTTTATTTATTATCTGTTTGCTGTTTTTATTATTTTTGTGCAACAACATTTCTCATTTTGTTTTATAGTCAAGCAGAATATGCTTCAGGTGGGGTGGGGAGGTGAATGCGAACACAGGGGTCAAACTTGCACACTTGAAGCACTCTCATCAACAGGAACATCAACAGCAACAGCAACACATGTCATTGTTACAGGTGAGTTGTCCGCCTGCCTGCTGATTTAAATATGTTGATAACACAACGCAATCTCTGCTGCTGCCCGCTGAGTGCCAGGCAATGCCCCCAGATCCAGTCACAGTGCCCGATCCCAGCTCCGGGCCGATTCCATTTCGAGCGCCTGACAAAACACACTCCGCACGTACCGCTAATTAGCTCGCGCTTTAAAGCCCCCAACAGTCAGGCGGGCAAGCGCACGAGTCGACGTCCATTTAAAAAAAAAAATACATATATATATATATATATAAAATATCTGTATATGTAGTGGTAAGTACGTAGACATGCATATATAATGCACATTACGGGATGAGTTAGTGCGTCCACTGAGTGGTTGACTCAATGGCATGCTTGTTATATCTGTGACAGATACTTGCCACATGCGCTGTTAATTTTGGTTTTAAAAAACTTTTGAAGAATTATCTATGATCATTGGACTCAACCACTAAGCAGACAATACATAAAACACGTCAAATTGACTAAAAAGTGACTACATGAAAAATCTGATATTTTGGGCACTCCTCTCTTTCGGGTGCTGAGAGCATGTTTTTTATTGTCTGCTTAGTGACTCTATACAACGAACAGGATCCCAACATAAATTGAATCTGGTCTTTTTTAAATGCATTGCTGTAAAATAATTAAATATCTTGGGGTGATGGAATTATGATTCTTTAGAGATATTTAAAGTTATCACATTATGAATATACAATGATATAATTCAAATTAAACTAATAATAAATTGTTACTATTAATTTTAAAAAAAATGTTTAAAATTAATTATTAAGAATATTTATAACTGTAATTGTATGATTTATTTTAAATGACATTGTGACTTGCGTAGTAAATTACCAGTGTCTACTTGAAACATAAATAAGACAAAGTTAAAAATAAATAATAAAAACAATATTAAAAAATATCATTACTCGATTTGATTCATTTATTTATCTTTCTTGCTTTTTTCATATGTAATTTTATCTTAAAATGTATTCTCATTCCATATACAGATTTCCTATGATCCAATTTCGTGTTCATCGTCATTTCATTAGACTTGAATCACCAATGCTTCAACAATATTTCGATTTTACTTTAGCTTGGATTTTCATTTAAAAGTTTTCCTTAGTCTTAGCCTCGTTCATTACTCATTCATTATAACTTTATTTAGGCTAAAGAATTTCATTTTCATTTGTAATGCGTACTTATTGAAACCTATTTTGTAATTCTGGCACATCTTTGTGGTATTAGCGCCTCCACAAAATATACTACGGTTTCCTGAGTTGATTAGCTGTTCTGTAAGATAAATACCCAGCCGAAAAGAAGACCACATAAAAAAGTTGTTTCAAATATTTTGTCAAATATATTACTTAAATCGTTTTTTTTTATTCTTTTTTTTCGTTTCCAACACAAAGTCATATATAATTTGAATTATTTTGTATTTTGTGTAAATTTCTCGTTGACACTTAAATGCTAAATATTATGTACAAATATCCATCGGTAGAGTTTGTGTGTGTGTGTGTGTGTGTGTGTGGTTGTCTTTTTGTATGTGTACAGCCTAAATACTATAAATACTCGTGATTTGCTCAAGCAGTAAACAAATTAAAAATAGTTATACAAAGCTTTATGCAACATTTTTACTGTATTCGAATTCTTGTAAATATAGATTTATTTCCATTTTGAAGCGAGTGCGGCGATTTATCCTTGTAACATTCCCGACTAATTCTCTCCTCTCACTTTGTCTATCTTTTGTAAATATATATAGATGGAAGGAACAATGGACGACATATGCGAACACAGTTTGTCGTTGTATAAGTGCGTGTGTGTGTGTGTGTGTTTGTGTGTCTGTCTTTGAATTGCTTAACATACGAAAGACTACTGCAATGGGTATCGAAAGCAAATGCACATTAGTGTATTTAACTGAATTGTCAAAAGCGTGCTTTTAATAATGATTAGCATTAAGAATCATATTAAACTAAGTAGTAGTACGCAAGATCAGAAAATACTTTGCAGCACATTGCAGCACACTGTTAAGTACGTATGTCATTATTTTAAATATCAGTAATACGTAAACACTTACTGGCAACATAAATGCAAAACGTAACATCAACTTTTAACAAATTGCTTTTTTCTTTTGATTTTTTTTTATAATTTTTTAGCTCTACGCTAATAACATTAACTATTCAAAAAACATTTAACGACTAAAACGCTAAACAAAATTCGTTTTATATTTGATTTGACTAACATTTATGCGATTTGCGAGTTTGATGAAGACAACATTTTAAGCGACTCAAGCCACTTTCCGATTTGTGATTGTGATTTTAGCCATTTAATGAAATATTTTTGTTTTGGTTTTATACTTTTCGGTAATTAGTTGTTATTGTGAGTGAGTATTACTAAATATGTATAGGTTATTTAGTTGCTTCCAACTCTGGACAAGACACACATTCAGCAAATTGCTCATATCATCAATTAAGGTTATGGTTCTGTTTAGTTTTCTTTATATAAAGATCATTTAAAACTGGGCCAGATGAGGTTGTGCATAGAAAAAACTATTTACAATGTGCGCTGGGATTAGATACGTTTTTGTTTTAGTTTTTTTTTTGTTTGTTTTGAGTTAAGCTTAGTTATCCGTGTGATAATGCTGCTGTTGCTGTTGTTGTTGCTGCTGCTGCTGCTGCTGCTGCTGTTGATAATACAGAGAAGAAGTAGCTTGTGACGATGAGGTCGATGCTGTTGCTGTTGCTGTTGCTGCAGCCTTGATCGCTGGCATAATATCCTCAATTTGAATTAGGTGCTCGATGGGTATTAAGGATAATTCACCGCCCACGGGCTGGGGCATGGGCAGCTTGGCCAGAGCCTGAGAAATGCAAAGAAATCAAGTATATATAGGGTATATTGAAGTCGTGTCAACTCATCTCGTCTACCTTGGCGTGCTCGATGGCAATTGTCGCCGCCTTTTCAGCCTCGCGCTGTCTTCGCTCCTTCAGCTTGAGTGAGAATATGGCCACAGAGCGTGCACTTTTGACCAGCTTCTGTTTAAGCCGCGATTTCTTGGCCGCCAATTCAGCAGCTGTAAAGCAAATATTTGTCAAATTATTTAAAGGTTTTTACGGTTTGCGCAATTTGTTGGACTCACCCTTTGTCTCGTCGTCTGCACTGCCGGATGCAGCAGAAGTGGATGCAGTGACTGCAGCAGCAGCAGCAGCTGCTTGTGCCTGTTCCTGCTCTCGTTCCCGTTCTCGTTCCCGTTCTCGTTCCCGTTCTCGTTCTCGTTCCCGTTCTCGTTCCTCCTTCGCCAGCTTCTGCTGCTGCTTGTGTGAGGAGCCTGATGAGGAATTCGATAGAGCGCCCACGCTGGGTCGAGACTGTGAATTGCTAATGCCACTGCCGCTGGCTGTGGGGCCGGCGCCACTAGGACTAAAAACGCTGCCCCCGCCGCCCGATGAGGATGATGATGAGGCAACAATATGATGTTGTTGTTGTTGTTGTTGCTGCTGCTGCTGGGAGGCTGGCGGTGTGGCCAACATCAAGCTGCTTGTTGCGCCCGTCTTAAGCGCCACATTGCTCCACGAGGGCGCTGTCTTTAAAACATCGGTGTTATCTGCTGCACTGCTGCCGAGTTCCTTGTGATTGGACATAGGGAGGATATACAGAATTAAGTTAATCGACCTGCTTATTATCTTATGCATACTACGCACAAACACACACTTAAAGCTTGTTACATGCACATGTTAATAATGGGATTGTGGGTGTATTTGAAGCCAGCGTGAAATTGATTATACATATGTGTGAGATCAAGCAATTGCCATGCCGAGAAGTTTGAGCCTTTAAGATGATTGTTATTAAGTATATTTCAGTTGCCTCAATAAATCTTAACTACGTACAGAACGCAGCCTGAATTGCAACGCAAACATTTAAATTGAATACATTGAGAATATTATATTTCAATATATGTATATATATATATATCTATAAATGGTGGGTATATCAAAACCCACATCGAGCACACATCGATTAACACATATTTAATAGGGGTTTATGTCAGTTATCTCTCGACTACCTTGGCAATACAATCTATGCTTCTATGCAGGCTCGTATTATCGTTGACCTTTAAGCGGGACATCCATTCAGGTCCGTGGAGTTTAATGTGTAGCTTATCCTTTAAACAGGAGAATGGTGTTAGAGTAACTTCTGGATTGTTTTGATTAAGTGTGTGCACTGTTTAATGTATTACCTATATAGCCTATACAATAAATATAGTTCAAACGTTTTTGTGTTTTGTTTTTCATTTTGTATGTACAATTTTTCCATCCCGTTGAACATCGAAAAATTTAAAATACGAGGTTTTTTTAAGAGGAATATCGCAGTTTACTTAAATTATGCAAAATTTTGAAAAATCATTTAAATGATTAATATTTCATAAGCTGTACCCGTTGATATATAGCACATAATCATCTTAATCATAATTTTTCATTATTTTTTTAATCGTTTTTCCGGTTTTTTTATTTTTATGCTTTGTGCATTAACCATTCAATCTAAGATCGACAAAAATAAAATAGGTGTTCTTTTAGCGGAATAGCTCAGTTTTAATGTAGAGGTGTGACGTAAATTTGGCAAAATTTTACAAATCAAAAGTTTACGAAACTACTCACAGAGAATGCCACAAATATTGTACTTGGTATTTTGTGGAATAGGTGTCATGGTAGTACCTACTAGCTAGGTTTGTATTTAAGCATCAAGGGTTTCGACTACACAGTAATGTTCAATCAGTATGCCGACTTTTTATGTTTGTGTTTATATATCTAGAGAAAATACATGAAATACAAATGTTGATCTATGTCTTACGCTCATCTGCAATTGTGTTGCACTCTCCGCGGATATTTTACGCGTCTTGTTGTACGGCGGAATCTCAGAGATTTTAGATGTTTGTTGTTGTTGTTGTTGCTGCTGCTGTTGCTGTTGCTGGTGGGCTGACTGTTGTTGTAGTTGTTGCAGTTGCAACTGACGCATCGAGGCACGCTGTGGACTGCTGCCTGTGCTGCTGCCAGTATGATCGGCCGAATCACTAGATTTCTTACGGAACGGCGGTATATCTTGTATAAGCATCGACTGCATTCGCAGCTGAGCGTAGCTTGCAGCGGCAGAGTTTAGAGCTAGTGTGCTAGCTGAAGCGCTGTAAAGTGCCATATGAGCAAGCGAGACATAAAAGAGATCAAAATAGAGTGTGAATTTGTTTAAAATGTTGGAGAAAAGTAGCGGGTATTCCAGTGATCGAATTAACGTTTTCATTCGATTTCATATTAGTTCTTATTCCGGCAAATTTTTGAAAGTTTTTATTTGTGAAAGTCATTAAAAATATTTAGCAAACTTTTGTTAAATATTTTCCAAATCAAAAATGAACAAAACTTTAGTTATTGGACTTGCTGGAATACCGCTACATACTATTTACATTATATTAACAAAAAAAAATATATATATATATATATATATTAAATAGAAGCGACTTGTAAAGTTACGAGCTGTGCCAATGGGAGAAAAGTTTTGCATCACAAATTTTGAATTTCGGAAAGCGAAAAGAACAACAACACACAGCAAAAACGAGAACAAATATCGGTTTTATATTCAGATATATGTATGTGTACATATGTCCAAATGTGTACAATATATACAAATGTCTGTATATACAGTGTTTGAATTTACTACCACCAAAGCAGCAAGAGCAATGGTAATATTGCTCTACTATTGCTACTGTTATTGCCTTGCACTTCAGAGCAGAGCGAAATATTACAAGTAAAGCGAAAAATTGCGATGGAGAGTAGCATTTTCAAACACTGTGTTTTTACATGTGAACATCTAAGTACTGCAACTATAGATTGGTATAGACTAGATTTACCCGCCAGGCAGCTGTTGTTGTTGCATTCTTTGGCTGTGAGATGACAGAGCGCTCAAATTGCGCACCGAAAATCCAAGAAATGGCGGTATTTCCGGTATGAAGAATAGCGATTTTTGTCTACAACTTTTACAAGCACTGTACACGATTTTTTGTTGGAAAAAATATAAATGCAATTTGTGTGGGCAAAGTAAATATACATATAAGTAATAAAAAACAGTGCCCATTATTTAATAAATTAAATAAGAATGAAAATATTTACATAAACAAGACTTGTTGGAAATTATTACGAGAACTTTGAACGTGCGTCTCAGTGAGTATGAGTGTGTATGTGTGGCATGTGTGTGTGCTTATGTAATTGGTGTGTGTGTGTGTGTGTGTGTGTGTGTGTACTTAATTGAGTTGGCGTGTGCAAAATAACTTAGTCTGTCCTATATTAATAATTTATACTAATTTGCTGCCTCACCCATTCCCATCCAGATGCAAGCTGGTCAGCGAGGCGCCACCGTGCGGCGGTGTCGATTCATGCAGCGGACGTATAAGTATTGTGCTCGTCTGCAATATTTAAATATAATGTGTAAATTAATCACTTTCATTATAAATGGATGCATACGCTTAACACGCACCTGCGATGGTGGCGAATCCGGCGAGGAGTCGCGACTCTCATAAATATTAACATCCGCCTCGATGCTACTCCGCCCATAGCTGGCAGCCAGCTCGTGGCCATAGAGCAGCATATTCTCGGCCAGCTGACTCTCCATGGATTGATCGTGTGTGGTGTTCGAGCCACCCGTGCCCTCTTGCTCCGGCTGTGTGGATGTGGTTGATGGCGGTGTCGGTGGTGTGGGACGTGGCGAGGTGCCCTTGCATTGCATCTCACGACGACAGTGCTCGGCCCGAGCTATCTCCGCCGCCAGCCAGGAGGGCAGCTCCGGCAGCAGCCATGTCAACGCCTGCCGCAATCCCAGCATGATGTGCTGTGAACCAAAAAAAAAAAAAACAAGATACAACGGCTATTTTAGGCAACACAAACATTACATCTTTCGACCGATTGTTCCCAGGCACAATATAGCTCGCTAATAATGAGTTTACTTCAGATATATTGTTTGCTATCAGCCTACTGAAAAAATGTGGATATATTTCGTATTTCATGAAAACATCTTTGAAACTGAGGGATTAGTTCGTATAGGAATAGACAGACGGATTCTACGATTCTAATCAAAAATATACATCCTTCATGGGATCGGAAAATTCTTCTTCAATAAATTACAAACTTTATGACAAAATTATGATATCCTCTGGCTAATGCGGAGAATCCAGAGATCACACTTACCTCCAGTGTAACTATCAATATAATAGTCTGTGCGGTTGACAGACCGGGCCACAGGCGAGACACCTGACCGGACAAACCAATCAGCGCACAATTCACAATTACCGCGGCCAGCGACAGGATACTCAACGCATTCTGCCAGGTGCCAATGTTGGCCACACGCTGCCCAAATGGACGCTGGTGCACATGGGCCAGCTTGAATGCGTCCGAGCGTATCTCCATTAGGTTGTTTATGAGCGCACAAATGCCAGCCAGGGGAAATGCAGCCGAGAAGAGGACCACGTAACCCATCTGCACCAGCATCTCCAAATGATCCGAGAAGGTGCCATCGTACTGCAAAACACAAAACATCTATTATAACTTGGGGTTTATATTTATTCAGAGCTTTGTCTTTAATACAGAAAATATGTCCGCTTCATGCGACTTATACTACGCGATTCAAGCGACCAAGAGCGACTGACTCATACTTCATGAAAGTAGCTTAAACATACCATCGAAGAAGGTCTCGATCATAAGGAACTCATAATTACCGTTGCTCGCAGGCAACAACAGATTAAGACTACAAAACGGGAATGCAAGACAAGCTGCGGTGTACATAGGCAAATACAGTTATTTCCAACAACATCACTATTTTTTTAAGTTTTCCGTAGTAGGACAAGGAAAAACATTAATTATAACAGATTAAGAACAATAATTCAACTCTGGACTAATTACTTGGTTATTAAAAAATCTAACTTATGCTAAAATGGTACGCTTTTTATTTTATACGTAAAATTGACAATTAGCTATTCTGATTGACTCAAAACTACGTCTATTTTCATACATATACCACATTTTTTAACGTTTTGTCTGCTTTTTAACCAAATTTCATTTAATTGGCACTTGTTAAAGAAACCATTCTGAGTTTCATTTGCCAGAGACTATATTTAAACGGGGTTTACCACAATTTACTTATTTGACTCTCAGCCAACTTCCATTTGAACTAAAAGTTGGCTTTTTATTTGAAGAGTTTTTGGCATTGCTGAAGAAACCATTCCGAATTTCTTACTTTCGTTAATGTTTTTAATAGATTTTCGCCTTTTTCGAAATCATATGTGACAATACACATTTGTTAATAATTTCCTATAGCACTAACCTTATAAAATGAGCTCTCAATCTCAGCCTGGCCAATGTTGCGTTTGCTTGTCGCATGCTGCTGCTGCTGCTGCTGCTGCTCCTGTTGGCCCTGCGTTGTGGACGTGGCAGCAGCTGCCTCATCCTTAAGTTTCTGCTCGGCGGTGGCCAGTTCATCTGCCAGACTGCGATTCACAGTCTGTGTGGGACTGAGGGCGCCCCACATATTGAAGCTCAGTTTGGCTAGCTTCCATTGCTCCAAGAAATATGGAATGGCCGATTCGCGTAAGTTGCCAATGATTTGGCGGGAGATTAGCAGGCCAGCAAGTTGCTGAAAAATTGCAAAGAGTTTAAATAATGGTAATAAAATGCATAGAATATTTTGAGCAAACCTCTTTAAGCTTATCCTCATCGCGCAAATAAAAGGCAATGTAGAAGAGCGATAAAAACGAGTTGACAAATTGAAAGAGGGCCACTTTAGCTATCAAATGGTTCTCATACTTCGATTGCAGTCGATAATTTTCTATGGAGTATATAAATGTGTATAGATTAATTATCCAAAGCTAATAGTTCAATTATGTCTTACCTCGATCGTTAAGCCAAACTGCCAATTTGAAATATGCCTCATCCATCAAGGTAATCGCACCAGCCAAAAGCACTTTGGGTATCACACTCAGACAGCACAGAACACTGTCCTCCGGCAACTTGGAGTCCCACCAATCCTAGAACACACAAAAAAAAAAAAACAAATAATATTAATGAGTGCAATACTTACACAAATTAACTGATATAATGTACAGAAGCAAAAGAAAGAGAGTGGGAATAAAGAAGTGGCAACTTGTCAATCGAGCACATTAACCAAACATAGTTTTTCTGGTTGCCCCCAACACATTAAATAGCATTTGATTTTGCCAGCAAGTCAATTACTATACACGCACTTCATTTACTATATTGCAGCTCTGATTACATTAGGATATTTCCGGTGTGAAGTGGTTGGATAAAAGGCCACGGTGATGGGGGAGTTGAATGGTTATTAAACGTTTTGTGTACAATGGCGCTTCTGGCTGAGAACTCAAACTGCCATATGCAGTCTCCGGGGTAAACTCGAAACAGTTAAGGGATATTTTAATTCCAAACCAAAGTCAAACAATTACCAGACTATGAAATACCCACTAACTAGCAAACAGCAGCCTTCTGAATCCTTGCTACAAATGTTTTACTTTTATATTATTTTTTTATATTTTTAACATAAGTTTAATTCTCACTTTTAATTGTATATAATTTGTTTTGTAACTTCTATTTTAATATTTTTGAAATACCTTTATTAAGAACTGGTCATTTTTGAAATCCACATTAAAAATAAATAAGAAGTCATATTTATTTCTGAACAGCAGGGACTTAAATTCCATAATTTGGTATAAACACCATGCTTTATCAAATAAAGTATACTTTATAAAATGTTTGTCCATATTTTGTTTTATATATGTAATATACCTTAAGTAAAAAAGATTATTTTCATGAATTTAATTGAAAAGCACAGCACAATTTTTATTTTTTTTATTCTCTCAGCATGCCAAAAATATTCCTTTGCTTAAAATGTATTCCATAGGAATATGGCGCGCAGCCTGCCACTTTTGCTGGTATTGTAACAACAATAAACTCATTGCCTACCAACAGGCACCCAATTTGTGGCACACAATAACAAAAGCACTTTGCGCTTTTTAATCTGCCACTGCTGCAGCGAGAGTCTGTGTGTTTGTATATAAATATGTGTGTGGGCCTCTTTTGTGTTATTGCATCATTTTCAACTTAATTAGCAGCTTGTGTTGGGCTAAGGTAGTCGGCTCAACTGCAAGCTGAATTTTATAATTTCCGCAACTCGTTGTCATAAGCAGCACAGCATAAAGAACAGGATATTAGGATTGATTGTGATTGCAAAGTGTTTGCAGCATTATAATCATGGGGCATATGGGATTAACTAACATTTTAAGCGAAAACAGCTATTGCTTTGCCAAAGATTACAGCACAGTGTTCAATCAGAACATATATATTTTACTACTATATCTATATCCACAAATACAATGTATAACTTTGTATTTTTTAAAGAACATACATGTATAATAATAAAATAATTAACTATGGCTTAGAATGGCTTTTCATTTGATTTGATATGAATTTGTATTTTTCAATTTGTTTAAGTTCAATTTAAAATAGACTATATAAAACATAAAGAATTAAAGTAAAATTTAATATTTTTAAATTTTAAAAATCTTCTACGATGTCTTAAAAATGTCTATCCTTGCAAATAAGTAAAATACTTGGTATTATTTTGTAATGATTTTTTTAGGTACTTTTATGTGCTACTAGTTCTATATATATATATCTATTATATTTTAAGCTTATGCCATTAGAAGCTCAAGAACGGCGCATTAAAACTAGAACCACAATTTAGTTAGCTTGACTTGACACGAAGTACTTAACTCTTTTACTACACTGAGCAATTGGCCGACCTGCTGAACGTGACACATAAACACCGACACACACATCCACAAACACACACGCATACACAAGCACACACACACACATAACACACACACACACACACACACACATAAACAGACACACACACGCAGCAGACTGCTCTGTCACATGTAAGCGCTTTTAAGCCAAAATGCATTGTTTGTGCTCCAGTTTTTAGGTTCTCTTTTAATATCCTGAACGCATTAAAAATGAGTAAAACTAGTATAATGGTTTTGTGCAAGAGTATGTAAAAGGCAGGAGGAAACATCTGCCACATCATATATATTCTTGATCAATATCAACAGCCAAATAGGTATGGCCATGTCCGCTTGTCCGGCATCAACCCGGGAATCTGCAGACTTCAACTGTGTAATATAAATTCTCTTATACCCAGTGCAGATAAAGCTTATTTAAATTTGATCGACAACTGCGTCTTCCAATTAATACACAATACTACCCGACTTGTGAACTATGTAAGACCAACCAGATTTAAATCAGAAGAGGATAGGTTGAAGACCTAATTGTGATAGCACAATTTGAACACAACCTTGTTTGTTTCATTGTTGTTAAGCAGCTTAAGCAATTTGTGATACAGTCTCGGTTACCCCAGACTTTCAACAATGATACATATATATGTAGTACAACCCATCTAAACTATACATAAACCGAGCAAATAACAATGTGCTAAATTGTAAATTTGCTCAGTTTCTACTAAAGAGATTTGTTCTTTTGAGTGTCTTTAATTGTTTCATTGTTAGAAATTGCTTCTAAATTAGGAGGTGGAAATGGGGGATGCCTAAATAATTGCTATACCACTTTGTTGGCATTCTCTTTTGTTATAGCTGTGGCTATTGTTGATTTTTGTTGTCGTTGTTGTTATTCATAGCATTTAATTATGCGTAAAATATGGCGAATGTCAAGCAAGGCGTTGCCCATTTTATCAATGCACGCTTTTGGTTTCTATTTCGCTTTTCTTTCTTTCCTCCTTAACTTTGGGACACCCACTGAAAACTGTAACAATGCCAACGCCGCTGGCCATTTTCGGAGCATTTTAATCAATGCCAGCTAAGAATTCTCTTTCGACATTTTGTATGCCTTAAAAAGTTCCAATGTAAATTGTTGGCCAAAAGGCATTGCAAAAATGCGCCACGAGTGCGTATGGATAAAGTTTTAATTAAAACTCGCAAAGCCAAGCACAAGTTGAAAGTGACGAAGCTTCTTTTATAACTTACTTACAGTAAGTTGTTCAGCACTAACATGTTACATGAAACTTTCACCATTTATTATATAATTCAACAGTTACTCGTGCATATTAAGTAATTTTTTTGTACATTCGTTTGATTTAATACTTAATGCCTAACCTAAAGAGGCTTTAGCTCAGTTCAAAGATAATAAATTATTTCAAATAAATAAAAAAATATTTGTAAACATCTATTTTAAATTGATTAAATAAAATTAAATAATCTTAACTATTTTAAAAAACTTTAAGCGATTAAGACATGGTATATTGATTTACAGTTCCATTTTTAAATCCACAAAAAATCGGTTATTTATCTAATAAAAACCATCAAACATCACAGTGCTTAAAAAACAGACTGACATGGATACGACGACTCATCAATTGATACCTTATGAAGATGCTGACAAGTCGATTAATATTATCCAGGACGTCCATCTTGTCGTAGATCAAAAGTGGTTTCGATTCAGACTTAAGAGAAAATTACAATTCGCCCGTCACCCTTTGCAAAACTTAGCACGCTCATGAAAAGCATGTTAGATCTTTGGTATTGTTACGAGTAGTATGGATGACATGATAGCTAGTTTTAAAAGTCGTTTAAGTGTGAGCACTAAGAATACATACATATATATATATATATATATATATATATATATATATACTAGTACGAGTAATTATAATAATAAAAGTTAAAAATGAATAAAAACCTTGTGCAAATTATACATGCATTGAGCAATTCCTTTATCGGGTATGTTATGATGATCCAGCCAATCCTGCGGAAAAGAAACAACAAACAAACAAAGAAAGAACGGAAAGAAAGAAAATAATTCAATGAGGCGTGGTGTATGATAAATAACGTTTTCATTTCATTTGACTTTTGTTGTATTTGTATTTGCATTTGCACTGCAAACGAAAGTAAATAAAAATCAACAAAAATAAAAAGAAAACAAATCGAACCAAACTGAAAAAAAAAGAGGTGCGCATAAGAAAGCCAAATGCAGCAGAGCAAGCGTCAGCCGGAAAATGAGTGTGAATGGTGGGTGTGCGAGTGTGCGTGTGTGTGTGTGCGAGTGTGTGGCAGTTAACGTGTGTACGTGCATGTGAAAGTGTGCGTGTGCTCAAATGAGTGTGAAGCAAGCACGCTAACGAATTGCGAATGGATACCCCTAAGCAAATTGATAAACACACCCCACACACACATTAAAAGGCGTTAAACTTAACACACACACACACACACACTCTCGTTCTCAAATTATGACACACATCGTGGGAATTCGGATGGGTTTGAGTATTATTTGCCATAAAAAACCATATTAATTATACGCACTGTGTGATAATCGTGCAATTCCCCAAGGGAATACTTAATTTGTAATACCCTTGCCATTAGATTAGCATATTGACTGTTACTTAATGATGACGTTACACGATACTTTAAGTAAGTCTATTGACCTTAATGTGAAATGCTGTTAAGTTGCGCAAATTAACTCCTGACTTGAACATTGTTAAGAACATATTTACGAGTACAGGTCGAAAAGTGTATAATTCAAATTTGACATAGCTTTTTATTCATGAAAACTGTACATCAATGATCTGATAGCTTTCACTAACCAACAAAATTAAAATTTCGTTGGAAAGTTGCGCTCGTATAACAAAATAAATAATAGCTGAATTATATGTATGGTATTTTGAATTAATTGACTACTGTAAAGCAACGTCATTGAAATTACATTTTATAATTAAGGATTATAATGAAAATGTTGCCCAAAATAAATTTTACTTTTTCTGAACATAAAGTTAAATATTTAATGTTATTTCTATTTAGATTCTTGTATTTTTCTCTGTTGACTGATATTAGTCAACATGAAATTAATAAATTCAGAGCCATAACATCATCAACAAGTAAATACTTAGAAAGAACGTTCGTATTGAGATCTTTTAATTTATTTAATCTTTGCTTACTCGTTGGCATAAAAAACAAAGTTACCGAAAATGTAAAACATGCTAAGAAAAAAAAGAACAAACTTGTCTCTCTTCTTGCAGGGACACACAGTAGTCAATAAACCAAAAATGTTTTTAATGTTAGCCCACCTGGAATCGCAGCATGAGAAACATCACAGCAAACACCACGCAGAGGCAGAGCCCAATCACTGGAAAACTGACCAAATAACGAAAGGCACGACGCTGCCAGGCGGGTGCCTCCTTGGCTCTAATCGACCCGTCACATTGTTCTCCTCCAGCGGACCCTGTTGGCAATAGACAATAGACAGCAGATTGAGGTGTTAGCCAAGTTAATCAGAATTGAGTGTCGATGGGGGACTACTCACTTTATAGAGCGGCCTGGGTGGTTCGAGTAGCTCTGGGGGCGTGGATAGTGTGCCCCAACGAAAGGCCAACTCCACGGAGTACCGCTTCCAGGCCTCCAAATACAGCGATGCCCAGGCAACATTAAACAGCGAGAACAGCACATGGCCCATATCCTGAGCGGTCTGGCCCTTGCCCCACAGTATGCAGTAGAGTATAGTGCCAAAGACAGCCGGCACGCCGAGAGCACAAGTGTAGTGGCCCAGCCAGGCAAAGTAGAGCGCGACCTTAACACCAAAGTATGCGGCTATATCATCTGAAAACCACACAGAACATATGTCTAGTAAAAAAATATATATCTTACGGGGCTGACATGGAAATCTCTTCTTCACAAGAGAGATTGGATTCGCAAATGTCTCTTTTGGGTTGCCTTAGGCTCTTTAGTTTCTTAACAAAAAAACTGTATTTAAACATTTTACAACAGGTTTATTCTTTTTTATAATTTAGATGAATACTACAGTTCATTACTCATTGCCAGCATGCTCAAGTAGAGTATTTCTAAGAATATTTTGGGATTCCAATAAAGCTTAACAACTTGCCGAGCAAGAAATGTTAAAATAACATTTCTTTTACGGCTTCAGTCAATCTTATCTCTAATTGGATAACCTTTGCAATATAAATATAAAAAAAATCAAAAACCGTCCAAAAGTCTCGAGAGATTTGTATGCCAACCCAAATCAATTTGTGAATTAGTGTAGAAGTGCAGACACTCACCGAGCGGCTGTGGGGCAAAGATCCGCTTGACCCAGTGCGTTTGCAGCTGTGTCAGGGAGCGTGTCTCGTGGAGCGGAAAGACCTGTGTGATTAGACCCGACTCCTGCCAAGCGGCCACAATGCTCTGACCCTCGGCGACGGCGGCGCGTCCCTGCAGTGCATCAATATCGCTGCAGCCGGCGCGTAGTCCCTGCAACACCTGCAGCACCAGCCACTGGCGCTCCTGTGAGGTGAACAACGCCGTGCTGCCCACATCGCCACGCAGCTGCTGGAAGCAGTGGCTCTCGCGGGTGGTAAACTCGCGCAGTGCCCCGCCCAGATCTGGACGTAAACGTTTCGGCAGGCGGGCTTCCTCAGCGGCTTTGAAGAGGCTGGAAGAAATTTGTTTTCTTGAAGTTGTTTCTATACTATTTGCAACATACATAGTAAAGTTGACAAAGTAATTAAGCATGGCTTACACATTAACTGGCGCACTGACATAGAAGGCATTGCGTCTGGAACTCTCGTGCGCCTTAACTTGAACTAGGAGGCCCAGACCGGCTGGTGGCTGAGATCGTATGCGGGCCAGAAGCCAGCGAAGCGCCTCATCTGGCGCATCCTCGGGAAACTCAATGACCACATCGCATTGTGTCGGTATTTTGTTAAGCCAAAGGCGACGCGGCGTCATCAAATGACCAGCGTAGGGCACTTTGCGTCGTAGGTGGCGGAAGCTTCAAATACAAATTCAGAATCAATATTTTTAGACAAAAAGAAAAACATTTTACATTTTAGAAGTGGATTAAAGTGTTGACAACCGTAGCACAAATTAACTTGCATCGATTACTCTTACCATAATCTTATGTATTCTACGGATATGTTGATTATTATAACTAGAGCATCCGAAAGAAACATATACAATATCTAAATTCAAGCAATATCTATATTCAAGCATTTTAAAGAGTTTTAATAAGATATTGTCAAATTCTTTCAAGCAGAAGAAATATGTTAAGCTTAACAGAATCAGCATCTTTAAAACGATCAAATGGTTTACCATAAAGATTTTCATTATTATTTAAAAAGATTTTAGATATATTAAACAGATAAGATATAAAAATTTGATTGCCAATGCCATCTTCCATGCTAAATTTGGCAAACTATACATTCGCTTTGCCAGTTTCAATGCATATAGTAAACTCCGTCAGGGAAAATTTGAAGCCGCATAGAAAATGGAAAAATAAATGCAAATTTATTTCTTTTTCTATTTGCTGCAGGTTTTTTCCCCCATTTGCACACACATTTTGGAGATGTTGCTTTTGGACCGAATGCATATTTATAGTCTGCTGTCGACGGAGGATAAAAAAGACAGCAAGGCTGACAATGCAACGGATGGCGGATAAGAATTATGGAGACAGCAAGGAAAATTGGCGCTAACACAAACTGTTTTTAATGCAAGTATCAAAAATTCCATAAGACCATCAAATACCGATACACATACACAATAACGCTACAGATACAGATATATATATACGTTGGATATATGAAATATTTCAACTGCTTAGCGTATATTAAGGTATATAAACATTTCTTGTGATATCAAGTTAGTTTGAGTGAGACAGAAAGAGAGAGAGGGCGAATAATGTAGAAGTCAGTTAAGGCCACCTGCGCATTTGTTCTGATTAATAGCTTGTATGAGAGAAAGCTCTTATAAGCAACAAATGCTAAAATCGCTTTTAATTATTTATCGCAAAGTTCTCGAGATTATGTGTCAAGCAACGGTTAGCATCCACGTGACGTACTTAGTTCAAATGCAACACAAAAAGCCGCAAAGCCTGCAGCTTTGTGTAGCAAAATTGTGTTGCATAATCAACAGTCAGACACAGGAAAAGGAATAGCGCGCTGCAAACAAACAAACACAAGGGTAAATGGCAAACCGTAAAAATCGACCACAACTTTTAATTAGAGATGGTGGCAACCTGCGAGCACTGACAAAACGACAACAAAACAAACACAAAAACTGGGCAGGAAACTGAAACACTTCCGCCCACTCAGGAAAATGTGAAAAGCGATGATAAGAACACACACAAAAAGAAAACAGCACAAAAATTGACTAATGACAGGAGCCAAAGTCGCAACACGCAAATGCCAAATAGTGTAGTGAGGCAAGCTGACTTTGTGTCTCTGATATCTGCGCCACCATTTGCCCGATACACGAGGCCGCAATTAATTATGAGGGCAAGTCAAGGACTGCTCTGTTACTGATAGCAAACGGGCAATTCTTGCAAGTCTCCTTCAATTCCCTTATCAGCAGCCATTATTGTACATTAAACTAATGGCTAATGCAAGTTACACGTTCACATTGTTGATTTCTGTGACACCACTTTTAATGGTTTATTTTTTTATGAGGCACAAGTAAAATACATAATTAATTGGCAATTATGTTTAGATTAGGTTGCCTTAAAAAATTGAGAATTCAATTAGAAGAGCTTTCACTTCAACGTCCCAAACGGAAATCTGCACAAAAACGACCCCTAAAGAAGCTCAACATAAAAGATTAAAACATTATTAAAAGCCGACGGCAGTCGGTTAATGTAAATTTCAATTTCAATTGCAAAATTGCAGATATTTATATAACAAACTGAGAAACAGATTAAAATATTTGACAAAAGGACTTTGCCGCCAAATATCTAAATATAATTAAAGCTCATTAGGCAAGCCGAGAGAGAGAGAGAGAGACAGAGAGAGAGAGGGGGGCGAGAGAGTGCCTATTTATGTTCACAAAATCTGTAGCTCGGCAATTAATTCCCTAAATAAAATCGGATGCACTGACAGAGTCCACACAGATTAACAGAAATGTGTGTATATGTATATATATATATATATATAAATAAATGTATACATATATATGTGTATAGAATGTGAAATGCCAACTGGCAAATAAGTACTAGATGGAAATTGTTTCATTTTATTGCTAGCTGCATAACAAATGAGCTGTAAATTTGTGGTGTAAGCCAGTGCGCAAATTGTTGATGCAAATTTTAGCCAATAAATCCCCAAACATGCCAATTTAATATGCTGTTCACATAGGGTCCCGTAACGCATAGGGAGCCACCATTTCATTGGCGACACGAGCCGCACGCTTCGCGCATAAAATCCAGACAATGAATAAAGGCATCACACACGACACACACAAGCACATAAACACCTAAGGCCTTATCCCTTGGAAAGGACCATACGCATAGTAAATAGTGAGATCCTTTAATGCACATCCTGCGACGGTATAAAACAGGGCTTAAAGGGCAAAACGGCTTTAAGCTGCCCAAGCATATGGCAATGGGGTTAAGCAATATGCATAAATGTTTCATTGGTTAGCCAATTGAATAGTTTCACAAGATATAATTCCGTATAACTGCTCATAAGTTAGTAGTTAATTAAACACAAACAAAGAATAATCGAGAGTGCTAATCGAGAATATATAATAATACTATATTATTTTATTTATCTAATTTTTTACTTATATATATTTCGTAATTTATTTCACGTAATTTACATTTACTAAAAGCGTAGCTTGAACCTAATTAACCAATAATTGAATTCAACTTTAATAAAAACTATAAATTCAGTAAGAGAAAGAAAGAGTAATTTGAAATGGATCAATACTAATTAGGAAACCAATGCATTGTACTATAATTGCATCTAGTAAAACATATCCAACACAAAGCTGCACAATTCATTAAGCTACAGTCATCACCAGGTACAATTGAAATATCGTGCTGCTGTTAAATCAGCACCAGTTGGATCTGTCCTACATCACAAATAGAAAAAAAAGAGGGAAAAAATGCGAGCTGGAAGCTGTGTCCTGAATAGTTAATGAAATCATTGAAGCAGAAGCCCGCCCGGCTGGCAATCGGGAGTGAGCACCGTAATTTGTAAGACTTACGTAACCCCGAAAGCCACCGATTATCCAGAAGCCCAAGCACCACCCAACCCACCCAGAAAGGCCAGCAAATGACTCAAATTTAATCAGTTGCTGCAGCAACTAGCAACTTCAGTTCCTGTAATTGCGTGAGTCGTGAGCACATTATAGCTACTTGAGACCGTTTATGTTTTAATTAGACTGTGTTTGCTGACATTGACGAGCGGCCAAAATGGCCAAAAGAAACTCATTAGAAATCGTTCACTTAACGCAATGTGGTCCCAAATGCGTTTAATTGAAATCAAATTATGTTAAGACTGGATTTCGTGTAGTGGCACAAGAATTAAACAACTTTTTTCTCCGTTTTTTTTTTGACATTTATTGATCTTAGATAAGATAACTTGACAACACTAAGCTAAATTCAATTACCTATAAAGTGTAGTCATCGGAATAAACTTATGCTACACAACACCACAATTAGGCCAGTATAGACATATGACATTCACCTCTGGGGCACGTGACAATTATAAACAAATTCCAGAACAAGGTCGACACTAAAGAGGAAATATGTGAAACATATTTCGTTACTGTTAACGTTTTATGGGACATGACTCTAATGACGATCAGTACGCAAATAACAGCAAATCGATAACTGTGCGTAGCAAATCTCATTAAAGGACAATTAAATTAATTGAAAGAAATAAATACTTCGAGCAGTGCAAAGTGCGTTCATGCCAATATTGGTATACTAACCAATTATATTAATTATATATTATAAAATTCCTTTTATAATATGTGATTTTCGTGTATAGACGACAGAGTATTCCCAAAACGTAGACCGATTTATGCCAGGACGGCTACAACAATCAATTAAATTGTGATTGCTCCTGTTGCTGCACAGCTTTATAGCTTGAGTGCGACAAGCGTGTTGCATTATCTAACAGCAATGAATTTTGCAAAATATATGTTAAGTAAAACCCATAAAATGAATATCACAAAATGATGGTAAATCAACCATTGACCATTTAAATGTTAAAAGCAAGTAAGAAATACTTCATTCGAGCTACTCGCTAAGCCTCATTAAGATGGTCAGATCAGGTATTCAAATATCAGTGGGCTCAAACACATTTCTGTTGGCCAAGCCAGATAAATTCAGCTGTCGCCATAAATTATACTAAGTGGTTTTTGTATTCATTGGCAACACTCAAGTACAATATTCAGAGCTTAAAATTTAAGACATTCTATTTTCATATTTATCATCGAAGAGAAACTGGCTAGTCCGCATATGAGTTGTAAGCGTCTTATAACAGCCAGTTCTTAATAGAATGTGTAATCTTTAACTAACAGTTGGCTGCCAACCAATTATGCATTTTACTTGACACTGGTTTATATGTGTATGACAGTTAAAGAGACTAAACTACATTCCCGACATCCACAAATGTGCCACAAACTCAACCAACCACACACACATTCACGCACACAGACACCCTCAGAGTATGATGTTGAATACTCGACATTGTCAGCCTTAACTGTCGCTCTATTCTGTTCCTCTGGTCTGGTCTGGGACATACACAAACGTAATTAATTTTTGCTGACCAAGCATTAGTCCTTGCCGGTCCTCGTTGTATACTGTGTAGAACTGTGGGTGTATACCCACAAGAGTCGTGAAGTGCAGGTTACTGTGGAAGGTAGCCTAGGCACACAATGAGGGAATTACACATTAATCTTTTGTAGAGTTCAGTGCATCAATAAAAATGTGCCATTAAAGGCCAACTATGCTGACGGTGGTAGGTCACAGGGACAGGACTCCGCTTGACTGGACTGTCGACATCAATTTGCCAATCGGCTTTATGAGGCCCGCGTGTAAAAAATGTCGTAAAGGATTGTTTCGTTATTTATTTAATATATATTTAATAGGTTCTTGCTATCATTTAAAGGACTTACGGCAATGGTTGAGCACTTATGTTTTAGTAAATTTAAAAAGTAAAACCATGGAATCCATGAGAGAATAACCAAAGAACACACAGTCCCACAGAACCCACAGAATGCCTATAATATTCAAGAATAACATAATCTTAAAAGTTAAAGTTTAACATCATTTCAAAATTTCTTAATAATTTATTCCATTATAATTTATGTTTTCATTATTCTGTCGCTTATAATTTGTTTAGATATAAAACTAGCGGACATTTCCACCAGACGACAACTCCTTGCGCTTTTACTATGCTGTCATTTAGAAGCATCAGTCTGGTTTTTAGTTAAATCTTTTAAATATTTTATGTCCTCCCCACTGCCAATTTTAACTCCTCGCAATCAACTCACTTGCCAATAACATTTTCTAGCTTAAAATTCCCCAAGCAGGACAAAACTTTGCCGCCGTTCGACCGAACATTTTGCATTTTATGCAAAGAATATTCATCCACGTTCAACGCTCTGACAACTAATACCACTCAAAGTGTCAAAGTGCCGAGCAGCTGACACCAGATACTGAAGAGTATAGTGGGAGTAAGGGAGGAAGGTCATCATACATACGAAAGAGACGATGGCGACTCTTGAGCAAATGCTGTCTATTTATTGATTGAATCTGAATATATAATTGAAGTGCACAATTGAAAATCAAAGTGAAAGCAACGATGATGTCTAAGTCTCAGAGAAAATTATTCAAAAAGGACATAAATTCAATTTATGATAATGACCCAAAGCTGAATCAACTATAAATATATTTAGTGCAAGAAGTTTACCAATATTATGATGCTAGTACTTAACCAACAAATATTTTATACTGTGTTAAGATTTTTAAATAATTTAATATAATTATTATTTGCCATCTAATCTACTAATTAATTTGTATACATGTACATCTGTATACAAAGTGACTATGCTTCAATTTGAAAGCATATTTGGCTTTTCAAGGTTAATTAAATTTTGTAAGTAATTCCAGAGGAATAAGAATTCAAATACATAGCCCCAAATATAAACTAAAATTCAGACCTTTTTTTGGGGGTAACGCGGAGTTGAGATATATGTGGCTCGATGTTATAATTTTGGAATAAACGTTTTAAGCAATTAAAAATTAAACAATCCCGTCAGTAAATTAAATCTGGTAAAGTAGTCAGCCAAGGCAGATGGTAAGCGCTCAACAGAAATGTCAAACGATGCTGAACTGAAGTCTGCCCCAAGAGCGCTTGAAAAGCTTAATGAGCGTTGACGTCAGCAGATTGCAAAAGTTGTTGCAAGAAGCAAGCAGCTAGTCCCGCAGGGGCAGTGGGCAGCTAAGTCGGTGCATTTGAGCTATACCAGCTACAGTAAAGCACAAAGGCAAGCTGCTTGCGAAAACTTAATCGACTTGGGAAGCAGTTCTTTTCATTGCGGTTGGCAGAAATATCAAAAGAATGGGTGGGCAAATAAATGAGAAAGATATAGACTCTATAAAAGGACACTTGAGCATTGAACTTGAATTTGAAATAAATTATTAATTCAATTTTGGATTTTTTCTTTTCAATTCTTTGATTTTTGTATAACGAAATCAAACTTTTGCCAAGAAATCTTAAGAATAAGTTTACAAAGTTAATTTTCACCATCGAGTCGAACAGAAGCAGATCTTAGCTTGAAAAATATATTAATAACAAGCAAATGAAGTAAATTGTTAATAAAGTTAAGCGGTTTGTTTTATGGATAAATTTAAATACGCATTTCTGGAAATCGTATCTTAATTTGATTTCCCAGGATAAATGCAATAATCAATCCAGCCGCATGGATACTGTCAATTGATTGGAATAACAAATTGTGTCATATATCTATTAAATGCAATAGCCACTAAGCCACTAAGCAAAGATACTGCCAATTGATTGGGCTATCGCCACATAATTCGTTGATTTGGTTGCTCGCTAAGCGTGTTCAAGTACAGTTATGTTTGTCAACTGTTCACAAAGTTGGCTTTTTGGCTACAGCCTGTCAAGCAGAAGTTATGAACGACTAACAGCCACTTAACTGTCAGTTTTCGCCTATGTAAAACACAACGCAAATCATTTGAGCGACGTGGCAAGCGTTGCCTACTTTTCACATAGCTGTCACATTAAGTATACGCACAACAAAACGTATACGCAGGGTGTGCATGTACGTGTGTGTGGTCGTTGAACCACAAGTTTGTCGGCTCAGTCGTCAACGTGTCTTGTTCTGCACACCTTAAGGCATAATAACGTCAAATAAAATTGACGTTAATATAATTTGTTTAAGGCAAGTTCAAATATAAGGAACTGAAACTTTTGTTGATTTCATGTTTAATTCGATTAAAATGCCAAAGCTCGCAACTAAATAATCTTCGACACACACAAGCACACCCACAAACTCCCTCTTCCTCCCCTGCTGCTTCAAGCATGTCCTTGACTCGTGTGCTGTCTGCTGTTTCCTGTTGGCATCGTCCTTGCACTAAGTGGATTTTCATTATACAGGAAATATAGGGCACGATTTATTATTTAATTTGCGCGCATAATTTGTAATTATGTCTCAACATTTACTTAACCTGACAGCTCAACCTGCTGGACGCGTCGTCGTCCCAACTCAGCCAACAATGGCATTAAGCCCATTAGCACGTCAGGGTGTTTAAACAGCGATAAGATCGGAAATACATGAACGACAAGAACAAGATTTTCAGTTGGCCTTAATTGAGATTATAAGTTATATAATATTGAGAGGTTTACTGATTATCAGTCTTGTAAAAAAATGGTAAAATATTATATTTGAGATTGAGCCAAACTTAAATTGAAAATGCCGTCAAAATCGAAAATCAATAAATGGAAACAGGCTTTTAATCGAATTTCCCCAATAGTATTTATCTTATTTTATATTAATGACTGTATAAATTAATAGCTGTCCTCTACGCATTAAACATAAATCACTTTTGTGACATATTCTTTAAATGAGAAACTTGAAATGATATTGCTTGAATGTAAAGATAATGTGAAATTTATGACATGAAATGAAAAACTGTCTGTCAGAATATGAGTAAAACTAGGATAATAACAGACTTCCTGACAAGACATTGCAGGATACGTAAAAATCTGCACAAGCTAAGAATGGTGAAGGACATTGCGTGCAGACTCTGAAGATGACGAGACTCCAGAACATATTCTAGCAGATTGCCCAGCCAAAAGTAGACTGAGACACGCTTGTACCCGAAATGCCAGTAAAAGTGGGGCTCTAAGACCAAGTACAAGCATTGCAATGATCAAGAACTTTAACTCAATTACAAGGGAGAGACTCAGCACAGTCTTTACTGTAATAACAAGTGAAATTATTTTTGCAAATTGAGCCGAGTCTATAAATTACTACAAATATTAAAATATACACATTAATATCAATCTTTCTCTGGGCATCTGCTTTATCTGTATATCCTATCTTCATATCCTACCATCTGAGAACACTGCAGATAGACAACTCTTTACACTTTGTCTAGCAGCCAGCTCAATTACCAAGCCTCCGAATGTCTGATTAATTGCTTTTACAGGCCATTTAACACAGCTTCCCCAAAATGGGGCAAATTGTTAGGCTCACAGTTATGAGCTTGTAAGAGCAAACGAGATAAAAACAACAACAATAACGTGATTGATTGCCACTTTTAATGGCCACACAGAGTGACAACAGTAACAACAATAACAACAACAATGAAAGGAGCTGAACAGCAGCAAAATTAGTTGACCGGATAGAAAAGTTACGTTGAGGCCCAGCCACAAAACTGCTGTACGCAAATCACATTTAGGGCTCATTAGTGCGGCACACGTACAACATGGCCACTCCAACAACGCACACGCCCGCAACCTCTCCGGAAATGGCACTGCTGGAAGGCTCGACAGTTAAATCTGTGCGGTCAATGCCACAGGCATTTGAATAACTCATAATTTGCGTGGTTTCTCGTCGCAGCAACGATAAAGGATGCTCCAGATTGGATGATTTGTTGGCGGATAACGAGTCTAGCTGGCTGCAGTCAAGCTTAACATGCAATACTTACACACACACACACACACACACCTCATACAAGGATGTACACAATTGATTTGCTGACACTCGCACATGTGTGAAGCAGCTATGTGGCCATGTGCAAACATTAGGAGAAAAAAAAGCAGCTGAGTGTAAAGGGATATGTTTTGACTACGGGGAACAAAGTGACTGAAGTGCACGCAGCAGCAAACAGCACTTAAGGACCAGTCTCGTAAGTATGTACATATGTATACTCGTACACACTGAGGCAATTTTACAGTGGAGACAAATTTCAAAAAAAAATTAACATTTTTAATAAAAATTAAGTAGAGTTGCATTACGGCTTGATTCCACCATTAGCATTATTTACATTCGTAGTGAATTTAATAAATTCTCACTGATTATTTTGTATATTTTGCGATTATTTATCGAATTTTGAATTAATCTTATGATTTATCAAGAAAGGCAAGCAATTGTTTTAAGACACATTTATAATGTGCCTAATGTGTTATAATTAAATTTATTAAAATTATTATAATTGAATGCTGAACGCGAAATAGAAAGCAAAATCTTTTTTGTATATTTGTAGAATATTTTTATTTAATCAGTTAATAAACTATTTTCTAAATTTTCTAAATAATATTAATTTACAAACATAAAAGTTAATAGTGAGATTAAAGAGTTTCCCAACTATCTACAACATTTTTTTCTTATTCGTTGAAATTCAACATTATAAATCATTTCTACCCATTGTATAAAAATCGCATTAAAGCTATCCGTCAACGGATTGTGTAAACATTATGACATGTTCTTGTTTTATGGGTGTCTACTTGAAAATTGATTTCATGCAACACAAATTAATTTAATAATTTAACGTTCTTTAGTATCGATTCAAAAGTGGGTGACATCAATTGCAATCCGGCTGATGGGAAATGATAAGCTGCATGCACAAATGAATGGTATGAAATTTGTCAGAAAAAGCGACCAAAATTCAATTGAATTAATGGTCAGGACCACAAGGACAATCCTGATGATAATAATGATGATGATGATGACGGTGACAATGTCAACGCAGTCGCATGGCGCGTATGATGAATGTCAAAGCATTTTGCAGTGCAAGGAGGCGTATCGAGTGTGCGGTTGTGGCAATGCCATTTTGATGTTTTACTCAAAGCAAGAAAAATATAACAAAATAAATTAAATTGATAGCCTGCTCCGTGGAGCAAAGTGCACAGCTTGTAATCAATTTTAATGTTCAATATAAACATTTAGACGTCTGACATCATTCCATTTCTCAAACTAAATTTAATACCCAGAAAAGTGCCATCTCAATTTGAAGACTATGAAAGCAAAAAATCGTAGACTTAATGATTAAATATAAATGTACGTGCTTTAATAAAGAACATTTGGGCAGGCAAAGATACTTAATGTTAATATGTATAGAACTAATCAGACTTGAACAACAAAATCACTATATGTGAATAGAAATTAAAGCCAGAATTCGAATGCTCTCTAGTTCCTATAGTCTTTGATGTTGACACATTCACTAGACTGACAAACAAACTGAAAATATATATTTTTATGAGTAGATGCCTTCATCTGCCTGTTGAATACATTTACACACACCCTTTTCATATATTTCCAATGATTTCAGGATATACTAACTTAGAATTCCCAGAGCTTGGATATACTTTAAGATGTAACAGCTTTGCACGTTCCCATTGATTTTTCCATTTTGCCCCAACATTGCGAGTGCAGTTGAGGCGCCACATTGAGTGGTAAGGGGTACGAAGTTGCCAGTTTTTGGCTGGCTGCCAAGACTAAAAACGAGGCGCATGCTGCCTTGTATTCATTTACCGCTTCAAGGCATATCTGTTTCTTTTTCTTTTTTCTTTTATTTTATTTATTTTTTTTATTTTATTTTTGCTTTTCCCAATTTTTGGGCCAACTGCATTGGGTGTGGACGGTCATGTGGGAGTGGCAACATGTGGAGAACGCAGCAGCGGTAACTTCCTTTGGTACTTTCTTTTGTCCGCCGGACATGGGCATAAAAGTACAACAGCCTGAATATGCGCATGGAAAATGCAGATTGATCGTCGTAGATTGGATTGCAGCAACAACAACAACCAGAACAAAAGCTTATTTTTACTTTAGTTTAAATAAAATGGGGTTAGCCTGATTCTCAGTTCTGCAGTGGTTTACTTGAGCCACATACCCAAATAGTTTGAGGGCACAACATTGCTGCATCCAATTAACATATGAATAGACGAATAGATAGCTGAATAAATGAAAATTTCGGGCACACAAGAGTGCAACAAAAATAGTTACAAGAAATGAGTAACCTATAACAGTCGAATTTTAATAACAAAACAATTAAACAATTAAGAAAGTAACAACTAAAGTTTAATTTATTCAATATAATATTACATATTTTTTTAAATTTAACAATTTTATGAGCCTAACTTATAAATCTCCCAAAGTGTACTTTTGTATTTTAGCTATTTCCGTTGTTTTGGACGGTATTAGGTATAAGTAGTGCTGGTAATATTCTAATTAATATATATATCTTTATGGTTTATAATAAAAGCTCCCTTTGCTAGTTCATTTTATAGTTAGATTTACTATATTGAAAGTTATTTAAAACCCAAGGATCGAAAATTACTTTTATTAAGTGGGTTGTCTTGGAAATATATAGTAATAAAAAATTACAAAATATATCAAATAAATTAATGATTTATAATCTAAGCAACTTTAAGGTTAAATAAAAATTGAGTCACATGCGCGGATTGCATTTGTCGTAATGCTAATCAGTGGGGAATTCAAACAGGACACATACACACTCGAAAAGGGTCGACATAATCCAATCGCATTTAGATCCAATTAGAAGTGTTAGTCAAATCACACACACAAACACACTAATGACCATTTAATAGGGGATATTCTGTTTGCTGTTGAAAAAGAAACCTGCTTTAATGCATACATTTTCGTTTGAACAACTAATTACAAACAAGTGTTTAAATAAATACATATATATATATATATATATATATATATTATATTAAAATGTTCTTCTTTTGTGTACTGGTTCTTCACACAGAATAAATGGAAATTTTTATGCTATGCTTTGTTTTGATAACTTATTGAAAAAAATATAAGAAACACTCTACAAAAATATATAAAAATGAAAATGCATCTGTCGCAACAAAAGTAAGCTTAATATTAGCTAAAATGTTATGCATCGTTAAATGTTAATTGTAGCCTGACTAGTCTGAACAAAAACTGTTCAATGAAGTTGTTGCCCTTTTAAAGCTGTCTCTAATTATATGAGCACCACTGTATACACGAATGTCTGTATATCTTTACATATGTATGTACCACACAGTTGAGCTAAACGGAAATTAAGCTGCTGTCAATGCCACAAGCTAATGCCGCTTATGAAGATGATCCCGATAATGATTTGAGCTGGAAGCGCATTTGAGCTCGTTATGATTATCACATATTGCATATGGGTAGGCCGAGAATGGGTATGAAAACAATATATTTCAGCTATGACCAGTTTATTGAGCACCTGAGTGAGCAGATTGACCCAGTAACTGCCAGGGAAAAAGTTTTGTGCATCAAATTTCACAGTAGCTAAGCAAAAATAAATAAAAAGAGGACCACAGATACCCACAGAACACACAGGAGCAGCTGCTGCCCAACCACAGACTAAATTTGGATAGGCATTTGCATATCTTAAATATTTTACCGGTTGCTTGTAGCCTGTAGGCTACAACGAGCAAAACTTTTATTGACTACACAGTTGCGGTCTTTGTTTAAATATTGAGCAATGCCCAAGTTTTCATCAAGTTGAGTTGATCAAAGACATTTTACCTGAGCGCTGCGTGTGGGTGTAGATACACTGGTCCAAATAAGCTGTGAGACACTGTATATACATATAATATAAATCAAATTTAAATTTAATTATATTTCTGAATCATTTCTATCTGAAATGTTTCTACATGTCTGTGAAATCTTAAATGGCAAATAATATAATAATATAAGCATTTAAAAAGATTATTTTAAAATTTTGTACCACAGAATTATAAAAATACAAACAGTGGTTTTTGGATACATACAACTTATTGTTTTAAAATTATATTTCAAGAATAATAACGTAAGTCAAAAAGTTGGGACTTTTTCGAAAAGTCAGATCTTTGAAAGTAAGTTGCCCAAATAAAGATTCATTCTAAGCCATTCCACATATTTTCCTACTTCATCGGTAGGTTCAATTGCCAATCAATATTAGATGGATTTTATATGTACATTTTTAATATCAAATTATGCAAAGTTCTCGTCTGATTTGATAACTGATAAGACATTGACTTTATCCGACACGTAAATCAAATAGCTTTTTTAAAAGTTACCCATGCCGAAGTGAATCATTGGCTTCATTTACATTATTTGCGTCCTTGGCTACATTTTTAAGTTTGTCAGAGTTCTGCTTTTCATAAATTTTACATATTTTCATAAGCGAAAAGACGATTATATAAGCATCATAATGAAGGAATTTCTGCGAATTATTTGTGTATGTGAATGTGGGCTGAAAGCCGAACTCCCTCAGCATGGAAAAATATTTGCATACAAAATTCTGTCTGGCATTTGCTGGTTGAGACTGGATGAAGGAAAAAATGTTTAGCTATGGAAATTTTTGCAATTTAAATATTTGGATAGTATTCGTAATCAGGTCTAGGGCAAAAATCACATAATGGGTGTAAACACAAAATGTGCAATTGGGAAACAAAGCAATTTATTGAAGTTAATTTTTAACTGAGACTTGACTTGATTTTAAGATCTAGCTTGAATTTTGCAAAGTCCAAATTCGGATCACAATCTAATTGCTTAAATATTTATTATAATATTAACTATTCACTTTTTTATATATTAGAAACTTCAGCTAGAAAGTAGACTATCATATACCTGACCTTCTTTAAAGAATATATCTATATTCGCTTAGAACAAATACACAACACAAAAGGACACCGAATTCAGATGGGTATTTTCCTTATTTTGGCTGTAACACAAAGGTTGAAATATAAATCGAAACGACGTCAAGTACAAACATTTTGTTTTGACTCGTAAAAAGGGCAACAAATATGAGAGCACTAAAAATGAAAAATGTTGCGCATATGTTCAAAAAAAGATATATTACATATATATGTATGTGTCTTACATATATATTGATGTGTCTGTGAAAGTGACCCAAAGTTTATCCAAGTCTGAATCCATAAAGAAAGTCTTTAAATCATAGCTCTGTCAAAAATGCTTACTATGATTCGTAATCTTAAAAATTAACTTTAATTTTGTAAGAGATTAAGGCACTTACTTTCCATCGTATAAAGTATTATAATTAAGTTTTATCATTGACTTAAAAATGTATAGAGCAATCGCTGAATGTAATGAAAACTAAAATAGACTCAAGTGTTCAACTAAATTGAAGAAATCAAGAGCTGCAGACAAATAGACTATTATATAATATATAAATAATAACAGAAACAAATGATTGGCAGACATCGTACAAATGCAATCAGAAATAAGGCCAAGAGTTTAGCGATAATAATGGAGGAGCTGAAAGCAATCTATAGGGAGAGACCATTCCCAGCCCGCAGCCATAAATGCCTGTGGGCAACGCCTCGATTGATGACTATGACGGCTGACAACACAAACAATCAACATAAGGGCAAAAACAAACAAGCGATAGTTGGACAATCAACCCGACTGGGGAGGGGGACGGGGTACAGCAATGACAGTGATGGCAAATGGAGTTCATGTTAATCAGAACGAAAAGTAGAGCAAGGAACAGACTACGGGTTAGAGAAGTCCTTTAAGGGCAGCAGACATCATGGCAGCCATCAAATCGATAAAGTCTCCTCCCTCCCCCACACACTTTTCAAACACCCACGTTTGCCCAATTCCCAGCCAAAACTTTGAATATTTCACGCCACGTCTACGCACGCGATGCAATTCCTTTTCCTCATCAGGCGAGTGAAGCTTACACGGCAGGCCCACCTTTTTCAAATGCCGCACTCTTTCGTAAATAGCATCCAAGATATACAGAATATATAAAGTACTTAAATATATACGTACACTCGTAAATCGCAGTGAAAACAAGTTAGAAATAATTTCTACATATACAAAAAAAAATCGAAATTGTAGAAAAATATTCAATACAAAATACAAATAAAAAATGTACTTTCTCAATAAACGGTAATAAGTAAGTATAATAATGAATTACTAAAAAGTATAGAGGGTTTCTAAATTTTATCACGATTTTTTTTCTGAGTGTACATACATACGTATACAATACTGACAGAATAAAGTGCTTCATTAAAAAGGACTTCTGTCTTTGTTATCGGAGCTTTGCTTTAATGTTTTATGCCACAGAAAAGGCTGTTGTTTTAATTAGCCAACAATGTTCAACGATAATGGTTTGATTTTCTTATTCTGTAATGGAACCAAAATAGGCCAAGCAAAATATATTTTAATATTTACTTTTGTCCAGTCTGTGTTTATTTATAACATTTTTTTTATTTCAGTGTAATTTATGTTGCCGCTCAAATTCTAGAATGAAACCCATTTTGGGCAAAAAGAAAATTAAAAAATATCCTTTTCTGTACACAATCCTTAGGACTTGATTAATAATATTATTTTGTCTGCAGAAGATTTTTAATATTCAAATAATTAAATTTGTTTCATTAGCAAACAGTGCGCAAATTTTTCGACTTTACATTTTACGTTTAAGATTAATGGCAGTGTCTATATGAAAATTAAAAATAAAAAATAAGACTAAGATAAAGCCTGACCCAAGTCTTTAACTGTGCATTTCGATGTTGTGTGTGCATGTGTGTGTGTGTGTGTGTATGTACACAGAATTCTTACCCAATGATTGTGTTCCACATTCAGAGAGCATTCTATATGCGACTTCAGAGACCGAAACAAAGTAGAAAAATAGCATAACGGACGATCTGTGTACACGTATTTATTGGAACGTTCTCGTTTTATTTTTCATAATTATTCATGTTCATATCGGAATCATTACCGACATTTTTAATGCTTTACGTATCACCCTTGGAATCGGATCGAAAATTCCTTTCGGTTTGACACCCTGTCTACAATACCTATTATTTTAATTCTTACACATTTTGATCATTAGTGGATGTGTTTACCAATGCTAGTTACTAATATTTGAACAACTAGATGACTATGTAAATAAGCGATAGGGACGCCAGTCGAACACGCACAGCGACTATGAAAAAAACCACCCTAATTTCCAGCACTCATTCAGTTAAAGCCGCGTAGTAATATGATTATGGCCAACCCTTAAGCCGGCACTACTTCAGCCAAGTCGTAAATTTCATATGGGCAATTCAATGCAAGGATATTGTATTCGTATGACATAAACAGAAAACAAAAAGACACACACACACACACACACGCAAAGCAGTCACAACCTTGACCCATAAACGGCAAATGAAATTAATTAACTAACTGTCAGTGAGGGGGAAAAATAACATTGGCACTGGAGCTAATCAAACGTCTGACGATCGATAAGTTCTGGGGCAGAAGCTACTTTAATAGGGCGTAAATCAATTAATATGGGAGCCGAGCCAAGTGGTAAAAGTGCATCTGGAATGCACCCATTATATGTAAGGATGCCAGGATGCCAGGATGCCAGGTTGTCGAGCGAAGAGGTGACGACGCACATAAATTATTCAAAGGCAGCTTTCAGTGGCAACTTTGGTGGGGCGACGACAGTCACTGCTGCAACACAATGGGGCAGGCAGACGGCTACGGCACAAAAGCAGCAGAAAGAATAGCAGATGAGGCTGCAGAGCACAGTTGACTTTATTTGTCCAACATTCTTACAGCAACAACTGCAATCAAGCCAACAGACAGATAAAGTAAAGGTTGCTGCAGAAGCCCAAAGCAAACACAAGCAAACAAATATTCTCAGCGGCATGCCAAAATTAAAATACCCTCGCTGACCTGTTCACATTCAAATTGCATTGTCAATTTAAAAGCCAACCTGTCCAACCTGTGACTACATGATGCTGATTAGATGCATTTTTAAGCTCGTTACTACACTCAGAAAAAAGATCACACAGAGTCATCTTATTATTCAGCAGGTATATTTCTAAAGCGGAAGGTTTTGTCTTTCTAAAAACCACGGTTTTTCTTTTCTTAATTTTAGCGTACTTTTTAGTAAAAATTATACAAAAATTATGTGATTTCCAGCTTGTTTTTTTGTATGTGTACACAAAATTAGAATATTAGCTTATTTGTTATATTAATATTAATATATAAACATTAGCTATGAGCTAACTCTAAGCAGCTAAAATCGAACATATCAGTCGAGATACCAGATTTCATTACTATTTTACAATTTTTAGAAAGGATATTTTAAAGGGTTTGCATTTCTACTTTCTAAAAATAGTTTATATTCTTGAGAAATATTGTTCCGAAGAATAGAAAACTAGCTTTCGGATTTAAGCAATTTGTTTTCGTTTAAATACAATTTATTGCTATAAACTAAAACATTTGTCAAGGCTTTTTCATCGTCTTCAACTTCGACAATTCAAGAATTCAATAAATAAAATAAGGACTCTCAATAATAATTGCTTAACACACTTGTTAATCAGTTGAATCAACAATAAATGAATATGAAGAATTATGAATATCTCGAACTTGACTGTTGAAAGTTAAAGCTTTGACTGGTTCAATAAACTTAAGCCTCATTGGAGTCCATGAAGTCCCCAATAATAATTGCTTTACAATCTTATAAGTCAATTAAGTAAAGCAGGCAAATTTTTCAAATTACATATCTCGAAATTTGCTATTAAAAGTTAAAGCTTTCCAAGCTCTAAATTCTGCGATAAGCTTTGGCCTCGTTAGAATAAAAAGCCTGCTGGCAATTTGGTCGTATTTAAATTTAAGTAATATTAAACCATTTTGCAATTGCCAACTGTGAATGGGATTGCCCGAAAGTTATTGACAATTCAGGTGGCAAATAGCTCCGCCTATGCTTTTAGTTGCTTTGGCAATTGAATGCATAAAATTCGATGGGGCCAAATGTCGTTTTATGTTTACAAACAATTTTCATCTACTTTGAAGACAAACAGACAATAAACATATATAAAGAGAGTACATTATGTGTATTATATATATGTATGTACATTTATCTATGTGGCTTACCGTTCTCAATGGTCTCCTTGGCACAGGATATTATTTTGCCTTTGCGTCGTCGCAAATTCGATTCGAAATTGTTATCCTCGCTGAAGTCATCGTCTCGTGCCGTAGCTTCTGCTCCTGTTGGAAGAGTAGCTCCTCCTTCGTTATTGCCGGCTATTGTTGTTGTAGACTCTGGCACATCCTCGGAGGACTGACGCTCAGCATATCCTCGGCCTCCCGCACCGCTGCCGTGCATTAAACTATCGAAACTTTGGCTCATTGTGTGCCAAAATAAAAAAAATCGAATTTTCTTTTTGTTTTGCTTCTTTTATTTTAATGTGTTTTTGGCTTTCCGTTTGTTTTCGGTTCACTTTAGTTATTAGTTTTGTTGATAAATTGCTTTTTTAAAAATACTTAGAAATGCATTGTTAAATTACGTCGTGAAATCGGAAGCCTGAGAAATGCAAGTCTTTATTAAACTAGTAACTATTAACTATCACTGATATCAAATTATTAATCAATAATTGTTAAATATATAACAATAATAATATTTTAAGAAATATGTCAGTTAAAAAAATAGCGATTCCAATTACTCATTTCCAACAAATAAAAATAAAAATTTTAAATATTACATTACTCACTAATCATAAAATATACAATAATAATAATGAAAATAAACAATTTTGATAAACATTTCAAGTAAAAAAAATTGCCGGCCAGTCAGGCAGTGGTTTGATTTGACGTGGGTATTAGTGGATCCTTAAGACCAGCACACACGCCCACAAACCACCCCTTCCTCATCATCCCCACGAAACGGGTTCAATGTGCGTGGGCGTCACTATTTTTTCTTCTTTTTTTGCTGAGCTAGTTGCTTGCTTTGTTTTTATTTGTCTGCAGTTCTGAGCCGCGTTAAAACAGTGGCAGCCAAAGCAACAACAACAACAACAACTGGATTCACTGAAAGAGCGTCGACTTATTTCATAATCGCTGAGTAGCGATTTAGGTTAGACCAATTCCACAAAACATGCGATTAACACATCATATTTAATTTGTAAGGCATACTTTTGAGCGCGTCAATGTTAAATGAACGCATGTGTCAAATTGGATAATTTAAATTCAATTAAAGTATTAAATACCCCAAAAATGGTTATAACAATTAATTAATTGTGCACTCGATTCGAAAGCGTTTGCACATTGGAAAATGCCGTCAGAGACTAAAATGTCACGCAAGTGTTCAACTGTGTGCAGACGAAGTTCAACATAGCTGCCGAGAGAGCGTGGTGAGTTTCTCATTTATCGATTTTGTAGTGCGCGTGTGCGTGCGTGTGTTAAGCTTTTACACTTTTTGTTTCTTGTTGTTTGTTGTTTTCATACGCGCCTTTCGAAACCTGCTGCGTAGCATGGCTGAACTGAGCTGAGCTGAACAGAGCGTCGCGATAAGGGAGCGGTGCAGGAGAAAAACAGCAGGCAGGCAGGCAGGCATGCAAAAAGCCGGCAGATAATGACGCAGAGAGCAGAAACAGAGAGACGAGCGACACACACACAAACGCACAAACACACACGCACAGTAAAAATGGCAAGCATTTGAAATGCAGACGGCAGTTAAAAAGCAGACAGATGATTATGTTTTTAAAGGTTATTTGTTTCTTTCTCTGCTTAAGCCTAATTAAATAGACGTTAAATGCTAATGAGAGAAGTGCAACAACAACAACTCTGTATTATTCACATCTTAATGAAAACAAACTGCGATCAGAAAAATTTGCATTACATTTCTTTCTTTACAAATTGATATTGTCATGTTTTTTTTATTAATTATTGATATAGAATATTGATAATAATTAAACGAAATTCAATTACGTTTATGGAAAGTAAAAGTTGGAATGCATTATTCACATCTGCATTGCAAAAGAAATATGGATGCATATATACGCATTTAATTCCAATTCTCCTCTTCCTCCAAGTTAACTGCAATTGCGGTATAAGACTACGGATAAAAAGAGAACAAGAAGCAGTTATGTAAATAACTAGCGGTTACCAAATACAGTAGTCGCTCGAAAAGAAGAACCAATGATTGATCACAATAGTATACTTAAGAGTTCATAATATCTATAAACTTATTTCATCGATTCGAAAAGCAAACCAGTCTCTTTAAATTGAGTTTTCCAATTTCTGTAAGTTATAATAATCGAGCGACCATTGTAATTATTTATATATATTTTTCGGCAAACTTACATTAGCGCGAACATCAACGCCGCCAAACTGGGAGTCGGAATAGCTGCCGCCGCCTTCCATTTCCTGTAGGAAATCTGGTACTACTTGAGAGGAGCCCTGCAGGATTTTTATTAAATCGGCGGCAATGCCACGATCTTGATCGGGATCAAAGAATGAGGTGGCACGACCCCTATTGCCCACACGTCCGGTGCGTCCAATCCGATGCACATAATCATCCACAATCTTTGGCATGTCATAGTTAATCACATGCTTAACATTCTTAATATCTGGTGGAGATACAACAATAAGTTAATGCATTTATATTGGATTGAGAATAAAATGTGAACTAACCAAGACCACGGGCAGCCACCGAGGTGGCAATGAGCACCTTCATGTGGCCAGTCTTAAAGTCACGCAAGGCCTGCTCACGCTGACTCTGCAGACGATCGCCATGGATGGAGGTGGTCGGGAACTCCGTTTCCGACAGGAACGAGGCCAGAAAATCAGCGCCACGCTTTGTCTCCACAAAGACAATGGTGCCATCGGCGCCCTCTCGTAATATGTCCTAAAAAAATATATATACAACAAAAGTAAGAGATTATAATATGATATGTAACAAAAAATTGACATCAGATCGTGAATGTATATTCTTTATTATCATTTACAGAAAAACGAATAATTTCTCAAAAATAATAATGAATATAGATTCAATTGAAAAAAACAGCTCAATTCTGATCTCTAAACAGACATAGACATCCATTTCACCTAAGTCACACAGTACACTTTTCAAGTATCAAATTATTAACAGAAAATATATATTTAGTATTTGATCCTGACGTCTGAACTAAACTAAAAATATATAGATATGGGGGATTATTGCGATAACAGTTTGAGCCGGAATACAGAAAATAAAAACGGAAAAGAGTAATAAATTCAATGGAATTAGCCCTACCATTAGCTTGGAGCGCTTGTTAAATTTGTTGACCTCGTGAACGGTCTGCTGCACATCGGAGCAAGCACCGCCGACAACGCCAATGGTGACGAATATATAATTGTTTAAGAATTCACCGGCCATGCGCTGTATCTCCTCCGGGAATGTGGCGGAGAACATTAGAGTCTGATGTTCCGGACGCATTGTCTGATGTTGCATAATCTTGCGCATACTATCCGCAAAGCCCATGTCCAGCATGCGATCGGCTTCGTCAAGGACGATGAAGCGTGTCGCCTCGAACGTGATGAATGTGCGGTCCACAAAGTCGAGCAGGCGACCCGGTGTGGCAATCAGCAGATGGCAGCCCTTGGTGATGCACTCGTTTTGATATTTAACTGAGGTGCCGCCGTAAACGATGCTTATCTTCAGATATGTGGAAAACGCAAACTTTCTGGCCTCTGTGAAGATCTGGATAGCGAGCTCACGAGTCGGTGACACAATCACCGCCTGCGGCTTACCTATCTCCAGGTTGTCAACCTCGTCCAGCAGGTTGCTGATCATCGGCAGCAGAAAGGCGGCCGTTTTGCCCGAGCCAGTCTGGGCGCAGGCCATCAGATCACGTCCCTCGCTAATCACAGGCATTGACACCTTCTGAATGGGCGTGGGCACTTTGTAGCCCGACTTGATCACATTGTTCAGCACAGTGGTGCGCAATTGGGCGCCCTCAAAGCTTCTAATCGGCTGTGGCACATTCTCGCCAGTCACCTGCACAAGAAATTCGTTACTGTAATCGCTATTGGATTCAGTTGTTATGCGCTCACCTTGACGGGAATGTTGTCGTACTTGGAGAAGTTAATGCCCGATGAGATGCCGGTGCTAAACATCTCGGTCTCATCGTTGGTCGGCTCAGGCGGTATATAGAACTCCCTTGCTTTTTTCTCACCATCCTCGCCGCCGTCATCATTGTGGTTATTGTTCAAATCGTCATCGCCGCGACGGTGACGTTCACCACCATTAAAGCCACCGCTGCGTCCTCCACCACGACGGTGATCACCTGTTGGATTTGGACTCGAAATATGAGAGAGAATATAAAAAAATAATGTTTCAAATTGGAAGTGTCTAGCTCCTAAAACCTTAAAGAATATAAGAAAACCATTTTGAAATCTATCTCCAACAATCTGTGAGAAATATGCCTTCGTTCTAATGATTCTAATTTTTTCATTTTTTATATTCAATTAAATTTTTGAGTTTGGAATTATACTCCAACATACAAGCAATACAAATATGTCATTCAAAATTGATTTCAACACAATACACATTTTGACACAAGACTCCATAACCATCACAAACGATATAAAATGCGACAACAATGTATATAATTTATTATTATAATATGTATGAGATAAGATATATAAATAAAAGCAAAAGTTCATTGAAATAAATGTATATAAAAATGTAACATAAAATTAAAATACAATTTTAACAAATTCACCTTTAGTTAACAGTTCTTGAAACTATTTTTCAAATATATAAATTCACAAATAAATGATAATTCCATAAAATTTCAAGTATTCCAGATAAATTCTACAAACATTAGTTAGCTACGCAAATCTCTAAAAATATTAGAATCGGAGGGAATTAAATGATTAAATTAAAATGATTCGATTTAAAAAATTTAAGCATATACTTAAACAAATATTGTTAGTAGCTGAGAGAACTATTTTGTAAAGAAATGAATTCTGACGTTTTATATAAATTATAATTATATAGAAGTTATGGAAACTGAAGAAAATACAAATTATTTTATATACTTAAGTAGACAGTTAGTATAATTAATCATTGAGATCATTAAAAAAAACATGTTATTCTCCAATTATGTTTAAATCGATTACAAATTATAAAAAAAACACTTTAAAACTTGCTTTCAAAAGTTACATTAAAGTTATTGGGTTGAAAGGTGTTAGGCAAATACTAAAACAAATATTGTTAGCAGAAACTATTTATAAAAGAAATGGATTCCGCCGAGAAAAATATCCCATTAGGATTGGCACGTGGTTCAAATAAATGTTTTCTACAAATTATAAATAAAGAAGCAATGGAAAGCTGAAGAATATACGAGACATTTTGTATACTTAAGTGGACAATTAATATTTACTAATGCTAAGTTTCTAAACATGAAAAAAAGTCGATTACAAATTAAAAAAAAAAGAAAAAAACACAGCTTGTTTTCAAATATTAAGTTACAATTAGATTTAAAATTTACCAAATATTTGCTATATTTTTAGCAATTACGAAAACTATTTTTGTAAAAGAAGCGAATGGAAATGAAAAATATACCATAAAGATTGGCAGGTGTTTCAAATTAATACGCTCTATATATAATACAAAGACAAATTAAATCGATTTTAAAAGTATTTCAACCAGATAAGCTTAAAGAAGCGATGCAAATCGAGCATCAGCGCTAAGACCAACAATGTTGGCCGCCTTCAAATCGAGCAGCACTCGAAATGCAGTTGCGGCCTCCATGCGAGTCTTGATGAAGTCATTGGAGCGCATGTCCACTGTTGGCTGCATGATGAGTGCAGCCATCAGGTCATGGATGATGCGTCGCTTCATCTCGGGCATATTCAATATAATTTGCGGATCATACGTATATTGGGCAGGCATTGAACGATATCGAGTGCTGCTCTCCTCCGCATTGCTATTATTTGAATCTCCTTCGGTGTCATCATCTGTGCGACGGTTGCGTTGGCGATCTTCCTGCTGCTGCTCATCGCTTAGTTGCTTGTGGTGGTCGACCATCAGTCGCAGCATGTCCTTGTGCTGCACTATATAGCTCAGATCTTCCGATAAGCGATTAGATTGATCAATACTCTGCTGCTGCTGTTGCTGTGCCTGCTGCAACAGCTGTTCCTCCTCCTCCATCGAGTCGGGCTGACCTACGTTTGTGGTTATTATTGGCGAATTTTGAAATTCGATGGGCGTAGTAATTGCTGCTGGTTGCCCGGCGAAATGGCACTGAGGTCCCATTCCTGGTGGATAAAAGTATTCAATTGACGTCACAATCGGCTTTTCCGGTAGCTCATTTAGGCTCATCATGGGCAATGCTACCGGCGTCGCTGTTGGTTCCAACATGCCCTGTGCAACTGATTCCCTCATTTGTGTCGCCTCTGGTACATCTTCAACTACGGTTGCCGTCGCTTGTTGCGTTGGTGATACTGGCTCCGCCTGTTGCCAGGCGGCCTGGAAAAGATTGGACAAAAAGTCGAGCGCAATTTCATCATTGCTCGGTGGCTCAGCAGCCTCTATGTGCTCGGTAGTAGTCCGTGCTGCTGCTGCTCCTTCGGCTCCTGCTGTTGCTCCCCCACCTGCTGCTCGACGTCTCCGTCGACGTCTGTGACCTAGTTGCTGCTCGGCATAATTTGGAAGAGTTTCGCGTGGTCGAAAAATAGAGGACCAATCACGCGGCGAGGGTGGAAGAATTATTGGTGCTGCTTCAATTGGATCTTCCTCTAACTCTTGGATCAAATCACGCATACGTCCCATTGTCGGATTCCTGGCACCTTGTCGATGCAGTTGGTGCGGCTCCTCATCGATGGCCGGCAATTGGATGCGATACGATGTCAGTGGCGTCGAAGCCTGCGGCGCACGTGACCTCCACACCAGCGACATGGATACATTGCATTCCAGTGCACTTCGCTCATCTGATGCCGTAATTGGCATTGGCATTGGTCCATTGGCCTCCGCATCCAGTGGCAATGGTGGCAGCGGCGGCATCATAGCCATTCGCAAATCTTCGTCTGTTAAATTGTCTTCCTGATTACCGGCAGACCTTAGTGGCATCGATGGTAGGCTGTAAATTGTGTGAATGTTTTGTGAGTGTTTTGTGACTGCTTGCAACATGAAATGTTGTCATCATCAGCAGAGAGAATCGGGAAAAGCAAATGGCTTCAAATTAGTTTAAAAAAAACAAGTTTGATGACTCGAGCTTTTATGCAGTTTTATCGATTTGGAGATGGAAGTGGGAGTGGCTTGAAGTATACATCGATACATGAAGGCGGTTCCAGTTTGGTTGCGTTTGGTGAGACTTGAGCTCAAACAACTAACAATTATATAGCCATATCGATTGGACGGTGTCAGAACTTCATTACAAATGCTCTTATGAGAAATAAACTTGAAAGGATTAAAAACAACTTCATCATTATAAGTGATACCCAAACAAACATATTGATTGACTGATAGATTGCACATGATTAATTGATTTTGATTGAAGCTTCACAGCAAGTCAAAAGCGAAAACAACTCATTTGTTGTATATAGTAGCTGCTTATCAAAAATGTTTCGAATAAGTTTCAAAAAAATTAAGAAATTTCAATAAAGCGTGCGTGTAATTTGTGGTGTGAACAAAAAAAAACTGCCAACAAATCGAAAACCGGCAACAGAAGAAGCCTCATAAGGTAAGAGAGATGGGAATAGAGAACAGAGATATGATTATAGGGCATATATATATCTATATATATATATATATAAGAGAGAGAGAGAGTTGTGCATACCCATCACTGGTATTGTGCTGCCTGTTGCCGAGAGCAGTTGTAATATTGATGGCATTGTGGCTATTCAGTGGCGTTGCAGCAGCTCCATCACTAGCATTCGAGTTAAACGGCAACATCCTCAGCTGATCCGGTGTATTCTCATCCGATGATTGCGGCTGTTGCTGGCGCAGTGGATTGTGGAACAAACTGCTTGTTGTCTGCTGCTGCTCCTGCTGCTGCTGCTGTTGCTCTCGCCTATCGACTGTTGCCAGAAACGATAATTGCATTGCTGGTGGTTGTCTGGCACACAACAGCAAATCCGCCAATCCGCTGGTCATAGGCAATTGCAGCTCCTGGTGCAGTTCACTTACCATACAAAGGCGCATTCTACGCATTTCGTGCGAACGCATAAAATTCTCGGATAGAAAACGTACCGGAAATTGCTGTTGCTCTCGTCGAGTTGCTGTTGGTGTTTCCATTGAAGGTGTCATCACATTGCCACCATTTAGCACATAATTATTAGCCGCAGTTCGCACCAGATTTAGAACACGTTCAACATTTGCTATTGTTGGCGGCGTTAAGTCATCATTAAAAGCTTCTCTTTGATCTCGTATTGAAATTCTTGATCTTGTTGTTATTGTTGTTGTTGCTGTTGCTGATGTTGTTGTTGTTGTCACTGTTGTTGTCACTGTTGTTGTTGTGTTTGTCACTGTTGTTGTTGTTGTCAGTTCTGGGCCAGGCACCACACATGTGTCATTAGTGAAGCGTAAATGCCGAGGCGAGTCGAGTCGCTGGATTTGCGCATGCAATTGCTGCTGCGCCTGCTGCAGTTCACCACCAATCTCGGTGAGAAATTGACTCACTTCTGCCATGACACGATCCGAGCTGTCAACAGCCTGTCGCATTGCTGTCAACCTTAGCTGACGCTGCTTACGGTCCGTCTCCATTTGTGACTCCCACTCGCTGTTCACCAGCTGATCAAAGGAGGTCATCAGATAGTCGCGCTGTTCCCGCAACTTGACCAGCGGCTGCTCGCACATTTTATGGGGGTCGTCGAGTTGCTCAACAAATGCCAGCACGGTTTCCGCATCGTGGCTCGTCGGCACTCGCAGTCCGCAACATTGTAGCTGTTGTAGCACTGCTCGCGTCATTGTTATATAATTGTGTGTGGGGCGGGGGGAGGGCGATACAAGAAGTAGAACGACATACACTCACATATATATATAGAGGATATATATATATATATATATATATAAATTAGTTACATGGCATGCAGAGGAGGAGCTAAACAGTACAAGGCACAATGTACAATATACAATATACAACAATAAAGTTGCCCCTCGTCCTTGATTACACTTTTAGATTAACTACAAAACAACATATAAACTTAAATGTAATTTCGATTGCTTTACAATTTCAAATCTGATTTTAGTTTCCGGAACTAGATAGAAAAGCTTTGGATTACATATGTACCCTCCTTGAGCTAGACCAAAGTCCATCTGCTCACGTCTAAATTGTATTGCTATTTATAAAATGCTACGTTTTGATCATTTATCAAAATGCTCAAGATTTTATTACTTTTCTGCTTGTACATTTCGAAATTTCTTCAATAACTTGTATAGAGAATATTATTTTTTATTAATGAAAGCTTACCGTCCTCTTTGTAGTCACCCCTGCCACCTTCATAATCGTCGCGACGTCCGCGGTAGCTACCGCCTTCTCCTCCATCCCGGCGTCCACGATAGCCACCTCTACCTCCACCTCCACCGCCAACACCCCTGACTCCTTCGTCATTCTCACGACGGACGCGATGATAGCCACCACCACCGCCATCTCCTCCGTCATCGCGAGGTTCGCGATAGCCACCGCCGCCACCTGTGGCTCCTTCTGCTTCGTCAAGATGTCCAACAAGGTTGCCATCACCATCGATCTGTGATTCGAAATCGTTTGTAGGCGACTAAAGCTAACAAATTGCGTTAATTAAATTATAGCTTACCTCATTTTCAAAGTCAGACATGGTGTTCTCGTAATTTGTTGTTTACTGCAAATAGGAAAACGAATGTGTGAAAAGCACATTCAAAAAGCATTTTAGTGCTTAAAAATTTAAAAAATAACGCTTAAGCAGCAACTCTGGCAGTGCACTAAAAACAGCGTACATTTGTGTTTTGCCATTCACAGCGAACGGCAAAAACGCAACACGAGCACGAGCACGCACGCATGTTAATGTTGCCGCGCAGCAACTCTGTTAAAGCGAAAAACGTGAGTTGCTCTGTTCTGTGTATGTATACACAGCATGCTTGCCTGCTTGTTCTTGGTTTTTTCGCCTTGCCTTCTCTGGTAGTAGAACACATGTGCGCCTGAGTAGTATATGTATATGTATATGTGCATGTTTGTGTGTAGCAGCCAAAGCAGAAACGCAGAAAATTAAGGTTAGAGCGCAGCCAGGCAACCACACGACGAAAAAATAGCAAAGACTAAAAAAAAAAACGTATTTCTTCTATTCCCACTCACACGCACGCACGCATACACTCATACATACACACACACATACACACACGCACGCACGCATACACCAACAAAAATACAGGCGCAGCAGCAGCGACGAAAACACACACGAGTTTTTTTTCTGACAGAAACTCTGTAAAATTCTGTGCGTGAATTTCGCATAGAAACCGTCGTGTGTGGAAAAATCAATTTGGTAAATAAATTGTTGTAAAAAGAGACGGAGGAGCAGCAGCAGCAGCAGCAACATGGATAGTGCCGGTAAAAATCGTTATGAACTTTTGTTCATGGAAGACGATGTTAGCGATCCATTAGATAATCTTGTCGCGGCCAAGAAGAAGCAGCAGCCAGCAACGGTCGCCGCAGCAACGGCAGCGACCACAAAAACGGCGCCAACTGCAAAGGCACCAAAAGCGGCAGCAGCAGCCACAACCACGAAGAAGCCAAATCAAGCCGAAAAAGAAAACAAACCAGGTGCGCTCAACAAGAATGATGGCAAGAAAAATAATGCAACTGGCGGTGGCAACAACAATGACAAATTCAACAACAACAAGCAAGGTGGGGCTGCTGTCGCTGCTCGCAATGCTGGCGGAGCCGTTGCTGGCAAAACACGTGAAACTGGTCAAGGGCAGCAGCAGCAACAACAACAACAACGCAATGTCAATTTTCGTCAACAGAACGGTGGCGGCGGTAGCAGCGGTGGGGAGGTAACGCGCGAGCAGCGCAACAATCGCCGCAACGTGCGCGAAAATGGCGCTCCAGGTGGCAACTCTGGCAACGCTGCCGATGGCAATCCTCGACCATATCGCAACACAGGCGGCGGCGGCGGCTTTGGCAATAACGGTGATCGTCCACCGCGTCAGAATCGCAATTTTGAGGGAGGCAATCGCAAACGTGAATTTGATCGTCAATCTGGCTCAGACAAAACTGGTGAGTATATATACGTACATATCAGTATATATATATATATATATATACAGCGATATATACCCTAACCCCAAAAACAACTGGCTAACCAATAACAAAAATAAATAACTTTTACAAATGCTGTTGAAATTTACATTCTCTATAATATCGAGAAAACATTAAAAAAAAAAAAAAAAACAGGCAAAAACGAGGCACAAACTAAATTAAACGCACATTTCTATTTTTCTCAATATGTTGTATAGAAATATGTTTAAAAATAGTTTGTTTCTTCTTCAGAGCTACCCCTCCCACCAGCCCCCCTAATATATATGTGTGTGTGTGTGTGTGTGGAGGCCCACTCAGTTTTCCACGCCATGGAACAACATTATTATGATGATAATGACGGGGGGCACAGTGTGTATGTGTGTATAAGTGTGTGTGTGTGTCTGTTCCGATTACTACTTATCTATAATCCCTATGCGTGGTTACCAACAAAGCCACAAAAGTTTCAAAGTTGCAGTAGATATTTCTTTTTTTTTTAACTTGAAAAACACTCGCTTGCCAAAAACTTATTTTGCATTCGAGATCTTTCGAAAATTCCCTCAAACTGTATGCAAACAAAAAAGAGTAAAAATTTCAAGCATTTTACATTTAAGTAGCAGTTGATAACATTAAGTCTTCTCGATATCTAAATCTTAACTTGTACAATCTACGAAAACTGATTAGTTTCATTTGCAACTTATTTATGTGGGTTGCCCAAAAATAAAGTTGCAAGATTTTTCTTTCGTTGCCGCAAGAATAATCAAAATTTAAGTAATTTTTTCTGTTAAAATTCGCAAATAGTAAAAACTTACAATCAAAGTTTTAGTTGTTTTCCCTCTCCTTAAAAAGTAGGCTGAAGTATTGATACAAATTTAGAGCTGCATTAAATATGTATATATAAGAATTAAAACGAATAATTAATTAAAATATTAAAAATGCAAACACAGGTGTTAAGGCTGTTGACAAACGCGACGGAGCTGGCGCCCACAACTGGGGATCCGTTAAGGAGGCCATCGATGATGTGAACAAGAGCAGCGAGGCCGGCGGCGGCGGCGGCGGGGGCGAGACAAATGCGACTAACAACAACAACACCACTACTACTGAGGGTGGCAACAAGGCCGACGAATCTGGAAATGAGCAATCGGGCGAGCAGCAGCCACCGGCAGAGGAGGAGACCAAAGAGCTGACCCTGGATGAATGGAAAGCGCAGCAGCAACAGCGCATTAAGCCCAAGTTCAACATACGCAAAGCGGGCGAAGGTGGGTACAAATGGAAGATTAAAGAGAGAGCATTTTTTAAGTAATCACAATCTGGCAATGCTTTCTTTCAGGCGAGGACACATCGCAATGGAAGAAAATGATTGTGCTGAACAACACCAAGAAGAAGGAGAACGAAAGCGAAGAGGAACTTGAATACGATCCTGCCATGTATCCGCAGCGCGTTGGACGCCAGCAGCGTGTCCTTGACATTCAATTCAATTTCAATGATGGTCGTCGCGGCGGCGGTGGTTTCGGTGGACGCGGACGCGGCGGACCCCGTGGTGGTGGTGGCGGACCACGCAACGAGGGCAATCGCGGACAACAAGGTGGTGGTGGACAACAAGGCGGCGGCGGCGGCGGCAGCGGTGGTGGCGCCACCAATGCCAATGCCGAAGGCGGCAGCAATGCTGTCGGCGGCGGCGGCGGTGGACCATCTGTTCGTGCCGAGGGCGGCAATCGGCCGCCAATTGAGCGTCGTGGAATGGGCGGTGGCATCGGTGGCGGACATGCTGGCAAGCGTTTTGGCAATGAGCGGCAACAGAATGCTGCACCCAAGGTCAACGATGAGCGCCAGTTCCCCACGCTCGCCTAAGCAGAAAGAGTGGAGAGAGGAAAAAGGAGAGATGGGGGAGAAGGGATGAGGAGGGGCGCTTCGCTGCTGCTGCTGTTTGTTGCAGGCGCCGGGAAGTGCATTCAATTTTAGAGTTTGGTGTCTGTATTAGAAGAGGAATCAGGTTACCAATATCACCCACACACACACACACATACACAAGCATCCTCACACCCACACATCAATTGAGAACTGTAAGCGGTTGCAGCGCAGCCAAAGCCAAAAGCAACAAAAACAAAATTCAACAACAATAACAGACAACATCAAAAAAAAGCACATGGCAAATGAGAAAAATAATTATAAACATACATATAATAAATAATATTAAAAAAAGATAACGAGAGAAAAACAAAAAAAAACCAAACTGTAAATCTAAGCAAAGCAATTTAGAGCAAAAAACATAAAAGAACAAACTGAAGAGCAAAGTTTCTATTTCTAAAACATAACACATTGTAAAAATTTGTTGGTTCTCTCTTTTAATTTCTTCCTTCATTTACTATCTTAACAAGTCAATCAAGTCATATAAAATTACACACATGTACACATATATATATATATACATATATGTGCGTATATATATAAACATCAAAAAAAAAGTACAGTCCGCTATCCAGTGACATAATGAGATATCAGAAATACAAAATCGAAAGAAAAAACGAAGAAAAACATCACGAACTGTGGCCTGAGTTTCTCATTTATGAAGGCAGTTTTTAAAAGCGCATTTTCATTAACTACACTCACTCACACACACACGCATACTAAACTTACATATATTTTTGTTGAACATTTTTATATGCATAGCCTCATATAAAAATGCATTTTTTTTAATTTTTACTGTGTTACAATTGTATTTTAAAAATTAATAAATGAACAAAAGGAAAAAAACAAAAAAAAATGTATACACAAAGGCAAAAAACTCAGTAGAGAAGAAAAATACAAAAGGAATATTAAGTGTTGAAATCTTGTAATTGTGTTTCTTACAACAAAAAAAAACTATATATATATAATAAATATATATACATATATCGCTTTGATGCAAACTCTATTACATTAATTATAAAGCAAATTATGTGCATCATTTATAATAAATTTAATCGCAAACACACACACACACACTGAAAAAGAAACAATTTAAATGTAAGCCTTATTAAAAAAGAAAAATAAAAAAATTTAAATTAACTATTGGAGCAAAAATATATATATGAAAACCTTAATAAGTAGTTATACAAACACACACACACACACACACATACATACACAGGCGCGACTTATGATAAAATCAGTTGGGAAAATAGCTTACAAAAAATACAAACGAGAAATATTCAGCAGTAATTCAAGAAACCAAAATCCTGTAAGCCCTGTAAAATTAAATGCTTTTACAATTAAATATGTATATTATATACAAACATACATAAGTATGAGTAAAAACGTTGGTATTGATGAACAAACAAAACTTATATTAAAATGGCAACAAAATTTTACGACTAAACACTTAGAAAAGAACAAATACAAAAACAAAAAAAGTATAAAAAAAAAAACAAATACAACATACATTTTTTGACTAATATTGTATTGTATTTTGACCCCAAAGAATGGAACAAAACAAACCCAATTCAACAAAACGTTGGGCAAAACTCGTTTAAAACAAGGAAAAAAAATATTTAAAAAAAAACATAAAAATTATTTGATAAAAATAAAGAAAAACACACAAAAACTTTCAAGTTGTGTTTCATTTAGAGAATAATAACAATTAATTTAATAGGGCCATTAACCACCATTTGACCTAATTTTATTTTTAATGAGTTTGATCCATAGATCAAATTAACTTTAAATTTTACGATCCAGGTGATTTTCTTATTGAACCGAAGTAGTCTACTTTTCAAACATATTTTTATAAAATATTTAAATATCTTTGAATGCATATAAGTACAATTCACAGTTTTAGAGGCACACTTAGGAGTCAAATTCATTAAAATTCGAAATGGGCCATTATTGTATTGTTTATATGTAATCATATACACATAAATATCCACATATATAAACAATTCCCTTATATGCACATGCATCCACATCCTAAATTATTAATTTGGCCGCCTACTTTTTGACTTGTGGCACACAGCCAGTGTGACCGCAGCAGAAATTCTCAAATTTTACACAAAATATACTAAAATGTTATAATTGGCATTTAACATAATATGAAAATGGTGTTGAAATCAAATCAATAGAATAGAATAGAAAAATTAAACCAAGTTTCATGAAATGTTGATGAAAATAATAAAGCCAATTTAAAACAAACATTTTTTTTTTAATTATTGATAATATTTTCACAACTTTAAACAAGCATTTAAAATGAACTGTTAAAATTGCTAAGACAGATATACGGATAAATTGAAATCTATAAATTTGCAGTCTTTGACATTAAATTCATATATATTAAGATCTGTTTTTTGGTTTGTTGCTAGTTTTATTTATGAGTGCAAAACGGCTGAGCACCAGCAAAACTAAACAAAATTCATTAATGGGCAACACAAAATACAAAAAGGTAAAACAATTGCATTTTTAACATTTAATACACTGGCTATTAAGATTTTAGGTCACTTGGAATTTTTTTTTTTTTATTTGCTGTTGTTTGTCAATCTCCTTTAAATGTGTTATATCGGTACTTCTTACACTAAAAGCCGTAAGCGCCACAGCTTGATGACTGAAAAATCGGAATGAAAAAGTTAGAAAATTACCAAAGAATGGAACAGAAAAGAATCGAGGGACATTTCTCGTTTTGCAGTAATTCCAGGGCTGTCACCTATTATCGTTACATGCCAAATTTAAATTTTGTTGCAAACACAGCCAATTGGTGGGTCTGCTGACAATCCTAAAGAGTAACGGTGAATTGCGAGTCAGAAGTGAGGCGAAAGGTGGGGAAAAAAAGAAAATGAAGAGAACTCTTCGAAAACTCATTTGTGAAGTGCATTTTATAAGTGAAATGCACATTATTATACACACATACATACTCATTAATAAATGTATTAAATGCACATATATAATTTATATTTATGGCATCACACTGTTAGCTCTTCAAATTAGCTTTGATTAAAAATGAAGCGATTTTAGTTCGCATCGCATAAGAGCACTTTGTCTACTCACCGAAAAGGCAACTGTTAATTGTTATTTTCCCAAAAACAAAAACACGAAAAGTCGAATTAAGTAGCAAACTGTGCTATACTCGACGTTTAAAACATGGCGTGGTTAATGACTACCGGCAAATGTCATACCGCGTCAATGTGACCGTAGGCTTGATCAGGCAAAAATACACAAAATATACGCCAAATGGCAGTGTAACGTTAAGAATCATTAACTATAACTAGATCCAGAACTGAGCTACGCAACTCTTGGGAATACATAAAAGAAAAGATAGTAAACATTTATTGGAGGGAAATCAATGAATATAAAAAACACATACAACATACGTATTTTGACTAATATTTTATTGTATTTTGACCCCAAAGAATGGAACAAAACAAACCCAATTCAACAAACAGTTGGGCGAAACTCGGTTAAAACAATGAAAAATATTTAAAAATCGAGTGGCGTTTCATTTAAAACAAGGAAGTTTTTTTTTTTAAACATAAAAACTTTCAAGTGTTATTTCATTAAGAGAATAATAATAATTAATTTAATTAACCAATTAGCCACAATTTAATCTAACTTTGTATTTAACGAGTTTGATTCATAGATCAAATTAACTTTTAATTTTACGATACAGGTGATTTTCTTATAGAACCGAAGTAGTCTACTTTTCAAACATATTTTTATAAAATAATTAAATATCTTTGAATGCATATATAAGTACAATTCACAGTTTTAGATGCACATTTAGGAGTCAATTTTAATAAAATTCGAAATGGGCCATTATTGTAATGTATATATTGAATATATGTAATATGTAATATACTATACTACTATAATATATACACATAAATATCCACATTTTATAACAAATTCTTTGTTTTATTGCTGGTTTTATTTATGAGTGCATAACGGCTGAGCACCAGCAAGACTAAACAAAATTCGTTAAATACAAAAAGAGGGTAAGGGTAAAATAATTGGATTTATAACATTTGGTACACTGGCTATTAAGATTTTAGGTCACTTGGAATGATTTTTATTTAAAATTGCCGTTATAGTTTGTCACTCACCTTTAAATGTGTAATATCGGTACTTCTTACAATAAAAGCCGTAAGCGCCACAGCTTGATGACTGAAAATTCGGAATGAAAGAGTTAGAAAATTACCAAAGAATGGAACAGAAAAGAATCGAGGGACATTTCTCGTTTTGCAGTGATTCCAGGGCTGTCACCTATTATCGTTACATGCCAAATTTAAATTTTGTTGCAAACACAGCCAATTGGTGGGTCTGCTGACAATCCTAAAGAGTAACGGTGAATTGCAAGTCAGAAGTGACGCGAAAGGTGGGAAAAAAAATGAAATGAAGAGAACTCTTCGAAAACACATTTGTGAAATGCACATTATTATACACACATACATACTCATTAATAAACGTATTAAATGCACATATATACTTTTATATATTATCTATTCACACTGTAAGCTCTTTTTAAATTAGCTTTGATTAAATTGATTAAAAATGAAGTGATTTTAGTTCGCATCGCACAAGAGCACTTTGTCTACTTACCGAAAAGGCAACTGTTAAAAAACACGCGAAAATTGGAATTAACTATCAAAATGTGCTATACTCGACGTTCAAAACATGGCGTAGTTAATGACTACCGGCAATATCGGAGCGCGTCAATGTGACCGTAGGCTTGAGCAGGCAAAAATACACAAAATGTTAAATGCCAAATGGCACTGTTACGTTAAGAATCATTAACTAGAACTAGATCCAGAACTGAACGACGCAACTCTTGGGAATACATAAAAGAAAAATTAGTAAACAACATTTATTGGAGGGAAATCAATGTAATAGTCCATTTATGCCAAATATATTCTAGCAATCGCCTAAAACTCAAAATCAAAACGCACTCAAAACTCAGCAAACATAACCTCTGTGTTCTCTCACTGTTCCCCACTCAGCGAGCGGCTGTCAAAATGAGCGTCGAGGACGAAGTGTTCCGCATCCAAAAGAAAATCGGCAAAATATCTACGTCCAGCGATGGAGCCGTGAGTAGAATAATGAATGAAATCAATTGAAATGAATAATTAATAATTGTGTGTGTTAATTTTGTATAGGGACAGGAGCAGGCGCTGGACTTGCTGAAAGCGTTGCAAACGCTGAACATTAATCTGGAGATATTGACAAAGACGCGCATCGGGATGACGGTGAATGAGCTGCGGAAGAGCAGCAAGATGACGAGGTCATCGCACTGGCCAAAACGCTCATCAAGAACTGGAAGCGATTCCTGGCCAGCCCAGCGCCACCCGCCGCCGCTGGTAACCAGACCCCCAAAGATAGCGGAGGCACCGCCGCCAAGGAGAGTGGAGGCGCCTCGAACAAGGAGAGTGGCGGCGCCGCCAGCAACAATAATAAATCCTTAGTGCCAGCAAATCAAATTCATTGGCCAACAAGGAGAAGTCATCGAGTAGCAGCAACTCATCAACGGGAAAGGATAAGCGCGAGGAGAAGAAATCCTCATCGTCATCGTCGTCGTCGTCGTCGGCATCCTCGACACAGACCACATTCCCATCGGGTGGCGGTGGTGGCATGAAGGATGCAGTGCGTCTCAAGTGCCGCGAAATGCTGACGACGGCGCTAAAGATGGGCGAGGTGCCCGACGGCTGTGCGGAACCGGAGGAAATGGCCGCTGAACTGGAGGATGCCATCTACATGGAGTTCAAGAATACGGATATGAAGTACAAGAATCGGATTCGATCGCGTGTCGCCAATCTGAAGGATCCAAAGAATCCCGGGCTGCGCGGCAATTTCATGTGCGGCGCCGTCTCTGCCAAGCAGCTAGCCAAAATGACGCCCGAGGAGATGGCCAGCGATGAGATGAAGAAGCTCCGGGAGAAGTTCGTCAAGGAAGCGATCAACGATGCCCAACTAGCCACTGTGCAAGGCACCAAGACCGATCTCCTCAAATGTGGCAAGTGCAAAAAGCGCAACTGCACCTACAACCAACTCCAGACCAGATCCGCAGACGAACCGATGACCACATTTGTCATGTGCAACGAGTGCGGCAATCGCTGGAAATTCTGCTAAAAAAGAAAGAAAAACTATTCCCCTTTATCCCATCCACTCAAGCAAACACACACACACACACACATTTAAGCAATACATTTAGTAGTTGTATACATGCATTACACACTGACCACCTAAATTACAAATAAATTTCAATAATAAAACGAAAAGAAAAGAAAAATAGAAAAAAAATGTTCATCACTCATCAATTTCTGATAAAGCTGCTGTTGTTGTTGTTTTTGCGTCACTGTAAACTGGTACAGTATGCACGCACAACAGTGTTGCCAACTACTCGCAATATATTTAGAACTACAAAAGTGCAATTACAATTTAGTACCCAAAATATATATAATTTGGTGCCAATTAATTGCTATTTAAAGTTTTTTTTTTTTTAATAAATAATAAATAATTTTGATTATTACAATTTGTTACTTTTAAGAAGTTGGCAGTTCCCATAATGAAATCACCTGCGTGACGTCAGAAACAATAGTAGTTAAGAGTTTGGTCACATTTTGCCAGAAGTAGTGTGATTTGAGAGCATTCGGTCACACTGCCGGCAGTCCACAATTTTTGCTTGCGACGATCGGTTGTGTTCGGTTGTTATTTCGGTTGTTGAGGTAACTACCGTTAAAAGAAGCAGTGAGAAAAAGAAAAAAAAGCAAACCAGCTAGCAACAAATTAGCCTGTTTAGTTTGCCAACCGCCAATGTGTACTTAACGGCTGACGCGTCTCCAAAGTGGCAAAATAATTAAAGTTCAAGTTAAAAGTCCAAACGGCCATTGTCAGTTAACCTGTTGCGCGCTGCACTCGATGGTGCGTGACCTATTTATGTAACCTGTTTTTAAATAATATACCGCTTCAGTCTCGCTCCCAAGCTACAAGTTTCGGGACTTGGATTGGAACTTGAACTGGAACCGAAACTGAGACGGGGCTGAGACTGGGACTGACTGGATGTGAGCAAAGTGTTAATCAAATGTTAGCAGATAAATTGAATGCCGCAAAAAGTGTATTTATTATCGAGCGCTGTTAAAAAAGTCAAAAACACTCTGCTAACTAGAAAAATGAGTGCATTCACCCTGCAAGCCACCATCTGTCTGTGTGTGTGAAACTAGAAAAGTGCGCTGAAAAATCTAATAAGAGAATCATCGTTAGCCAAGGGCGTAATTTTTTTTGTTTGAAAGGGTCACAAGTGAAACTTACACCCTGCTTTTTTTATTATTATTATTATTTATAATAGCTTTGTGTGTGTGTGTCAACAGATGAGCTGAAACGTGGCTGCATTGTGGCTAAAACCGCTCTGACCAAATAATGTTTAGCTACGCTTCAGGTTTCGTTGTCTAGAACGGTACTAATACATTTTCACACACGCACACACACATACATACACATACAAGCGCACCTGTTAAAGAGAGAGCGAGAGAGAGAGAGAGAGCGTTATTTGTGGAGAGCGGCTCAAATTGCATTCATATTCCCCCTCTCTCTCTCTCGCTCTCTCTCCCTGTATTCGGCCTGTTCGCACACATTCAATTCATAGACAGAGATAAAAAAAAGCCTTGGCTTGCGCGTGAGCCGCTGTTAGAATTCTATTCAGTAACAACAACACTTGTTCAGCCGGTTTGTTGCACAACGGGATATTTTGTAGCTTTTGCTGCAGCCAAAGAACCCTTTTCAATAAAAGCTTCACATTGTGTCTGTGTGTGTGTGTGTTTTTTTGCGTCTGTTAACATAGTTATTGTTGTTGTTGTTGTGCAGCTTTCGCGACTTTTCAGCCGCAGACGCAGCCAAAGCGACGGCGACTTTCTGTTTGTTTGGTGAAACTTTTTTTAAGGTCGGCATCGGCATGATAATAAAAAATAAATATAAAAAAGAAGCTGAAAAAACAACAACAAACTGAAAACTGAACGCGCTCCGTTTATATCTATGATATTTAAGAAGATTTCAAAAGAGCAGCCAAAAGTGCGCTCTTAACACACACACGAAGGAGCTCTCTTAATGTCAAAGTGGAAGAAGAAGATGAAGAAGAAAAAAGGAAATCATTTATGAAATATGCAGATACATAGATATTATGTTTAAAGCGTAATTTACGTGGCAACGCTGCACGAACTTTCACTAATGACTCTAGGTGAACTCTCACACACTCAACGCACACACACAATTCACACATACAGTTGCACGTGCTAAAATGCGTCGATCCGAATTCGCAATCAGATTTGCGCAGACTTAACTGATGTTTAATTTTTGCATGGCTCTTGTCGCAAACGTCTAAACAGACAGAAATCTCCAATTGGAACGTGCCTAAAATGAGTAATGTTGCTGCTGTCTGCAATGATGATAATGTTAATTTTTAACATTTTGTTGATTTTTGGTCGCTGCTTATCAGAGCTGTTTACTGATAACATTATTAGGCAACACGTATTTTAAATACGTTTGGGCAGAACTATAACTAATTACACACATTCTCTCTTTCTCTCCCTCGCTCTCATTATAACGTGTGTGTGTGTGTGTTTGTGTGTTGATGGGGGAAGGGGGTGCTGTTGGGTGCATTGTATTTTGATCGGCAGAGCGGAACCAAGCTGTTAAATGTGCTTATATATCTGTATACACATATATATCTAAATAGAAGCATATATATATATATGTATGTATGTGTTTGTGTGTGTGCTGCTTTAGCTGTTCCGTCTGTCTGCAATTACACACTTACATACACACATAAATTACATATGTGCTTGTATCTCAGTTGCCAGAGACGCCTCCAACTTGGTTAGCTAAACGCATGCAACAGTTTTTATTTTCTCGTACAATGAAATTGATACCCTTAAATATTCCAAATATTATTTATAAATATATTTAAATACTTTATTATTTATAGCAATCGCTTGAGAACTCAAATTGAGTATGATTTCAAAATATCGATTTCCTAAACAATTCGAAAAGCTTTCAGTTAATTGTACTGAGTTCGATGTGGGAATTCGTTTTCGACTATAATCTGAATGCAATTTGTGCAATCGATCAATAATATGTCAATATATATTATATTTCAATTGGAATGCTCTGCCTTCAAATTTGTAGCTTTTATTGCTATCGGAAATCGATTTGTATCGGCATTCGCGAAACGATGGCAGTTGTCGATAAAATCGAATAGTTTTTACATATATTCTACATTGTACATTTTTTCAATGGGATTATAGTATAGTATAGTATACTAATGGAATCTAAATATTAAAAACACTAAGTACGAATTGACTTAAGATACCCCTTGTGCGATTACTTGATATGGTAATGCTTTCCATATGCATTTGGGCCAAAAAAATTTCTATGGCCTAATCGAAGCGCTCAGTTCGCCGTATAAGCAATGAAAGTAAATATTTTCAATGAAAACAAATCGCAAAATGAGCAGAAAACAACAACATTTCATTTGCATAACAAACGCAATGTTGAACCAAGTTCTGATTGGGAGGCAAAAAATAATAATAAAAAATAGAGGTATTCACAATAGTTATTAAAAGTGAAATTGTGCGTTTGCCTTTTGCATGTGAAAAGGTTTTTGGCTTTGTTTTCGATTCAGTTTTCGACTATCAACGAATCAATGAAGTTTTTGGTGTTGGATTTAAAATTTTGGTTTCCGCTTAACAGCAACGAAAGTTCAAAAAAAGAAAGAGGAAAAAGAAACAGACACAATGACGAACTTGTCGCAGTAAAGTGTTAAATGGTTGCCAAAAAAATAATAAAATAAAAAAAGAAGAAAAAGAAATGAGGAAATGGGGAGCTGGAGACGATAACAAACAAACAAAAGGAGATGGCGACAACTTGTAGATTCTTTCCATTTACCGTAAACTTCACCTTAATTTTTTCTCCACTTCTTTTTTAATAGTTGTTTTCTACAGCCGGTTTTAAGCGCCTGCAGCAACATGTTGATGTTGATAATTTTGTTGTTGTTGTTGTTGTTGCTGCTGCTGCTGTTTGCTTGTTGTGACTTATAAAGAGCGTCTACTCTTCTTCTTATTCTCCCTCAACAGCTTGACGAGCCTTGATATTGGATGCCAGAGAGCCAGGAACAGTAAATGAAGGAGGACGAATATGGTGATTGTAACACGTGTAAGTAAAGAGCACATCCGATAAGCGTAAGAGAGAGCGTAAGAGAGAACTAATTACATATGTATGTATGTATGTAACTTATGCATATATGCATGCGGTCTCTTGCGAGAGCCATGAAAACTTTGCAGCGATAAAAAACGCCAATCGGAAGTTCACACACGCTTATATATGTATGCATGTATCGTCTTGCTGAATACCCTGTATACCCTCCCATACGGTATAATAAGCTTGCAGAATGTTAAAACATTTTTATTCTTCCTCCATCTTGAATATTGTTACGTTTGAGCATAACACAATTAGCACTTATCAAAAATTTCATTTATTACTAATTTTCACATTTCTTCTTCGGTTTTTTTTATCATCAATTAGCACTGAAATGATTTAAGAATATTAAAATAATATTCAAGATCTAATGAGTAACTGTCGGTTGCGCACTTAAACTTCTTCTACTCATACATAGAAACATTGAAATGTATGTGTGCATAGCTCCCATGCCTCGTATATCTATCTGGGGTCTGTCCCAGGTAGCTTTTTTTTTGTGTTACGCTCAACTGATTCTTACACACCAAAAAAAAAAAGACAACAACAAAAACAACGCAAAGTTTTATGGCAGTCATGAAAACGTCCATGGCAACCCCATGACTCGTAAACTGGAATGTCAAATTGTAACCACTTGTTTTCCCATTCACACACACACACACACACCACACACACAATTGCATTTGACAGGGTGACTACATCTGGATAGAACCCGCATCGGGACGGGAATTCGATGTGGCCATTGGAGCACGTGTCATCTCCGCGGAGGGTCGTCGCATCCAGGTGCGAGACGATGACGGCGACGAAGTGTGGCTGGCGCCAGAGCGTCGCATCAAGGCGATGCATGCCTCATCCGTTCAGGGTGTCGAGGATATGATATCGCTGGGTGATCTGCACGAGGCGGGCATCTTACGTAATCTGCTCATACGTTACAAGGAGAATCTGATATATGTACGTAATTCAAGTCAATTCTATTCGCATTCAAATTGTCAAATTTGAATAAATAAATGTGTAATTAAAGTGAATGTATTATTGGAATCGGAAACAATTTTTTACAAACAATTTTTTTTGCAATTAAACTCAATTTCGTTTCAAAATACACAGAGGAAAACTATCTTTAAATTACATACTTTTAAAAACATTTATTTCTGCTTTTGCTTACAACTAAAAGTCTACAGAATTTCCAACGTATACTTTTAAATGACTATTTATTTTATTATCTCTTTAAAGTTCATTAAATTGACGTCATCGCTCGAATAAAGAGTTGTAACGTAAAAAGTTGTGATGTAAAAGTCGTGATTATTGCGAAATTTTAGCTGCCATTTACAATCTATACTTAAAAAATGGCAGCGCAATGTAAATTGAAGTCTGACTGCTTAGTTAAATACCTATCTATTTTTGTATAGAATCTATAAGGTTTACTTTCATTTGCACATTTAGACGTACACTGGGTCCATATTGGTCGCCGTCAATCCGTATCAGATACTGCCCATCTATACGGGTGATCAGATCAAGCTGTACAAGGAGCGCAAAATTGGTGAACTGCCGCCGCACATTTTTGCAATTGGGGACAATGCATATGCGCATATGAAACGCTATCGCCAGGATCAGTGCATTGTGATATCTGGCGAATCGGGCGCTGGCAAAACGGAGAGCACAAAATTGATTTTGCAATACTTGGCTGCGATCAGCGGCAAGCACTCGTGGATCGAGCAGCAAATCCTGGAGGCGAATCCCATTTTAGAGGCATTTGGCAATGCCAAAACGATACGCAACGATAACTCATCGCGGTGAGTCAACTGACAGCTATTTTGTTGTAGTTAAATCAAATATTTCCTAATTTATTCCTTTCACAATTGTCCCTTCCAGTTTTGGCAAATACATTGATATACACTTTAGCGCCAATGGAGTGATCGAGGGCGCCAAGATCGAGCAATATCTGTTGGAGAAGTCGCGCATTGTGTCGCAGAATCACAGCGAGCGCAATTATCATGTCTTCTACTGCATACTGGCAGGTCTATCCGCCGATGAGAAGAGCCGTCTCGACCTGGGCGCAGCTGCCGACTACAAGTGAGTTCGGCAATCATTTCGATTGAAATCTGTTTTTCTTGGATTTAGTTTTAAGCATTCTTAACTTTTCGTGTTGGCCGCATACACCTTATGGGATTGGATACATGTCCTTCTGTCCCTTGCACACTTTTGCACAACTTAATTTTACCCTTTTTATAATTTGATCGATTTTTCTGTTCAAATGCAAGAAGAGCCATCTGCTAATGGCTGGTTTTACACTGATATTTCACAGTGTATTCCACAGTCAGTTCTCAGTTATTTAGACAATTAAGTTTGTTTTAAAAAAACATTTTAATTTGGCATTTTATGGCAAGAGCTGATCGAAAGCGTTGATTTGCTGATCTTGAGAAACTTGTGTTATTGTATAAGGATTATATTGGGTCTAAATATATATATGAAAAGATTGTAATATTCCTGAGATGTACAAAGTGGAAAGAAAATTGTATTTGTTGTTGTGATAATTTTATTTTTTGAAATATTTCGCTACAGAACACAAAACTTATAGAAAAAGTCGAAACTTTTTTTGATGTACTCTTTAGTTAAATCTGTGCGATATTTAAACCAGCTTAGACAATAAATTCCATATCATTTTCATTAAATGTAAAAAGCAAATTGTAAAAAGTGAATGGTTTGAAAGAAGTTGCTTAACAGAAAATTGAAAATAGAAAACAAATTTTTTATTTTGCTACTGGTTGACATGAAAATACGAAATTTTGAGTTGTGTTTAGCCAAGGAAAACGTATATTATGCTTCTTAATATTTATTATTCTTACTTAATCCTTTCATTTCACATAAATAATAATTATTATTGGACTGTCAATCATTTGGTATACAAAAAATAAATTAAGTTTAGCTAAAATCGTACTAATAAATATGTAAATAAATATTTATCTACAGATACTTGACTGGCGGGAATAGCATAACGTGTGAGGGACGTGACGATGCCGCTGAATTCTCTGATATACGATCGGCGATGAAGGTGTTGCTCTTCTCGGACCAGGAGATTTGGGAGATAATCAAGCTGCTGGCGGCGCTATTGCATTGCGGCAATATTAAATATAAGGCGACCGTTGTGAATAATCTGGATGCAACCGAAATACCGGAGCACATCAATGTGGAGCGTGTCGCCGGACTGCTCGGCCTGCCCATACAGCCGCTGATCGATGCCCTGACACGTCGCACACTGTTCGCCCATGGTGAGACTGTCGTCTCGACACTGTCCCGCGACCAGTCTGTCGATGTCCGCGACGCATTCGTCAAGGGCATCTATGGGCGTATGTTTGTGCATATTGTGCGTAAAATCAATACGGCCATATTTAAGCCGAGAGCGACGTCTCGCAATGCGATCGGTGTGCTGGATATCTTTGGGTTTGAGAACTTTGATCAGAATAGCTTTGAGCAGTTCTGCATCAACTATGCGAACGAGAATCTGCAGCAGTTCTTTGTGCAGCACATCTTTAAGCTGGAGCAGGAGGAATACAATCACGAGGCAATCAACTGGCAGCACATTGAGTTTGTCGACAATCAGGATGCGCTCGATTTGATTGCCATCAAGCAGCTAAACATAATGGCGCTGATCGATGAGGAGGCACGCTTCCCCAAGGGCACCGATCAGACAATGCTAGCCAAGCTGCACAAGACGCACGGCGCGCACAAGAACTATCTGAAGCCCAAATCGGATATCAATACCAGTTTCGGTCTCAATCATTTTGCCGGTGTCGTTTTCTACGATACGCGCGGCTTCCTCGACAAGAATCGCGACACATTCAGTCCGGATTTGTTGCATTTGGTTAGCCAGAGTGGCAATAAGTTCTTGCGTCAAATCTTTGCCCAGGACATTGAGATGGGTGCGGAGACGCGCAAACGGACACCAACACTCTCGACACAATTCCGCAAGAGCCTCGACGCACTGATGAAGACGCTGAGCAGCTGCCAGCCGTTCTTTATACGCTGCATCAAGCCCAACGAGCTGAAGAAACCGATGATGTTCGATCGTGGTCTATGCTGTCGCCAGCTGCGCTACTCCGGCATGATGGAGACCATACGGATACGACGTGCCGGCTATCCAATACGTCATGGCTTTCGTGAGTTTGTCGAACGATATCGTTTCCTCATTGCCGGTGTGCCGCCGGCACATCGCACCGATTGCTTGGCGGCCACAACTCGCATTTGCGCAATGGTCTTGGGTAAATCCGACTATCAGCTGGGCCATACCAAGGTCTTTCTAAAGGATGCCCACGATCTGTATTTGGAGCAAGAGCGCGATCGTGTCCTCACGCGCAAAATCCTAATCCTGCAGCGCAGCATACGCGGCTGGGTGTACAGGCGTCGCTATCTGCGTCTCCGTGCCGCCGCCATCAGTGTGCAGCGCGTGTGGAAGGGCTATGCGCAGCGCAAGCGTTATCGCAGCATGCGTGTGGGCTATATGCGGCTGCAGGCGCTGATCCGATCGCGTGTCCTCTCGCATCGCTTTCGCCATTTGCGCGGCCATATTGTGGGGCTGCAGGCGCACGCGCGTGGCTATTTGGTGCGCCGTGAATACGGCCACAAGATGTGGGCGGTGATCAAGATACAGTCGCACGTGCGACGCATGATCGCCGTGCGGCGCTATCGCAAACTGCGGCTGGAGCATAAACAGTTTGCCGAGGTGCTGCAGCTGCGCAAACTGGAGGAGCAGGAGCTGTTGCATCGCGGCAATAAGCATGCCCGTGAAATTGCCGAACAGCACTATCGGGATCGTTTGCACGAGCTGGAGCGACGGGAGCTGCAGGAACAGCTGGAGGATAGGCGGCGTGTCGAGGTCAAAATGAATATTATCAATGATGCGGCCAGGAAACAGGAGGAGCCCGTCGACGATGGCAAACTGGTGGAGGCCATGTTCGATTTTCTGCCCGATTCGAGCAGTGATGCACCGACACCGCATGGCGGACGTGAGACGTCCGTATTTAATGATTTGCCGCATGCACAGGCCGTTAATCAGGAGGACATCATTGCGCCGATGCACATCTCGGAGGATGAGGAGGATCTATCCGAATATAAATTTCAAAAATTTGCTGCCACCTATTTTCAGGGCAATGTCAATCATCAGTATGCCAAGAAGGCGCTGAAGCATCCACTGTTGCCGCTCCACACGCAAGGCGATCAGCTGGCCGCCCAGGCGCTCTGGATAACCATATTACGTTTCACTGGCGATATGCAGGAGCCCAAATATCACACCATGGATCGCATGGACACCACATCCGTCATGTCGAAGGTGACGGCAACGCTCGGGCGCAATTTCATCAGGAGCAAGGTGAGTTCAAATTCCAAATAAACTAAAATAAAAGAAAAAAACAAACAGCAAGAGTAAAATAATAAACAAATTGACTTTGATACAGGAATTCCAGGAGGCTCAACTGATGGGTCTCGACCCGGAGGCGTTTCTCAAGCAAAAGCCGCGCTCGATACGCCACAAGCTCGTCTCGCTGACGCTGAAGCGAAAGAACAAACTGGGCGAGGATGTGCGACGGCGACTGCAGGATGATGAGTACACCGCCGATAGCTATCAGTCGTGGCTGCAATCGCGTCCGACATCGAATCTGGAGAAGCTGCACTTCATCATTGGCCATGGCATATTGCGGGCAGAGTTGCGCGACGAGATCTACTGCCAGATATGCAAGCAGCTAACAAATAATCCATTAAAATCATCGCATGCCCGCGGCTGGATATTGTTATCGCTGTGCGTCGGCTGCTTTGCCCCATCGGAGAAGTTTGTCAATTATCTGAGGGCATTCATTCGAGAGGGTCCGCCCGGCTATGCGCCGTATTGTGAGGAGCGTCTGAAGCGTACATTCAACAATGGTACACGTAATCAGCCGCCGTCATGGCTGGAATTGCAGGCGACCAAATCGAAGAAGCCAATTATGCTGCCCATCACATTTATGGATGGCAATACGAAAACATTGCTGGCCGATTCGGCGACAACGGCTCGCGAATTATGCAATCAGCTATCGGATAAGATAACGCTCAAGGATCAATTTGGCTTCTCGCTATATATTGCGCTATTCGATAAGGTTAGCTCGCTGGGCAGTGGCGGTGATCATGTGATGGATGCAATATCACAGTGTGAACAATATGCGAAAGAGCAAGGCGCCCAGGAGCGCAATGCACCGTGGCGTCTCTTCTTTCGTAAGGAGATATTTGCGCCATGGCATGAGCCAACCAATGATCAAGTGGCCACAAATCTCATCTATCAGCAGGTTGTGCGTGGCGTTAAATTCGGCGAGTATCGTTGCGACAAGGAAGAGGATCTGGCAATGATAGCGGCCCAACAATATTTTATCGAATACGGCACGGATATGTCCATGGAGCGATTGTTTACGCTGTTGCCCAACTTTATACCCGATTTCTGTCTCAGCGGCATCGATAAGGCGATCGAGCGATGGGCAGCCCTTGTCCTGCAGGCGTACAAGAAGTCCTACTACGTGAAGGATAAGATAGCACCGCTCAAGATCAAAGAGGACATTGTCAGCTATGCCAAATATAAGTGGCCGCTGCTCTTCTCGCGCTTCTATGAAGCGTATCGTAATTCAGGTCCTAATTTGCCCAAGAATGATGTCATCATAGCGGTCAATTGGACGGGCGTTTACGTTGTGGACGATCAGGAGCAGGTGCTGCTCGAGCTCAGCTTTCCGGAGATTACAGCCGTTTCCAGCCAGAAGACCAACAAGGTGTTCACCCAGACATTTAGCCTGTCCACGGTACGCGGCGAGGAGTTCACATTCCAAAGTCCCAATGCGGAGGATATACGTGACCTGGTCGTCTACTTTTGGACGGCCTCAAGAAACGGTAAGTGGCATATTTATGTGTGGAGTGTGTATATCGCTAATCCATCTTTAACACTTGCAGATCAAAATATGTGATTGCCCTGCAGGATTATCGTGCGCCGTCGGACGGCACCAGTTTTCTATCATTTTTTAAGGGCGATCTGATCATACTGGAGGATGAATCATGCGGCGAATCGGTGCTGAACAATGGCTGGTGCATTGGACGCTGCGATAGGTCGCAGGAACGCGGCGATTTTCCCGCGGAAACGGTGTATGTGTTGCCAACGTTGAGTAAACCGCCTCAGGACATATTGGCCTTGTTTAACATTGAGGAGGCGCATCATGGCCGGCGCCTCAGCATGGCATCCAATGGAGGCGCTGTGGAGCCGCGCGATCGTCCGCACACGCTTATGGAATATGCCCTGGATCATTTCCGTTTGCCGCCCAAGCGCACCATGTCCAAGACACTGACGCTCAGCTCAAAACGCAGCGAGGAACTGTGGCGGTATGCGAGGGATCCGATTAAGGCGCCGCTGCTGCGCAAGCTGCAGAGCAAAGAGGAGCTGGTCGAGGAGGCGTGCTTCGCCTTTGCTGCCATACTTAAATATATGGGCGATCTGCCATCGAAGCGTCCGCGCATGGGCAACGAGATAACCGATCACATCTTCGACGGTCCGCTCAAGCATGAGATATTGCGAGACGAGATCTATTGCCAGCTGATGAAGCAGCTAACTGACAATCGCAATCGAATGTCCGAGGAGCGTGGCTGGGAGCTGATGTGGCTGGCAACGGGTCTGTTTGCCTGTTCGCAGGGCCTGCTCAAGGAGCTGTTAATGTTTCTACGGACGCGTCGTCATCCCATCTCACAGGATTCAATGCATCGTTTGCAAAAGACCATACGACATGGACAGCGCAAATATCCGCCGCATCAAGTGGAGGTCGAGGCCATACAGCACAAGACAACGCAAATCTTTCACAAGGTCTACTTTCCGGACGACACTGACGAAGCGTTCGAAGTGGACTCATCCACGCGGGCCAAGGACTTTTGCAACAACATCTCGCAGCGCCTTTCGCTGCGCACCAGCGAAGGTTTCTCGCTGTTTGTGAAGATCGCCGACAAGGTCATTTCAGTGCCGGAGGGCGATTTCTTCTTTGACTTTGTCCGCCATCTGACCGACTGGATAAAGAAGGCGCGGCCGATACGCGACGGCGCCAATCCGCAGTTCACCTATCAGGTGTTCTTCATGAAGAAACTGTGGACGAATACGGTGCCAGGCAAGGATCGCAATGCCGATCTCATCTTTCACTATCACCAGGAGCTGCCCAAGCTATTGCGCGGCTATCACAAATGCTCTCGCGAGGAGGCCGCCAAGCTGGCCGCTCTCGTGTTTCGCGTTCGCTTTGGCGAGAACAAACAGGAGCTGCAGGCCATACCGTAAGTGTTGCATTGTCCAATCTCCAATTGTTCATCTTGTACACATTAAACATTATCGATGTTATCCCATTGTCCCATTATCACTTTCAGGCAAATGCTGCGCGAGCTGATACCGTCTGACATTATGAAGATGCAGAGCACAAGCGAATGGAAGCGTTCCATTGTTGCATCTTATAATCAGGATGGTGGCATGACCTCCGAGGATGCCAAAGTGGCATTTCTGAAGATCGTATACAGGTGTGTGTGTGTGTGTGTGTGTGTGTGTGCGTTTGGAAGTGTGCGTGCGCTAGTGTAATTAATATGTTTCTACTTTCAAATCTACATATATAAATAGATGGCCAACCTTTGGCTCTGCATTCTTTGAGGTGAAGCAAACCACCGAGCCAAACTATCCGGAAATGCTGCTTATTGCCATTAACAAGCATGGCGTGAGTCTCATACATCCAGTAACAAAGGTAAGTCAAACAATGTGTATATGATATGGTATATATATATTTATACCACAATTAATGCAATTGCAGGATATACTGGTTACGCATCCTTTTACGCGCATCTCGAACTGGTCATCGGGCAACACGTACTTCCACATGACCATCGGGAATCTGGTGCGTGGCTCGAAGCTGCTGTGCGAGACATCGCTGGGATATAAGATGGACGATCTGCTGACATCATATATATCGTTAATGCTGACCAATATGAACAAGAATCGAACCATACGAGCCAACTAGTAAACATATCTACATATATATAAACGGACACACACACACACACACACACATATACTTATAATTATAAAATATAAAAGCAATAATTATATAACTAGTACTCATAGTTAATTACCTATTGTGCATTCCACGACCACACCGCCCTCCCCCACCACGCACGGTTACCCTTCCCCACCCATTTTCATATTTATATTATGCCTTTCTTTTGTAAAAATTCGCAAACTTTTGTTTTTAGTATTTTATGGCACATTCCGTTTATTTAAATTATTAATTAAACACGTCAATTAGAAGGTCTTACATATGAGTAAATAATTGATAAGCTATTATATCAAATCATTTTGCAATCTGTATAACTTTCTGTATATCTCAACTGCATATCTGTACTGATGACTTTTTGTATCAAATACATAGAAATGTTCAATTATTTAATAAATTATATACATACTTATATAAAATGTTTATTTTCAACTATCGTATAAACTCTTTTCTAATCATTTGTAGAATATCTGTTTGTTTTTTTTTCTTTTTTTACCGATTAATGCGAAATCAATGAATAAATGACAAATCCAAATAGGGTTTTTTTAAATTAACTTTTTAATGATTAAATGTTGGTTTTACAAAGAAAAACTGATTAATGAACTGGTGTATAGCAATTCACATTGTATTTTTATAATACAGATAACTCAAAACATATGTAGGTTTATGTGTATAAGTACGAATGTTTTTTAAGGCAATTTTCATAGTCGGACATTCTCGGATTGAGCATGTTCAACTGTAATTCATTTATTTATTTATACTTTGTAATTATTACTGGCTAACTTGACTTGGGAGTGTTCTGTTATTTAGCTCCAGAGTACCTCGAAGTAGAAAGCTTACCCAAAACTACTTAGTTTCAAAAACATGATGTATATAAATATATATAGCCTTTAAACGGGGCAAATATATTATAATCCGCCATCTTTATGGTGATGTATGTATATTTTGGCAATAGGTTGCTTCTCCAAAGTTTTTAATAAACTTTTTAAATTGCTTGCACTTTCTGATACTATATTCCATAATTCTATAAAACAAGATTACATCTTTGGTACGCGTTTTCAATCGAAAAGAGAAGTGAACTTTCCACTCAATTCACCACACATGTTTCGTTTTTGGAGATAGGTGGTCGACTCAACCTGTTCACAATTTCTTGCATACAAGGTCGTTTATCGCAATCTTTATCCCAGCACTCCTGTATCAGTTTCTGAATGTGTTTGGGGATTCCAGCATCAATAGGGGGCCGCAGATCTATACAAAAAATTATTATTATTGGACTGTATGTATTAAGATGTACATACCCTCCTCATCAATTTTTTTTATGAGTTCGGTAATATCAATTTCTTTGATATCCTCGTATGGCTTCTTACGCGTCATAACTTCCCAGATTACAATGCCCATGCTGTACACATCACATTTCTCATTATATGTAATGCCATTTAAAGTCTGTGCGTTTGTAAGCCGTTATAAGTAACAAAATGTATACGATAATATGGATATATAGTAACCTCGGGTGCCATATATATGAAAGTGCCCACACCTTTTGTCATGTTGGTTTCCACTTTTCGCACAAGGCCATAATCACACATTTTCAAATTCTTATGTTCACCGTCTAGTAACATATTGTGGGGTTTAACGTCCCGATGTATGTAGCCTCTCACTGAAAACGCACGAAGATAAGCCAACACCTAGAATTAAAAATAGAACATTAATCACCATTCTTTTGCTCCGTACTTTATATGTAGGTATAAATATATGTATATATACCTGCGCTGCCTGGGATAACCACCGAACGGAATCCGCATAGCTATATTTGATGCTGTTCTCATGCAAAAGGTGCCACAAGGATCCACCAGCCATATACTCCATTACCAAGTAGGTGTCCCCTTCGAAAATCGAATAACCAAACAGTTTGACGCTGTTCTCATGACCATTGACCATTTCCTGATACTTGGCCTCTTTCATAATTATTTCCTCCTTGTCAATGTGCCCTATTAGTTGTTTAATAGCTACATCATCGCCCTTATATATTCCACGGTAGACAACTCCACCGGCACCCGATCCAAGTTTCTTCAAAAATGTCATTCGTTTTAATTGAAAGTCTTATAAGACAAAAATACTTACTTTTCCGATGGTAAGTTGACTATATTCGATTATCAGCATTTCTAGTCAGTATAATAATTTACCAAACTCATCGAACAAAACTATCCGTTTGCAAAAGCTGATGCAAAATCAGTTTGTGAATTACAAAAAGGCTACGTCATTTTGCGCGTTGCAGCGATTTGTTTTCTTGCCTCCCAATATCGCGGTCCGATAACTAGCGCGCAAAACGATATATTGATGCTTCCGATAGGCAAGGTGTAACATAACTTTATCAAATAATTTGGAATCTGGAAAATGTAGTATTTAATTGCATATATTTTTAATAAATAGTATTTAAGCCTAGTTCAGATCGCCAAAAAAGTTGCGCGTGCGAAAAATTCATTTATTTCGTCAAATGAAAAAAAATTGTGCCAAGATCGAAAAAATTACCTAAAAATGAACAAAATGTATTTGGTATTTTTAAGCAAAGGTCATACTTGTGGGAAAATTTAAATCAAATGAAAACAACAAATTTAATGCAGAACATATAATAAATTTAATTATTTATTAAATAATAATATACTGTAACTTCTCATTGAATTAACCCAAGCACTTACACTTTTGGCGAATTGCGGTGGTATTTTATATCACTATCTATATTATATATCAAATATTCAAATATGTTTATGTATTATTTGTTATAGCGAAAGGTTAAACTTAATAAATATTTACAATTATTATTAAAATAAAATATTCTGGCTTGTGCTGGCGAACATAACTAGATAACGTGAAATTATTGAAAAAATAAATTATGAATAATAATGAAACTCGAACGGCCGTTGCCGATATTTGATATTTTTGGCGTGTGTTTTTATTTTCTTTTTCTTTTTAAGCCACTCAATGGGCGTAACACCAAAATTGTAATACTTTGTTTGGTGCACACAAAGAAAGTATATGCTCCAAGTTTCAAATCAGTAAGGGTGTGAAGAATATTGAGCTCACAAGGACGGACATACAGCGTGATGGATATTGTACTCTGATACCGAAGGCTTAAGATAAAATTATACTTGCCGCTTGCATATTCAAATAATTCGGAATTTCCGAATAATTCTCCTTTCAGCATCAAAAGTCGAGTCGAAGAATAAGTTTATTTTGTTATTATCAATAACTTTATCGATACAAATGGATTTCCGATAGGAATTTTTAAGGTTCATTTGATACATAACATTCCCTGACATATTATTGATCAATTGCATAAATTTCATTAAGATCGGATACAGTTATAGTCCTATTCCTAATTCTTCTATTATTCGCTTTTCTATCAGCAGGCGCAATGAAGGAAGAAGGACGCTTTGCCGGATCGTGATCCCAACAATTTGTAATCAAGTGTTCTTTAAAGCTCTAATGCAATTTTCTTATATACATGTTACATACCAAGCAAGAAGTTATGCAGGAGTAATCCGACGGTAAATATGTTGATTGTCCATCCATAGCAATGCCATATATGTTTACAATGTGTTCGTATCTCTGTAATGATGGTCGTATCAATAGCTCGATAACTGATTGTTGAATGGCGGATTTAAAATGCATTGTTCTGTGATCAATTTAAAATTGTTTTCTTTCAGCTATATCTTTACAAAGCCACGTTGCTCTGAAGGTCTCGCCAAAGGCACCTTCTCCGATTTTCTGCGGCATCCATAAGTAAATATAAATTTAATCATACATATGATACAATATGATATGATAATACCTCGAGTATCCCAATGTCTTCCCAGTCAACAACGGCTCCGGTGTCAGCTCTTTAGACTTTTGGTAATTTTGAAGTCTGGGAATCGACGTATGCGCTGTAATTTTTCCCAATTGCAATTGAAGCGAACCAGTAATTGTACGAACTTCAATCATTTAGTTTCATTTTACTTAATAATCCTTGATGTTGCATAAGCGATTTGTTGCACTGCAATTCTCTTATCTGGACCAGAACGCAAACAATTTTCATTTAATTTTTTTTATTGTATCGTCGTCGAGAATTAGTTGCAAGCACACCGTGCCAGGCGTTCCCCTACGGAAATCATGAGTTAAGAAAATTAACATTTCTTATAGCGCTGATTTGAGCATGTATGTCAATTCGGAAACGGATTGGTTAACCGAAAATATCCGGTTAAAATGCAGTATCGGGACAAGTAAGAAGAGCCCGTAACAGCAACCGATCACGTGTTGGTTTAAAGATTACTGTCATTCCGGTACGTAGCTGTATCATGTACAAAACAAGGTATCAATAAGGAACCAAATACCGTAAATACAATGAAAGAAATTCATAATCTTTACCGGAACATTGTACCTTAAATACCTGCTAGTATACCGAGAGTGATGATAGAACAACTTCTTCCGGGTCATCACCTCCCAAAGCTGTATACGTTTGACAATAATGGAAAGGCTACACTATGTTGGAGACCACCGATCTTTAGTGAAAGTTATTGGCTGGCAGTAAGCCTTCAGTATTAAGGTCGTTGCCATTCAATTTTGTATCCATCTCTTAGGGGAGTTACCAGTAGCAATTTGGTGACTTTAGCTTATAAATTGTGGAAGATAAGCCCTTAAGACATTAAATAAATAAGTAAAAATAACTTAAATTTTCAGAGATTCCTCGTATTTGAAGAATCTTCATATGGGGTTTCTAAAATCTACCATCCATTTAGTAACTATAGCTTTAAAATTGTAAGAGAAATACATAAGACATTCTTTTGGGGGCCGTGTAAAATGTAGCATCCAAATCTTAATACTGTCTGACGCATCCATCCAGACGAATATATATTCAAGGTTTTAAGTCTTCAGCGAAACGTGTATGATGAAGTTGAGAACTGGAGAAGGAAGCATAAATTGCATAAATATATATTCTTCATTAGCTTAGTCTCTTAGTTCCTCCTTAGAGAACAAATTAGCAGTTTATTATATACATTAATTAATTTAAATGTTTAAGTAAGCAGATGCAATTCGGTGTATATAATCGTTTTAAAGGCTAGAGAGGATTTCCTTGAGATTATTATCACATTTCAATACAATTTTAGAAGAGTACCGAAATGTTGCTATAACAAAAACAAACGGGTTCAAAAACATTTCATGTTTTTGAAGATATTTGTAGAGCTTGAAAGCAATTGGCTAAATTATATATATGTGCCTTTATTAATATAATAAAGCGTTTGATAGTTGTACTATAATTGCATGCAAACCCTTTAGACTCCCACACAACCGGCTGACGATTCCCACGCATTGTGTGGCTAGAATTTTTAAAGCGTGTGAAAAACGGCAGCCGGCTTAAAAGTCAAGACTCCGATTTTTTTTTAAAGATAATTTGTGCAGTGGGAGCTCCTGAGAACTTTTTGAAAATATTCACTCCCCCTCTTTCATCCATGGAGTGTAACGACCACAATTACCAAGACACCCAACACAAGTCACCTGTCCAACCAGACACAGCGAGGGACAAGAATTATGCTCTCGAAATTCTGAACGTTCATTAAAAATGCAACTAATTTCAAATTCAGCTTCTTATAAGATGTGGCCTTAAGAAGTCGCAGTTCCAATTACAAAACTTGGTGGTGGTTTTCTTCTCCTTGTTGCTTTTACTACTCTGACCCCTCTGGTTTTGCGCATCTTGCACGCAACGCAAAAGGCGACGACGCCGCCAAGTTTGTCGTTTGTGTCTTTCGTTTGCCATCTAAATATTCTCATCAACTCGGGGGTGAGTTGCACTTGTTGCTTCCCTGCTTCGCTGACTCTGATAAGACTTGAGTCTCAGCCTCACAAATTCTAATAACAAAAAAAAACACTCTCAGAGTGTTCATTTCAGATATGCTGAACTAGAAAACGCCCTGTAATCAGTGTTTGTAGAATAAATGGGATGAATTATATAATAAAAACGTTTTCTATGCTCTTTTTAATTTAGAGGTACATTTTTTTAAAGATTTTTATGTCTCTGGTTTCCTATTCAGTTCTGTTGAATTCTTAAATTTTCTTATTTTTAAGAGTTTTGGAGCTTGAAACTATATTTGTATTAATAAAGCCCTCAATAACCTATATAAAATATATATATACATTATATAGTTCAAATGGTAGTTTGTCAGTTTATTTTTAAATTAAATTTAAATTTTCATTTAGTCATTCTAGAAAAAATGCATATTTTGCAGAAATTATTTTACCTTCTACAAATTTTAGAAGTGTCTTATACAAGTTGTATAAAACAGTATTTGAATCCGTTGTTAAATGACCGTACCTACACTTTACGTAAGTTTGGCACAAATTAATGATGCCAGCTTTAGCCAATTTTATGGATGTAGGGTATCAAGAGAAATTCTCAAGTTCGACGCTGTCATTAGTTTGGCAATCCAAACGGAAGCGCTATAATTAATGCAAAGCTGCGATTGTTAATTTGTAAATCTGTAAAACAACAATAACAGCGGTCTGACAAATAATGCATAAATATTAAACAAAGATAGTTAAAAAAGAAAAACAGTTCACAGCTTTGGCAGCTTGCTGTCGCCGCTTTTTGGGGCTGTGTGAATATTCTGTTCCTTTAGCTCCAAACGGAAACAATGCGGCATACATATATGTATATGGTATACATATATCTTGACTTTGCGTTTTTCGTAATGGCAACTAAAAATTCAAATCGACCAACCAACTGTAATTAAAGTTGGAGAGGCAGCCCACCGTGGGAAGTGCTGCACTTGTTTTGTTTTGTCTCAAAATTTTTCACACGACATGGCAACATTTTCTCATGCCGATTTAAATGGACTATTCGCCTTGACAAGGGGTTGGTGGTGGGTGAGAGTCTTCGTCTTCTTCTTTTCCAGCAGGTAGGTCATTTAAAGTCAAGAAAAAGTAAATGTTAAAAATCATACTAAAATTATGGTCTGACATATTTTGTATTTATTTAAGTTTAGTGTTTATCTTAGGCTTAGAAAACTTTTGCTTATTCTGTTATCTTACAAAATTATACGATCATACATACATGAATACATATATATGTATATATATATACATATATATATATATATATATATATATATATGGTCTAGGGCTGCACTTTTGTCCTCACTCACCTCAAGTGAATTCAGCGAGAACATTTTTGAAATTTTTTCAATTCTCCAGACAGTTTGCCATGAATTGTAGCTTTATGAAGTGGAATGTTTTACAAGATATTTGGCCAACTTTTGCAATATATACATATAAATTTATATTTATTTATATATATATAGGTGATTCACTTAAGGCAGGGGTACACATAGGCCACAGCACACACATTAAATGTTCCATATACTATATACATATTCAACTAGATAACTAGAGTTATAGTTAATTTTTTTAATGTCAGTGAGCTCTTTCGAGTTATGTACAATTATGTCTTGGATTTATACATCTATTGGTACTGGCTAGCACTAAGAAAAGAAAGATTGGTCAACTTGAAATTGGGATTCGTTTTGTTCGCCTCACATTAAGCGAGTTGGCTTCTAAAAAATGCGTGTTGGGTGAGATTTTGTGTGTATGTATAGAATAATGCACATCTTACAAACTAAGGATGTAGTATGTTCAAACTAAATATGTGCTAGAAGAGCTTTAAATTACTTGGCATAAATAAATGTATGTGGAATTGCAAATAAAAGCCATAATGCCGCACTCAAGACAAGCCGCTCCCATGACTATTCCATTGCACTTCCGAGATGGAGGGCAGTGTTTGATGCGACTGCTGCTGTTGCAAGCTCTGCTGCAAGCTGGAACCGCTTGCTGGCGAGTTGCTGTTGTTGTTGCTGCTATTATTGTTATTATTACTATTATTGTTGTTGCTGATGCTTGTGATGTTGTTGTTGTTGTGACGCGTACGCATTACATCCTCAGCCTGATTACAATGCGACCGCGGCCCCGGCTCAGGCGTATAGGTGAATGTGAGGCCAGTGGCATAAATGATGCCATCATTACGCACCAGCGATATTGGCACCTGCGTTGGCTGACGTACCTGCACCAAATTGAACAACAAAGTTAAGCACACTTTTGCACAGAATGTATATCGGTGTCCCACAACTCACCCAGAGCCATTCGCCGCGAAACTGTGAGATTTCGGGCACCACACAAAGCAGCGTTTCCGTGCATCGATACATGGTCTCCGCTTCGACATCGCCAAACCATACCTGCAAATGTGGCGTAAAATTGTCGCCACTCAGCTCCAGCATGGCCACATCACCCCTCCATTCAAATTCAGCGAGTTCACAATCGGCACTGGGGTAACCGGTGAGCTAAAATGATATCAGATTAATAATAAAAAGTTATTATTTGTCATTTCTTGGGGCACTTACGCAACGGGTCCCATGCCCTCGTAGAACTGATATTCGGCTTTGTCCGTGGATATGATTGTCCAGCAGGCACCATCGTTGATCATTTCCTTGTTGGGCTCCTTGGGACAGGGTGTGGCCTGAAACTGTATGATCTTCTCCTGTGACAGGCACAAGTACATGCGATCCGTGTCCTTCATGTAAAATGCACACTTGTGCAGCTGCGAGACCGGATCATCGGCCTCCAGCAGTGCCATCTGCTTGTCCACCTTCCGTATGATTAGGCGCGGAAGTGCCATGCCCGTTACGGAGCAGACCAGCTTAACTGTGGCGCCATAGTGTATATAACCATCGCGCACCTGGAACTCCTCCGACTCCGATTCGTTATCGTCGAGCAGATGTATCGTGAAGGCGCCCCATTGTGTCGATGAGGCATGAAAATGTCCATTCTCCACATGGAGATAACGGGTAGATACGGTTTGGGAGCGCAGGCGATTGAAGAGGGCAACATTTGTGCCGCTGGCTATGCACAGATCGGCGTTCTTCAGCGATTGCTTCTTTTTGGACGGCTTCGAGATGACTTTAATGCGTTTGGAGTTGAAAACGCCAATGTCGTGGCCATTGCCATAGAACATTTTCACCGATAGCATGAAATGCTTGCGCTTATCCGAATCGGATATGAAGAGCGTCTTTGCGGCACAATACTGCTTCCCATTGAGATCCAGCTGCTGCATATCCTGATCGCTGCTGCCAATGCCAATGAATGCGCACAATTGTGCCCCCTGCTCGCCCTCGCCCTGCTGCAGCATCTCCTCGTACCGTCGCCGCCAGCCGCTGCCAAATAGATAGATGCAGGGCGGCGGGCAAAAGAAACGCTTCTCATTGCCATACGATTTCTGGGCAACCTGAAAGTAAAATAAAGTATTCGCTTGTTTTATAGTAATAATAATAATAATTAGAAATAATCATTGCATCGATTATCGACAACAGATAAATCGTAACAAATTGTAACCGCAGCAGGGCAGCTGTTAAATTTTCATATAATTAATTTCAATTATTTTATTGTGGCCGCCGTTTGCTTAATTTGCGTGCACTCAACTGTGAAGGATGCGATGCCTGGACGGCGGCCGCCGCTTGAAGATAGCCGCGACAAACCGCAGCGAACGCCCCACTGGAGCTGGAGCAGCATTGGCAATTGGAATTGGAATTGGAATTGTGAGCGGAGCCCACACATTGATTGATCTATAATGCCACATGTCTCAACATACAAAATGTATATAAAATTACATATTTGATGTGCAGCACATACATTTGTACATTTGCATTAAACATGGCAAATTTATTTATATATATTTATACATTTATAAACTATTTTTAAAATGGTATACCTTCTCTATTTTACGGTAGGTTTATCTTTGTTATTTTTTCTGATTTTGGAATCTTTTTAATTGCGAACTTAGATTTGCGTAGCATTTTATTAAGCCTGCAAATACTTAAAATTAGTTTAATTCAAAATAAATATATTATTTAATTGTTTTTAATTTTGGAAATACATTTTTTATGATTATTTAGTGATTGCTGACCTCTATTTATAAGTTAATTAGGTTTTTACTGCCTCCAGGACATGTGTTTTTTTATATTTTTTTTTTATACAACTAATTGATTCGATACATATTGAAGAATAAAAAACATATTAAAAAAAAAACAGCTTACATTTACATACTTTACTTTACTTGCAGATATAATAATAATTTATTTCAGCAACGTTGTTTTGCCAAAAACAATATTGCGAACGAGATTGCAGTAATATGATATACTATTCCGACACAAATATCATCATTTGCTAAGGTTATCAACAAAAATATAGCAAATTTTTCGACAGCTATAACAGGATATATTGGTGCAAGAATGTGAAAAGCGTGCAGCTTAAAAATAAGTTAAAAACGGAAAAAGTTGGAAGCGATTCAAGAAGAAAAAAACATACTTGATATCTATGTCTTCAAAAAGTCAAAATCCTTTGCTACAAAAGCTGAATATTGAAATACACCGCAGCAGTATTTCGATATAAATATTTGAGCGCCTTCATTAAAACTTGAGTGTTTTTTAGTTGACGACAATAAATGACACATATATATATATATATATATATATATATTTATATTGATTGATTGTCTATTAAATATATAGAGCTGTGACGTTACACACATTTCTTTTGGTTATTTTGCTGTTAGTTGATGTGTGTTTTTAGTTTACCTTGGCGTGCAGTATTACGATGACCATATCGTTGCGTTCTCTCATGTATTTCTCCATGGCATCGCGCGTCAGCTTCTTCTCCTCGATGTGAGACCGGTATGGACCTGGACCTGGGACAGCAACCGGCAGCATGGATAGCTGCATTTGTTGTTGTTGTTGTTGTTGTGCTGCTGCTGCTGTTGTTGTTGTTGTTGATGGTGCACTTGTAGCTGCTGCTGTTGTTGTTGTTGCTGTGGCGGCGGCGCACTGCCCAGTCCAAAGTGCGGCATATCCTGACTGTGACTGTGTCCGTGCAGCTGACTGCTGAGCTCCAAGGAGTTGATATTGTTATTACTTGCTGCTGCTGCTGCTGCGACTGCGTTCTCGTAGACAATGGCGGGCGGTGCGGCGGCAACGGCGTTTAAATTAAATTGGCTGTAGCTCTTCATTTATGCACATGCTGTTTAAATGCATAGGCGCTGTTTTTTTCTTTCTGTTTTCTATTTTGTTTTTTTTTATTTGGCAATTTGTTTAACACTTTGGCACTTCTTCTTGTCCCGCTTGTAGTTTGTGTGTGTGTATTTTATTTGAAGTCTTTGTATCCTGGCACACAGCAGAAGAGAAGAGCACAACACGCAGCAGCAGCTGTCGTTTCTCACGGATTCGCTTTTGATGTTGATGTTTTGAGTGTTTTTCTTTTTTCCGTCCGTCAAAGTGTCCGGCTGGCCACAATTAACATGTGCAGTTTGGGGATCGCGACTGCGAATACGACTGAAGCGCGCTGCGGCTAGCTGTTGTTTAAACTGGCAACTAAACTCTGCTAACCGATTTATAAAATAAATAAAACCAAACCGACCGACCCCACTAGCAGCAGCTACCAAACAAACTAGGGTTGTTGTTATCGTATCGATATGACCAGCTATGCAACTATCGATGTTTAATCTTGACCCAAGCGATATATTTGTATGGAAAAAGACTATAGAAGATAACATTGCCCCACTCAACTATCGGTCAAGTGACGTCAGGTCGGAAATCTGTACTGGTAATTCCAAACCCCAGATTTGTTCTGATTATTTAAAGATGTAATTCAATACATTTAAAATATTTTCAAGTATGTCTCTTTTCAAAATTTACCGCTGTGGACAAATCCACGAAATGATTTTGTGAGTAGGTGAATTCTGAATCTGGCATCGCCAAGCAAGTTGGCAGCTCGCAATCAGTTTACAAACGAGTTGGCAGTCAACAGCACACAGTGTGTGTGCGCTTTAAAATTGTTAAGAAATCCTAGAATCAACTGTAGTAATGGAACAATTCAAAGGCTTGCAAAAGTCTCTGTACATATGGACTGACAGCGGTGAGCTGGACAAGCGCGTCCAAACAATTAAAGAAGTCACTGGCGGCGAGGTGGCTGTTGAAAATGTCCATCGCCTTTCGTTTTGTAAGTGTCGTTTTAGGACAAAGAGTGAGTCAGCATGTTAATTACCAATTGCTCGCATTTTAGCCTCTTACGCGAACTCTTGTTTCGACCTGATTGTGATCGAATGCGCCCAGTTGACCGACAATTACGTAAAACTTCTGCACATGCTGAAACCGAGCGGCAAACTCCATCTAATTGCCTACATAGGGACCCCAGCGAGTCTGTTGCAGGAAATCAAGTTGTCCGGTTTCATTAATTGCGGCGAGGATGCCGCAGCCAACACACTGACTGCCGAGAAGCCTGGCTACGAGACGGGCTCCGCGGCTCGCTTGTCCTTTGCAAAGAAAGCAGCTGGCGTCAATGTATGGAAGATCACCGGCGACGATGAGGAGCTCATCGACGAGGAGGATCTGCTCGATGAGGAGGACAAACAAAAACCAGATCCGTCCGGTCTGCGTGTCTGCAGCACCACTGGCAAGCGTAAGGCGTGCAAAAACTGCTCCTGCGGCCTGGCCGACGAGCTCGAAAGCGAGAAGATAACCAGTGCGGCGAACACCGAGAATGCTAAATCCAGTTGTGGCAGTGTATGTGTGACGTATTTCTTTAATACTTTACTACCCAACAAATTACTATTGAAAATGCCAAGATAACCTTTACCAGTCCCAAATGATAAGGCTATAATGTCCCCATATAAGTGATAGTATATGCTTGATCAGCATGAAGAGCCTTTTGATTTCCTGTCTCTTTCTATGTTCTCAGTTCTAAACATATTTGGAAAAATCTTTAAAAAAAACTACAATTCGTCTAGAAGTTTTTCAAGATATCCTAACTAAAATCAGCATACTTCGTGCATAATCAAAATAGGAGCAGTACAATTTCGATAAGCTAGATTATTTACACAAACGTTTTTGTTATGTGGAAGAATTATAAATATTTACAAATTCGAAGCAAATCTAAATCAACTTTCAAGCGACCCACGTTAATTTTTGATGCTGTATCTCATGTTTCTTTTTGTTTGTTTTATGTATTTGCAGTGCTATTTGGGCGATGCGTTCAGATGCTCGACTTGTCCTTATCTGGGCATGCCGGCCTTTAAGCCAGGCGAGAAGGTTCAGCTGGCTGACAATCTGCTGAAATCGGATATTTAGACTAGAGAACACACACAATAATCACGCAAACCGGATAGACTTTTACACTTTTATTGGGGGAAAATAATAGTTTCATATATGTAAATAGCAAATGCATTAAAAACAATAAATTGCACACAATTAACGCCTCACAGTTCGCATGGTGTGCCCCGGATAAGATCACGATTCTTGCCAGTCAATATGCGATAGTTGACGGCCGTGTGATCCAGCTCCTTATACAGATACGTGGGCATTCTATCGGACAGCACCCAGAGGGAGCCGGTGGTGTCAATTTTTAGGTCATTGGGAAATACCAAAGTGTGCGAATCGGAATCGATTAGTCCCTGTGTATCGGCCATATACGGACGCTTCACATTCCAGCAGGCGATGGCATCCTTGTTGACCTGCGTATAGAATAATACGCCTGTCTCCTTGTCGTACGCCTCGGCCGTTGACTGTCCGTTCATGCCGCGATCGCCGACGAGCTTGAAATCATAATAGGATTCGCCGCCATTCACATGACTCTGGTTTTGCAGCACCCGATTGGAGACCTTAAACTCTTTGGTGCTGGCCAGTGGATGGAAATAGATGTCCTTGGTGTTATCGGGCTGTGATGGGCCAACGGCCATGCCAAAAACACCATCGGTCCACTGGAAATTGACGCCGCCAACATTGAAGTCACCTTGCAGCGGATCAAAGTGGAAAAAGTTGTGCTTGACGCGATACGACTTATTGTCGCGCAGGGAATAGACAACCACACCATAGGCACCCAGATCAGGCACATAGGCAAACGCATCATTGCACTGGTCCCGCTCCACATCGACAATCTGAAATATATATATATATATATGGATATATGTAAGAAATGTGCAAGTCAATTGTGCAAGCGAAATAAACGCACTATGTTGGCATAGAAGGTGTCCTGCTTGCTCTGATCGGCGGGTATGGCATAGCGAAGCAGCAGCTGATCCGTTTTCAGATCGAACACCAATATGGAACTGGGCGTTATCTGCTTGGGATTGCCCAGAATGTCGGCGAGTCCGGTGTCCAGCACCCACAGGCGATCACAGCTATCGACATGAATGCGGAAAGTGGATATTATGGTTGCATTATCCATTAACTGCACGCTCTCATCCTTTGCCTTATCCGCATCCAGGCGGCCACCGGCGGGTGTTTTGTGCTCTTGGGGCTTCACATCAATTGGCAGCTTGTTTGCCTCCCAGCTTGGATAGGGACGCAGCTTTGGTGATTTCTCCGTGGTCGACAGATCAATGTAGTTCAAAGTCGCCGCAACGCCAGCCTTCCATCTATGCATGAGATGAGGAATGGATATAAAGGAGTTTATATAGTAGCTTATATTTAAGCTAGTCTATCAGCTTCGGCAATTGTCTGGCTTTGAACCGGAACTTATCGGTCTCCCTCCGATCACTAAATATTATATAGATAGCTGTTTTTTTTTTTACAAAAGTAACCAGTTCTGAGTATTGTTTCGCTTCTAGCAAGCAGACATCGAATTCATAACAGACGCTCCACAATATAATTAATATAATAGATGGCTCAAAAATGGAGTTATTGCCAGTGATTAATTTAAAAACATATTTATATAAATAATTTAATAAGTCTGAGTTTTGGTCGACTTATCTCTGTCAGCACCGATAAACATATTAATAAAGTTTGTCTATTATTTTGACAGGTAAATCCCCAAGCATCAATGACGTCATACATTTGATGTCGCATTGAAATAGCCGAAATTCAGATTTAAATATTTTGGAACAAGTAAAACGTAAATAAGATTATTAAAAAATAAAAATGATATATAGCTATTTGGGTAGCTTTCCATGTAACTGTTTTGTCAAGGCATTAATCCATTGGTTGTAAAATTTGCATAGCAGTAATTAAATTATAATTTAATTGTGCACTGAGAGCGAAAGAGAGCATTGCCTGCGAATAACCATTTATTAACCGGTTTTCCTCTTGGATACAATGGGTTTTTCGCAAGCCCCGCTTACACTATTCAAAATAATTAACGACGAAATTGTCGAAGCCAATTGCAATTTTTGGCTGCTGCTGCCTTGTCGCCTTACCTTGGCACAGTGACAAAGAGTTTGTTTTCCCACCGCTCCAAACCGAGCGGCAGATTGTTCCCCTCAATATAGTGGCCGGTGCGTTTGGCATCCGCTTCGGCCTCGGCGCTGGGCCAGTCGAAGGTCAGCTGCTTCCACGAGAATCGTTCCTCCAGTTTGGCATCAATGGTTAAGCAGGAGCAGCAGCTGATAAGGCACAAAGCCAATAATTTAATTGAGCGCATATTGTTATCTGATCTTTTTCCGTTACTATGACACCGTTTGTTCCGTTCGAGCTGAGCTCGTCTACTGCTTGACTTGAGCTTTGTTCGAAGCTTAATATGCTGACGAAAGCTAAAAGCTTTGCAAAGCTTTCACTAGCGGCGAAGCTCCAGGCAGCTGTTTTTTTTTCTGTGGGTGGTCAGCTAAATTAGCATAGCCGGAAGGGAAAACGGTCAGGTATAAATAAAATGTTATGGAGAGCTTAAAAAAATGTATATATTCACTGCATTTATTTAACATCCACTGATTGAAGCTTCGGCGCAGAGACCATTTGGGATGTGAGTATGCAGCGACTCCAATTGCAAACGAGTTTACGGCTTAAACAAGTTGGAAACATGGAAAACAACGAGTAAAAGTTAACAGAAAGCCGGTTCCGCTGTATCTGTTAAATGTGTTAGCCTCCAATCGGAGCGTCAACATTCTAGCTATAGCTTTTGTGATTATAGCTGTAGCTAGGCGACTTTCAATTCTTCTCATAACTGTTGGGCAATTAGGCCATTATAGATGCAAGCGACAGCTAATCGAATTGGAATCGGTTCATTGAATTAAAGCGGAATGCACTCGTGCATGTCATTCGAAAAATTTAAATGCTAATTATAATAAAGACAACAAATTCATTAAAAATAAACTAACTTATTCAGGAGCAAAGAGAGGAGTTAATAATTCCATAAATCAGTGTTAAAGACTAATGTGAATCTCGCATATAAAGTTGGTAATATGCATATGGATGAGTTTAAGGGTGCCGGTTTCAAAGCTATGTAAATTGTTACAAAAACGAGATTTTGTGTTCTCATTTTTATGCCACACAATTAAATTTGTTCTGTTTTTTTGTTTGTTTGGTTTATTCAGTAAAATTCTCATATTCCGTTAATTAGACTTTAAATTAATTCGTTAATGTTACTTTCATAAGAACATACCGAGTTTTTTTTTTTGCTTCATATTGCTACATTTTTTTTTTTTACCTTTTTTCTTTTTCTTTTTTCGACTTCATTAACATTATGTTTTGGGAAATCAATTTGAATCTGGTTTATTTACTCGTATTTATACAACAATTAGCTTTGCTAAAGTGTTACTTAATTTACTTATTCACTTCTCTCGTTTGTGGGTTGTAGATTAGTTTAGTTATTAATCGTGGTTGTGATTTTGACAAGAAAGCAAAAAGAACGGAATTACATAATTAAACATTTGACTTTTTTCATTTTTTTCTTCTGATTTTTTGTTGTTGAATAAAAGTTGCAATTGTCGCTTAGTTGTTAGCTTAACACGCTATATACAATATAAGTACATGTTTCAAGTTACAGCTACCCTAACAGCATTCCCTATATGAATTACAATCCAATTAAACTACAAATTCCAACGATCCTTAACAATATCAATGTGTGTGTGTTTTTTTTTTTCCGTCATGTTTTATTTACTAGAGATGTCATTTTTGCAATGTGTAAATTTACTTATGTCCTTCATCCATTCATTATAGATTTATATTTAAATATGTAGATGTATACATGTATATTATGAATATATGTTTAAGTATGTCTGTGTGTGTGTGAGTGAGTGTGTGTATAGTTTTATTTCATTTAACGGCTTAGATTTTAAAGTCTTTCATTTCGTAGGAATTTGATGTTGTCTTTGTGTTTATATTACTTCATCTTTTATAGCACTTTTCGTGATGGATTAGAGTGATTGAATTTAAAAATGGTTTGAATTCGATTTATTATATAAATGTAAGTGTACGAGAATGCTCTGTAATAGTTTCTCAGTTTTCGTTTTCGTTTACATTAGTTTTTTATTTCTATTTTTTTTTTTTGGGATTTTCCTCATTTTAATAATTTCAATTCCTATTTAAATAACGACGCATTTGGTTCACAATATGCACTATTTTCCGTTTGTTTTGCTTTGTGTATATATGTCTGTATATATTTATAATTTTATAAATGCAATTTTAGAACTTACAGTATGTTCAAAAATTTTCCTTTGCTTTCAAATGTATCTCTCATCATTTGTATAACAGTACATAAAAAATTAAAATGTTGCTTGAGCACGTAAGCCCCGGCCCATACCCCCACAAACATATACATATTATATATATTAACTTTTGATACTACACTAGACTATGCTATGTGTATTATTTACCTAAGATTTGCTATGCTTTCCATTCGATTTGTGCTACTTACGACTCACAGAAATTTAAACTATTAAAACATTACTTTCGAGTGCATAATATATATGTATGTATGTATGTATATATGTGTGTTTGTATGTAGGTGTATGTGTGTAAGTATGAGAAGTATTGGACATGACTCCAACAATGTATACACACACGTACACACTCGGTCTATACAAAATCTAACACTAACTTAGGCTAAACTACGTGTTAAAGAGGCCAAACTTTATAGGAGTCTGGTACTGGAGTCTAAGAGCTCGTATTGCCACGGCATTGATCAGGATCCGAGTCCTGGCTTAAACGAAATAAAGTGAAATAAAACTAAATATATGAAATGGGAAAGGCCGCCTTGGGAAAACATTTCTATGTCCGAGTCTGCGTGTGTGCTTTAGCTCTAGGAGATAGCGCTGAGCAAAATAGGTTTATGGAAAATACTCGTTATACAAGAAGAACATATGTACTAACACAACAATTAGTTTTGCTTTTCATTTTAAAAATTACGAACTTTAACATGATTTCTTTCATAATTTGCTATTTGTTTTTCTTCATAATGACTTGAGTATGTGTGGTTTTTGTGTTCAACTTTAAAGCCTAACATTTTTGTTTAGTTCACATTCTAATGCTGTTAATTAATTAATTGTGGTAAGTTAAAAGTATTTCGTTTTATTAATTTAAGTACTTGCTAAACACGTTTAAGGTACAATACATATTTCAGTTAATCTACAAAATTGCTGCTACCAATTCTTGTATTTAGCTCAGCTTAAAGTTGATACAAAGTTTATTAAGTACATACAATATTTATTAAGTTTTTATTTAGCATAATCATTTTTGTATAATTCACCTATCACGCAAAGGAAATTGACAAGTTTTTTCATGTACGGTGCTCATGAGTATCTGAAAGAAAATCAATTGAATTTCGTCAATTAAATGTATTAATATTTTCAAATCAGAACAATTGACTTTTAGATAAGTTGACAGCCCTAAGCGATATGCTTCCAATAGATCGATAACGATTCGCAGTGAGTATCGAGATTTTAGCGATGATCGTTTGTGCTATTGTGGACGCATACCTTAGCGACAAATAACAATCGATAAGAATGTGTATGCTATGCCTGTGTTACGGCTCTGTTAAATGTAAGAACCGTTATTGTACAAATGAGTGCGCGTTTTCGTGCTTATGAAAAGAAAAGATAACTTTTGAGTACAGACAAATTCCATTGATAACAAAAAAAAACATTTAAGTAAACACATAAATTAGGAATAACCTTTTAACTCCAAACTGCTCAATCGAATTTCTCAATGCCCGCAAAAATTGCTAAAATCTCTAATAAAAATAAATAGTTTGGGTTAAATGAATACACTATAAAAGGCTTAGAGCAACACCTGTTGCTCTATATCTATGTATGTTAACGGACGAACTCACCTTGTGTGATTGCGAGTGAGGCCACGGGCGTCGTATGCGCAGAGGCGTTTGCGTTAATGATAGAAGCAGTCTGCTGCTGGACTGCCAGCGAAGTTGTTGCTGTGCCGACGGCACCGGCCCCAGATGCTCCATTCAGTTCTGTGCTTTTGGTGTTGACGTCCCGCTCGACCAGTCGTTGCCGTAGAACTCGTATCTTTTCTTCTTTCTGTTTAGTGAATAAAACGAAAATATAAGAGTTGCAACTTATATTACCTGCTTATTCAATTGCAGATAATATTGCAATTTAGCCTATTCATATATTGATAGGGATTATCTTTGTTTTTGGTGAACTAATCTCTCAGGTAATAAAATGAACATTTTTATGTGTGAGTCGGTGGAGTCGGACCACTATATCATGCAGCTGGCATAGAAAATATCTGTCAAAAGATGACTTCTTATTTGAATAGCTTTTTGCTCAATATTTACAATTGTTTCTATCAGTTTCACAAATCTAAATTTCTCAATTTTGAGCAGTTGAACTACGGTCTGCAAAGGTATAATTAGTTTAGCTATACTTCCTTGTTACCTGTGTTATCAATCGTTGTAGTTCCTCGTTTTCGGTTACCAGTTTTTGATAGCGTTCCTCATCCTCCTTCGATATGGCCGAGTCCGGATTGTACTTTGATTCTGCCTTATCCTTTGGATGTCGTATGACCTCAATGACCTAAGACCAATTGATATATTAGTACAAGTTCTATGATATGATATGAGACTTATGCATTTACCTTTGGCACAAATATCAGCAGCATGCTTAGGAAACAACAGAATATCACAGCTAGTGCAACAAAGGCGAAAGACGCGTCCTGCTGCGATGCAATGACCATGCCCACCGGTGCCGTTATCAGGCAGAGCACAACCACATTATAGATGCTCATGCCCACATAGCGTGAGTCATTGATCTGTTTGACTTTAATGGAACGCGTCTCGTATGCCAAGAACAGTCCGAATACAAGTATTAGACCCTTCACGCCATAAACGAGACCTGAAAGAACCAAACGAACATAAGTATGAGTATTTAAAATCTATATCCATAGCTAATTTATTTAAAATAAAGATCTTATTTAAAATAATTATCAAAGCTATTTCTAATATTTTTAAAATATGTTTGTCTTAATCAGAGAAAAGATTTAATAATTTATTTTCTACAAATTTTAAATTGAATTTACTTAAAAATTTTCCGATATTATTAAACTTATCAGATGATAAGGTTTAAGCTGTTAAAATTACGTGAACATTAGTTTAAAGATATCCTTCATTAGATAGTTACCCAAGCTCATATAGACAAAACAATTTTTTATGATAAGTCAAATAATACAGTTGTACATACATATATATGTTTACTATATAGAAATATATTTTAATTCATACCTAACCACATGGAATTGCGTTCACTTTCACAATGCTCAAGCTCTGGACGTATTTTAATATCATCAGTTGTAGATACTGGATCTTCGAGTGGGAATGTTTCGAGTATACGCTGCAGCGGATCAAAGATCTGCCAAGACAGTAATATCACTAAATCTATTGATAAGAGCCCCGAAACCATGGTGTATAGCTTCCAAGGTTCCACTTTTTTCTGTAGAAAACATGAAAGATACTCGAAATAAATTTTGAATCGGATTAAGATTGATTGGATGAGAGATTCTTACCTTTGGGTCAGTTTTCGCTTTTGTTGTAAATCGATGCACACGCCAGACTTTGCTGAACATAGCACCATATGCTAATGTAAAACCGGTGGATAATAGCCAAGCTCGTGCCTGACAAATCTGTGTGAAATTAATATAAATATATATATTGCAGAATATTTGTATATAAGTATTTAATACCTTTGGATATTCGTCCGGACTGACAAAGCGTCCGTCCATTCCCAGTAAGATGACTGATATAAGGCAGATGATGACGCCAATTAGCATGATGGTATTGCAAACAGGATGTGAGGATTGTATTACTCTAGGATAGAAATAACACGCATTTTAATATTGCTACAGACTTGTGTATTTTTATTATGGGTTACTTTTAGTTACTCACCTTCTATGCTTGTTCCATATGTTGAAGATGATCAGAGCAAAGGCCACGAAAATGCCGCAGCTGGAGATTGTGCACATGCAGACAAATAACGGTAAAGATACAGTGCGAAGCACATGGGTAACAATCGTACGATCCTGCGGCACCTGATTTTTTAAAGAAAGCCAAACAACAAAATGATTTTCAATTAGCAATGAGCCCAGCGCAAAATTAATTAACGATTGTTTAGTGTAAAATGTGTTGTAGGAGAAAATCGTGTAGTTTCTTGCGCTTGGTCTGGATATCTGTGGCATTATCTGGATTATATTTAATCAGTTTGTGGGCGTGCTTTCTGCCAACTGGTGCAAAACTTAGATATGGCTGCAACATCTTAATCACTGGTGTTGCCATGTTAAGTCGATCCGTTAGATGGCGAAACATTGTCATGTTAACGGTAAGAAAAAAGTAGTAAGAAACCGGCTAGATAAATTGCCAGGCAGCGCGAAAAGTATTTGCTCTGAGTGCCATCGTATACCATCCTTTGTCAAGGTCTAGCAAATGGAAAATGATATTCGCAATCTGGATAATATTGCCGATGGTGGCCTTCCAGCGTATAATTCTTTCCATTTTGTGGCATTCTCACAATACCCTTGTACTCAGTCTGTTGGGACTCTAGATTTATTGATCATATTGATTCGCACTGGCTGCTCGCTCTTTATGTATGTTATTGAATGAGGTCTGAGACTTTTTTGGTTTTGCGTTGCCCGCTGGCTTCACGGTATACTTCTCATCGTTGGACGACATCTTAAAAGAATTCTTTTTTAATTCCGTTTAAATCGTGCTGCTTCTAAGTTAAATTACAAAACGAATATGGAAATGCCTATTGTGTTTACCTTGCCACCAATCCATTGCTCCGTATTTAGCCAGGTTAGATTATCCAGCTGGGTGTCGTAATAGCCGAGCTTCTCGTATTTTCCCTTCACCATTTGTTCGATCTGCGTTAGCGCAATACGATCACCCTGTGAGCTGAATGCAACAACGCCCTGTAAATATATATATATGTATACCTTATATAGTTCTAGAGGACATCAAAATGATTTGCTTCGATCTTACCGATACGCCCAAGAACTGTGTTGAATTCATGGCCGAATAGATATCATCTGCGATTTCTTTGTCCGTATAGGTGAAATCTCGTAGTGATTTCTTGCGTGATGTTAAACGTTCCATTGTCTTGTTGAATGCCAATGCTACGCTCCATACAGCATCATAGGCCAGCGGCGCCTCCTGATAGCCCTCGGGATAGCGATCGTGATTAATGTCATATCCCTCCTCGATTAGTGCATGATTCAGTCGATGTCTGTTTTCAAATATTATTAATAGTGTCATTTTAAGAGCTAAGTATTTGAGTTGTGCTTACCGAAACTCTTCAGCCGTCATTCCGGATATTGTTGTCTGATTGTTTTGATTCCACATGAGCGCCTCTGTGGTTAAATGTCCCTCGGCAGCTATACGCATTTGCTCTACTGTGCAGGTAATGCCCTCGTTCTCCAGATTCGCCTCATACCAATTGTCCTCGTACCATCCTGTCCATTGAGTTCATAAAAGTTACTCGATTATATTTCCTAATACTATTAGTCATTATCATTCATTCTATATTTGTTTTGCCATTTTTAATTGAAAATGGACTCTTTTCAGCTACCGCCTTCAAAAGCAAATTAATCCTTTTATATTATAATATTATAATGTCATAAACAAAACAACGACAATTCAATAAATCGCAATACTAACACGCCCTTTTTATTTTCTTTCTTTGTATAATTCCGCGATTGTCATTCAAATAAAACGAATAAAATTCATAAATAAATAGGATAAGGAAAAATTTAAAAGTTTGTTAAAGCTTTAAGTAGGGTTTTCTTATATCTGTGTACCAATAAAAAAAGAAAGAAACATACTTAAAAATTATTAAATAAAATATTATTGGGATTGTCTGTTACACTCTTATACTTTTAAAGAATCTATTTTGTTAATATTAATAATTGTGATTTTTTGGGCTATACTTTAAAATTATAGGTCACACTTTATTTCTAATTGTAGCTCAGCAGTAACTATTGTTAGAATTTCGAAGTGATGATTGTGTTTGAGGATGACAAAAACCTTACCAATAAAGAACCAGACATGGGCACGTCCATAGAGCTGCTGTTTGTACATCTCGCAGAGAACCCGTCTCGCTGCTACCACATAGAAGAGTCCCACAATAATGCGGGCATCCTGGCGTCTTAAATTGCGTACGGCGTCTGTTGGATCGGATAGAAATGATTGTCTAGTTACGATTTCGACGCCAGCCTCCATACAGCGATTCTCGAGATCTTCCACAGTCTGCAAAGCGAAGAAGTGAATTATTTGAAATGGGGATTTTGTGGGATTAAGAATTGAGTATTACGTACCGATATGAATACCTCCTCGGCCTGCTGTAGAATGGCCACGCGAGACCAGCCGAACTTTTTCATCAGTTTGATGCGCGTTGGATTGTGCACTGTGGCCGAGGGATGTGTGCGAAATAGTGTTGGAAAACGCTTGCGATCAGATAAAGCTGGACTTGAAGCGCCATAACATAGCTACAGTGAGACCAAATCCAATTAAATAAATGCATGTTCATACATTATTATGATATATTTTATGTTTTCCACTTTGCTTACCACAATTAAGTTCCACATTTTGGCTGCCTCTGCCACAGTGGTACACACAGTGCTGCAACCCGCAAGAAGCATCAACTTTTGTGGCTTATTATATAGTAGATTGTACATCACACTGGCGCCCAAACCGGGTTCGCACTGTACCATGAAATGAGAAAGTGAATTAAAAACGTGTACAAAAGCCATTTGGCAAACGGCATGACCCAGTTTGTCTACTGCCAGAAAACGAATCCTCAATGCTGGTTTACATAATAAAATTAAAATATTTTTAGCAACGTAAATCTTGCCACAAAATACGCATTAGTCAGCCCAAAGACTCTATTTTAAACAAATATGTATTGATTGGTAGTTTTTTTCGGAAACATACAAAATTAAACTTTATTGACAGATTAAATTTTCTGGTTTCGTAATGTTTTATTAATCTTTACAAACATTATATAACAAAGGTAATGAGATACAAGTATGAAATATAAAAAATGTGAGAATGTTTCTAATTTGCTTTTAATTATACCAAAATAAACAATATATTAAATGGAATGAATTATATTACGTAATTTATGTAGTTATCGAGAACTTTATTTTAAAGGATATACAATACGTTTTAATCTTTGTATTGAACAAGATTTTAAATTTAAAAAGTTGAGCGCAAGACTCTTTCAAAGATAGAATGAAACTGCAAGTTTCGCAATTAAAAAGCAATTTAAAATATTATAACGAGTCAAGTTTTAAGTTATTACTTATCTTTCAATGAATAATTAATGTGTTTAGATGAATTGCCAGGCGTTTGTCAGTATCAACTGGTATTCATAAAACATGCACTCATTTGCATTCACTTCATGATGATTCATTAATTTTTGCCTCTAATGAAAAACTCATTTACGCTTTGTTTAAGTTGACTTTGCGTGTAAACAACTTTTGTAATTGCTTGGCTTCGTGTCCAGTCGCATTGTTTTCTCTTTTATATATACATATTATTTTGTTTTTTTTTTTTTTGTTTTTAGTCTTTTATATTTTCCTGTACAGGGCATTACCAGTTGTAATATTGCAGTATATAAATCCCGAGCTCACCGCATTATGAGCGCACTTATTTAATCGTTTCGGTGTGTGTGCGAGCGCGTTTCTAGGGACAATTCACACATCAAAGTAGGTCAAGCAAAAGGCAAAGGCAAAGGCAAAGGCAACGGCAAAGGCAAATCCAAAGCCAGCGGCAAGAATTGCGTGCGACCTCTGCCTCTGTCGCTTGTTGCCATTTTGTCACGAGATAGATGATAATGATGGGCATGTGGCACGTAGGTTGTGCATAGAGATGTCAACTAATTATGCAGCATTTAACGGAAGCTGTTTGCCTAAGCCAGCGACGCTCGCCAGCATAGTCCCCAGTTAGTTGGAGTCCATGTTCTCAAACTGAACTCAATTCAACACGCTCCCCATATACCATAAGAATGTATACACACATGTGTTGGCATGTACTCGTATGTGCCTGGTCAGGTTTGTCTGTCAGCCTTGAATGGAAATAAACTCAAATGATGGGCTGAGCGCGACAAAGTGACCTCATTCAAAACTCAAAACAAGTTGTTAAGTTTCGCTCACTTAAAACTAATGAGCTACGCCTATAAATAGACACTACTTTAGATACAGACAAACAACTACACGCACAGTAAATGGAAATGTAACTGTAACTGTGACTGTAACTGTAACTGTAACTGTAAATGTAAATGTAACTGTAAATGGAAGTCTAGGGTTAGTCCTTTCCCTTTCAAAATTCATAAGCATAACAGCTCGGTCGCCAGGAGCATTGATACAATTTCGTGCGAGCCTGCGACTAGCCATTAATTATGACATATGACATTTATGCGAGTAAATAAACAAATATATATATATGTATACACATATATTATCAAATTATAGTGGCATTCCCAAAATCATTTTCACCCAAATGCAAACCAATTTGAGAAACTTAAGAACTGTTTTACTTACAGAAAATAATCTGATAGTTTATAATACGAATCAAATGAAAAAAGTTAATTATATATATATATATATATATAGTTTTCTATGCCATTATAAATTAGTATAAATAAATTAAATTGAAAATATTATTACAAATTATTGAATTAGCTTATAAATTGTTAAAATTTCTTCAAGAAATTCTGCATGGCTCAAAATAAGTGTCAATAGTGCCAAATTGCAGATAAATATAAAAGAAAACAATATTGGAATTTTTATTAAAATTCACAGCTGAATGAAGGGAGAATATGAAGACAAATCCGACTGGATTCAAAATATATTAGATAGAATTTGATTTTGAAATATTAAAAACAAAAAAACTTGGCCTAGAGATAAGAAAAACTATATATTTAAAATATATGTTGTGATGAGAGTTCACAAAATAATAAACAATTTGAGTTTATGTTTTATAAGAATAATATTAATAATAAAAAAATAAATTGATAGCTGTAAATAATATATATAATAAAATCCTATACAAACAGCACAGAATAAATACTTCTACTCTCGGAATGCGTTTTAATCTTTTGTCATGAACTGAATTGAGAATGTTCCGTATTTAGAGCAATGCCAAATGAAGGACACATCTTAAATACAATTCTTATTTTAACTTATTTCTTATATCAACACAACCAAGCAATACATATTAGTTTTAGGTTGAGTATTAAATAAACCATATTCAGATTTATTAGGAGACTTAATGAAAATGGACTGCGTTGATAACAATAAAAACTTGTTCGAAATTGAGTTGAAATTGATTTGAAGAACAGTTACGACTAATACCCTTTATGCGCAATATAACAAAAGCATAATAAAACGCTACTGTGTGTCACCCCCTAGAGAAATATGCTAATGAATGCCAAGTTACACCCCCACACCACCACACCCACACACCACACACCACAACCCCCCCGAAAAAACGTAGCAACCGACGAAAGCGACAAAACGAAAAACGCTCGCAAAAACAAAACGCAAAAGCGAAACAAAATAAGTGGCACCCGAGGGATCGAAACTAGTCGCACTTACAACGTACGACGTATCAACGTATCAACGTATTTACTGGGTTGCTGGTACTGGCTGTTACTGGCTGTTACAGTATCATGTCTGTCTGTCTGTCTGTCTGACTGTCTGGGTCAGCTTATCATATAAATAGTGACATTTGATACTGAACGTGTTTGAACGAATATGAACTCACCTCGCTGTCATTGCTGTGCAGGATGAGCTTGAAGCCTGGCAGCAGATTTGGCTCCTTGTTGACATCATCCAATGCCAGTCTTGCTGCCGGCATGCACGCCTGCCCACCCTGCCATCCTCCCTTGCCGGCAATTGGAAATATGCCGCCAATGTGCAGCTCATCCGGTTTGCCGGCCTCGCTGCCCTCCAGCTGCGGTGTGCCGATCAAACAAAGCAAAAATATCCAAAACGTAACAGCACCATCACTTGTCATATCCTGCAGAAAAATGTTCAAATGTGATTACCGCATCACAAATCCAAATTTCATATACAAATACAAATACAAATAGAAAATCAAACAAAACGACAAAACGGCGAATCGGCAAACGCGGAACGGCGACACGGGAAACGGATAACGGGAAATGAGAAACCAAAACGTGCCTTAAGCACCGTTTTATGTGTCCAGCGCAATTTTTTTATGACTCGCTTTGGTTATGTTTTTAGCCAACGCGAGCAATTTTCCATACTCCTCGCTTGTCAAGGTTGGGCCTCATTCGGAACGTTCATGTTTTTACCAGATTTGTTATCCTTATTCGTTTAAGTCATTTACAAGGATATCTGTGTTCGTTTGCCGTGTTATGATATGTAATTGTATTGGCATAGCTCATATTATCTGAGGTATAATTTGAATTTAACTAATACAAATTTGCATCTTAAATAATAAATAATACCTGCTTTTTAGTATGTCTAAATTCAGAAGTAGAAGTCAATCACTATCAATATGATTAACATTTGTAAACTAAGCATTTTTAATGTGATCTCAATTTAATTCATTTTTAATTTCTCAATATTCTTTCATAAATATTTTAATTGATTATTCTGTTTGTTTAGTTTTTAATTTAAGCAGTTGTTGTTATTCAAATTAATGTTGTGTCTATTGTCAACATTTATATTTCTGTCTTTGGCTGCATAAAATGTTTTATTGCAATTTGAGTATGCAAATAACTTAATAGCAAGTATTTTAAACAAGATTGAAATCTTCTAAAGTCAGAGCTCGACACAGGTACAAAGTATCTGCAGTGTTATAGAATATTACATATTGTTTGTATATGTGTGTAAGCACTTAAGCTAGATTGATTTATATGTAAGCAAGCTCGTTCAAAGTTTAGTAGAAGTTCCTTGAAAATGACAGCACCGTAAAACATTCTTTTCTTTAGAAATTGACGTACGTGATAGCAAGCAAATGACTGCTAGAACCTATTGACCCAAATCAAATTGAACATTTTAGATAGATTCAGATGTGACCGAAAATGTTTTGTAACTCAAGTGCCATTAAATATAGATTCATAAATATTTTTTTTAATTTAATATACTCTAACTATGAACTCGAACTATGAATATAATGAAAATATACTGCGTTGTATAATTATTTTTAATAAATTCGAAGATTCAAAGTATTCTATTCATCAGTCTTAGCAGCCACGTTTTATTCGATTATGTTTGTCTATTTTCTACTGTCTTTTCTTTTCTTTTGCTGCCGTTATGCTCTAGTTTATTTAAAGGTCAACGTAAGTAAAGACAAAATTTGGTTTGCCCTTAAATAGTTCTGATTTGATTGCCAGTATACTATTTTCGTGTTGATGTAGAAGCTTTTAAGCTCTTGTTCAACTGACAGTTGTGACAACAAATAAATAAATAATTAGATTCTATTTCGTTTTCACATATTTTTCTTTCCCTTTGTGTCTTGTGCACGCTCTTCTTCCCACATTCTCCCCACATTTAGCAAGGTCACTTTGTTTGGCGTTTCGTTTTTATAGCTTTAACCTCAGCGCAGGCACCGCACTACACAATCAGCTCGTTCTAAACTTCAGACAAGCGATTGCTTATGAGCAGCAAAAAAAAAAAACGAAAAGAGCAGAATAACTGTTTTTTCCACAGTCGGCTGTCGATTCAGTTTTGCGAGGCTACGCTCATTGTGCGCTCGTGTGCGTGTGTGCGTCTCCGTGCGTGTGTGTGTGTGTGTGTGTGTGCGCGTGTGTCTGTGTGTTCGAGGTAGATACAGATAGGAGCACAAATACGCGTGTAGGAAATATAAGCGTTGTGGTTATTGAATGACAGTGCGCTCAAAGGTAGGCAACATTCATTTGCACAGCTCGAGTTCAATGATTGCCCTCAAATGTAGGCAACATTCATTTCGCAGCTCGAGTTCAATGCCTGCCATCAAATGTAGGCAACATAATTTGGCTGCGCATTCAGAGTCTTCTTTCTGTTGTACTCCATTCATAACTGCTGCAGCGAGAAAGAGCGACAAGAGAGAGAGAGAGAGAGCGAGTTTGAAGTGTGTTGTCGAGTGTTCAAAGCGTGACAGCACATATTATTGTAACAGACACAGAGACAGATACCTGCCCACAAATGTAGGCAGTATTTGTTATGCGCAGCATTCAACGCGTGCCTCCAAAAGCAGGCAGCATATTAATTTGCGTGACGATTATCGCCACTGCTGCGACTAAAGCGTTCATCAAGCAGCAATCTGCGGCCGCCGCATCACTGTGACACCTTGTGCGAAAAAGGGAGCGAGTTGCTGTTTTTGCTGGTGTCGTTGTTGCTATTTTGTGCCTGGCTGGCTGCTGGTGGGCAACTTCCGCTGACCTAGTTTCAGGCCCACACACACGCGTTAAATAATTACGCGAGCAGTGCGCGTATGTGTAGACTGTGAGACCGCTTTTTTGCCACTTAAACACTTCAGTGCACCAACCAACCAAACCAGCCAGGCTCATCCGCAATCCACCCTTGCCCCGCCCGTCTGCCCCGCGCTTCACATCAGTTCAGTTTACAGTTAAGTTGATTTCGTATTTCAGTTACTTACTTTGCGTATGCCGTACAAAAATGTGATGCGATTTGGTTGATTGCTGCTGATGCTGCCTGGGCTGGCGCTTCGATTGTTTCATAAGACACTGACTAAAACTGTTTTGGGGGCCAATACTCAATGTTTGTTGTTACTGCGTTGCTGTTGTTGTTGTTGTTGTTGCTGCTGTTGTTGTTGTTGTATTGTTTGATGACTGCGCATTACAATCGATAATCCCATGCACAAATGCAGCTCAGCGCAACGGCATTCGCGCAAATCCATTTTAATGAAATGCCGTAAGCCGCACAGATTATCCCTTAAATGCTGATTATTTGTTTCTCTAGCACAATTTGTTGCTGCTGCTGCTGCTGCTGCTGCTGCTGCACTTCAAAATATCACAACGACAACAACCGAAAAGGCGTGGAGCTTTACAAAAAAAAAAAAAGAAAAGAAAAGAAAAAAACTAAAAGCTTTAAATAAAATTTTTAATTTTTATCAGCTGCGTTTTCTTAATCCACTTTTTTCAGACTTTTTTCTTCAGCCTTTGCTGCTTTGAGTTGTATTTCTTTTTTCCTTCAAGTTGATTTTAGTTGTATTTTGTATATAATATTTGTTATATGCTTCGATTTTTTTTTTTGTTAAACTTTTTCAGTGAATTTGCACGTGCTTAGCAAACATTTTGTAATTTATCGCACACACGCACACACAAACACAAACATTTGGTTGTAATAGGCTTGGCTTGTTTTATACACAAAATTTTTGTAAAAAACTTTTTCGCATTGTATTTGGGGGCGAGGCGCGCTGCTTTGTGTTCGGTGCGTTCCACATGTATCCGACGACTGGAACTCCATGACTGACATTCGCACACACCGACGACATTGGCTTGAGCTAGCGCCAAACACAGAAAACAGGCAGTCAGCCAGCCAGCCAGCCAGGCAGAGTGAGCTTTTTCTACTGAGCACAAGCTTTTCGTATGGAGCGACTGGAAAGCGTCGCTGCCTGATGTCTGCTGCCTGCTGCCTGCCACATGCCGCCTGCCGCCTGATGTCTACGGCCTGCCTTCCAGCTGGGCAAATGCGTGAGTGTTGGTAAAGTTTGATTTTTAGTGGGCGCGAAGTTGATAACTGTCAATTGTGTGTGTGCACCGTAATTATGACTTAAGGCCACTCTTGGCCACACGACGCCAAGCATTGGCCGGCATTTTGCGCTCTTGGCTTAAGTTGAGTTTGTCAAATACCCGCAAAAAATAAAAAAAAAAACTAATAATAATAAAAAAAACAGCATTGAAAAAAAAATTTTGTACAACCAAGGACGATTGGCTTCAGCTTATGGCCAATGTCAGGCGGTGTTTGTTTTGAAAGCGAAAGCCATTATTATTGGCCTGGCCTGGCCTGCCCTGGGCCTGGCATTGCATGCCAAAGTTTTTGGGGTCGTAATACAGTCAAACATGCAAACACGCACGGGGGCCATACAAATGTTGCCGCTGCCAGGCACACACACGAACATGGGGCAAGGTGAGGTCCTTGTCATTTAACTCACTTGCCGAGTTGACCTTTTGTCGTGTGTGCAATTTACAACAAAAACAAAAACAACAGCAACAACACGACGACGACGACGACGATGACGGCGAACGGAGACGGAACAATATGAAAACAAGAAAACAACTTTATGGGTTGCCAGCTAATACCCGCAAATGCCACGCCTTGAGCCAAATCGAAAAGGACCCTCAAATCGGTCGGATCTCACCTTGTGCGCGGCCACTTGAATGTTTGGCGAGCTTATCAAGGCTCAAACTTATCGAATTTTAAATCAATACATTTCCGGCTAAGCCAATTATTTTACCTAATTGCACTGAATAAATCATGGCCACTTGCGCAACTACACTGCCCTACATAAGTAAACGCACACAAATGCACTGCAAGTAAATTACGAAAATTGCATTAAATTCCAAATTACATATCAGCATAACAGATGAATAAAATTGCTATGCAAGCCATGAATTATCTAGATGAAATATTTTGAAGAGTCAGATTCAAGCTTATTTGCCAGATTGCATTTGCAAAAGTAAACTATTCCTGCAGAGGGCATTACAATGTTGGCGAGAAGTTAGTAACGTACTCTAAATATATATATATATATATATACTGACTGTCTGTCTCTTGCTATGCAAACTAGTTTTGAAACTATCTGGATGCATTTTTGGCATTTATTCGCCTTTTTACTGCAGGCAGTTCATTGCTCGCAGCTGAGGAACATTCGGTCGAAAGACTCCACTCTTTCAATGTATAATATCTAGTTCACAGCCACAATAAATTGTTTAAAACGTATAAAAACATAACAATATTTCGATATCTAGATTAAAATTTAGATGTCAGCAGATTAACTCGGGTCTGAAACATAAACTAGCATAGACTAATATACACATATATTATTTTTACAGACCAATATATATATATATATATATATATATATATATATATGTGTGTATCCATATTTCTATTTTTATTGATAATATATTATTAGACAACTTAACTGAACTCATTCAGATCATCCCATAAGGATAATAATCGATTTGCATTTAATCTGGTTCGATGTTGTAATCTTTATATTAATGGAATAAAAAAACAATTAAGTTATTATTATTGTTTCAGACATTTCTTTGTTTCAATTTGGTAAGCTGTATTTTTTGGTCACTATGAAAGGATATGAAAAAAGCCAAAGTTGAGCTATTCATGGTCTCACTTAGAGTATGAGAATTAGTTCTTCAATTTAAAAAGATTTTGTGTGTTTATACATTATTTTAAAATCATTGTAGATGGAAATACTTTGCTTAAATATAGACTGAGAGTGCTCTTTGAAACTTAAATTACTTCGGGCGGAACTTTGGAAATTCGACCCGGACATGGGAGAAAACTGTGGAAAACAGATGTACAAAACTTTCCTTTACCCCGCCCACTTGAAAGAACAACAAATTTTCGTTTGATTGGTTTTAAGCTCAGTTTCAAATAGTTATTTGCTGAACACATTATTAGAAATTCACACAAAGTTCAGTAAGTGGGCCAGAAATAAATAGTAAAAGTAGAATCATAGCTTGAAGGGGGTAAATTTAATTTATTTAATTTTTAGTTATGATATCATAGCTCTTCGAATAAGTCATTTGGTTCTTGAACATTTTCGGGAATTGTTGTTGTTATTGTTGTTGCGAATGTCCATCATTCATATCAATCATGAATAGAACGAATCACTCATGAGCATTGGCAGGCAAAGTTCAAGTTGTCTTTTGGCCAAGACGCACAAAGGATTAACATGCGCTCAGCTCGGATCGGCTTATTCTTCTAGTCCTTGCACACACACACGCACACACACAATCGCATATCTTTTTAAATTGTTGCACGCCTCTTGTCAGCACAGCGCCCCCTTGAGCGCTCACCCTGGGGGCAATCCTTGTTAAGAGTTTAGCATAGCCTAAGGGAGCCAATGCGAGGGGTACACAGGGGGAGGGAGGAAGGGGCTTTGGCGGTACAACAAAGGCAAATGCCTGGCATGCGTTTTTCACATTGTTCCATGCGGTTGAATAAACACAAGTCGTTACAAACACACACAATCACTTATGCATTTTATGAGCTGCACACACACACACACACACACACATACAGAGACACACACACACACACAGAGACACTTTTTCGCTCGCTTGCCTCGACAAGCTTACAAAATAAACATTGCGGTATGTATTTTGTTTGTACACACTGCGTATACGTAATGTAAGGCCACTCTTTTTGTCTACCCACCTGACTGACTGTCAGTGGCCAACGACACACACAAAGGACATACACACACACACACACACACACACACACTCACACACTCGCATACACATTCAAACACACATACACACACTGCACGTCACGTAGTCTATGCAGCAGAGCTCAGCAGCCCGTCAAACCATTGTGGCAAAATGATTTAACCCGTATCCCATTTGCTGTCAACTATAGTTAAGCTATCTTTTTCTTCATGGAAGATATTAACTCAGAAAACTCAAAGCTCAAAAAGAGCAGAACTTCATTGTATAAAAGTTCACTATAGAGGAGATCGACTCTAAAGAGACACCCAATCAAAAGGTTAAAATCTAAATTCAAGAACTTTTCTCAAGTCCATTGACTATATTAAAAATTATTGCTTTGCATATAAAATGTTTCTTTTAACACTAATTTGCCTCTCTTAATCGTGCAATTTATTAATGGTAAATGTTCAGCGCTTTGACTTTTGCTATTAAAAATTTGAGATTATAGTAATTTTTGATTTGAAAATATTTGTTATAAATTGAAAAGCTTTTAAATAATTTTATTTGATTTTTTTTAATTTTCTTCGAGGGAGGCGAAAACTTAATTTACTCGTTTCGAATTGCGCACAAATTCCATCAAAGTTTATGAAATACCAAAATGTGTTGTTATTAACAGCTTGAGCTTTTCATTTCGTTGAAAATGTTGATGTGTGTGGTTAGCAGTTGGGTTAAAAGTGAACTAATTTGCATAGACCGCATGGAACAATGCGCAGCCAGCTGCACGAGGAGGTAACAAAAAGATTCATTAGGGCCAATCAGTGCAAAGCGCGTCGGGCCGAGGGGTAGCAGGTGACAGGGCGGCAAGAAGGGGGTTGAACACGCTGCGACACGAGTCGAGGCGAGTCCTCTACGTATGTATATATGTGTGTGTGTGTGTGTGTGTGTGTGTGTGAGTGTATTTGTAAACAGTTTTGTTGTTTGCCTTCTAAATACGCACGTTCTACTTTAAACAAAGCGTGGCTCACACAAACACACACATGCAAGCACACACACGTGCTGGTCTGTTGTAAACAACTTACGTGTTTGCGTATATATATATATATAGTGTGTGTGTGTGTGTGTGTGTGTGTGCAAAACAAATTTCAACTTTACGCCCAAAGTTTATTTTTATGAGCAAAACTTTAAATAATGAAATTATCTGACAAGAACTTGAAGATGGGCAAAGCATAACACAAAGAGCAACAAACGGACGGAGAGACAACGGCAGAGATAGAGAGAGAGACAGAGAGATAGAGAGAAAAAGAGAGCGTGTGCAAAAAGGAGCAGAGCCAGAGCAAGAGAAAGTTATGCGTCTGTGTGAGATCTTTGTCTCTATCTCTCTCACATACATACATACATACATACATATAAAAGTTTATGTTTTGCTGGCTTTGCCCAAAAAAAAAGCTAATCATTGGGCGTAACTTATGCCTTAATTTTCCCAAATGCTCCCATCATTTGTACCTACGCGTTGCGTTACCAAATATTTATTTACACTTGAGCTATAATAATTCATTGATGCATTGAATGCCAGGCACAGGCTCGCACACTTGCTTTAATCGGTCTTGGGCACGACCCGGCAACGTAAGCGTCAGGACTAACCTTTGCCCGTTGTCCTTCAACGGCGCCGTCGCTGTGAAAGCAACAGCTGTGCGCGCTCTCTCATGCTCGCATTCTCTCTTTCTCTCGTTCTCCCTCTCTCTCTCTCTCTCTCTCTCTCTCTCTCTACATACATTCCCCGTCCTTCCACAGAGCTTTCGACTTCCAGTTTCGAATTCGTTGGCAGAAAGCTTCGTTATCAAAGCTGCATAACGTAAAGAGAATGTTGAAGGTATTGTCAAAATTGAGAGGGCTGCACGACAAATTCCTCTTTCTTAAGTAAACTTCAACAATTGTACATGGAAATTAACAAGGCAGAGCCAAAATAAGAATGATAAAAGCGGTTATAAAGATAAGTATATATTTATTATTTGACGAATGGTAGTAAGGGATATTTTTTGAATCAGGCTAGACGAACAACTTTTGTTTTTCTTAATGCATAATTTGCACATCTTAAGGAAAACCATGACCAACATATTATTCTAAACAAGAAAGAACGGTTAGGCACGCCGGAGATCATATAATATAATAGAGTTAAATCGCCGTCCCCAAAATATTACTATTAATCAAATATCCGGACCGATTGTTTGTCTGATGTCAAAAATTTGATATTTTTATGTTATGAGTACAATAATACGTATATTGCGTAAGTTTGATTTGGATAGAAAACAATTATATATTTTTATAAAAACGAATCTTTCGAAAGATATTTCCTCTAGGAGTTATATGATATAGTGATCAGATCCGGCTCCGACATATGTAATGCGTGTACCTCAAAGACGGATATATGCCAAGTTTAATCAATATTGCTTCAAAACTAAGTAGCTACTTTGCGTAGAAACAGACGTACAAAAAAGCAGAATTTGTAGAAATAAACTTGAAACTACAATTTTGTTTTCCCAAATTGTTTATATCAAAGTTAAAAGCTTCTTAAAGCACTTTTCAACTTAACAGAAAAAATGTTTTGATCATGGAAAGTATGTTGTAAAGAAATTGTTTAAGGACCAGTTATTTGAACAAAATTGAAGCAATTGGGTATGTGTATATAAATATATATATATATATATATGTAAGATATGCGCAGATTTGAATGGAGCATCAGTCATTGAACTCGAAGATCGGCTTGCCATTGGTGTCCCAGCTATTTTTGCACTTCTTGAAGGCACAAACCAGATAAAGTGCTGCAAAATATATTTGAGGAGAATAGGCTAATAGGTCGCAGTTATGGTAAAAAAATTTCAGTGACCGTTCGAAATACAACATTACATAGAATAGAAAAAATTAATGAGATGAATAAATAATGTTTTAACAAGTTTTTCTAAAATACGAATTTCGAATTCAAATCATCTAAATTGAATTATAATTAATAATAATAGTTGAATTACAAATTGAATTATAAATGTCTGCAAATTGTAATTATCGAGCGATCACTGTACCTAGACTTATACTCACTTGTTGCCTCCCATTCGGATTTGGAGAGTGTGCCCAATGTTCGGCCCCGCTGTGCGCCAAGGGCATTTGCAACATGCTTAAACTGCTCATCGTTGGCACAACGACTGGGCTGGACAGTCTCCAGGCCGGACATGCGCTGGAGCAGCTGGCGGCCCTGGGGCATCGTCTCCTTGTAGTAATCGGCAAATGTGCTGCGCCGGATCAGCTGCAGGCCGTGCTTGCGACCCAGTCTAACCAGCGTGGGAAAATGCACCAGAAACTCGGGACAGTCGACAACGCCCTCCAGATGGAACTGATACTTGGCACCGAACAGCGGCGGTGCCTCTGTCAGCATATCGTCTTCAAACTCAATGCTGTAGACATCGTTGCCGAAACGCCGGGCATCGGGGCCGGCAGCTCTCAATCTCCTCATGATCTCATATGCATCCGGTATGGTAGCTATAAAATAGCCACCCGGTTCTAGGCACTCGGCGGCATTGCGCATCATGCAGTCTGCCTGGCTGAGGGACTCGAAGCAGTAGTGGAACGCAAACTGGCACGACACCAGATTCAGTTGCAGCGAGGCATCCTTGTAGCGTTCGCGCAGACGCACCATTGTCGAATCGCAAGCAAAGAATTCGGCAGTGAATTTGTGGCCATATTTCGATTTCTCAGCACGCTGCAGTATATCCTGATAGCGACGCTGGCATTGCTCCACCGACACCTCCGCAATGTCAGTGCATATCAGATGCGAAATGAGCGCCTTGTCCCACTTGAGCAGATCGCCCCCCTTTCCGCAGCACATGTCCAGCACACGGAGAGCATCGCCGACGCGCTTCTGATTCTTAATTAACGCCATATACTCATTGATCAGCTGGCTCTTGATCCAGTTGTTGAAGTTGCGCATAAAATAAATTTTCGACTTGTGTCGCTCCCTCCGCCCGGCCTCTTTCAGCTCGTTGTAATGATGGGCCACCACATGTGTGTTGGCAGCACCGCTGCCCTCAGCTTCTGCATCAGCTTCTGCGTCACCCTGCGTCAGCCTCTGCGTCTCTATCAGGCTGGGCATTTGCTGCAAGTGATTGGTCTCTTTTCCTTGTGACATTGTCTTCACTATCCTCGTCGTCGGATAGTTTACCTCGTGCATAATCTTCATCCGCTGTATTTGTTTCAAATTTTATGCTCATTTCTATAATTTGTACGAAATGCGATTAAATGCGTCCGCCGCTTAATTGTGAAAAGTCTGGCCGCGGCACTGTCCAAACAGCTGTTTTTAAATCATTATCTTGCTTATCGATAACACAACTCTGCACGATTGTTGAACAATAAATACACGGTTCGCTCTATTAGCAAGACTTAATGACGACAACAGCTCACTTAGATGAGTTGAGAGAAAATGTGACGTCAGTGGAAGAAGCAGGCATTCGTGTGAGTGACCTTTTCTCACACACCTGCTTCACATGTGGTAAAAGGAAGATTTTAAATGCATTTTCGAGCATTAAATAGAGCTCTTTTCAAGCATTTCTTTAAAAATAAATACAACAGACGCAGCATGGCGTGCAGCAGATACGAGTATGTTAAAGGCTACGAGCAGGACGACAGAATATTGCCAAATGTGTGGATTGTGATACGCATCGATGGCAAAAAGTTTCACAAATTTGCCAATGCGCACAAATTTGAAAAACCCAACGATGAAAATGGTAAACTATACAAAAATAATCACAAATAAATTTTAATAAGACGCTTCTTCCAACGAGTGCAGCGCTAAATGTGATGAACGCCGCTGGCATTGGCGTAATGCAGGAGTTTCGGGACATTGTGCTGGGCTATGGCCAGAGCGACGAGTACTCATTTGTGTTCCGCAAGGATACGGATGCATTTAAGCGACGTGCTGCTAAACTGTTAACGTATGTGACGAGCCTCTTCTCCACCAGCTATGTGATGAGTTGGTCCAAGTGGATGCAACAGCCACTGGCCTATGCGCCCTGTTTCGATGGCAGGATCATCCTCTATCCATCGGATGAGAATCTGCGCGATTATCTTAGCTGGCGGCAGGCAGATGTGCATGTCAACAATCTGTACAATACGGCCTTTTGGAAACTGGTGCTCGAGTCCGGCCTGAGCAATCAGCAGGCCGAGCAGCGGCTGCGTGGCACACTCTCAGCCGATAAGAATGAGCTGCTATATCAGCAGTTTGGCATCAATTACAACAATATGCCGGCCATGTATCGCAAGGGCACTATTCTGCTGCGCAAGCGTGTGCTCCAGTCTGGGCAGGATGAACAGGAGAAGGGCAGGCAGGCAATAGTACCACAGCATGAGGATCTGATTGGCGCTGAATTTTGGCGAAAGCACACAGAAATTCTGGGCAAATATGTGCCGGGCAAGCAACAGCTGTTGGATGAGCAAAGTTTACCCAAATTGCTGGAGCAGCAGCTGACGGATCACATGGAGGAGAAGGCCAGAATTAGCTGAGGGTTTTTTTTTTACTTATGACAATAGTTTAATTAGAATTACTACAAAATTACATTACGCCCAAATGAAAATTGAGCCCGTTGAACTATATATCGATCAGTAGTCATCGTCGTCATCATCATCGTCATCCTCACTGGGTTTGCTCACAGAGCTGCCCTCTGGCTTTTGCAGCAGCTGCTGCTGCTGCTGGTGTTGTAGATTTTGGGGTCGCTGTTGGATTAGGGCATTGCTCTGTTGGACGGCTGCTGCCTGCATGCTCATCCATTGTTGTTGCTCCTCGCGTGCTTGCTCTTCACGTGCGCGGGCAAAAAGCTCCTGTTGCTGGCGCAGCAGCTCCTCCTCGGGTATGCCCAGATTCTCCAGGCGTGTGCTCTGGCGGCGTCGTTTCGCGGCGACCTCTTTGCAATCGTTGAGCACCGCCTCCGCCTCCTGTTTGTAGTCGTGGAAGTCGAGGCGATCGAGTGCCTCGAGCACATGCTCGGCATTGATTGTCTTCTTGCTGCGCTCATTGCATACCTCGTTCGCCTCGGAGCTGATCAAGTGGATGAATTCGGAGCAGCAGTTGAGGATCAGTTCGCGACTTTCGTTCGCAACGCGCACCGTGGGCACCAGTTCCTTGATTATTTTGTTGATGCTGGCGCGTGGCAGTGTTAGCTCATCGTCCTCGGCACTGGGCGGCAGCAGCTCCTCTTGGGGATTTGACATTCCGCGCACGAAAACGTAAACAAAACGCAAGAAACGAAATGAAAATAATAAACAACGATGCTGCTAGGGCTGATCAACCAATTGCGATATATCGATTAGTACACTTACTTACTGTAAATATCGGTATTTTATGCGATGTTTAAAGCACACAAGCAGCTGCTGTTAAGTTTTGTAGTGTTGGTAAAAGCAAAAAACAATCGATAGATACAATTTGTTAAATGCAAAGTAAACAAAAATTATAATTATTGCAAAAGTTATTAAGCATTATGGGCGATTTTGATTCGGATGATGAAAACTCACAAGTGGAGAAACTGCGCAATGTGAAAGTGCCGCGCGGCATGTTTGTCAGCGGCTGGGATGACGACGCCGACGAACTAATCGAAGAGGACAAAAATCCACAGGGTAAAAATATGACTCTCAATAATTTAAACAATAGCTAAGTGTTGTAATTGTAGCCAGCATCGATCGCATGATATTATGGGCCGTTAACGAGAATCGCATCAGCGAGGTGCGTGAAATACTCCAGCTGGATGCGGACATGGTGAATGCTAGGGATAACGATGGATATTCCCCACTGCATCGCGCCTGCTACAACAATTTCGTGGACATTGCCAGGCTGCTGCTGCAGCATCAGGCGAATCCTAATGCACGCACAGAACTCGGCTGGACACCGTTGCATTCTGCCTGCAAGTGGAACAATGCCGACTGCGCCCAGCTGCTGCTGCAATTTGGCGCCGACATTAATGCCGAATCCGATGGCCAACAGACACCGTTGCACATCACGGCGACCGTTTCCAATTGCCGCAATACGGCAACTGTGCTGCTCCTGGACCGGAATATTAAGGCACGCAAGGAGAACAACTCGGAGGAGACAGCAGATGTCATTGCCCGTCGCACAGGCCTGAGCTATGTAATCTTTGAGATCGGCCACGAGGCCTTCGACTGTGCGACTGGACTGATTGATTAGTTGAAAAGTCTTTTGTTTTTCGCATTTAATAATAATACTTAATGTTAGTTGAATTGTTGCGGTTCCCATTTGCTCAACTGGCTGGCGCTGGGGTGCGTACAAAGTGTTCGTAGAATGACTTTGTATAGTTGACCATCTCGTCCTGCATGGCTGCGGGCACAAAGTATGGATTACCCTGTCCACCCTCAATGCTGCCCTTTGCCGTATATCGCATATAGCTGGACACAGTTGTCTCCGGCGGCAGCACAGCCCCATCCTCGATAACACAGCAATCCTTCAAAGTGCAGCGACGACCCTAAGAAATTAAATGACGAATAATAATTTGGCTGTTTGCTGAAACTTGTGTTACACTTACAATAATGGCATTCTTGCCAATGTAGACAAAGGAGCCAATTATGGCCGCCGAGACGACGGCGCCCTCGCCAATGAAGACATGATCGCCAATGTGCATGGGAAAGAATGCGATGCCTTTGCTGAATTGCTTGTAGGGCGGTCTTATTACAGAATTTCTGCTTATCACACAATATCGGCCCGTTCGTACATTGGCCAGATCGCCACGAATGATGGCGCCACTCTGCACAATCACCTTGCCGTTGAGCACAATGTTCTGGGAGCCGCAGAGAACTGTTTGGCGGCTAACCTTGTTCCCGGAGGCCTGTAAACAAATAAATGGAAAGTGAATCAGTGATGAGATCATCGCAGGCAACTAGTAGTAGTAGTAAAGCGACAAGAGAACAATAGATAAGGGCATTTGGCACTACACACCGTTTCAACATATTCATCTTTGCTGTAATACGTGTCTGCAATTTCCATTATAATAACTAATTAAAAACCGAATTTCTTTACTTCTGCCAATTTAGCTAGCGTTTTCAGCTCAGCTGTTTCGATAATTATGCTATCGATATTTATGTTGGCATCTGGCGTTGCCAACTTCTTTTAGCTAACCTGCTGTTGCTAACAAAAAGTTGACTGCTACAAGACTCTGTGCAATTGCAATGCACAAATTTCATATGCATTTCTGCATATTTAAATTAGTAATTGCTCAGTTAATTAGGCGCAATCTATTGCTTGCTTATTGCTTACTTTGTGGTTATTATATGCGGGTGCTCTTAGCAATTGCAGGTGTTTAGCCCATGTTAACCCTGAACTTTGCATGCGGTTGGCAACCGTCAGCGTTGATTGGACCAACAATTATGCTGTACATTCTTGTTGCTGCTGTTGCTGTTAGCTACAGCTGCTGCAATTTGATTAGATCGTCTCTTAATAATAATGCAAAGTAGAAGAACGTCTATAAAAACAACTGACTGCTGAATTGACCACAGTTCTGTGCTACAATTGTACAATAGTTAGTACACTTATTATAAGTTGCTAAATTTGGTACACTTTTTACCGTTTTTTAATTTTGGATGCCTTATTTTATAATTTGTTATATTATCATATTACATTATTATTTTTATTATTTACATTATAATACAAAACTAAATTACGATATAATTTTTGCAGTTCTTAAAAAGAACACATTTCTTCTCATAAGAAGATTTGTAGTTGAAAAAATGCTTTCATTTTGTTTGTGTTTTATAGTGAAGTTAACAAGATAAATTACTTGACGATAAGCACAGTTGATTTATAAAATAAAAAATGTTAATATTTAATTTGAATACAAATTAAAAATGAAAATTACAAATAAAGTAAATTTATTATTTGAATGCACATACAAACTTATTTTAGGCATATGCAATTTTGGTGCACTTTAATAATATTACAATTTTGTTTTAAGAGATATCATACAAAGTATTTAGTTTTAAGTTGCATTCAACAATACAATGTTGTATGCCTCACATTTCAAATGATGTTCCAATTAAATTGTTTTTTTTTTTTATAATCGGGTCTGCCCGGTTTGTTGGTGGGTTGGCCTTCGACTCGGGCTCGGCACGCTCGAGTGCCCAAGGGCCCTCCTTCTCTTGACCACATTCGCTAATTGGCAGGCAGGCAGCCTTTAATGTCTGGTTCTGTGCATGCACAGAACACTCACAACCATATTTATGGTAATTCATTATTATGATGTGCCCACCTCAACTAATACTATATAAAATTTATTGTTTGTTGCGCATGTTGCTAGCATGTAAATGAATTTGTTGCTTTCCATTTTTGTTTCAAGCCATTAGATATTCAACTTGGTCGACCTTACCAATAATTCATTTGACCAAATGGCCAGTTGACCATCTGAACTTTTCGGCCAATTTATTACAAAGAAAAAAACTAAAAACACCAAGCAATTACCAATTACCAACTGAAATTGAAACTAAATCTTGGCAATCTTTGTAGAAAAGCCGCCAGTTGAAGGCTTTGGGGTGTTGCACCTTTAGCCTAAGGTTAATAAACTTCAACTTGAAACCAACAGCTAAAGGTTAGAAGATCTGCTAATGTTCAGTTATTAATTGAAAAATGTATGCGCAACAGCAACAGCAGTTAAAGCACATGCAATACAAACTAGCAAACAAACAAACAATTGAACAAATAATCAAACAGACAATCAACTGATTCATATTTGTTTGTCTAAGCGACAGTTTCAGTTGTTTTTTTTTTGCGGTGTTAAGTAACGAATTTTTGTATTACGTATTTTGTTGAGAAGTTTTTGAAAGTGAATGTAATGTGTATTCATATATATTCATATTTTATTTATTGTATGTATATTGTATTTATTCATAGTTTATGTAACAAAATTGTTGTACACAAAAAAAGATTTATTGAAAATTAATAAATTACCTAATTTATATATGTCATGTACATTTTGTATAATATATAAATGCTTCCAAAAATGTTTAAGTAATGAAAATTATAGAAATGTCAAAGGCTGGTAAAATATTTGAATTTAATTTAATTTATTTTTTAGTACCCATTTTTTGTTTATCAAAAACAAAAATATATACACATATTATTTAAGACAATATATATATAGAGAGAGAGAGAGAGATATAGATACTAATTTATACAACAAGGAAAAAGACAAATAGAGAATGAGTAATTTACATGAAATATTAGTTAAAACAGAATTTCACTCTTCTTTCAATTTTATTCAATGTTATGTTAAGACCAATTCTGGTTCATCTACAGCTGATGGGTTTAACAATACAAAATCAATACTTGTTATATGGCTGCCACACGCTGACCTTGACCATGCCGTACCAAGCATTGATAGATGAGAATCTCCATCTGGTGGCATCTATGTAAATATTTACAATGCTACCTCATCGATGGCCTTGATGATAGTGCTGGTTTTTGATGTTATTGCTTTTGTTGCTGGTGCTGCTGATATTCGTATTATTATATTATTGAATGCCCAAAAAGCTAATCAAGATTTAAATACACGCAGTGCACATCCGCCTGGGCAGACCGTCCAATTCTTCCAATCTCACGATCTGTTTGCCAGATTGTTATTATTATTATTTTTGTTGTTGTTGTAGCGAGCGTGTGCGCAGCTTCAGTTTGTTTATTGTTATTGTTTTAGTTGTTGATTTTGAGCGTTTTAATCGTTTCTCAAGTTGTGGTGAGGCGAAAACTCAAGTGCGCCCAGGGGCGAATAAAAGACGATAAAAAAAAAAATTCCAGAAATAAATAACATAAAAAAGCACATAATTAATAAAGACGGCAAGTGAAACAATGCCTTAGAGATATATTTATATATAACGACATCAGCCGATGTCGTTTTGCGAACAATGCGAAAATAAGCAAAAACAACAAATCCATTTTGTTTTTCGTAATTGCAATTAAAAATTTAGAAAAATGTTTCATTGAATTCTATTGCGCACAAGGTGAGGTGGGGAAGTGGGGCGGGGAGGGGGAAGTGGAAGGGGCAGACGAGGCAGACAACAATTGCATAATATTTTCACTTTTATGCATGCAAGCAAACAAGTTTTTTGCTCAAGTCTTTTGTTTCAATGCAGCAGCGAAATTCAATAAATGTTGATGTTATTGACAGAAGCCAAATGTATTATGGGATGTCCGAATATTGACTTGGCTTAAGAAAAACAGCAGATAGAGCTCTTCATGATTCGTAGGAAATATTTAAAGCCTTTAAAGATTTACAAAATTAGAAATTATAACAATGCTTCAGCAGAGTAGAAAAAATTGTAATTAAGTTTTGTATTGTGCAGAATGTAAAGTGATAATAGCAAATTTAATTAAAGAAACTGTGAGCCATCTTTCGCTTATGATAGATTCTGCAAAATAGACTTTATGTATTATTTTTTTATATTGTTCCAAATTGTGTTTGTATATAATTATTTAACGAACCATGTACCTGAACATTTGACATGCTAATTGATATCAACGTTTTATGCCAGTTTGTGTTATGAAACGGACTAATAAACTAGATTAGCCACTGGTAATCACATAACTCCACCATGGCCACATTTCCGACGCCCCACAAGTGCCACACAATTTCAAAGCTCAGAGGCGGTAATTAGCCGAGAACCTCCCAAGTTGCGTGCCGCTTGTCACAATCAACAAAAGTCAACAGCGAATGAAAAACATAAAAAAATAAACAAAAAGAGTGAAGCGAGTGAATATTAAAAATTAATTAAACAAAAAGTTGCTACTAATGTAAGAAACAATATAAAACACATTTAGCGTGCACTTGACCTTGGTCGGGCGTTGAGCGACCAGGCAAAACAAACGCAAACAAAACCAAAACAAGAAGGGAAAGTCAACTGCCAAACAGCGAATCGCCCATACCCTGCCACATTTGAAAATCGCCTCAGATTTGCCAAACATCATTTAAGAATCTAGTTTTTGAATTCACTTAATTAATTTTGAGATTTTCTTTATAATTTGTATAATAAATAAATAAATTTATAATATTAATATTATTGTTTGAGTGCTATTTAACAATTGACATTACTTTGTTTTACTTCGCATTATATTTAAGAATAAAAAATATTGAAATATATTAAATAAAAAAGTATCTCACATAATTTTGTTTGACTGCTTCCACATTTTTTATGTAAGCCTCAAAAACATATTAAGAACTTCAAGAAAACAAATTGTTATTTGTAAATAGTTTTAGTAAATACTATATATATTAATTTATTAATATTTACTACATAAAAGTAATGCTAAAAATAAATAAATATTTAAAATATGCTTCAAATATCCTCGTCACTTCTATACAGACTTAAATTAAGCCTAACAACATTTATTAGCTATGCTTATAAGCGTACTATTGTATAGCATAAAGAGCATGCTCTTTGGGGCGGCCAGTCTCAAGGGGTACATGCGATGGTGGTGAAGTGATGGGGGTAGTGGGAGGGGGGGGCACCATATTGTAGACTGTCCTCGTCGCATGCATGCCGCGTAATTCGCTAGCAATAACAGTTGATTTTGATTTCGATTTTGATTTCGATTGCCAGTTTTATTTACTGTCGCTACTTGTACTTCATGAATTTAATGTGAGCGTAGTAGTCGACAATATTTAACGAGCTGGGCCCAAGGCGATCTCGACACGACGCCGCTTACATCGCGTATACGTAATCTTTAATATATTTATGACGTGCCACGTTGCGTGTAATTGACATTCGCACCGATTACTTCCTTATTCGGTGGCCGCATATGACGCATAGGCTGATCAACTTTGTTGGTTTGGTTTTGTATTTATTTTAATTTTTAAGTTTTTAGGCAAAAATAACTCGAAACTAGCAATCTATATTTTGGCTTGGAGTTCGCTTTGAATTGCTAAATTAAATTAAAATAATTATCAGTTATTCCAGCAATAGCTGAACTAAGATTCTCATCGTTTTTCAAGTTTATTCCTATATGATTATAAAACGTAGATTGGGAATATATTTACCCATTGATAAAAATATGGTTCTCTAGTCGAAGCTCGTTCACCTTCATTAATTATTTTTTGCCCTCGCTTAAAGCACACAGAATGAGCAGAGAAATCTCATGAATATTTAATAGATAGTAATTTTTATGTTCATAGTGCTCTTATCCGAGTGGTATCGGAAGACACGCGTCGTATTGCAAAATTGTTTTCCAATTAAGCACCCACAATGAGCAAGTAACTACCAACTTCCTAGCCAAATGCGGTGCACACTTTGGACCAACCTTGGGGCCAGTTGGCCATAATAAGCCGGGCCAATGCTCCACATAAATGGTAGCTATTTTATGAGCTACCAACCGAAGCAAGTGTGTGTCTGCGTGTGTGTGTGTCTGAGAGTGTGTTTATATTTTAAAACCTGACACATTTGCAACTTCATTGTCAATCATTGTCAATCAGATATTCGGCCACCCAGGCAACCACAAACATCATTTCGACAATGACACTGAGAGCGCCAAAGAAACCTTTAAAGTTCACTCAACTTCATAACTCAAGAGATTCAATTGATGTAGATATTGGGCTTATTTAGCACATATATAAAACAGTTGACAACTTATACCCTGGGAAAATTAAAAATGTACCATTGATATATAAAAGTGAATTCAAATACAATTTCCTCACTGTCGTAAATTATAAAACAAAGCGTACTTTTTTGTGGGCTTATTAATACATTTTGAAAATTTAAATATGTTAGCTAAAGATAGTTTTAAATTATAAAAAGAGGTCATCTTGTTTGCAGCAATTTCGAAAATTCTGTAGCAATACATTTTATTCAAAACCACGAATATCTATTTTACTCTTCTTAGAAATGCTCACAGGGTAACTGCTAATCGATCAATTGCGACTGGCCCATTCTAATTTGTTAATTAACGCTTATCAAAGTCGTTGAAATGGCCAAGGCAAGGAAGTCAAAACTTTAGCCTATTTAATCTTATAATTTGCAATGGGTTCAATTGACGGCCTGCCAAAACAGAAACGAGACCCTGCCCAAAAAATAAAAAATTGCGAAACACCCTCTTCGTCTCGCCATTTCCAACTCGAGGCTGTTCATCAGTCTTGCCCCTGGCATACAAATGCCAAAAAGCCAAAAAAATAATAAATACTATTTTCAGGTTCAAAACTATTAGCGTTCGCTTGCAATGGCGATAAACCGATCAAAATTGGAACAATCTGCATGCGCGTTAAACAAATGAAATAATCAATAAACAATTGACTTGCTTTTGTTTTATTGTTTTTGTTGTCGTGTGTCGATAGTTGATTTTTTGTTTTATTTTGCTTTAATACTCTTGCTAAGAGTTGTAAAATTGTTTATATTTTTTTATGGATAATCTTAAAAACATTAATTCTGTTTTTTATATATATAAGTTATTTTACATATTGTAACAAAGTGTAGATAATATTTTCTACAGATATTGTATAAATATCTTTCTTTTTCGATTCTTATTTTTAATTTACAAGTCAAACTTTAAATTGGTTCCAATTTGAGTAGGTAAATATGTCATTAGTTCATTTTGATCATAATTTGTCATCGAATATAGGTAATCACATCTGCAAGGGTATTAAAACTTCGTCAGTTTCTAGTTAACAGTTATATCCCATTTGTGTTGTTTTTGTTTCTGTTTTTTATGACAGCTGACAACTGTTGCCTACCGTTTTATACCCGATGTAGTTTTTTCTTCTTTTGTTTGCTTTTTGGGGCCACTTGTCTGTCTGCAGGTTTGGGGCTTCTATCGATCGATTCGCATTCGCATTCGTCGATGCCGCATGCAAAGTCAGCCTCGGGGCATGGTTAGTGGCAATAATGTTTTAATTAGCAGTGCGAGACACGGACTGGAGCTGAGGTCGCCTCAGCTGAGTTAATTCTAAAAATCTGCCACGCCCCGTTGAGCAGCACATTATGATACGTACACTGCTATTTTCATTATTACCATTATAATAATTATAATCAGCCAGTTGGATGTGCATTCAATTCAAGTTTCACACAATAGCTCTGCGCATTTATTATTACTTTTAATTTGTAGTTGTGTGATGTTAAGCGCGCACATTAACAATAAACCAAATGAAAGGAAAATCTTAACTAACAGCCGTAGCACAGCAATCTAGTGGAACGCCTCAGTGCGCAGTTACTCCCCTGCACCCCCACCCATCACACTGTTGTTATACTAGTGATGAATGCGTGACACGAGATTCTAACAATCGAAACTCAACTAATCGTTGCATAAATGCCTTTGTTCAATTCTTTAAAATTCACCTATAATATAATTTTGTAATATTTTTCTATTTTTTTATTTATTTAATGTGGACTAAAATCAGTTCACAATTTTTAATTTTATATATTTTTTGAAACTTCTTTGAAATTGCAAAACAGAAATTAATAAATTTATTTTTATTAATCTCTGTTTTTGAAAGAAACTTTTAGAAGTTTGTCATTTCTTCTCTCTTTATTTCTATTTAAGGAATTCAAATCAATTATCTAATCTTAAAGCTAATTTACACATTCAAGATTTTTTTGTTTGTAATTTAGAATATTAGAAATCGCTTTGAAATTGCTGCGTATAAATCATGTTTAAATGAATAATTCACAAATTTTTGTTGAATATGTAAATAAAACAGAGTTTCATTGGGTCAAGGTCAAGTGTTTTGGTTTTTTATATATTCCTGTATATTTCGAAGCCAGTCGGAAAAAATCACTCGAAAAACAGATTTAAAATGTAAATATAACTTTCTAATATTAGAATCTTAAGAAAAACAAGTTTTTTAAGTTGTTAAATAGAACAAACCAAAAACCCGACTATATTTTTAGTTAATCAGTATAAAAACATTAGACGACACGCGCTCATCGCTAATGGCAACCATAGAAATCTCGTATATATTGTCATTGTTTGGTTCTGTGAAGATCTCCAGCTTGCAATGCAATAATACAATCGTTAGTTAGTTCTTGAACCCGGTGGCTTGAACGGAGCACACAGCCATAACTAATATGTGCTACTCGATTCGTATATTTGTGTAGAATCTTGACATGAGGAAGCCATTTGGGTCGCTTTTGTGTAATGGCCGTAATTAGTGGAGTCATATTAAATGCCACTAGTGTGAGGGAGATGGCATTTCTGATCATTAAATATATACAAATTGTGAAGATGTGGAGATTAGAATTCACACCTGCTGTTGGGTAGTTCGGGGAACTGAAATACATCCAGCGAGCTATAATTACTTGACGAGAATAAACCTTGAACAACGATAAGGAAAATATTTATAGCTAGTAATTATGATTTTTTATAGAAACTCAAAGCCTAAAAATACATAATATGTTTTATGGGAGATGCGAGCTGTTATTTTAAAATGTTGTATATCTGGGCCTAAGGCACTTTTTTGTTTGTAAAAATTATTTTTAGATTGCGCATTTAGCGTGTATATTTTTTGTAAGGAGCATCTTCTCTGCTTTTCATTCTGAGAGAATTTACAGATTTAAAAATCTACAGATCATACCGGTTCCATTCGATTCTCAGACTCGACTGCGCAGCTAAATATATGTATTTGTATGTATATGTGATTATTTTGATTACATTTCCAATTTCCTATTATGTTTCTTGCTATTTTACACAGAATTCACAATCAGATGAGCCAATAAATAACTATAGTCGTTCCATTATATTTGCATACATATCAATAACACAATCACCAACTTCTTCTCATAGCTATTATTATTTTCATTACAATTACACGTTGCCCTTCCCCAAGTGCCCCGGTGTCCGGTACGACATTCACCTTGAACTTGAGTAAAGTGCATTCGTCACTTTGAAATATAATTAAGTGGCTTGATTCCCTTTCCCTTTTGTTTCGAGTGCTCTGTTTCTTTGATTCGCAGCTGTTGTTGCTGAGTTGCAAAGTTGTGTGTGTGTGTGTGTGTGAGTGTATGTGTGTGTGTTTCATTCAGTTGAGCTTCTGGATATAAGTTGTCTGAGTCAGTCGGAACAGTTGGCGCGTGTGATGAATGCTGAAATTAAACACGTATCTTAATTTGTATACACATTGTATATTCCATATCTCTTTTTTTGGCTATTAGCTTTGCGCTCGGTGCGGTGGACCAACGACCGTCCTCGGCATGTTTTGTGCGCATTCCCAGTTACCAAAACACTGACGACACTTCTCTGTTTTTTATCGGCTTATATTAAAGTCCGGTTGCAGATTTTGCGTAGCTCAGAAGTTTCTTTTTTATTTAATGTTTGCTTAATTAATTTGATTTGATTTGATTTGTGCACATAACAGCAATAACAATTTTAGCAAATTTTATAAAAGGGCATTCTGCGGTTAAGTTGCTTTTGCATCAATCCAATAAGCTGGGCCCAGTTCCCATCCAGTTCGTCCAGTCACTCCATTTGCGCTTCTGCTTCTGCTGAGTCAGTCACTGACCGTCACGACCTTGTGCGCCAATTTAGTTAAATTATATTTTGTGGTAGCAGCTGCTAACTTCTTTTTTAATTTTTATTTCATTTTTTTTTTTGGACTTGGGCTGACGTCTTTTATTATTGATTATTGGAGTTCAATAAGTTTTATGCTGTCTCAAGGTGATAATTTGGCATGAAAATGGTGCTAGAACAAAAGACTTAGGCAACGAACTTGACGCCATACATTCGACACTATTATGATGGGCACATTTAGTTCTTGCCTTCCAATTTACGTAATTAATATAAATTCTGTAGAACACGGCTATAAATTGAGTTAGCTGACATCTGTTTATAATCAGATTCTATTTTAAGATGCACAGTCAGCGATAGTCAGTTTAAAATAAAATCATCAAACAAAAATTATCAGCTGATAAAGATTTGTTTATTTACATTTTTATTATTATTACTTTAGAATAAATTAATAAATATAAATAAAATAATTCAAGTAAATATAAAACCAATAAATAAAATAAAAAAATATCACTTTACCTACAGCCAGCGAAAAAATCATATGTTAAATTATAAAAAGAGGTCATCAAACAGTAAACAATAAGCAAAATTCTTAAATTATGATATCCATCGTAAAAATTTAAGAAAAATAATTTGCTTTTGGAAATTAAGAATTTGACTCAAGTAATGTGTTGTATGAATTACAAAATAAATATTTTAAGATCGATATATTAAAACTGATAATTAAAGCCTTAATGTCAATGCTTTTAACTTGTTTAATTCACATATATATTTGCTCATCTTAAATAGATGTATATGTGGGATCAGCAACTACTCATAGAGTAAAGCTATCATAGTATTTAATGCACAATACGATTTGTGTGTTTTATGGCTAATTTGGCACATCATAAAAATTGCATCACACACCTCGACTATAGTGGCTGTTGAGTGGCTGTTCTGTCTGCTTTCGTGTTTGCCTGCCAAATTTGTGACTGTTGTCAAGATCTTTAACGACATATGTACATACATCCATGTATAGATCCGAGCACAGATTAAAGAATACAGTTTTGGCGGCGTTGCACGGTAGTCGGCACTAAAAATTCAAATAGTAAATTAAATATTAATTACATGCAACACACACAAGCAGCGGCCATTTCGATGCTAATTCAATTAGCAGCCATCTACGACTTATGGACAAAAATCATCGTTTCTTTTAAATTTCTATTTTTTTTGCATTTTTTAATGTGACAGCTGCGGGGCGATGTTTTTCTTTGTATTTGTATAATATTTATTTTTAATTAATTGCAAATTTTTGCTTTGCTTATAAAGTTTTGTATTGAGTGTAAGGTCGTCGCCTCAAAGTGAGCGAGTTTTTCTAGCTGACACCCAAATGGTTAAATAGGCTGGCAAGGTCCCAGCACCAGGAGCAGCCCTCGTGTCTGGTCCAGTTTTTTTAAAAATTTTTTTCTCGAGTATAAGGCTAGATCATAAATTCACACTCACTTTGGTTGGCTGCAGTGCTGAAAGCTTTTTGAGTTGCCAAAAAGCTTTTGACACCGCTCTCCACAAAATTGGATCTCTCGTGCTCGTGCTGGTGCTCGCTCTCTGCGCGTGTTTTGTCTTGCGCTCAACGCTTAACGACACTCAGTTAGCCAACGACAGGCGTTCAATGCGGACGCGATCCGAGCAAGTAAAAACGGCAACGTGACGCGAACGCTGTGCACAGGCGCAGCCAACAGTTACGTATTACGTACAACATTAAAAGTGTGCTTTTTTCGCCATGCGTTGGTCGTAAAGCTAAATTTCAAATAGCAAATACAAAATAGCCAATAAACTTGTAGCAAAATTTGGTAAACAAAACAAAAAAAAAGCTTGCTTTTATCTAAAACAAGCAAAAAATTGACTGCAATATAACGGTACAACAAACTGTGCTCCTCTTTCTAGTTATCTGTATTTATGCCTTCCTCTTCGTCTTCGTTTTTCCGTTTTTCGCTCTGGGTTTTGGTTAACATAAATGTCTCATATTAAATTAAATAAATGTGCGTGAAAATTATTGGGCACAAAAATGTGTGCAATGGCAATTAACAGCAATAAAATAAAATATATGTATAATCGGTGCTAACAAAAAAGTTGTGCAAATTGTTCGTCTAATAATGACAAAAATAAATACAAAAATTCATTAAAGTGTATTTTGTAATTGTTGCTGCTCTAATGCTTGTTTATAGTGATTATTTAATTTTTATAAAATGTAATAAAAAATATAAATAAAAATCGCACTGCATATGGAAATAATAAAGATGCAATAACGATTCGTAATTTATTTATTTATTCTTAAACAATGCATCAAACCTGTCAAGAATTATAAAATGAAAAACTCAAAAAAATAAAAGAAATAAACGCGAGAATTTTTAAGCTACTGGTTCTCCATATGCGTGAATCCCTCTCTCTCTCTCCCGCTTATACAATTGTAAACTTTACATGAATTTTTTTTCGTATGCACGTTTTCCCTCTGCCTTTGTGTCATTGCCGCTTACTTAACGCGCGCTCATTTGTTTGTTTTGAGAGGCGGTGGGGGAGGGAGGCGTCTGCGTTTTGTGTACTTTACCGTTTTGTTTTTGGGCTCTCTCTTTGTGCATATATTTATAAAGAGCTTGCCGACAGACGCGCATTTCTGTTGTTGTTATTTTGTTGTTTTTATTCGTTTTCTTCACTTTACCATATTTCGAGGTGTAATTTTTGGTTACTTCATCTGGTGTTTATTTCCTATATGCTGCGATCGCACATGTAACTGTAACTGACCCACGCCAAAACTGACCAGCGCAAAAAGTGCAGCAAAGCGAAAAGCCAAAAACTATCCGCACAAGCAACAAAAATCGCACAAAAAGCCGGTTGAAGGCGACTCTTACATATTTACACGCACCAGCGCTCATTGAACACACACATACAGCAACAGCAACGACAATAACAACACAAAGAAACCAGCAGCAAACAGAAAGCAAAAGCAGCACGACACAAAAACCTGTAACGCTGGCAGCGACGTCGACAGACATTTGCACTACGTCGCGTTGATTATGTCAATTTCATGTTTACTTCATTTCCTCAACCATAAGAGCGGCAGCAGCCAGAAGGGGAGAGCAAACAGTAATTTCACTTTCGTTGGACTTGAAAAGCTGCAGCGCTGCGAGAGTGTGAGAGAGAGCGACACACGGTGGCTACCAACTGCATTGGAAGCTGCTGCTGCTGCTGTTGTTGGTGGCTTACTGGGGCGTTGCTGATGCTTTTTGTTGTTGTTTTTTTCGCTTTTGCTTTGCTCTGGCGTCGCATAGTTTCGGTTTCATTTTGTAACTGTAATGCTTGTGGCATTGTTGTAGTTGTAGTCTGCTGTTTGACAGACGCATGCAAAGCTTTTTTTGTTGGTTTCTTTGTTAAGTCGTTGTGTAGTAAATAACGTAATAACGTAATGCGCTTTAAGATTTCCACATGCAATGCGCCGACGCGTTTAACGTTTTGGTGCCAAGTCCAGCGTCGACGTCAGCAGCAGAGCAGTTGCATTGTTGTGGTTGTTGTTGCTGTTATTGTTGTTGTTGGGCAATCAAGTTAATAATAACAGCTCCTGCAGCAACTATGCGAAGGTCAGCAGCAGCAGCAACAACCACAACAACAACAACAAATTAGGCGCCCCAATAAGATTTTTGATTTCACGTTTTTACATATGTTTCGTTTATGTTTTGCAATTAATATTTTCTTGCTTTGCTCGCTGTCAGTCTGTGAAAAATTCTAATTATAAATGAAACAATTTATTACCGGGTTTTAAAAATAAAATGCACTTTATGTGTAAAGTCAGGCGGCGTTGGCTACAAATCAAACCGGTTTACAGCACCACCATAAACAGCACCAACAACAACAATAGCCATTAGGTAGGTGCAACAAAAACAACAACATCCACAAAACAACAACAAATTTTAACGATTCAAATAAAATGTTTTCAAATCTGAAATAGGAAAAATATATATAAAAAAGACGATGCTTTCGTAAACATATGTTAAAAGCTGTGAAAACAATGAGTTAAACTTACAAAAAATAAAATAAAAAATAAATAAATAAAAAAAAATATTTAAAGAAATATGAGCACAATAAATTAATAATTTTGTATGCATAATTTTGCAATTTGTGTTACTCTCGCCTGTGTGTGTTTACACATGTGTTTGTCCGTGTGTGTGTATGTGTGTGTGACGTGCTTCATTAATCAAATTTAATCAATTAATCAATTTTAAATAATAAATGTCAATTTTATTGGTCATTGCTTAGCGACTGCTGCTTTTTTAAACTGCATTCAAAATTGAACGACATTCTAAATTGGATTTAAAAACAACAATTTACACAAAACTAACAAGCAGAAACAACATTATATGCAGGTTTTTTTTGACAAGTTTGGTAAGTGAAATTTGCAAACATTTAATAAATTAAGCCAGATTAGCAATATATTATTTTTATATGATACATTTATTAAGCCAAGAGTAGCCTAAAACTAAGTAAGAACAATTAAAAGTTGCTTGGCATAGAATTAAAATAATTCTTTTCCGAAATGTCATTCAGTCAAGATATTGCTTCATTAAATCTCTCTTAGCGGTATAGACAGGCACTGATTGCCCCTTGGGGCATGTCGACTTTCACAAAGCCAGAACTTGTATTCACTGCTTGGGAAAAACCCCGTTGCGCAGATACACTTAAATATACTTCAATAATGCCCAAAGACTGACTTCACTCACTTACATCCGCGTGCCAATGTGTCTCAACACATGGCGTATGCGCAATTCTCATTTGGTATACCCTGTACAGACCTTGGCTAATAGAGTGTGATACAAAAATCTCTATGGTTTTGTTTTAAGTCTTTGACTACTATTTTTCTCAAATATCTTCTTTTTATTTTTTATTGTCTAACAAAGTGAATTAAATAAATATTACATAAATATATTTTTGTGCTCTAATAACCCTACAACAACCAACTGATATCGAAATTTGTAACAGATCTTTGTAAGTCAACCGCTTCTTAAACTTCCGTAGATTTCAGTCTTACCTCTGAATAAAGTTTTTTATTTTTTTCAAGTATGTGTAGCAGTCAAAAGAACTTAAGCTTATTTAAATACAAATTTATTATATACAATAACATAACAAAATCCGATTTTTTGTTTAAAAACTTGAACTTGAACCGGCTAGCTACACAAATTAGTATTTGACTCTTTTGACTTTGTCTTTGACTTTCTCTAACTACCATCTTAAAAGTTTTGGCTTAGTAACATAATTAACACTCTGGCGGTTCCATATTTCTAACTTAAGCTTAAGTTTGGCTTCATACTTTAATATACTGAATTTGTATTTGTTTCATATCCAATAATTAGCATTTGAGAAACTTTAATTTGTTAGGCCTTTAAGCTTTAAATTTAATACAAGTTTGTATAATCTTTAGTATCGTTTTCTTAGACATCTGGTTTATTGAATTTAACGAAACAACGCCTTGTCGTTAACATTTTAATGGCTCTAATGCGGCAAACTTAAAAACCGGTTTGTTTAAACTCGAATATCTTCAAGTTCCAGTTAGTCAGCTGTTGCAGTTTATAAACTTACTAATCAGCTTTACAATGCACGCATTGTGGCTAGGGTATTTACATATTCGTCACGCTAAGGCTATTATTAATTATCAGTTATTTTATTTGATCGACACTTAATTATAACTTTTGCCTACGTCATTTGAACAACAGCTGATGATTATTTCCATTTGTTTCTGTTGTTGCCTACCCCCTCCCCCGGCGAGTTTTGTTTGGTTTCGAATCCGGTTCTAAATCTTAAGTATTTCTCGTTTTTTTATTTTAATTTTGTTCTAACCCGAATCTCTCATTTTTAACAAGTTGTGTAGAGTGCTGAAAATTAAATTCCTTTGTTCAACTTCTTTTTTATTTGCCAGCTGGTTTAATTAATGTTTTTATTTTTTTAGGTTTTATCTGCACACTTCCGGTTAGGTGGGGGTATTTAAATCAGTCTAAGATTTGGGTTGCTCGCTGTTTATCCAACTAATTAAGCGCTCGGTTCGGTTGCATTGAGCTGCCTTCTGCTTGCTTCCATTTGCCAGCTGCCAGTTGTCTGCTGCCTGCTGCCTGCCACTTGTCTATAATTCAGTCTCACAGTCTTCATTTCGGTATCTGGAGTCCAAACGCTTAGTCACGAACCAAATCTAACTGAACTGAACCGATTCGCAAAATTGCAAATCTACTTGGCAGCTGCAAACTGGCAGCTGGCATCTTTGTCTTATGCATACTCTTTCTATAATAAATATCAAACTTTTTTTAACTACAGTTTTAGTTGAGCCATTTAAATGAGATTTGCTTGAAGATATCTTGACGATAAAGCAGTTTCTTTAGGTATTTAACTAAAAACTGATGAAAATCAGACTAATAAATTAGTCAACTCACATATTGGCGATAACTTATTAGTATTGAAGGATAAAATTATTTATTTTACTATATTATATAGCAGTTATCAGTATTTAAGGATAAAAGTATTTATTATATTATATTATATAGCATGTATGTCTGTTGCAAGAGTATTTAAAATTCGGCATCACGCTTGAAACTGTTCTTTCAGTTTCTCTTATATTATAATCTTTTTTTTTTCGAAAAGTAGTTAATCGTCTCTGCCCACGATGAGTTCGGTTGCGTTTCATTAGTTTTTGGTATTGGGGTAACTAAGCATCGTTTTTTAAGCACGCATATGAAGTATGCAAATATAAATATTTATATATTTTATTTTTATTTTAATTGAGTCTCACAGCCATCAAATAATATTGCGAAAATCTGCGCAGACATTTCAATTCATGTAGTATTTTTTGTTTAACATTTTTTTTCAGATACCGCCTGCATATATCACATATTTATATATATCTAGCATGAAGGGCTGGTTCGACGCATTTCGAGACGATGGCGGTCCAACGCTTTATTCCTTCTCAAATCGCACACCCGTCACCGGCGATGTGTCTATTGTGGCCGTATCTGTTCTATTTGCCACATTCTATGTGGCATTTCTGGTTATATTTCCGGGTGTACGAAAGCAGGTGAGTTCAATAAACGAGTTATGGGCGAACTATTACTTTTTAGTTTTTTAATTGTGCTTTTCTGTACAAATGAGATAAGACTTAATTCTAATAGAATAATAAGTCTTTGTGCTGCAAAGGATAGCAATCATTATAAATGATGAACGTTGTAATTGAAAGACTATATACAAGATCCATATTCAAGTATATAACGCACATAGCAAATATAGAGATGTTTAGTTAATGAAATCCGGGACACCAAAAGTTCGATTATTGACAGAAGAAATATGCTTGTCAAACTTAAGCTTAGGATCTAAAAGGATATCTTTGTCATCGACACATTCTATTCAATCAAGTCGTTTGCTATGAAGAAAATAATTATCCAAAAAGGGCATTCGCCTTTAAAAAAATACATTAATTTATCAGAATTAAGATTTAATAAATTTATTTGACAGCAGGTTTGAAAACTGTGAATATCAGTTTGTAACCGTTGACCAGAAATTTTTTGCAGATACAGTCAAAGCTTTCGACCGGCATTCGTGTACTACTTGATTTTAGAAAATTGTAATTTCTAAGCGACTGCATTAATTGAATTAATCGCACTTATTGCTTTATTTATTAAACCTGTTGTGCAGGAAATTCACTCAAGTTTTTAGCTGTCTGAACTTTTTTGGACTTCTAAGAAACTTTGTTGTATCATTGTATCAACTACTGATTCCTCCAACCAGTTAATAGGCTTATGTCAAGGATTTTAAGTATTGTTAAAAAGTTGAGCATTACAATGCCAAAGGAACCTGTTCTAAACGCTCGTATAGCATATGTAAGTGCTCGCTTAATGCTTCTATTTCACTTACAAAATTACGTTTTAATTAACTTGGTAATGGTATCTTGGGCTGGTCTAGTCTCTGGATTGTGGAACTTGTTTTTAGTTGAGTTCTCACGGTGCTGCCGCCTTGTCTGCGTCTCGTTATTAGACTGTAATCAACTGTAATCATAATCGCCGGCACGTATTCAATAGATGTCAGATATAAATCTATAACCGGTTTGTTGGGCGCGCCCTTTTTCCCCCTCTCTCTCACACACATATACAGTCTCTTTCTCTCTGTCAGTTATTGAGCCACCTAGCTTTGCCAATTGAGTGGCTTATTCAATTAGCGCACAACGTCTTTGGCCATAACTGGCTTTATAATACTTACGACTTATATAATTGGAATTACCAATTGACTAACAGCACACACACACACACACACAAATGCAGTGCCAAGGCAAACAAACAAGTTAAGCATATCATTATAATCATCCATCATAATTTAAATTTACATTTCAATTTCATTTTCAATTCACAGAAGTTCACAACATTCTCAACGGTCACACTCAGCCTCTTTGTGGGTCTAGTCATACTGAGTGAGTACCCGCTGGCCTTATACATATAAATATATATGCTATTTGCATGGTGCCATTAGATTTTAATTCGTTTTCGTTCTCAACTTGCAGTCACCCGATTGGGCTCCGCGTGGCATGTGGCACATGCAACCATCATTGCACCATACAAAGCCTTCTCACGTGAGAAGCTGCCCGCCCGCATCGGCACCCACATTGGCCTCATGCACGTCAATGTAACACTCACAGGTGAGCTCACAGCTGAATATTAAAATTTTTTATTAATATTATATATATACAATATAACATTTCATGACACTTGCGCGAGCACTTTGATTGCTTTAGCCTATTTCTGCCCTGAACCCATTACAAATTGGTAAAAATGGTATAATCGTTTTGCACAGTGTATGAAACAGACAGAAGGAAGCATCTCCGACCCCACAATAACTCGAAGATTTTGTACTGTGACTAATATTTGTAATTATATATATTTATTTTATTTTGTTAGCTTTCTGAACTGAACTCTTTTTGAGTTTCTCGTAGTTGTTGAATCATACACCCGTATATAAGCTGCAACAATTACAGTAACAACTACAACAACAACAACCCCTATCTTACGACTTCCAAGCGATCCGCCCTCTTTTCGTGCTGTTGATTGAATAGCGGTTGTGGCCTGTTGACTGTTTTATGATTATGCATCTACATAATATCAAAAAGAGTTTTTTTATGTCTGCTTTGCTGCTGCTGCAGTTGTTGTTGTTGTTGTTGTCGTGCCCCTTTGCCAGCTGATGCCAAGCGGAAGATAAGCGACTCCAAAGAGCGGCTTGAAAATGTCGCAAGCTTCAACGATTGAGCAATTTTCGTTAAAGATTTTGATCGGCAGTCAAAAAGATTTTAATTAAATTTTCGGTTAGGGAATCGAGCAACTGAGTTGCAGTTGCAGTTTGGCCTTTTGTCTGGGACCGGCTAATTGATTTGCCTCTGTGGAAGTCGTAAAAACAATGAATGTATGTGTGTATTTAAAACAGACTTTGCCTATTGGGGAGGTGAGTGACGTCAGCAGTACGCCTTTTGAATTTGTGTGCTGTTTGGCCAAGTGGCAAGTGGCAAGTCAAGCTGCATGTCACGATTCCCTCACAGACAATACCAATAACAACAAACAGCAAACAGCTAGCAACAACAACCACAACAATCGAATGAAATGCCACTCAACACCTGCGGAAATATTCGTACAAGTGACTGCTGACGCGCTGCCTCTCAGCTGTGTCTATACTTAGACACAAATACACACAAATATATTATTATTATATATATAAACTTATTTGTATATGTATGTACTACATAGTACTCAATACGTACTCGTATTTGTCTTTTTGCTTCCCTCACTCACAATCGCACATTTGTTCATTCATTCATTGATGCATACACTCGACACGGCAAAACAAAAAAAAAAGCCAGCCAGCAAGAAAATACAATAGAAAAGGTGAAATGTGCTTGTGTTGTTCGAGCTGCCGCAGTAAATCAATTGAAATGCCAAGCCAGTCGAGGCATTCGGTGTAATCCTAGCCAAATGTTACACCAACAAGTCAGCCAAGAGCTGCCACAGCTTAAACTTCACTTATAACAATAAGCTTACGGACATCATTTGCAGTTGTTCAGCTAACCGAAACCTAAATGCGCTATTCAACTTTTTACATAGATCTGAATATCTCATAAGGAAATAGACATGCGCAGTTATATTTAGAAATATACAGTTTAGTTTCTATTGTTATGCACATATTTAATAAAAAATATCGATATTTGTACAGCTGTGATCAAAATAACAGTCGTGAATACATTTGTACATGTGTTTAAAAACCAATAAAATTTTAAAATGACGATAAAGATAAATAAACATTAGCAGTGAAATGATTAAAGGAGGCTTTGTAAGGCAATATCTGTAGATATAAATAAAGCATAAACAGATTATTGACTGTATAAATATATTTCTTAAATGTCTGTTATTCTGTCAAACACATTCAAAATGTATTCACATATTTGCATAATCTGATCGCTTAAGCTGGTTACAAATTCGATACTTAGAAGATATTTAAAGTTATAAAGCATAATTGTAAAATAGTATTTATATTTTAAACTTTTGAAATTCAAATTAAACGAATACCAACTTTCCACGAGTTCGGTTGGACTCTTTTGCATTTACGCTTAACTGTTTGTCTGTGGTTTTTACGCGAGACGAAAAGCTCTTTGGCTCATAACTGCAAGCAATCTGGCTGGCTAGCGATTATGTCGGTTACCATATTGGCTTTTGGCTATTACAGACATTACCCCAATCCCCTGCTCCTAACAACGAGCTCCTCTTCGCTCTTTGATGTTTCAGTAGCAGTTTTACAAACTGACGCTGCCAAAACTGCTTCATGTTCATTTGAAATTGCTTCAACGATTTCCATTGTTGTTGCGCTCGTTGTAGCTTTTGTTGCTGTTGCTGTTGTGTGCATGTGTGTGTGTGTGTGTACGGTGTACTTGTGGGCGTGTGTCAGTTTGTGGGCGTTGCTTGCCAAAAGGGTAAACATAGTTGCTTAAATTGACTGGCAAAAGGCAAAATTTATGAAGTATTTTTTTCCGTAGTATTTATCAAATTTTGCTGTATACCTTTTTGGAATATTTGAATATGATAATTACGTATGTCAATTTGTGGCAGGATGATTGTATTGAGTAGTTCAGCATAGACCAACACTGACAACTTAATTGTTACCCCTCGAATTGAATTCAAATTCAAACTTGTAATTGAAGCGTTTTGAATCAATGTCAAATCAAAGTTTTTATTCACACCAAATATCAAATGTCTTGGGTGTAATAATTGGGAATGCTGCTCAATCATTATTATTGCCATTATAATAATCACTATACTAATAATGATAATGATAATTATTACTCTATTGTTAATGATGATGATGATGTTGTTGGTATTTATAATGAATGTGCGGACAATTTGTTTGGCACTTTGCCAAAAGTTTTATTTCAAACTGCACTTTATACTATTTGTTCATGATATTGAAGCTCCATGGTTATACCATATATAATTGCATTGCACTTCGTGCTGGGCGTGTGTCACGCTCCATATGCTGCCACATTTAGCGGCATTCATTTTGTTAGGGGGAGTCTCGGCACTCGAATTTAATAGCGCACCTGGCTTTAATGCTGCTGCTGTGGCTGCAATCAGGCGCCGGCGAATTTATCAGACCTTATATAGCCAGCCAGCTATTGGTATTGCGCTGTGTGATGCCAAACACCAATCAAATGACTAAGCAAACAAGTTTATATATTTTTATATTTTTTTTATTTGAATTCAAACTGATAAATTACAATGCATTAAAATGGGCAATGCACGTTGGCTGATGTTAATGAAACTTTATGCAACTTTGATTGAAGTCAATTTAAAAATAAAATACTGCTGTACTAAAGATTTTATAATTAAAAAATAAAAGATTCTTTTAAAGTATGAACTAACATATATATCCTAAACCTTATTACTATGGAATTTCTTAATTGCCAGGTATTTTAACTATTTACCGTTGAATCTATATCTTTTAATTGTGTTCCACGTAAATTGAATTAAAAAGAGCAAAAACTATGACCTATTGTCCTATTGCTATTTTATGTTCTTAATAATTTATAACATATTTTATATACTAAAGCAGATAAATATATATATATATATATATTGTTCCAATAGATTAAAGCTTACTTTTAGGTCTTAATGGCGCAATAAGTCGAGGTTTTGGAATAAATATAATATATTTATATTTAAATTATATTATTAAGTTGATTTATATGGGAATTGATTAAATAGAAGAAACCCTTTGTATGGAATCTGCTTTGATTCATAATCTTTCGTTGTTTCTCTTTTGCTGATTAAAGAAAATTTATACGACTAATTTGCAATACACTTATTTTGTTAAGCCTGCACAATTACGAGGCACTATCTATAGCTGGACAACGCCCACTTAACGTATGTCCAAATAAAATCTATTTTAAATTATTCAAATTTAGTGTGTACAAGTTTATTTTTGTATTGCATTTATTTCGACATTTTGTAAACTTATTTTTGATATACGTCAGGTTCTATTTGCGAGTTTGTATTGTGATTTTGTGATTTTGGACATGCGACACTCGAGAGTTGTCAAAATGATGACAGATGCGGAACATTCATTTATTTCTACACACAACGGTGTGACGGGTTAAACAATTTTAGTGTTTGTTGTTGTTGTGTCGTGTGCCTTTTGATATATTGTCAAAATGATTATTAATTCATATTTGCCGCTACTGCCAAATTATGTGAATTATGAGTGAAACACGGCACCGCTTACTTGCCCCCTCTGTGTTCCTTTCCATAGCCATTTGCTTGTCACTTTGCGTGGCTGAAATCAGCATAATCATCACTTAAAATTATGAAAAGTCATAGCTTAAAAAAAAGACATATATTTATTCAACCTTTTTGTTACTAAGCGTACGTCATTGTTGTCATTGTTATTGTTGTTGTACTGTACTTAAGCGCGAGCTGCTTCGTTGTCTGTGCCTCAAGCATCAAGTAGGAAAATATTCATTTTATTACCGCAGATAGAGTAATTTTTTTGTTATCCTACTTAAAGTTGTCTTGTTATTTTTATTGTTGTGACTGTCGCTATTCTCTTTATTTTGTTGTATTATCTGTTTAATTTTTGTACGTTCAAGTTTCAGGAAGTTTTTTTTATTCGTATTTGGGATTCTTAATTTATTAATGATAGCTTCAAGTATACGAGATGACGTTGTTCTTTTCATCATAGAAGGGAATTTACTGCATGTTTTCAAAAGTGAAGACAAATTTTGCCACAGTAAAAAATCTTAAACATTTTCTATTAGTGATAAAGGTATTTATTTTTAACTGTATTTAGTTATTTGTAAATAATCTTAAGTAATCTAGAAAATTAATTTAAAAAACAACATATATTAAATGATTAGCTTAGATTAAATAATTTGGCTCTCAACTTACAAAGTATTAAATATTAGAATTTAGTTAAGATTCCTAAATTATGAATTTAAGAAATGTATACGTCGCAAGAATTCTAGAATTGAATTAGTAGAGAGGATAAATGAATACATTTGAATTACTTGTACGAATATGTATATAAAATTGTTAAATTTTGAAGAAATTTATTACATACATACATACATAAAATAATGATCTTGAGATATTATCTAAATGTCAATATTCTAAATAACAAAATATTAAATGCATAAATTATGAATTATAAAATTATATTAGTTAAGACTTAAGCACAATTTAATAAGTTATCACACCTTTTCTCCAATTAAACACCATATATACGAAGATTGAATTAATCTGCTAAAATTTTGCATGTTTCGTTGATGAATTTAAAAAATGTACAGAAATTCCCACGGGCTGAAGAGTATATTTTTCACACGACTCATACTGGCGTATGAGTAATCAGCTTATAAAACGTCTGAAATTTATGCCCAAAATTTAATACAGACCGAAATGAGCTTACGAATTAATTGAGTATCAACATGTGAATGGCATACGTCGAAGTTCAATACTTTTTTTATTTGCCATATAGGTATGTTTTTTTTTCTTGTTCCCATTGACAATTACATAAATTGTCAAATCAGCAGCTCCAAAAATGTTAACGACACTTTAAAAATGGCCTTAAACTCGGCACAAGGTTGATTTTCAAACACGAAAAATGCGTCCAAAGAGGAAAAACCAAAAAAAGAATGAATTAAAATCGAATCGGAACAAGAATGCGTTGAGTGTCTATGCAGCGTATGCGATCGATCATAAAAAGTCATTAAACTGTTGACTTGATATGATTTCCCAGTTGGTGGCTGATTGAAAATCAACACGTTTGTTTTGTGTCTTTTGTTTACGCATGTGTTGTGTGCGTGGAACCGGTTCAATTTGCTGAGCGATTTAGAATGCTTATTATTGACTCGTAGGCTGCGGATTAAAGCTTTGATAATGCAGATATTGATCAGTTGTGAAGGGCAAGTCAATAATATAGCGAATGTGAAAGGTATATAAGAAAGTCTGCGGATACCGCTTGGAAAGAGTTTGTAATAAGTAAAGAAAAGAAACAGATTGCTCGACTTGGTGTTACTTCTATAGATCCAGTTCCAGAGTAACACCAAGTTATTAGATCTCAGAACCAAATTCGATATTTCACGTATATCTTTTTGATAAATTCTCCTACTACAACAACACACAAATGTAAGCAAGCGATGGTGTAGCTATCGTCTATGCTAATCTCGTCCGTACAGTGCTCAAATATTTTTTCCACGGTCTTATGAACAATTAATTATTACAAATTTAGAGTTGTTGACCATTCGAGAACTGATTGCATCTTTTACCTTTCAGTGTAATTTTCTGTATGTGTTTCCATAATACCTACTACTTATTTCGTATATTACATGTATTTCCTTCACGTAGTTATGGAAATTATTGTACAACTAAATGCCACATTTATGGGGAGCATTGACCCATTTAATGCAATAATGAACAAATATTATGTATTTCAATATAATATCTTTGTGCTTTTTACAGCATATTAAAAAAGTTATATTGTAGATAGGAGTTAAGGGAAGCGTATGCATTTAAAATGGGTATTTTAAATTAAATGTTAAGCAATAGCAAAAAAAACTAAAAAGATAAAGTAAGTACGTATAGTCTAGAGAGACAGAGGGAAAAGACTTGAGTAATAGCTGTCGTTTTCATTTCAATTAAACAAAATTAACATACTTTAACTACAATTTTCAATTTCTTACGTTAACTGAAGCTTTCATGCCATTATTAACTTATAAAATACCCACAAAAATGTTGAATCACAATTTATTTTTTATTTATCCTCGAATTTACTTTCACTAAATTTGAATTAATCATTTGTGCAACACACAATGAGACAGAAATCTAAACGGCTGCAACCTCTTGACAAGCACCCAATTCAACGGTTCATTTGACAGGCACCCAGGCCACAACGCCTTGCAACTACTTAGTAGTAGCAACAACAAGAAAAGCAACACAAATTTTCAACACTTTGCTTCAAGAGCAACAGCAATAACAAATTGTGCAACCTTCGCAGTTATTTAATGCAATTGAAAAATCACTTCCTGTCGCAGCCGGAAATTGTTGCAGCTGCTGCAAATGCGTCAAACTGACGGCCACGCGGCGTATGCGTAACGTATGTGTGTGCAATGCACACCGCTCCTCATCCTCCTTCTCCTTGCAGCTCACGTTGCACGCTGTTCGCACTTGCAATTCATTGTCAATGGCTCGACGTTAACGCGAGCTAACCTTACATAACTGCAGCAACAACAACAACAACAACAACTACCACTACTACTAAACACCAAGTCAAGTCAAGAGTGAGCGGCTCTTAAAGTGCAACAACAGCAACAACAGCAAAATCGCATAATCAATTGCAGTCGGTGGGCAACAAAAATAACAAAAACAAAATCAGCAACTGTTGCATATTTTTAACATTCGTCAACATTTTCCGTTTACCACACAGCACACGCGCTTTTGGGCCCGCTGCCAATCTTGTGTGTGTGTGTGTGTATGTGTCTATTGCGAGGGTCAATGCGCAAGTTCTAGGAACTCAACAAATATTGTGATTTTATATCTATATTACTGCTTTTGAAATTAGATACACTTTTTATTAATGCATTTTAAGCTTTTAATAAAGCTTCAATCTTTTCGAATACATAAATGTAAAAATTTCCATTCCCATATCTTCGCCAAAATGATTCGATCTCCAAGTTGTATTTAATTGTATGCATATATTTATCTATATTATTTTCTATTTATAGATTTTGAGAAAATCGGATTTTGACAGTGGAATCAATTTTTAAACAAAAGTTTTTGAATGAATATCGATCGTTTGAAATATGTAAACTTAGGAGTAACTCAATCTTTATTTTCAGTTGTAAGAAAGAAATTGAAAGTTGAAGGAAATCTGTAAAAAATAATAATTAAATAACATCAACAGTATATTTACCTATCGAAATATTATTATTATTATTATTATTATTATTTAAGGCAATTAATTAATAAACTAATCAAGTCATCCTCTTAACTATGTTTTCAATTTGATATTTTTCAACCTAATAGTTTGGCACATAATTTGCATAATTTATCGACATTATTTTTGTTTGGTTTGGCAAAAAGATTCCGCATTTGCGAGGCGCTCCTCTATAAAATCAAGCACTCTATAGTCGTTCAAAATATTTATCAAAAGTTGCAATGCTTGTATATTTTATATCGGCAAATGCGAAAGACTTAATTTAAATGCGACCTTTCAGAGCGACATATTTAATATTTTTTTGCTCCTCAAAACCTACGCTTTATATTCTCATCCGATATTCTGATAGCATTTTAGCTTATGCAAACCATTAATCTTCTTGTTTCTAATTTTCGGCTTGATTTTGTTGTTTGTGTTAATTTTTTAACAGTTAAATAGGGTCTGCTTCATCAAAAGCTAGAATGATATATTATTATTGAGTTTGTTGTTTCGTTTCTTATTCGCTGCGGAGGTGCGCACGTTGCCACAGTGTCTGCCACCGACTGGCAAAATATGCACAAAAAAGACAAACTGAAAACAACACAAACAAAGAATGATCCAAGAAAAAAAAAGAGAAAAAAAAGCAACAATGAATAAGAAACATAGGCATGATGAGAGACGATCTCTTTTGGCGGCGTTTTAAAGTAAAAGGCAAGGAATTCTTCTTCTTTTTTATTATTTGAAAGTCAACAAGAAAACGCAAGAGAATGCTACATTGGGCATAAATACCGTAGAAAATATATATAAAAGATGACTCAAGTGAGTTCAAAGCGAGAATTCGCGTTAATCTTAGTCATATATGCTAAGTAGGTTTGCATTTAAATATTTCAAAATTATGAAGTAAATTTCCATTCATTTCATTTGTGTCAGTCACAATTTGGAATTAAATTGGGAACTACATAATTTCGACACAAAGTCAAATAACACTTCCACAAACATTCTGATCTTGGGTTTCTCTCTTCTTAAATTTGCATCTTCATTTTATTTATTTGTTTTTATATACACAATTTTTGGAATCGACCATTATTTTAGATGCTTATACTTCCGTTAAATCTACATTGATTTGACATTTCGTTGTTTGGAATTGTTTATCATGGTTATCTTCCTTCTCAGCTTTGCGTCTATATTTAACTTTAAATTTAAAATTTATGTTATCCTATATACAGATTTTAGCGAAATTGTTACTTTTAAATTAAATTTCAAACTCTTTTTGTTGAAAGAGATGAAGTAATCGAAACAGAGAAATGCATTATAAATTATAGGAAAGGACTTTATTTTAATAGAGTAATGTGTCGTTAAATTTTTACTTCGAATATCGAAGAGATACCAACGAGTCGTAAGTAAGTTCGATTTAGGGTATCTGCAAGTTGCCTCCACTCGAGAGTTTTACTAAATTGGAGCAAGGAACTGTTAAAAATCTAAATGTTATTATGGCTCACTGTTAACTGCTGAATGTTATTCTCACATCAACATAACATAACATATTACACATTAATTTTACCTATCTTGTCGTCTAATTTGTAGGCTAGTGATTATGAATTGGATCAGCCAGAAATGTTATTGTGACTTTAACAGTCCGTGCAATAGGATACTTTTATAGATTGTAATTACATCACTGTTAACTGATAAACGTTATTAACTTAGCATCAACATAATATTAATTTGTTCACTCTCGATCTATATTTCACAGCCATTCCGATTGGTAACTGGACACCGCCTGATATTGACTACAACGAACGATTCACATGGGAGGGCGCCAACGATATGAGCGCTAACTATCGACTGGCCTTACAGCGAGGTCTGCCCTTCCCCATTCTCACCGTGGCCGAGTATTTTAGTCTGGGCCGCGAAGGTTTCTCCTGGGGTGGCCAATATCGCGCCGCCGGCTATTTTGCCAGCATTATGCTGTGGGCCTCGCTGGCCTCTTGGCTGTTGATGAACCTGCTGCTGCTGGCGGTGCCGCGCTACGGCGCCTACCTCAAAGCCCTAACCGGTGCCCTGCTTGTCTGCACAGCCATTGGCTACCACTGCTTGTTGCCACAGCGACCGCTCTGCATATTCCTAGAAGGCGGTCGCCTCGAGTTCCACTTTGGCTGGTGCTACTGGCTGGTCCTTGTCGCGGGTGAGTTAATGGGGTGAAATGGACATGTTACGAATATCACTAAGCTGATAGGAAGTCAACTTCAATGGCATAAAGTATATATATGTATTCTTGATCAGGCTGATCGACAGATGAGTAGATACAGCCATGTCCGCCTGTCTTAGATTCTCTCTCAATTTAACAGCTATCTTGATGTGACTTGGCATATATCCAGATTTTTGCTGCACTGAGTAGTAGTTCAAAATCCGGATCAGAATGCTATATAATGATGAACAAGATATCCTAAGCAAACTCTCTGGTTACACTTGCTATAATCCAGACGAGACTTTGTGTACTGATGGCAAAAAGCTGGATAACCGCGTATGTGAAGGAAAGATACATTTAAAACTTCCGTAACAGTTTAGCGTGTTGCAGGCGGAGGTAAGGGATTAAGCACCCTGGGGAGTCCCTTTCTAAACGACCTATCTGAATGACCAAATCTAGGACCAACCAAACTTGTGTTGCTGTCAAAACTAAATTATATCTCTCTTGCAAACACGTCTTTATTCACAACGATTGAGCTCTTCCTCTTCATGCTGGAGATGAAACCAATGAAATCGATCGATCTCGTTGTTGCATGTTAAGTTATAGTCTTAGTACTACGTCACTAGTAGCCTGCTACAATTGCAAAATTTATTAACGTTGTTTCCAGCCAGTATCAGAAAATCGGATTAGTATCCGTATACGGTAGCATAGCGGGCCAACTTAACTTAAACAGTTATGCTTCTTGCACTTGCCTTATCATATATATGTATTTATCTCTCAGCTTATGGCAAGGTTAATAAATAACAATTAAATATGAATGTTTATCATTTAACAGTAGAGGATATCGCCTAGACAACCACAGCTAATTTTATAACGTAACGCTCAACTTCTAATATGTGTTTTGTTTTCTGTTTTAATAGGCATTCTGTGTTTTATTGTCGGCGTGCTGATCTCGATAATTGATCTGGTGTGGCCGCACACGTTTCCACAGTGCTGGAGGTGTACTATGGCACACCCTACGATCGCCACGTTATCCTGGAAGAGTCGAGCGATGTGCGCTATCGCAAGCCGCGCAATAGTCGCGGCCTGGAGGATCCACCCGGATTGGGATCACGGATTTTGCGGCGCCTCAGCTCCAAGGCGCGCGACATGCAGGGCGGCACTGTGCCGCGCCGTAGCAGTCCCGCTGGCGTCTCGAGCAGCGGCGTCGAGAATAAGGCCTTCCAGGGCGATGCGCCCAAGAGTCCGTGGCGTCATCCCTTCCGCCGTTCGCAGCAGCTACAGCAGCCTCAACATTCGCAATCGCAATCGCACACGTTGCGCAATTCACATTCGCAGCTGCAACTGCATTCGCAGCAGACACAGCAGCCGCATCAGCATCATCATCAGCAGCAGCTGCAGTTTGTGGGCGGCGGCGGTCCGATTGTGACGCATCCCATGCATCACATGCAGCGCACCCTGTCGCAGGACTCCGGCTCCAGCATTGCCTCGGCGACGGTCCAAATTTCGCCGTTGCATAAGCATGCGATGGCTCGAATGTTGCCGTGAGTTAAATACACACATATCAAAGTGTATATATATATTAAAGTTACTCTTTCTTTTTGCATAGTAATCCGCCAGTGGAACGCATACGCGACATGGATCACTGGTAGAGACCAGCGTCTGCATGGCATGAAAGCCTCGATGGCTTCCCAGTGAATTCTTGACAATTCAGCAAACTCTTATTGACAACAACAAGCAAACAAACAAACAAACAAACAAACAAACAAAAAAAGAATGCTACAAAACAATTTGTGATAATTTTTTAATTTAAAAAAAAAATACGAAAGAGAACTTAAATTTGTTTTTAAAATAATTGACATCATCGCATAATTTACCTGACGTACTTATAAAAATTTGCTAAATGTAATTAAGTTTAATTAAATTATTTTAAATGTTTAAGTTAAACAAAATTTGATGTAAACTGTGACGTCATTTTCTCACTTGTGATACGATTAATCTACCACACGACGGACACAGATTAGGGTGATCATTTTAGATATTGATTTAAATTAATTATATTTTATCCTAAAATGAATTCCATGCCAGTGTATGTAACGATTAGCTTAACGATCTATTGTATAATGCGTATAAGCTATGTTTTTTTAAGCTGTGACGATGTTCTAAATATATATTGCAACAAGTGCAACAATTGCGGACTTTATCTGAATACAATCCAACAAATAAATTTGCATCTATAATATTTAACAAGGAATACGTTTTGGTTAAGGTGCATTGATTCCGCAGTATCGAATTTCAGACTGAACCAATTTGGAATTCAAATGTTAATATTTTTATCACTGTTGGATGTATAAGGGTTTGTTGATGCAAACAGGAAACTTCAGATCTGGGCCATGATCGAACTATTCTATTAGCAACTTTATACGTGAAGTCTGTCCTTGAAACTCTAACTCCGATTTTCGATAGTGAATCTATCGATATTTACTAAAATTACAATTTGTGTTTTACATATATGAGTAAGATTTAACAGATTTATGTTAAGTGTCGATAAATGTACAAAATTAACAGCTGATCATTCAACATCAGTTACATTTAAATTAGTTTGACCAAACAATCAGATTCAAGAATATGAAGAATAAGAATTTTGACTATTTTTGTTAGCCAGCTTTTTGATTCTGATTCTCGACATTATATATATATTACTTGGTACCTTCAATAAATATTTTTCTTATAACTCACTCACTCATCGGCAGAAACCCATCTCCATCCCTCCAAGAAATTGGATGGTCATGCCCACACCTCCTCCCACACCCGATAAGCCTACATTTCCCGAAATTTAAGAAGTACAGTTACCAAACTTGGAAAGTAGATTGCTAGGCATCTTCTCTTCTTTCAGACATGCCCACTTCTGCCCCCAAAACTCTCAATAGCTTCAATCTTCCGCAATTTTAAAGGCATACTTGGAAGATAGATTACTAAGACCTTCTTCAAAGATCGGCACCTGTGGCACCTGTTATTAGATGATATGACTTATTGGTATCAGTGTATTTCACCCGACTGCAACATTCCATCTTGTTATTCCTGTAGTTTTGTTTATATTTTCTTTATAGACAATGCAAAAACGTCTGATTACTTTTTATCGATGCACACTTTCATTCGGGGCAAAAACTCATCGAAACTCTTTTCCACCACGCCAGAAACAGCTGGGCAAGATTATCTTCTTATCCTCATTTGTCGGCGCAAGCTTTGCTATTTAAATGTAAGATCTCGTCGCAGATGTTGGATAATGCTCAGTGTTCTTCACAAATTTCGCACATTTTTGGGCCAGCCATGCCAGCCTCGATAATCCAATAATTGTGCCCCAGTCCTAACATTGGTTACTTGCTATCGGTAGGGCTTGCCTGCTCCTTGACCAATGTCTTCTTCAGAGCATCCCACTCCGGATCCAGGTGTAATCGTCAAATGGATAGGTAGTGATTGGCGTTGACTGTGTGACTTGCTTCGATGGTTCCTCACTTATAAGTAGCTCGCTTATCTATCTGAAGCGACTGGCTATCAGTCAAGTGTTTGCATTGATATATAGTTATTTTCGGTATAATTATTTATTATATTATTATATATACTGTATTCCCCCACTCTTTGGGTGGAGCGATTGTGGCAACGGTCTCCAATGTTGACACATTAAGCGAAATTGAGCGTGTTCCATTATTGAAAATTAAATATACGAATATTATTCAAATGCTTGAATTTACCAATGAATAAATACTCATCGAATATACCGATTGTGGATCTCTGCACGACTACTTGCATGGCGAGGGGCAGCGAGAATATGAACTGATAAATGCATACATATATATATGCAATCAGTGCAAATCTGCCCTCTCTCTCTCTCTCTCTCTCTCTCTCTCTCTCTCTCTCTCTGTCTTTGTCTCTTGTAGAAGAGCAGATGATTTCGTGCAGAATTTTGTTCTCCGGCGTATTTCGAATTTTTGGTATATAAATCAATTATGTTTAAGCGTGTGCAAATAAATAAAAGCAAATAAAATGTACTTCATATGCACAACTATAAATAGACAGTTATATTGCCAGAGACACACACACACATACATATATATATATATATATATATATACAGATACAGCTTTGCTGCCTCTGCACGCTTTTTGCTTTAGACTCAGAAATCAAGATTTATGACATTTTTATTATAAAAACGAGCGTCGTTTGTTGTGGGCGACTGTAAAAATAATATGCAGGACTAAAAAAGAGAGTGGCAGGCAGCTGCAGCATGGAAGGGAAGGGACCCGAGGGGTAGGTGGGTATTCCCTGCTGACTTAAAAAATATGCAGCCAGGCGCATCATGGCATTATTGCGAAAACGAAACGGAGACTGAGAAAGTCGACTCCTTGGACTCCGGTTGCTGAGCTGATGCAACGCCGCATGCAACGGAAGGCGCATAATTCAAACAAAACAGCAGGCCAGGCATTACCCGGTGGCCGGGGGCAGATGGATTGGGGTTTGGGGGCTGTGTTTGTACTTATTGTTGTTGGCAGTTAGCATTCGGCATTTGGAATGCTGAAATCTGAGTGCAGGACCTTTGGGCGCGTTTTGATATAAACAAATTGCAGCGCCTCTTATTTATGATATTTATTTATTTATTTTAGTTTTTTTTTTATGCTCTTGCTGCTTGTTTTTGTTATGGGCTTCAGTCGTTTTGTCGTTTGTTCTGTTATTTGTCAACAACTGCTGCACTTTTTGGCCGGTTTGTTGTTTCTGATTGTTGTTGTTGTTCTCGGCAGCTTCAATAAATCTGTTGAAAAATATGCCAAAAATAAGAAAAAAATATATTTATTCCTTTTGCGCTTTAGAACTTAAGTGCAGACTCACATTTTTGATTTCAAGTCAAGAGTAGCGCGTTTTCTACAAGGTTTCTACTTATTTATTTTAATTATTAAATAATAGACAAATTTATTTTAATTGCAATCCATATTTATAACTGGGGTGGAAGGTATAATGAAATTGTGGAAAGATAAGGCAAAAGGAAGCATTGAAACAAAATATTGTAAATATTTCTTATTTTTCAAATTTAAATTAAAAATAAAATGTAATATTTTATTTACTTTTGTATTCTTCTGTTTCGACTAGTCGGCATTAAATAAATAAATACCACAGCCAGCTCAAGTTTATTTAATTTTCAACAAGCTATTGTCAGCTGGACTGATAAGTCTTTAAATACTGGGTTCAGTGTATCTCCTAGTCGAGCTATCTCGACTAGAACATTCCAACATATTTTTATGTCGAAGAACAAAGATCGATAAGAACTATAAAAGCACACCGATAAACACACATATATCCCACAACTTAAATGCTAGAGTCACCAAATTTAGTTGAATTCTGATTGATTTCTTTCACAGCCTTTGACCTAAGTCATTAAATTTGGATGGTATATTACAGTAAGCACTTGTAATCATTAAACTAAATAAGTTCTCCTTGGGCACATATTAGATTTAAATTCTATAATTCTTAATTAAAGTTAAGCTATATGAGCGAAAATATATTTCGATTTTTGTACAGATGTACGGTTATGAAAAACTTATTTTAAAAATCTATTGCCACTTGACATCAAAAGAAAATATTTTTTAAAGTAACTTAATTTAATTTGTGTTCAAGGTGTAGTCTTATGAAGGATACGATTCATATACATATATACATAAATAATAATATAGTCAACAAATTATGAGTTTACTGTACATTTTGCTTAGGAGCTGGTTGACAAATTCCGTAGAACATTATTTTATTCAGTAAGACTTTGGGTTGCTCTTTGAGTCCCATTGAGAATACGGCATCAATTTGCATCGATCACTTGACTGGCAATATGTCCAAAGGCGAAAGGCAAAAGCGAGACAAGAAAGGGACAAAAAATAATAAATAAATGGGAGATAAGCAAAAGAAATACAGAATAAAAAGGCGAATGTCATGGAAAATAAGATAAATTTCAAAGGCAGCTGGGCTAACGAGCGTCTTCTTCTTCTTCTTCTCTTCTTAGCAGCAGCTGGCAGGAGGACGAGGGAAGAGTAAGAACTAGGGTAGGGGGAGTAAGGAGGAAGGTGTAGTGCAAGCTGCAATTTTTTTGTTGTTTGGCATTGTTGTCGGAATTCTGCTGAGTAATGCGAGAGCGAGAGAGGGAGATTGGCTGGTGAAAAGTTGACGGTACTTTTGGCTTTTCGCTTAATACAAATGAAAATGGATGAGCTACTAAATGTTGTCAGCGTTGTTGCATGCAGCGCATTGACTGCATCAAATGAAATGCGACTTGCTGCAAACAAACTAACAACAAGCAACCACCCGCTTCCCCCACTGCTTAACCTCCGCCATCTTTCTTAGCTGTAAATTGTCTTTTGCATTCTGCTTTCCAGCTTGTTTTGTGCTTGTCCATTCCCGATACTCCCCCCTCACATCATGTGTTTGCCATTGTTTTTATGCCATTTATTTATTTAAGTCAATTTCGTTGAGTGTGTTTGAGCATTTTGTTGCAATTCGTTTTCGCAGCTACTTTCCTCTGGAATACCCTGTAATTGAAGCAATATTGGCGTGTGATTATTTCGCTTCAATGCTTTATTGGTTTTCAGCTAGAATGCAGGGAATATTCGTAGTTATCATATCAACATAATAATAAAAATACTAATAATAATAATAATGATAATAATAATAAAAATAAAAGTAATAACAATACAATTAAGAATAAGAATAATAGAAATAATTTTAATAATAATAATTTTAATACTAATAGTAATAGTCTTACTAATGCTAACAATGATAATAATAATAGTAATAGTAGTAAATTTAATTCGAAAAAAGGGGTATTCGGCAGGCGCGCAGTCTCAGGAACAGAATTTATAGTTTGAGTTTGTTTTATTTGTTGTTGCCATTTCTTCTTTTTAGCAGCTTCTCTGACAAACTTGATGACAATTTGTACTTTGAGTGATTGCATTGACTGCATGGAGAGTGACAGAGAGAGCAATAAGCAGCTCACTTGAGGGACGTACACACATACACACATGCATGCATTGATACATGTGAATGTGTAATATGTCAGCAAATACAAATGTTTATGCATTGAGTGTGTGTGTGTGTGTGTGTGTGTGCTCAGTGTTGAGCAATATTCTAGTTAATTGCCCAACATTTGAGTGGAAGCCACTTTGGAAGTATATCCCAATAAGTTAATATGCGAGTCGTGTTGCTTTCCAATTAATGGATAAAGTGCAGATTGGCAAACATAAATCTAATAAAAATGTTAAATAATATTATAATTATAAAATAATAATATATGTAATCAATGTGTATTAAACTAAAACTATTATTATGGTTGAAAATAGATAACTATTATACAATGAATTCTTATATTTTATTTGCTATATTTTTATTAATATTGCAATATAAACATAATTGTTGAGTTATTTAACAGCACCTGTTAACATTTCATTAGCTGAGACACATACCATTTATACCTATTTGAAGTGCTCTCTTATACATGCAAAACTCACAAATAGGTGGCGCTGATGGTGTCTCTCTTTAGCAGCGCAACAAGCGCGAAGAGAACAAATATCTCTTTCTCACTCTTTTTCGATTTTGTTGAAAATATATCAAAGCACCGATCTGCTTAAATAAATAACTAAATCAATTGTTTTAATTAAAATATATTATGTCTTATCTCTGTTTGTGCTACTCTTATATGCTGCTCTTATATTATACTCCAATGTTTACATAATTTTTGCGAATTTCCGTTATTTGATTTTCAGCTGATTGATCTCCTGTTGCTGCTGCTGTTGTTCTGTTAAAAAGCCGAAAGCTTTCGCTGCTCACAGCTCTCTCTCTCTCTCTCTCTCTCTCTCTCTTCCTCTCGTGCCGCACTCATTCGTATTCAGCAAAGCAAAATGCTCGGCTTCGACTTCGATTTCGCTTTCGTGTCTCGTTGGCCATCGTCGTTGTCCTTCGTGTAGCGTCGCTGCCTGGCGAATGGCAAACGAAGCGTTTGTTGAGCATTGCAGCTTTAGTTGAAGCTCAGCCGTCGGAGTGTTTTGTACGTATGCAAAAATGCAGACGCTTGCCTCGCGCACAAATCGCGTTCGGTAATTCGGCGAAACGACGATAAATGCTTAAATCAAGTCAAAATAAAATCAAACAGAATTCGTATCGATTTCAACAAATACAAAGTGTTTAATAAAGCAAAAAACTCAGAGCAGCCAACAAAAAAAAAATAAATAAAAACCACTATGTTGTTAAACAAAACACATATGAAAAGCGACTGACAAAATTTTGCGATTTCGATTTCGATTTTCAACTTTAAAACGCGCGTGGTGAACAAACGCTAAGAACGGTGAATGTGTGCTTTGAGCGCTTTTTTTCTACGCATTGCTTGAGTATTTCTAACGCCCTCTGTTGACGGTTGGAGTAAAGTCAAAAAGTCGCAGCGCCTCCTCTCCCCTCTCCCCTTTGTCCCTTTGTTCCTCTGTCCCTTTTCCCGCAACACACACACAGTGGTTTTAATTGCTTTGCTCTCCTTTTTTGGCATACATTAAGCGTGTAAACAACAACAACAACAACAACAGCAACTATTGCAAGTGATTTTAGTGACTTGCAAGTGTTTGTGTGTGTCTGTGTGTCAGTTAGTGTGTTTGTGTGTGCTCGTTGGTCACGTGGCCAAAATGTTGCTTGTGGTCATGTTTTGTGAACACCCGAACCACTGTGCGTGACACAGTTCAGCAAAAACAACAAAAAACAACTAAAACAAAATATAATAAAAACAACAACAACAACAAATTAAGGATTATCACTGTGACCAGGTCAAAAACTCACAATTTGTTCGCCAGGTGAGTTTTTTTCTACTCTTATTCTTCCACTTCTTCTTCTTCTTTAAAGCGTCGCTTTTATTATTTTTCCAGTAGTCGTAAAATTCTTGTGGTTTTAAGATCTTGCCTCGCTGCGCCAGTCCCCCCCCCCCCCCCCCCCAAGCCTCCTTCTTCCAAAGTTACATCAGCACTCCTCCCCCACCCGCCCTTGCTCGTGTCGATGGCCGTAACTTAAAATGCGGCAACTGACTACCAGAAAGTTGCCAAAACTTTTGCCTAAAGTTTATTTAGTTGTTTTATTATTTGTTTTTTTTTTTCTCCAATTTTTTGTTTCTGTTTTTGTCCTCTACACTTCTGCTGGCCAGTGTATGGCAAGAGGAAAAGGGCAGATTTCTCGGCTTAAAACATTATTCAAACACCCTTTTGCTAACCATAATTATTATCTACTCAGTTTAAAAACTAGAAAAATCTGTTGGATGGGCTTTTTGGTATTTGGTATATATATTTTAATGATAATAATATTAATTAACTTTGAGACTTTTACCCTTTCTATAGCCCTGATTAAGCATTAAATAATCCTGCTTTTAATAATGTTTCAATGCTTTATTTCATACATTTACTGCTGGAGGTATTTCAGTCTTCAATTAAATTTTCAATATTAACATAAATCTGGGAAATATTTGCGAAGCATTAGCTATAATAAATTTAACATACATAGCTTAAGAAATTTTGCTATTTCATCTCTTTTTCTCTGTCTCGTTCTCTCTCTCTCTCTCTCTCTTCTTAACGTTTAATTCACTGTTATCTTTAGAATTTTATGGCTGGTGTTTTTTATTTTTTCGTTTCGCCAATATTTGGAACAATTGTTGTACCATTTTTCCATTTTGTATATTTTGTTTTATTTATTATATTTAATTTGTATATTACATTTTCGAATTTGTAATTTTTAGTTTTCCAAATTTATTTTTAAAATGTTACATTTCATAATCTTTGTTTATTTATTTTAGGGTAACTGTAATTTCCGTACTTTGGAATTACGGCTTTTTACTTAACATCACCTGCAAGGAACACATCAATTCAGTGATTTATTTTTATTTTTAAAATGACCTCTATTCAATTATTAAGTCATTAAAAGAAAGACGCAAAATTGTTTGTTTATGAACGGTATTAAGTTATAATGTCATTACAAAATATTATGTTTGTGAACTTTAATTAATTAACAAAATCAATCAATTATTTGAAGAAAAAAGGAAAAATAATATTTATTAACTGTATTCAGACCATATTGTAAAATTGAAGCAATTATCATGATTTAAAAAGAAAACAATGCTTTTTTTTTGTGTTTCAATTCAAAATAAATATTACTATTTATAATACTTGTTACATTGTTGTTATTATTTCGAATCCATGCTTGAATTTTCTTGCCACACTTTTGTTGCCGACTCTTTTAAGGTATCCAAAAATTTGTGGAGCGTGGCAGCTGTGCCAACAGATGCCCATTCTGTATCTGCTGTTAGCTGTTAGCTGTTGTCCTTGCCTTACTTTGCGCATAGTTAAAGTTAATGTAAATAAATTAGTTAAATAAATAGAAAAGACAACAGCAGCAGCAGCAGTAGCCTCAAAATGCTCTGCTCAAAAATTTGACAATTGAAATATGCAAATGAGGCTAAAGCTAAAAAGCAGTTGGACAGCTTGTTGGACACAAATGGCCAAGTATCCAGGCAGCCAACCAATTGGCCAAAGCACGCACGAACAGGCCAAAAAAATGAGAGCATGTTGCACAGCGCGGAGGGAGGGGAGGATGGAGGGAATGGAGATTGGGGGTTGAGAGCTGGGTGGGGTGGTTTAGATACAGTCACAAAATTCGTATGCTGCATTTTTGATAAGCCGCTTGTGTCGCCAAATGACCACAAAATTTTGACAATTTCCCCCACACACACACACATATACACGACTTAAGCCCGCTCCCTGGGGAGGCAAGTTGTGGAGTGGGGGAGGGGAGGGGAGGGGGTCGGGTTGATTGTGGTGCGTTTTGCGTGATGTGTGCCAAACAATTGTTGAAATTTATAGCGAAAAGCCAATTATGCCTGGCAGCTGATACAACAGGCAGCTAGTTGAGGGTTGCCAAAGGATTTTCGAACTGAAAATGAGGAGTTGTAGATATAAATATATATATACATATGTATACACGTATATGTTTGTCATTGGCTTATCGGAGTGCTGAGCAAACTGAAAAACCAATTTGCGTGAGTTCGTACTTCAAAAAGGGCATTAAGCAAAACGCATAAACAAAAGTTGCGTATACGCAGCGTTATCCGTTGACGGGTTAATGTGATTTTAATGTACTTTTTAGAACACCCGCCCAGCCCCCACCACACCCTCTACCCAGCAATTCTTGTGTGTGTTTTTCTGTGTGCATACTTTGGATATTTGTTGTGTGTGTGTGTGTGTGTGTGTGTGTACGTTACTCTATCAAAGTTTGCCGCAATTTCACATTAATGCTGGATTGTTCATCCTTTTTTTGCGCCACTTTTAATAACCTTTGAAAATATGAAGTCATATTTGAATTGCAGTGAGAAGTGAAAAACCAGAAATTCTTTTCTGTATTTGCTCTATATTTATATTCCATTAGTTTCAGTATAGAAATTTAAGTTTGCAAAGCACGAAATTAGTTTGGGCATATTTTTTAGTCGGAGATAAAATAATATTTATGTTTATTATGTTAGATAAATTTAAATTTATAAAACTTACAATTTCGCTTTAACTTTATATAACTATATTTATTGTAATTTTGTTTTGTGAAATTAGTTAACATTGATACAAAGAAAATACAAATAAATATTGATTAAGATAAAAACATATTTTGCATATTTTAAAATTCAGTTTTGATTCCACAAATTAAGCAAAATTATGCAACTAAGCCTTGGACACATTATTTCTATATAACTAAATCAAATGCGTTGTATGAAAATTGTACATGTATATTATATATATTTACTATCATCAGGAAATCATAATCTTTGTTTTTTTTGGGACCTCATTTGATATGAAAGGAATTAAACCTGTGTTTAGCTGGCAACAAAAAAATAATAAAAAAAAACCTAACCTAAACCAAAAATAATCAAAATGATCTCTTGACAGAACAAAAAACCCGCCACAAACACAAGAAGTCCGAGGGCGGGGGAGAGACAGGTGTTTTTGGTGTTTGCGTGCTGTGTGTATATATATATATATATATATATATATGTGTGTGTGTGTTGTTGCCTCAACAACAATGGTGGACATAATTCTGCTCGCTTTTGAAATCAATCTTCCATGACAGATGACAGCAGGCAGGCAGGCAGGCAGGCAGGCAGGCAGGCAGGCAGGCAACAACAGTAACCGAGGCGTGGGGCAGGTAGCGAGTGTAAGGGGTGGGGGCGGTACTTGGCGGGGTAGAGTAGTGGCTGTAGACACGTGCGCTTGCGTTTTTACGCTCAAGTATCTGGCACTTGTAACGGTAATCGATCTGAGCACCAGCAACACCCACAACAACAGCAACAACAACAAGAGTAACATGAGTTGGCAAAAAACATAACAACTACAACAATAAGGGGAAAAATCAGCAAACAACAAACAAAAGCAACAATCCGCCAGGCCACATTAAACTTGAGCAGTCTGTGCAGTGAATTATATATATATATATATATATATATATATATATATATATTATTATTTTTTTTACAAAGCTTTGCTCCATTTCAGAAAATACCAATAAGCGGAGCAGTTCAGCTGCAATTGTGTTGAATTCAATTGTTATTGTGCTGAAATTGTTAATACTTGTTTCAATTTTATAACATTAAGTGTGAGTTATAAAAAGCGCGAAAATATCAATATAGTTTCAATATTTGTTAGTACAACTATTTGTTGGGCACGTTGTGCTACCGTATTTGAATACTACTCCATTTTCCTGGCATTGGATGGGTCCAATCGGATGCGTTAATAAATTTTGCAATTTTCATTGGTCACAGATTTGCCAACTGAGATAGGTCGCTTAGAAAGGCTGCTTCCCATGGTTAATCTTAATCTCTTATTGGCAGCAGCAGAAGAAGTGTTCTGGAGATTCTTGTTCTACCTCATCCTTGCAACTTCAGCAGAAGTCTTCGTAGGGGACTTTCAGTCTATTGTCCTGAGTGTCGTCTAATTGGTGGCCAGCTAAAACGCGTATGAGCTGTTTACTGTTTGTGCTTATTTCCGGCCAGGTTTGGCGTGCTTTACGACAGCGGTCTGCATTGCACTATTTGTTAGTTGAAATGCATTATTTATGCTGTTTGCATATATATCATATGCAAACTGTAGGCTATCTCAATCCAGAGACTTCTGATTTCCTTTAGGAACCAATCTTCAGGTGTGTATTTATATGCTTATTGGGAAGTAGGGGTACTGTAATGCCTTATATTTTTTTGCTCTTCTCAGGCAGAGATTTGCCGAGTTTGTTAATATCGTGCGAATAAATGTGATATATTAATAATTATTAATAGCTGTTAAAATTCTGTGTACTTCAATTAGTATTCGTGTGCCTTTCTCTTACTCCTCACAATCTAACTCTCTCATTCCCATTTGCAAATATACTCTTTCTAAATTATTAAACAATCAAAGTTTAACATTTTTGGGAATGGTTGGTTAATAATTTAATATTTAACGTTTACACTCTTAAATGTTAATTTGAATATTCCTTTTTAATTTCAAACCATTTAATTTGTACATTTTTTGGTACAATTTTTATTTTTAAAGTCTTTTAAAATGTTGCGGACTGTGTTTTATTAGTCTACAGTTTTAAAAAAAGGTAATCAAAATACAGAATTCAATTTGAAATATTGTATTAATCTCTAATATTAAATTTTGTACTGTTAGTTGTAAATTTAATAAGCAGAATAAAGATTTTATCAGTTTCAAATTTACTCTTATCGCTTATATGTATTTGATTGGTATAATATTACATTTTTGACTGATAGCAGTGAAATAAGTAATAAAATAAGAAAAATATTTATACAAAAAAGAATAGATATATAAAAATATACGTTAAAGTTGGAAAACTCCAGTGTCTGCACACACTTTGAAGAGACTAAGAGACGACTCGGGCTCTTTTGGCCATAATGTAACAAATGTAATTTGCCACAGTCATCAGTTTACCGTTACTTTTATATGACACTAGCAAATTTCAGTTACTTGATCCGTTGGGTTGTTTGTTCTCCTGTGTGTTTCTGCGCTTCAATGTTTCTTGTGCATTTAGCACATTTGCAAGGACGAGCGCCTGTTATATTAACGAAATGAAACATTATGCTTGCGAATATACTCATTGGGTGCCCCTTTTATGAGGTAAGTTTGTTCAACTGGAACTGCTGCTGGGTTGAGAGAAGCGGGGGAGTGCGGGAGTGCGGGGTGGTCGGGGAGTGTTGCCCACAGCTTGGAATTCATCTCGTATTTTGGCTTATCTGCAAGTTTGATGGATCCTTATCCTTTTGGCCTGTCGCTCGGTTTTGGTGCCGCCTGCCCCCTCACCGCTTGCCCACCGTTTGCCTCTGCTTGCTTATGTATTTTTATTATTATGCTTCCCTCATTCGCTCGCCTCTTTCTACTTAATGTTTGTGCTGTGTTGCTTTGCTGCATTTATATAGAAATATATTTATTTTTTCTTTTTGTATTGTATTTGTATTTTTGTGTGTATGTGTGTCTTTTTATTATGGCAGCAGATACACGCAGTATATTTATTGTGCTTGTATTTTCGTTTTTGGCCATTCTGTGTCTCTATCTCTGTCTCTGTCTCTGTCTACTATCTCTATCTCTTTCTGGTTCTTGTCTTCAGCTGTGGCATTTATTTATATTCGTTTCCTGTGTTTTCGCCTTTTCTCGTTGTCGGCGCATTTATAAATATAAATGAGTTTTGCTCGATGAAGGTTAAATTGAAATTTACTTTGTGCACAGCAATGGGTTCCTTTTAAAGAAGCTGCCACGACACGCATTCATATTAATATGTGTGTGTGTGTGTGTGTGTGTGTGGGTGAGTGCCGCATGATGGAAACCTGCTGAAAACTTTTAGACCTCTGCATTTCAGCCTTTATGACTTTCCCCTCTGCTCACACTCAGAATCTTTCTCTCTCTCTTACTCTTTCTTTTTTGTGGTTTCATTTTAATTTTGATAAGCAAATGCGGCACATCCCTTTTTCCAGCGACTGCTGCGGCTTCTTCTTCTTTTTTATCATTTTCTGGGTGTGAAAAGTTTGTTTGCCTGGCTGCTTTTTGTTTAGCCTCATCATTTGTCAAAAAAGGCAAAACGAATTCTTCAAATTGAATATTTGCATAAGTTTATTGAAACAGGCAGACAGACAAACAACTCTTGGCTAACCTCATATTAAATCATGATTGAGGCAGCGGGGGAGTTAGCTGCTGATGGGCGAAGGGGAAAGGGCACGGGGGAGGAGTGCAACTCTCATTCTGTGTGGCATCTGTTTGATTTGCTGTACTTGATACCCAAAGCTTTATTCTGATTGATTCCATTCGCTAAATAAATTTACGTTTTTTATTTATATTTTTATTATTTAATTGAATATCCCCTAATATTGGGAAGAGATCAGATTCAAACAGGAACTAGAATCCAATTCCTGATAAAAGTCTGTTGCTCACATTTATATTAATGTGTTGCACAGCTTTAAGGATATACCTCTTATTGAATATTTAGCAAAAATTAGAATTTCTTTGGCATTCTCTGTGCGAAAAAAGAATAAAAATATGTAAAAAATATATGGTATTAAAGGATGATCGCCATAAGAAATAGTCAAATTTGCGTATAATATATAATATTTGTTATATAATTTTTTGGTACAAATAAACATAATAAATATTTTAGTTAAATATCTAGCAAATTTGTGTAGCTCTGATGCTTAAACTAAATTTACAAACTTCTCTTATTTTCGAAAAAATATTCTCTGATATTATATTGGAACTTCTAAAAGCTTTTTGCAACCTTTTAACTATTTATATTTATCCTCAAATTAATAGTTGTTGTAAATTATTACGAGTTATTTCCCTTAATAGATTTCCCTTTATACACGTGAATCTGCCCACAGGATATGCGTAATAACTTTTGCTGGCTGTCATTTTGCATGTTTATGCGACGCTTTCATATCATTTGGCCAAGACCGCGATTGCCCAAACATACTTACAATAAGTAAGGTCAATAAATAAGCCAGTACTCATCCAATAGCAATTGCTTACCCCTCCCATAGGAACAGTAGCTGAATGCATATGTGTGTGTGATGTATGTGTGTTTACAACATATGTATAAAGTCGGCGGCTTAAGCGCTGGCTATAAGTCAAGCTTGTGCAGTGTCCACGGCTCGAATGGGACGATAAATCTCATCGACACTAAAAATCAGATATGCGTTATAAGTCCAGACACCATGCGGCAAGTTATGCCAAGGCGAGTAAAGTGGTGCAGGAATGGAGGGGTAGACTGGTGGTTGTAATGCCATTTATATGTCGCCATTAATGTCGTGTTATGAAAGTAATTTTCTTAAATTCGCATATTAAACGTTTTGGCCATTAATAATGGACAGCCAGCCAGAGAAGTTGTAGAAGGGCAGAGTGTGTGTGTGTGTGTGTGTGTATGTGTGTGGATGGGGTACCAATAATAAAAGCAGCAAAGTGGAAGGAGCTGAAGAGGTGGAGAGAAGCGAAAATAACAAACATGAAAATGCTGTGCATGTTCCAAATGATCGCTTCAATAACCACAAAAACCATAAGAAACAGCCAGAAACGAGCCAGCAGCGAGTGAATGAATAAATGAATAACGCCCCTAGAATGATGTTACCAAACTGCATGGATGCCATGATGGACTACAAAACAGACACATACACACAACACACACACACACACACACACCACCGCTTTAGCACATGATAAAAATTTATTTAGACCAAATAGAAAAGAATGAGACTAGCGGGAATAATAAACTACAACTGAATTGTGCTTTAGCTTTAGCTTCTGCTTCTGCTTTAGCTTCAGCTTCGGTTGAGTTAAGTTTTTGGCGAGCAGCAGGAAATGCCGTGGCAGATATTGACGGGCCATTGTCCAGAGTAGAGTGGTAAACACACACATACACACACAGTCATGTATGTGCATAGCATATGAGTGCATGTCAGTTGCGATTCCTAGATAAGAGTCCCTCCCAGAAGCTGACTGACTGACGGACTGGGTTTGCCTTCATGCAATAAAATGTGTCTGTCAAATGTTGCCTATTTCCATTTCATTTTATGCCTCGTGGGTCAACGCAAAGGGTAGAACAGGATTAATGTATGTGCTGCTTAAGTTTCGCATAGGGAATAAGAAATAGTTTAAATTTGTTTTATTTATTTTTGGTATAAGTATACTTCATAAATATTTTTGTTGAATATCTAAACGACTTCAGTTAAATATCTGCACGCAAAAATCCTACAAAATTATATTATTTCTTAATTTAAATACGACATTTTATTTATAATTTGCTTAGGTTTTATTTTTTTCTAGTTTTCTGTGTCGATTGATTTTATTCGAAATTAAATAAATAAATATATAAATACACTTTTTTGGAAAGTATTTCTCTGATCTTACTACCTATATCATAGCTCTTGTAATATTTTATGCAATCTCTCCATGTTTCTGTGCGTGGGTTTAAAGGGCATTTACAGTTCGTTCATAGCCATTGGTGCATTAATTTTGCATTGCTCTGGACGTGGTCCCCTTTCCTGTTGCTGTTTGAATGTTTGTCTATTGGTCGTTGGGTCTGCTGGTCGCTCGCTCGGTCGACGTTTCCGTTTCCGGCGCCTGTACGCCATGTTGATTTTGCCTGGCTCTTTTTTGCTGCTGCTGGTGTTGTTGCTGTGTTTGTTTTGTGCTTTTTGTGTGTTTGTTCTCTGGGTTAATGTGCGCACTCGACTGTGCGCAAATTGCTCAAGTGTTGCTGAAGTTGTCCATTCAGTTTTTTTTTTATCCTCATGTTGTGCGATATTTAAAAACCTAAACAAATTTCTCATAATTGCCGTCGCACCATTAGTTTTATCATCATCATCATTATTATTATCATTATTATCTGGGGCATTATTATTGTTCTCACATTGTCACCTTCCCATTGTTCGCCATTGCCTTCGCTTATCTGCCGGCCATTTGGTCTCTTATTGCGATGTCTTACATTTTTATCATTATTAACGCCTCCCCCTACACCCATCATTCCGGACGCTTCTATTCGCCATATCACAAACCCAACCCCAACTCAACCCCAACATCAACATCCTTACATCCCCCACCCCATTATATTTCAGTGACGACACTCGGCGGGCACGTTGACAAAGCGACAATAGAAACAGAAGTGGCAGCAACTAAAAAACCCGTTTTGAGCGTTTCGAATTCGTGATGCTCTTTTAGGTCAACAGATAAATGGGGGTTTCAATCTACTTCATTTGTTTAATTTTTTAAGGACATTTGGTAAAAACATCGACATTGCCATTTGGTATCCTTGAATACAATTTAATTTCACAAATCCCCTCAAAAACAATCAATTATCTGGTCTAAAAGAACGTTCTTAAATTGTGTTAAATTGAACAAAATGTATTTAATATTGTTTTTAGGAGTATGCCTCATCTGATACTTCAAATATTTTAAGTTATAATTCTTTTAAATACTTTAACTAATAGTTTTTCTTGAACATTGTGGACCCTTTAGCAAGCTCGCATGGCCTGAAGCTGTTAGAGTACGCGAAAGAAAGAAAAAAGGTCAGGTAAAACTTAAAATTGCCCATGTTGCGTTTCTATTGATTTGCCGGCGACTTTTCTTATTTCTTTGCCTTCTGCCAGCCACCCAGCCATCCAGACACACAACTCATTCAGAATTTTATCTTTTTGCCTAGACTGTGAACCTTTTGGCCCCTTTGGCGTCAGATGTATCTGTTGCAAGCTGCTTTGGTATCAGCTTTTGTGTATATTTATTAGCGCTACCTTTCTCTTGTCAACATTTCCTTTACCTTTCTTTGCCTTTACCTTTAACTTTACCTTTTACATTTCCTCTTTCTATTTTTGTTGTTGTCATATTTGTTGTCAGCTTCATTTTGTATTTCCAAATCATCATTATTATTTGCATCTAAGCATTTTTATAGATTCTTTTTTTGTTTGTCCTATCTCAAAAAAGATATAAAGTGCGTTTTGCCTTTATTTCACGAAATTTTGTCTCTTCTTATGCTGATTGAAAATGTGTAAATAGAGTATAATGAAGTCGTACAAATGTGTGTAACAAGCAGAGGAAACATCTTCGAAAACATAAGATAAATATCGGATAGGAATAAAATCGTAAATGTTAAAGATATCTTGACTTAATATTGATCAACTGTCAGATCGGTTGAGGTAGAAGTAAGAAATACGCATATTTTTTAGGGTGTTTGCTTGAATATCTCGGCAGTGTACGACTTGCAATATGTAGATACATGGGTATCTCGTAGTCGAGCACCATTTGTTGTGTCGTCTGCCAAATTTTGTACCTTAATTTTTATGTTAGTTATTTTCATTTTATATTTTTTTATTTTTGGATATTTTTTGTGGACACATACACAGCATCCCCTTAGAATTTCCTTAGCTCATGGCAACATTTTTTATCGAACGATGGCAATCTACTGGTGTTGGTGGGGGCTGAAGGGAGTTAAGGGACCCGCCGGAAATTGTAAATTTTTGTTTGTTGCCACTGCCGATGCTTCTGCTGTTGCTGCTGCTGCTGCTGCTGCGTCGTGGCTTTATCTGTGTAGCTGCGACTGTGGAATTGCGAATGGCATTGAATGCCATACAAAGAGCTGCTGCTTCTAATGCTGCTGCTGCTGCTGACTGCGAGTTTTAAGTTACATTGAATACTCGCAAACCCCTGTGGAAATATCGTTGAGCTTATTGTGTGCGTTGGATATGAAAACGACGAGTGAAATTCACTGTGCACATCACTCACTGGTACACTGAATTCGGCGCAACTTGAATATAACAAATGTCTATAAGGTTCTGCTCAATTGTAACAGAATTGGCTGGCATGGGAAATTATGAATATTTGATGTTGACGTAGCAAACGATGTGACAATGTTTTTTAACTGCTCCTTCACTATTGATATAGGAATTTCATTTGTATATAAATTGATTGATTTTGACAATTGATTTGAGATACATTTCAACATTTTGCTACGAAAATGGTTTATTTTTAGTTTAGACGAGGGTCTAGAACAATATATTTGTTATGCCAAATGTTCATGCATAAAATAGTATATTTTTTAAAGAATTACAAAATTGGTTCTTATTTATTTTAATTTGAAGTTAAATATTTAATTTGATTAAGCATTAAATGTCTATTCATAAGCTTTTTTTAGTCACATTCAGCTTCCAATTTTTCTCTGCTGTGATATATTTCTGAGTTAGATGCTAAATCCAAAATACTTTTCCAGCATAAGCCGTAATTGGATTTTTATCTACTTTCTGGCCGTTATATGCCAGCTGAGACACATCACTTTTATCAAGTCATAAATAAATAATTAGACCTTTGACACACACTTTTCAAGACATGAACAAAAAGCTGATAGCCTCTTGGAACAGGAATGTAAAAACATTTTCAACAGCTTGACAAACTGAACACTTACTTAAAAATTTGTTTTAGTCCAATGGGGCTTAGCTGGGAAACAGCACAACTGTGTGTGTGTGTGTGTGTGTGAGTGTGAGTGTGTCTGAGTGGGCGTATCTCGCCTTACAACTCGATAATTGTGGCTTCAATTTGACTTTAACAAAAACTTGAACAACTTTTTAACTAGCTACCCCCTCGAAAAAGTTTTCAACCCACTCACAACTGATGGCATTTTTTTTCTCTCTGTTCTGCTTACTTTCAGCTGCTGACTGCGCGGCGCCATCAAAATGTGCTTTCACTAGGCAGAAGAAGTTGTAGCTGCAGCAGGTGGAGCACTGGGGGAGAGCTACGAGGGAGGAGAAGAGAGTGAGAAGTGAAGCATAAACTGGCAAACAGAAGGACGGGGAAAACTACAGCGTCTGCAACTGGCGAAATCTGCAAACCAAATCCAACTTAAGTCACATCAAATTAAAATCAACAAGCGGCGAACAAAAAATATAGAAGGAAGGGCCAACTGCTGCTTTTGGCCAAAAGAAATTACAAGAAAAACAAAAAAAAATTAAAAAAGAAGTCATAGAAAAAAGAATATACTATAATCTCGAGGAAAGGCAGCGCATGAAAATGAAGTGCAATAAAAGTCAAATGGCCACGTTAACAATGTGGAAAATTTTTATGGCCCTGCTGGCCGTGGCGTTCGTAATGCCGGTCACATTAGCGCACCAGCACTCCATGCTCGGTGGAGGATCTGCAGGTGGTGGCGGCAGCAACGGTGGTGGTGGTGCTGCTGCTGCTGGACACGGCGGTGTCATGGGCATGGGCGGGTCTGGACTTGGCTCTGGACTTGGCAAAGATGCACACGGTAAGTTTATTCTCTGCATTTCCTTCAGCTATTTTCTAGTTGTTGTTGCTGTTTCCTGATTATTTTTAATGGGCGTTGTGGCCCTAGGCTCCTCTGGCTGTGAGGCACTTCGCCAATAAATAAATTTAAATATTTAACTAACCCGTATTTGGAGTTAGCCGAAACTTTAACACCTCGTTGCTAGCTGGCAAAATGCAATGCTTGCAACTTGCAAGTGGAGCATGTGGCACACGTTTCTGTGACTCCCATGGCGCTGGCACGGCACGTGTCCAGCCGTTTATGATTTCATTTCGCTTGGTTGCACTCAGAGCGCTTTTATCGCACCAGTCGCTCGCACAAAACTCTCCAAACGTTTCTGGAATTTATAAAGGCATGGCAGCGAGCCACGAAACTTGATTATACTAGTGACGCTATCACTATAATTCCTCTACAATTAAATGCATTTTCTAGCGCTGCATATATTTGTAGGGGAATTGCTAAGTATTCTTTTCATTTTAGTTTAGTGTTCAATTGACACAGTAGTAAAATTAGGTCGATAGCTGAATAATTACTGGCAAGGACTCAGTTAAAGTGTTGTCTAAAGTTTAGGATTGTTATGGAAAAGTGTTCGTGCAAAGTTGGAATACATCAAAAGAAGTGAGCCGTAACTAACATACATTATTAATCTTATAGTCCTGAATCCACTACCAACGTTTGTTTCTTTCTCGAATATGTACAGTATGTACACTTCCCAAATGCACAACATTCGGTACGTTCAACATTCGTAAAGTATGTTGCGAATTTGGAAAAAGGCACCTTGAGTATTTCTTGATTTTTTTTTATTATAATTTATTGAGTTTGATTTGATGTTAAGAAACGTAGGACAATATCACAAACAGCGGATATTCTAAGAATGGTAAGCAATTATTTTAAAATGAAATTAAAATTTAATTAAACAGATTTTTTTTTTTTTTATAATTTATTATAATGGATTTTCTCTTTAATTTTCAAGCTTGTTTCTTATTTATTGGGTTGTTTACAGAAACATGGTCTATCTCCTGTCTTATAGTTTTATTTATTGTTTTATTACTCGTTTAGCAAATAAGTAGCAGAGTTCAACCTTAATACGTTAATACTGTTTTTGGAATGATTTATTAAAGCCAAATTCCTGTAGAATAATGCTAGACTATTTTTGTTCAAACTGTGTTACTCTTATGCATAATCAATATAACTGCTTGAGGATCATCAATTAAAAATATTAGATGGCTCATAGTTTGGTGAAAGTTGCTTTTTCTCAGATTGAGTATTAAATTGCTTTCTAAACGTCACGCAAATTGTTTGGCTGACAAACTCGAGTTGTCCAAAAGAGCCACAACAGCAAAGGGCAACTTGATTGAAAAGTTGTTAGTCAACTGGTGGAGGCTAGCTAAGAGTATAGAGAGGGGAAGAGCGGCAGGGGAAGGGGAATACGATGGCTCTGGGTGCCTTTTCTAACAGTTGGCTTTAAGCTCTACATTCCCACTCTCTCCCTCTCTCTCTCTCTCTCTCTTTATCTCTCTCTCCCTCTCTTTCCATCGCTCAGGTAACTTTTAGCAAAACACTTTGCACATGTTTTCAAGTCGATGCGAGCTATTTGACAAAAATGCCAGGCCAAAAGCTGGGCTATTTATTATGCTTGGCACTTTGGGACACACACACACACGAACACACACACACACGCACACACACACATACAAGTGGGCAACTGCGTAAATCATTTCCACTTTATGCGCTCTGTAAGCCAGACAATGTCAACAAACTGCAAAGACAGAGGAAGCTGAGCGTGGGGCAACAGCAGCAAGAAACAAGCATTATAACGCATTAAAAAGTAGCTACAGAGATGAAAGGGGATTGTGCGGGTTGCGGGATGGATGCGGGATGCGGGATGCGGGTTGCGGAGTGGCAATGTGCAGCAAGCGACAATCTCTTTTGCCAGCCAAAAACTTTGGCCGTTTAGAAAAGTGTCAAGCATTTTATCACACCAAGCAAAATGCACAGCAACAAAAACATCGACAACATCAACAACAGCAACAACAGCAGCGAGAGATGAGGCGAGTAAGCAACGAGTGCCGTAATGCATTGCAGCTAAGCAGCCGCTTAAAAGTATGCAACGTAACGGTAAACAGCGACTGACTTACAGACTGCCTGACTGAATGACTGGCTGACAGAATGACTGGGTGACTGGGTGACTGAGTGAGTGGCCATTTGCTAAGTTTGTCCGCACAAGCCGAAAAACTTGTCAACATGTTGAGTGCAGCAGTTGGCAGTCGCTCTGGGCACACCGCAGTTGCCCGCACAAACTTTGTGGCAAGCAGAAAAAACCCAAACAAAATACACCAAAAAAAAAAAACAAAAAAAAAATCTACTTAAAATGAATCAGTTGAGAGCTGAGAGTGTTCGTCTGCGAGGTGCCCTACACAAATGCACCCAATAAAGAATATCTACTGAAATATATATCTTTACGGAACATTTGCAGTTCACTTTCATCGATCAGTGAATTCATTTTCGCTTGAGAGCAGTATACACAGAATATTATCATGGATTTAAATGTAAAAAAAGAGATCTATATTTGAAGATAGTCTCGGGCAGCCAACACACTAAATTAAATAATGAATGAATAACAGCCGCAAGGAACATGTTAAAGGCCGCTTTGAGTGTCTACAGGGTATTCACCAAAATTCACCAAATAGGGATAAACTAAACTAAAAAAACCAAACAAAAAAAAACTGTCATCAAAAATGAGAGCGTGTTTGTTATTTGTTCGCTGGTAGCCCTTTTTTCGTTCTTGTGGTTTTTGTTAGTGAGTGAATTGTTGATTTTTCCACATATACAATAAAGAGCAACAACAACCACGTCTTGAGCACTAGCTAATTGCATATGTGAAACACAAATAGATCAAAAGAAAAATAAAATAAAATAACACTCAAGTTTTTAAGATTTTCTATTTTGGAATTTATTAAGTTCGCTTCATTTGGCTTGACAGCTGATGGGTTACAACTATAAATCTTTAGCTAAGTCTGGGCGTCAATCTCTGGCGAAGACGAAGTCTGCCCTAATGGCTAATAAAAAGAGTTGACGTTGTGGCTGTTGACGAATTTTCATTGAATTTTAAATTACCGTTGGGATGAATTGACAAGCGGTTGGCAGGTGTTTCATGTTGCCCACCTGCGGCCTTAATTAATTAAGACAGGAGCCTCGCATACCTCGCAGAGAGAAAGAAAGTGAGAGAGATTTGGGTGAAATGGGAGGAAAGTTATCTGCTTCCTTTAGGCTATTTTAAAATGCCAACAGATGCGTCAACAAAACACCTGTAAGATATTAAAATGGCTTTGCGAATGAGTTGGAATTTAATAGCGCCATCAAATTGTGGCGAGCTGTAACTAGCTTTAATTAACAATTTTTGATACTCTTTAAAAGAGTATGCAAAATGATGAGAAATTTATGTTATAATTTGGTTTTCTTAATTAACGACTTTTGATAATCTTTAATTCTAAGGAAAAGTAAGCAAAATTAAGAGAAATTAGGTAAAATATTAAGTTTCTTAATTTTCGATTTTTAATGCTCTTTAATATTTGTGTTCAGAGAAGTATGCAACATGAAGACGAATTTTGGTTATAGTATAGTATGGTATATAGCCAAAATAAATACAAATGAATTTTTACTTAGTATTTCAGTTTACCAATAACAATAGTCTAAAGAAAAATGCCAATAGGCAGCTTAAGCTTTACATTTGATAAATTATTTATTATTTATTAATTATTATTTGTTAAGAACCATATTTTTCTTTTTTAAAACTATGGGGAGGAAAACTGAAAAATTGTATTATCTGATACCGGCCTCATTTAATAAGTTTTCCAAACTAAAGTGGGAAAAGTGAATGCAAATTGCATGTTATAAAATATAAGGAGTGTCATACAGTTGATCATTGCCAACAGCTGGATAATATAATTTTTCCACATTATTATGGCCATTGCCGAGTTGGCGTGTCGAGACAAAAAGCAAATTAAGTTGCTTATCTGCACAATTTACGTGCCGGCGCACAAAGGACACTGTCCGCCGATCCTTTTGTCCTTTTGTCTGCAGCGACGTTGCTGCGCTGCATTTTTGGCGACGCGCAGCGCTTGGGAATTTGGCGTGAACAACATTAAATGCAGCGCGTGCCACAAATTCAAAGGATTCAAAGCGTTTGCCTCAAAACAAAAGCCTTTTTCCCGAAAATGCGAAAAACGACAAACGACAAACGACAAAAACAAAACGCCTCGAAGCCAGCCGACTTTGCCACAAGGATGCGAGCACCATTATAAAGGACGCATCGCTGCAGCCGTTAGAAAAGCGCAGCTTGTTACCCAAAATCCATACAAAATGAAAGTATTCCGCTTTATATATATAAATATAAATATATATGTATATATATGTATACATATATATTTCCTTTACTTTTATTGTACTTGGGGTTCTATGCGGTGCCAGGCATAGAAAATGCGACTTATTGAGTGAGTGTGTGTGTGCCTAAGAACATGCTACAAAATTGTAAAGAGCCAACGCCTGAAACGAGTTCACAACTTCTGCCGTTGGCATCTGCGCCGTTGAGGCTAGGCCAATGAGTGTGAGCAGTGGGGTGGTATGGCTGGTAGTGAGAGTGGTGGCCAGGCCCGCATTTTTGTGACTTTCATGTACCATAAATTATTTTATGTTATTATTACCTACAACATGTAACGGATTGAGGAAAAGGGACCGAGTTGGGGACGACAAGCAACAAGCAAATGGTAAATTTTACTTTTATTGCCATTACATTGACATCGTCTGTGTATGTGTGTGCTGTGTGTGTGTGACTGAGTGTGTGCATTGTTTTTAATCATATGTGAGACGGGGTGTGGGTAAATAAAAATGCGAAATTATTAAAGCACAACGAGTAACATAAACTGAGAGCTGTAATTTCAGCAAGCGCAATATAAATATTTTGTCACCAGTTATATAAAATCTACAACGAGCTGTGTAAGACACGCGCACATATACTTAATTATTAATCAGACAGTTCAGAACTCTGCGCTGTTCGATTTAAGCAAGTTTACTTCAAATTTCTTCAAAATATTAATTTCAATAAGACTAGAATTAGAAAATAATACTTTTGGCGACAAGGAAAGTGATTTATATAACGGATTTTATAAGTATATTCTGACAGTATATTTCTAAGGATTTAAACCGATTTTAAGCACCAGAATTTTCGCATTTAAATTTTTCCAAAATTGAGAAAAATATCGATCTCTTACCCTATCCATTTTGGTACATCACATTTTGAATAAATCCTTTTTTTAAGTTTCTGCCTATATTTTAGATGGTTTACAAAAGCATATAAATTAATAAAAAAATCGATTTTCGGAGATTTCTCTCTTAAAGACAAAACGACAATTATTTCCATTAGTAATAATCACAATATATTAATCAATAATAGTGCACTAAATATTATTAATATTTTTAATTATGTTAAAAGCTAATTATCATAGCCCATTGTCAGCCTTGAGCTAGTCCTGAGAGGTAAGTTCAAGTTATATTTATTCGCAAAGCTTTCATTTGGATAATAAATCGAATTGTTTTGCCATTGGTAATTTGAATAAAAGTTGTTATTAAACCTGACCTGAAATCTTTAATGACCAATTAACGTTTACGTTCTCAATTCTTTCGAATGAAGCAGTAATAGAAACCAGCAATTATAAGTGTATTTATAGGCAGCAATTGAAAAATATGCCGCGCCCAATCGAACTTTCTGTTCAGGCCAACAATTTGTTATCGTCTCAGCCCAAAAAAACAAACCGTTATATCCATTGAGTAACAGGAAATGTTGTTGCGGCTCAGACGGTCAACCCTTTTGTTGATTATTCGTGCTCGTGTTCATTTGTGTTTTTTTTCTCATTCTTTTTTTGGTGTTTTGTTATTTTTGTTTTTAATTAGTATTTATGGCTGGCAGCAACATCAAATAATGGCTGTAATATCCACCACTCATATAAATTTAAGCAGCGAGTCAATGCACCTGGAAGCGGTGTTCAGTTCGGAGATTGAGGCTTTGAGCGGTTCCCGTGTCGTGCGGACTAGTGATTATGTAATAATTAACTGTACATTAACTATTTGTAACCATGAAATTCCACACAAAAGCCAGCTCACGTGGCCACACGCCGAAAAAAAGCAACAAAACAAAAACAAAAATAGAGAGAAAAACATACAATAAAATATTTGTACTTAGTTTTCTGACACGATAGCAAAAGCAAACAAAAGTTTAGCCAGTCATCACGTAACCGTTGTTAAAATACCCTCTAACCAGATGGGTATAATTTATTTCAAAGAAAATATTAATAGGGACATATTGTTGTATTTATTTAGTTCATAACTGTTGCTGTGAATCGCTTTAGTGCCACAGTTTATGACATAGTTCGAGTACTTCGACCAAGTTGCATATGCAGCAGCTTCTAAGCAAATATTTATGTTTATTTTTTGGCACAATTTTTACGTTAAATTTAACACACAGAGGAGGAAAAAAAATAAGCAGCTGCGTACGTTGCGTATACGCAATGGCTATTGGAATATGCTGGTGTGAGTGTGTGGGTGTGTTGGGGAACTATAACAATAAATCTTATTTATGTGTTTTTGTGCGATTTTTATGAGTTGATATTTGATATGAGAATATTATTGCCAGGGGGTAGGGGGCGGATTGCCAAATAGTTTAAATAAATGGGCACACAAAAAATGAAAATAATGCTATAAAATACAAATACAGCCGGGAACGGGAACGGGAACGGAAATGGCAAATGCGCTGGTCACGCTTCACACTCCAACTGTGTTACAAAAAAAAAAACCAAGAAGAGAGGGAGAGAGAAATTCTATAATCTAATTTAAGCTGCCATTAGTGTTTAACACTCGGCCAAGCCCACAATTTTTTGGTGGGGGGCAAGTGCCGCCCAACTCTCCAACAACTTCATCAATCAAAGGCTACGCAACGCAGTTTGCATGCCCCACGACCAGATGAGGGTAGTTGGAGGTGTGTGGTAGGGGAAGAGGAGCTGGTGTATGTGCGTGCCATCAGAACGCGTTCGCTGCGCTATTTAAGTTAAGAACTTGTTCAAAACACGCGTCGCTGCCTTTGGCGTATTCCAAAACGGAGCGAATGCCCAAAAGTAGACATTGAATTCCTCGAGGCACATCCATTTGTGGCAGGGTCGAAACATGCAGATACTTACGGCCAGTTGTGTTGTTCAATGAGTGATGTTGCAGATCTATCATTGTTTCCAGTGGAACTGCTGAACAGCACTGAATCATGCAACGGTTTAGTTAAACCTAATAGGCTGAAAGTTAACATGAACATTTCATATAGTTAGTTGGTTGATCAATCATGAACCCAAGCTTACTCATTTGATTAGAATGATTATGTAATGAAATTGGGACATAATTAATATTTACATAGTATTTTCAATCTTTGACAATTTTCTACTTAAATTTTAGCGAATATAGGCAAATTTAAGGTAAAAATGGGTACACATTATAAATATATAACATAAAATTATATGTAATTACAATAAAGGGTTGTTAATTAAACTTGTAAAAGAGTAATCAATATATATTTATATCTATATAATATCTTAATTAAAGAACAATATATATGTATACCAAAAAAGCCCTTCAGCTTTTTAACTTTTGACTTTACGTTAGCAGTTTTAATTACAAACACAAGTGCAGAGCAATCAGAATTTCTGAAAACAGCTTGAAATTGTTATCTATTGTTCAAGCGATAGAAGCAGAGAGGGGCGTAAGTGGGTAAAAGAGGGTGGGTATTTGTCAATTGCAACACTTTCATCGATTGTCTGCGAATCCCGTTTCATGTTTACAAACATTTTCAGCTTTTGTCGTAAGGGGACACCAAGTTTTGACGGTTCATGATTTGACGTTAAATGTTGGCTACGTGAGGGGAGGAGAGGGCGAGTGGGAGGTCGGATGGTTATCGGGGGTTGATTTCTTATTGTAATACTTTGGAGTAATTGATTTTTAAACTTGACACCTTGCGCTAAGCGGCTTAGGGATGGAAACGCGCGACCCTCGAGACCTGCCCAACACTGCCGAAGCTTTTGTTAGGTCTGATGTCTGAAGGACGCCCCATTTTGTGCTTTTTTGTAATACCCTGTACACAATGAGCATAAGGCTAACGTGAAGTTGTCTAAATGTTAATTGAACCAAAAACCGAGAACCGAGACTATATTACCAGCTATAAACTTATTTGCTTATCGGTTTTTGGGACATATTGTGCAGCTAAAATAAGTCTTAACTTTACGTCCTTAAGAACATGTGCAGATAAGTAACTGTGAGCTTACGTAATGGCTGGGAACAGGGAACCTCCCAGTCAGGCACTCTCGACTCTCGAGCCAAACAATTCAAATGGCCAGATGCCGAATTTGTAATTGCCGTAACGTGATATGGCTCATTAGTGGATTTTGAGTGAAAAATGGAATTTCTATTCGCATTTGTAGGCGGTTGGGTTTATGTGTATTTGATTACAAAATGCTTTATGCAGCTCAAGCAAAGCGTAAGCAATTTAAAGAGCATTTTCTGGTAAGGCTGTGTTGCAATTAGATTTTAGTGCGTTCCTCAACACTGCGAGCTGTGAGCAAATATGAACAGCAAAATGCTTTTAATTTATTGCGACACTAATATACATTAATGTCTTGGCCAACTTCAAAAGGCGGTGCGCTGCCAGCAGCAGGTCAAAGCAACGGTCCCAAACGGAGACCCCCGACCCGTAGCCTGGCTCAGTCTCAACCAGACAATTAAAAGTCCATGGCCCAGAGAAATGTTAATGACATTTCGCACCAGGCAACCAACCAACCACTTGGACAGCTCTGAAAGGAGCATAAGAGCCACTGAGTAAGTGAGTAACTGGTGGCAACAAGGGGTGAAGCAGAAGTGAGTTTAAGTCGCGGCAGTCTGCACAAATTTGAAACTACCGTAATTTGCATATTTTAAGTTGACTTTTATTGCATTAAAAATGGCAGTGGCTTTGCCATTTTGGCCGCAGCTGTAAAACTGCCGTTGCCTTCCACAATGGGCTAAGGCGCTTCCACACTAACCCACTCCTGCACTGTGGTTAAAAATGCAATCAAATATCGAAAATCCAATTTCACCAAAATTCAATTTGACAGCTGTTTGAATAAGCCAAATAATCTTTGGAAACTCTACTTTTGACTTCTTGGCTCCATTTGAATCTAATCTAATAAATCTGTCTTAACGCTCTTATAATTTTTTTTATAAATTCTGTTTCTATATCTAATATTTTCTGATATTTTAGGAGACATATCGTATAACCATATCATTACAAAACACAATAAACATTTTGCATTAATTAAAAAAACCAAACCAAGCAATAAGCAATATTCACAAAGTAATTGTTTGGATAAGATTAAAAACTACTCTTTTACAAAAGCTTCTTCAAGCCAATAAAACACAAATACTGATCTTCCCTTTAGGATGCCGATATAAGTCAGAGTCAGTTCCAATTCAACCCTTGAATTTCACATCATTATTTACATTCGAGTAATAGTTTCTTATTAGCTGGATAATAATTGTCAAGTTGCAGCTATTTGTGCAAATTTTGTGCCACTGTTCATCAGTTTAGGGCGGCAACTGCTGTCGTCTGCTGGCTCCTCTGCTTGCTTGCCTTGGCCGCATGTAAAACTAGTAGAAGACAGATTACAAAAATACAATTAAAATGTTTTAGTGAAAATTAACTGCAGTTTAAATAAAATGCTACGTTGGCCGGAAAAGCATAGCATAGAATTCCAAAAGTCTCTATCTCTCTTACTACCCCTCTCTCCCTCTCTGTGACTGGCTCTCTCAAGCCTCGAGCCCGTGCTTGTTTTCTTTAGTGGTTTTAGTGGTTAAGGGTTTTACGTTAAGTATACGCACGATGTGCGCTGTCAAGTTTCAAGGTGGTAGCAGCAAGAGTCGAGTAGTTTTAGTTGCTGCAGTCGAAGCTGTTTGCTCAAGGTGTGGCTTGGCGTGGATTTTGCAATTTGTTAGACTTCTCTTGGTCTGCTGCTTCTCCTGACTCTTGGCTCATCAACGTCAACTCGTGCCGCTTGGACGCAGTCGCCAACAACAACAACAACAATAACAGCAACAACATTATCATCATTATCATCATCATTATCAACATTATTAACAGCAGCTGCTTGTCTATTTTGTGGCTGTTCTTGCTGTTGTTGTTTGCGGCTGGCCTACAAACTTAATTGAAAATAGCAAAGCCGGCTTTCTTAGGCACACCGAAGATTACATAGCCTTCTAGACCTGAGTCAACCTTAAAATAGACGTAGATGTGTTCTTCAGTGCATTACAAACTTTACAACAAAATTGTAGCACCCTCTGCAAGAGTATAAACTAACACACACACACACACACACGCACACACAAGCGCCGGTTTGAAAAAAGGTTTAATTTAAATAAAGTACGTGCACCACCGAGGCTATATTACCAGCTAAATGGGCTTCGCTTCGAGCAGGTTGGGCCATATCTTGGGTTAAGGTGTTGCCAGTTGCTGTGGCTTAGTCGATTAGATCTTCTGGTGTCTTTTGCCCTGGTCATTTGTTGAGTCGACTCATGTCGCCTTAAGGGTCTTCTGGTCGACTGAACCAAACAGCTCAGCGTCTATTCAAAATTGCCTCTTTTTTCTGGGCTACACATTGACAAAGAGTTACCAACGAGTAAAGGCATATGTGTAATCCCAAAATATTAATATCCATATACATGTGCTTAGTTTCTCACAGAGTGTGTTTGTTATTCAGTCAGTAAATATCACATACTTGAGTTGCAGCATCATTTAAAATATATTCCATCAATTTGTATATACAAATAACATATCAAGCAATTTCCATAATGCAGTTCAAGTAACTTTCATTCAATTTATTTTCGCTTACTTATTTAACTTATTGCCTTAAACTTCAGTGTACAGGTTAAATGACATTATCCAATTTAATAAATGATAAGAAATATAAAAATGTATTTACATCTTAAGAATGAGACAAAAGTTTCAACAAATTCCATGTTCTGAATTCAACAACATTGTGGAATGCAGCATGTTGAACCAAGCTCAAAATTCACATAGAGTTTCAACTTTGTTACATTTCAAGAGTGCTGAATTCAAATCTTGTTTTAAATTGCGAGCATGACGTTTTAAAAGTTGTTCTGCAAAACGAAAAAGAATTTATTACAAATTCGCTGCCAAAACTTGTTGGCAAGATATATATATACATAAATCCATAACATATTTGTACTCTCGCCCCATTACGCAGAATCCACTTGATGAAATTGAACTCTTTGATCTAAAAACGCACACAGACACCCACAGATAACTTAACACAAATGCCAATGCCCGTGGCTGTCCAGAAATTGGGCACGCCCACTATAAATAGCCCATAAAAATTGTGGCTTAAGCAGAATCGTTGCCTACTTTTCAGGGCAGCTGTAAAATATGTATGTGCAAATGATGAAACTTTAAATTCATAGGCGAAGCCAACATTAAGCTGGTATATATACATTTTTAATAAAGTTTTTCAGATAGAAACTGTTATTTTTAGACAGACATCGAGAAGGAAGAAGGAACTAGCAGGACTAGGTTGGGGAGGTGTACAATGACGCAGCAGCAGCACCAGCCGTAGCAACAGAAGCGGATGAAATATGACATTTATAGCGCCCAAATACGTAAAAGTTGAACGCACCCGTTGAGAAACAGCCACAGGAACCACAGGAGCCACAGGAGCAGCGGCACTTTGAGTTTTATGTGGCTTATATAAGGACTGCTTGAGGGTAGCAAATCAGAGGAGCTTGGGAAGGAAGAATGTGGTGGGTGGGACGGGGTGATAAGTCTAACCCCAGCTCAGCGGGTGCAAAACGGAAATGGTGTCGGTTTTGATTGAGGTTTCTATTGAAAGGGGGGAGTGGATGCATTAGATTGGCAGCTGCTGCCTGCTCGGTGGTTGCGCTTTATGCATATTTCTGGGAGTTTCTTTTTATTTTCGGAATAATGGGAAATCTTTTTAAGATAATATAGTGTATATGAGCTGACGGTCTGCAGGCCAATATATTGAATATATTGTACCAGTTGTAGCTCACTTTGAAAATTATTCTCGGAACTTCTCTTAGGGCTGTATAAATTGCAACATATTTGAAGAGGATCACTTACAAAAAAGTTTTAATTGATTTCTGGAGAGCACATTCGGAGCTGCTACATTAAGCAAATATAAATATATATACCAAGGTTTGTTCAAGTAAAAAGATTAAAATAAATTGGCGGAAGAAAACGGCTCAATTTAAAAATATTTCACAGGCAGAACTAAAAACAACTTTCTACTTAATCCTAAAAGGTATACAATTTGTAGACTTGACAAAAGTATGCGATTGAGTTGGTAAAATACTTATGAAAAGCTTGGGCAACTGTATGCGTATTAATATCAAGGACATCAAGGACACATTGAATCCTTACACAAATGACAGACTAAACATTATGAAAGTATTATTAAATTTTTGGCGCCTGTTTGCCATAAAGCACTTGGTAAATGTAAATTACACATGAACGAATAGCACAAGGGCTGGAATAATATTTAAAGCACACACAAATACACACACTTGTAATATATGTAAAAATATATTTGTACATGTATACATAGATACACACACACAAAGGACACTTATGGCAACACCTTCTAATCAAGCAAAGAGCTTAAAATAAAGTAAAGCAAAGAATGAAATGAAAGATATTATGAAATTTCAAACACACCCTCCAAAAGACCGCACACAAAAGCAAGTGTGTGTATATGCGAACACACACACACACATACACACACACACACATGTCAGCTAGACAAGGAAGAAAAAATATTACACACATAACTGTCAAGCAGCGTTAAGGGTATCCAACTGGCCCCCACCCCCATCCGCCCACCAGGCCCCCCTCTCAACCCACTTTGTGCGTGCTTGTTAATGAAATGTTTGCCTTTCGCATTTAGTTACGCTACGTTAGACACTTTTGCTTATTAGTGTAAAGCGCAACTTAAACGTTGAAAGACTGGCAGAAAAACACAGAGAGAACAAGAGAGAGAGAGAGAGGGAGATGGAAAAACCAGATAGGCAGATAGACTGACAGACAGACAAAGAGACAGACAAAGAGAGGCCGGCAGGCAGAGAAAGCATCGCCTAGACAAGGCAAGGACAGGCGAGAGACAATGTCCTTGTCTTATTATTAAAAGAAGATATGGCAAATAATTGTACCCTCATACTCCACTGACAGCTGACAGCAGTCAAGGTTCAAGGTTAGAATGGTGGCTGCTTTCAATTTTGGATTAGAGTCTTCGGCTAAAACATATATCTAAATGTCTGCCTCGCTCCCCGTTGTCTCACTCTCCATTCACTCTGTCTATATTTGCCAGCCCAGCTGAGAACTTTTTGGGGCAATTAAAAAATTAAATTGTGCATATGTCACGTAGGAAATGGGAAATGGGCATCCCTTTAGATAGGCTAAACGGCGCCAGGCAGCCAGCACGACTTCTTGCCTTTTTAAGTTTAATTGGATTTTGAACACAGTGCTGCGAGGCGAGCCTTAACAACAATAATGTTTAATTGAGCACACACACAATCTCCCTTACACACATTCACACAGTCCTGCACACAATAGACCAATTGTTGCCAAAGTTACAAAGGATTTCTTGTTTATATATACATATACCCAATTTAAATGTGAGCCTTTTATGCATACACGTATATTAGAGCAGCCTTTAAGTCTATAAGAGTATAACAATAAAGTTGACGTTGAGCTATTCAAATAAATTCAATTAGTTCTAACTAAATTGAATAATGTTTATACTCTGTATTCAATAGACTTCAGAGTATCTTTCAAATCGTCTAGATAGCATTACTTAAAGTTTCCCCTCCTGAGTTCTCTTCATAAGTATTTAAATGTGACTCCTGTAGGGATATTGAAAAGGCATCTTATGAGCCAGATTATCATTGCAGATCTCTTCGGTCGGTTTAAGAAACTGTTGGATGGTTTCTCGGTTATGAAAAACGATTTTAAGGTGAAACTTTAACTGTGTCTGATTCAGGTTATAGAATTGCTTTTGGATCAAATAATTAATAATGATACTTAAAGTTTCGATGGGATTATAATTTTCTATTTCTTTTTATACCCTGAACTAATTAAAATTGGGGACCGTCTGTATCAACACGCGAGTCTCAGAGACTGTAGGAGCTATATATAGATTTCATTGGAATATAGGTTCTCGTATACACCACGCAGATCAAGTTTGCTTAATTTTTCGACAGCTGCCTATGTTTCTCAAATATCGAAAAGCTTCGATTTACGATAGTAATAAATGCCACAATTTTAAATGCAGAGGCTTCTAATTAATAAATTAAATGCATATGCACATTATTGATAAGCTGCCCAAACTTTATCAAGACCGGATAGGAAACACCCAATAAATTCTCATATTGATCTCATATCTATCAGCAGCTGCGAACATTTTCTGTATATAAATATAGTATATAAATATGAATAAATATGTGTATATGCATGTGTTTGTAGCCAGCCAGCTCAGGTCAGTTCGGGCTTGTGAATAAAAGCATGTGCTGCATTCGTTTTTTGCCAGTTTTTGCTATAAGAAAAGAAAAATGCTCACATTTGGGTGCAAAACGCTTTAAAGGGAAATTCGACAATAAAACTAGAATATATTTAACAGCTGGGTTCAGGGTATATCGTAGTCGAGCTCACTCGACTACAGCTTTCTTACTTATTTTCTATTCAACTTAACCAAACTTAAGCAGTATATAAAATATTTTCTTTTTGCTAAGATCACATTGCTTTTATGTTCTATATGTAATATGAGATTTTTATAAATAGTTTGTAATATTATATTTGATACACTCAAAGTGTCAAATGGCGAATTCCCATAATTATTATCCCAAAAATATGTGACACCACAACTCCCCCAGCCCCCCGTAAGCCCTGTTCGCAGCAATATAACTTTCAGTCTGGCAAACAAAATGCCACAAAAGTGTTTGCATAGCGTCAAAGTAAAATATTTTATCGACACGCACATCCCGACACAATTCTAACCACAGATCCCGCACCCTTGGCCTTGTCTTGACTTGATTCGCATGTTAACAGCAAGCAGTTGCTAAAAAGAAAAATACAATAAATATATATATATATATATATATGCATATACTTCATCTATATGTATATATTGTGTTTTATCTTTAGATTTAACCTTTGTGCGACAAAAGCTTTTAATATGCAAATGACTAAATGAGCGGCCCTGTCGAGCAGTTTAAGGCTCCCATTCCCAGTGGAGGTTTTGGTTGTTGGTATGCGAAATGTGCCTCGGTCAATTGGTACATTTGCACATTTCATTAACGCGACCAGTTTAACATGACCTACCAGCCCCAACACCACAACTGGCCCCACCCTGCTTGGTATGGCCTCAGTCTGCTCAACTCCACTCTACTCTTAACTAGCTGACGCAGCTGGAAAGGTCCTTGCTTTGATGTTCTTGCTTTAACTTCAGCAAATGGGCTATATGGAAATTCCTTAAATATGTATGGCTTCTTGTGTGTGTGTGTGTGGGGTTGTGTGTGTTTGGCTCGCTTACACACTTCAACACACTTATTCATGCACATTTGCATATCATTATGTGTATTTGGGCCAAGCCAAAGCCAAAGCCACCAACACCCACAGCAACAGCAGCCCAATTCTCATAGTTTTCTTGCTGTTCTCACAGGCTCTCGTTTGTTTGCTCTCTCTCTCTCTCTCTCTCTCTCTCTCTCTCTCGCTACCTGTCTCTGTCTCTCCATTTCTCTTTCTCTCATGCTCGCTCATAACGCCTAGATTTAAGATTATGAGCTGGCTGTGTTTTGTGGCTCGCCGCTAAAACATGTTCGGTATGTCAGTTAGTTAGTAAATCTGTGTGTAGGCCAAGTTAGCAGTCACACTGGGCGCACAGGTGTTGTTTTGGGTTATTAACTTGGCATTCCAGCAGGTGACTTAGGTTGACTTAAAGACTTGACGGCCCTTAACGGATTGGCCACATTGTTGACTTTCCGTTGAAGGCTTCCGGAAAAATTCTGTATTAAAATTGAACATTTTGCAGCTACCTTTACATTTTACAAATGATTCTGTTATTAATTTATTTATTTTATTTTTTCCAGTTATTCTTAACTTTATGGTTTATTTCATTATTCAGTCAATATTTAGAGAAAATGTATATATACCTATGAAAACAAATGGATGCTTAATTTGACCCAAATGAATTTTGTGAAACTTTTTTATTAAATACACAAATACATATTTAATTACAAATTTTACAGAAAAAAAGTAACTCACCCCAATATTCAGAAAGTATATTTATAAAACGTAGATTGTATCTCCCTGCAAATCAGGGTTTTTTAATTAACCGTTACATTATTCTAAAAAATATATTTGTTTTATGTGTACACAGAACATAGCCTTGTTTCTTGCTTACTTTATTATTAATTATTGCAATTTGAATTACCGGTATTTGGTAACGCAGCCATCATAATCACGAGGTAGTCTAACTAATTCATCAACAAATAAAAAATATAAATTATATTGGTTAGCGAAAGTCACACACTAGGAACTCCTTGGATATTCTGTACATATTGAAGGTGGATGTGCGTATCAAGGACAAAACTTTGCTGGCTTCTACGAAAGTAACTGATGGGGAGATTAATGAAAATCCCCTTCTTGAAATTTGCAAAAAATTTAGCATCCAAGCTTATCTCAGCTTTTACAAAACCAAAAAAATCTGATATCTTTATATCTCCATCAGATCCGACCCAATCCCAATCCAATCTGTACAAGACTTATATTTTCAATAATGTTCAATTCTAAAATGATCAACTAAATTCAACTAAACATAATTAAATAATATCGTTTAAATGTAACCATGTCACAAACTAAGTCGCTTAGTAAAACAAAATACGAATTATGAAAAATAATTATGAAAATATTGAGTTGTGGCAACACAATTAGAGGATTCTCTTTTCATATTCATTATGGAGGCTCTAATTATTGTCAAATTAATTCGGACTAACTATAATTATTATTCATTGGGCATTTAACTCTGATAAATGTAACAAAAGCAAGTTTTATTTTATTGAATTAAAGTTTGTGGCTGGCGGACTAATAAGCGCGCGTTGCCATTTCAATGCTGATGTGTGCCACATTTGCCACAATTGTTATCAGCTAAAGCTATTTCAATGCTACACATATACACATACACACACGGACACACCCACAAACATGTATATGTATTCTATGCGGCTGAGCCGACTTAAAAGGCCGCAACAATCGGTGGCAGCTGCTGCCAGTCAAGGATGCTTAGCTCAGCATAACAGCGAAATATATATATATATATATATATATATATATATATATATATATGTATATAAATATATACATATGAGTATGTATATTGTATGAACATGTACATTGAGTAAACACATAAAGTTCAATAACTGCGCTTCCACGTCGGCTACACGTCGTCTCCTCTCTGCTGGCAGCTGCGAGCTGTGTTGATATGATGAGCGATTTTAACACTTGTGCGATGACATTTTTAAAGCAAAATGTTGCAATATTCAACCTATTTTTATATGGCCAACAACAGCAGCAGCAACAACAACCACCACAGTCAATGTGTAGTTATGACATTTGCCCATTGCGGCTTATGGCAACTTGGTGGCAATAGCAAAACGAAATGGAACAACATTGTTGAGAGCGAGCTGGAGGGTAGGAAGTTGGGTTAAAGCCAAGTAATTTTGTATGCCAGCTTTGGTATACACTCTATTTTTTTTCTTAATTATGTTTGTCTTGAATACAAATATGTCGTAGTAACAAGTTGTGCAGCCTTCAAGCTGATATATGATTTTACAATGAATTAAAAAGAAAAATACAGAAAAAAAGTTATCATACATTTTTTATTAATTTTATTTTTTGGATACGAAAATAAAGCAAATTATTAATAAATTAAATTCTGGTTGTTATCTTTTTATTTTACTTCGTATTTAAGTTATTATTAATACCGGATTCACAACGTCTAACACTTCATACATTCACATTCTTAACATTTCGCGATTCCATTATCGTTAACGTGGAAGTTGCAAAATTACCACTTGATTTAAATAAAACATTGGCGAGTTAAAATATAAGACAGGCGATAAGCGCTATTCTGCAATCAAAATAAAGAAATATTCGAGAATGAAAGAAAAGTTGCATGTAGTGGAATGAGTCTATAAGCTTAGTTTGGATATTGAGAATACAACGAAGTTGTCACAAACATTTAAACTGATGGAACTGAAGTATTATATACTGAAGTATTTATGCTTGCCTCTCTCACACTCAGATGGGGTATTATATACGTACTTGCCTAGATGCCTTACCGATAGGGTATTTCAAATAGTAATCAAATATAAATGCTACTATTTCATTGTTATATGTTGACGCTGTTGTTGTTGGCACTCCTGCGTGTTGATCCAAAAGCCACATAACCAACTGGCAATGACATTTGACAGACACAAACAGACACACCCTTACACACACACATACATGTGGGGTATACTTTGTGTACACTCGCTCACATAAGTATACATACATTGATAAGCGCATGTTTACATTTACACTGGGGAACCACCGAAAATGAAAGCGAGGCACAGAAAATGTTATTTATATAAAAAAATCAAGGAAAAAAACGACAGAAGAGATAGCAAGTTATATTATTTTGTTGATGTTATTTTGCTGGATTATGTTGTGTGTCCTTGGGGGACTTGGCGATAGTCCTGTAGAAATATTATACGCGTTGATTTGCAGCTCGCATTGAAACGAACGGTAATGGAGCGCATGGCTCGCACAACTGGGCGTATGCTTCATATTTGCAGCCACACTACCACCACACACACACACGCACACATAGTCGCACACACAATCAGTTTTAATTTATTTGCATGCCCTGCTGCAATAACTAGGTCGGAATCCTTTTAAAATCTGCCACGCAGAGAAAACGAAATGTAATTTAAATTTAATTAGCTCAACGCGAAACGAACTCGAGAGTAAAATGCTGCACGGGGAACAGCGGGGGAATAGTTGTCAGTGCAATAATTCTTTTAAAGATAAAAAAAGAAGAAATTAAGAGAAAGCGATGCGTCGACTCCAAGAAATAATTACAATACTTACTGTTTATCAGCGTGCTGTGCGTAAAGAGCGAAATTGCCTTCAACATTATATCTATATATATTATATATATATATATATACATATATATATATATGCATATATCTGCTTCTCACTCGCAATCATTGTGAGATGCTGTGCTCTTTTGCACTACGTAATTGGATCAGCGTTAGCAAAGCCAACACAGGCAGCTTCCTCACTCGACAACACATGAGAAAGCAGGAAATGATATAGTCAACAGAGGTCACGACACTAATACGACTACCAACGAGTCGGCTTAGTGCAAGACAAAGCGAGGCAGCAGACAAGAGAGTGAGACTGAGTGACTTGCACGGTCAGAGTCCATAAAGCGGCATGTACATGAGACAGCGGCTAACGAGGTCAATTGTAAGTTATTTCCTTCTCCTCCTCAATGAGAACAACAAAAGAGCAGCAGGGAAAAAAAGACAAGTACATAGAATCTTGTGGAGCAGACCAGGAAATAACCAGCATGAATATCATTAAAGGCTAAGGAGAACGTTAGAGGTTGTTATGCCTGCAGCCACAAAAGAAAGAGTATGCATGTAGCACATTGTAGTGGAGTCTAACAATTCAGAATTAGTATCTATCATACAAACATTTAGATGTAGTATCCTAGGAAAGATGTTTTAAGCTCGGAGGACATAAAATCCTCCAAACATACATGAATTTTCGCATTCTTTAGGAATTAGGTTTGATGGAAGTGTTATAGGCTCAGAAGGGGGGACAGTAGATTTAACAGGTCGCATTAATGAATGAATGGGGACCGCCAATATAATAATTTGTATATAGAAATATCATGAAATTACAAAATTATTTCCCCGTTCTTCAAATTTGCTCAAAACTTATCTATTTCTTTAATGTCAATGCAGAAATTAAAATAAACAATAATATTACCTCACCTATGCATTTTAACATTAAACTAAACCAAGAAAGAACAATTATCTTACCCTTGCAGATGTGCTGCAAACTGAAAACATAATTTAAATGCTCCAAGCAGCAATAATAATTAGAACCAATGAATAGATTTCTGGGGGTATTTAGTTGAAAACGTAATTGATTATGGTGTAAAGTATATTAAAATGAAAGTATAAATAATTTTTATACAATTTACAACCTAATTTTGATTTAAATAAACCAACTTTTAACCAAAGTTTAAATAGTTTTGTAATGCTAAATTTTAAACCCAAAATTTTGTTTTTAAAGAATATAAATCAATTGTTAATGATTCTCATTGTTATTCAACTTCTAACCAATAAAGAGCTTAAGTCATTTTTTACTTTCACAATTTATAACTTAATTTTTATTTAAAATATTTTATATCAACTGTTAAACAATCTTGTAATTATTTAATTTTAACCAAATTCTATGCAAGCGTTGATTGATCTACATTAATTTGATATTCATTTAAATGAATTGTGGTTCATTTGGCGTATAAAATGTTTGCTTGTGGGTGCGGTTGTATATCATTATAAATACAGAACCACCTCAGCTGTTATTTTTCGAAATACATCAACATATTCATGCCACATTTAATGTATGCACAATAATTTACGCTCCTGCATGTCTAACGAGACTCATTTAAAATGCTATCAACCGAAATGCATTGTAATTTTCAACAATAAGTAAACTAAAAGCAAAAAAAAAACGCAAAAATTAAATTGTTAAAAAATGTGAAATTGTGTCACCTAATTGTACAACAGCTCTCAGCCACGCATCATTGCACAGGCACACACACACACACACAAACACACATTCGTTCTGTCAAACAATTACGCATACGCCAGGTGTGCCAGTGTGCAATACAAATATGCAGATATAGAAAAATGTGTGCTAAGCATCCAGAATAACAACTGAGCATTTTTTTAAACTTTTTTTTTGGTTTTGTTTTGCACCTAAAGCGAGTTTCAGTCTTGCTTTCAATGCACTTTTGCCTCCATCACCTCTCTCTGTTGACTTTCTTTTCACCGCTTCCGCTGTGGGGCGCACAGACAGCGAAACAATTGTATGCATATATCATAATTCATAAGTTTTCGAGTTCAAAAAATATGAATATTCAGCAAAAGAAGGAAAGAAGAGAGGGAAGGCATCAAATATTAAAAAATAAAAAATAAATGTCTGCGAAATCGTTACACGCCGACTCACTCCCCTCACAGTTTGTTGGTATGCATATTCCCTAACTGTCAGGTTTAATATCACTCGATTCTCACATTTCTCTTTCTCTCTCTCTCTCTCTCTCTCTCTCCTGCTGTGGCCCGAATACTGAATACACGTGCAGCCAAAAATGAAAAATGAAACTTGTCCTTTATTTTATGTTATTTGATTTGATTCTTTAAAGTTTCGATTGCATAAATTTGGGTCAATGTATGTGATCTTTTATTTTGTGCAGGTTTTTACCCAGCTCCTCGGCCTCCACCTCAACACAGTTGTTCAGAGCTCTTCTTATAGCTTTTTGTCTCCGGACGACAAACAAACGACAGGCAACAATGCACGGACAAAAGCACAACAAAGCCGCTTGGGGACCTAAAGGACATACTACGTGCTTTGTATGATTCAATAGTGTGGCTCACACACACATACACCAACACACACACACATGCGAGAACCCAAAAACTTTTATTTTATGCAAAATAGTTATGTGTTTTTCGATGCACTATCTACAATGTACACAACTCTTGTTATTGTTGTATCTTGTTGGATTTCCACGCCTGTTTTTTTCCTTTTTTTTTGTTTTTTGTTGAGTGTTGCCTCGTATTGATTTTTTCATTTTTAGGTCGCACAAGTTGTGGGTGGAGGAGGCTGTGAGGAAGATAGGAATTTGGAAAAGTTTGCAACACACTTAAACACACACGCATACACTCAAACTTAATGAAGCCGTTTTGCGGCTAGATTTATGGCCACATTTGTGGCTTTAACACGCTCGATTTTCTAACTAATATGCAATTATATTCTTGAGTCTTACAGCTTAGCGAATCGAATTCGCTTGAATTTTGCAAAAAAGAAACCAAAGAAAATAGTATTATGTATATAGCAGGCAAATAGTGTAGTATAAGATTGTAACATAACATCTAAAACTTAACATGCAACTAAGTACTTAATATATAATAATCGTTGTGAATAAAGTAAAGTGAGCAGACGTGCTTGGAAAAAAAATATATAATTTAGCTTTGACTGTATATGTTATATGTGTTATATATTATTATAATATAAATTTATTGAATTAATTTGGAAACATTTAAAATTGTCACGTGCCACATAAATGTCAAATTCTAAGTGAGATATTCGGATACGTTAAGCGCAATTTAAATGAAAATAGACTTAAAAATTATAATTTGTATTTCAATTCTGAATTTTATACCATAATTCTAAGCGTTGTAAACATTCTGACTTTTACATCAGACTTTAACTGGATTCAATATCAACCCTCGGCGCATAACATTTAAGTTGGCAAAATTTCGAATTCCCATTGGACACATAAATTGAATGCTGTGCTGCCAGAACCCACACACACACACACACACACACACACACACACACACACACACACTGAGTCTAGCAAAGTATAGAGTTGAGTTTTTATTTGATATTTTGCTGCTGTGGAAAATGGAAGCTTTCAGCTTATTATGCTGTCATTTAAAACAAATTCAATATTCGCATCGCATTTTGCCAGAAACATGGTCAACACCTCTGAACTTTCTGACTGTTTTGCATAAAATTGAAGCAGCTCTACTGTAAGCCAGGAGCAGGAAAACAGCAACAGCTACAAAAGCAATAGCAACTTTTATATAGCCTTGCCACAAAAGTTCAGTGGGTCAGTTCAGAGTGGTTCAGGGGTTGCTGGCAGTGGGTTCAGCTGTGCACAGATTTCGCATTTTTGTTACTTTATTATAAAACTGGGCTTATTTGTCTGCTTGCCTGCTGCCTGCTGGCCTAGCTGCCACTATCCGTCCAGCTGCTGTTGCATTTAAACCTCATTGTATGCTAAACTCAAGTTTATCCCCTGCTTTGTCAGTTTCTTGTTTTCTGCTTATTGATTGTTATCTCATCTCGCTCAACTCTCTAGGGCCTGCAGCTCCTGCAGCAAGCAAGCAAGACAAAAAAAAAACATAAAATAAGTAAATAAATAGAAATCATTGCTGAGCCCTTGACTTTTGGCTCCTGCTAGTTGCTGATGCCCTGCAGCGTTACATAGGCGAATGGGGATTACATATCCATATGAACTTCACATGTTACTGGTGGAATTAAAAAGCTGTACTTGCCAGAGTTTAAATGTTAAGCGTTCGATAACTGATTGCTAAACATACGGAGAAGCTATGAAAGATATATAGCTATGATATATTAACTTTATTATGATAAATGCTATGCAAATTTAAGCTTAAGAACTGAGTGAACATGATTTTTGGTTTGGAATTAAGTTTATCAAGTAATGAGTTCTTCATTGTAAATAAAATCATGTCAATACTTCAATTAATTATGCACGTTATTTTTACACACGTCAATTTATATACCAACGGTAGTTGGAGGCACAGAGAAAGCAAAGTTGCCACAGGTCATTGTATAGTCGTTCAGTTGCATGTTTCATTGTATTTTTCTCAATGGCAATTTGCTGCTATCAGGATTTGTATTTAACTCCGCCGCATGACGTTTATCCCTTTTTGTACTTTTGTACGTCTCACTGCCAATTTAATCGAATTTGATTATTCTGTGGGCATTATGTGATTCGGAAACGTTTTAGCAAGCAACACCTTTCCATCAACTGTTTTGCCGTTGTTGTTTGTGATTTTTCTTTAGTTGCTATAGCCGCATCAAATTTAGTTTTAATTCAGTTTTTGTGTTTTAATATATCAAACCAATTTCATTTCGGTGGCATCTGCAATTTTGTAATTTTCGGTCCCAGTCAACTGGTCGGGCTTGTTTTGCCAAATTGAAATTTGTTCAAATTTAAAATGCAATATAAAAAACATGAACATGTTGTGAATTTGTTATGCTCGTTTGCGGTTCGACTTTAGTTGGCTAAATTCAATTTTCAATACCGAAGACGAGAAAAAAATAAAAATAGATTTTTTTGGGTTCAATTATGGCTATTTAAAGTATGTAGGAAATTGAGCTTATTTCTGTTAATCTTAGTCATTAAATGACGCTTTTATCTTTTACCAAGTGTCATTCGAGAGAATTCAAGATGATTTTTAAAAATATGACCTCAAAAATTTTTAAAGGTTATAAGTGTTCTAAACTACAGAAAATTTGAAGTCCATAAATCAGTCTTTATTGGGACAACCGATATTTAAAAAGGATACGAATTCATTTTATATTGATAAGCCTAAAAGTAAACTTTATCAAGCTGCATAACAGGGTGCAATATATATTTTAAAAAGCTTGACCAAAAGCATGCAATAAAAATATGCCTAAAAATGAGGTTAGCTTTATCCTTCGCTCTCCGTACAAACATGTACTCGTAAAACTAACGAGACAAATAGGTGGGGAGCGATCAAATGCTCAGGTTATATTTTTTGTTTAATCAGATTGACTAGCTCGGGCTGGTTTTGTTGAAAAGCTGTGTTCAGTTCATGCATTTTCCGACTGGCTATTTCTATAATCATCTGTAAGAAATAAATTAGCTGGCTTCTAGGTCTGTTATCGCAAAACACCCTTGACAAAGACAATATGTGGGCCACAGCGAGTGCTTCAAAATTGGAAATACTTAAAATATACCAAAATATTAGTCTAAGAAACATTGCATGGATATGTAAAGAACCTTGAAATCCATATGGCCTTAAAAATGTTGGAAACGAAATTAGCAAATGATCTCAAAGATACTTAATTTATAATCATGAAATTCTCCTTTCAATTAATTTATTAGATACTAGTAAAGACATGTTTTGGACATTCCACGTTTCTTTTAAATAATTGTATCAAATTAGTTAAGTATCATTTAATATTTATCCTTGAATCTATAAAATTAGCTGATTGTGTTCTAATATAATATATATACATATATACATTTTGAACAAAACTTCCGATTAGACTTTAATATTTTTTTAGAGCTGCGTCCAATTCATCTAAAGAATCATCCTGCTGCACAAGACCAGCATATGCTACATGGTTAAAGGCCCTTATTAGTTCGTGTTCGCTTTGTTTGGTAGCATCGCTGAGCTCTTGTATCTTTGGATTGGCTATAAGCGTAAACAATCGTATCTCTCTGGCCGTTTTCTTTAACGAATTGCTGATTAGATCATCCATAGCGTTATGTGTATACAGTGCTGAGCGAGCTTTTATTTGCTGCTCATTTAACTTTTCGAACGATAGAATTTTAACCAAATCAATTCTAAGAACATCCATCTCCGCTTCAGACACATTGCCTCTCTCAAGCAGTGCCATTGCTCGGTTTACAATGTGGGTCTGTATTTGTCGTATTACCGACTCGTCTACCTCCCGAGCATTGACAATAGCTTCCCCTAAATCAATGATAAACTTCGCTGAGTCCTGAAGTACTTTCTGTTTCGTATTTCCGAGAGCCTGCTTAACTTCAGCTATAAGTATCCGATCCTTGAACGGCACTGCATGCACGAGGCTCTAAAAAAATTTCAAATATGAAAATATATTAATATTTACATATATAATATAAATGTACTCACAAGTGCTGCCAACATAATCGCAGAAAAATATACGTAGCGCATCTTTCAAATGTGTTTTCATAGACTGATGAAAACAATTATTGACTCGTAACTTATAAATGATTTCAATATGGCATATAATCATTGAAAGATTCACACATATATTGACTATTAGCATACTCTGCATATGCATGAATAACTGGGATAAGTTAGGAAATTAAGAAATTTACTAAAATACAAATAACAATATTTTGAAAATCGAATCGAAATTGAAAAACGATTTATTTCTTAATGTGTTATTTTAAAAATGTTTAGTAAATAAGTAATATGGGTTTGCGTTTTCGTCTATTTTAAGGGCAGCCAGTAGCTACATTTTTCTATTGCGTTATTTGACTTTCAAATGCCTCAGGAATTATTCATGGCTATAATGCATGCAAATCTATATGTACATGATCATTGGGAATTTATATACAGATTAGAATGTCAATGTATATATTTGCAAGCTGTGAAGGTATTTGACATTTTTATACTTTGATACCGAAGGTATCATAGTATATTGGTTTTGTGTAATGTCCGTCATGCTGTCTGGCCGTCTGTATGAACCCAACTTTTTTCGATAACTTGTAACTTTCTGGTAACCCTCTTCGAAGATCGGCAAAAACATTTTCAGACCACGCCTACACCGTCTCTAGGAACTTCAGCCTTAGGAATCTTCCAAATTTTGAACGCATTCTACAGGTAACTCCCTTAGAAGAAAATTGGATGGCCACGCCCACTCCGACTTCCCAAACCGATACACCTGTTAGTGTAAGTCAATAAAGCATATGTCTCACACAATTTGATAGCGAGAGTCACGCCCACTCCGGGATCCCAAAATTCTCAAAAGCTGATATCTCCCGCAATTTAAGAGCTACAGTTAAACTTGGAAGGAAAATTACTAGGAACCTTCTCTATAATTTTTTTCAGCCACGCCTACTACTTAAGAGCTACAGTTACCAAACTTGGAAGGAAAGTTACTAGCAAACTCATCCAACCTTTTTTTCGGTAACGCCCACTCCCGGCACCAAAATTCACTAAAGACTATATCAACCGTAATTTGAAACGCAAACTCGGACGGTATGTTACCAAAAATCTCCTTCAAATATCGGTATATCTCGGCTACATCCACCCTGCTCTTTGCTAATCGTTATCACATGGCATTATTTATGTTAACAAAGTATTTCGCAATCGGTTACACCCGACTCCAACGGTATGTTTTGCTTACAAATATAGTTTGTAATTGAAAGGCACTGCTAAAAACAATAGTGCGGAAATAAATTTAATTTAATCAATATATCATAAAAATATGTTACATAGTAATAGCTTGAAATACTTGCTGATCCACTTTACAATTTATTTTGTGAATAGTTTGAAAGCAGTTTTTCACATTAATATTTATTAATGCCTTTTAAAAGGCACTTCTAAAAATGATAGAATATAAATTAATTTATATATATTCCTGTTATTTTATGTGTATGCCTTTTAATCTGCTGCCTTGCAATCAACTACCCCAATCAATAGAGTTGAAACATACTTCTCTCGTACTTAATGACAAATCTTCTCAAACCGCAACTTCAACACACACATATACTCTGAGTCAGAGAGTAAATTATATTGACATGTAAATAGTTGAGAATGATTTCAATGTGTATTTAATGAATGCGCAACGCTGCGTTTTCCCAGCGGTCTTCATAAATATTTTTACCACTAATGAGCCCGACGATTAATCGCAAAGTGTCACACACACACACACATCCAGAGATAGAGATAGAGATGGAGAGAGAGAGAGAGAGAGAGACGCTCTCATGTGGGTGTTTGGTGACATGTAATTGTCACTGAACTATTTTTACATGAAATGAATGAATTTCATATGGAAGGCGAAGTCATTGAGAGGATGGCGAGGGGGTGCTGATGAGGGCTTTGGGGCGTGGCACTAGCTTACGTCATGATAAATTGTATGGTTATGCTAATTGGAGGCCACAAGACGCTCCGGCAATTATACAAGCGAAGCAACAACTTCAACAGCAGCGGCGCCCAGTTGCCGTACTTAAATATCAATTAAAATGCTTTACCAAAAATATGAGTTCTACTGTACAGTAAAGACGAGTAAGTGTGCATACCATAACGGTTGTCAGTGCTATAAAGTTGCACAACACTAATGTCGCAGCGACACAAATTTCATTCAAGTTTTCCATTTCAAATTGCATGAACAATGCTCAGGCGGTGAAGAGTGTGTGGATGGGGAGGGGAGGAGGCAATGACTGGGGAATTCGAGGCGATAACAAAGTGCGATACTTACGAATTACGCGTGTCTCTCTCTCTCTCTCTCTCTATCACTTTCCCTCTCACTCTACAGAGTATGTTAGCCCCAGAGAGAAATATTTCAGTGAATGCTAAAAGTAAAAAAAATTGGAATTATCTTTTGGAATCTAAAATTGCACTGTGGAAATGAACGAAACAAATCATACAATTTCAGAATACTATAATCGATTATTTTGCCTTTCAAAAGTATTATTTTTAAAATTACCTTAAACTTTGCCTTTCAACTTTATTTCGATTGAACTTTTTGTCTATTTCTGATTATGGTTCTATTTATATCTTCTTCCATAAATATTAGTTCTCCAATTTTATTTCCAATTTACGCACTTTAGCAATTACAGGGTTAATTCATGCGAATATTCAGACAAATTATCGACAGCCTTATCTGCATATCTGTATGTCTGTGTGTATATTTTGAAGCTTGGCTTTCTTCGTTATTGTGCAGCAAACGGAGTCAAGTCGAAAGCAATGCCAAAGCCAAAGCTAAAGATACGGAAAAAGCAGTTGGGAGCGGAGCATAGTCTGGTTAGAAATGGTTAGGGTTGGCATGAAGCCAATCAAGGCATTCAAAGAGAGCATATTTAAATAGCTTTTAACATGCACGAGCTCTCGAGCAGTCGAGCAGTCGAGCTGTCGACCTGTCGTGGCTGCTGTAGTTAAGTGAAGGCCAACCAAAGGCGACACTAAAATGCAACCAAAAACCGAGTACGAAACTCAGGTTCTAACAGTAAACATTTTTCAAAAAGTGCCTGCTCATGGGGAGGAAGCAAGGAGGGATGTTGGATTTTTGCAGTCATCTTAAAGTCGTTTAGTAATGCAGTCAACGTAATGCATCTTTGCCTTTGATGCATTGGCATTTTTTGGTAAGCCCCTTTACGGAACACGCCTAACTGGCTAAAACACAAGCACAAACTTCTATTTAAAGTGCAAATTTAATTTTCGAGTTGGTCATTAAAAACAAATACTTAAATACTGTTGGCTAAATGAGCTTTCATCGATCTTTAGTGCTGCATCATGTTTTCTAGTTTATATACGTTTTAAGCAACTAAAAACATAATTAACGAGCAGCCTCAACGAAAAGCTCAAAAGACTTGCTTAAGTTTTTAGATGGCATCGCATAGCTCTGCAATCATCTGACGATTTTTTTCTAAGCACTAAATGCAATAAAATAATGATGCGAACATGCTAATAGCGAGAATTGAAAGCCAAATACGGGTTAAGCAAGCTGTTTATCTTCAACAGAGGAAAATTACAAGCTGATAACCTAATTACATCGTTACACAATTAAGATAGCGCCATCTATCGGAAGGCAGGCTTACAGTTCTCATGATACATAGGCCAAGCACATAGCACCAATTGCAGTGCGCAATTAAGCTGGCGCCATCTATTGCATCGAACTTGTGGAGCTTATTAGTGAGAACACTAACTGCTCTGAGACAGAGTGCTGAGAGAACGCCAATAAATGAAGATAGCCAGTAGATCAGATTGGAGTTTGACAACTGGGTCAGTCTAATATTAACAGTTGATCGGAGCTGAAGGTGAAGAGCGTAGCAAATCATTAAATACACAAACATCCCAATTATCCTAAATATCCGGATATGTCTTAATAGCAACTTGGCCACAACTTGGTCAGTCATTACTTGCCGTTAAAATTTACAGTTCTAATGAGCTTCAGTTGTCTTGATTTTATTCGCCGCCTTCAAATATTTAAAATAAACTAGAACTTTTTGAAATGCCATACAACATCTCCAATTCAAGCCAATGAAAAACCTACAAGCTTAGTTTACGTTACAAGCCCTCAAAGAAGCGATCGAGCATTGTGTCATTGACCATGCCAAAGTTCCAGCGTTGGCGCACATTACCCTCTTCGCAAGCATTGGTGCACACTTTGGCCACATCGTTCTCCACGAAGGCCTCCATACATTGTTTGCCGTGCAGGCCATGAACGATCCAATATTTCTCGCGATCGTAATACCAGAACTGATTGCCGCCCTGATTATGACAGCTCCACATCCAGACGGTGGCATTCACATGGCTATCCTGCACGTCCAGACACTCATGATCGATGCGCCGGAGCTCGCGATGTATGCTGAGCACCCAGTTCTGAGAATCCTGGGGAGATTTTTTATTCTCAGCACAAGAGAACAGACCCACCGCATTATTCGAGTCCAAGCCCAAGCTGTCCAGGCAGTAGTTCGGATAGGCAACACTCTGTACGGCACCCGATGCATAGGGGGGCGGCTCAACAGGCGGAAACTGAACAAGGAAATCGGGCGCCACTTCCTTCATGAACCAGTCAAAGGATTTGCACTGCAAACGCTCTCGCACTGCACGCTGTCGAGTCAAATCGCCAGCATCAATGTTGTCATAGGTTGTCCGATCCCGTCTATACACATGCTCCTTGTACTCATCCATCCAAACCTCGGCGACGCGTTTGTGATTCTATCAAATATTGCAATAAATCGATTAGCAAGGATGTCTGAATACTCTACCTGTTTCATAGCAAGCTAGTCTCTCAGTTTCAAAGGCTGGTGAGCAAGATGTGACATGTCGAGTCCGACAATTCTAACTAATTACCCTTGCCAAAAAGTTGTAATTGAGCGGATTGGGGCGCGGATCCATCTGACCTCGAAAAATGTGTGCGACACGGGAGCAGGGCACATCGAGCAGCATGCCACCGCACATCCAGATCTTGAAGCTCAGTTCGTACTGTTCGCCACCCCAAATTTGAAGACCATCATCATAGCCACCCAGATCCCAGAAGAATTTGCTGGCAATGGCAAATAGGCCGCCCATCATCACTGGATTGCGATACGGCAGAGATTTGTCCACACTATCCTCGGGTAGCACCGCCAGCTGTTTGTAGTAGAAGCGCCAATCGAAGCCACCGCGACTGCCTTCTTGATAGCCGCCATTATACGCGAAGTTGTTGTGATCAATGATGTCCACAATGGGGCACGTGGCTATCTTGTTGTTGATGGCAATCGGCTCCAAAAGCGGTGGTAACTATAAATAGATTAACGCTTGTTTACCTTGCCTATTGTCGTCTTATTAATTTAGCTTGTGCTTTTAAGACTCTTTGCACTCATCATTGAGTTTATTGCCTTGGCTTACCCAATTGTAGTTGACCTCAATGTGAGAGTCAAAGAAGACCATGGCTTCACCCATAGACACCTTGGCACCAGCTAGACGTGCACCAATCAGGCCTTGTCGCTCGGGACTGTGCACCACGTCAACTAGATGGGGCCAGTGTTGGGCCACATAGTCGTCCAACTGTTGCTTTAGCGTCTCCCATTCACTGCCATCGTCCACGAGTACAATCTGCTGGAGCAGCTCCGCCGGAGTGCGATTAACAATGCTGTAAACGGTTCGCAGAAGCGTCTGGAAATGTTCGTTGTAGAAGATGACCACCACGCTCACTCTGGGCAGCTTGGCCAGGTATTTGCGGGTCTTGCATCTGGCCCGGTAGAGAGGGGAAGTGGATGTTAGTTGTGTTAACACATACAAATAGAAATCACACTTACTCCTCGCGTCGCACATCCGGCACGGAGCGATTCACTGAGATTCTATCGGAGATGAACCCATTAAAGCCATTCCTTCGGTACTCCTTCTGCTCGAGCTCTTTCTCAGCGACATCCTCGATCTGTACGGGCAGTCCGTGCTCCCCAAAGCCGACTCGCAACTTGTCCGCTTCCATTGCTTTATAGTCGTGCCAATCTCTGCGCTCGCCCTCTGGCGCTGGTAGAGTAAACATTTCGACTGTCTCTGGCTTCTCTAGTTTCTCCATTTGTGACTCGCTCGGCAAGGGATCACGTACTAAATTCCGATCCTGAAAGGGCGGTCTCGCCTGTCGACGTGTCGGCGGCACATTTGCTGCACGGAATGGCGGCGTTATGGGATCTCCATTTACATCCAAATCGCTCTCGTCCGGCTCTTTCGTTGAATTCAGACGCTTCTCGACGATCAATGTGGTTACTAGCGAAATGAAGGCTATGAATAAGATCAGAAATATGAACTTGCGCAACACGCGCTTCACTTGACGCTTCTTTATGGCCATGGCCAGAACGTCATGCAGCTGCGATGCTTGGCTTGGGAATGGTTTCATGCATCCAACACGTTGAACTGGTGTCTGCTGCAATGCGTGGCACGATGAATGTCCATTAATTTAATTGCCATTTGATTTGTGTGATAAGCGTGATAAGGTGGAGGGCAACTCCATTTCGCTTATTTTGTACATCATTCTGCAATATCAATCAGAGCTATCAGTTTTCGTGCCTTGGCCCGACTACTCAACTCACAAACTTTTTCTAAGTTCCACTCACCCGCTCACGCAGTCGCCATCTGATTTTACAAATACGACGCTCTGCTCGTTTTTCGACATGCTGATAATGGTTACGTTCCACATTTTATAGCAACATTAACTAAACTATAAACAAGACAGAACAGTTATATTGGGCACGTCGAAGACTACATACCCTGGCAGACCGGCGATTATTGGCTGATATTAATATTCTTCTTCGAAATATAATTATGTTTTTGTTCATTTTCAATAAATTTCATTTATACGTTTTCTGTTTCTGTTCCGAATTCAATATTCCACATTTTTGAATTCATATTGTATCAGCATTAGTAACATGTGGATCGATTTCACATTCGCTGCGTGGGTGAGTGAAATTTAGTGAGATTTTTCTCTTATTCGTTTTCATTTATTTTTTCTCTTTTGAAATTTGAGACAGTGAAACTTGTATGCAAATTTAATTCTCACTCGGGACGAAGCTTACGTTCGGGAGAAATTAGGGAGTCACTTGTCAGTGAATCTACCAAAAGTTCAGCATATATGACCCGTATGTCGACCCGTTTGGAATTGACGCCCCAGCCGATCCACAGTAAGCGTGCTAATTTGTTTAATTAATTGTTAAGATCTTCAGTTCTAAACGGTCAGTTAATTTTGTCTTAATTTTATTTAGCAACTTTAATTAGTTAAATTAAACTAGAAAATAATTAAATTACGTTAGAAATACCATACAATTCAATCCAATTAAAAACCTACAAGCTTAGTTTACGTTACAAGCCCTCAAAGAAGCGATCGAGCAGTGTGTTATTGACCATGCCAAAGTTCCAGCGTTGGCGCACATTACCCTCTTCGCAAGCATTGGTGCACACTTTGGCCACATCGTTCTCCACGAAGGCCTCCATACATTGTTTGCCGTGCAGGCCATGAACGATCCAATATTTCTCGCGATCGTAATACCAGAACTGATTGCCACCCTGACGATGGCAGGTCCACATCCAGACGGTGGCATTCACATGGCTATCCTGTACTTCCAGACACTCATGATCGATGCGCCGCAGCTCGCGATGCATGCTGAGCACCCAGTTCTGAGAATCCTGGGGAGATTTTTTATTCTGAGCACAAGAGAATAGACCCACTGCATGCTTCCAGTCCTTGCCCATGTTGTCCAGGCAGTAGTTCGGATAGGCAACACTCTGTACGGCACCCGATGCATAGGGGGGCGGCTCAACAGGCGGAAACTGAACAAGGAAATCGGGCGCCACTTCCTTCATGAACCAGTCAAAGGACTTGCACTGCAAACGCTCTCGCACTGCACGCTGTCGAGTCAAATCGCCAGCATCAATGTTGTCATAGGTTGTCCGATCCCGTCTATACACATGCTCCTTGTACTCATCCATCCAAACCTCGGCGACGCGTTTGTGATTCTATCAAATATTGCAATAAATTCATTAGAAAGGCGAGTCTCTCAGTTTCAAAGGCTGGTGAGCAAGATGTGACATGTCGAGTCCGACAATTCTAACTAATTACCCTTGCCAAAAAGTTGTAATTGAGCGGATTGGGGCGCGGATCCATCTGACCTCGAAAAATGTGTGCGACACGGGAGCAGGGCACATCGAGCAGCATGCCACCGCACATCCAGATCTTGAAGCTCAGTTCGTACTGTTCGCCACCCCAAATTTGAAGACCATCATCATAGCCACCCAGATCCCAGAAGAATTTGCTGGCAATGGCAAATAGGCCGCCCATCATCACTGGATTGCGATACGGCAGAGATTTGTCCACACTATCCTCGGGTAGCACCGCCAGCTGTTTGTAGTAGAAGCGCCAATCGAAGCCACCGCGACTGCCTTCTTGATAGCCGCCATTATACGCGAAGTTGTTGTGATCAATGATGTCCACAATGGGGCACGTGGCTATCTTGTTGTTGATGGCAATCGGCTCCAAAAGCGGTGGTAACTATAAATAGAATAACGCTTGTTTACCTTGCCTCTTGTCGTCTTATTAAGCCAGTTTGTGATTTTATTTATTATTTCACTCATCATTGGCTTACCCAATTGTAGTTGACCTCAATGTGAGAGTCAAAGAAGACCATGACTTCACCCATAGACACCTTAGCACCAGCTAGACGTGCACCAATCAGGCCTTGTCGCTCGGGACTGTGCACCACGTCAACTAGATGGGGCCAGTGTAGGGCCACATAGTCGTCCAACTGTTGCTTTAGCGTCTCCCATTCACTGCCATCGTCCACGAGTACAATCTGCTGGAGCAGCTCCGCCGGAGTGCGATTAACAATGCTGTAAACGGTGCGCAGAAGCGTCTGGAAATGTTCGTTGTAGAAGATGATCACCACGCTCACTCTGGGCAGCTTGGCCAGGTATTTGCGGGTCTTGCATCTGGCCCGGTAAAGAGGGGAAGTGGTGTTAGTTGTGTTAACACATACAAATAGAAATCACACTTACTCCTCGCGTCGCACATCCGGCACGGAGCGATTCACTGAGATTCTATCGGAGATGAACCCATTAAAGCCATTCCTTCGGTACTCCTTCTGCTCGAGCTCTTTCTCAGCGACATCCTCGATCTGTACGGGCAGTCCGTGCTCCCCAAAGCCGACTCGCAACTTGTCCGCTTCCATTGCTTTATAGTCGTGCCAATCTCTGCGCTCGCTCTCTGACGCTGGTAGCGCAAACATTTTGACTGTCTCTGGCTTCTCCAGATTCACCATTTGTGGCTCACTCGGCAAGGGATCACGTAGTGAATTCCGGTGCTGAAAGGGTGGTCGTGCGTGCCGATGTGTCGTCGGCACATGTGCCGTACGGGATGCCGGCGTTATGTGACCACCATTTACATCCAAATTGCTCTCGTCCGGCTCATTCGCTGAGTTCCGACGTTTCTCGATGATAAATGTGATTAGCACCGATGCAAAGATGATGATTAAGATCAGTAACATGAACTTGCGCAACAGTCGCTTCACTTGACGCTTCTTTATGGACATGGCCAGAACGTTTTGCAGATGAGAGCCTTCGATTTCTTTCACGGTCTTTTGGGTTAAAGCAACACGTTGAATTTGTGACGGCTGCAATAAGAGTCATTGTTGATAAGTGCAATAAGGATTGAGGCAACTTCATTTCGCTTATTATGTACATAATTCCCCAATATCAACCAGAGCTGTTAGTTCTCGTGTCCAACTATTCCACTAATAAACTCTCAACTATTTCTAAGCTCCACTCACCCGCGCCAAGTTCATCGTGAGTGCTTTTCGCTATCTCAATCTGGGATCTAATCGAATTTCGTTGTGCTGATAATGTTTTTGTTCCAACTTTTCTAGCAACAGAAATTATACTGAAGTAAAATTTTTAATTTTTCAAAAAAGTATATATTTTTTATTTAATATTTAATATTACAGTTGAAGTTAATTCTTGCTATATATCTTAGGTTAAATAGATACAGACATTTTATTTGTGCAGTCCGTAGACCCCATATGATCTACGCTTATACTTCACCATACATGTTGCACACAGTTTAAACTCTACTATTGGCAGCTGTGTCTATATTTCTGTATGAACAATTTTAAGCAAATACACATCCCACAAACAATTGTTTGGCATTGAAGCGCATATTTATTATACAGCGCTGCATATTCGCAAAGAATTGACACCAAATTTCGACGAAATGAAATATTTTCATATTTGCACATAAAGCCAATGGCAAAAACCTTGATGTAAAGTACCCAGCCAGGGTTGTATTAGGGGCCTTTACTTTCATGTGATATGAAATTTTATCAACGCAGACACATTTATTTGAACCAAAGATTTATGCATATGTATTTGTTCATTGTTCTTCATTTGAACGCGGATGTGTGTTACCAAGTCTATTGCAACAAGGCAAAAATCGTTGGCTTATCGAAATATATAATTTGTTATGCAATTTGTGCTTCCAAAGTTTAGTAAATATATGTTTTACGGTCACAAATAATTTTTATACAACTCAACCCATTTCGCACTTATTTTATATTTTCATTTAGAGGGTATTAAAAAAAAACAATAACCTCTTTTGATAGCTGCTGGTGCTTGACTGTTTCAACTGTCAAAATGTTGTTGCGGCTGAAAGTGCAGCGGGCTGTAAAAGATAAAAAAAATAACAAATATTGCGAAAAAGAGCGAGCTGTGCATATTAAATAGAAACATGTTACTGTATAAATATTTGCTTTTTCAGTAAGCAATTCAGAGATATTTGTATTTGAATGCAAATAAATTATCATAAATGCCATATTAGCACTTTCGTTTTATTTAAGATATACGCTCACTTAGTAAATTCAAATGAAATAACTAAGATTTCACTATATTAAATATTTGTGGTACTTTCAGTAATTTATCATAGTAATGAGCATTCTTAATTTTCAAAAATAATTAAGTATAAATACGTTAGTCTAAAAAGCGGTTAGTATCTTCCAATTTTGGTAATTTTATCTCTTGAATTGCAAGAGATATTGGCTTTTGCCGTTTTTGGGGCGGGAGCTTTCAAATTATGTGAGATATATTGTTTTATCGACTCCAGACATCACATTTTTATAAATGTGACTCTATCCTCACTTAAACTACTTATAAAATGTAAATGCATATAGAAAAAAAAACCATAATACTTTGCATATAAGCTATAGACACAAATCATTTTTAACAACTTGTATGTAACATTTACATATTTATAAATTCAAAAAGTTTTTTATATGCCCGAAAAATGTAACAAGCTGAAGCTTAGTAAATTGTTTGGAATAACGCACATTTTGATTATGCTTGGCTTTCGGGCTTGTTTTCAAAACAGATTTTGTGCAAAAAGGGCTTAAATGCGTTGTGCTCGCTCAAGCTGGTCGTTGTCCCAGTCGGATCGGATGGGCGTATAATAGGCGAAATGGTGGGCGTGGCTTAAAAGTATTTCGCAGGCATTTGCACATGCATAATAAATAAATAAAGCAGGCTCTAAGCAGCGCGTTTGTAATTACGTTGAAATTAAGCCGGCATCAACATTTAATTGCGAAAAGCCCCAGACTGCAGCTGCAGAAGGCTTTATTAATACATATACATTTAGAGGTATATATGTATGTGTATGAGAGAACGGCCACGCATGCCAAAAAGGAACCAGCATTTAATTAACAAATTTTACGCATTTATTTTCTATTTTCATGTGAACACCCGAACCGGCCAACGATGCTGACCACCAACCAACATAAACCGTGACAACATAATTTGCCTGGCCCCCAAAATAAAATGGCGGCGACTTTGTGCCACCACAACAACACAAACAACGACAACAACAACTAAATGGCAAACACATCCACAAACCACAATCGGTACAGTGAAAACGAAGGACATTGATGCCGTCGAGGGTAAATCAGTGTCGCTACCCTGCCCCATTGCCGAGCCCCTGCATGATGTTTATATGGTCTTATGGTTTCGTGATAATGCGGGAATACCTTTATATAGGTGAGTACTATCTCTATCTTCCTCTTTTCTCTCTTCTTATTGTTAGTGTGTATTAGTGCGTGGGGACTGCCTCATTTGGCTTATTGTCTTTCTCTCTCTCTCTCTTAAAGTGTGTGTGCCTCATTTAATTAAATGCAAACGAGCCTTGAGAGCAGCTGCCCTTTAAATTGTGTGGACCACCGTCGCACATAAATATGCTACAATATTTTTGCATATACCCTATAAATACCCACAAAGCGGCATTATTTGAGAAAAGAAAAAACATTTTGATCTAACTTAAGATATACATTTATTTATAAAATATAAGCTGACAGACTCTTACAAATACAATAAAATCTATCAATAGTATCAGTACCAATAATAAAATATTTCTTAGGTTACTAAAATGTGAATGACTTTCATCAAGGGGTATTTTCAGGCCCTCTATATGCATTACCTGTAATTAAAGTTGTGCTGTGTGAACGTGTGTGTATGTGTAAGTTTCTTCTTTTTTTGTACCTGACTGCCAACTGATAAGTGTGCCTTTTGTTTGGATGTGCGCTTTAACTTTTGTGTGTGTTTTTGTTGTCACAGGCGTACAGTAAATTAATTTAATTATGTTTACCTAATTTACTAATTAGACTCAGACGGAAAGCCGCAAGAATTATGTGGATAAATGACGTTGAATGTCTTTTACATATATGGATTTAGGCATTAGGCTGCTGCTAAGCTTGAGGCAAGGCTGTTGTGGTTGTTGTTACTTGCCCAACAGCAACTCTATGAAATATAACTGCAAAGTGCATGAGGCAAGACTGGAAAGCCCTGTCTGGAATATGGGAGTAGTCTCGGGGGTGTCAGCCAGCATAATAAATTACTAATTACGTATTACGCATTTCAACGTCAGGGTAGGCATTTCTTTTTGTCAAATGTGTCTACATAGAATAATAGTTAATACTGAAAAAGCAAAATATTTAGTTTTAATTTGGTAGATTTTAATGACTCTATATATTTTAAAATAAATATTGTGTTTCTGAAGTTTTAATAACAGCACATACCGTATAACAATGATAACAAAATATTAATCTTTAATTTTTTTAATTTGATAAACTTTATTTATATTTCATATTTTATAAATTTATAATTTTTAATAGATAATATTATTTTTGTAGGTAAAAATATATTGTTTTTATATTTGTGCAGTGGCCTTGGCTTACCCAATTCAGCTCGAGCTCTTTCTCTGCAGCATCTTCAATGTAGACGGGCAGTCTCTGCTCCATTTCAATTTCCACTGACCGAGTCGATGGCTTCTCAATTGCGACGTTATGGAATCGCCATTTATATCCAAATTGCTCTAGTGCAGACAACCCGGACGAGAGCAATTTGGATGTAAATGGCGATCGCGAAAGCAATGATTAATATCAATAATATGAACTTGAGCAAACAGGCGCTTCAATCATCATTCTCCATATCATATATCAATATATCAATCAAAGATATAGTTGTAGTGCTTTGTCAAACTATTCCACCAAACACTCACACTTTGGCTGAGAAACAAATACGTAGCTGTAATCGTATTTGCTCGTGCTGATTATGTTTTTGTTCCAACTTTTCTAGCAACTCAAATTATACTGAAGTACAACTTTTAATTTAAAAAAACAAAAGCATATGTTCCACATATTGTATTTAATATTACAGCTGGAGTAAATTCTTGCCACATATCTCAAGTGTTAAGTGCTGCTAGCAAGTTAACTAGATAATAATATTTTATTTGTGCAGTCCGTTGACCCTATATGATCTACGTTCGTACTTCACAATCCAGATGTTGCACAGTCTACACTCTGCCCGAGATAGCTGTGTCCAACAATTTTAAGCAAATACATATCCCACAAACAATTGTTTGGCTTAGCGAATATTTATAAAATTCACATTTATTATACAGCGCTGTATATTCACAAAAAATTTACTCAAAATTCAACAAATTGTGCCAACAAAAAAAAAGTTCCATATTTCATTCTTTATCGTCACTCGCTTAGGGCTCTATACCCAGACCACTTAAATTAAGAATCATTTAAGAGCTAATCCATGCATTTTCCAAATCCATTCGATTCGAATGCATTACCATAAACACTATTATTATAAGTTGTAAATGAGATATAAAGCGACAATGAATATCATTTAAGAGAACTAAAAATGGTAATTTAAATGTCATATAAAATAACTACAGTCCCCGATTTAAGAAAGCAAAACCGGTTATTTTAATTTTTAGCCATAATGAACAAATGTAATCAAACTCAAAAGTGGCAACCACAGTGCTCAAATGATTTTCTTTCGACTTTTGGCCATTTTCATTGCACTCAATTTGCTTGGGTTCACGTAGCATATTATTTGGTCATAAACATTTGCTGCATAGGCCCCAAAGAACAGTTATTAAGCTTGGCCACCACTCGCCCGGCTCATGCGCCCCTCCCCTCTCTCGCCTCCCAAGAGCATTTCACTTTCTCTAGCCCCAGGCTCTGCAGCCAAGTGCAACATTTTTTTTTATTTTATTTTCATACATTTTTTTAGTTTTTAATTAAAATGGCAGCGCAGTGGGCTACACAAAATTGGATCAACGTTGCCTTCGTTCTCTCTCTCTCTCTCTCTGTCACACACACACACACACAAACACTCTCTGTCTCTATCGTTCTCCTGCTTGCTTGCGTTGCACTTGAGTTGGCGCCCGCTTGGCACGCAGCAATTAAGTTGTTGCATTTTGCGACGCCGACGTCGACGTCGAGGCAGACGCTGGCAGCATTTGCCGTCGGTTGCCCGCATAAATTATTGCGTGCTGCATACAAAAGGGCGCTTAACGCGCCACTTGCCGCAACGGCTCACGAAAAGTGGCTGCTACAATAAAAACAACAAACACAATGGGCCCCGGACCCTTGACTTCTCTCTCGCAACTCAACGCCGATGCGAACTTTGCTCCACAAGTCTTTAAACAACTGTCAGCTGTCAGAAATTGAGAAACAATCAAAGTGCTCTCATAAAATTTCAATGCAGTACTTATTCTATATGGACACTAGTATAATTATCCTATAGTTTCTGTAGTTTATTTAATACATTTAAATTTAATAACTGAATTTTACAACAATATCTTACAGTTTTTAGAAGTAAGCAACTTTATATCTAAGCTTGCTTATTTTTAAAGATATTCGGATTTTATTATGTTACTATAAAATTAAGAGCAACTAAGAACTAGAATTATCTGAATAAGATTATTATTATCATATAATAAATAACATTATAATTATTTCTTGGGGACTTAATGCACTGCAACCTAGTTTGATCCATTGTAGTCCTTTCTGAGCCTTGTCGGGATAAGGGCTTCTATGCTTAAGACCTGTTACCCTAGGATAATTTAGCTTCTTCTGGCCAAGACACAATACGCACAAAATCGACAGATTCAGCTACTGATAATAAATTGTTTGCATTTCAAGTGAATCAAATCAATCAAAATATATTAAGAAATTCCGATAGTGACTAAAATATGCATACTATTTGTTAAAGTTTTTTAAATAGCTATTGGATTTGTACAGTTACTCGATATGGTATGGATTGTGTGTTTTTGCGAACTTGTTTCGATTTGGAGCTATGCTTATTTTTAAAGCAAATAGCAAATAAGGTTGAATGTGTCCGAAGAGAATATATTTATCTTTAGCAAGTTATAGTTTCAAGCGAAACATTGCCAGAAACTTTTATAGCCATCTTAATGGTGCCCCACTGCAAAGCAAACTGCAGCACTCAGCATTTAGCCAGGTCTGAAGTGTTATGGTTATGACCTTCTCAGTATTTGCGTGAGTATTGCAGCTGTTAAGCCGTTAGGTAAAACTTGGCGCATTAAATGCACTCCAGCAAAATAAGAAAAAGGAAATTTAGAAAAATGGTTATCTGCGAGCCCATAAATTTAATTTTGGCAGCCAGTCCGTGGAACGGGTTTTTTTTTTGTCTGGGTCACCTCTCGTCTAATGATCAGGCTAAAATGAATGAGGCTAATTTTCGAGCGCTATTTTCAAATGAAAAAAAAAAAAAACACGGGCAGTGAAGTATGTGGCCTATGGATTTCATTAGTTTTTGCTGTGAGCTTAAGAATTTATCTCAACTTGATTTAATTTCGCCTCACTGAAATATTTATAAGACAGCATAATAATAATAATTCTTGGCAGAAATTTATTTAAGCACTCTTTCTATCTCTCTCTTTGTTTCCTTTGCAGCTTCGATGTGCGCGATAATATGGCCATTGAGCAGCCCCGACATTGGTCAGCTCCGGAGGTTTTTGGCTCACGGGCCAAATTTCATTTTGACTCCCAGCCAGCAACATTGGAAATTAAGGTAAGATCTCAAATGGTTGCCCAAGACATACACACACATACACTCACACCCGCAGTCCATTTATTTTGAGCGCGTGTGTTTTTAAGCACTTCACCGCCTCAACTTTAATCAAATCCGTAAACATTGCATTTAATTTGAGTGAACTTGAAGAAAGTGCAGAAAACTCAATGAAAAAAAATAGGAGTGAACATTTTAAATAAATAAATAAATGCGAAATGCAAAAAAAAAGTGCTGAAATGTTAAACAATTTAATAGAAAATTTTGTGTGGAGCGGAAATAAATGCTGCATAAAATAACGAAAAATGCTAGAGCAAAATATACTCCAAACCAACGTGGTATGCCATATTCCATGTTCTTTTGTTTTTCTTTTTTAAAAATTCTCGAATGCATTGCCAGTGCTTTCAATTTGCTGAAATGGCAACTGGAATTGCGAATGCGTGCCAAAAAAATTAAGTCAGCGGCAATAGCCAACATATTGCAAAAAAAAGGCGAAAAAGAAGAAGAGGCAAATACATATTGGTGGCAAAAGGAATGCTAAATAATGGTAGAAAGCTACGGCTGCCACAACTGCGACTGAGACGGCGACAGCGACTGCGGCTTCGGCTGAGGCATTGCGAAAACAAATTTAGATATCAAAAGTTGTTAAATTGCCTCGCGCACGCGAAATGTTTATTAATGTCTTGCATGTTTACAGATAACTTGATTTACCGTTATTGTCATGCAATGCACACACACACACCCACACACACGCAGAGACACTTACATACACACCCACATGTGCAGACACAGTCGGGCAGATACTTGAACTAACGCCTCGTCGCGCAAACAGACTTGACTTTTAAAGGGCAAGTTGGCCTGGCTCCGCGTTCGAGTTACATCGTCTGTTGTGGGAATCCTTGGACAATTTCCAGTTTGTGGCGGGCTGTGGGTGTTCTTCTGTCTGCACGTTAACGAGTTGCATGTACACACACAAACACCCATACCCGCATTTGAAAATGGATGTGAAGTGCACACGCAGAGGCAGGCCAAACACTCACATGAATTTGCCACTCGCGGTTGCATCAACTTAATACTGCCAGCCAGGCACATATACATATATATATAGTATATATATTTGTATGTAACTCGCATGAATTATGAGCGACAAATTAAGTTGACCTTATAAATTAATTTTAAATGCCTTTCAATTGTCTGACAATTTGCATATATAGGCGATTGTATAATATGCGTTTGATTTAAATGCCATTCGATTTATTGTTTGCTTATTAATGCGAAACAGTTCAATGCGCAGCTTAGAAATCAGTTATTTAATTTTCATCTTCAAGTTTATTGTAATTATTTTGAAAATCAGACTAAACCATATATATAAATTATGTTAAAGAAAGTTCTTTATATATACCATATACATATATTTTTGTAGAGGGTCAAATAAAGTTGGTTTAATAGGAATTTCTTAACGTTTTCGTGAAGCAAATAAATAACGAACAAAATTACAAACTTATCTTGTATGATCTATTTATTTAGAGTATTATGTGTCTCCAATTTAATTTTTATATTTATCATTAATTGTATGAATATGCATTTATTTTTTTCTGCCGTTTTCGTTGAGTAAAATGATTAAACAATAAATACAAATTACAAGTTGGCTGCAAAGCTGTGTGAAACTTGTTTGGGATCGTAACGAAATTGTCGTCTGGCAAATGACACATTGAAATCTTCATAAAATAACTAAATTGGCAATTGGCAACTGCTTAGCCGCAACGAACTGAGCCGAGAGTGAACTGGGCTACAACAGATTGGTCGCATAATTGCCTGGCTAACGTTTCGATATATTTACGTACAAGTTGGCCACACGGCTCAGACCACACAGTTGTAGGACTTAGGTGACATGCAATAATTGAATGTTACATGGCCAGAACGAGACTCGAATGTTTTGTGGGTGTTGCTATGCTTGTGTGTGTGTTCGTGTGTGTCTCTGTGTGTGTATGTGTGTGTGTGTGTGTGCCTGTGCGTGCGTGTGAGTATGCTAATCATCTGTTTCCTCTCACACACTCACACACAATCCAATAATATACAATGTCTATGATATTTTGCAGGATATCAAACGTCATGATCAAGGCATTTACCGTTGTCGTGTGGATTTTCGCACAGCTCAAACGCAAAGCTTCCGTTTCAATTTGTCGGTAATAAGTGAGTATCGAAAATGCTGAAAAGTTGTAATACTCGCAATGCCAAATCTACCGTACATATAGACATATACCGATACCTATATCTATCAACCTGCCATTGTATTGTTGTCGTTTCTAGTACTTCCGGAGCAGCCCCTCATACTGGATCGTTGGGGTCGTCAACTAAATGGCACACAATTGGGTCCCAAGCAGGAGGGCGACGATATTGTTATCACTTGTCGTGTAGTGGGCGGTAAGTAAATCCCCAACTAGCTAACTTAGCCCCATTGCAACCTTCCCCAATACCCCCACCCCTTCCGTATCATCGAATCTTATTTGCTATTGCTACACACATGGCTATATCCGTTCAACCGGCTAGACAATTTCCTGTTAATTTCCTTAAAAGCTTTGGCCGAAAAAACAACAGAGAGCTAGTGAAGAAAGAGAGAATGCTCAATCGCAAAAAACTCAAAAAAAAAAGAAAATAAAAGAAAAACCTCAAGCCGCACTTTGGCCGAGAATGAAAATATCACAAAGTTTGCTTATGCCTTTGGTTTTGGTTTTCCTTTTGCGCCAGCTTGACTTTTTAATTTGCACTCCCTCTCGCCCTCTACATACACACGCACACACACACACACACACACACACACACACACCCATGCATATGTGTATAACTATTGTTTTTCTTTTATCGTACTGCATTTCATAGGTCGACCACAACCACAGGTTCGCTGGCTCGTAAATGGACTACTTGTCGACAATCAAAACGAGCACAATTCCGGCGATGTTATCGAGAATCGACTGTTGTGGCCATCGGTGCAGCGCAACGATTTGAATTCCGTATTCACATGTCAGGCATTGAATACGCAATTAGATAAGCCCAAGGAGAAGAGCTTCATACTCGATATGCACCGTAAGTCCCCATTTAACCCAATCCCATAATCAATTTGCTACTTACTTACCCGCTTGACCTGAAAAAATAAATAGGCCCAAGTCGAGTTTGGTTCGTTCTGTGGCCAAAATTAAGTTATGTGTGGTGGAAATCACCGTTAATTAAATTTATATTGCTAATCATAGTACAATCATTAGGTAAGCAACTAGCATGTTCTATAAACATAGACATTTCCCATTGAATATTTTCTACGATAAAACATTCCTGATATGGTCGGCATTAAGCACCACTCATAGCTCACAGCATAACCCGCTAAATAATTATATGTTTACAAAAATGAATGAATTGCGGGGCGTTACTCCCAACGATAACCTCGCTCCATTTAACTGCACTCTTGGGGAGTTGACTCAGCAAAAACAGTAACTGCAATGTTGGCACGGTCATTACACGTCATTATTTAAGCCATATATGCTTAATGCGCCTCAGAGTAATACATATAGACATAAGCAGTGCAAAGTATCAAGTGTTAAAAAAGTTAAACGGGTAGCAAACGGGGCATAATGAATAGTGACCATAAACTATTTCATGTGAAAGTTTTTTTAAACGTTCTTTTTTTACATAGTTAATTTGTTCAGTTAAAAAACGATATTAAATTACAATCGATAAAAATTATATAAATTATTTTTTCTTCTTTTAAAAGCAAACGTGCTATCAAAAATCAAAATTGTTGTGGGAAAATTAAAATACGTTTTAATATATTATGCTGCAATTATTATAAGACCAGAAAACTTATAGAAAATTATGCGCAAAATTTATAGAAAAACAAAAAAAGAAAATGAAAATGTTCGGTTGTTCACATTTGCACTTTGGCTAAAACCTATATTTAAGAGACGACATTATATCATTTTTATTCAATATCCAATATTAAAATGGCTAATGTGATTGCTCTTGTTCTTTTCACAGTAAAACCATTAACCGTAAAAATTCTGGAGCCACCCAGTTCAATGATTGCCGATCGACGCTATGAAGTCACATGCGAATCGTCGGGCTCCCGTCCCAATGCCATCATCACGTGGTATAAGGGAAAACGTCAACTGCGACGCACAAAAGTGAGTAGGGGAGAGTGGCGAGATAGGGGGGAAAGGGGACTGGGAGACAGACTGCAGACAGTCGGAGGTGACATCCACTGCAATGGACTCGCACAAGACCGCAATTGACGTAACTTGCCCAACACTTTTCTTTTGACCACCACACACACACACACACACCAGCTCGATAAGTTATTGTGTTTGTACAGTCTGCCACACACACACAATAAACCGTTGCTTTAGCAGGGTGTGGTGGGCGGAGTGGCAGTGGAGAAAGAGAGTTTGGCAACACCCACTTGTTGTCCCTGGGTGTGGCTAACACTCGCCACTCGCCGCTCGTCGTTCTGCACTCTACATTCACCGTTAGAATAAACACAGATAATGTGAAATAAACTCCACAATATACAATCCCCCACACCGCCCACAAACATACTCAGACGTCCCTCTTGGGTTTTTTATTCTATTTGCCACGCTTTTCCTTAGCTATATTCGTTTTTTTGCTTTTGTTTTCTGTGTTTTTGTTTCTTGTTTCAACTTTATACAAATTTATGGGAGTTTTAGCGCAATTTTGTTGCAATTCATTTTTACGCCGATCCGTTGTCGTCGCCCCTCACCATGCCAACTCCAAGCTCGTTCCCGCTCCGGAACCGAAAACTGTTGTTGTTTATGTCCATGTCTGTCCGCCTTACATCACATACACACATACATACCTACATAGATACATATATGCATTTAGTCGCTTTTGCATACCGTCGCTGATTGCTTTGCCGTTTGCAGCTCCACTCCTTTAAAGGCCGGAAATGTTTTTCAGTAGTTTTTCACGTTGCCGTTGCCTAAAGTTGCCGTAATGCGGCAAAATGTCTGCCCAGTCCACAGTAGCCCACAACAGCCCACACACCAGACAGTTAGACAGTCAGACAGTGAGAGAGTCAGGCAGCCAGACAGACTGGCCTTTAGATATGTTCAACATGCCTTTTGGTGCCTTAGTTTCCCCCTAATGTGTGGGCGTTGTGGGTGCTATCTGTGTGTATATATGTGTCCGAATTGCCATACATGTGGATATTTCGAATATAAGCTAAAGCCTAGAACACTTCAAATGGGGCACAGCATTAATTAACGCTTGGGGCCAACGACACACCAAACTGAGCCGAGTTTCTCGTTACGAATTGCAGCTAATGAGTGTAGCCCAGACGAGAGCAAGTACCTCAACATGTTATTCCAAATACAGTGTTAAGCAAAATTTAAGGAAGTCACAACTTGATGACAGTTTTAAGAGACAAATCTATTTGTGAAAGTGAACATGTAAAGTAGTTTTGTGTTGAATCTTCGACGTCTATATCTTCTACTAGAATAAGCCATTATACGAATGCCCAGTTTTTAGTCTAGCCTAATCTCAGAAATCGACCTGAAGTTTACAGACTCGCCATCATTTTGTGTGTTTATTTTCAACTCAAGAGGACAGTTTTCTAACCTTTCCATTTCCATTTCTGGTAGCTTATGAATTCATGTAATTAATTAGAAAAACTTACGATTTTAAGGCGATTCGAACTCGGGACCGTTCGTTCAACCTCTATTGCAGTTAACAAATTCCGCATTTTTCTCCGAGTTTCAAAATTGATTTCTGTTTTAAATAAGTGCATGCATATATAATTTTTTACTTTGTAGGTTGGTAGCCGCGTTAGCTTTATACTAGTTAATTTTATAACAATGCTTAATAATTAATGCTTTCCAACTATCAAGTTTTCTACTGATCCTACTATTATTTATTTTTATTTCTATTCAATTCCATTCGATTTGGTTATTATTTTCATAAAAAGCATATTCAACTTATGCTCTGGGAATTTATCTAATTTACTTACTTTGTCGTGTTCTATCTTTAATATACTTTGCAAATGGCCTTCCAGGCAGTAAGAAACACCTCGCAAATATAGAGTTTTTACATAATTCCCTGTGAACTTAGTGTTTGTTTTGTTTGTTTCTTTTTAGTTACAATTTCATTTCGACTATTTGTCTTGCCAGCTATCTGAATATTTAGTTTTTGCTGTTTGCAGTATATATTTCTTGTTCGAAAAATTAGGTTGCTACGATAGCAGAGCAAGCCGCCAATTGTTCGCCATTCAACACCTACGAACGATACCACTTAAAATCGAAACAGCAACACACCCACGATCAAGTGTTCCCCGTTCCCAGGGAATGTGTTTGTATGTGCATATATCACGCCTTTTACATTGGCAAGTTTGGCGTTTGGTCGCCGGGGAGGACACAAAAACACACACTGTTAAAAATGAACAATTTTATGACCCGTTCAACTAACAGCAAGAATTACGACTACAAGGCGCAACTAATTATGTGATGTTGTTGTAGTTGTTGCTGCTGTTGCTTGTCGCTATAAAATTTATAATACCCACACAAGTCACATAAAACCCAAAGTATGCAGCAATAAATTTTAAATTGCAAACATAAAATATTTCGACAAATTTGCAAAAAAAAAGAAGCACACACACACCGACATACAAAGAAAACAAAGAACGATACGAAGAACTGCGCCTCAGGACATTTTCGACGGGGAAAGTGTGGAAAATGGGGATGGGAGGTTCTCACTCGTCTAGGGCCGAAACTTAATTAATGCAGAAACACATTTTCCAGGACGACATATCAAAGAACTCGACACGCTCAGAACTGAGCTTTGTGCCTACCACAGACGACGATGGCAAATCGATAACATGCCGTGCGGAAAATCCAAATGTGAACGGCCTCTATTTGGAGACCATGTGGAAATTGAATGTCGTTTGTAAGTATTACAAATTGTGTTTAAGTCTAAAATATATACACAAACACACACATATATCTGCCATGTATATACTTAGCTAAAAATATAAAATAAGAAATAAAAAAAACAAATAAAATAAAATAAGAGTAAGAAAACGCAACAGCAAAAATAAGCATTTGCCGACAGCTAGCAAAAGGTAGACAGCCAGCTAAATTTATTACGTCGGCGTTGTCGACGTCGCCGTTGAAAGCCTTTAAAATGCAAATAAATCAAAGACAAATGACAAATTGTGAATAATTTGCCATGGGCCAGAAGGCAGCTACCGTCTTCCGCTGCCCCTCTGCCTCTTCCACATAGCCCCCTCTCTTTATCATTGCTCCCCGTCGCGGGCAACGCTGCAGCGCCCATAGTGAAATATGTGGGCTAACAAAATGTATGGCAGGCGCTTAAATTAAATGAAGCACTTTTTGTGTACGTACCCATCAAACCTCACTCCATCCTTCAAAATAGAAGAAGAAAAAAATTAAAATAACCAAACAATGGTATCAAAGTAGGTAGAACTGTAACTCTATAAATGGCACAGTTGTTAGAACCTTCTTCCTTTATTTTTTAAATTAAAGTTTTTATACGGAATATTTTGCTACTATATCTATCTATCTACTCTTCGGTTAAGACATTAGCTTGAAGGTTCAAATATTTAAAATGTCTTCTTAGACCATAATTATTATTTGTATTTATATGCATTATACTTAATATTAAGAAGTAAGTAAATAATGTTAAGTACTAAATAAAATAATGTTCATCGGCTAACAATCGTTATCAATTAGGAGATGAACATCAAATGAATTGAATATGTTTCCAAATATTTACAGTTACTTTGAACTGATGATAACAAAAGCTCCGGTTATCTTTAAGTCGCGGTCAAGCTTATAATCATGGCCAAAATACAAATACCAACATTTACAAAATTGTTTGGGCAAATTGAATGGGTCAATAGCCGCAAAGTAAGTACTGCGGACATCGTAAAGTGCCAAAGTCACCGTTGAGTTTACAGTTGCTCGGCGTTACGTATACGTCCCGTTTGCGGCTGTAAATGTATTTTATTATTTCGACTGTTTGTATATTGAGCAAACACACACACACACACACACACACACACACAACTTGTGCTCACACTAGCATATGCATGTGTGCGTATGTGTGCATATGCGGCACATCACGTAATGTTGTTTCTTTGCTTTTCACTTCCTCAAATATTAAATTTTACTGCAATCTGCTGACGTACCGAAAGAAAAGAAAACACAAATACGTATGAAGAAAATACACAGAAAGAAAAACATGCTGCTGTTTAGGTTTTACGTTAAGAAATAAGGTGTTATTATTATATTTTTATGCGCCACACATACTTGTTGGCTTCATATTTTATACTACGGAATATTATTTTTTATTTGTTTGTTTTGCTTCGGCCTCGTCAATGTTGCCTACGCCCTTTGCTACATTGACGGAAATAAACTTTATGATCGGCACGTACCGCAACATTTTCATTTACATACGTCCACACATACATTATGTACATATATGTATTTCGGTGTTGCAGGCAAACGCTTGACTTTAACCAAAGTTACAAAAAATACATGTACTATAAAAATTATGTTTTTTAATTTGAGCATGTGTAATACCCTACAGTCATTTTGGGCCTGGCCTTGGGCTGGCAAATACGCAAATAAAATTATTATGCACTGAATTCGTAAAGTCTTCATATGAGAATTTACGTCTATCTTAAAAGAGCAGCTTTGCTAAATGGTATTAACTTTTCAAATTGAGATAAATGGGTCTGATTTAAAGTAACAACAATTTTCCAGATTCCCCAGTGTCCTTTCAAGTTCATTCAGTCAAATATTTATGTAATCATATCATTACAAAAATATTAAATACGAATACAAATTAATTAAAATTATAAGGAATGCAACTTTCAAAATAATAAACAGTTTTTCCTAGAATTTGATATTATTGATTTAATATTTTTAGGTCCTTTTTTAATTTATTTATTTACTCCATAAAACTGCTAACTAGCATTTGGTCCCTATTTTACCCATTTGTTCAATTTCTTAATACTTTTGAAGCTTTTTTTATATTATATATATAGATTTTTCTTCATAGCGAATTTTATATTCGTCTATGGCCATTTCAATTATTTGCTGGTGTTTTTAATTTGAACACACATGGCAAATATGTTCTGCATCGTTTCACATTTGTTGTTGTTGCGGCTGTTTTTGTTGTTTTTGTGTCCTTCTTGTTGTCCTTTCTGTACGATATCTCTATTCAGCATCATGCCTGAGTTATTATGCCAACTTCGTTTTGGCATCTTAGGCACGGCATTTGGCAAGGCCATTTGCCATACTTTATGTGAACGAGTGTGTGTTGTGGGGGTGGGCGGGGCACGGTAGCTGCTGCATTCCTTGCGTATAATTTTGTTTATGTCTGTGTATGTGACACGCTCGTTTTAAAATTTATAATGTGGCCCCGGCGAACAGAGAAGCAGGACAGCAACAAGGAAGGAACATGCAATGCAATCACAGACCTAGAGAGAATCCCATGAGCGCACTACACACACTGTCTACTACAATGTCTGTGGCTCTATGTGTGTGTGAGTGTGTGTGTGTGCATGCCCCTTAGCCGTTGTTTATGACTGGGCTACATTGGCGCTTGTGTTGTGTGCGTGCCTGGCATTTTGGAGAAGCGAAAGCATCGCGATATTTTTCTCAATGCCGCAATCTGAGTTGATATTCTTAAAGTGGGCGCACAATGCAGCATAGCAATAGGACTTATACATAAATATACAAACATGTACGTATGTTAGATGATGTATATGCTAGCCAGCCAACCGGTTATTTTTGTAGCTCAAGCTGATATCAAATCCATGGAAGTCCCTATGAACAGTTGTGGGACCAAGTATGATTGACATATCTATACAATTTAAGGCAAATATCTAGTTATATCTTTATATACACATATGCAATCTCTAAAAACATAAGCAAGCCTCCCTCTTCCTTCTGATACATACTTTCGGTTGAGAGACTTTTTGGTTTTTCAAATATAATACATGAAACATAGCTGACATTAAACAATACAAAATCAAAAGCAAATCAATAATTAAATAAAATTCAGCATTATTAAATATCATTGAGCAAATATTATTTTATAATTAACTTAAGTTAATGGTGATTATGGTGAATTGTGAATCTAAAAGAGAACATTGACTCAAATATTCATTGAGTTATGCTACTTCTCAGATAGGTTTATTACTAAAACTATTTCTATCATTTAATAATACATAAAAAATAATTTATTGAGTTTTGATAGTTATATTATAAGATATATTTTAAAACTTAACAACTAAGCCGCTTAATCGCAAAGCAGCAAATATCAAATGATGTTATAATTCAAAACTTTAACTTGCACATAAATTATCCCAGATAGATATGTATATATATAGAGACAGAGACAAAGAGAGAGAGAGAGAGGAAGTGCAAAATATTAGAAAACTCTCGATCGATGGCCGCCCCAAAATATGGTGATGGGAGTGTGGGTAGCCGCATATATTTTTCGGTTTCAGCTGTTGGCAGTTTGGGTACCTAACGGTAAATGATAATCACAAAAATGGCCCGCAACATGTGTGCGGAAATACAGCGACGCGACTTTTGGCGCAAGACTTTTTGCACTGGGGCCCTTTTGGAGCACTTTTGCTGATTGGCGGGGCGACTGCTGTCTGCTGCCAAGTTAGACCTTTTTGAGTCGGGCAGGAAAGGGGCAGAGTGGGATAGGGTAAAGCAAACTTTGCGAGGCCATTCTAAAGTGAGCAAACTTTTGGCCTCGCTCGTCGACGTCGTCATCGTCGTCGTTGTCGTTTTCGTTGTCGTCTAACTCTTGACTGGCGCCGTTTGGCTTTGGCCGCCAATAACTCAACAATATTAAGGTTAGCACGTGCGCCCTTCCTTCAACGTCCTGTGTGCTGTGTTTGTCGCAAAGTTTGTGGCTCGTTAAGCAAATTCAAACGACTTAAGCGGCAACACATGTTCACAAGCAGCGACAGACCTGAGGCTCAACTTTAGAGCCAGCTAGCTAGTGGAAAGCTATTGCGATCCCAAGTTCTACTTATTACCAGTTGTCATTAGATTTCTGTTCCCATAACTCTTTGCTGTGGTGCCTGTCGTTGCAACATATCGCCCATATCTGTCAACCACTATTAAACCAAATAGATCACTCCACTTATTGTTGTAGCTGATGACGAAAAGGAAACTAAAAAAACTCGCTTTCACATAGGTATTAGAATGTCGTTTTAAGTTTTAAATATCTTGTGCATGACGAATAGTAGGACAACAATAATAGTAAAATAAATGAATAGGACATCTGTCACAGCCAATAGAAATTGTAAGTGTTGACTATATTTGATGAGTATATTGGAAATAAATGAATTCTGATCAAATACATTCCAATTAGGTAAAGCTTTGAGTCTCCTACTAAGAATTACACAAAATGCATAGTTAAGATAATAATCAAGCAATAAGTATTTAATTATAGTTATGCTTATAAATATACCTTTGAAAATATATGTCAATGGAATTTATATTCAATTATTAAATAAACTTACTCTAATGTCACGCTTTACACGTCATTTTCAATTTGCAGATCCCCCATTGGTTACACTGCGCCTGGGCTCTACACTGTCACCGGATGATATCAAGGAAGGCGACGATGTTTACTTCGAGTGTCACGTACAATCGAATCCTCAATGGCGGAAGCTGCTGTGGTTACATAATGTAGGTCGCGTCAAGTCAGCTGGAAGTGAGCTTCTGTTGCACAACCATCCCTTCACCTCCAACCCGGTCTACTGTCATATCTGCTGCCAAGCACACACTGAAACCCCAAAAGCCAAAAACCGAAATCCCCAATTGACAAGGACGGCATCAGGAACTGGGTACCCAGGTCGTCCTGCGTCTACTCTTGGGCCGGCTGTCTGCTTGGTTGGCTCCCATTCATTTCTGTTTAAGTGTCAATAACATTGGCAAGTTGCGTATGCTCCCAATTTCAGCTTCCGCTCCTCTTCCCTTCGGCTTGAGGTTGCATTGCGATGCATTTGCGCATTTCAATTCATTTCACACCAAGAATGGCAGTTGGTTGGGCAGGTGGACAAATGATGGTGTGCATTCTAGTCTCCAATGTATGGTTGTGGGGAACAATATAGTTTCGTAATTTGGGGCATTGATTTTGCGGTAGCTGTCGCAGCTGCAGTCGCTGTCGCTCAATCAATCAGCGAAGAACACGTGCCAAGTCTGGCACCCAGCATAGACTCCGCCAGCACCCACCTATCAACATATTTTATGCACAAAGAGTATTGAAAGAAAGAAAAACACAATTGAATTGAAGTTCATTAATGCTGTGCATATGACAAAATTGACTTGCCCAATTATTGTTTTTAATTATTTAATGTCGACCATTATTTACTTTTAAATTCGCATAGACATACTGACATATTCTCTTTTTCTCTAAATGCTTACCCACATTGTAGGGCATTCACTTGGAGCACAACACGTCGGCTCGTGTCATCCGCTCGAATCAGAGTCTGGTGCTGCAGAAGATAACCAAACACTATGCCGGAAATTATGCGTGTAGCGCCATCAATGATGAGGGGGAAACGGTCAGCAATCAATTGCCGCTGCGGGTTAAATGTGAGTAAACAAACACAATCTGTATAAAGGGGATAATGGTAAATAGTGTAAGAGGGTAATCCGATACAATCAATGTGTGTATACAGTTGTGGTCAATACAAGCAGATTTGTCAAAATTGTGTTAATAACAATTGAAATCTGCAAAAAAAGTAGCTCAGTTTTAAATTATTTAAATTTTATTTGCCAGCGATTGGGATTTTTAGCTAAAACAGTTCACAGAACCTATATGAAAGGAGTAGGTAATCTTATAAGTATCTCTTTCTTGACTACGAGATAGCCTGGAAAGAATACATTAACTGTATTGGCCGAAAATGCTTGCATCTGCCTGTTACATTTTTTTACACAAAACCAGTATACCCTTTTCAAGCATTTTTAACTTTAATGGTATAAAAGGATATAAAAATAAAATGAGACGTTGACCGCAGCTGTACCCACCACATACATTCAAGCGATTTTTGTGACTGTAGTCTGTAATTTCAACAGCGGCTGCTCTTGTGCTGATGATGCAGCGAGTTTTGTGTTTAGTGTGCATCAGTTGCCATTACGAGCAATAAGGCTGGCACTTGGTTTGAATGCATCATATATCTGGCTGTGGGCAGAGATAGTCGAGCCAAGCCCAACCAAGCCAAGCCAAGCCAAGCCAAACACAACACAAGGTCCCTCATCTCCCCTCATCGTATACAGCTCCCTTTCGCATGTTGCCTTATCATAAAGTCAGACAGCGACGTTGTCAAGCTGCATTCCTCTTTCTCGCTTTCTTTGCCTCATTTGATGTATTGCATTTTTCTTTCTCTATTTTCATTTTTCTCATATTCTCTTTATTTGCTACGCGCTTGGTCGTTTTCATTTCACAAGTCGAGCTGGCTGGCACTCTCGTTGTGGCGCAGTTGCGAGTCAAGGATGTGAAAATATTTTTCATTCCGCTTTTTGCATAAATACAACATTTTGCCATATCACACTGCCTCCCCTTTTGTCATCTCGCTTCTTATCTGGCAAATCCAGTCTCTTTTCATATGCTTGCCACATGCGCTGCATCATATTTCATTGGTGCTGCTGCTGTTGCTGCAGTTGCAGCTGCTGCGGAATTATGCATCAATTTAACCGGCCGCGCAATGCTGCCAACTCGTTTGCTGCTGCATATTTCTCAGAAGGAGCTCTCAGAGGCAGCTGCGTTTAAATTCACGCAATTTGACAAGCGCCTCTGCTCTCTGATGATCGCTCTCATCATGTGCTCTGCAACCGAATTTTGCTAGTAGTATTGTTGCCCCTTAGTCTCTTAGCGATACACTTGTTTCAACAATAAGCATTGCAAATTCTCACTTTAAGACTCCAGTGTTTGCCCCTCTCTCCTTTCGTGCAGCTAAAATGATGCATTGCTCCTGGCCATAAATATAATGGCGTGGATTTTACTCAGCGCGCTAAAGATTTTCAGATTTGGTAGAGCTTATATGAACACAAGTTTAATACTTGAATAATAATTTAAACAAAAATAAATAATGTTATTAAAAAAACGATGAATAAATCATTTAACTATTTTTACCTTCACATAAACTCTGTTTAATTTAATTTCATCTTCATTGTGTAATAGTTTATATATTGAGTTAATCATGTATTTTGTTTTGCCTAACACCCGTTACAAATTAATAATAAATAAGGCAAATATTGATTGACGGAATAAATAAATTCAGTGACCATGACCTTTTGTGCTTAAGCTTAGGCTTAAGCTTAATAAATCTAATTCTTACTGGCACGAATAAACAATTATATTTATTTTTTGGGTATAAGCCATTTTCTACAATTACAATAAAGCCCAACATATACCAATATATACCATATACTAAAAAAGGAAATACAAGGCTAATTTCTTTCTCCATGTGATTACAATTCGTTTACGTAACCTTTTTCCAACTTTCCACTTTTTGTTTGATGTCATTCAACTTTGCTGTTTGCACAACAAAGAGCAACAAGTGCCATTCGAGGGCTGTCTCAAGTGCTGCCTAATTAGCTGACGACTGATCAAACAGCCCTCGTGAACTCGCAATTTAAATAAGCAACAGCATAACAAAAACCCAACAAAAAGGTGAGCGAAGCGGGGGTTGACTGGATGATGAAGGCGGAGGGACTGTTTTTGGCTAATTAATTACGCCCTTTTGTAAATTTTTAAGACAAACAATTCATCAAAAACTCAACTAGGCTGACTGCTAATGCGTTTGGTTTGTAGGTTTGTGTGGTGGAGGTGGGTCCCGTTTGACGACAACGTACTGCGAAATTGCGTATACGCCACGTGTGCTGTCAGCTAATAATCCTTTAACATTTATGAACGCCTTATTTACCTGCGAGTACTAAATCATGTTGCCACATTAATTAATTTCAAGTAAACAAGAACGTCGCGTCGCCACTCGACGATTTTCCTTGTTGCCACTGCCATTGCCATTGCCTTTGACACTGACTGACTGCCTCAGCTAGCTCCTCCTCCCCTCTCTCTCTCGCTCTCTCTATCTGTCTCCCTCTCTTTTTCTAACTTTTCGCGCAGCTCCTACGCTAACAGATGACTGGGCCGCCCTGCTGTCGAAATCACTTTTGTGCGTTTGCCTTGTGCCCAACGCCCCAGCAACTCTCTTATAAACAACCAAATGCTTTGCCTCATTTTTCAGCGCTTTCTCTCTCTCTCTCTCTCTCTCTCTCTGATTTTTTTCACAATATTTACGTTTATTTTTATGCCACCCAGCCGTAGTTAGCTTGCAGCTACAGCTGTATATGTTTTTGGCTGAGGACGTTACATAATATAGTATAAAAGATTTATTGTATTAAAGTTATTTTCCCAAGTATAGTTGGGCTCATCTATTTTGTTGATTTAATCAAACCCCACATATTTAACGTCAATTGCTTTATAAGCGTAAGAATATTCCTCAAAAGGTAATAAGATTGAAAAATATTAAATAACTGAGAAATATGTATTTTACTTCACATATTTTGTAAAATGAATATACATGTATATCCAAGCCTGATTTTTATATGTAACTATTTCTGGGTTCTAAAGGGCTGTGTTGGATAAAGGTAGTGATCAATTGGCTTGGAAGAAAATGAGGTCAAATCCAGTTTTAAGGAAGCCCACAAAAAAGACCCATTCGAACTTCGAACTTAAAAAATAGTATAAGAAATTTTATGCTATTTAACAATTTTTATTTTCAAATTAATAAAGCAAAAATAAAGTGCCTTTAATCGAATTTCGCAGAGTATATTTACATGATATGAGGTCTACTATTATCTATGCCTTAGAAATTGCTTCGTGAAGTTGTTGCTCATCGTCTTTACGACGTCGATTCTCCGCTTCGATCAATTGTTGAATGTCGGGCAAAAACCCGAGCTTCTCATATTTGGAATAGACACGCTGCTGCAACATCGGCTGGAAACGCCAGATATTGTCATCCACAACGGGATTGAGGAGGTGCGTCTTATTGTCCGGCTCCCGATAATGGTGCAGCTGGGCGAACTCAATGGGCACAGATTTCGGACTGCATTCACCATTATTTGCATGAACGAGTGGAAAGTGATTATGTAGCCCAACCACAAATTGCGTGGAGTGAAAACATTTTGTGGCCGAATAGCGATCACTGTGTTCCGCCACGCGTTCCACATGCTGCAGCATGTAATAGAAGCTGGGAAGGTTCTTGTAGAACTTTGGCTTCTCCGGATAAAGGGGAAAGTAGACGTTGCGAAAGCAGAAGGAAGCCCATGCCTTGCATTTCGTCGCATCTCGTTCATAGTCGGGCACCTTGTGCGCCAGCTCGATCAGATCCGACAATTTGGTAACATTGCCCAGCGGCATGATGACTTCATCGATATCAAAGACACCTATATAGTCGAACTTGTACATGTTGCGGTAGAAGCAGTCGTTGTATGGTATCATCTCATTGAGTATGCGATTCAAGTAGTCTGCACCCATCGCATAATGATGAAAATTTCGTCCCGTGTGCGGCTCTCCCCGCCCCATCGACAAGGGGCGCAGTTCGACAAAGCCCGGACTGCTGGTTACATAATCGTTTATCACACGCGTCATATTCGGATGAATCTGGGCATCGTAGAAGACCACCTTGCTGACACCCATCAGCCGCATTAGTTCAAGCCATTCAATAAGACGCCAAGACTTGTCCTTGTGGGGGAAGTCCAAACCTTTTACGCACACCATAAATCGCAGGGGCTTTGTTGAGTTATCTTGATCTTTCATCGGCTGATCCTTCTGTTGTGGCATGGCGACCGTGTTGACAACAGGTTCGTAAACCACCCGCAGCAGATTTCTCGCCTTGTCACAACGCTGGGCCACCAGGGACACCATTTCGGGTACCTCCTTTTCCGTTTTGGGCAGGGGGCAGCTGATAAGCGTCGGGAAGACATGCCTTGCCCCGTCACCGCCCCACCACCAAATAATCTTATGATCACTTACATTAGCAATTACTGGATCAACGCGATTCCTGAACCACATTTGACAATAGGAGTGGGGATACTTGACCTTGTCCCAAGCGCCATAATTATTGATCATGGATAGAACTCGGACAAGCGGCGCCTCTGTAATCTTCTCCCTGTTGTCATAGTACGCACCAAAGAGATGGTAAGTCAGGTTCTCTATGTGAACCGTCTGCCAGTAGTCGTTGCTGAAATCAATTTCCAAAGAACTGGCAACTTTTCCGCAATTGGGCTCCGTAGACGGTCTTCGCAGCAGTTCCTCCAGCGGGAACGAGGGCATCTCCTCTCGTATGAATTTCAATCTCTGCTTCCAGCTGGGCTCTAAAACCATAATATTCAGGTTAATATTAAAGTGATGAAAATAGATAATTAGTTTCATACCATTTCTTTTGTCAATCAACAGCTCATCGATAAAAACGACTCGTTTAGATCGCCGACTGTGCTCATCAGAATCGTAGTAATAAAAGAGTGCGAGTAGTATAAAGATTTTTATGGATATGATCAAGAGCAAAATCTTGACAAATCTCGCCCTTATTAACTGCATATTGGTCTCTGAGCTGTTCTGCTATTCAGAAACACTCCAATTTTTGATTACCAAATTGCGCCTCTCAACGATGTTTGATGTTTGACAACTTCTTCAAGAATACCTGCAGCAGAACGGTTCCGATTTAGTATAGCCCGCAACCCATGCTATCTTAGTGCGTTGACGTCGACGTAGACGTTTTATTGATACAAATGTTTTCTTTTAGACAGAGACCTAAGCAATATTCTTACTTACTCTAGTATAGCTAGTATATCTACAATGTTTTTGTGTCTTGTTGTCTTCTTAAATAATTCTTAATTCTATATATAGAAATGTAAATAGAGTAGTCATTTCGAGTTATCCAAGAATATTTCAATTCTTGATCTTTGCGCGTCTTTTTTCTGACAGTAGAATTCCAATTGAAGTTATCAGAACACATAACTTCTCTACGAGGTTAAGCGATAAGCTTGAGGTTTGTTCATAAATTATCTAACTCTTACTTGAGCACATTTTTGATCGCGTAGTAAAGAATTTCACACGAATCGAATAGGCAGATATGTTACAATATCATTAAGAACCAATTAACCAAGTAACCTATAATATAAAAATATATATGTATATATGTAGGACTCATCATGTCCGATTTATTATTAATATAATGGTTATAAGTATATTACAGTGAAAGATATGTATTTGACTTACAACGAATTATTCGAATTTTAAAAATATTATTTATACACATTCGGTTACCCTGATTATCGGAGTCTGACCCAGATGTCATCCATTCCTCGTATGTATTCGCTTCATGCTTCAAGCTTCATGTTACAAGAGCTTGTTGGTGTTACTGCTAGACCCTCCACTTGAGCAGCTTTTTTGACCTCATATCGACCGTTGCGCTTAACTTTAATGATTTTATATGAACCAAGAAATGTAGTAGCGAGCTTCCTTCCAGTAACAAGTTGGATGAGTCTTATTGCAACTAAGTTGCCTTCTTGATACCTATACTCGCTCATACATATTTTTCTTGCCACCAGTGTATTGTCTGCCTGACATGTGACTCACACACTTGCGCTCATATAGTTCATACATTTCTTTTCAAATCACTGTGTGATTTACAGCCGAACATATTAATTTTATATTAAATTTAAATACTTAAGCCGTCAACTAGACAATCACCGATTCTGTGTCTATTTAATTCGGTGTCTGTGTCTAACTTTGAATATTTTTCGGCACTTCTTAATAATAATAATAATAATTATAAGTATGTGAACTGCGACCTACTAGATCTATTGTGCCTCTTTCTGAGCCTGTAGCTCCTCCATCAACCCCAGATCCTGCACGAATGTTAGGAACTTTGTTGGGTTGAGGGCTTCTATGTCCTTGAAGCATCCCCAGGATGCTGCATCTTTTCCTGGTTAAGGCAACACATTCCGCTAGGACGTGCATTGCGATTTCTTCGTCTACAGTGTCCTGTCAATAGACCGGATAGTATTCTAATTTTTCCTGAGTTGATCAAGCTTGAAACGTACCTCATAGGCTACTTTCGACGTTATTTTCGTCCCCATTATAGCGTTTATTGCTGCTTGACTATCGCATACAATGGATATATCTGTATTCCGATAGTCCAAGGCTTGTGCTCTGATAGGTGAGTGACTCATCGGTGTACCATTTTATGGTGTGCGGTTGTATAGGGTGAACTTCATGCAGAGTCGTCCTTTCCTTTTTACTGCTTCTTTGAACTATGAAATTACGACGCCTGAATATGTATTCAGCTAACATTTCATTCCTAGGTTGCACTAGTAGGGGCAGTTCATCTGAAAGAAGTTGGACATCTCTCTCGCTTAGGATGTGATTGGCCCCAACTCCTTCTGAAGACATACTGAGAAGCGTTGCTTTCTGTTGAAGCCTTATTGGATGGTGGAGTGGCGTGAGCTCCATTCAGGCTTCCAAGGCCATTGTCGGGCAGGTGCGCATTGCTCCTGTCATACATACGCAGGCCATTCTCTGCAACTTATGTAGTTTTCTTTGCACGGTGATCAGCCGCGTCCTATCCCCCATGCTATAACTCCGTAGGTCAACATGGGCCTTATTACCATTAGGTATAGCCACCTCATTATACTTGGTGATGTCCAGTCGGGCTTAGGTTGAGTTCAAACTCCGTACACCAGTCACTCGTTATTTTCAGCCCTAACTGAACAGAGTGATTCTTCAAATTTACCTCGTGCTATAACAATGGCATCGGATAAAATGACATTGAATACCTCTGGACAGCCCAGTCGTCAGCCGACTAGGTATAGACCGTCGCAATTTCGGTACCATTTTCGTATTGACCTCGCCCTTCCTGCGCCAGTGGCACTCTCCTATTTGTTGCTTGAGTAGTACGATGTGGAGGATGGTCTACCACATATGAAAACCTCCCCCATCCAGGGTTCGGTCCTCCATTTGTCTTGCGAAATTCTCAGCAGGGAGATCCTGCTGTATTTAAAAATTTTTTAAAATCCTCATATTAGTTCCAACGAGATGCAGAGAATTAATTGTCCACCCGGGCGGAGATCCGAGAGTGATACTCGTGGAAGGCTCATTAGAACAGGCGGCCGCCATTTGGCTGAGCCCATCGTTCGAGACTCAGCTATTTGTTGATCCGTGCCCTCAGCCAGGTTGACTCTCGGCATGGTTCCAGTGACACCTTAGTTCGGCCCGGTGTGAGATGTGGAGGTAGGATGGAGGTAGGTTGTGGCTGTGGGGAGATTGGGGGGTGTGTGAGGCTATGCTTTTAAAGACGGCAACACAGGCGCCTTGTCTATACGATTGTCGTATCCGCTGTTTGTCCAGGAACTCTTATTTACGAGAAATTTCGCGTTATTCGCAGCTAGCCTCGGCACTTCTTAGTGTACGCTTAACTCAGAAATCAAAACACTTTTCAGCGGTTCATATGAATTAACTACATCAGATTCCAAAAATAATTTTGCCATCATTGTCATCTTTCCGCGTGCACGATTCTGTTTGTCACTAAGTTCATATGCCTCTGAATTTCCTTCAAAGTTTCCAAACCAATGCTCGACCGGTACACTGTCGCCGTGGAAGTCTGGCGCGATCTTTGCAAAATTATCAGGCACGATTTATATATATAGTTCACTTTCTCCGCACTCGTCTACTTGTATTTTTAATGTTAATGTTTGACCATTATAATAATTGGTTGCATGTTTTTTGTGTTCATTTCCTGAAGTTCGTTCATTTTTGAAATTTGCTCTTCAACTTTTCTGTTTACCATTTCGATTGCACGACCGCCAACTGCACCTGCCTCTTCAAATTTATTGTTTTCAGCCATTCTCGAGTTGTACTTTTTTATCGATCTGCATCCAATTAACCTAATTGGAATTAGTCTCTTTGTGCTTGTGATCAGTTGTAACTTATTAATTACGCAATAACTCTTCACTGTTACACTGTTTGGCTTGATCGCTGCAAATATAGGACTGGCTTAGCCCCTGTTCATTATTAGTATACTTTTTATAAGTATATTACAGTGAAAAATAAGTATTGGATTTACAACGTAATTTTCGACTTTATAAAACAACGACGTATTTCCTCGACGCACCGACAACTTTACAACTTTAGGTACTCGTTACTTTGTCGACTTCTTATTGACGATCTTAACGCTGCCCTTCGCGAACTCGAGTCTCTCGTTCTGCTGTTCTTCTACAACTCTTCTACTTCCATTAATTCTTATGCTGCTTTTAGATCTGTTAACCAGCCAACAGCACTGTAATCCCACTGCAACTACTCGCTATATTTTTGGATATATGTACCATAGCTGCAAAATCAACAATCGATGGGCAACCAGGCACACTCTCAAATACAACTCTGTTAGTTAACAGTTGTCGGCTCTGCAGTTGTTTTTCTGTTTCTACATATTATATTAATTTTATAAGCACTGCCTTTAATCGAATTTCCCATAAAAAAGATGTATAGAAAATGTTATGTTAATGTTATAAATTTAAGTACATTTTTATTTGACATATATTTAAAACAGCTAAGTTTAATGGAACAAAAACAATTTTTTAATTGTTATTTGCAAAGTGCCTTTCATCGAAATTTGCAGAGTGTATGTATATGATATGAGGTCTACTATTATCTATGCCTTAGAAATTGCTTCGTGAAGTTGTTGCTCATCGTCTCTACGACGTCGATTCTCCGCTTCGATCAATTGTTGAATGTCGGGCAAAAACCCGAGCTTCTCATATTTGGAATAGACACGCTGCTCCAACATCGGCTGGAAACGCCAGATATTGTCATCCACAACGGGATTGAGGAGGTGCGTCTTATTGTCCGGCTCCCGATAATGGTGCAGCTGGGCGAACTCAATGGGCACAGATTTCGGATCGCATTCACCATTTTCTGCACGAAAGATTGGAAAGTGATTATGTAGCCCAACCACAAATTGCGTGGAGTGAAAACATTTTGTGGCCGAATAGCGATCACTGTGTTCCGCCACGCGTTCCACATGCTGCAGCATGTAATAGAAGCTGGGAAGGTTCTTGTAGAACTTTGGCTTCTCCGGATAAAGGGGAAAGTAGACGTTGCGAAAGCAGAAGGAAGCCCATGCCTTGCATTTCGTCGCATCTCGTTCATAGTCGGGCACCTTGTGCGCCAGCTCGATCAGATCCGACAATTTGGTAACATTGCCCAGCGGCATGATGACTTCATCGATATCAAAGACACCTATATAGTCGAACTTGTACATGTTGCGGTAGAAGCAGTCGTTGTATGGTATCATCTCATTGAGTATGCGATTCCAGTAGTCTGCATCCATCGCATAATGATGAAAATTTCGTCCCGTGTGCGGCTCTCCCCGCCCCATCGACAAGGGGCGCAGTTCGACAAAGCCCGGACTGCTGGTTACATAATCGTTTATCACACGCGTCATATTCGGATGAATCTGGGCATCGTAGAAGACCACCTTGCTGACACCCATCAGCCGCATTAGTTCAAGCCATTCAATAAGACGCCAAGACTTGTCCTTGTGGGGGAAGTCCAAACCTTTTACGCACACCATAAATCGCAGGGGCTTTGTTGAGTTATCTTGATCTTTCATCGGCTGATCCTTCTGTTGTGGCATGGCGACCGTGTTGACAACAGGTTCGTAAACCACCCGCAGCAGATTTCTCGCCTTGTCACAACGCTGGGCCACCAGGGACACCATTTCGGGTACCTCCTTTTCCGTTTTGGGCAGGGGGCAGCTGATAAGCGTCGGGTAGACATGCCTTTCCGCGTTACCGCCAAACCACCAAATAATCTTATGATCACTTACATTAGCAATTACTGGATCGACGCGATTCCTGAACCACATTTGACAATAGGAGTGGGGATACTTGACCGTGTCCCGAGTGCCATAATTATTGATCATGGATAGAACTCGGACAAGCGGCGCCTCTGTAATCTTCTCCCTGTTGTCATAGTACGCACCAAAGAGATGGTAAGTCAGGTTCTCTATGTGAACCGTCTGCCAATAGTCGTTGCTGAAATCAATTTCCAAGGAACTGGCAACTTTCCCGCAATTGGGCTCAGTAGACGGTCTTCGCAGCAGTTCCTCCAGCGGGAACGAGGGCATCTCCTCTCGTATTAATTTCAATCTCTGCTCCCAGCTGGGCTCTAAAGCGATAATATTCAGGTTAATATTAAAGTGATGAAAATAGATAATTAGTTTCATACCATTTCTTTTGTCAATCAACAGCTCATCGATAAAAACGACTCGTTTAGATCGCCGACTGTGCTCATCAGAATCGTAGTAATAAAAGAGTGCGAGTAGTATAAAGATTTTTATGGATATGATCAAGAGCAAAATCTTGACAAATCTCGCCCTTATTAACTGCATATTGGTCTCTGAGCTGTTCTGCTATTCAGAAACACTCCAATTTTTGATTACCAAATTGCGCCTCTCAACGATGTTTGATGTTTGACAACTTCTTCAAGAATACCTGCAGCAGAACGGTTCCGATTCAGTATAGCCCGCAACCAATGCTATCTTAGTGCGTTGACGTCGACGTAGACGTTTCATTGATACAAATGTTTTCTTTTAGACAGAGACCTAAGCAATATTCTTACTTACTCTAGTATAGCTAGTATATCTACAATGTTTTTGTGTCTTGTTGTCTTCTTAAATAATTCTTAATTCTATATATAGAAATGTAAATAGAGTAGTCATTTCGAGTTATCCAAGAATATTTCAATTCTTGATCTTTGCGCGTCTTTTTTCTGACAGTAGAATTCCAATTGAAGTTATCAGAACACATAACTTATCTACGAGGTTAAGCGATAAGCTTGAGGTTTGTTCATAAATTATCTAACTCTTACTTGAGCACATTTTTGATCGCGTAGTAAAGAATTTCAGAAAGAATATATTGTTGTTGTTATAGTGGTTTTCGAGTGCTCTCCTGTGTTTATACGTGTTGTTGCTTTAGCTGTCGAAAGATTTCGTCTATTTTCGTAGTTTATTCCGGCAGCGCTAAAGCTTGGTGTTGTTGTTCCGTATTTATCTTGCTAGGCGCTTTTAGTTTGTGATATTTTCTCTGTGAAGTGTCGAATCTTTGGTATCTTCTTTTTCGAGCATATTAACTTTTTATCAAATATATGGCCGACTTTATCTGTTGCTGGTTGTGTGATAACGCGGTACACGTAAAATGTGCTGGTTTCACGCAACGGGTAAGGGAGATATAATTGGCAATAGGTCGGTGTCAATGCGGAATCCGATATCCAGGTTTTTATGAGGCAAACTAGACGAGACTTCAATGATCTTCGTCTAGCATTCGGTAGGCTCAGTGCTGATTTTGATGCAGTGGAGAATCAATTTAATAGTGTAAAACTCTCTAAAAACGCTCTTAAGCAGATGCGATCAACTGAGCCTGCTTTGTCTCGACAACCAAATTTATTGGCTCCGGTCCTGGCATTGTCCCCTATATCACTAACTCCTACTATCGATAATGGTCAGAAGTTGATACAGTTTATTTCTCCTACACCACCTGCAATCAATTGTGGGGACTCTAATGTGTCCCATTCCATTTTGTCCGATTCAAGCCTCTTAAAGCGGTTGCACCTAGAAAGCAGATTTTTATTTCACGTATTGCTCCTGATATATCAGTAGATGATATTAAAACATGCATACAAGCGAAAGTGACATCTACTGGGATGGCAGTTGAAAAACTTAAATTTATTTATGAAAGAGAAATATCCTCTTTTAAAATAAGTGTTCCGGCTGAGGTATGTGGCGCAATTTGTTGTGCTAATTTTTAGCCGAAAGGCTTAGTAATAAAGGAGTATACAAATAAAAGACGTATTCGGACTCCTATTACACTGCCTCTAGAGCCTTCTGGTGCTTCTTCTTCTAATTTTGTACCAAAAAAGCAAAATTCTCTCTTTCTCTAGCTTATCAGAATGTTACAGGGCTTAAGACTAAACTTTCTAAATTATTTGTTGACAGTCTTTCTTTTGAATTTGATATTCTAGTATTTACCGAAACTTGGTTAAAGCCAGAAATCTCCGATCATTCAAAATGTTCTAAAAGATACACCACTTATAGATGTGATCGCGTATCACGGTTCTGGTTTAAACGGCAATTAACGAGGTTGAAAAATTTGAAGTCTAGGTATTTTAAAAAGTTTAAGATATCAAGTAATCCTTTTGATTACTCTCGATATTTGGTTGCTAAAGCAACTTTTATTACTCATAGCTCATATATTCGCTGTAACCTGCAATTTGCATACGATCCTAGGCAATTCTACAACTTTGTAAATATGAAACGAAAATCGTCTTCATTACCGAACTCCGTTTTTTATGAAGATACTGAAGCAAAGTATGACCAGGCTGCAGCCGATCTGTTTGCCGAGTATTTTCAATCTACATATTCCTCTTCTAACTATTCACCCACTCGGCCTTGTTGAAAGGTCTAATTGCATTTTTGGTCCTGTGATAACTGAAAAGTCACTTCTTGCCGACCTACACTCAATCAAGCCTGGGTATTCGCCAGGTCCAGATAGAGTTCCGGGATGTGTTCTCAAGTACTGCTGTAAGTCTTTTTGTAAACCTTTACTTAAATTATTTACTTTGTCTGTTGATACTTGTTCTCTCCCCGCTATTTGGAAGGAGTCCTTTATTACTCCTCTCCATAAAAATGGCTCAAAGTCCGATGTAAATAACTACAGGGGTATTTCCAAATTCAAAATTTCCGCGATAAGGCATTTGAGAAAACTAAACCTTATTAGATTTCCTACTAACCTTCTTGCATGGATTTCCGATTATCTGAGTAACAGATCTCAAAAAGTTGTTTTCAAAACATTAATTTCCAAACCTATCCTAGTTACCTCTGGGGTACCCCAGGGTAGTCATTTGGGTCCAGTGCCTTTTAATCTTTTTATTAATGACCTTCCTTCTGTAATATTGCATTCTGACGCACTAATGTATGCTGATGACGTCAAGTTGTGCCTGACGTATAATGATTTGACATATCAATGCTTATTGCAGGCGGACTTACTTTCATTTTTAACATGGTGTAAAATGAATTTGCTCCATTTAAACTGCTCTAAGTAGCTCTCCTCATATTGTCAGTTTTACGCTCGATGGGAGGCCACTTGACAGACTGAATGAAGTAAATGATTTAGGTTTACTTGTTGATCATCGGTTAAAATTTGATAGTCGTATTAAATTCACTGTCAACAAAGCATTTCAAGTTCTTGGTTTTATTAAGCGTTGGTCAAAGGAATTTGATTACCCTTATACGACTAAGATACTCTTTACTTCTCTTGTACGTCCAATTCTGGAATATGGATCTTGTATGTGGTCTCCGCAATATCATATTCATCAAAGTAGATTGGCATCTGTGCAGAAGAGTTTCTTACTTTTTTCTCTTCGTCGCTTTGGCTGGGGTGTACTGCCTCATTATGCCAATAGACTGCTCCTTATTAACCTTCCCTCCTTAACTAATCATCGTGTTATGGTAGGTGTTACATTTGTAGTTAAACTACTTAATGGTGAACTCGATTCAGCTGCGTTGATGAGCCAAATACATTTTTCTGTTCCCTCTAGACCGTCACGTTACTTTTCCCCACTTTCTCTTAGTCGTTGTACTACTAATTATTCCTTGCATGAACCGTTTCGAGTACTCTGTAATGCTTACAACAGACTCTATCACGTAATCAATTCAGAGTCCTCAATTTCTAAAATTAAGAACTCAATTTTAAACATCCTATCTCGTGAATTACTTTTTCGCATATATCGGTGATAGGATTTAACTAATTGATGCTAATTCTTTTTTGTCCTGATTGGCTTTTTCCTGGGTTATCCCCAATATTATAAATATTTTCTAATTTATTAATTTGTATATATAGTTTTAAATTGTATAATATATTTAATTTAACTTACATTTTTCTTACTTTTTCTATTTTTTGTGTCGACTGACTTTAGTTGACATTAAATAAATAAATAAATATATACATTTTTGGATATATGTACATAGCTGCAAAATCAATCATCGATGGGCAACCAGGCACATTCTCAAATACAACTCTCTTAGTTAATAGTTTTCGACTCTGCTGTTGGCTTCTGTTTCTACATATTATATTAATATTATTAGCAATGCCTTTAATCGAATTTCGCATAAAAAAATATTTAAGAAGATTATGTTAATGTTACAACTTTAATTACTCTTTTATTTGACATATATTTAAAATAGCTAACTTTAATGGAACAAAAACAATTTTGAAAATGATATTTTCAATTTTACAACGAAAAAAAACGTGCATTTAATCGAATTTTGCAGAGTGTATGTAGATGACATGAGGTCTAGTATATCTATGTCTTAGAAATTGCTTCGTGAAGTTGTTGCTCATCGTCTTTACGACGTCGATTCTCCGCTTCGATCAATTGTTGAATGTCTGGCAAAAACCCGAGCTTCTCATATTTGGAATAGACACGCTGCTCCAACATCGGCTGGAAACGCCAGATATTGTCATCCACAACGGGATTGAGGAGGTGCGTCTTATTGTCCGGCTCCCGATAATGGTGCAGCTGGGCGAACTCAATGGGCACAGATTTCGGATCGCATTCACCATTTTCTGCACGAAAGATTGGAAAGTGATTATGTAGACCAACCACAAATTGCGTGGAATGAAAACATTTTGTGGCCGAATGGCGATCACGGTGTTCCGCCACGCGTTCCACATGCTGCAGCATGTAATAGAAGCTGGGAAGGTTCTTGTAGAACTTTGGCTTCTCCGGATAAAGGGGAAAGTAGACGTTGCGAAAGCAGAAGGAAGCCCATGCCTTGCATTTCGTCGCATCTCGTTCATAGTCGGGCACCTTGTGCGCCAGCTCGATCAGATCCGACAATTTGGTAACATTGCCCAGCGGCATGATGACTTCATCGGTGTCAAAGACACCTATATAGTCGAACTTGTACATGTTGCGGTAGAAGCAGTCGTTGTATGGTATCATCTCATTGAGTATGCGATTCCAGAAGTCTGCACCCATCGCATAATGATGAAAATTTCGTCCAGTGTGCGGCTCTCCCCGACCCATCGACAAGGGGCGCAGTTCGACAAAGCCCGGACTGCTGGTTACATAATCGTTTATCACACGCGTCATATTCGGATGAATCTGGGCATCGTAGAAGACCACCTTGCTGACACCCATCAGCCGCATTAGTTCAAGCCATTCAATCAGACGCCAAGACATGTCCTTGTGGGGGAAGTCCAAACCTTTTACGCACACCATAAAGCGCAGGGGCTTTGTTGAGTTATCTTGATCTTCCATCGGCTGATCCTTCTGTTGTGGCATGGCGACCGTGTTGACAACAGGTTCGTAAACCACCCGCAGCAGATTTCTCGCCTTGTCACAACGCTGGGCCACCAGGGACACCATTTCGGGTACCTCCTTTTCCGTTTTGGGCAGGGGGCAGCTGATAAGCGTCGGGTAGACATGCCTTTCCGCGTTACCGCCAAACCACCAAATAATCTTATGATCACTTACATTAGCAATTACTGGATCGACGCGATTCCTGAACCACATTTGACAATAGGAGTGGGGATACTTGACCGTGTCCCGAGTGCCATAATTATTGATCATGGATAGAACTCGGACAAGCGGCGCCTCTGTAATCTTCTCCCTGTTGTCATAGTACGCACCAAAGAGATGGTAAGTCAGGTTCTCTATGTGAACCGTCTGCCAATAGTCGTTGCTGAAATCAATTTCCAAGGAACTGGCAACTTTCCCGCAATTGGGCTCAGTAGACGGTCTTCGCAGCAGTTCCTCCAGCGGGAACGAGGGCATCTCCTCTCGTATTAATTTCAATCTCTGCTCCCAGCTGGGCTCTAAAGCGATAATATTCAGGTTAATATTAAAGTGATGAAAATAGATAATTAGTTTCATACCATTTCTTTTGTCAATCAACAGCTCATCGATAAAAACGACTCGTTTAGATCGCCGACTGTGCTCATCAGAATCGTAGTAATAAAAGAGTGCGAGTAGTATAAAGATTTTTATGGATATGATCAAGAGCAAAATCTTGACAAATCCCGCCCTAATTAACTGCATATTGGTCTCTGAGCTGTTCTGCTATTCAGAAACACTCCAATTTTTAATTACCAAATTGCACCTCTCAACGATGTTTGATGTTTGACAATTATTTCTAGATTACCTGAAACAGCACCGTTCCACTTTAGTGTAACCGCATCCAATTCTATCTTAATGCGTTGACGTCGATGGACAAGTTTTATTGATACAAATGTTATTATTTTAGGCCATCTTAGCTAACAGTTGTTGGCTCTGTTTCATGCACGGCAACGACAAGTTGCGTTTGTGGCGCTGGTAGCAAACAGTGTGTCAGTCGCCCGTTGAGCAGACAATGTATTGTATGTATACAATGTACAATGTAATACATTGTACATACAATGCCAACACATTGTATTGTCTGTTTAGTGATTATATTTAAGCATTATAGGTCGAAAATGCGAGTTGATCACATCGACTACAGCTTCAGTTTTTAAGAAATTCATAGTATATTTCCTTGAGAGTATTTCTTAATTTAACATGCCTAACCGATTAATTGTATTTTCTTTCATTTCTCCACCCTTTCTTAAGACACGCCTGTTTGCAAGCACACGGATCGAGTTATACTAATTGGTGCCTCCAAGGATGAGACTGTTGAGGTCATATGTGAAATACAAGCGGATCCGCCGCCACGGTAAGAGCCAAAACACAAAAGAAACCATTGCGAAAAAAAAAAAATAGGTGGTGACAGGCCTGTGTAAGCGCTTCCCCTTTGCTGTTGTTGGCAATTGCTTCCGGTTTCCTGTTGAGTGGAAGTTTGCTAAATTGACAAATGGATGTAATTGTGTGTGTATGTGTGTGTGTGGGTGTGTAACGGAAAATGCTGTTCATATGTTAGGAAATGTGCGAAAATTCAACAAAATTTTGATTTGGCGGCACTTCAAAGAGTCGCCTCAGTCCACATCCTCCATTTGAGCACTTTAATTTATATTTTAAATGCGCAGCTGATGTTGCTGCTAAGGGATTCTGGGGGAGGCTTTAATGGCTGTGTGGGTATGTGTGTGTTCACTGCTGGACTCTGTTAATTCACATTGCCACATTTGCTCCACTTTAATGTTTTTTTAATGAGCCACCTCCCGCCGCTGTAGCCACTCCAGCGACTTTATGCTTTTCTCTTTCTGTCTGTCTGTCCAACTCAATCCCCCTGTCTCTTTCTCCATTTCTCTCTCTCTCTCTCCTCTCTCCCTATCTGAGTGTCTGTCCAGCTGGCTTGTCTCGTATTTAATTTCGTTTTTTTTATCCTGCTGTTGTTGTTATTGTCTGTGGCTGCGTCTTGAGTTGACGCTTTATGCTAAAATAATTAATCATTAGCTGGCACAAAATATGCGCGTTGTTGCCGCTGGCAGCGTAGCTGCGTCGTGTAATTGTTGTGGTAGCAAAGTGAGGGGCGCGGCAGAGCAGAGGGGCGTTGCTCAGCGTGAACATTAAAAAGCTGCTGGTTTGCTTTGAAGGGGAATAGGAGCCACAAACTGGTCCGGCTTGCCCGAAGGGGCGGCTTCAAGTTAATTTATCAGCATTTAACTGCTTGACAGCGATGCTAGATATTTTTTTCTTTTGATTTTCGTATTTTTTGTACGCTTTTAAATTAAAGTATCATGTTGCGAAAAATGCAAATCAATTACTGCTTGCGCCACCAAAGTATTTAAAAAAAAATAAGTGAAAAATCTGGTAAATTATTGGAAAAAAGTAAAAGTGCAATAAAGATCCATTTACGATTGGGTAGAGCAAATTAATTTTAAAAGCAGCTAAGCAAATTGCCTACATTATTTATATGCAGTACTTCCTGTGGCTTTAAAATTATTTTAAGTACTTAGGGGAGACTTGTCAATAGATAATAGGATACATTAATTTGCAATATCATAAAAACAAATAAAATAAATAAATATCAATCTATTTGATAATAAATACTTTGAAACGATTTTTCTGTCATATTTAAACTGATTTTTTCATGAGCAGAGAATTATGATTTCTTTAAATTAACACGCAGTTTGATAACGCGTTTGTTTTATTTAATGTTGTTGTCACATATGTCGGAATATGTAAAAGTATAAGTTATTTATCAGTATTTTCAATTTACTGTAAGCAGCGAGAAAAACGAACGCGTCCAACCGAACGTGCCAGAGATAATTAACCTTTTAATAGGCTTTCCGTGTGCGAGAGAACTTGACTCTTTAGCTCTGCCAGTCGACTGTGCGACTGTGACCGTATGTGTGCGGGTGTGTGTACGGGTGTGAGTGCTTGTTTGTGAGCTTTACAGTGCTTGTATGGATGTGTTTAACCTTTAATATTTTAACGAGCTGTTTTAAAAATTTAAAACTTTCCAAACATGTCTCACTTGCTGCCTGTCTCTGGTCCGATATGCCTTTCGTCTGGACTGATGTTTCTGCCTTCTGCACGCGCGTCCTACTGACAACGTAACTGTCAAAATGTCAACGCAACGCAAACAACAACCATAAAAACACAAAAAAAAAAAAACATAATAAAACAACAAACATATGCAGAACATTCCGCTGGAAATTCAACAATTCGGGTGAAACTCTTGACGTGGGCAGCGAACGATTCAGCGTGAATGGAAGCCGCAGCATTTTAAAGTACACTCCGGTCACAGATCAGGTAAACAACTACACACAACCAATTAAGCGACACACAGCGCCGACAGTAAAGTCACTCTTATACATATGCATTTATGTACTTCCAGGATTACGGCACATTATCCTGCTGGGCGGCCAACGAGGTGGGCACCCAACAGCAGCCCTGCCTCTTTCAAGTGGTTTTAGCAGGTAACCGCACAGACGACTTATCCATTTTAATGAGTCCTCGCCTCATAGCTAACGATGTAGACACCTACTTAGGTCATGTATTCATTTAATATAACATTATATAATATACAATTATTTTATTTTCTTCGTCCTTTATTTGATAAGTAAAAAAAGAATGTAGTATCCTATTTTTGCTTTAAATAAAGTTATTTAATAATAAAGATATGGTTGGAAATTGAATTCAGTTTGTTTCTTAGCAATTAATTTACCAATGAATATATTAGGTAACATATTATTTAAATAAAGAACTCTTTTCATGCCTATCCTTTTTATTGAGTACTCACCTCATGTATTAACCTGCGTAGGTCTTGCATTCACTTTAGTTTCTGACATTTTCATTCAAGAAAATTCAATTATTTTTATGATACCTAATTAAAATAGTATTTTGTTTCTTTTAAATAAATTCTTTATTTTATTAAATAAAGTAATACAATTGCAAATAAGATAAGGAATTTGAATAACTTTTTATAATGAATAATAAGTAATTTTATTATTATGTTTTCTCTTTAAAGTAAGGTACTGTAATTACCAATAAGAAAGCTTTTTTAATTTTAGCAATTAATTCACCAATGAATATGTGAAATAATTTATTAGTAAAATAGAGATCCATTAATTTTTTTATTGAGTTGTTTTTTAGATGTTTAGTAGCTGAGGCCCTGGCATTAATATATGCCTGTACGATTTAATTGCTTGACAGAATAACTAAATTTAAGTGAACTGTTCAACTGGCTGTGTATCTGTGCGTGTTTACCATTTAACCTCAACAAGTTAAGGACACATGCAAGCACTCAGAGTCGCTCTCAGAGATAGCATGAAACAAACAGGCTACTTGCTTGTTTATACCAACAACAAAAAAGTGAAATAAAACATTACAAACGTTTAAATCTCTCTCTCTCTCTCTCTCTCTCTCTCTCTCTCTCTCTCTATCTTTCTCGCGCGCTTTCTTTTTTCTTCCTGCAAAAATTGGACAACTTAAATCCGAATCCGATCACGAAACCCATCTGCTCGCACACACACCCACTGGCACACTTTCATACATACATACACAGCTTTGCCCAATTGCGTCAGCAATTGCAGCATCTTTAATCGGACTGAACTGAATGTTGACATACAATGCATACCCGGCTATGATGGCGGCCTGCCCCAAATATTTGTACTCGAAATGTATTCAACACGCACCGGCATTACCAGGTAAGCATATTAAGCAGCTACATACACGATATAATCCGAAATCTGGACACACACACACACTCCCACACTTAATCGGATTATATTTGTTGGGGAACTTTGCTTAGCCTCCAGTCACAGATTTTCAGCATATGCCAAATAAGAGATGTAATATTACCTTTTTTAACCAAAGTGAATCGGTAATGCGCCTTTCCGAGCTGGCTACCCATTCGGTGTAGTTAAATTTAGTGTTCAGGATTTGGTACAGTTATTAATAGTTAAAAAGATAATATCATTAGGATAGTGAGATATCTATAGATTGGGGTATAGATTAGTGACAGGTCTATAGATTACGGTATGGATTAATGAATTAAAGGCGGTTAAAATAATCATTTATTTTAGCTTAAGAGCTAAGTGTTTGCTGATCCTGTATCTTCCTTATTTCTCAACCTATTGTGCTTCTTAAATACATAATATACAGTATGTTAATGTGCATGTATATACATTATGGTAACATGCATTACATACATATGTATGTTCGCACACCCTCACATCCACACACGCACACACACTCCGAAGTAAACATCTACTATCTGCATGTGACAGCTGCCTCAAGGAGATACCAGCAGCATAATATTCAATATCAGTTTCAATCGGACAATGGTAGACAGACTACCTGTGATTGTGTGTGTGTGCTTAACTCATAAGCATAATTATGGACTTCTGCACAGTCCTTGAGCAGGGAGCGTGTAATTAGGCGTGAAAGAGGACGCTTCAGGCCAAGTTTCTGTTCCCTCCCCATAATAAAATTGCCAGCGCAAATCAACCATTTATATGCATGTCAAATGGGTGTTTAAAAAATGCGCATTTTATTGGGGCCCAAACCCGAAATCAAATCGGATTCATATGCACACATAACATTATGCTACCGCATTGTATAAATTTGGCAAGGAAAACACAACCAGCAACATTTAATAAATATTACTTATTAATACAATGCTCAGACCCAGGGGAGAATACTTGGCAGTTGTCTCCCAAAAACGAAAAAAAATATATAAAAAAATAAATAATAATATCAAAGGACCCTCATTCAAAAAGATTGCGCCAAAACGCAACAAACGTCGTCATCAATGCTCAAAGTGTTTGTTAAACCAAATGGCATCTGGGGAATAAGAAAACAAGGTCGCTTTGGCATCACGAAGTTAAAATACCCTATATGTTAGCAAAAAGATATATACCATGATTTAATAGCTTGGTTCAACTGAGCGACTATTTTGAATAAATAGTCGGATAGGTAATGCTTATATGTATTTCAATTCAGCATAATTCCCATCTTATTTCTGCTTATAAAAAAACTCTTCCTCAATGAGTTACATATCAGAGCACAGAATTCAAACATTCTTAGCAAGGGCATCTTAAGGATGGAAAAAATGATGTTAAATTTATATAGACATTGAACCCTAATATTTCAGAGCATGGCACACCAGAAACAAAAGCGAACGATAGACAAGAGACAGGAGACGAAAGACAAGTGAAAGCCGCAACAAGGCAAAAGGCATCAAATTTAAATTGAGGTCATGATTGGAGAAATGCTTCGGTTTTGTTTGAGTTGAGCTGAAGTTGGGGTTGGGACCATAGTCCAAGGCGGAAATATAAAAGGCGTAAGCTGTCAAAAATACGAATATTTTGGAAAAAAAGGGGTTTTGTGGCAAGCTGACATTTGATTGCACATGATTAAAGGCTCAGAGCTATTGATTTGGCATACTATACAAATAAATATAACAATATTCTGCGGTCCCTCTATTTTGGTTTTGGTTTTTTTTTTTTAGATTTAATCTAAGCAATGCAGAGGAGGCGCTCTTCTCACTAGAGAATCTGGATACGCTCACCTCGATGATGATGCAGGAAAATAACTCGCTGAGGCTGCGCATTTACTCCTACAATCAAAAGGGACGCAGTGCGGCATATCTGTTGCCCGATTTCATAATTGGTTCAACAGCTTACAAGACAGGTGAGTGGCACACACGTACACTGACGCACGCAGACACACACACACACACACATACAGACACACACATTGGCTATAGCAGGATAGGCTTGATTGATGGATGGAAATTGTAGGGCTGCTGCTTGCATTTGACACATGACGTCTGGCAGTGAGAGCAGCCTTGGGCCACCCTCTTCGAACATCCCACATCCTTGCATACAGCTGCTTTTCACTGATTTCATGTCTTAATCCCAAGTCAGGGCTTCATACTTGGCTTGACTTCCACATCCTTCACATATGGTGGCGACATTTGACAGGTACCAGAGTCATCCGCAGTACTTACAAAATCAACATGCCTGCCTTATGGCCTGACTCTCGCTGCTGCAAAATACATATTTGTAAATTTACTTTCTGACGTGCCAGCTGCCTTGCAGCAGCGAATATTATCTGACACATTGATTTCACTCAGCTCAACAAATCTACACAGTTCGATCATTCCAATTACATTTTCTCACGACTGAGAGACAATAATCGTACTCAATGGTTTAGCAACTTAAAAGTTGAACAAGTAAATACGAATTCTCAAATATTACAGTTTTCTTTTTGAAGCCACCAGTTCATTAATTTCTCTTATAGTATAATAATAAGTTTCAGTTGATAGCGATAACTGAGATTATAATCAGAAAATATATTAAAAATATGCTGCAAACTATGTTTACGATTTTCTCCAATTAAAATGGAAACCTACCCTTAAACTCTTACCAATTTTATCCTCTTTCTAAATACTTTAAACACATTGGTTTAAAATGTATCACAAGTTTAGCAGTAAGTGGAGTATTCGCATTTAACTGCATATATTGAATGATTTGAACCACTGTGCAGTCGCACATTATTTGTAGAAATAAACTCACGCCCAATTTTCTCGATTCTTCTCATTTGAATATCGTTAACACAACGCGCCTAAAAATAAAACTGTCAAACGACAAACTCCAACTCAAACTCAACGCAATCCAACAATCGTGATATATGTGGAATATTTGCGATGTGTGATGACAATCTATCTAAAACCGACGACGACGACGGCGATGATTTATGACTGTCGATTGTCAACCTGTAATTACGACAATAACCGATGACAACAACAACGATAACAATAACAGACGACGATGTAACACTGGCCCTGTCGCCGGTGATTGTTGGCAGCGTTTTGACCATCATAATCATTGGGTTGGCCATCGCGATACGAATATTTGTGGTAACATTCGTGCACAATTTGCGACGCAATCGGCAGCATGGCAACAAGGCGACAGCTGCTGGTGTCGTCGTCCAAGCGGGTGATGTCTTTAAGGTGAGTGCACCAGCTTGACCCACCTCGCCTCCCCCCACCATCCTTGTTATCGGAAATTCAAATGCAATTAATAATGTTCCTGGCGGCACTTTGCAGAGCGGCAACCTAGAGAAACCGCGCTGGCAGCATACGGATATAAAAACGAAATCATCGGAGGATTTGGTTGAGGATGAACGTGATCCAGATGTTATACCCTCACAATATGGTAAGTCGTAACTTTCAAGTTATTTTTGTAATGCATTAAAAGTTTTTCCGATAGCTTTGCTGGCTTTTATGTGCTTGACAGTGATGGATGAGGAAAATATCTGTTTAAGACTACAATTTATCAGAAATAGGCCAATTTGACAATTTGCTTATAAAATTCTAAATTAATCATCGATATAGGACAAAGATAGTATAAAAATATCAATTGTTGAAATTAGAATGCAGCAATAATTTAAATTCGATTAAGTTCTTTCGCTCTCACGAACATTAATCAAAGAACGAAGATGATTGTAATTAATTCTTTATACATTTTTTTATTTAATCAATATTATGCCTTTTTAGTACCAGCCTATTTAGGTTTCAATATGCCAATAAGTAATCTTCCAGTTGCATGATATGATAGCTATTGAGATTTTCAATTGAGTTAGGATAGGATGGGATATGATGTCAAAGCTTAAGAGTATTTAGGTATCAGTATACCAATAAACAAATTTCCAGTTGTGAGATAATATTACTGTCGAGCTCGTCACAGTCACACTGGTTTTTATAGTGCGGCAACGTGCACTTTGAGCATTAAACTTTAATCAAATTTAATGGTCACTTTTCTGAAATTTACTTTCATGTGTCTTGCATCGTCGCTTCCTGCTGTTCGGGTGACCCGTAATCGTAATCAATCTCATCAACACAACAATACGACCGACAATCTAAACATGTTGCGAACCCTAACCAATCCAATTCGAACCACGCCGAACCGCACCAAACCAAATGAAACCATTCCAATATAATCCAATCAACGAATGCAATTTTCTTTTAATCGTAAATATTTTTAACGATGGCATCCGCCAATCTAAAACGCAACCACATCATCGCCTGGCCACCGGACCCTCACTCGGTCTCCCACTTGGACACTCATCAATAAATTTCAATCACACAGTTGGCGGCAGCAGCGCCGGCAGCAGTGGCAGCAATGCCTCCAATGTGGGCAGCACCACTGCCGGCACAGCCACCGGCAGCAGCACATCGACAGCGGTTGCCACAGCTGTGCCCCCAACGGACCGCGATGCTCATCCGTTTTCCACTGTTGCAACAGCAACAGCAGCGACGCCATCCAGCGTTGGACTCGTTGGCAGTATTTCCAAATGGTCACCCAATGGCAGTGTAAGTACGCCTCCACAATGTAGTATTAGAGATGAGCAACAAAGAGTGTAATTATTTTCTTTTTTTTGTGTATCACCTAACAACTAAAGAAGAAGAAGAAGAAATGTGAATGCTTATTAGATTTTTCTCTCTTTCTTTCGTTTTACTTTAATTGTTACTTATTACAAAAGTTTAACCATTTTTATTCTAATTGCGTTTGACTTGTGTTTCCTTTCAATAATTTTTAGGCAATTTTACATTTTAATTCCCCCAGAATTATTATATTCTATATTTATTTATTCTTTATTATTTACATACTTTTTATTTTTAATTTTAATTGTAAATTTAATTTTCTTTGGTGTGTTTTGTGTTAAGACCACATCAAATAATTAAAATGATAATAAATTAAATAATTGCTTTTGCTCTAATATCAACTGAAGTTTATAAATATATAAATTATTTATTAATTTAGATTAGACTTTCAATTGAAGCAATATTTTATATTGTTAAATACTTTAAAAGACAGTTTGCTTATTATGTATATTCATTAAAAGAAAAATCATGACCGTTTCCTTACCAATCTGTCCCTTTTATTATTATGGACATTTCTTAGTGCTTGAACTTAATAATTTCTTAAACTTTAACAGTTGTAAGTGAAAGTAATCAAAGTTCCAATACTATCAGACATTGCGAAACATAATTAAATAAGGCTTAGCCAGTCTGAACAGTGGGTAAAATAATAAATAAATTGCAATAGAGGGATTGGCTCCACATTTGCATTGCCATTTGATTGGAATCGCTTTTTTCTCGGCTTTGCGACTTTGGTGAGGCAACGATATCTGCTACTTGTCAATTCCGGTTATTATTAGCCACGTTGACAATTTTCATGTTTTCATTCTTTTTTATATTTTTGGTTTTGGACCTGTTTTTTTTTTTTCTTTTATCTGGCATTCTGTTTTTCACACTAAAACCAATCAAATGCCGATATTGCAAAATTGCTAAACAACATTCTGGGTAACCATAGCACGGGTCTCAAATTCCAATTTGAATCGAATACCCGCAGAACCCGCAAAACACAAACCCCAAAGCATACCAAAGGGGTGTTTATTAAAAAAAGCTTTTAAACTGTCAGAGCGCACGTCTTGTGGCACGACTGCTCCCCGACCAGCAGCAGTTATAAATAAAAGCCATTGGCTAAATCCGAGTATAATGCGGCAAGCACTTTTGTATTGCAACGAGCCAATATCCACCACCAAAGAACCACAGCCACAGCCACATTCAGCGACAAGGTAATTGCAAGAATTCTTTTTCTCCTTTTAAGGGCAATACATCATGTCGAGCTACCCATAATCAATCAATATTTTCAGTATTTATATTGCTCAACATTCCTTGGCTGCTACGGTTAACAAGCTGGTGTTGTGGAATAGTGGAGACGTGTGTGGCGGGGGGCGAATGAATGTATTCTGTGTCCTTAAATCAGTTCGAAGTGATTGAATATGCAACATGTGTGTGCCTCACGTTGTATATAGAGGGAGTTACTCAAACCAACCTTAAAATACTTAAAGTAGCATACAAAAGTGGGCGACAAATTTAAAAAAATTACTTTAAAACAAAATAAATAAATAAAATTAAATAAAATCTAATAAAAAACGCATCTGTTCCAAGTTGCGACCCTTAAACAGACATATGGACATGTCTATATGCACATGTCATCAGATATGGCATTCGAATACCCTACATAAACATATCTGAATAAATTTAATTAATACAATAAGACTAGAATACGACATATGTTGTATCACCGAGTTTATTTTCAGTTCGATTCAGTTTGGTAAACGCTTAGCCGCAAAATAAAGTTTTCGAAACAAACAAACAAAAAACAAGAATAAAAGACTCAAATATATTTGCAATTATAATTTTAACAAATGAATAAATTAGATTCTCGACACCATTCATATTTGATTTGGAGTATAATTCGTGTCTGTATTGAATTATAAATGCCAGATAGGAGCATCTGTGGTCATTCTGCATTATTGCAATTATAGTTCAATTATGGATTTTGCGACTATAGTCGAGATGCATGGCTTTAGCTGGTCCGAGTGCGATTAGAGAGCCGCTCCAAACCGTTTGCCATGAGCAGACACTGTTTAATTGAACATTTATATATTCTTCACATATTTCGCTAAACTACCGAAAACCAACCACACAAACCAATTCATTGACATACATTATTAACAAAAAATACAATCATAAAATATTTCGGAAATACAAAAAACCGTCGAATGTGGCGGTTTTCGATATTGCCTGGTCGGTCGAAGGATGATTTCAGTGCATATAGAAATAAAATTTGGTGCACTGATTTTAATTAGATTTGCGGACCGTTTACCATAGACCGGAGTTGTAGCTGTAGCTGTAGCCATGGTCAGTGTCTGACGTAACTCAATTCGTTCATTAAATAATTTTAAATATTGCCAAACATAACACAAACAGGCACAACGGCGCATCCACGCATGGCCAAAATCTGCAACTCGCTCCACAACAACTGCAATTTGCAACGCAATTCAGCAATTCTTAATTGCATCGAGATATTTTCAATTAGAATTTCCATTTCAACTAGCCGAAAAAATAATTTTTTCGCAGGCTCTTGCGATGTTGCTTTAAGTTTGACAGAGCTCTTGTAATTATCATCTTAAATAAATATTCTTTTCAATATAACTTGTTAAAAACTTAAAGATATTGGACTCTGGACTCGAATCAATTTGGATTTAAGTTAACCGAATGAATAATTCAATTTTAAGAATTTAGTATACAAATATTAAAAATAATTTTGATTAAGTGCAAACTCTTCTTATTGTTTTAACATTCCAAATTGATGAGCATACTTTAAGATCGCTAGCTTATTAAAATAATTTTTAAATAATTTTCTACCTGGTTTTGCTTAAACTTTGAATTGAGAGTCGACTACTCGTCGACTAGCTGAGTTCAACATAAAAGCTACCTGAAATTATAAAATAAATTGCTAATTTCCGCCATCAATTTCAGATTTTGGTTGGTTTAAAAAGGGGGTTTTTAGTTATTGCAGCTGTCAATCCGAATACTTCTAGCTGAGTGGCTTTAATGCGTATGCAACTTTTAACTGTCGCATCTGTTCACAGGCACCGGCCATGACGACGACCACGACGCTGTCGTCCGGCGATCCCTCGAACCCGCCGATCACCTACAATCAGATCAGTTCGCAGCGGGCGCAGCTGCTGGCCGCTGTTGCCGCCGTTGGTGGCGGGTGCAGCAGCACCGTTATTTCGCCCAGTAGCAGCATAATGGGCAGCCTGGGTGTGGGTGGTGCTGGTAAGCCGCTGTCACTGGGTATGGGCGGCACCAGCATTGGCTCGCCCACGTCGCTCTCGTCGACGGCGACGCTGGCGGCACATCTGCAGCCGGCGCACAGCAGCGGCGTTGGCACATTGCCGCCGGGACTGGGCAGCGGCGGTGGCTATATAATGAATGCCTATGGCAGTGGCAGTGGCAGGCTGCATCATCCGACGGGTCATACAGCCACCCTGAATCGTCATCATCATCATCAGCAACAGCAGCAGCACCATCATCATCTCCCGCAGCAGCAGCAGCAGGCGCACCATCATCATCAGCCCGGCTCGGGCTCAAGTCTGCTGCTGGGCAGCGTGGGCAGCGTTATGGGCGTGGGCGTTACCTCGACAACAACCACGTCATGCAACTCGTCGCAGGACTTGGATGACAACATCAACATAAATGCAATTAAGGATTGCCTAATGACGCAACGCGTGCCCGAAAGCTGTGTCTAAGTTCTCAAATATAATGTCTAGACTTGGTAACTAATATAGCTATGGACTAAAACCCATACCTACATATATATACATATATAGCTAGACCTAGACTAGACTAGATCGTCAGCTAAACCTTGCGTGTATGTATGTAGTTTAATGTACATATATACATATATCAATATATACATATGTCAAAGTTGAATTCCCGTTAAGGTGCTGTGCATAACTAAATTCGATTCATGATGACAACTTGCATATCTTCTGCATGTAGATTTCCAGACATATCCATTTCTATATCAAGTGAGAAATCATATTCCACAAATATATTACATCACAGAGCTTTCACATACCAGTTGAAACATATCTTTTTAAAATCATCAATACTGAACGATAAGCTATCGATAACTTCTGAAAGGTAAAAAACTGTAGTTCATTAAAAAGTCACAGATTGTACGAAAACCAATCTAAATGTATCGACTAGAGAGGAAAAGCACTAAACGATATTTATCGGTAGCAGAAAGATAATTGAAGAGTGTTTTTTAAGTATAAATGGATGCGTGGATTCCTTTTACAACGGGCAACATATCACAAAGCATTCAGAAAAGCATGTCGATTAGAATTCAGAAGCCATCAGCGTGGTGATAAATAGTTCATCCATAAAATATCGATAACGTTTGAGGGACAGATAATTTTTGTTTTTGTTCCATTCAATAACAGAAAGCTGTTTATATGGCATACAAGTTCAAATATATTGTGTAGACATAGACAAAACACAACAAGAAGATAGCGAAAAGTTATCGATAACATTTGAGGATCTTCTTGTCCAATAATGCAGCTAAAACTGTAGGTAAAATATTGTCGCTTATCCCAATTCCTGAATAAAACAAGAAATTGAACAAATTTAAGTATTTCCAAAACGAAAAGCAAAGTAACGTCTCTTTAGAAAATCCTTCAAACTTTCATATGTTTAAAGCATAAGAATACCAATATATACAAATTAATACAAAAAAAAAACAAGAAAAAAAAGACAGTATAATAATTAAGATTAAGGCAACTTCAAAAAGACTCTGAATTTTAGTAGCAAAATTTAATTTGTAGCAAAAATGTTCCCAAAACAAATACAAATAAATTATAAAAGAGATTGTAGATATATAAGTAAACATGGTCGAGTTGTAAATAAATAACTATATATGCATAGATATTAAAGGTGTATAAAGCAAATGTTTTTAGTTTTCGATTTTTGTGGTATTTGTATGTATGTATATTTATTTATTGAGAAACTGCAAACTGCAGATGCAGCTAAGTTGTGTGTGAGTAGCCCGATTGAAATCGGCAATGTCCTGCATAGTAAGAATAATTCTAGAAATGGTAAAGTAAATGCAAATTGTTAGAGCGCATTGCGCTTAAGCAGAATTTAATGACAGAGTTTAGTTAAAAATGTGTTAGGCTATTAAAATCAATGCATAAATAATGATAAATCAATTAACTAAGTCATAGAAATTGTGACAAAAAATAAGAATATTAAGAACATGGTAAAATAAAAATAATTAATTATTACAAAAATTGTGTGATCTTTTTGACAACGATTTTGAATTTAACTTGGATGATGTTAACGGCTTAGAAGAAACAAGTTTACATTTCTGATTTGTATGTGCTTACTTTAAATATTCACTGATACTTAAGGTAAGTACTGGTTCATTTGTATATGCAAAAATAGGCGGAAGAACGATAGTATGAATTCTGCATCTTCGACTATGGAAACTTTCAATAGTCGAGAAGATGAAAAGAAAAAAAAATTTTTAATTTTTATTGTTTGTATTTTTTCCTTTTATATATTTTGTTGGACACTACATTCCCTGCTGAACTAATTAAAACCGGTTCTCAAATACGAACCCATCTCTGGTGGTTCACACTTGCAACCACAGTTACCACAGTTGCACAGTTGGCCAACATCCACTTGATAAGCCACAAAAGCTGCACGAGGGAAAAAACTATTTTAAATTTCATATATGGTCCCGACTCGGCTCATTAGCAAATCAAATTTATACAGTATACAAGAGATATTTCTGGCAACTCAGCAGCAATCAGGCTGACACCCGAAAAATCACCCAAGCACCGAGCCACCCAATGGTTGACCACATGAAACTTTGGACTGAAGCAAAATTGACAGGAAAAGTGAAACTTGCCTTTGATTTGTGGGCGTGGTATGCAAAAATGCTTCTGTATACAAGTTTTGGGATTCATTTGGGTTTTGGATAATTGGAAACCGCGCTGACAGCTGCCCCAACCACCAAAACTGGACAGAAGTCCAACTGTCCATTTTTAATGTGGGTCACACACATTCCATATCCACAATTCTAGACCAAGGCAAACATATGTTGCAACCAATTTGTCAATTTGTCAATTTGTAACGACCGATTTATTCTTCTAGGGATAAAATTATCCGCCTTTGGCGTTTTATTTGAATATCAAATAATTGTGAGAACTATAATCATACTGCAATCGATATATATAAATCGACTATGTACAATTTTAAATTGTAACTATGCAAGTATAAATAATTTTAAATCAATATTTATTGGTTTCAGATATTTAAATTTTCAAAAATGCAAATAAGAAAATGGGGGTTTTGTTATAAGAAAAATTATAATTGCTTTAAATTTTAGTGAAATAGCAGAAAAACTTTAACGACTCATACCAAACGTATCATTGAAATCTGAAATGCCTAATTTAAAGCGACAATTACTAAACTTGGAAGAAAGATTACTAGGAACTTTCTCTATAATTTTTCTCCAGACCCAATCCCCAATCCCGGCCCCAAAATTCACACAAGCCTATATTGGCGACTTGAGAGGCAAACTTGGACGGTAGATTACTAAACACCTCCTTGAAAGATCGATATTTCTCACTTGTTTTGTCTTTTTTTTTAGTGCAAAGGAAAACTAATTATTCTGGCCGATCAACACTACATGGATAGACTTCAAACGATATATGTTGCTCTTCTGTTTCTCTGAAGATTATTATCTGTCTACGGTGTGAGCTAACACATGTTAGCCAATTAAGTTGTCAAGCGAGAATCAGGCAACTTAAGGTGGCTTCAAGGTACCTTTTCTAGATACATATATCTATTACCCATCCCAGGCAGCTCAGCACTTCAATTCACTTCCGTTACGGTTTTGCTTACTTCCGTTTGCACATTTACGCCACTGGCATCGCGAGCATTCGCCTATTCAGCCTAATAGAAAACTGTTCACACGTGCTGCAAATTACACTGTTTGAAAGCCTAACCACCCACCCACACAACCAACCAAACAACTACCCAAAACTGACCAGACAGAGCCCAGGAGACCCAAAACACAACCAGCCACAGACAGTCCGTGCGGTCAATAAATGTAAATAAAATGGACGCGACCGCCCACCCAAAGGGCACGCCCCTTCTGTTGTTGGATGATGGTATCAGAGCAAAAAGTGGGCAACACAAAAAAAAAGGAAACTTTAATAGAAATTGCATAGCGAATATTGTAACGAAATTATGCAGGTAATTTATGTATTTGTTGTTGTCGTTCTTGCAGCTGCCCTTCGGTGTGGCTCACATATTGCCATTTATTGATTTTCACGTGTGAAAATTAAATTCCAATTTTAAGTTACTCCGGTCTGAACATAAAGTTTTGTTAGTCGCGATTAGTAGCGGGAGTCTCGCCCCCATTACTCACTCTTGCGCCCCGTTGGCCCAAAATTGAATTGAAGCGCGCTGTGTAAATCAGCGGCTCAATAAAATCTAATAGTCTCGGGTAGATTGCGGCTCGGCACGCACCCAAAGCTTACTGAAGCCCAGAAACGCAGGAACTTTGTGTACGAGCACATAAATTAACGCGGACTACGCTGGTGACTACAACTTTTGGGAGTACAAGGACGTGAACGTCCTTGACAGTGGCAACCTTATGAAAACAAACGCAGGAACTAGACGAACCCAAAGTATCTCTGATTAGCCGAAGCATTCATGCTCTTGAGACATCAAATCCATATCATTGAGGTGTGAGATTCATATTCCTGAATGGATCTTTATTATTTCTGGAATATTGATGAACAAATGAATATAGATAGCTAACAGTTTTATATATTTTAGTCCGATTCATTTTGTTTGGTGCCCTGAATTAGAGCCAGCGAAAAACATATTTTAAATATATTTCAGTTCTTTTGATATATAAAATGTCGCAAGTTAAATTCTACATGAGCTAAGCTGACTAAATATATATTTTCTTAAGACGAATAGTAAACCAAACACAGAAAAGACTATTTAAGGTTATATCTATTAAATGTTCCAAATTGAAGCTTAAGATTTCAAATATAAAATAAATAGGACTTGGAGTCTTTTCAGGGCTTGCTAGAGTTCATCATATTTATCCTACTCAAAATTCTATTTGTTAATTATAATTATAATGAAACTAATTTTGTTAAGATAGTCTCTACAAAATAACCCAGCATTATCATATTTCATTTGGCAAACACTTTGCACCCTGTTAAGCACATCCAAAAATCTATCTCGTTGTTAAATGTGTGTGTTATGTTTTATATACAAATACAAATGGAAGGTTGAATGCAAAAATTACCAATCGAGTATCAAAATTTCATGCTTGACAAACTTGATGAGAAATGCACAAGATCCTCTTTGGCGAGGGCACAAACCAACAGAAGCCATTTGGCAAATTAACTAATGACCCCATATTAGGTGCTAGGCATCTTAGCGGGGCCAAAGCGTCGGAAGGAGAAGAGAAGGAATTGTTGCCGACGCGTTTGTTTAATTGTCGTGCGACCAACCCGCTTTTTGCTCGTTTTAATGAGTCAATTTAAATTCCAATTTCGATTGTGGGACACACTCAGCTTTCAGCTTTCAGCACAGAGCTCACCAGCTGCCCGATTGGCCGATTGCCCGACTGCGGCCAAATCGATGTTCATTAACAGAAGGCGGTGCCACGCCCAACGCCAAACGGATGAGGTTTTTGTCGGTCGCATTGTCAACGCAATTAGCAGAAGTTTTTAAGTTAATATTGGTTTTTGTTTTAGCATTTAAATGATTTGAAACGTGCGTAAGGCCTATAAAATACTCAAAATTTAAGGATTTCAACGAAAAATTTAAAAAATCAAATAAGTGACACTTTTTATGATATTTTATTTAGTTTTTAATTAAAAACTGACCGCACTTTTTGTTGGCTAGGTTAATGAACGAAACATGCGCCTTTTTAATACCATATCCTCATTAAAAAGGTCAAAGTGGGTAGGCAGGATTTCCGAAAGTGTTTGTAGCGAAAAATATAATTGTGTTCAGACTTGTAATAAATCATATAATTTTAATTTAGCTTAAGTTCAATATTTTATGATTTTGCATTTACAATTACTTACTCTGATTTTAATTTCATCGTAATAGAAATATTTAAATAAAATTCTAGTGCTGACTACCTGTCATGAAATGAGAACACAACAAAAACTGCAGCGATAGCTGTCAAATATTACTTTGAAATATTTAATAATTGCATGAAAAATGTGCAAAAATAGCCATCACCTGTCACCAACAGTCTTACGTTCTGGAAACGATTTGACCAGAATTGAAATACATTGTTAACTCAACTTCCAACATTTAAAATATATCATAACACAAAATTATTTGAATAAAATAAGAATTAATTAAATTAATAATTAATTAATTATATATTTTATTTGTTTACTTAAATTATATATTTAGAGACTTGGACAGTCGCACGCTGCTTTAACATACTCTCATTTTTAGTGTTTGCTTTTTATGTTTTATAACAACTTTAATTAAAACATGTGCGTTTTATTATTTGATTTATTATAAGCATATGATGGCCAGCAGCAACAAATAACAAACACATGTGTAATTGCATATTTGAACTCAATTAACCGGCGACTTGAACGCTCAAATTTATTAAGTGTGCTGGTGGTGTTGGGATGTGTTAGCAAAGGACCAAACTGTCACAGTAGCCGAAATGGAAAGGAAGGGACGGATGTGAGCGTGTGCCATAAATTCCCTCCTACGCACTTACTCAACTTGACCCCGACTACGACTATGGCGACGAGGACGAGGATGAGAACGAGGATGCGAGCGACAAGGATATTTTGTGGAGCGCAGCGCTGCATGAAATGAAATTTAGCGCAACGGTCTGTTTCCATATGCTTTTTTATGCTGGCCGAAACAATTTATGGCTAAGCGCGCATGTTGGCCTAAAAATATATATAAACATGTATAAAGCTTGCATGCATATATATGTATATGTATATAATGTGTATATATGCATGCATGTCCAAATAAAAAATCGTTACATAGAAACACGTCAATAAATTATGTACCCCAAACCTTAGACTTAACCAAGTTGAACTAATGGCAGCTCCTAAAACCCACTCAACTCAACAACAACACAGCCCATAAGCAGTTAGGAGCCTGATTCTTAAATGTAAAATGAAATTTAGATACCCTAGAGGAATAGACGTATAACACAAGTAGGATAACGAAGTTGAGATTGGATAAGCCCAGGGGATAAGCTTTAGTTAAGAAACAAACAAAAAGGTAAAGTAACACACTGCAAGGAAGATAATCTGCAAATGTATAGCATATATATTTTTAGCAATTGGATATATTTGAAAAAAGTATAATTAGAGCCAAAACACAAGCCAAAATGATTCATGGAATGAATATACCCAAGCCGAGTGCATAAACTTTGTAAGAAAAACAAGAAATATAAATTTAAATTTTGTGCCAACATGCAGCAGGACATTTAGAGACGGGCAGAGCGTATAAGGGGGGGTCGAGGATGAAGGGGGAGGAGCGGGAGACAGCTCAGCAATTTATGCAAAAATGCGACAACATCAAAAACAACAACGACAAATCGTAAGTGCATGCGTGAGTGCTGATTAGAATGCCTCAATTAAAATAATTTGAAATGATTCCAACCGGCGACAGAGCGTGAGTTTCAAATTACAGACACTGTTATTGGGATCTACTGATTGAGGAGAGAGAGAGAGAGAGATATGGAGAGAGAGAGGGAGATCGAAAGACTGCAAAAGAGTCGGAATTTGTTTGCTTATTGACTGGCGCACAGATTGACAAGCATGACGAGGGGCAACTGACACACCCCCAAAGACCAATTCCGTAGCTCCCACAGCATCCCTCATACGTACACACACACACACACTCACGAGGGAATTGGATTTCCGTTTCGAACATATTAAAAACTTTACAATTTTGCAGTGTAGTCAAGTTTAATTTTTTGGTTGAGTTCATGCGAAAATTGCAAAAATCATATTCCAACTGTTTGGCAAGCCATCAAAGGTATGGACAGCAACAGGGTGCAAGCTGCAAGGGCGGCTTGCAAGCTGGACGGATCGGCAGGTTGATGGTGGCAGTGCAGCAAAGGTTTTTAGACGGACATAGAACGAAATGACAGAGAAAGAAATGTAAAATGAAATCTGCATTTTGTCAGAAGTGTTGCCAGATGGGCAAGGGAGTGCAACATGTGTGTTGCATGTGCCCCTCATCTAGATTTATTTGCATTGGGAATTGAAAAGGTTCTATAAACAGTGTAGATTGAATTTTTCTCAGACACTGCTGTCTATTGTTGGTTGAGAACATCCCAAATCTACAGCCACCAACCCCTTCCCATCACCCCAACCACTTGCTTTAAGTATGCGAAACTTTTTTGTATTTCATTTTTTTTTGTTTGTCTGTGGTATCTGTTTCTTTTTAATGTCTTATCTACGTGGGCTGCCTTTTCAAATTAAGCAACAAATTTAACACAAAGCACACGCGCAGTGCATAAAAACCAAGCAGCGCGCAAAAAATAAAAATACAAAAAAAAGCGGAAGAAAGAAAGAAAGGAACACAGAACAAAATAAAACGAAAATACTCTTAACCGTTACCATCTACCCAGCAACCCTGACAGAAACCCCAGCAGGAGTCATAATTATACTCGGCCCGTTGTGACTCTGCACACGGCACGCAAAACATTTTTTGTAATTATCTCTCTAAAACTGAAAAAATCCTACAAAGCGGAAACACTTACAACAAAAAAATTATGTAAATGGCAGAGAAAAAATCCTTAGATAGTCTCCGCTTAGATACTCTTTCAATTACAATAAAAATTGTCATGAAAAAATCTTAAAAATGATCAGAGTGACACAACATATTCCATCAAGAATGTATTCTGAGATTAATCGTTGTATCCAAAAATGAAAAGAGTTTGTACCTTACTCTTTTTACATTTTAAAAGACTGATTTTAAAAAGAAAATATTTTTATTGAATTGCTAGGTGAGAACATAAATATATAGTGGAATTAAAAGGATTTTCAATATCGAATTATTGCCATACATTTTGAAAATGAAAAAGTATTATAATTATTCAGGAATAAATATATATCATACATTTTATGATATACCTTGTATGTAAATAAGCATGCTTCTTCTACCCGTACATCTAGAATCGAAATACTTACATATTAGTTATATTAATAAATATAAATATATATGTAAATAGACATCTATAATATTTAATATGATTATTTAGTTTTCGCTTGCCTGCTCTAAATTTGCTTTTCTGCTTCTCTATTTATATAATCTAGTGCATATGCTACATTTGGATAGAGTATGGCAAGGAAATAAAGTTCCTGCAGTGCACGTGTTGCAGTAGAGCTGGGAAGAGTGGCATAAATGAATGCACCCCATTCCTTACCCCTCGCACCTCATCATGGCTTACAGTGTATATGCTTGTGTAATTAGCAGAAAAAGAAGTTTTGTCTGTTTTTTTTTGTTTAATATAATGCGTGCCAACTACTTTGTAGCAATTCGGTATATTTTTCACAAGCTTATACATTTGTCTAAGAAGAGTATCTACTAGAGTCTAGAAAAGAAAGTTTCTCTGATTGCAGAATTCAAATTTGAAAAATAATAATATATAATGTTTAATCATATGTGAAAAGAATAAAGTAAACTTATATACAATGGGAAAAAACAATTGATTTTCAAATAAATGTTTTTTTAACAAATCTGTTGATATATATTAAAGATATTTATTTAAACTAATAAGTTATGAGAAAAAACATACATTGTAGATTCATTTACAGCATCAGTCAAAATGAAAAATGAATATCCCAAGAAATTCACACTCATTCGACTGAGAGCTAGGTAAGATTAAATTCTGTGCAGAGCATTTGTCGAGTGCTGAGCAAGTTTTATACGTAGCTATAATTTTAAGTCCCTTAGAGTCGTACCTGCCATTTAACAAGTGAAATCAAACATAGGACAAGTGGGCGGGTGGGCGTGCAGTCACGTCGAAAGGAGGCGTGGCTTGCTACATTGTGAGTTTATGGGTCAACGGTTTCGCTGCACTTATTGCTGTTATTGTTATGGTTAGTGTTAGAGCTGTTACGGGTTGAGGGAATAGCGATAATAAAGCAAACATATGACGACAGTGACATAGTCGCTGCGCTTGTAAGCAACAAAAGCAACAAACACAGAAACTACACCAGCGGAAAACGACAACAAAGTTTTTCCGCCTGCAGCGAGCAGGCAGCCAATAAAGTCAAGAACACAGTCATGAAAAACGTTGCCAAAAATAAAGAGAGAGAGCGCCAGATACGAGAGCCAAACGAGGCAGTTGTAAGTACATGTGTCTCTATGTATGTGTGTGTGTGTGCGTGTGTGAGCGAGCGTATATATGTGTATGTACGTATGTGTGTGCCTGTTGTATGTTATTATTATTTTTACTGCAAGGCATTCGCATAAAGGACATAATCATATTTTTCATCAAAGTCAGCAATGGCGATAAAAACTACAACAAAAGCGCACACCGAGAGCAATAATACAAGCCACTATATGAACTTGTAAGTGTGTGTGTGTGTGTGTGTGCGAGTGTGTGCTAGTGTGTGTGAATGTTAGGCATTGACTGTCTCCCTCTGATGCGCAGCATATCCATTCTGCAGTTGCTGTCAACATTTTTCATATCATAAACACTTTTAGTGTTGATATTACCAACAATAACTTTTACCCAACACACACAGTGTGGATGTGTGTGTGTGTGTGTGTGTGTATTTGACACGCCTCCCTGTCGCGTTATTGTGGGAGTCTCGTCCGTTATTTTGCCTTTGACACGCTTCACGTTTTTTTTTGCCCAACATCGGCCTTGTAAGAAGAAGAAGAAGCTTTGCGTGCTGGCTGTCTGAGTGGGTGTGTGTGTGTATCTCGATGCCTGTGCTTGGGTAGTGTGCGTTAATGTGCGTGTGTGTCCTTTTTAATATATATCCATATATGTTTATACAGTTGAACCTTGAAAACTTTGAGAAAAGCGCTGACCAACTACTTGAATCACAGTCGACAGCAGCTTTAAAATGCTATTTTCATTAATTTTTTTTTGCATGGCTCAAAGGAGTCCTTAAATCAAAGCTAAAAAGTTTTGAATATAGTTTAAGTGTAATTAATTTTATTATTCATTAAGGAATATTTATTTACTTTTTTTACGTACATATTCTTCTGTTCACTTTCAAACAATATTTGGTAGCATTTCATATCAAATAATATATAAATAATATCAATTTGATAATGATTTCTTGGTCCCTCCACTCAGTTGCTCAGTTCTTCTTATGGCACATTCGTAAGCGTTTTAATTTCAGCATGCTTTCATATTAATAAAAAATTTTACAAACTTTCTTATGCAATATTTTATTGACATTGATATTGGATAACTAATGGGAATCTGAATTGCTAAAGGATTTCCAATACAAGTTGTGCACAATTTTAACTTAAATATTTAGCATTTCATATTTTTCAATTATATACAATTGAGGGCAGAATGAAATGTTGACAAGAGCTTAAACTTAAGAGGCTTACAAGTTTACAAATAAATATTTTATGTGTAAATAGCCAAGCAGCAGGCTGTCGAAAGACAAAGCCTACGATTGAATTTCGTCTGGTTGACCACAGCAACTAATAACCGAGTCGAACACATCATATCAGTCTCGAGACTATCCCAACCGCAGGACATGCCAGAGAGGTGGTTGTTATGGCAACAGGATGAATCGCCAACTCAGTGGCAAGTTCTTGCTATTTACTCCCCCACACACACACACACACGCACACACGCACATACACTCACACACACACAATTATGTGTGCTGTATCTGGGGATCTCTAGCTATTTTGGTTGTGCTCGAATCTCCGCCTTAGTTATCTTTGCACAAAGATGACATTTGTGTTGAAACAGGCAAATTAGTATTTATTGCCTTTTGCTGCTGTTACTGACATATTATTTTATTTGTTTAATTAATTTACAAAAAACAGAAGAACAACAAGGGACCGCAAAACAAAATCATCAACAACAACAACAGATGCTCCCACCCCCCAAGAGCCGCCCATTTGGCCCACCCACTTTTATGTCATATGGCATATGGCAGCTGTAATAAATAAGCGTCTAGCAACAGATAACCAAAGACATTCCATATAAAGAGCTACTCCGGCCCTCCCGAAATGCTGGGCCTCGTAAATTTTATGCGTAGTTTGGGTTGATTTAATGACCATTTTCCCTGCGCTCAGTCGACGATTTCCCCCCTAAACTGTCCACATAATTAAATCAACTAAATATTTAACGGCACATTTATTTGGCTTTGCTTCGTCCAGCGTCCTTGACCATTTGCCAGGATTTTTATTACATTGCTGGGGCATTAAGTGGTCGAGAGTTCAAGTTCCACATTCCATTTCAGTCCATTCTCTTGGCCAGTATGTCCAGCACCCATAAATTAGCAATGGCTGGCCGAAATTGTATTAAGTAAATCATGTGGCAACGTCAAGAAGGCCCACGCCTACTGCCCACTGCCCACTGCCCACCTCCCCCAATCTCTTAACTCAAACACCCATTCTGGCCCATTTTGGCTCATTGTCCTGTTTTTGGTATTTAATTTCCTTTTGTTTGGCTTTCGCTCAATAATTATGAAGTGTTGATTTGACAAATGCCTTAAGATCCGCCAAAGTTACTGGATGTATTTTGTTGATTAGGGTGCATGATAAAGCAGCTTATTCATATATGTACACTTATATAAAAATAAAACAATGTATAAATCTGAAATATATAATTACGGTAAGAACACTTCTATCCATCTGTGTATCTATCCTCATTTTTTGTACTCCTAAAAAATATATGTTTTATTAAGTTCTTCACATTTGGGAAATATAATTATTAGCATCGGACCTTATACTCATAGGAATAATCAATCGAAAGACTTAAACTATGGAGTTGAGATAGATCTAGACAAACATCTAACCCTTTCCGATACAAGACAAATATGGAACATTTAGTACACAACCAGTCGGTAAGCAGAAAACATAATACTATTTCAAGCTCCTAAAATTTAGATATCCGATTAATTCTGTTTTACAAGGGCATGTTTTCTTGTTTCATGTTATCTCTATTTAATTTGTTAACATTTTTCACAGCCTGCATTTCAATTGCCGTTTTGTTTCTAATAATAACCATAGTCAGGCCAGATAGAGATTTCTATGTACACACGAATAGAGATGGGAAACTGTTTGGACTGATGGACTAAAGGACATTTGCTGAAGGCCATTTGCTACACTGTGCTACACAATGTGCGAATTCTGGTTGGATTTATTTCACGGCACATTTAATATGGGCACGCGCTCGACGGCACATCGAGAATATCCTTGACGATGCGACTGACAGCTTTGAGGACAATTCGACGACAGTCAAGACAATTTTTGTTTTATTTTATTTTATATTTTTTTTTGTTGTGGGCTGAGTTGTAATTTGTTTAATTTTAAGTAGCTGTAGGGGCACTATTCGGCTTGTCCGTGGGTTTCTTCAGCCGATGGCAATACGTATAATCGCAAAGCGAGGTCGCATTTTCCTATTCCCCCAGCTCACTTATCAACTGTCCAGAGAGTTGTTGCTGTTGTTGCTGGCATGGCCATAAAAATCAAAAGAGCATAAAAATACATTTGATAACACAGCGAGTTCTGTTTGTTGTTTGCCTTTGCCTATGGCCCTTGGCGTATTTGCCTTAAGTGCTCATTTCAATGTCGCCAAGTGTCAGTCGCCAAGACGTGGTTCACAGCAGCACAAGGACCAAACGGTACTAGCCATGGCCCAGGAAATTGGCAATGTCAAAGCCAAGAAGACGACGAGGAAAAAAAAACAGAAGGCAAACGAGGCGACGGCTACGTCCAAAAGTGAATTAAAATAAATTTGCTAGCGGGGATTTGGGGATTTGTTGTGCTGCGCATTTTTAGTATAACACTAAGGACACCCTCGCTACGATTTTGACTCTGACACCCAGGGCTGGGCACATTGTGCCCTCAAGTGATTAACAATAGTTGCTCCAAACAACGCAATATAAGCAAAGAATCAAATATTTGTCAGTTTGAATAATAGAGTATTAAGCGTGAAGCAAATTGAATTGAACCACAATTAGCAAGTATTTGCATATTTATTTGAATTCTCACTATTTTGGATATATATTTTGTTGGAAATACATTTGTTTCAACCAATTAACTTAACAGCTCTCGAATTAAGAGGATTATTAATATTATTATATTATTGTATTACATTTTTCAATAATATAATTGCCAGCCCTGATTTTTTAAAAAACACTCCACTCCACACGCCCCATGGTTTTTTTAAGAAAACGTATCCGAAATAATAATTTGCTATTTTTGTGCCTCTGGCTATTATTTCAATAACAGAAAGAGAGAGAGAAAAAGAGGCTGGGAAGAAAAAGAGGGAGAGACTAAGCCGCTGGCCTTGTTATCGGCTCTGGTTGTTTGTCTATTGACATAAGCATACGGCATTTATATAATTGTTATATCAAATATCAGACATTGTTGAAAACGCACTTTAAACGCTCAAAATGCCATCAAATTGATGGCTTTAAAATTAGCGTAAACTTGGCGCCAGAATGGACCTCCAACGCGGAGCCAACGAAAGTGAAATGCGCCAAGTGCGAGCTTAAAATGAAAAGGCGACGGGTGTGCAGGGGGCAGACGGCGGGGGGCGTGGTGAATGTGCGGTTCCAAATGGGCTGCTACGCGAGTGCTTGGGGTTGGATAGGAAGTGCCCCGTCGCATTGATAATGACGGCATGGTGGATTGTGTCTTGGGTGTTTTTTGGGGCTTCTTTTGGCCCAGTTTACAAAACTTTACAATTAGATTTGCGCGCGGCTGAGCTGTCGTAAGACCTTTCGGTCAGAACGTGAATCTCTCCACCTTCCACCTTCCCCGCTCCCAAGCCCCGATCCCCGCACCCGACCAATGATTTATTGGCACATTGTTGGTTTGTTGTGGCTCGAACATAAATCAAGTAAATATGTTGCGACTCCGTAAAGAAAATTCAACAAATTACAGCATGGCTTTAATGCAAAAAACAAAAGCAAAAAATAGAAAAAAAATTGGAAGTCGCAGCCACTAAAATAATTTTAAGCCTTTTTTGTGTTTTTATGTTCTTTGTTTTGGGTCGGTCAACGACTTGTCCTAATGATTACAACATAATCCAATTTTCATTACGTTTACATCAATTCAAGAAGATAAATGAAATGTTCAAATAATGAGACCAAAACTGAGACCATTTTATGTTAACCCTTTTCGCTTTCCAGCAGGCCCCTGACGTATTTTTACATTAACCAAATTTTCTGTGAGATGAGCTTAACTTCTCTAACGACAAAGGGTATAAGGACTTATTAGATTAGTTTGCCAAGACGAAAAGGAAGGGAAAGGGAATAATTTGAAAAACTAAAAGAGAATAATTATTTGCAATTTTAGAAATCTGTTAATGGATTTCAAGCAAAGAACACAAATTAATTTCTGACGCTGCTGAAAGTGTAGTGGAATATTGGGATGGCACAATTATTCCCTCCGTCTTTTCATCATCAGTTATTTTTTAACATTTGCATAATTTTCTACAGATTAAACTACAATTTATCATAATTTTTTTTTCTTCTGACATGTTGTTGCTCTCCTTTTGAGTTACGGCTGAATGCTCAAAGTGATTTTTAATAGCGGGACAACGTTTTCGTTTTCTTGGCAAGCTTAAGCTTCCTAGTCCCATTACCCAAGCAATCATTTGTTTATGCTCACCAGCCGAGAACAGGATTGAGGATTTGCGCAGTTCTTTTGGCCCGAGTTGCATTTGAAATGGGGGGAGCGAGAGATGATTTGAAAATACACAGTCAGCGAAAAGGGATAAGCATACATCAAAGGCGGCCATAAATCTGCAGACTAGTCCCGGAGTACCGAATGCGAAAATCACTTTGCAGTATTAACCAGAAGCGGGCGAGGAGCACATAAAGCGCCACGCACGATAACTTGACCAAACAATGAGCGAGAGAGACACAGATATAAATCCAACTTGGCAGCCGGCAGACACCGAGACAGATGGACAGATAGACAAAGATGGCGTGCGAGCGTCAGAGTGAGAGAGAACTTTTGAGTTGAAGTCAACACATTTTCACACACAATAAATTTTTGCCAACGTTTGCAGGAAAACCATATACCAGAATGGAACGGAAAGCGGAAACGTACAATGTAGATGTTTCAGGGGCGGTGTGAGGAGGCGTGTTCAGTTCGCTTGTTTGCCTATTGATTTTGTAAGCAACTTAAAGCAGAGTTTAGCAACTTAAAACAGAGTACGCCACATCACATGGCAATTTCACAATTTGAGAAACAAAAACCTTGACAGTAAATCGTATGCCAAGTATTTGCCTTCAATTGCAAGATTTATGAGAAAATGCCAAAGCGTTAATCCAAGTCAATTAGTTTCTTTGTTTATTTTGGGAGCGCACCAGCAGCGGCCAAGAATTTGTTCGCTACTTAACTTTATGGCAAAGTTTGCTCGTGACTGACGAAAAGTTTGACAACGACTTTGATGACCTTTGCACCTACGCGACCCTGATGGCCCAAGGGTGATTGCAAACCTGCGGGTTGAAAGGTCAATTATGACCACAAATTTCCGACAGGTATGGCTTCAATTTGATGGGCTAAAGTTTAATTAATGGCTTGCTGTTTGATTCAAAACTGGATTACAGTTAAGCCATATAGTTAAGCTCACCGACTACTCTTAAAAAATCGTAATAAAAGGAAAATAAATTTGTTCCATACGTATATGCAATATATGCATATATCTAACAGACAAAATTGAATATAAGCCCAAACTTAAGCAATTTAACATTAAAAATCTAAAGAAAGTTACGTCTTTATTTTTGGGAAACTCACAGCGTGCAGCGTTTGCTTCATCCGATCGCCTACTGCTTTCTGACACTTGATGTCTTATTTGTAACATGCCATGAACCAAATTCCCCTCAAACAGCCCCAACACTCAACCCTTTTTATGGGGCTCTCTCGCCTACGCCTGATTTGCTGCCATTGAATTGAATGATTTTGTTTTTCAATTTATTGGGATTTGCTCGAATCGGCAGGCAGGCAGGCAGGGAAACTGGCTGCCTGGTTGGCTGGCAAGGCAGTCCGGAAGGAGTCCGTCCCAGCATCTAAGCATATAAAGCATTTTTATTATAAAAGGACGCACGATATTATCGAAGTTGATTTATTTGCCAGTTGGCCTGTGTTGGTCTTTGGGGGTTGTACCCTGGCTTAAATAGGCTGCTGACTTAAAGCCAACGTTATTTTCACATTATTTTTTTTTTCATTTGCAGACCAAAACACGTTTCATGGGCTTCCTCTTTTTTTATACGCTCCGACACAATAAACACATTTTCAAATGCACCAAATTGTTTTTATTTAATTAAAATGCTTTTCATATAGCTCACGCAGCGACACTAAAAGCAACACAGACCAACCAAAGTTTTGAAATATTTTCAAATGTGAATATAAAAAGAATTTGACAAATAAATAATCCTGATAAATTTAGTTAAATTTACAGAACGGTTCCTTTTGCAATCCATGAATTTGTACAACCAGTTGGCAATTGGAAAATATCGAAATTAGTTGTATTTGATTTCTATTTAAAACAATATTAAATAAAAAAAAAACGTGGAAATAAAAAACTTCTTTTGATAAGTCAAAAATCGGAGTAAATTATTTAAAAGCGCAGTTTGCTTCCCAACGCCACAATTCGTTAACTCTAAAAAATGTTGTGTTATATATTTTTTGATGGATTTTTTTATTATTTTAAAAATCCGTTAACCGCAGAGCTGACGACCACAAGCGGCTGGCGGTTCGCTTTGCTATCTGACTGGTTATTAAAAATAAAACAAACGAAAAAAAAGTGTAAGAAAAAGGAAAAACAAAAGTTTAGCCAGAAGCCGTCGCAAAGTGTGCAGAAGGGGATAGGAGGGGAATTACGCTGTAACTGTGAATGCGCGGCGTCCATAAATCCCGCCGGCATTTCACATGTGTATACGTTTTTTATTGCCGCGTGTGTGTGCTGTTTGGACGGGGCTCGAAGGCAAAACGCTTGGCGCTGCTGTCTTTGCAATTGCCACGGTTTTGACCCCTTTGGATGGCAAAATAGGAAATAGAAACAGGGGACAGTGTTCGGGAAGCTGGCGGCGAGCTTTGCGCTTAAGTCTAATGCGAAAAGTTGTGAATAGGCTCAGTAGGAAATCCTATTTTATGGCGCAAAGTTACTGCAGTCATAAAAACGTTGGCCAACTCACTCCCTCTCTCTCTCTCTCTCCCTCTCTCTCACGCCGAGCGAGCTGGCAAGTGCTATGACTGAGAGAAAGAGAGCAAGATGGAAAATGCGTTGAGAAATGTTGTTGCTTGGAAATTCGGTTTGTTTGTTTCTGCTTATACAAATATTTATACTTTTCCTAGATGAAGCGAAATAAAGACAACAATACGAGCTGGCTCAGTGTGCTTGTGTGTGTAGGTGATGAAGGCAGTTCAATTATAAATTCATAATTACATACAAAGTATTTGCCATTCACCAACTGCACTTATTTTTAAAATCAAAAATACAAAAAAATAAACAAAAAGGAAAATCAATTCTAATTTTCTTTAGTTATTTTCTGACTGAATATATAATTAGTAAACAAGAAAAACAAATATAAATAAAAAAAATGGAAAATCCATCCTAAAATTCTCTTGTTGCTTGCAAAATGTTAAGTATTTTGTATAAATATTTTTAGAAGAACAAAATGCGGTTTAGTATAGTGTGTTATTACTTTTTAAGCCTTACAGAAATCCTTCTGCAAGCAAATCATACTTAACAGAAAAAAATTGTAAGTGTTGCAATCAACAAAAAAAAAGGATGGCACAATTTAGGTTTAGTTGGAATTGTTAGTATTAGTGATTTTTGCTGATAACATAATATTGCTATGATTAAACAGCGAGTAATAAAATGTGCGGTAGGTTCGTAGAATTAAAATATTTATTTTGTTAAGCAATTGTAAAATTCAAAACGAATTTATGGCCCATTTATGTAAATTTGGCCAAAGTTGACACTATAACAGTTACCACTTATAATTACAGTTAGCATGTTTTCACTTAGTTAAATGCGCGCGTTAAAAATTGTATTTTAAATTGGCTAAGAGGCGGACGTTCACAATTGCCATAATATGCAAATAATTTGATTAAAATGTTATTGCATTTGAATGCACATATTTTATTATGCATAAACATGAACAATAAATGATGATGGCCCTACTCCCACCCCTATAAGAGCTCGCACCTTTTGCAATATGCCCCAGTGCATGAGGCTGCGTGGCACGCAAATCTGACACGTAAAATAATAAGCGGAAATGTTGAAAAATTCAAAGCAGATTCCACCATCTGTCGCTTCAATGTCCCCGTCTCCACATTCGTCTCAATCTCCTCCTGCTTCTGCTGCTGCTTCCATTATCGCATTGACGTTAGCTGAAAGTCAAGATTTGTGCGCATTAATGGCAGCGATTCAATTTTCAATATCTACGGCACGTGACTGCCGTCCGCGGCATCGATGTCATTGAAACCTGACGTGCCCAACATGTTTAATTGCCGCAGAAACTCAAGGCGCAATATATTTAAAGTACTTACGAATCAGCATGTTTGACTGAGTGATTGAGTGAAAAATGAATAAATCAACAAATCATTAAGTTGACCACATATAATCAAAGACTTCAAAGTTTGCTATATATAGGTATAGTTATAGTTATAGGTATACAATTAAATAGTATCTAAAAATTGAATGAAATGCATGAAACAAACTACAAAATAACCGAACAAAAGTGTAATATATTTCTATATTTCCACCAACTTAGCTAATAGAGAATTAACTGAACTTATTGGATCACTTATAGATAATTAAGGAAATAGCTAAACGGAATGACTTCCCCACTCACCTATAATATCCAGGCTGAATTGCCTATCAACATCTCATAATGAATGTAAAGTCTATTTCCTGTGTATATTCCCATAATGTACAATATTTTGCGTTTGAAACATTCGTAAAATATGTTTTTAAATATTGAATGGAGAAATTTGTGTGTTTTTCAAATATTTCTATAATATCGTATCGAGGTTATAAGAGGTATAGTGATAATAAAGTCACACGCAGCGGATGAGCGCTTAAAAAACACTTATAATTAATTTAATTCTTATACCTTATCATAAAGAAAGCAAAGTACTAATGAAATCATTTTTAACTTTTAAATTTGTTTCTTATTTAGTTGGTTGTTTACAGAAAGAAAATTATGGACTGTCTTATAATTTACTGAATTAGTTTATTTATTTATTTCGACAAATAAAAATCCGCCGATTATTCGATTATTTAAATCCAACGTTAATTTTACCAGTCACACGTTAACGACAATGGAGACTCCTAGTGGATTCGCGAAATGTCAAAAATGTGAATGTTAGAAATGTTGAGCAAAATATCATCAGGCTTTACAAAAAAATCGTACTTTGATTGCAATCTAAAATGGATTTGTATGTATATTGGAAAAACCGGCGAAGCTATCGTGCGACAACTTCAATTCCAGATTTGATGTCTAGTCGTATTTATACACAATGAAATAACAATAGAACTTTAATCTACTTACGTATAGAAATACACAGTTGCACTGTCATCAGGTATACTGTTACATGGTACATTGTCATAGTCATAGCAACCTAACCACATTGAAGTGTCATCTAAACAGGCCCAAGAACACACCCAAAACAAACTCTTGATGATGGGCATTTGGCAGATCATAAGTTAGGCGGAGATTAATAGCCGCACTGAGTGCTTGGCACCTATCAAATTCAATCAAGGACATTCATCAATTTTCAATTTGGCATTTGGACAGGGCCAATAGCAACGAAGATACAAGCTAAAATAAAAATAAAAAAGAAGCGGAAACTTGGATTGCTATGTGCTGGCTGCGACTTGGGTGCGATTTCTTGCCAACGACAGCAGACATCAAAAGCGAATTGCCAACCGGGTCGAGACCAAAAGGCAAAACGCAAAAAGCAAAAAAAAGGAAGAATATAAAAAACTGCACAAAATATGAAAAATCGTTGCTGACCGCAAGGAACAAAAAAAAACAACAAAAACAACAACAGAGAGCATATACTTACACTCTCTCACACACCCACACACATCCGCTTGAAATAGATTCAATGTCATAAATTAGATTTGAAATGCTCAAAAGCATTGGCAAAACGCTTGCAAAGGCGTCCATAAAAATGTGTGAGAAGTTTTCTTTTGTTTTTTATGTCGTTTGACATTTTTGCACGCTTACGACCAGAGAGTGTTGTACAAGGGGCAGAAACCAATGAAGCACCACACAAAATGTGAGAGTAAATGATATTCACGTGTATTTGCATAGCAATTGCGATTGGTTTTGATTTTGTTTTCGTCATTTTGTGTCCTTTTTGAGTATACATTCTTTTTTCCATGTGCCACATGGCGTATGCGCAACTTTTTTGTTTACACTTCACTACATTACCGAAATGTTTTTGGGCCGCAGATGAGCGGGTCGGCGCGTGCCTTATAAATGATGTACAATCAATTAATTTGCGGCCTGTTTACAAAGCGACTAGGCAGTGCTGATGAACAGGGACGGGGGCTGCGAGTGCTGGGGAGTGGGTGGTCACTAATAGCGCCAAAGCAATAACAAACACACAAAGCGCCGGAATGGGTGGGTGGCTGGTGGTTGGGGGTAGCGCCACAAATATTTTGCGCAATTTGGCAGCAGTTTTTGTACATTTATCACACTTGAAGGCAAAGTGTTTCAGCTAATGATGCCCAAATGGTTTTTGTGTGCGGCGGCAAATTGTTTGAATTCTGATTCGAATCCAATTGGCATGTCTAAAATTTGCATTGAGAGCAATGAAAAAGCACAGTTGTGGTTTGAAAAAAAGGTACAAGTTGCACATAATCGTTGAATTTTACAAGACCAGACTAAACCTGTACATATCATCTAAAGGAATTATATAATAATAAGTAATTATGTATTAATTCAGATCAATTTTTATTCAATTTAAGAAATGTAATCCACTTTTTTAAATGAAAACAAATTAGAAGCGACTTCAAAATGCTCTGATTACAATGTGATCACTGCTAATAACAGGTGGCAAAGAACAGGCTGGTCGTAGACCAACAATTTTTTTTACCAATCTTTGGAGGACGTTTCCAGTAATCTAACTTTCAACTTTGGTAACGTCAGCTCTAAAATTCCTGATGATATACGTATTTGCTGATTTTGAAGTGAATCCGTCTTTATAATTGTGTGAGATGTGCGCATTTGCCGAGTTCCACTTTTAGATACATACATTTTGGCGATTATGAAGGCTTTCATATCTGGAGATAGATTTATTGATTTATAATTATCGATTCCTTCCAATTGCAAATATTGCACTCCCCTTTTAACATTTTGTCTGTCGGGCGCAGCGAAGATATGTTCAAGTTTCAAGGCTTTAGCTCTGAGGGTATCGAACCAAATTGCGGTCATACGAAAGGATAGAAATACGGACATGGCACAACGCCAATATATTCTTGTACCTTTGGTATCAAGGCATAAAAATACACTGTATGCAGCAAGTCGCAGTTGAGTGTGATGTATCCCTCGATTGCCAGCAGGACAGGCGTGTCCCTTTGGCTGCAATCAACAAGCAATCAATCACTCAAGTTGTCCACTGCTCTGCTTCGAGCAGCGCTAAGCAGCAACATGTGACGACAGCTGCTTGCCTCAATGCCGAGTCGAGTTGTCGACTAGCAAATGCTGAAATGCCTTTGACATTTGGGTGTCACTTTAATTAGTGAGCAAACGAGGAGGGGAAGGGAACGAGCAGCAAGCTGCGAATATCAAGTATTAGGTATATATTGGAGGAGAGCGTAGCTTCCACCAAATGGGGCATCCATCACTTGGGAGCAATCAGTATGATTTTAATGCGAAACGTTGCACAAATCACAGAATCGTGGCATGAAAGTGGATGAAATCATATCATCAGTTATGACTTTGATTAATCATGCAGACACAACAGGGACAGACAGGTGGTAATAGGAGCGAGGGAGGCTCACCCCTAATGGGCGTTGCATGCATTTTTAATGTGTTGCGGCAGCGGCTGTTGCAGCTGTTTTGGGTAGCATTCAAATGATTTCAGTATAAAGTCGGGGAGTTCATTTTGTTTGCCAACTTTTACGAGTTGAAACTTTTGACCTTTTTATTTTGCAGCACAGCAACAACAATAACAATACCAACGACAACAACAACAACTACGACAATAAAATCAACACGTTTCGACAATCGATCGATTTCATGAGCAATCAAACGTTGTCACATGCGGAAACAGCATCCAGCTGGGTAGTGGAAGGGGGCAAACCAGCAACCTTCTACCAGAAAGTTGTGGCAAGCTCAAAGTTCTTAACCCCCAAAGGCGATTGGTGGCTGTGGATACGCTGGAGTGGCACTGAAAATATACACAATGCAGGACCACAGCAGCCATAAAAGAAAATCCATTTACCACCCACACACTCCATCAACCTCGCTCTCTCACACACACACTCTCTCACACTAACTTTCTCACTTTCTCTTTCTTGCCGCTCGCAGACAGCAGATTGGTGACAAAAGCACAAGGCCAAAAGTAAGTTAAAATTAAATTTGCGCCAGTTCAAAAACTTTCTGTTCACACTGTTTCTGAGCTTGCTGCTTCCATCAATATTTTAAGCAGCACAATAAATACGTTCATCATTTCAAAAGTTTGAAATGCAAAATAAATATACAAAGGCAAATTAAATTTGAATAAGTTGCAGGAATATCCTCACAAATGTGGCAGACCAGCTAGTCATAATAAAGAATTATCGATAAGTCCATTAAATAATTGTTCTAATGAGGAAAGCCGTTCTAATAATTAAGTAAATCTAAGGTAACTTCTTTTTTTTTAATTCACACATCCTAAAAATTAAATAAATGTTTTGAATTGGTGTTAAATAAATATTACAAAAATAAATAACCATAACAATTCAATCTATTCAAGAATCATAAGTACAATATGGAAATTAATAAACAAGTTTACCTGTTTGAAGCCTATAGTTTGTTTTAACTGGCTTAATTCGTAGTTCATCACAGTTGTTTCTTCTGGTTAGAGTAGTGTATAAATAATTCGGCTTACTATAAACTGAATGATAAACTAATTATATGCAAGTCAGAAATAGAACCCAACAGTCGAGACACACGTCTTAAAAGCTAAGCTTCCTCTGTGGAAGGCGAAGGCGCATTTAAAGAAGTCGCTTATACCTTGGCTGGAATGCCTGGTAAAAGTTAACAAGAACACGTACTAAAGATTTTGCCGTTTAGGTTTTAATGCGATTAGAATGGCAGAGAACAGAAGCATCAGCATCAGCAGCAGCCACAGCCACAGCAGCAGCAGCAACCAAACCGGAGAACAGACTGGTAGCTAGTGCCACAACCGGAGTCGTAGACGCAGTCGGAGCCGGAGTCGTTTTGGGTCTGTGATTTATGGGCAGCTACAATCAATGCTGAGAGGTTGCTTGGATGGAGGCCAAGTTGTTGCCGCTGCCGTTGCCGTTGCCATATTTAACTTAAAAAATTTATCAATTGGATTTGCAAACTGCTTTGTCATAAGTTCTGTGGCCTTTTTATGCCCCCAACGAGACGAAAGCAACTCGCAAGTTTTCTGATTAAGCCCAGGTCAAGGCAACTTGCCTCGAAAAGCTGTGACTATCGCAGCACGTGCCGGTATTTTGTATTTGATTTACTGTTGAGAGCCCAGATTCCGTGCGGAAAGCTCGCTGGCATGACGGGTGGAGGGCTAAGCCCGTGGGAATCTAGTTTTTCTGGCTTGACTAAAGATTTCGAGTGTCGAAGTTCATATCTTAGTGAACGTGGGAATAACGCATAGCCACCACAAATGTTAACTTTTGGGATTGACACGAGAGGCCACCAAACTGGCAACTGTGGATTAAATCAGTCCATAAATTGCAACTCGACACACTAGATAAACTTGATAAAAAAGTATAATACTTGCATTTGTTTATACTGCACTTTAATGCAATGAAGTTCTTTCTATACCAAATTGATTTAAACTACACAATTTGTTCGTGCTTAACGTAAATTGATTAATATTATTGGGTGGCTTCATGCACTGCGATCTAGTTAGAGCTGGTGTGCCCCGTGCTTAATGCGACAGAATAAGCTATAATGTGCATTAAGAATTCCTTAAAGATTGTCTTACGCCATCCCCTTCGAGTGGACACCGAAGGCTAACCAGTGGCGGAAGGATATGGCTAAGGATATGATTACCCGCAATTTCCTTTTCACTCTATAAGCATTATGTAAGTCTAACCGATGTAGCTGGGAAGTACTATATCTTCAAGATAAGTGCTTAACTGCAGCACAAAACTGCAAAGTTATTTAAACTGATTCAACGAGGTGGATTCCACAACGTAATTCCCATCCTACTGGCACTCAACTGCATAATGTCTCTTAATCATCATATGAAAATGCAAGTAGATTGATTTTTACAGGCATGCGTTAATGTTTTCAATGATTTCAATTAAGTTGAATTATTCAACTTCATGCAATGAAATTTCGTTAATACAGCAGTTACAACGACGTGACTTTTGTTCGACTGTCAATAATTTTTTATTTCGTTTTTTTCCTTTTTATATTATTATTTTTTGTTTCTGCTGTTGTACTAAATATTTCAATTAAAGAAATAATTATATTTAATGCATCGACTATATATGTATTATATATAGTATATATATATATATATACTTTTAATACCCTTACCAGCGATGCTGTGCTTGTGCTATGCAAATTGTGAAAGAGTATATTTGCACAATATATATATATTGGAACAGCTATAAGATAAATCAATACACAACTGTCACATGATTCAATATTGACGCCGATTTTATTTGCTGTGTTCACAAATCTGAAAAGAATGCAAAATACTAAATGGCAACTTCATCTTAAGGGTATTCAGACAGCAGCATCTCTTTGCATAGTTAATCTTTCTTTTGAATACATTTTTTTTTAAACGACATTCTCTTTTTTTATTGTAAAACTTCATTAAGCGAATTTATTGCTAGGCAATCGAGGAAAATGTAATTAAAATGCAAAAAAAAATGTGCAACAAATATAAATGTAAGTGTGTGTGTGCGTTTGTGTGTGTGTGTGTCCTCAATGAAATGTGCACCTTTGACATTTTCGCTGGTTTAATTATTTCAATTATAGCTACATATTTATTATATGCTTATAAATATAATGTATGCGTTATTATAGGTATATATGCATCCGGAATTTTACACGCACTTAGAAAAAATATGGTTGACACAAATAAAATTTTAATTTGGTAAACAAATTGAAAATAAATTCAAAATCAACTATTGATTTTAGAGATCTGTACAGAATATCATTCTTATTCCTGTAAAACCATGGAGGTATTTTCATAAACACAGACGGGCAACGACAAAATCTATTAATTCACAGATCAATATACAATATTAGCTAGCGAACTTCGATTCAATCAAAAAATATCTGACCGAGATGGACTAGATACGACGAACATGCGGACTTCTGTTTGGAATTTGGTCCGTGGAAAATTATTTAGAAAAATATATTTTTATCAATAAACTATTTACATTTTTAATACAACATTTCAAGACATTTGTGCCTTTCGTTTTGAAAAACAGGACCAAACTCAAATCAAAATAATTGCCTTTCGCAGATCCAAAAGCAATAAATTTTCCCTTAACGAATTCGATTATTTCGTCTAGTTATAAATTTCTATCTAGCGTTGTTTTCCCTACAAATATGCCCGAATGCTGAAAGCATCCTGAGTATTTGTCATTTTATGCTGAAATATATGTTTCCTTACAATACAATAAAAAATATGTATACAATTTTTACATAAAATTTTTAAGACTAGAATTTTTGAAGAAATTTCACTCGAGCTGCCCCTCTCAATTATTTAATAAGAACGCATTAGGATGCGACACATTTGCAGTCAAGTCAACAAATTGCCGACAGCAAATCCAGCGCTGTGCGTTCCAGCAATTTTTCAGAAGCCCAGCTTCCACTTCCCCCAGAAGCTCCACCTCTCCCTACATCACTTATTTTGAAACTGGCAACCTGGCGACGTGAACGCTTTAATCTTGTATAAAAATGCGCAGCTGTAATAACAATAACAACAGCATTCAACACCCAAACGTGGCAGAGAGGAGGGAGGGGAGAGAGTTGCGTGACTGTGCGTAAAAAGACGAAACACACAACACACACAACCGCACACAAAAAGGAAAAGAGAAAATGTTGTTGCCAGCATTTAGGCGAGCTGCCATGTCAAATCTGTGTTGTGAGCATTCTAATGAGAAGTGCTTGCCAGCTTCCTTAACTTTCGCCAGCTTACAAGGACAGGAACAACAAGAACAACAACATGCCGCTATCACAGCCACATAATCAAAGAGCGTGGGGCATGGGCGTGGGGCATGGGGCGTGGCCCGCACTCGTCTTCCACTTGCGCCTTGTACCTCTCGTTTGTGTTGTTGTTGTTCTTGATACTGATGCTCCTTCTGCTGGTATTTTTTTATGCGCCATATATAATTTCATATTTTCCTTTTTTTTAAGATAATTATGTCGATAAGTCGGAAAAGGCAACGCATACCAGTTAAATAAAAAAACAGGTAGAGTGCTGCTGCCTTGCCGCAAGGCATAAACAAAATGTAGGCAACCAAAAATTGGTAGCGACCGTGAATATAAAAAGGAAACTCATTGTAATACCCTGCTTTCTTTAAATTAAATCCTTAACAAGGGTATATAAGCTGAGTGTGTTAAGAAGCGCAATTTTAACCAAAACCATACACAAGGAAAATGCTTGAAGTAGGTTGGAAAACTTTTGTTATATTCAACAAACTTGAAAGATGTCTCATATTTTGTTTTTAATCTGGAAAATCTGACAAATGATAAAAATAAAGTAAATCATATTAAAAAAAACCGAAATTTAAGTTTAATCTAAAATATACTGGATATTCTTAAGTTAAGTCGCTAATTTCAGGAAAATACATTAAAATGTTTTTAAATTATAAAGTTTGTCGAATTTAGCAAAGTTACTTCCATTTTCTATGTAACCAGCACTGCAAAAAATCTTCAAATTGTTAAAAATAAAGCAAATCTTAAAAAAACTAGTGAAAGCAATATTTAAGTTTGCTTAAATCATATATATATATATATATATATATATATATATATTACAGGTTATTAATAAAAACAGCCACCTTTTTTTTTAATTTATTATACTCTTGTGAAACCCAGAATATCCGATTTACCGACAAAGCTAAATCTTCTTGTTTTCTGACCCAAAATACGTTGCCAATCAGCTGAACAACTTACGCACTACAAAAATACCAAGAACAACAATGAGAACAAAGCCTGGAGAGGCTTAAATCCTTGCCCGTTCGCTCCTTCATCTGTTCATGCTCCTTGAGCTGTGGCATAAAAAGCGGACTCGAACTGACCTTTTCCATTAAGGAGAGCTAAATTTACCATAGCTGGCATATAGTCTGTGGGCAGCATGTGCAGATGCATTCAGTTAAAACTGAACATAATCGACTTATGGAAACAGCATTATTGCTGCTGTCTACGTTCTGCTTATACAGCCCAATTGGCAGTCAGTTCATTAAATCATTCAATTTGAGAATTCTTCAATAGTCTGGACTTAAAATGTCACGTTATAGCGATATGAGAAGAGCCAGCCAGCATGTGTTGTTGACTAACATTATTAACCGATTCGATGCAACCATATCAGTCTGTCTAAATTTGCTGATCTCTGGAAGTTAGTTAGTTAGTAAGCAAGTTAGTTTCTCAGTTGCTAATTATATTATCGTTCAGTTTAAAATCAATTAAAATGTATAAATAAAAAATATGTTAAAGTCTAAGCAATTCACCCGCTCAATTAAATCTCATTTTATATTTTAACTTTTTAAATATATAAACTTAATGATAAACAAGGAAGTTTTTATTTTTTTAACTTTTGCAATAAATAATGTTGAAATATGTTTGAATATCACAGCATCGATTAATACTTAAGTATCGCTATACCGATTAGTATCGAAGCTCTGGTCACACATGAATTGTTTTCTTTCTTTCTGCATTGTATTCTCCTAAGTTAAGTTGCTCTAAATTCTTCAACAAGTAAAGACGCACTCGCGCATAAAAAAGATAATCCATAATCAGAAACTACGTTTAACTCCATTTTGCCATGTTATTTACAACAAATAAGATTCGCAATTAAAAAATCACAAAAGTATCACATTCTTGTAATATAATAGTTTACACATTATGCATTCATTCAGTTAACTCACTCGATTTCAATTTCCTAGACAAATTTAGTTTTCTTATGCGGCAGTCATGGGGCATATCATCACATTCGTAAGCCTCTCATTCAAGTGCAAAGAGCTCTCTATATGTGAGTGTTCGCAACGGCACCCAATTCCCTGTTTGCAAACACACACAACACACACCACATACACTCTTGCCTACTAGCCAACTGCTCATCCACCTTGTGCAGCTGCTTCCTCTTGCTTGGTGTAATAACTTAAAAATCCCATAATAAAGCTACTTACTGCTGCCAACTTGGGTTGGGATATGCTTCCCCCTTTCTTCTCCTCTGCCCAACAATAAGTATTTTTCTTTGGATTTGGCTCCGGCTCCAATTGACTTCGAGACTAGCAGCCTTCGCCACAAATGTGCAAGTCAAGTCAAGTGCATACGTCACCGCTCCCATTCATATATACTAGACCACCATTCCTCTTCCCCCTCCTCGAGCAATGAAGCAGGTCTAAGTGCATGGCATACATTTTTTCCATTGGATTTTGATTACTCTCGACCTAGGTATATTATGATTCTCTGATGAGATGTGAATATTTGATCAGCTCTATGCGATAAATATATACATATATTAATATATATATATAAACAAAAATTCCATTTTCTGACTTCAATGTGCTCCCAATATGAATTTATAGCTTGCATAACATTAGAATATAAGCTGAGTTGCACACAAATTAAAAGAAAAAATTTATATTATTATGTGTTATTTATTTATTGATGTGCTGTCTAAAATTTGTATCATTATTTACTAATCATGCATGATTTTGCAAAAACTGCGTCTTTTTTTGGCAAAGCTCAAGTACAACGCAATAAAATATTCCTTTTAACACAGCCCCCAAATATTTATCAAGTATTTAGTAAAGATAATTTTACAAGTGCATTCAATATTCGGCATTTCAAGTTCAGCCATTTTTTCTGTTTTTCATTTCTCTACATTTAGTTACCTTTCAGTTTGTGTGCATAAAAAAAGTTCCTGCTGAGCGACTGGATTAAGATTGAATTTTTGTCGACATCGTTTTTTTTTCATACATATTTGTTTGTGTCTTGTCGTCGTCAGGTGAAGAGTCGCTTCGATTTGTACATGCACGCAGGCACATACAAAAGGCTGATAAAAATATTTTCATGTTGCAATAGAAGTATTCTACCATTGAAATTGGATGCGATTTTGCTATTGTGTGGCTCGACCGGATATTGTACAGTTAAAGGAATGTCTTCGCCTGACAACAGAAGCCGACCTACTGCAACAATGGACCATTGCTCTTAGTTGTCTTTTTTCTAGTACTTGCAGTTGTTGTTGTTGTTGAATTCTGGCTGCTGTCGACAGGAAATGGTAAACTTACTTCTCTTATTAATTTCTGTTGTGCAGCAGCAACTTCCTAAAATATTGTCCAGCTAAATCAGCGAAGTAGATGTTGCTGTTCTAAACTACCCCACAACACCAATTGCATATTGTGCTGTCTGTCGTCCAACTGTTCGCATAGTTGCTTCCAAGAATTCATTCTGTAATTGCTCCTAACTTAATTTATCTGATGTTAGTTAGAATGCTTTCGCGACGGACGGGTGGCAATTGTTAAATACTCGACTGCTCTCATATTTGTCATTGCATTGCATTCAAAAGGGAATTCTTCATAAACTTAATGGGAATTTCGACAATAATTTAACTACTGCAAATATGCAACACAACTGGAGCATTAATTTGAAAAGAAGGGTATGAAATTTCTCACGAAATACCCAATAATATAATCTGTAAATATATGTAGATGAGGTCTAAGGGAAATATGAAATTTGTTATGAAATATCTAAAAATATAATATATATAAAATAATATAGAACTCATACACTCTTATTAAATTGGTTTCAGAGTGTATAAGCAAAAGTACTTCACAGTTAAGTCAAATATTAGCACCAAACAGATACTAATGCAACTTTTAGTGGCTAGATTAATGATGGATGCACAAAAGTTAAACAGCAAACATGCAATCGTAATCTGGGATGTACGAACTAAATAAATTATGACTCGATTGACGGCTAATTCAAAGCATGACTATGAATTTATTAGTTGGTTTTGGGTAAAACTGTTGCAGATGCTAGCCGAATGAGAATGATGTCTGCCACACTTCCATCCAATCAAAAATAAATATTTTAAAGCGTTGTTTTCTTTTGAGTTGAGCTTTGTATTTTTGCAGACTTCGATCTCATATAGATGCATTATTGATCAGGCGATTAGCTATAATCGTATATGACTGTTTATCTTTTTCTATGTATACAAGACACATATTTTATTTACTCATATGTATATATGAAAATAGTAGGCGGATATTTATGAATCTCAAACTGGGATGCCTTCTCAACTCAACTCGTAGATTGTTCATTACATTTTCAGAGTGAGAACGTATAGTTGAATATTTAAGAAATTTGTATTTTTTACTTTTCCTGAAAGCAGAAAAACCTAAGGTAAGTGTAAAAAGTACATAGGCCATCATAAAGGCGCTCTTTGGGGGAGAATTGGTAGCCCATATCCTGTGACGCTGCCAACAGCTGGCATCGTGCAGACAGTCGACATTGTAGCCACACCCCGTGGCATGTAATGACGCCATTTACATAGTGCAACAACAGTCATTACAAGGACAGTAGGAGCCTAAGCCATTGCCTATGTGGCCAAGGCATTGATATAACACGACTATTCTACATAAATCAAGACGAAGACCGTGGAACTTTTGAAAAATGTAATTGTTTCTTAAGGTCCGAAGCAATTCCCTTAAAGATGCAATAGCTTATGGATATGAAATTTTATATTTTTAAATATGTTAATATATGTCTAATAATTAAGCAAATACCTTTTCGCGTTGCCTGCTGTCCCAAACAGCTCAAGATGAATTGCACAACGAGAAAACGAAAGACTCGGCGTGCAAAAAAGCCCAAATGCACTACTTTTAAATGCCAGAGATCCGGGCCAGCTACAGCAAATGGGTTCTTAAACTTTCTGCGCTCTTATCGGCGCAAGCACTGCGGTCTCAGTCCCATTGAAATGCTCCGCAAGGGTGGAGCCGCCTGGCAAAATTTGACCGAAAGTCAAAAAAATCGTTATCGCCGTCAGGTAAGCTCCCCAATCTCAAGATTCCACATTATGGAGCATTATGTAACATATTGTCAAAACATTTTTCTCTAGGCTTGCAAAGTAACCGCTAGCCGCCGCCACAAACGCCGACGTGTTTGTACCTCTTAATGACCAACAGCTGCATTACTAAATAAATAGTTTTCTAAATTATGTTGTACTTAGTTTAGGACCATAACTCAACAAATTATGAAATATTATGAAAAATAAATGTTGCTTATAAGAGACGAATCTGTCAAGTGGGGCAAGTCAAATGTAAAAGTGTTTACCACTGCCACAAAATATTTATTTGTATATATATGCGCTGTGATTGAATCAACATAAATGATGGATGAAAAGAAAGTTAAGCTATTGACAAGCAATCGTACTTTGGAGGCACGAGCTAAGTCAATTATGACTTGATTGACGGCTAATTCAATGCATGACCACAAATTTGTCGTTGGTTTTGGGCCAAAATGTTGCAGCTGCTAACCGAATGGCAACCAAAATATTCCATGTCACTTGAATTAGTTAATTTTGTGCATAAATGCAAAAATAATTGTATGACTGCGGTGAGAGTTGCAATTGCTCATTCCTCTCCCGCCCAATACAGCCTTTACCAGTGGGTGGCCTCATAATTATTATTCCGTTTTTCAATATTTAATTTGTTGCTGTCTCAGTTTCAGTGCTGCTCCCGGCTCATTTCGAATGTGGCAATATTTCTAATTAAAGGTTGTAAACGAAATCAAAACAACCGCGAACCAGTTACGCAGCACGACAACCAACCAATTTACATAGATGTGTGTGTGTGTGTGTGTGTGTGTCAATGGGTGCGTGCACTGTTAAGTATGCTATGATTTATGCATCGCTGCTAAATGTTACTGAGGTTTTCGCGTTGATTTTGTGCGTTGTGGCGAATTTCGCTTAGCTCCACTTCGCTGCGGTGTTGCCAGTGTGTGGCCAATGTCAACTATTTCGCATTCAAATTGCATATTCCATGCACGCATAATTTAAGCCATTGAACATGCAATGCTCAACTTCTCCATCACGCCGCACGCAGCCCAACAATGGGTTCAAGCTCTGTGAAATTGTACCACAAGAGATGTGTTATTCTGCATACATCAAATCAAGGGGGAAAGAAAGAATAAACAGCTGCATATTGCACATTTTCGTAATATATAAATACATTTTAAACAGAAGCATTAGATAACAATGAGTTCATTTTGTTTATATAAAAGTAATAGTTATGTATCAGCCAAAAAAAATAAATAAACGGCTTTATATTCATCAAAAGTATCTTGAGAACAGTTACCTATTCTATTTTCTATTATCCAGTGCTCTCAAGCCAAGCATTTAATTTTTCCAATTAAAATTATTTAAATTTGCACGGAAGGCAAATTTAGTGCTGGGCCTTTAAATATTAACAAATAAATTTAAACCAAAACTCAATAAAGTATAGGGTAAAAATGTTATATCACGGTAATATGACATTTTTGAAGACGAAAAAGCATACTAGAAAAGTGAAAAGTAAAAACGAGAACAAATTATTTACAGAAAAAATCTTTAAGTAAATTTTAATGAGGATCTACTATTAAATGTAATTTTTCATGACATATTAGTAGTGGAAATCCAGGTAGCAGTACTTTTAAAAATAAAAAGCTCAGTTGATGGTCTGGTTTTGGCTGGCTTCAGACCACTGAGACTGCTGAAAATATGACTTAAATAATCTAAGTTTGCAACTAATTTTAAGCGTATTAACATTTCAGCTTGTAATTGTTATTAGTATATGAGTGTAACAGAAGAAAAAACATTTAAACAAACAAGACCACAAATTGTGCCCAATTTTTTTATTTATAATTTTTCAATTTCTTTTTGATAACTGTTTGACCAAAAAAAGATAAAATGAAATGAATAAAAAAAACAAGGCAATTTTATAATATAATATTAACCATAAAATAATATAATATTAACAATAAAAAGATAAATAAATATAAACAAATATTCATGCAGCAGATAATATTCACCTACCCGCTTTGAAATCAACTTGATATAAATTGTATATTTTTAATAATAAAAATTGTGAGATTGTGCAAGATAAGTGCAAATAAAATATATTTGCCTGAATTCGATTTGAATCGATTGTAACGTTCTTTGCATTCTAAATGTTCATAAGAATATAATATACACCCTGCTATGGCATCGAATTACTCTCCCAAAGGATTAACGTTTCTCACTTTACGTGAGAAAAATTAAAAATGTACTTAACAACTACTATTGCCAAAATTGCAAATAGAGAGACATGCCTCCTATCACATTGCGACAATCCAGCACTTCTGACCTCTCCCCTCAACCAGATCAGTTGCCAAGTTGTGACTATTTTGGTATTACCAAAATTAACTTCGCGTGCTTGTTTAATATGTTGGCTACGCTTTTGACCTAGTTAATAATTGAGTACAATAAATGGCTAAGATGAGTGTCAGCAGCATTTGGCGTGTCATATTTGACACCAAGACTAATTTTATGGAAAACCGTCAAGGCTTACCTCACGTGTTTTTTTTTACCCATGTCTCTGCACGCTAAAACTTTTCGGGCCTAAGGCGCGACAGGGCTCATGTATTTAATATTTAAAGTGACATATCTATTTATATGCAAATATCACGCCTTCCAGCCACACACCCCGCATCGCAGTTGCCACCTGACCGCGAATTGTGTAGGGGCTGTGTGCGTGCCAAGGCGGAAACTTTCTTTTGGCTCAAAATTTCTCGCACAATAAATCACAACACATACGCGCCAGGGCACACACATACACTATATGAGAGGGGAGTGAAGCGAAAAAAGAACTAATAAATCTAAAGCCAATTAATTGACTTAAGTGGGTGTGAGAGGTACTGTGGACAATGCCCTTTGTGCCCTTTTGGTGGGCCGCAATTTATTGCCCAAACATAAACTTGAACTCGCATGTAATAAATCATAACATTTTGCAGATAATACAAAGCCTCCTAGCATACATGAAGTCTTGAACACCGAACACTGAATACCAAATCCGGTCTTCGTTATCCTTTTGCTGTGAGCATCTTGTGTGTGTGTGTGTGTGTGAGTTTTAATCGCAGCGCTCGCGGCTGGAAAATTTTATAAATAGCTGCAAAAAAAAGTTCATAGTGCAGAATAAAATGTAAAATAACAATTTTATAGACCCAGACACATTTCTTATGCTGTTCCCCACTCCAGCCAGGACTAAATATAAGCTAGAGCAACAAACCACACACAGGATGCGCACCTTATATCCGCCGGCGCCGCATTGGTGCCTGCCACACCACCATCCAATCAAAAATAATTATTTTGATTGCGTTGTTTTCTTTTGAGTGGATGTTTGTATTTTTACAGATGGACCCTTCGATCTCATTTAGATGCATTATTGATCAGGCGATTAGCTATAATCGTATATGACTGTTTATCTTTTTCTATGTATACAAGACACATATTTTATTTACTCATATGTATATATGAAAATAGTCGGCGGATATTTATGAATCTCAAACTGTGATGCCTTCTCATCTCAACTCGTAGTCTGTTCATCATATTTTCAGAGTGAGAACGTATAGTTGAATATTTAAGTATTTGAATGCTTTTATTTTTCCTAAAATATACAAAAGCCCAAGGTAAGTGAAGAAAATACACAGGCAAAGAAAAATCATGTGGCCATAACGTTGATATAACACGACTATCCTACATAAATACGTCCGAAGACCACGGGACTCTTTCCCCTAAATATGCAATACCTAATGGATATGCAATCTTATATTTTGAATATTTTAATATCTTTATCACAGTTAAACTAATATCTTTTCCCGTTGCCTGCTGTCCCAAATAGCTCAAGATGAAGTGCGCAACGAAACGCAGGACTCAAAATTCAAGTCAAAAGCGAAAGACCCGGTGTGCGCAAAAGCCCGAAAGTCCTTTTCAGCGTAAGGAAAAGATCGCAGGAAGTTTAAGAACCCATTAGCTGTAACTGGTCCGGATCTGCGGTCTCAGTCCTGTTGAATTGTTCACCAAGGGCGGAGCCGTCTGGCAAATTTTGAGCGAGCGTGAAAAGAATCGCTATCGCCAGGTAAGCTCCCCAATCTCAAGATTCCATATTATGTAGCGCTATGTAACATATTGTAAAACATTTTTCTCTAGGCTTGCCAAGTAACCGCTAACCGCCGCCACAAACGCCGACGTGTTTGTACCTCTTAATGACCAACAGCAGCATTACTAAATAAATAGTTTACTAAATTATGTTGTATTTAGTTTAGGACCATAACTCAATAAATTATGAAATATTATGAAAAATAAATCTTGCCTATAAGAGACGAATCTGTCAAGGTGGGACAAGTCAATCGTGCTCCTTAAAAGTTTTTACCACTGTCACAATATATAAATTTGTATATATATGCGCCGTGATTGAATCATGATTTAATCCACGCACGCACCAACAGCAATAAGAGGTGTAAAGGGGGAGGGAGCTGTTCTGGATAATGTCGGGGCAGCCGCTCGTAAACATAAATCCAAGTGACGCTAATTGTTTGTTGCAATTACTGCTGCAGTTGCTGCCACTGTTCAGTTACGTGCAACAGAACAGACAGCAGCAGTTGACAGTGCGGCAAGTATCAGGACTGTAACAGAGCATGGCTATGGGTATCGGTTGGGTTGTGGTGATAATAGGGTTGGGGTGCGGTAGATTTGCTGTTGGCTCATTGATGCAAATTTTGTTGCAACTGTAGTTGTTGATGCTGCTGTTGCTACTGCTACTACTGCATTTGGTCGATGTTGCAGCAACAGCAAACAATTACTCAAACATTGTTGCAGCCGCACATTGTTGTCGTTGTTACTGGATGTTGTTTTTGTTGTTGTTATCGTTGTTGCAGCTGCTCGTTGTGCGTGCTAAATGGCAACCATTCTGGCGGCTAATGATAATCACTCAACGCCCTCTGCACTTACCTTTTGTGTCGCAGACCCTCGCTACATATGTCTCTCTCTCTCTCTCTCTCTCTCTCTCTCTCTCACTCTATCTATCTATACTCTCAATCTTTCTCCTTCTGTATCTGACATCTTCAGCTTGAATGTTGGCTGCCGCCTGTCAATTCCTTAATCAAAGCTGCTACACTTCGTTCTACTACTTTTTTCAGTAACATTTGTAGTGCACGTGATTCTAGCACAAGTTGCTTTATTACAAAGCACTTTGCTTGGTGACTTCTCTGAAAGGAACAATGATGCTGGATAAACAGAAAACTAAGATGAGCAGGGTGGGTGGAAAAAACGAGAGTATGCTTTATAGCTTGGTAATATTACAGAAGAAGCATTTCATAAAGACAGTTGAGTAAAGCATATAAGAAATTGTATAGTGAGCTCGATTGCGACATAAATATTAAATATATTATTACAGTTTTATTGCCAGATTCCCCGTTGCACACTGCAATGTAAGCAGGTGTGAAAGTGCTCTCATATTTTATGACCATCACAGTAGCTGGAGGGGAAAGGAAATTAATATAATAATATATTTAGATGCCTCCATTTGCCGCTTACACACTTTTGCACAACTTTATTATATTATATTTATATAACGTTAATCTAATTAAATATATTTTTAAGTCTTGCAGATTAAGTTGAAATTTAACTTTTGAGCTTAATATCAGATTTAGACTAGCTTTTGGTAAGTTTTTACTAATCTTTTTTTATATTTTACGCATCACTAGGTATATAAAATATTATGTCTAAATTACTTTTCTTTATCGCACGTATGCGATTAATTCTGCAAAATTAATATGAGTTAGTCGTCGAAATTCTGTTTATAATTTCCATCAATATTATTTACATGCTTAATGCCTTAATTGTATGCAAATAGAGTACTTTTATTTTACCAATAGCTTTAGTTGTTGCCTTCACAAAGAAAAAAATGTTTTCTGAAAACCAAATTGCGTATCTTTATGGAATAATTTGTTTACTTTAGAATGGAAGAACTTAATATAAACATTTCTTAACAATCTTCATAATGGATGTGTTCTAAAAACACACAGTGAGCTTTTTATTTTTAATTATTTATCATTAATTTGTCCTTAAAAAAAGCATTCTGAAAACACAACAGCGAATCATGATTCAATATTTGTTTTATTTTAGAATTTACAATAAATACAGATTCTTAAAATTATTTAACAAAAATGTGTATTAAATAATTGAGTTTTGAAATCAAAATTGCGAATATTGATTCAAAAATACATTTATTTTTTAAAAGAAATTCGTAAGGATAGTTTTATTTAATTAATTTTTTTATGCTTTTTCACACAAAGTTTTTTTCTAAATATAACTTAGTTTTTTTCCCACAGTGTAGGTTCTCAAGTGTAGGTAAACAAGCCATACACACACACACACACACGCAGACAGCTGAGCTGAGTGGCTGTCTGTTGCAGTCGGGGTCACAGTATGAACTAGCGTCAAGCATCCACTTCGTCGTGCATAGTGCTGCTGTCTGTTGCTTTGTTGGCTGTCAGCTGTCAGCAGTTCCATCAAATAGACCAGCGAATCCCCTGCCGACCAGAGCATAATACCATTTATATGCCAGCATAATTGGCGCTGGGGCAATACTGCACTCTCCTCTCCTGTCCTCTCCTCTCCTCCCCAACAAACGAACTGCTAAACAATCCGAGGATGGATTTCAACATTGCATGCAAAGTCAGAAATACACACACACACACACACACTCACAATTAAGTGGGGCGCATAATGGCCAGAGAGTCCACAATTGCCATAGAGACTGGCGGCACAGCACACAGCTGAGCATAAATCAGAATTAATGCATGGCCATAAGAAATAATATTAATATTTTTGGAAACACATTGGCAATACATAGAGCATAGTATCAGACAGTATGGACAGAGCTTAGTTAAATTATTATTTATAAGTATATGCTGTTGAATTCGGAACACATTTCAACAAATATAGTTATATGCAAATGAACTGACTTTGTGGGATATTCATAAGAGCTGGTGCGCTAACAAACTGAATTTTAAGTTATACTCATTTGAGCTTATTTAAAATTCATTAAACTAGTTGAAGCTCAGTCAAATCAGATATGTATTAGCTCTTATAAGCATTGAAAAACAAACCGCCCTGAACTTTAGAAATTGACCATGTTTTGGCGCCAAGGATAATTTCCCTTATTATTCAGAAAGTATATTTTTTAAGCGGAATGTTGTGTCTTGCTAGAAGCCAATATTTTTCGGCTTAATTCCAGTGTACATTTTTGTTAAATTAATAAAAAAATGTTTAACAGTAAAGTAAGCAGGAAACTCGTTGATTCTATTAAACACGCTGAGTCGAATTGTAAATTCAAACTGTGTTAATTTCTCCACTAAATTCCTCTTAGGCAGTACTTCAACTTCAAAATAGTAGCTGAGAGATTTAATTTCATTACTATTTCCTAAACTTCATAAAGGATTATTTTTATATTTTCCATAGGAACAATGGATCGGTGCCAACATAAATTTACACTTAAATTTACATGTCAGCAAGCAGTTTCCAGTCTGTCCTTCGGTTTTTTAGTACTAAGAACAATTTGCGATGCAAAGCATCGATATTACGGCTGCAACGAGCGGTTATTATGCCAATTCTCCCCAACTAGTCATAGGTATTATGCAAATGCCGTTCTATCCAGCACAACTGCAAAACCATATTGTTAGTCTTTATCGTGACATGGTCCATAGGTGGCTTACAGCCTGCCAGTCAAAGCAGCCTCAACAATTAAATAAACAGTTCGTAAAGCTGCTGTTAAATCCCCATCTCTCTCGCTCTGTCTCTATCTTGTAGCTGGCGGCTTTATCTTTGTGTTGTAACTATAAAGTGATATTAATTATGAGCTTTTGTTGCAAGAAGCGACTGCACTCGACACAGTTGCCAGCCAACACTGTTTGGAACTCCACGTTATCATTGCTGTTGTTGTGCTTGTCCCTGTGTCTTATCTTCTTGTCACTGATTAAGTGAGTTTTGGTGCATGACTCAACTCTGTGGCTGCGGCTCATGTACATCAGCTAGACAAACAAAATTTGTTGCAATTAATGGTAAGCACTGTATACAAGCGCTTTGAGAATCAGTTTGTACCATGCGTGTGTGTGTGCGTGTGTGTGTGTGTGTGTGCATCGACTGACATCATGATTTTCATGGTACTGTGCAGTTGTCATAGAAAATTGTGGTTGTCTTGTGAATGAATTAAATATAGATTAAATTACAAATGTATGACAACCTCCTTTGTTTCTATTGCTTAAATTATTGAATATTCAAATATATTTTGAATGTGTATGAGTAAATCGTTTACATGTCTTTTCCTTCTCAGGTTGTCTTGTTAATGGTTACATATCGATGGAATGAATTTTAGTATTTAATTTTAATACGTGGGTTGGTTTATCGCAACAAGGACGAGCATGCGCATCAATCGAATAACGAATAAGCAGCAACTAAAAGCCTTATTTCACCATTAATATTTCTTACATACTCGAATGTCTATGTTACTATAAGCGACAACATTCTGAACATTAAACATTCGTAAATTATTTAGCGAATATTATAAATTCGCCTCGAGTATTTCGTACCTTCTGGGATTATTTGTCGAATTTCGCATCGATGTTACAAGATGTAAGACAATATCAATGTCACAAAAAGCTGATATTAAAAGAAAGATAAGCGGATTCTAATTTTTATTTAATTTAGGGAAAGAGGAGGAGGAATAATAAGAGAAAAAAGAAAAAGACAACAAAGCAGATAAGGACTCTGTTGATTTACAATACAAATAAAGTTGTAATATTATGAATCCAATTATTTTATCATTATATCCAGAACAATCAGAAATTTGATCTGAATTTGACTAGATGTTGACCTGCGACTGATAACTTAAGATATACCGTTCCATATCCATATGTAGATTTATTAATCATACATTTCGCAGCAACATCTGACGTAATTGTTTGGAAGCACTCACCAAACCCTAATTCTGTGCTCAATCAGGTAACAGCTTAATGACTTTTCGCGATTCTCTCATTAATGAGTTGGGTAGCGGCAATAGCGAACTAACTATCGCGTGAGAGTCAGTATAGTCAGCCTAGTGCCATGCGAGGCTTAGATACATTTGTATCTCACAGCAGACAGGCATGTTGGTTGGCTGGCTGGCAGGTATGTAGCACGTGTAGCTACTTATGCATTTGTGCAGGCTTCTGGCCCAAATTCAATTTATTATTCCACCATATGAGCTTTCGCACTTAACTTGCATGAATATATAATGAGCTTGTAAGGCAAAATGGAGAGAGACAGCGGGTTGCGGGGTGCATTTTACGCATTGTGAGTCGTTGCGTGTTTAAGCCTGCTGCGAGATGTCCAAATTGAATTATTAATAACACGCAGCGCGACTGAAACAATCTATAAATATGAGTGTGTGTGTGTTTGAGTGTGTATCTGTGTGTGTGTGTGTGTGTGTGTGTGTGTATGGTATGGTGTGGCCCCCAGACGAGAGAGAACAAAGTGAAAAGGCGACAACCTTGGGACACTTGGCCAGAAAAACTAATCGTGCCACTTATGACCATAATTTGTCAATTTTCTAAACAATTCCCCAAAGTCGCATAAAATGTCTCCATGTCTCTTTGGCCTTTGGCACCCATTTCGCTCATTTCCCTCTCTCTCTCTCTCTCTCTCATTTCTCTCTCTCCCTTTTGTGCCATTCGCTTTTGTGAACGGGACACTTTGCTGCTGTGAAAAATGAAAGTGAACCCAAACTGCCAGCATTACTGTCTGCATTTTGACTGACTGACCGACAAACGGACAAACGGACAAACTGACTGACTGACTTGACTCGAGTCTTGAATTTTTCCCTTGACGATTTTTCTTACCCTTCGCCACTAAACGCATTTAAATGCCTTTGTATGCATAAATTACTCAGCATCCCGACAGTTTCAGCCAAAGACTGTAAATGAGTTTGTGGCTCTGCATTTCTACTCTCTACCATACATAATTGAAATAAATGCGAGCATGTTTTGGGGTAAACTTGTTGCTAACGGTCGAGATGACCAACTGAAATACACATGTGATCGGCTTAAGTGGAAATTTTATGCACAGATTTAAGGTGTTCAGCAATCTACGATTGTTAAAACATGGACAATTGCTTTCCCATCGGATAACTGCTAATTGTTCTTAGCATTAACCTTTTCGAATCATTTTAAACTTCTTGTCTCGAGAATAAGGTTTTGGCATCTATTTGTGGTTTGTTATCTTCTCTAAATAATACTACTTCCATAAATAATATTAATTATATAGTTTTATTATTCTTGGACGGGATTGTTACAATTAATTTTAAATATTATTTAGTTTAATTTCATGTATTTTTCTGTGTCTACAATAAGTAAATAACAAAATAAAAATGTTTGGAGTTTCTTTATTTTTATAAAATAATATTCTGTAACATCAAAAAGCCTTTGGTAAAATACACATATATTTTTCATAAAATAATTTCATAAATATTTATGGTGGTAAAATATTGATGATGACTAAGCTACATTTTCATCAACTAGTATTCGTTTCATATTGAATAATAAAATGAGAATATTAAAAACTATTTGAGCAAATTACTTTTTAACTTGAAACATATTTTGCTCAACTGCAGACCCATTCCCAGTAATAACCAAAAGCAAGCTCATAATAAAAATCCAATAAAAACTAATAATGATAATCGAATCAAATCCATTTACTGCTTACAACAAAAATGTATCGAAATTAAATCAACGATGACTAAATGTTATTGCAAATACCAAAATCACTTAGCCAGGTCGAAAAGAAGCTAAATTGAAAAGAGAAGGAGGCAATGGCGAACGTAAATGGAATTCAAGCATCTAAATTGCCAACCGGTCGGCCCTTTGTTTTAACGCCCCAAAATTACCGCCCCTTTGTGTATTTGGCCGCAGATAACTGCCAGCCAAATGATACACATTAGGCCAAGGTATACGACCATTGGAAATACATATACCTACATATATATATACACATATGTATATGGATTTGTGCGGGCAGTGTGTGCAAAATCAATTCAAGCTCAATTTCCTTTGATGAAATGTGCGGCTGTTCGGGGAACCGTGCCGAACGTGACAGTTGTGCTCAAAATATAACAGGAATGCTGAAAATTGCAAAAAAATAAGACAAGTAAGAATGGTGTACGCGAGTGAGTTCGACTACAAAATGCCCTGAACCCATCTGCTAATTATAAAATTCAATATATTTAAGAATATAGAAAATGCTTCGCCTGCTTATCAGTGCAGAATTCAATAAGAGATTACATTTTGGATTATAACTTAGGTGTTTCCTATCCATTCTAAATAAAAGAAGTACAGTTGATCAATAATATGTCATGGTATATAATATACTAATTAGAAAATATGTGTTAAGATTCTCGAAACTGTGGATGTTATCCATAAAATAAAATTATATCTATACGTATACCAATATATATTCCGGAGAGACCCGTGCCCATACAGATGGATAAACGGACTTGAGTAGATTGACACGGCCGTTGATCCTGATTGAAAATTACATACTAATGATAGCCAATATACTTTTGCTCAAAACCGTTATACCCTGCTTACCTATTTTTAATGGGTACAGGGTATACAAAATATTATCAATATTCTGCTCTTTTCATCATACGTACATACATACATACCTAAATATATATCAAAGTATGTATTTGGGCATTAAGTTGTACTTGTGTGGGGTTTTTTGATATCGTTCAATTAATAACGCAAATCCTTTATGGCCCAGTTGCCAGAGTTGCCATCGTTAATTAATGCGCTCCACGCCAATTTAATGCACTCGTTACCGCTGCTGTCACCGACGCTGCCTGGTCGCTATGATTAATGTTTAATTAAATTTGCAGCATTTATAATAAATAAAAAAAATCAAAAACAAACAAACAAAAAAATCGACGAAAAATTCGAAAATGCGCCATCAGGATTACATCATAATTAATCGCAGTCATTATTTATAACGATATGAGCAAGCGAGCTTTATATAGTTGTACATGCAGTTTAATACGACTATATTTCAGTGATATCAAAGAGCATAAAGAGTATTAATGTTATGTATTGATACCAGCAAAGGTAACACACAGCATATGATTTATTGCAGATGAGTCTGTCAATTCTATTTTACTTATCCAACATTTTTGTGTGCAGCTGCTTGAAACAGTGGCTGCTGCAAACTAAGTTCATGAAGCATGTTAATGGCTGTTTATTACCATATTGTGGCTAAAATGATTTGCCCTGCAAAGGTTCAGATAAATTTTACATTATTTACACACGCTGGCAAATTGAATTAGATAATTCTGTTTTGATTTATACCATTGAAATGTGTGCAGCTGAATTATTAGCAAAACGTAATAATCTGATAATTGATATTTGTAAATTTGTAAATCTGTAATCATATGGCTGCCAGCTACTCTATATTAAGATATTTCATAATTGAAATGGTAGACGTGCAGTAGAAAATTATTAATGCCTCAGGACATGGATTACATAATGAAGAAGTTGCATAAGTAAAATAATACCTTCGAATAATTATGACAATAAATATGTAATTTAAGAAACTCAAAATAAAGCGTATTTTCATCGTACTCAACATTTCTAATGTAGTCACAAAAATTATATTTAAACTTGATCAAAATTCTTAAAATATCTTACTCAGCATTATGGTCGATAATATGCTCGAGTGCTTGGCAACTCCAATTATATTTCTATATCAGTTATTTGTATACGTTGTGAGTACAGGTTGCAGTTTTTGCAATGACCATATAGTAATTTATAAATTCTTTTATAGCGTTCAATAAATCCCATCAAGCGTGAAGCCATTTTGCTTGTCACTCACAATTTTTTGATGTACTATATTATAAATTGCTTTAAGCATTTGGTGCAAAGTGAGTTTGTTTTTCGATATTTGTACTATATTTGTAATCTAATTTCGCACAGCTTCCATAAACTCTTCTGGACCAGTAAATACATTCTATTACGTGCCCTTAGTCTATGAAGCTCCTGCTGTTCGTAACACCTCCGAAGATGTTCACGTTGTGTTAAGGTCCACAAGTTGGAATTTTCTTGAGACACTTTTCAGGCATCATTTGGCTCTATTGCTGCCCTTTATAATGGCTCTATCAGTGCCAGTAAGTGATCAATCCCTTATGCATTGGATATTCCGCTCAGGGATGTCCAGGATATATTTCAAATAATTTTAGAATAGGTTGTAGTTTAATTTAAAAGTTATTTTAGAGTTATCTAATCCGTTATGACGGAATGCCTTCGGGTTCAAGAAAGTCCAGGGTAGATTTCCTTTCATATTAAAGAAATAAATGTTGTAGACGAATTTGAAAAATAAATGAAAGTATTTCCAGTCAGGAATTAGGAATATTCAAGATAAGTTGCATTATAGAAATGCTTATTGAAAATTAAATATAAGCTAAGAAAAGATAATCAGTATAGAAAGCGTTCAGCATCCATACAAAGAAAATTACTGATGGAAACATATTGAATTAATGAGTAAATACAAACGAATATTTTTAGCACTGCAAGCTGACTTATGTGAGCAGTCTGGTTATTCTGTCAAACTTCACAATGTGCTTGTGCTTCATCTACTCCATGTGGAGGTGGCTCGCCTTGAGCGGTTTCTCGCTAACCTTTCAACTGTTGCCTATCGTATTAATGGGTCCCGTTCTGCAGCTGCTGCTCATGGTTCGATTCACGTGCCTCATGATGGTAAGTCGCATAACCAGATGCTGGACAGTATTTGAGTATCGAACCAATGCATTTCCAACGCCAGCTCAACCTATGGACTGTTGTCTGAGGCATGAAATTGACTGTTCCAAGCGACCGAAGATGCCGGCAAGGGATTTGGAAAAGGGGCGAGAAAAGCAATGCAAAAGTTTGGCATCAAATCAAACCAATAAACTAACAAAACTGAGCAACTTCGGGCACTTGCACAAACCAGAAACACTTTCACTGCACACAACTGCCAAACTGCAGGCATTTATGACAGTCGCCCTTACTCCAAAGGATTTTAGGGTGTGCCAGGGTGGCAGGGGAAAGGGAGGTAGACAGGCAGGCAGGCAAATCGTGTAACGAAATTGTTGATGAAAAGTTTAACAAATATTGAGGTTAGCAACATTTTTGTGAGGCAACCCCTGCAGTCGTTTCTCTGTTGCAGTTGTTGTTGTTATCGTAGTGTAAACTGTTTTGTAGCCTTTGGCACAAACTTCAGACATGCTCAGCATACACACACATACACACACACATCCACGCACATTCACTTGAGTTGGCTCGACAGGCGAAAATATACAATGAAAATCGTCGTCAGTCGCCCAGTCAACAGTTCTTCACTTCGTCAATAATAAAGAGCTTGCCCACTTGCCCGTTATTGTCCTGACTGGTACACACTTGGTTGGGGCTCTGTAGTCAGCTTATGGCGCATTGCAGGCGTCCACTTTGACCCCCACTTCTACGCCGCCCAATCCCTTCTCGATGCTCATTGAGATTCGATTTCGATTTCGATTTTTCGTTCTGCTTCTGCTTTTGTGTCCGTGGACAGGACTTGGCTTTTCGCATTGCATAATTGATTGTCTCTCTGTGTGTGTGTCTATCTGACTGTCTGTCTGTCCATCTGCTTGCCCTCGTTTATGCTCATTATTAATATAGTTGATTCAGTTTTGCCAGCAATGATACCACTCAATCGAAGAAGCTTAAGAGCTGCTCCATTAATAGTTTCACGTTTGCGGCTGTTAATTAAATTGCAGTCTTTGCAGTTAAACATTGCATGTTTTTAAACAACTTTAATGCATTCCTGCCAAGCTTACAATAATTTAAAAAAAATTAATTTATAAAATTTAGCAAATATATCCCAAAGTTTTTAGTTTGTTCAAAAATGTTTTCAAAGATTATCCACAAATGGAACTCAATTTTAGTCTAAGCCAATCTGGAAAATACATTTTCATTGCTAAAACAAATGCAATTGTAAAAATGGATTTTACTCTATTATTGTTTATTGCTTTTGACCTATTTTTATAATTTTATATATTTCGATTTTATTCTACGGCAAAATCTAATAAAATCAAATTTAATTGAAATGCAAAATGAAATAATAATAATTGGCTTATATCTCAATTGTTCTGCTCTCTTGACAGATTTTTGTGCTGCTAGTCCAACAATATTGAAATTTCTCTTTATATTCTTTATATACATATATACTATCGGATGCCCCAAGAGCTTTGCAGCATTTAGCCAGTGTTTTTATGATGTTAAATAAATTCTTTATATTGCATTTATTTCACATTCTACGAGTTGATTTTGACAGCTCGGCGATGCAAGTGCAATAATAAAAGGACAAGTGCATAACATACAAGAAGTGGGTGCGTTTGTGTATCTACATGTATTGTACACATCAGATGTATCACTTTGTTGATTTTTTCAAGTTTAAGTTTGCAAGTAGGAAATTTGAAATTCATGTGCAATAAAATTCTGCTATGCTCCACACACAAGCAGCGCAGAACCACAGTCCTCATTACGCCATACCCACATAACACCCACTCATTCGCACAGACAAAACACACACAACACACACACATAGATACTAGCTGCCGTGCTTTCATGTATTTATGTTTTCATTTGATAAATATACGTATACAAAAACTGTCACAGCACACGCTCAGGGAAAGATTGCAAATTGCATGTGGGAACTCCCACGAGTCTAATAACAGAGTAAAAACAAGAGCATCAAATGGTCCAAATACGCAAGCCGAATCTGAGATACTCTGAAGTTGTTATTAGGTATACTAATATAATTTATGAAATATAATTCTGCTCTTGACTAAGGTGAGAAATATTATCCTATAATATATAATAATTTTTTAAATGTAATACATTGTATTGCCACAAATAATATACTATCAAATTATTTAATATCAGTAGAGGAGAGCATATTACATTAATAAGTGCTTATAATCTTCCATATTACAAATACACATTTATGTGAAGAAAAATAAAATATATCTGAAAACATCATTATAAGTCGCCAAAGGCATATTTGCATTTGATTTACTTTCATTGTTATAAATTGCATAACACTAATCTATGCTTTAAAAATAAATGCTTTAGTTATTATTTTTATCTTTCTTATTTATAGATTATTTTATTTTCTTTAATACTTCTCATAGTATTGGCTTAGAGCTGGCTAATGAGAAAGCGCATATTCCCTTTGAAAGGACGCTGGAGCACATGAGACGAATCTGAAGTCGTGATATTGCCATGCATAGTAACAAGTCACGGACCGTGCCTGACTGTATAATGATGAGCAACGATATCGTCTTCTCTCCGCATGAAAAATATAATTTTTAGCCATACACCGCGCGTGCACACACAGACACAGACACACACACAGAGACACACCTACTGTGAACCACATAATTGTGTATTCAAGTAAGAGATATGGGAGTTGAGAGCAGCTCCATCGAAGCAAATGGGTGGGGGCTGTTTTTGGCTATGGTTCTGGTTCTAGTTTTAGCTCTGGTTCTGGTTCTTGGGCTGCCTTAAATTAAGATAATGACACTTGAGAGACGCAACGCTTGCGGGCACTGGGGAACGTTACCTTTTGCTTTAAAAGTAACCATCGACTCCACTGTGTGTGTATCGCAATAAGTGTGTTAGAGGAAGCGCTTGGTAAATTGCGATAAGCCAAAATTGGCCCAGGACTGGGTCACATTTACACACTTAACCCTTCAGTTAGCTGCACGGCACAGGACGGCACGCACTTTAAAGACGCCAATCCGCCAATCTGGCAATTTGATGGCAAACTGCCAAAGTGCTGACAATGATGTCGATGATGATGACGTTGGCGACCTGCATGCCAATGCGCGCCACTTCCTTGGAAATTGAATTTTGTGTCTAGCTGGTGGGCGGCATGCCAGCCATGTCCATTGTCCAATGTCCAATGTCCTCGATCCTATATGCTGTGTGCCTCGTAACTAGCACAGATTACAAATCATTATTGGCTGCCATCGTCGGGGCTTAGGCCAATGGAATTACAGCTTAGGCTCTGCTGGAATTTTTTTCCAGTACAGGAATTTAATTATTTAAAAAAAGAAGCAAAAAATATACCAAGAAACAAAATACAATTTAATTTTATATGGGCTACAAAATAATTGAAAAAAGTGTATACAATAAATAATACAAAAAATAATACAAAAAATAGGCAATAAAATTATGGCAAAATACAAAGCACAATATGTAACGAATATGTGTATAAATAAATTAAGACAAAAAAGGAAAATAGAATTATTAAGAAGAAGTCCTTGGCATTTATTGAACATGAAAAACAGAGATATTCAAAGAATTCAAGAAATTGTTTTTATAATAAATGTTTCCTAGCTTAAAAGTTAATATAAATAAATATATTAATAAAAATTGTAAGCCTTTAAGCTAAATTCTAAGAACGAGATACAATATTAATGTATGTTATAGAAGAACGTATGAAAAAGTAATAATAGTAATATAGAGTATCCGAATGTCAACAAATATATAAAACGATAGGGTGAGCTTAACCAAGAAATACTTTGAAGGAGGTTCCTAGTAATCTTATCTCAAAGTTGGCCTTTAAAACTGCAGTAGATATGGGCTTTAGAGAATTTTTGATTAGAGATATGCGGATTTATCGACTTACACTTTCCGGAATACATTTTTGTCGGTTACCAGTAATATACCTACCAAATTTGATGGCTATAACGGACGGGAGACCTAGGGGTGGCGGAGGTGGGCGTGGCATGTCCCGATCCTTGAAGGACATCGCCAATAACCTACAAACCAAATTTGAATTTGAAAATATGAATGAAAGATGATGGTATTGAAGAGTTTCATGAGAAGAAGCATCCTTGAAGGTGCAAATTCTTTCGAAATTCGACCGTCGATGCCATCAATGACTGGCATGTGCACATGCAATTGAATGAGCTTTGAGAATTCCAACAAGCCGAGCAAAATTCAATGTAAAACGAAACACAAACTGTACGCCAAGCATGGTCTCAATTCGTATTCCATTACAATGGCATGACGAAAAATTCGAGAGGAAACCCAAACGAACACATGAAAGCAAACTTAGAGCGAAAATTTCTTTGATTGATGCGCAAATCAGCAAATCAATTGGAATGCCACAAAAATAAACTAACTTTGGAAAATTGAGGCAGCCACCGAGCAAATGTAGATAGATAGATGCAGAGAAATAAAGAGTGAATGAAACAAGCTGGCAGGTTGAACTTTTAACACTAAATTTGCATTTTCAAAGCCCGCAGGTGAATGGGCTTGTGGGCGTGGGCGTGATGGCTACATGTGATTTTGATGGAGCTGCGTGATTTGTGCAATGCCAAAAAACAAAAAAAGAGATAAGTCTACCGGAAAAAGGGCAAACAAAATGTATGCAAAAAATTGTTGGCAGCGCTGACAAAGCATTGTTTGAAGCACAAGGGGGAATGCGTGGTCGACAAATTGAGATATTCGTCGTCCAAGTAAATCACAACAAAGCAGCTACGGCTGAGCTGTGGAGTTGGAGGAAATGTTTGGCTGGCCCCAAGACCACCACAGGGATGCCATTTCTACTGCATGTACCTGACCGAGGCATCACGATGCCTGCTCATACATACATCAACATACACATATACATAGAAATCCTTTCCTCAGAATTTATTAAGATGCTGCACAGTGGTTAAAACATTTTTTTTTATTTTTTAACATAACAATTTCACAAACATTGCTTAACTACTACGCAACAGAAAATAATTTTAAAATTTCGACAAGAATTTCGGATGAAAAACTTTAATAATTTGAAGTTGAAGTTAAATTTAAGTATAGTTTTTACATTTTTTAACATTAAACATCTGTTTGTCTTACTTAAACATTTTATTTTTTGCCAGAATATATAAAATTTAAAACATATGATAATATATTTTTAATGTTAATATTTTATAAAACTATTTCAGTTTTCTTAATTCTTAACATTAAAAATATATTCTAATTTTAAAATTGCCTAGCAGCTAAACAACAAAGCTGCACCAAAGATGTGCTCTATATCTTTTTAAATATATATATAATATATTCACATTCTATAAACTAAGCATATTTTATTTTATTTGAATATTTTGAAAATTTGTTGTATTTTTGGGAGTGCTTTGGCCACAGTGCCTGTGACAGGGCTTGCGTTTTGTTTTTACATGTAATGGCATTTTAATTGCACGCTACAACTCAGCGAAGTGTCTCTCAATTAAAAGTGTCTGCTTGGCTCAAAAGGATGTCGTCGTCGTGGGATCTTCGTCGAATGCGGGGAAAGGGGATAGATGTCAGGCACATGTCGTAATTTGCCGCACAGCGCATCACAGCGCTGGTGGCCCAGACCAGGACCACAAGAAGGCCCAGGCTCAGGCCCACAGCCATGTAACTGTTAATTATGCAACGCAGATAAGAAGCCCTACCAACCGGCTAAGTAGGAGTGGTAAGAACTGTGTGAATGCCACTTAAATTTAAACGTTTAAAGCCTCAGCTTTGCCAGAGATATCAAATTGAAGTAAATTGTTCACAGTAAAAAAATATAAAAAAATAATAATAGTTATACATGACTGAAGCCAAGCACGCAAAGAATGAACAACGGGAGGAATTGCGACAGGAACCTCTTAGTTTGCGTCATGAATTTCGATATAGGAATCTGGGACTTCACCATCATGCACCCCAGGACTTTTATAGATCACAAGTAAGTTCATCAAATAACTTTCATTCAAAGGTCTTCAACTGTTCTATAACCCATCCAGTGGCAATCAGAAGTTAGGTCGCTTGGCTTTCTCATCTATCGTTGGATTTTGTGCACCTTCTTTGGCACTGCTTTACTCAGCTATTTTAAAACCTATTATCGGAAAGGACATTGGTTTATCTACTTGACTAATTGGGGTTTTGTGCTGTGTGCCGTTACTAGCATTAGCGGAGCAATTTTAGTTACTGTATATCATACAAATCCTGCACAAATATGTGAGTATAAATAAAGTACAAGGCAGAGTACACCAGTTATCTAACTGAGTAATTTTGTGACTATATTTTGAACTGTGAGAACTTAATTCTTTGAGAGCCACTTATAATTGATCGTAATGGTCAAAAATTCAATTCTGTAGTCTATATTTTTCATTAAACAGCAATACTTTTATTGCACAAAGCCTTTGGTATCTACATATTTACAAATTTAAAGTGTATCAAGTTTCCTCCATCTAAATGTCAAAAATAAGTTTATCCTGATTGTATATAACTGAAACTATTGTAACTGCGAGTGAGTAGTTGACAGATTGAGGCAACTTAGAATTTTTTAATTGACTCGGTAGAAAAAGCCTATACTTTGTTTTGAAAGCATTATTTTAATATGACCTCAAAAATGCATGTGATATTGAGTTATCAGATTCAGTTGATCCAATAATACCAGCTGTATTTCTGTAAATGGAGATATGTAAATATGTTTTATATTTTTAAACATTTTATGTTACGACTGAATAAGAAATGCTTTACTCTACCTCAAATAATGCATTTGTTTCTAACACTCTCCATAGTGAATCGAACCTACTTGATGAGATATTATTGGGTCTGCTATTGGGTAAATTTGATAATTGCGCAAAAGATTTGTATAATCTATTGGACGTGTGTGTACCCCAGGGATCAGACGTCCAATAATCCGGTTAGGATAAATACCCTCTTCAACATATGGGTACATGCCCTGCCATCGCTGCTATTCACTATAGATCACATGGTGGTCGCACAGCCATCTCGTCTGCTGCATGTGTTCTATCCATTAGTGTTTTCCGTGGCCTATGTGGGATTTACCTATGCCTACTATTTGTTAGGTGGCCTGGATCCGTATGTATATACTAATATAAACTAATAATAACTCAATGATTCTGCATTTCTCCGTATACAGTCGCGGACGTCCATATATCTATCCCATTTTGAACTTCGCAAAACCGTTAAATGTGTTGAAAACCCTTGGGTGGACAACAGTACTCCTGGTCTTCTGCTCTACTCTGCAGTATGGTGTGTATCGCCTGAGGGTCCTTATAGCGCGCAAGCTGGGTAAACTGCAGTAACTGGATTCTCTACATACGTATATCATTTTCAGTGGGGGTTGGAAAATGATTCTAATTGCATAATATTAAAGCGTTCCAGTCCCCAGTGCCCACATTTGGATCTTTGTGTCATTTTTTGTGTTATTTAATCCGTTGGAACGTGATTCGAATGCGTAACGAAAATGCATTTCCCACAAAACATCTACGCATTTCTATCTTTTCCACCCTGCCTCCCATTTATTATGCAAAGCAAATTGTTATGCTCAGCTTTGCTCTCGTTTATTACTGCGTATCACAATTTCTATTTATTTATGTATTATTTTTTTTGTTGTCTTCTTTTTGAATATGTAATTTGTTTTGATAATTTTATGACTTCTGGATATATGGCCGGAGGTTTCAGTGTGTATTTCGTTTTGAGACACACAACACAAAAATAAGTTTAAAATATTAAATTGCAAAATAGCAATATACTCCAATAATGTTGTTGAAATATTTTTAAGGCATTTTTAAAGTAAAATGTATACAAGCAATAAATATTTTGTAAGAATAATATCATGAATATCTTAAGGAAATATTTTTATTTCCGCTGAAAAGAAATTTAAATAAACTCAACATTATTGAAATAATTAAGACAATGTAATACTCAGATAGTTATGTGTGATGCTTGTTTCTTATTTGTTGGAATATTTTTATGGCGATTTGGCGGTAATTTTTTCATTTCGCAGCAACATATGTAGAAAGCAAAAAATATTTCGGTTCAATAACTTAAACTTCTAAATGTTTGCCTTGCTTAAGAGCAAAAAAAATAAACTCAATTTTTAGAAATAGTTTAGACAAATAAGGAAGCAGTTAATAATGCATAGCTTAGCCTAAATATTTCCTGTTATTTATTAAACAACTTTGACACCACTTGGCAGTCTTTGACTCTGCTAGGTTTCTGTAAAATTTATTTTTGCTAGCACATCAGCTGTGCACTCTTTCTTTCGGCTAGTATAAAATTGACGTCAGTGTAAATGGCATTATTGAAATATTTATGCTGGCTTACAGTACACAGGCTGAGCCTGATGCAGAGTTGGCACACTTGTCAGGCGACATGGAGTTACTTAAATAATTTCAATATGTGTGCGAAAGTTGATGGATACACAGATGGGTATATGCAAGAACCGGCCTTTTAGAAGTCACTTTGTGGGTGGGTGTGTGTGTGTGTGGGTGGGGAAGTGGGGGCACTCCACCGGTGCGCATTTAGCAACACTGTTAGTGCAGCCACTTAGCCTTGTTAGTTGCAGCTGGCGGCAGTCGAAACATATCGAATGTTACCGTATTTATGGCTGCACTCTGCCTGACAGCCGCCAAATCGTCCTGCCAAAAAGGGGCGTGTCGTATATGTGTGTATGGGGGTGTGTGTGTGAGTTAAGTGTGCGCTTAAAGCAGCATCTTAAATTGTTATCAGCAGTCGCCAGGGGGTGCCAGCAAGTGAACCGTTCCGTTTCGTAGCTAACAAGGCGCAAAACATTTTAACATTTTTTAACATTTCCGCACTTTTGCATTCAATTTAATTTAACATAAACATTTATATGTTTATTATGGCACGCATATGCTGCAGCAGTGTTGTCGTTGACGTTGAGGTTGACGACGATGCTGACGCTGACGTTGACGTTGACGTTGATGTCGCTGCTGTTCATTGTGCATGAGAGTTTCATGCTTGAAATGCGCATACGTCGCGTATACGTAATATGCATTTTGTGGCAATACGTTGGCAACTTTAGTAGAGTGGCTGGAGCAGAGCGGAGGGGCATCGGTCGGGGTTGAAAAAGTAACCACTATAAATTTGTGAACACACTTACAACTCAACGCTCGTCCGACAACAGCAACAGCAACAACAAGAACAACAACAACTTAAATCTTAAGTAGCTCAACTTGTTTATTTATCGAAGCAGAAGTTAATACCACATCGCGAGAGGGGTTGACAGGGCTGGCAGGGGATGAAATCCAACGAGCATAAAAATAGCGCAGATGAAAAAAAAAATTGTGGGAATGCGTCGCAATAACATTGTTATAGGTTTGCCATTGTTGGTTTAATGGCCACCACAAGTACACCTAAAATATCACTGCAAATTTAACAAGAAAGTCAAAATATTCTTACTAAAATTAGTTAAACTTAACTAAATACTGTTTAATCAACCTTTAAGAGAAAGTTTCATATTTTATATAACATAAAATTAATAATATTTTTGTTGCTTCAGGATAGAACACATTACTATTATTATTATTAATTTCTTGCTTTTGATTGTATTCAATTTATTTATTATTATTTAGATTAATATATATTGTATACTACGTTATATTTTTAACAACTGAAGTAACTTACAAAAATTTTTAGCAAACATTTGTATGAAAACTTCAAAAGTAATAATAAACAATTTATGAATCCAAAGTTAGTGGAGATTATTTTTGAGGTTTAAAAATGGAAATAAAAGTAATGTGCGGAAAATGGGTCAAAACTATTTTGCATAATCAATCTATTGTTGTGATTTTCGTAAAATAATATTTAGCTTGAGGACTATCGAAGCGGTATGAAATTTGATTCTTTAGAGTGCATTCAAGTGTTAAAATATGTATATGAAATTGATTGGCTGATTAAACTCACACATACACACGCACACAGACGCAGACACAGATAGGGATTCACACGCTGTCATAGATGTATAAATTCCATTTAAAATCTACATATATGCTCTTGGTTGCCTTTAGGGGCTTTTGTAGTATTTTGTATGTGTTGTCCTTGGCATTTTGTGCTGTGTTGATTTACTACGGAAATGACGCAAATAACGCAGCAAATTTAAGCCACTCACACACACACACACGTGCGATTTACGAACTCGAATGAATCTACGCCTTTTCCTGGGTTATTTATGACAAAAACAACAACAACCAGCTGGCTGCTAACCGGCAACAGGATGTTTTATATTATGCATGGAAAATAAAGGCAACACACAATCACACACACATCCGCTCACACACACACACACTTACTGCAGGGATTTGCTGTTTTAATATTTTGCATACATTCATATATTTGCTATTGTGTGTGTGTGTGTGTGTGTCTTTTTTACCTCTTTTGTGTCACTTTGGAGAATGAAATTTAATTGTGGTGCTCATTAATGGCACGTCGTCTGGCGTAGACTCAAAAAGTAAGCGGATATATGTGATTTCCGACAATAAATACATCTACAATATAAAGCATTATATATATATATATATATATATTGATAAATGAGGCGTTTGCTTTTGCAATTTACAAATGGAAAACATTTTAAGGCAAAGTTTTCATCTACAGTTAAAAAATAAAATATTCTTACTCTTTCACGCACAATTTATGAGTTTCAATTTGAATTTATAACTTGATTATCACATTTGCATTCGATATGGGCGTTTCGTTCCCTTTGTTATGAGCATTCTTACCCTCAAAACATGGGGCCGAGAACAAACAATCATTTAAGCATAAAACCATAAATCTATGCGCCAATAAGAGGGATTTCAACCAAGTAATACAAAATACACGCTACCAAAATGAACAAGGAAAGCAAAATAAAAATAAAAGCAAACGTTGAGAAAAAGGGCAGAACATGAGCCAGCAGAATTTGTAAAGGGACAGCTAGCAGCTTGAGTGGCATTTTTCTCTTGCATTACTAAGATAGTACTCTATAAAAAAGTATTATTTATAAACTCTAAACTTACATTAATATATTTTTTTATTCTATTTTAACTATAAGGTAAAATTTAATTTAAATTATCTTTTTTTTCTAATATTTTATATATTTTATTTATATCATCATAAAATACTCTCTTAAATCTTATATATTTTAATTTAATTGTCAATACTACAAATTGATAACTATTTACGAATTGAGTGCCGTTAAGTGCCAAACTTAAGCTGCAGATATGCCCACTTCCTAGAGAGACTTCATAGTAAACGAAGCATTGGATATGCAAAGCCAAAGCCAAAGCCAAATAACAATATCGATGCCAAACCAAAGCCATGGGCAAAGCCCAAGCCAAAGTCGGAGTCGAAGCCAATCAAAGGCAAAACAATAAACAAGCATGACAATAAATATAAATAAATAAATAAATAAGCAGAAAGAAGCGTACGTCAGGCAAATGCGAAGATTGAGTTGGCCACAGCATACTACACCACACACTGCAGGCAAAGAGAGGCCAGGCACCAGCACCAGGTCTCAGATCCTGGCACGCAGCGTCGTTTTGCTAGCGTAAAAAAAAAGGATAATGACGCGACTCGATTCGCAATGCAAGCGACACTATTAAACAGAATATCGAAAGCAGAAGATGGAAAGATGAAAAAAATGGGAAACGAAGAAATTGATTGAACGGCGCATTAAATATAAACCACACAGCCACACCCACACATACAATCACATATACTACATATGTATATATATATATACACAGGCTGCTTGTTTGATGACTGAAGACCGCAAGTTGCGCCACGTCACGCTTCAGGCAAGAGCTGAAGTTTCTCTTGTTGTTGTGGCTCTCCTGATTTTTACCCACTTCAATTTAACGGCTACTTAAATCCATCATTTCAAATTATCTCACTGAGCTCATTCCGAGTGCTTTGATCACTCGGAGGTGCCATCATTTTTGAGCATCTTTGGCAGCCACCAAGTTATTTTAAGCTAGCATAAACTGAAATAAAATTAACATACATCAATATTATTGAATATTACACAATAGCCTATTCCAGTCGAGACACCCAACGATAAATATTCAGGAACACCTAAAGTATTTATTTATTAATAATATAATAGATATAAAGTGATTATTTCATTTCAATTCAATTAATATATAAATCCATAAGATGTTTTAAAAAAATAATAATTTAAAATTTAAAGTTACAAATTAAAATGATATACAAATTTAAAAATCATTTTTATTTTATTTTACACGTTTTTTCTAATTGTATTTCTGTATGTCGACTGACTTCAGTTGATATTAAATAAATGTAGGACTGATTATGTCCTGTTTATTATTAATATAATAGTTATAAGTATACTACAGTGAAATATGAGCACTGGATTTGCAACGTTATGTTCGAATTTATAAAACAACGACTTATTTTATCGACGCACCGACAACTTTACAAATTTAGGTAATCGGGAATTTGACGACTTTGTATTGACGCTTCACGAACTCGACTTTCTCGTTATTCCGTTCAGCTAAAACTCTTCTACTTCCATTAAGGTTTATGCTGCTGTTAAATCTGTTAAACAGCGATGTCACCCAACAGCACTGTAGTCCCACTGTAACTAACGTAACGTAAATATACAAATAAACATTATAAACTAAAGGAATCAATCGAGAATAATATTTACTTATCTAAACAAATCCAGGATAAACTTACCAAACAACCAGAGTTAAGTGGGTAAGATTCATAACACAGATGAAGAGTTACAAACAATGACAATTTTCTGTTTTGGAAATATTCTATAACAATGGTCAAACTCACCGTTGGGCTATGGCGTGAAATGTTTTCAATGTAGCTTCACTTCAATTTAATGGCTACTTAAATTCATCATTTTAAATTATTATCACTTGGTGCTGCAGGCTTGCCGAGCCCGAGCAACGAGCTCACTTGGTCACGCATCAAATGGCCTTCAATGGGCATTAACTAAAGAAAAGTGAAGAGCAGAGAAGAGAAGAGAAGGGAGAGAGAGAGAGAGAGGGGTGCAGATGCCAGGTGCAGGCCGGTGCACAGACAGTTGCTCGTTGGTGCGGCGGAGCCCCATTAAAAGGCTACCACAGAAAACTGCTGACATCACGACTGGCGATATAGCTGGCAGCGGTGCGAATTAAAAGTTGCCTTGATAATCCTTTTGCAAAATAGACGGGATTAAGTAAAAGGCTGCGCCGCAAATTTATGCAGCCGACTGTAGCCAGGTGGACGTTGGCCAGCAGGTGCCGCAAGTCTCTCCTCCCACTTCCCCTGCCCCTTCTCCTGCCTCCTATCGCTCTTTGGAGCACTTAAAAAGTGCCACAGTGTTGCAATAATTACCGTTAAATGGTCGCTGTTTAAAACACTTAAGAGTTGTGCCGCAAAAAGGTTCAATCTGCCACCGTAACCATAGACCATTTAGACGTCTGTTATTATCCTTACAAGCAGACGGAGGAAGTCGAGCAGCAGTAGCAGGAGCATCATCCTCATCAGTTCTTCTGCGTTCTGAGTACGTTTCGGGCTCGTCCTTTGGGCGCTGATGTCCTGCTGATTGCGGTGATTTGTAATTTTAAGCAGCGTATGATTAACTTTTGCGCCAGAAACTGAGAACTAAGACCTGCCAACTGAAAAGTTAAACGCAATTCTCTGCGTGTGTTTGTTTCCTGAGTAATGATTGTGGCGTGTCCTTGACAGTCGCACCAACAACTTATCGTTTCCTAATGCGCTTACCTATTATTATATTGCTTAATGACCCCGCCGCACAAAGCGTTCCTAGTTGTTTTCTTTTGTGACTGGCAATTAGTGCTCGTTCGCCTATATGTCTGTATATAAATTGGTATTTACTCAATAAATTGACGAAGCTTATTATTTTTCTATTACGCTGACATGGGAATTACGGTTTAGTCCCCATGGTTCGACAAATTAATAACTAATTATTGTTGAATTGTTGTTTATTTTAGTTGCAATTATTTTGAGAGTCAAATTAACGATTAGAATATCAGTAGAGATAGTGATAATCAAACAGAAAAGTAATCAAATATTTGAGAAGTGATTTACCAAGCTGGCCTTTTTGCACAAAACCAAATCCAATTACTCTAAGATCAAGCGACGAAATTTAAGCAATATTCAATTACCACGAAATGAGTATGCAATAATCGTTGCATAAGAAGAACTAAAACATTTGCCCTCGTATAAATTGTATAATTTAATTCCCAAGCTTTTCATATTAAATGCATACACTGAATACATTCATAAGGCCACACTCCCACACATCTATTTACTTATGAATATTTAATGCGGAGAATTTTGGTGGATGCCAGCTGACCGCAGATTGCCTTGGCCACAAGTCATAAAAGTATTAATGCCATTTTAAGTACTTCCGTAACGAAAACTAAACACACACACACACGCATAGATAAACTCAACAAGCCACACATATGCATATTGGTGTAAAAGAGATCGCATGACACACACACACACACACCCACACCCACACAGACACACACAGACATATATACATATGAGACTACGACGAACGGCGAAAAATGCAAAGCGTACTAATTCTAACTGCAGCATAAATTAAAGCGCTCATGAATAATAATTCAAGACATTCAACCAGTTAGGCGGTGCATACCACCAACAACAGCAACAACATCAACAGCAATAACATCAACAGCTGCAAGAACATTAACAGAAAAACTACAACAGGAACAGCAACAGGAAGCGCAGCGTCAAAAGCCACTTGAGTAAATGCGATTACATTAGCGAATGTTCCCAAAGCCGTTTTCGCATTCATTTCTGTTTTATATTTATTTCTTTATTATAAAGAGTACTTCAAGCACATGAAAGCTATTAATATTTAGCAAAATAGTACAAGCAATAAAGTGAATTAATATACAATTTGTGAGTTTTACATTGTTTTTCCGGTTAAATGAAAAAAATCCACAGGCTATTATTTTAAAGTAGGGATATAAATATGAATATAACTCAATTATACAAATATATGAATGACTTAAAAATACAAAAATTGTTATCTACGACAAATTCTTAGTACAAACTTTGGCTAGTTTTGAAATATTATATCAGCAACATTAAGTCGAAAAATCAAAATTAAAATAATGCAAAACCTTCGATTGTGTTTGCTTTTGAAATATATTATTACCAATATATTGTTGATAAAATGGATTGACTAGAGTTAATTAGAAAATTTCAACTTAAACAATATTTTGACTTTACTTTAAAAAACTTATTTGCAACTTCGTGTATCTAATAATAAAATAAATGTATAAAATTATACGAGTTCAGTTGAAAAAAAATTATTACAGTACACTTATCTGCCATTTGAATCTTCATATTGCATATCATCAAAGAGATATATAAATCTATATATATATATACAAGTCTGATATAATTAGATTGTGGCACACTTTCTCATTTCTGGAATGTCGGATTGGTTGGTTTTCAGCTAGTTTCTGTGTTTGTCGCAAAAAGCCAACTAAATTTTATAGCCGTTGTCATTATTTCATGTGCAGCGCAACGCCCACAGCTCGCAACTGCTCACCTACATCAGTCGTAATGCTGTCTGCCTCATAGTTCACCCCTGTCTGCCACAAGCAGAACGTTGATCATACGCAGCGTTGTGCTTAAAATTTCAAATGCATGGCACTTTAGTAGAGCGGGGCCGCGGGGTAGTGAGACCGTGGGGCATCTCGTGCTCGCACTCACACGACGACAATATTTTAGTGTGTGCTGCTGCTGCTGTGGCTGTTGTTGCTTGTGTGTGATTTTCATTTTCATATTTATTTATATGTTTTACGCTGACTAAACTACAAGTACAAGTGCACACTTGTCTGCAGCAACAGCAACAGCAACAGCCACAGCAACAGAAACAGAAACAGCGGCAACAGTATTCAGGGGGGATTTAAAGTGGATGCAAGGGAGTTGAAGGGTCGGAGCTGTGCAACGAGGTCGAGCTCTGCGTTGGCTTTTAACGCTTCGCTTGGCATCGTCAGCGTAAGCGTCAGCCCCTCTCCACAACCCACTCTCCACTCTCCCCCGCCCCTGCCTGATCGCTTGTGCATTAATTTGAATTTAGTTTGTTGGTTTTTTTGTCTTCTTTTTTTGCTTTGTTTCATCTTTTTTACTTATTTTTGGGCGGCTTTTGCTAATGTTCTGGGCAAGCCGATTTAATGGCGGCACATTAGTCTAGTCTGGAGGTTCCTCTCCTCTGGTTCTGCGTTCTGTGGATGTGGATGTGTCTGATTGGCCAATTCGTCGTGTGTATGTTTATGACTACATTAACTGAACTGAATCCTTGTTTTAATGCAATTAACAACAAAGAACTTTTCACGAGTTTATTGAACTGGATTATTTTCAAGCAAAGTGCAAAAGTAGAGCTCAGAAATAGTTAAGTGGATACTAAGTAAATTTATTCGCTGAATAGTCAAAGTTAATTTTTTAAGACAATATACAACATATCGAAATTAATATCAATTGAATTCATCTTGAATATCTTCAATTTTTACTAATAAATATATTTACTGAATATTTTTAGCTGCTCTCTTATATACGAAATATTTCAATATATATACATTTACTTAACGTTATTCTCAAAAGGTCTGCGTAAAAGTTGAAGATAAATAATTGTATAACAATTATTATATATAGTCTGAAATATTTTTCTTATCATTTTAGTACTTTTATTTTATCTCTCTATAATATAACTCTTGTATAATTACATGTATAGTTAGTAGAGCTCTACAAATGTAAAGCTTTACATTGGTAGGTGAATTCCGATAATGATGTATTGCGAATTATAATGTAATATTAACAGGCTGAATTGATACTGACTGGTGTCCTAGGGGAAAGGTCTAATGGATGGAATCTATTTAGTCTACTGTTGTCCTGCAGATTAATGGCCAAGTTATTGGAATGGTCAGAGAGGGTCTCGTATATCTGGAGCTAAGACTTGTTATTTCCTCTGTTATATAACGAACTCCGCATGCATTTAATAGTTTAACAAATTCCTAGTTCCAAACTGTGTATAAAAAGTAAGAATAAAATATAGTTCGAGCATGGCTAAATGAAACTCAAATCAAAATGTATTTCAGTTGGCAAATTGTCTACCACATTAACAAACATAAACCAATTAGTTTTTAGGGGCGATTATATTACTGCCAATATTCAATATACCAGTTGAGATTGGCACAGACTGAATGCATACGATAAATGGTGCATTGGGCAACATCGCTTAATTAAGGTTTAGCAGTTGGCACTTTGTGGCTGTGCGGAACGCAACTAAGTCAACCAATGCCACACGCACACACACACACACACTCACACATCCTCAACTCAATCTGATTATGAGATAAATGCTTCAGGCACGAGGCAAATCCATTCGATAGCGTACAATGGCCATAGTCGCATTTGGGTAGGATCCACCAGCGCCAGAACGTTAACCTGAGTGTGCCAGCTGCATATCAATTAACCCATTATCATTATCGACTCGCCCATTCGCCAAAATGCTCAACTACCATTTGACACTACAACGGCCAACTGCTAACTGCAACACGGCTAGTTGCGATTTGGTTTGCATTGGCATGTGAAATTTCAGCAATTAACAGCCAAAGCTTAATTCATGGGTCAATTCCAGGCAGCTAAATAGCAGCAAAGATAATACGTAATTCATATGTACAACTCTTAAATGTGACGAATTGCAGTTTTAATGGCATTTTAAAGGGGTACTTGATTGCCTCTGCTTATAACTCTTCTCGATCTCTGCAGATAACTCAATGTTAAACATAAGTTTTGCAGTTTGTAGAATACAAACATATTTTCCTCATAATATTGATACAATTCATTCACAAATTCACCAAATCCATTTTGCTTAAAAAATATCTGATTTCTAATATTCATGTTTTACTATTTTATATTTTACTAAGAAATTTATTTTTCAATACAATTTTCGTCTATTATTTATATCACATATTAGTATAAATAAACAAACGTTTATTTAATATCAGCTTATAATAATCGTAAAATGTTATTCAGAAATTAGCTCGGTGTCAACACACAACCTTTTCTTACTGATATCTCAACAAAATTTAAAATTATGTCCTTTTATTAATGGCTTTATTCATTCTAATAGGTTTGGCAGCACATATTTTAATCCACCATAATCTCTTTAAAACGATCCAAGCGTTGTATAAAAATAGAATTTCAACCCCCAACACTTTGCCAAAACACACAATTCCTTCAGCTCCATGGCAACTCCGGCAAATTATTTATAGATATGTATACAATCTATATGAAGGACAGCGCGTAGGTGTTCTCCCGGGATAACCAATGCGAAATGTCAATCAAAAAACTATTTTCGCCAAGCATTTCATCCTTTTCCCTTTTCGTACACATACATAAGCACTTTTATTTAGCAGCTCATCGAAATTGATTTTTAAAAATAGATTAGTACGTGCCACATGCGAGAGCTGATAAATTTAAGGCCCTCAGACACAAAAAACAAAAAAAAAAACAAAGAAAAAGCAACTTTTGCTTCAGTGCGCAATGACGCACACCAAAAAACGCCAAAAAATACCCAAGATAGAATGATCGATAAAATGTTATGTAAATAATAGATGCGATAATGTTGCCTCTTTTTAAAAACAAGAAATGTCAAAATAAATACAATAGGAATGCCAGCGGATGGAAATCATCCCACTCCCCCACCCAATCAGTCCCTAATATAAATTTCTGCCTGTGCTTTTTGCCTTTTTGTTTGTTGCATGCATATTTGGGATATTTATTTGGACTTGCTGCGCTCACAGCATATTCGCGGGTATATTTCACAATTTCAACTTCAAGCCGAAACTTACTATGAGTTATGTAATGGTCAAGCAGTTAATTTGCTACAATAGTCAAACAAGTATACCCAATAAAAATAGACAAGATGAAATAGAAATTTTAAAAGCCTCTCAAATTTATGGTTTACACTGCTCTGATTTACTGCAGGGTATGACAAAGCCCAGTTCTTGAACAGACAGCAATTCGTTTCCGTCTACTTTGTCTGCATGTCAATGTTAAAAATTTTATTTTTTACGTTTCAATGAACTTTTAGTGCGACATTAACAAAGCGCCGAGTAGCCAACCAAAAAAAAAAAAAGAATAGAACGATTGCGTCGAATTTTTTGGTACTCAATGCTTTTCATTGGATTTGTTTTTTGCGCTGCAGAAGAGTCGTTTTTCCTTCGCTTTCGCTGCCTGCCACTTTTTTTACGTTCAACAACAACAAGAACAGCAACAACAAGAACCAGAACAGACGTAATTGTGGCCTTTCCCCTTGTCAATTTGACTTTTTATTTTAAATGCAACAAACGAAATCAAAAACAACTTGTTATCGATGTTGTCACAGTGCCATATTTTCAGACCCTAGCAAGGTGGAGCGTAAAAAAGGCATCATCATGAGTAGGGCGAGGGGTGATGATGAGGGGGGCGGTGTAGGGGCGTTCAATAGCCATTGTCCTGCTGATGTTGTTCGTCAACATTTCGCTTGATTGACTTTTCGGGTTAAATTAATTAAGCGTGTGCGTTTTTATTGTTGATTGAATGCTTGTGCAAATGATTGAAAGAATAGAGGAGCTTAAAGCTTAAAACCGAAATGAAAGTATTTTGAGGGTTAAAAAGTATATACTCTCTTGACGTCCAGATGCCTTACTAAAATTCAAACAAATTCGGCAAAATAATAGAAACGATAATTAAAGTCAGTTGACTGATAGACAGAAAAAAAGTACAATAAAAGTCATTAATTGGATTGGCCTGATGTAACTTAATGTATAATTTATACAATAAGTGGTCATGTCCGGCTTAAGCAGTAAGTTTGCCTTAAAATTTACTAATAATTTATTGTGGCAGGCAGACATTTATTTCAACGCTAATTACGAACAATTAAACTTTTAATTAGTTTCCGAACAAGCAACAATCCAACAACAACTACAAAATAAAAAAACGATGTTTGTGCATAAGGATAAACCCAGTGAATGATAAATTGAGACATGGACTGAAGTTGCTGCTGGCTGTAGTTATTTTTGATGTTGTTATTCGTTTTGTTGCATATGCAAATTTATAATGCTTTTTATCTAGTTGAAATGCAATCTCGCATTTCATTTATAGCTGCACAGGCAAAAACAAACAAATAAAAAGTAGCACCAAAAATAAGCATAAAAATGACATAAACAAATCCCAGCACTGATTGACACTCAACTCAGAAAGAAGCAAGGAAAAAAACTCGTTTGAAATGGAAATTGGCTAAAAGTAAATGGATATAAGCAGCTAACTAAATGAGATGCTTGGCAACAAAATCGGAGCTAATCAAATTTTTGTACATTGCACATCAAATGCCAAATGTTCTTGTTGTTGTTATTGTCTACATTTACTCGGACAGATGCTAATTGAAAGAAAAAAGTACATTTGCTGTTGCCAATGCCAGGCAACTGTGCAAATAAGTTTTTGATAAGCTATTTAGTTGCCAGTGATGATGGGTAGTAAGCCGACTAAATGAAGACAACTCAAAAGAGAGCCCGAAATTACATTTAAAAACTAGTCATAAAAATGGTCTACGAATAAAGTGCTTGACTTAATGTATACTCTAGATTCAAGACAGAAGTTTTCTTAATATGCATAATAATAGAAATCGCCAAAAATAGAAATTGTCAATGTAATACAAATTCTTTACTTCGTGCAAGAAACAAGCTATGGGCTCAGAAGATCTAACTAGTTCGCAGTGCTTCGGGCATGAACCACTGTCAATAATAATAATAATTCAGCTTACAAACTTCTTGACAATACCTGGTACAAATTACACAAGAGCACTGCATAGATATACAAATATTTGTTTGGAACTCGAAGGCTTATGTCAAATTCGTATCCATTTCTTTTGTACTGAGAGGGAAACCAAAACAAATTTTAAATGGTAGCTGGATCAATACTTACACTACTTTAAACAGTTTTTTTTTATTTGTATTTTTTCATCGGAAATTAATAAATATTTTGGAGCTTATAACCACTTTTACTTATATGCAAACAACCAAAAATGGCTCTTCGGAAGAAACTTAATCCTAATACAAATTTAATTTAGTAACAAGATGCTAAATAATTAAATATCTTCAAATACTTGATTTGAGCTCTTACAACGCTTTCGATTAATAATTTAGATTTTTTGTTGTTAACAGCAGATACAGGCAACACAGTTTTAAGTTATCAACACACCTTCCCCACCACCCTCAGCCCCCTCACCAACCCCACAACCCGTTCAAAACGAAGTCGACATCTGTGCTGGCTCAGCAGCAGGAGCAAGCTGCTGGCGGGATAAATGTCGCTGTGTTGACCGGAAAAACGCGGGAAATTAAGGATAATGTAATTTATTGATGCATTGTAAAAGTTAAGCTCCAGTCGGCATTGCTGCTGTCTCGTATAAATTACAATTTGACAGCCTGGCGGCGGCGACACAGAGCCGACAAAGATACAACCCAAAAGAGAGTGAAAGAAAAAAGAGTGAGAGTGTGAAAGAGAAAGAAAGAGTGAGAGAGAGAGATGTGTCAGAGCAGGGTAAACTTTTGTAAAGTCATACGGGTAGAACAAAATGTTCATAACTCTTTGTACCCACAATTTTTCGCACAATTAGCAACTTTTTTGTTGCCAAACCCACCCACACACTACACACGATTCACATAAAATTGAATTGACAACAAAATTATATCAACTTTTGATATGATTCTGCACGTTCCAAAATATTGACACATTCAAAACAGGCAAACTGGCCAAAAGTCTAAACATCAACATGAACAGAAGCGATTGAATTTTTATTAAACTAATTGGGGAACATTTTGAGCATGAACAGATTCAAAAGGATCTGATTAATAATTAAATCATTTAGCTACTTCCAAGTAAATAAAATAAAGTACATTTTCCAGCATCACAGACGACTGAATGCTGACGCTGTGAATCTCTCCATTAAGTCGATATGGGAGTACTGAACTGCACTGAACTGGAGCCAACAAAAAGCATGCTTAAAATGAAATTAATTTGTTAATAAATCAATATTTAAAATGCAACAGTTTTAGTTGCTATTTGCAATTATCTGCTTAGATTCCATTTGGAGAAAATTCGATTGAGAATTTTATTTGCTTCCAAACATAAAGTGAATGTGGAAGAGTAAGTTTTAAACTATTTACCAACTTTATTTCAAGTTCCAAGTTTGACTCTGACACGTATTTAACTTTCCATGTGTGCATAAATATAATTTGTTATTACGCACATTTTTTTCATGAAGAGTTTTATTTTGTTGTCTTTCACCCTGGCAGCCAATTATGTGGGACAATAAAAACAACACGAAAAAAATGTGGACAGTTTAATTTGCGAGAAATATTTTTGCTGACCTTTCACACACATCTTCCATCTCTCCCTCTCTCTCTCTCTCTCTCTCTCGCTCCGCCTCTCTCTTTCACTAGTGGGTAGTTTGCTGGCTTGAAGCGCACACAGAAAAACCTTTTAGTTAGCTACGACATTTTTGTCGGAGCTGACCAAACAATCAACACTTTGCCCAGCATATATACACACACACACACACACACACACACACACACACACACACACACACACACAGTACACACATATGTGAGTATAGCCAACATATTTGGCCAACTGCCTTTGGCTTTAATTTCGAAATATTCGAGGCGTTGGCTTTTATTTTGTCTATTTATAACACCCGAAAGCGACCCGCACCATAAATGCCTTCGAAATGTAAGTGTTCGCATTCCAAGCATGTGGAAACTGCAAAATAGATGCTCAGCTCTGCAGTGCCCCTATTTTTCCCAAACGCCACACACCCTCTCCTTGCCCCATCGTCTGTCTATCAGTTGCAACTGCAACTTTGTGCGGAGCCCGCAGCTCACATACTTTTGGCTGTTAGCTGTTGGCTGAGTTCACATGCCGGGACATAACTAACAAGTTCGCCGCTGCCTTGCCAGCAAGCAGCTCGTATTTCAGTAGAAATGTACGCACACACACACATACACACTCATAGAGTGTGTGTGTGAGAGATACTCAGCCTTGGCTGGCTTAGCAGCGAGATTTATGTGAAAATTCCTAAAAGAAATCCAAGTCAATTACTTGCTTAATTATTTCCTTTGAAATTTATTGATTTTTTACTAAAGGAATTTGCGCAATGCTTCGCTGCTATGTATTTGTTCTGCCTAGCACTCAACTCTTGACTGCAATGTGAAATGAAATCAGATGAAATGAGATGGCAACAACAAGAACAACAACAACAACAATTGTAAGAAATACAGCAAAAATTTAGCGAATCAACTCAGCAAATAAATCGCATTTGATGTTTAAGTTTTGCTTTCAACTCTCAACATTTATTTGGAGCTTAAAGTCCTTGGAAATAATTACTAAGTTAGCAAATTTATTTAGTAAATAATTAATTGCTCTATACAAAGCTGCTTAACCTTTACATCTTTTAATTAGCACTTGAAAGCAGTTTTCAAATCTTTGTATTTTATTCTGTTCACTAAGTGCAGCATTTACAATTTAAATTGTAATTGAACTGGCTTATTGAAAAGGCTATTTGGTAGGTGACAAAACCACTCTATGTACAAAAGAAAATGAAAGTAAACAATGAGAAATTGAAGGCAAGATTAGTTCATAAAGTTTAATTTTAATCAAATCAATCATGTGTTAAATTGTATTTCCCAGTTTCGATTTGAGATTTCACAAAGTCAATTGTATTGCAGAGCAAATAGAAAATATGCCATCTAAATATTTGAACCTTTATTCCATTTTACTAGGCATTGCCTTTTCAGCTGTTTAAAACACGTACAAAAAGAAGCAAAATGTTAAATGGTTTTTAGCTTACTTTTCGCTGGGTTCAAGTGTTTGTTCAACAATCCATACGAGTAATATGCATATAAAGTAACGCCTCAATGATTTTTAGTTGTTGAAAACAATTTTTATGCTGATGGCTGTTGAAGTTATGAATTATTATTCGGAAATTACGCTCGCCGCTTTTTTCAAGTACTTGACGCTGTCGAGTGGCCTTTTTACTCACTTCAGAGGTCTTTTGTGGAATAATCGAAACGTGTTGCACATAAAAACATTTAAACAGTCGCAAACACATGTTAAATGTTTTTAACACAATCAATCTCTCTTTCTATCTCCCCATCGCCCTACCTGTACTTTTTTCCCTTCGTATTACACGGACTCGGACTCTTACAATTATTTCAATGCGCTGTTGATGACATTCCCAGTGCGAAGTTTTGTATTCGACGCGATTGCAGCCTGAAGTCCCAGGAGCAGCTCATCTGATTTAGTTCAGCCTCATGAATGCAAATAGTTTGCACGTTGATCATAGAATGAGTTCCACAAAACGATTTCGACACCGATTTGATAACTTAATATTAATGAAATTATTATTCTAACTTTTATTTTATTTATTTATTTAAAATGCACCAAAAACAGTTCACAATTTAAAAAAAGGTTTACCAAAAATAAAAATATTCTTTTAAATATAAATTCGAAATTAGAGTTACACATTATATGATTTAAAATAAAAAGTATATAATTATTATAAAACTTACAATGAAAATATAAATAAAGATTATAATAAATCTGGGGTATTAAATAATTCAACATTTATTGCAACGATTGGGGAAACCTAAAAAAACAATGAGATTAATATTAGAAGTCCAATAATTGTATTTTCTAAAAAAATATTTTTTTTGTTTCGATCCAACATCAAAGGAGAATCTTTTCCCTTTAACTAATATTAATTAATGTATAAATAATATTAATTGCAAAATTGGTTTGTTGCATGGTCTGGGGAAAGCCCAGAAGCCGGAGCAAGAGTCAAGGAGAGTTCGTTTTATAGTCAAATACATTTAAGCATTTACTTTTTCTTATTCCATAAGCGAACATTTCCATTCTATAAAATTGCTTGCAAACATCTCAAAAAATTACGTTTACTTTGAAATAGTTTGAAATTCAAACGAAATAAAAATGTAAAATAAATTTCAAAATAATTGGAAACTTGGTATTTCTAGAAAAATGCAGCCTTCAGCTTTAATTCAAGGCAAAATCCGAAATTCAATTAGTTTGCAGCCAAGACAATTTGGCTGTTGCCAACCAGCGAAAGTATGCAACAGTTGCGAGTCGTGACGAATGCGAAGCAAACTTTTTGCGAAGAAAAACTTTTACAGTTCCATTTCAGCCATACAAAAACAATACCAAATAGCGATGAAAACATTTTGTGGAGCATCCCCAAGCAGCGGGCAGAACACATATCAGAACCAGAACCAGAGCCAAAGCCTGTGCCAGGGCCACAATCAGCGAGTTGCGACAATTGTTTACAGATTCAGGCATCTTTTACAAAACCGTGCAGTTTGCTGTTAGTGTTGCTCTTGTTGGTTCGTTGTCCCTGGGAAATTTTTAACAGCGCTTTTGCCAACAGCCAACAGCCAACAGCCAACGTCAACGGCAGCCACAGCGCAAATCTCTTTATTGGATTATCCTGCAAAATTTACGCGGCATTAAAAGCGGCAACCCCATCCACACCCCTTCCCCTTACACCCATCGGGCGCCAAGGGGTTAAGGCACAAGGTGAGCCCGGCACACACAAATAGCAACAGCAACAACAAGAATATAAAAAGAAAACAGAACACAGGAAAACAAAAATTCGGCGAAAAAACGAAAAACATTTATTTACATTTTAAAGGTCGACGCTTCCATTAGCCCAAAATCCATTAGCGTGCCGCATATTTTCGGCGCATTGCCTACTTACAGGACATATAAAGTTTAAGCCCCTTCCAACTGACAAATGCAAAGCAGCTGCAAAATCTGTACGGGCCAAGAAAGCAACAACAACGACAGCAACCACAACAACAAAAAAGGTAAAAAGCGCCAAAGGAATTTCCGCTAGTTGGTCGACAAAAACAACGAAAAAAAAAAACAAAAACGCAAATTCAATTTGGTAACTGTAGGCAAAAAATCAAATTTGTTGAGCAGCACAGCTGCACGTGGAGTTTATTTTTTTTATGAAATCGCAAAAAGCATTCTAGGGAGTTGCCGCACACGTTAGATAAACCTTTTTCAAGACCATAAGGCCAAATGAGTTTTTTAATTTTTTTTCTCTTTGGTGCCACTCGACGACCATGTATTGATGTGAAGTTGGTTAAAAATAAAATACCAACTAGAAGTGTAAACAACATGCGTCCATTTAGCTATTACAAATTGCTTAGGAAGCCGAGCAATGTCCGCCATCGCCACTGGTAGTTCTCCATTACAGGATTCAAGGACGACAGCTTTGTGAACAGCTATCGAGGAAAAAGTTGGTGTTTCCGTTGGCATGTTGAACATGTGAAATGCAAAGAGTTTTTCTGCCATTTAAATGGCTGCCACAAATTACGAATTTCACACGACGAAGCCATATTTCGCATGCGTTATGTAAATAAAATAAATTAAAATACAAATAAGGCAATAGAAAATAAAGAAAGAACGGAATACCCTTGTAGACCGGAGGTAATCTGCTGACATCGGATATCAGACATCGTTCGGATTTCGAAATATTATTATTTCAAACCAATTTTGTTCATAAGTTTCACAGATGTAACAAGTAATGTGTATCTCCTCAGTAAAAAGACAGCTAAAAAAATACGTTTCAATGCTTTCTGCTTGGTATTTTTCTGTGAGCAACATTTATTACAATTTCCATTTTTTAATTTTCACAAATACTTTTCTTAAATTAAAATTATAATTTGAAATTTACTGACTACCAAGAATGTAGATGTAAATTATAATTTGCAGGCTTATTTTAAATGAAAATTACTTAAGATAATGGCTGTATTCCAGACGCAAGGAAGAACTTCGAATATCGAAGAAGGCTTTCAAACAAAGCTGCTTCAGCTGTTGCATGGGATATACACTCCAATATCATTTAAAACCAAACCTTATTTTATTCCATAAATAAAACACATCAATGCCTGAAAATGTGATTAATTATTATTCATTTGAGTTGAGAAGTAGCGCAAGAGTCAAATGCATTTTCCACAACTCGTCTGGCAATGAGATTGATCGTTGCAGCTATATGATATAGTGATCCGATTCGGTCAGCTCCGATCGAAGTACGAAGGACGGATGTACTCCAAGTTTCGTCTAAAGTGATCTTAGGATGAGGGAGCTCTGCGCATATATCTCTTCCGCTAGTGCTAATCAAGAATATATATATATATATACAAGTGTATATTAATAATAATAATACACTACAAATGCATTCAGTTAAACTTTAGAAATAAAATATGCTTTATTTGATATATTTAGAGTAAGCAAAACAATAAGAGTGGTGGCAAATTTCCAACACAATTTCTAAATCGCGCATTTTCATTTTGTTGTTGGGATGAATACTGATATGAAAATAAAATCATTTATATGACAATTGAACAATTAGTGTACAGTTATCATTCCACAAATTAATTGCATACACTTTCGCTTAACCTAACCAAGGTTAAGTCCAACGGAAAGCATCAGTTGCCATAACTACAGTAATTCAATATGACATAGAAATCAAATAAGTGCAAAAAGAAATCAGAAATGCCATTGGTAAGGTTTGCTTCTGTGTGTGTGTGGAAAAGGAAATTCACATTTAAATGCTTGCTATTTATGATTTTTCTATTACAATGTGAATGCTGAATGGAAACCCCTCAACTAAGGGTGTTGTAGATATGCGAGCATTTTGCTTCGCTTTCAGCTCTGTCTCTCCCTCCGTGTAATATCAAAATGCAAATGCATGTTTCGCATATTTAATGCGTCGTGTGTATACACGCAGAAATGTATTGCGATACATCTACATATATACAGATGTATATAAAGGGAACAGTATATGAAAAATTCTTTTTGTTACCCGCAGCTGCATCAACACAATGGACCACAGCGAATAGCACAACCCACAACCCGTCCGATGCCATCACCCAATCCATCTATCCATTCGAAAGAAGCCCTAAGAAAAACCCATGCATGACAAAATACCAAGTGGCAAAAAGGGAAAATATTTCGAGTTGGGTTTTTCACGGTTTTTCATACCCTATAGTTATCAAAATGCGTCAATAAAATAGAGGGTATTATGAGGCATGCAGCTAAGGTAATGTATGTTCTCAAAAAAGCATTTTCAATCAAATTTATTTATTTAATGTGGATTAAAAATAGATTACAATTTCTAAACGATTTGAAATCTAAGATTAATATTAATCTTACAAATTAAATTATGCACAATTAAAAGGGGAATATCTTAATCAAATATGTAAAACGAACAATAAAATTAAATTTAAAAAAACCCAATCTATCAAATGTCTAAGTAACTTAAAATATTATGCTTTATGGTTTATTGAGAATGACAAGCAACATGATTTGCATATTTCTTATTAATTAGCAAACTATAGCAACAACTATATTATTAAAAGCAAGAAAAGCCTGGAAAGGATATCTTAGCTTCAATCACGTTTTTCCTTGAATATTTTTCTATTTTTTCTTCCTATTTTTTTTTGGCATTTTACTCTTTCGGCCAGCAATGACTTTTTACAATTTTCATATGAAATGAACCATTAAATTGAATTGGCATTAAAATTATGTGTGTGTGTGTGTGTGCGTGTGTGTGTGTGTAGCTGCTGATGCTGCATTGAGCGGGAGAGAGGAACTTCTCTCGCTTTTGGCACTTTGCATACGCCGTCGACAACACAACCCATACAACTTATTTGCATTTTTATTACAACAAAGACGCAGTTGGTAGCTTTGCCACATGCACAAAAAAGAAGAAATGTATATAAAAATATAAATAAAAATAAAATAAGAAAATTCCAATAAATGTTTGTTAAGTATTTTTGAATTGAGTTTCAGACGCACACAGTCACACTCGCAAATGTACATATGTGTGTGTGTGTGTGTGACTGTGTGTGAGTGTGTGTGACTGTGTGTGAGTGCGTGTGTGTAGCGCATTAGGCAAGTGAATAGCAAACGGACTTTCATCCTAGGAAGGATTGGCACACCTGCTGTTTCTCATAGCAGCAATAACAGTAAATCGCATTGCCAGCGACAGCTGAAATGCTGGGAAACTTAGGCAGTTGCCTTGTCAAGCATTTCTCTATATATTTTCCTTTTGATCATCAACCGTTTTATCACGGTAATTATAAGTCAAGCATGTGAGGAGGAAATCCTTAAAGCTCTCTAAACTGCAAAGATAATAAGATTTGAGAGAAAAATAAATAAATAATGACAAAATTAAACAAATATATGTGAAAATTAGTTATGTCAACTTTAACGTGTATCTGCAAATGCCTAACCTAAACTTTAACAGATAAAAAGCATATAATGCGATTATTTTTAAAGATTTCAATACGTAATTTTTATTAAAACTAATTAACAGACACAGCTTAAATATCCTTTCTGCATATCTCAGTTTTTCTTTAATTGAATTTTATGAATTTATAACTATCTAAAATGTGAAACCATAAATACCAATGTGAAATGCATGTTAAGATACAAAAAAAACCCTGCAAATATTTTTTCTACATTTTATAAAAATATACATATGCTGATCTCGCTCTATTTCAGTCACTCTCTCTTTCTCTCTAACTTTTTCTCCCTTTCTCTCTCTCTCTCTCTTTCTCTCTTCGACTGCTTAGCAAAAGTCCTCTTTAAGTGCTGCACTTTTCAGGTCATCAAGTGCTGCAGCTCAGGCGACACGATATATATATATATATATAAAAAAAAACTTGAAAACTTGTAAACTGCACGCTCCACAACGGCAAGAACAATAGCAAGAGGAACCATAAAAACTACAGTTGCAATCAGCACAATTCGAGGAAGCAGTATTATATTAATCTTTGGGACTAACAAGCAGCGATAACAACTAGCAACAGCATTAGTTATTTCGCCAAGAACAGTTGGTAGATTGCTGCTGGCAATGCAGAATGCATCCTGAAGTGGATTGCCCTTCTCTTTCTTTTTTTTTTGAGGCATCGTTGTCTTGGTCACGTGCCGCTCTGTTCCCGTTGAGTGCTGTTGCAGTTGCCTCCCACGAAAGGACTAAATGCCTGCCATGCTTTTTCCGCTTTTCATGTTATCCATGTTTTCGCAGCCACGCCGCAACAATTGTCGCAAACAAGCCAGAAAAGTGGCATCAACTTTCGCAGCTACTTGGGCTTAAAATGCTGCAGGGTCTGCTGCGGTTCACCATTGATAACTCTCAGCACTGAGTGGCTCAGCTCAACTGACTAATGCAAGGTCAGAGCCAAGGACAACGAGCCTGGTTTCCTCTGCTTCACATCTAGAGGCTGTGTCAAGGGTATGGATCAATAGGTCGTGTACTTTTTAGGGAGTTTAAAAAAAAACAAAATGTTTTACCTACAAGGTTGCAAACGAGTTTTTGGAAACCAGAAAACCAAAAAAGTTCTCAAAATATGGGTTAACGGAGCTTTATATAGGCCGATTCTTTTCTTACTCTTTACTTTAATAAGTTATTCAAACATTTGTAGAAATGTTTCAAGCTTATAAAACCAATGACTAAACGCATGTCTGACTCGAGTTGCATATGTAATATACGAGTATGCTGAGTATTCAAATATTATGAAAATTAGATGAGTCACGGCTAGAATAAAAACTTGGGTTCAATTATTGGTTTCATGAACCGATCCCAAAGATGAAACTGAGACTCCGGATCGAGTTATGAACAAACCACCTGTTAAAATTGCTTTGGCTCGCTACCTTTATTATATGAATGTAAATATTATTTTAATATTCGTTTTTATTTCTATTATATTCTCTACTATTTTCAAACTTAACGAACAATTCGTTAGCTAATTAAATCATAATATTTTAATACTTCACTTTTTATTTGCAATAACAAATGTTTTGATGATTTATTATGAACCTAATCTTCATTAATATTTTGATTTGATCGGGTTTTCCTGGGTTTTCGAAATGCATGCAACAAATGTTACACCATTTTATAATATATTTATAATTTAATTACGCCCTTCTTAACTTTATATAACTAAATTTTAAATTTAATTTTAAAGCTTGTTAATTTTTTGAACAGATTAAATAAGTAAACAGTTGAAAATCAATCATCTAAAATATGTTAAGAAATATTCTGAAGGCTTTCGCTCTATTTTTATTTTTATATGCTTTTACCAGAACTCTAAAATGTTTTCATAATTTAATGGAGTACATAAATGAAATATCAATATAATATTTCATAAAATATTATTTCAATTGTCTCATAAAACTCGAAGCTGCTAATCCATTAAAAGCAAGTGTCGCATGGCAATTAAAAACAAATGGAAAATTGGAAAATAACCTGAGAAATTGTAGAAAGCAAGGGTAAAAAGAAACGAAAGATAATGTTGGACCGATGCTTTACAAATATTATATTAGGCATTACGAGATTTTCTCTTTGCTTTGACAAAACTTGAGAATATCTCGAGTCTCATTTGGCATAGTTTGGGTTATCAAGTTATCTTCAATTAGCTGAATGAAACGGCTAGATACTTTGGGCCAAGTGCCTCAATTGGGCCAATTAAGCTGCTGTAGCATTTTCATTAGCCAAATGCACATTTTATGGCCCAAAGTCATTTTCAATTAGCGCATCTCTTGCCAGAGAGACGACATCCACAATATAATTTTGGGGCAAAAACTTTGTTTTATGACTTGTGGCTTCGCCGCAAAATAAACATTTACGTAATGCTCACAGTTTGTCTCTCCGCTCCTGGCATGCTATGCAAAAGTTGTAAATGCTCCGAGACAAAACCTCCGAACCCCAACCCCCTCATCCTCGCTTCCACTCCATTCCTTCTAGCCAAAAAATCTCAGCCCCGAAATCCTGTTTTATGTCGCTATGTCCCACAAAAAGTTGCCGCAGTAATAAAGGAGATTACCTACACATAACATGTGAGTAGCCTCAAAAGACAAAAATTATTTTTGCTATTTTTTTTTTGTTTTTGTTATTTTTGTCTTCGGTTTCTTCACTATTTGTACCCCCGTCGACGCCACAAAAGCCAAAATTACTGAATGGGATCCGCCTTTGAGGCCAAAAACTGCAGTTGCAGCTGCCTGCAAGAAAATTTGAATTGTAACTGGGAGTTGTGAGGGGTGTAAACTAACACAGAGAAAGAGAGAGAGAGTGAGATATATATATATATGTATAGATATATATATATATATCTCGAGTGAGAGAGAGTGGGCATTTGGTCAGAAATGCATTTAAATGTGTGTTGGCAAAAATTTAAGTGATTTTTTTATTTGGCAAGGCTTAAGGACTAAGCCAAATGGCTATGGATAGCCATAAAATGCTTTTGGCTCGGCTGCCATGGTAGGTAATCCCCGTATAGACTTACCAGATGAGACCAGCTTGACTTCCATTCCATGTAAATGCTTGAGACAATAGAAATACTCAAAATTACGCAAGCCATTTAAAATTGTGTGAAAAATGTGTGTGTGTGTGTGTGTGTGTGTGTGTGTGTGCGTATGTGTGTATGGCATTGAAGAGTATTGAAAAAAAATCAGTCAATTTGTTTTCCAGTTCTTGTTAAAATTTGAAAGGTGCTTTTTAGCAAATCGTAAATTGGGACTATAATATTGGCTAGTATTTGAATATTTAAGTCAATATATAATTTATAAATAATGGAGTTAAGCAGTCTAAGTCCTAAAGTCAGAATAAATTGCATTTGGTCCGTTGCAGAATGGACAAGGCTAAAATAAGATTGTTATGTTCTTGTTTCCAGTTTCCATTCCCATTTCTACACTCTTGATTTGAAATAGGGTAAATATTTAAAATTAGTTTTCTAATTTTGCATTTTATTGCACATAATAATTTATTTAAAGCTGTCAAGTTTGTATTAATAAATATATGTTTATATTTATATTCATATTTTATTCATGATTTTATATTGTAATAAAAATAAAGGAGTTACTTAATGCTCACAAGTCTTTTTTCTATCTTGAATCTTAACTGACTATTTTTATCTTTTTAATTTCATTTTTATTTTAGTAATTTATGTATTTTTTCAATCTAATTTATAAAAACACATCCATTATTTGAGTTTGAAGATCTCAACTTACTGAAATTCTTAAGTAATGATATAGATTCGTAGACATATAAAATATTAACTGAAAGCTCTATTTGTATTTAGAAATCTTTATTATCGGCTTGAAAAGATAATAAAAAAAATAGCCATAAGTAATATACAGACAATAGTATTACTTAATTTAATTATATATATATTTATACTGTATTCCCATCAGTTTCATTCTCGCGCTTAGCAACTGGGTTAACGGTAAGTATTATACAGTTTTATATATATTATAAATAAATTTTAGATTTCTGCTGGTTGGCAAAAGTCTTTGGCTTGACTTTTAATTGCAATTAAAAAGTTGTGACAGCCGCACATCTCCCCTATCCCACTTCCATCTAACCTCCACTCAATGTTGATAGTGTGTCCCCAAGGTCCACTGACAGTCATAATGGCAATGCCAAACAGCACAGCTTCCCAAAAAGGGGGATGGGGGAGTAGTAGTTGAGTCCAAGACTGAGGATGCGGATGAGAGTCAATCCCGCCCGTAGGAACCACAGAATGGTCATGCAACAAAATTGTTGGCATAAAACAAGCAAGGCTAAAGTCAAGATTCTCGGGGTCGGTCTCTATCTCTCTCTCTCTGGATTTCTACATTTTCCATTTTTCGTGCAGCGTCTTGGAAGTGGAAACTCTTCTAGTGGCTGTCCTGTCCAGGCTGCAAACTTAATGATTTTTGGCTTAAAGTTTACCAGTTAGCAGTATTTTTGCAAGTAGTTAAAATTTTATGAGGCAGTGCCGCCCCCAAAGGCATTGTTTTTGCATTTGGCCCAGTTACTTGACTATTTTCCTCTCTACCTCTCTACATCTCTCTCTCTCTCTCTCTCTCTCTCTTTGTCGTATTTTATATGGTTTATCAACGGGGTTTAGAATACGTCGCCAGACGACGGCAAGCACACAAGCAAAAAAAAAAGACGAAAAACAAAAAAAAACCATCACAAAATATAACAAAAACTTGATAAAAAGTTTTATCATAACAATTTGTGTTTTACTGCGGTCCAGGAACAATGGAGCAAGCGTGCCACATGGGCGAGAGGTTCCCTGGAATTTTCTCTGAGCAAGTTGTAAGTGCAACTTCTGCAGTAACCGAGTCCAAGTCGAAATCGCAGAGCGAAAAGAAACACATACCAAGCCTTCATTTAAGTTGAGTAAACTTGTGACACAAATACCAACAAAAAAATGCAAAATAAAGATTTTGCTTTTAAGTACAAGTTTAAGTTAAGCTAAGTTCTTTGGAAAATCTTAGAACAGTTTAAATTAAGCCTCACACAAAAAATTACAAATCTCATTACAAGTGTTTTTCCTTTTACCAAAATCATTTTAAATTAAGAGTGTCAACCTTACACTTTTTAAGGCTGGTATAGTAAAAAAAACACAAAAACAAACGTAATTCTAGAAGTTTTCTTCATTCTTGGTCAACTCATTTTCTTAAGACTATTCGTATGTAATCTAATAATCTGTACAAGAAGAAAAGCTAGAATCAAACTTTAAATTCTTCTCAGTAAGTTCTCTCACTACTTACTTTGTGAGTTTATTATCTAATCACTCTTAGTTACTCTTAAGGCCAGCGTAAAAGTTTTAATTTATTTTTTTCTCTTTTTTAATAATTAGTTGAACTGTCACTCTCAAACTGTGGAGTATAAGATCAGTTAGCCGAGACACATACCCAAGCGTTTTCAGCCAATTTCTTTATCATAATTAAGAGAATTCCTAATTTTTTCAATACTTTCTGATTTTGTATGCAAACAAATTTCTGATTTCAGTGCTTATCAGTCTATTAGTCAAACGGTTTTTTTTTGGCATGTAGTATAATTAGAAAAATGTTGTTGTCCAATTTAAATCAACTTAAATGTTCGCAAGGCTTATGTAACTTGACTGATTTAAGAATTGTATTTTGTATTTCATAATCAGAAAACAAATAATTTGTATTACAGGTTCTTTATAAAATATAACCAATTTTGTTCTGAACTACGCAAATTATTCTATTATTATTATTCGAATACACAACTACTCTCCAACTATCATTGTTACGATCCATTTATCAGTGACACGCACCCATGAAGCTGTCAAACCGTGAGAAAAGCTTGCACCAATATTTTCGGTCTTTGAGCCACCCAAAAATAAAAAACAGCTGTCGACTATGGGCTTAAACAGCAGTGGAATTGAACAAAATTAGTTGTAAATATTTTGATAACTAATATGGATTTCTTCAATAAATATAAATTAATTAAAAAATACATTTGACATGTCCAGTGTATATTAGAATGAACTCAAAAATCGTTGTATTCTAGAAATGGTTATTCGACTAAAAAGGAAAAGTTTACAAGGATTCGCTTAAATTCATGAATATTGAATGCAACAAAAGCCAGATGGAGTCCAAACTCAAGAATATTTCTCAAAATATAAGAAATAAACATTTTTAAATCATTTGACACATATTTTGAGTGTGATAAGTGGCATGAGGCCCACTGTGCGCCGCTGCAGTCAAGTTCGCCATAAAACCCTCCGAGCTGCCTTGGCTCCGATCAGTTGGCTGCTGGCGCTTTGTCCAAGCGATCGTCGTCGCTTCGTTCAGTTAACGGCATTTGCCATTGTAGTCGTAACGTAAACGTAAAAATAATAATATAACGGGTTTTTATTTCGTTAAAGTTTGTCATCTTTTTTCGGTTTGCTTGTTTTGTGGTGAGCGGAAGCAGAATAAATTCATGCATAAAGTGTTAAATGTATTTGTGCAATAGAAGTTAACAATTATCCAAATTGGCTAAGTGAATGAGATCTTAAAAAAGAGTTAAGAGATCAGCCCTCAAATTGCGTGTGGTTTTTTCTTCTTACATCAACAACAACAACAACATCAGCTGTAAATCAGCATAAGTCCAGAGCAGAGTTGAAGAAGCAGCGGAAGCTTTTATCAGCTGTGGCACAAAAGCATTACGAAAACAACAGTTAACAGTTAATGAGCAGGTAAAAAGCCCAGCATGTTGCCAACGGTCCATTGCAGCAACAGCTGTGCAAACGCCTGACTGTCAGAGAGAGAGAGAGAGAGAGAGAGAGATAGAGAGAGGTGGGTGTTGGGTGGTGTGGACGCAAAGTACAGCGCTGCCAGTTGCAGCAGAAAAGCCCAACGAAGGTTAACAACAATGATTGTGCACAGTTTGTGCTCTGTCAATAGCGACAGAGAGTGTTAGACGGTTAATAGAGCCCGTGAAACTGAACCCTAAAGTGAATGATATATTTGGGGTCTAAGAAATACAAAATATATACATTTATATAATTAAAACTGTTTGTTAATTAAAAATGGTTTCTAAATGAGTGACATTCTTAGAGCATAAGAAATATGACATATGTACCACAAATTTAGGTTTATGACTTTTATCCAAAATTTTTGCTTTGTAAAGCAACACAGCTTAAAAGTATACAAGTTTTTTAGGCACTGTAAATGTAGCACAAAAATATTTATTAAAAAAAACACTTTTATTCATTTCGATGTGTTTTAGAAATATAAATTTATTTGTTTGCCTTTTTTAATTGCACTTTCTGCTTTTATTTAATTTATGCGCATATTTAAGCAGCTCGAACACAAAGTAATTTTATTATAAAAGACCAAAACGCATATTGGTTTTTTGAATGTAAATTAATAAACCTGATCAAGGTCATACACAGGGCAGCGGAGCGGGTGCCCCTCTTACCCTGACAGAGACATGGGTTAGATTAAAATTGATAAGAAAATACAATTTGGACACTTCTTAAGAAAAAGCTGGCAACACCTTAGAACTTGCCAGATTTATACACCAAATAAATTGTTTATGGTTTATAATTGAGTTCCCTGAATTATTAATCACATATTAAAATATACTTAAGATATTCAATTTGAACAGCATATATAATGTAGAATGCCATAGGTGTAATAATTTTGTTGGGGTTTTCTACACTTAAGGGCTTTGTGAGTTCGAAAGTCTTAGATACAAAGATAAGATTAATGACTAGCTATTCACAGAAAAGAAGAACTGATGGAATTAATTGATCGAAGCAATAGATTGGATTCTTTTTCGTTAAGATCATGCGTAATAATCAGTTAATATACAAATAATGATTTCATTAAGATTTAAAAACAGATATAATATATTATCACACGCCAGAAATATATGACACAATTTTTTGGTGATTTTCATAGAGTCTGCAAAGTGGAAATGCAATTCATTAAATAGCTTCATTTCAAATCGAATAAATGATTCAGCAAAACCCCTGGCAATGGCATTGATTAAGAGTAGTATAATTTTGTTTTGTTATTATGTCTGTTTTTCGTTTCTGAGTTTTTGCAGCTTGTTTTTATCTTGTTGAATGGTGACGTATACGCAATGTAGACATCACACGCGTTAATATTATGCTTTGTATTTGTACGGTCTCTTCGGGCGATCTGTTTGTGGCGACGTGCGTAACAAGCACGCCGAGAAACACGTTTTTGCATACTAATGCGTTGATCCGGACATTGTTTGAAACCAACAAGCGTTCGTTTACCAACACCAAATGAGCATAGCAACAAATACGTATTATCTTTGATAATGTGATTGGCATGAAAATAAAGTGATGAACTTTATCAAAATCAATAATAATAATAATTATTGCACATCGAGAATAACAAGCAAAACACAGTAATGTATTATTGATTCAATTACAAATCGGCTAATAAAAGGACAAAGCAAAAAATATATTCTTTGCCTTGTTGGTTTGTTCTAGAATTAATATTCATTTTTGTCGTTCCAAATCTCAGATTTTCCAATCCAGAATAAACAATTCTTGTATCAAAAGTAACAAATTTGGTTCTGTTATGTTTCTAAAATAGTTAACCATCTTTGTTGTTAAGAATCTACGATTTTCTAACCACTTTCAGCACTTAATATTAATACATATTTATTCGTCATCTGCCATAAATATTCATATTGTTAATATTTATTTTTTCTGTGTACATTTTAAATATTCTAGAAATCATAATCAGTTTAGCTTAAGAAAGAAGCATTTCTTTGAAGAAAATTTGTACAAAAACATTCTACTTTCCTGAATCATTTTCAAAAGTTGCCCGTACAACTTTCAACTCTTGAGCTTGAAACTAGTTAGGTCCGGTCTTAACCGAATTGTAGATGACAAATCTGACGTCAGTTTAAACAATTTTTTGAAGCATACTTCAATATCATTGAAATCCCACATAATTTAATATAATATTTATGAAGCTGACTCATCCCAACTGAAGTTGATTACAATTCTTTTATTCTGTTTGCTCTTCTCTCCATTGAACACAATAATTTTTACACAGAATTAAGAAACCTGTTTTTTTCGCAGTACACAAACACATCATCTGGTTTATTTGGGTAATTTTTTTGTTTCTTTGTTCTTAACGTTTTTTTTCTTTTTATGTGGGGAATTTGTGAGAAATTTGTAAGTTGGTTGCAGACAGTACCTGTCTTATTAATTTTCGCTTGTTTTTATTGTTGGCTTGTTAAGTTGTTATTTTCGTATTATTCAACAATTTTTGGGTGCATTGACTTCACCCTAATTTAGTTATAATTGTCTACAGAATTCTCATCTCGACCGTGAGCTAGTTTTTTCCCTGGAAACGTCAGTCGTTGTTTTCATAATTAGGCTGTAAGAAATGTCATGTACCACCATATCTTTCAAGTAGGGTTCAATAAAAAGTTGGTTATCTTGGCCACACTTGATATCAGTAGCTACCGAAACATACATAACTACATAGGTATGATAACAGAGTGAACTTTGTTGTCAACCTTCGGCTTGGTACAGTTTGAACTTGGAAACTACCTTCATCATATCATATTTTCCCATATTAACTAACCAATAAATGTGGAAATAAAATATTTCATAGCTCTTTTTTATTACTATGCTATGAACGATTTTTGAACGATTATCCGTAATTGATATAGTGATACGATCGGTTTTGTTTATCAATATTTTTATAAAACTGGGAAACAAGTTCGCACAGGTTGAAAATCAATATATTGACTCAGGTGAAGAACATTTATACTTAATGGCATGTGAATCTGAATATCTGTATATGTAGAAATATCAGCTACATGCATATTATAATTTATATCATATATGTCCATTTATTCAAACGAGGCCAATAACCGAATCAATATTATTCACGATTCTTAGAATGCAGTGTTGGGACTCGCACATGTCTTAATGTTGTTAGCCCCTGACAAATACAAATAATAAAAGTCATTTATTGGTCTGATATCATCGCAATAAAAAAAACGAGATACAAATGGTATATCACTAGATCAACAAAAAATCAAAGAGCTCGTATCAGCGAGTAGGCGATTGTAAGCCTCTGACAAATACAGTAAAATGAATTTGACATTTTTAAAAATTAGATTAAGCACTTGACTGCGTTTTAATAGGCCAATAATTTGAGTTCTTTGTTTTTTATGATCTTTGCAAATCAGTCAAGTGCATTTTGTACTCTTTGTGAGTGCCGCATTGTTCATAGATATAGATTATTTGTTTATTTAATGTGTACAAAAGTAAAAAGTTAAAATTAAATTTATAAATTTTAGAATGTAAAATCAAACTTGTGCAATTAAACTAAAATTTACAATGAAACAAATTAAATAAAGGTGAAAATAAAACTGATTTTCAGAATATAAAATTTTCCAACATTTATGAAAAGATTGCGAAAGCAATCAGACCAAAAATTAGTAAACGTTAATAATAAGTAATAAGGAGAGTAAACCAAAATCAATTAACATTTAAATATTTATAGATAAAATGATTTTTCTTTACTTTTCAGTAAACCTTGTTTTTCAAAAAATCTTCTGCACAAATTTTAGCTTTTTCTTTTTTCAAGCAATTTTACAATACATTATCTCTCCTAAGCATACATAATAATGTATTTTAATTGTTTTGGCAACAGATCTTTATGCTGATCATAAACTGTTGCAGTTCTAGTGACTTGCAAATAAAAACCCATATTTGAGTCCGCTCCGCCCTTAATCTCATCATTATGGCTTGACAACAATCACATTTAATAATCTAGCTCGTGACAGTGAAATAATTTCAATTGACTTTCCTTGAAAAAGAATTGAGCTAGGGCGTTTCTATTAAAATTTAATAAAATTATTTACATATCAAAATTTGAAAATTTGCTTACATATCAAAGACGAAATGCAACAGCTGAGTTAATGACTCAATAACAGATTTATTAAGCATTAACTCGTTGAGCTCCGCAGAATCTGAGCTGTAAATATGCTTATTTTATTTGGATTTGTGAATATATTAATGCATTTCGAGAATACATCGTTTACGATGCGAATTGGGGCTAAGAACATTTAATATTTGTCTGTGATTACGAAAGTTGGTTTGAGTACATATTATGCTTATTTAAGGGCATTCTCCAAGTTGTATATTCTCGACTCGATATATCTATGTCAACTTAGACAGAGAATTTCAATCCAATATATAATTTACATTGACATATTGTTGATGGAATGTACAAATTTTATTAGGATCAGATGAGAATACGCAAGTTGCAGGTCAGAAGAAATGCTCACAAAGTGTGCAAAGCTTATTAAAGGGCAATTTGGCAATAAAACTTGAAAAATATATTCAACAACTGGGTGCACGGTATCTCGTAGTCGAGCTCACTTCACCACAGCATTGGTACTTGTTTATCTATATGAGCACTGTGGCTCTTGGCTTGTCTGATTGTCAGTTGTACAGCGCAGCTTTGTTGCGATTACAATTCTGCTGGAAATCTGGCCCAAAAATGCCAGCCAGTGATAAGTGTCAGGCCGCAGCTAACAGAGCTCTCTCTCTGTGCTCTCTCAGCCTCTCTATATCTCTGTCTCTCTTTCTCTCTCTCTCTCTGATTCCTAGAAATTTTTTGATAGTGCACAAATATGAAAACACTGCAAGAGAATCCTGCATTTGTGGGCGACGATGGACACAGCACAGCCAGCACGTTGGCCATGTCGGTAAGTGGCCAAAAGCTCTAGTCGGCAAGTCTGTGACCTTAACTAATCGCTTGCACACACCCACACACATTTAGTCGCTGGCAGGAGAGACGCACGCACAGGCAGATGTTGACCAGGAGCAGGACCGGGACCAGGTGGTTAGCAAATCTGCAGCGGTACGCGGGGAACGTGCCACATGGGGCAAGGGCATCGAGTTTCTAATGTCCTGCATTGCAATGTCTGTGGGATTGGGCAATGTGTGGCGCTTTCCCTTCACCGCACTGGACAATGGAGGCGGCGCTTTTCTAATACCATATCTCATTGTACTGTTCCTAATTGGTAAACCGATTTACTATCTGGAAATGGTAATTGGCCAGTTTTCAAGTCGTGGCTCCGTTAAGGTATTCGATTTGTGCCCAGCCATGAAAGGTAAGCGATACTTTCTGTTACTATCCATAGCCCAATTTGGTCGAATCGAAGCTGTTATGCACTTGCAGTTGGATTGTATGACTATCTACAAATATATGAAATACAATGAAACTTAAATACATTTATTTTATGCTACCTTAATTCTGAATGAAACTGCTTTTCGAGCTTATAAAAATATAAAAAATATATGTCCAAATATCAGTTTTCGTGTAGTGGATACGATGAAAAATTTTAAGGTTTTCGTTAACAAATATTCACAGCAAGTCATTCTCAAACCAACTGCAAGTGTATACAAATTATGTCCATGTGCATTTTTTCACCATCGCACTTTGAAACTTTGTATGACTTTCTATTCTCTCTTCAGTATTACGATTTTAAATATACGAAAACCACAATGATATTGATAAAAATAAAAACTTCCAGTGAATACAAATAAAAAAAGTTAAGGAAATGCACAGTTATTCAAAATTATTTCTACAATATATAGAAATTCAAATTATTAATGAATAGAATGATTGAAAACTATGGATTTGGAAAAAACGTTCAAGTATCAAAAAATAAAAAAGATCAAGAACTATTATAGAAATTCAAAGCTGTAGAATTATTTTAGTTAATCATCTATGCAGAGAAAAAAAGCACATCGTTAACAGTTGACCAAAATTATTTTAATTAATTATCTGCACAGCGAAAGAAAAAAACTCAAGTTCAAAACAAAAGTAAGCAAAGCAAGATAGAATATCAATATATCGAATATATTCAAAGATTGCGTAGTATTTAATTAGAGATTAAAATTGTTTATTAATGAATACACTACTAGCATTTACAGTTTAAGAATGCGCGCGTTTTCTCTCGGTGTAGTTCTATTCACGTGTGTATATCATATAACCATATTGAGACGTATTTTAGATGGAAGAACTTAATTGGAAATTACAAAAAGATTAGAAAAAGTCGAAAAATGCAGTCTTAAGAATGCACTCTTTTTCTCTCTATGTAAATCCATTCACATGTGTGTATATCATATATCCATCTGCTCATCCACATCTGCAGGCGCCGGCATCGGACAGGTGATCGCGATATCGCTTGTGACGACATACTACGTAGGAATTATGGGTATGACATTGCGTTTTTTTTACGATTCGTTTCGCAACCCACTGCCCTGGTCCCAGTGCCGTTCCGAGTGGGGTCCACAGTGTGTGGCCTCCAGTCCGGACAACACTAGCACCACTAATACCACTTCCAGCTTAAATTTGGAGTCGCTGCAGCAGAAGCCAGTCGCATCCGCTGAGCTGTATTTTCTGTAAGTGGCTTTTCTACGCATTTACAAAACGTAGTTGGTTGTTTTTAGCTATTGGTGTTCATTTTTCCGTTTTTTTGTTATTTTTGTTTTGGGTTTGTGGTTAATCTTATCACGGCGAAAGCCACTCGAATTCACTGCCAGATTCAAGTTTATGGCCGTTCAACGCTCGCTTTATTGACTGGCGTCGTTAATTGAATGAGTCCCGCTTCCACTTCCCCTGTGGCATGTAAATATACAACAATTGATCGATCAGTTTGGGATGCTGCAATAGCCACTAGGTGATTGCAACAGCCAGCAGCCGACGAGGCCAGTCCAATTATCATTTGTCAGTGGGGTTGGAAACACAAGGGGCGAACCTTAACCGTAACATGTGCCTTCGCAATAAGCAAATTAGAATGCTCTAGTCGAACGTCGCCGGAGCTCGACTTGCAGATACCCTAAACTCAGCTACGTTGCATTGCCAAATATCAACTTTAATAACATTTTAACTCAGCTGACAGTAATGAAATCAATATGATAATGCGCTCATAACTGATGTGTTTCTTATCCGATTTTGATGAACTTACAGCTTGTCCATAATATGTCAAAGACTCTCTTTAAAATTGTGACTTTTATTGCTATCGAAAAATCGATATATATCGATATTCACAAAACGGTAGCATTTATTGATAAAACGATATATGCTTTACGTGCAAGGGGTATATTAGAACATATATTTTTTAAATTTGAAATATCCAGGTCTTATAGTCTCGGAGATACAGATGGACTAGATCGACCCGTCCGTGAATCCTTATCAAAAATATATATACCTTCTGGAGTCGAAGATGCTCGCTTCTACCGGTTACATACTTTTGCACAAAACCATTACACCCTTTTTGACAATTTAAAAATAAATATTTACAAAACGAAATATCAGCATACACTTAAAATTTGATTATTAATTTCAAGTCACGAGCGATTATTGCTTCAATACGTTTTTCTGTGGAATATGATTCACATTAATAAGCAGCTCTTTAAAAAATGAATACAAAAATTGCCTTATAAAACGTACAATTTGTCATAATTTATTTTGGGTGCTGGTCCTAATCTAAAACAAATAACACATTTAAGAACACTATTTGATAGACATTAATTTTGACAGACAAGTCGACGCTGGCGGCAGCTTTTGGTCATTTTGCAAGCCTAGAGAAAAATGTGTTGTATTCGAGGTTTCTCATTGTCTCTCAATGGGTAGATTGGTTTGCCTACCTGACGGCGATAACGATCCTTGTCGCTTTCGGGCAAATCATTCCATGCAGCTCCGAACTTGCGGATCATTTCAATGGGACTGAGAACGCAGTACTTGCGCCGAAAAGACCGCAAAAAGTTTAGAAAACCGTTACCAGTTTGGGAAAAGGGCCTTTGACACTTGAATTTGGGGCACTTTCGAACAGCACGCATCGATTTGCGCTTCCTTGCACATTTACTCTTGTTCACCGCTGGGCATTTCATGTTGAGCTAGGAACTAGTGACTCTTTAGTTAAGTTGATAAATAAAATCAAAAAAGAAAAAACTCACAAACAAAATTTAAATTTTTGTTGTTTGCTCGACAAGCAGTTTTGATTTTATGAACGAAATCGAGTTGAGTCGTCCAGGTATACATATTTGTGATTGCTAAATGATGGCCCACTACTCCCTTTATTTTCTTCCCTGAAACCTTTGTAATATATATATATATCTATAACAAACAGTATAGAAATTTACTGAATGTCGCATTTGGTGTATTTTCTTTGCCTTTCGTGTGTTGCTCAACGGAACGGAATTTTTAACAATAGTCTTAATAATAAAGTAAATAAGTATTTCGGAAAACATCTTTAATAGATTGAAGTGCTTATTATTAACATGCTTTTTAATATAAATAATAATTATTTTATTATACAATTTTAATTTAGATTTGATTTGAATACTCTAAGCATAATTTCTTACAAAGCAAACGGTAATTGCAAGCATGTTTGTAGATTAATTAACAGAAAGTACACTTTAACAAACCTCCTGTTAGCTAAACTATCGTTTTTGGTTCATTTACATTCAACTAACCGCACATCATACCTCACATACAGTCATAATTTGGTCAAGGCATCAACCTAATCTGTTATTAACTTTCCCCACATTCATCAAGGTATTGGCGTTGGCCAGGCATTCCAGGTGTTCATGTTAAGCACCTACTATGCCTCCCTGTCTGCGATCTTTTGTCGCTATTTCGTTGACTCGTTCTACAATCCGTTGCCCTGGGCAACGTGCCGTCCAGAATGGGGCGATAATTGCATCAACTCTTCGCCCGATACTAACCTGATAGCTGGCACAAGTAACGAATCAGAGCGCGTTATATCCAGCTCGGAACTGTACTATGTGTAAGTTAAGGATTAAGCAAGTTATAGCCATGGGAAAGAACAGCCTCAGGATACTTACCGGTCTATTGACAGGACACTGTAGGCTAAGAAGTCACCTAACTAAGCTAGGTATTTATAGTAGCGATCTGTGCAGGTTTTGCGAAGAGAGGAGAATCCTCGATGCACCCTAGCAGAATCTGTCGCCTTAACTAGTAGAACACGCAGCATCCTAGGCATGCATTTTTTTAAATTTTAGAGACATAGAAGACGTCAACCCAACAAAGATGCTCACATTCGTGCGGGAACTGGGGCTGATGGAAGAGCTACAGGCTCAGAAGAGGGCACAATAGATCAAGTAGGTCGCGGTGCAATTCCTCCCAATAATAATAATAGCTTAAAGATTAAGGATTTATCCTTAATTCATTTATTTATGAGTTCCAGATATAGCTGGCAATTGGTCAGCTGATTAGCTAGCAAAAAGACCAGCAGAGCAGCTTTTAGTAAGGCGAACTTGATACACTCAGAAAAAATATATCACCTTGAAATTTAGAGTCTAAATAAATCTACGCTCGAAATTTCGTAATTTCAATGTTAAAAAAATCAGATTGAAATTTAGAAAATCGACCTGAGAACTATAAAAATCTTCTTGTTTTTAAAAATAATTTTTAGATATGCGAAACAAACATTTCTTTATTCAGAAATGTTTTTCGTAATCAAAGAAAAATAAAAGAAAATATTTCTAAAAGAAAAACGAATGTAAGAACTGTAAATTAGACATATTTTTCTCAATTTTTGAGAAATATACATAGGAAATAAGATAGAAAACACCTACTGTATAAAAGACGCAACCTTCGGTTTATACTCTCTGAATAATAAGTTGAGATACCCATGGCGCCAAAATTAAAGCAAGTTTCAAAAATTTCAGTACGCTTTTTTTCTGAGTGTATCTTAAATGTCTTATAAAGTGAAATCGTAAGATATTTTTGATAAAGTTGTAATATCAAAAAGAAAGCTTGAATTGATTTAAAAAAAGACCTCTTGTAATAAAATCTTTTGTAATAAAATATAGGTCAGGGCAATCTTTGTTCTGAGCAGAGTCCGCACAACATTACCCAAATATAATAACAATAAGTAAGTTAAGCATTAACTGGATTTAAAGTAATTAACACTAATATCTTGGTGGGGCTAACGTAGATCTGAGAGGTGTTGGCTTGGGCTTAGGCCAAAGAGAAACAAATCGAATATTCTATTTGATTCTCTTTGGGCTTAGGCATTGTTTCCCAGACTCATCTCTTTTTTTCACACACACACACAGAAAGGAGGTGCTGCACGAGAAGGAGCAGATTGCTGATGGCATTGGTCTGCCCAACTGGGAGCTGGTCGTTGGCCTGTTTGTCGCCTGGCTGTGCGTCTTTCTCATCATACGTCGCGGCGTTAAGAGCTCCGGCAAGGCATCGTATTTCCTGGCCATCTTTCCGTATATCATCATGGGAGTCTTGCTGGTGAGAGCCGTCACATTGCCGGGCTCCATTGATGGCATTTACTATTTCATCAAACCGAACTGGGGCAAGATATTGGATCCGCAGGTGTGGTATGCGGCAGTCACACAATGCTTCTACTCGCTATCCGTGTGCTTTGGCAACATCATCATGTACTCCTCGTTCAACAAGTTCGGTCACAATGTGCATCGGGATGCGACAATTGTGACTGCCATGGACACGGTCACTTCACTGCTGGCGGGCTTCACCATTTTTGGCATCTTGGGGCACTTGGCGCATGAGATTGGCACTGATGACATTGGCACGGTGGTGAAGGGTGGCGCTGGACTTGCGTTCATCTCGTATCCGGATGCGATAGCCAAGTTTAAGCATTTGCCGCAGATCTTCTCGGTGCTGTTCTTTCTCATGCTCTTCGTGCTGGGCATTGGATCCAACATAGCGATGTCCTCCTGTACGGTGACTGCCATACGAGATCGCTTCCCCAACTTTAAGCAATGGCAATGCTCGCTGCTCATTGCAGCCGTTAGCTTCTGCATTGGCCTCATATACATAACACCGGTAAGTACTTTAAATCTATGCAAGTGAGAAATTTGCACCTGATCACGGCTGACGAAGTACACAGCAGACGGTGGGAGTACCACGTTAGCGCATTTTGATTTGGTAACTCAATCTCTAAAATTGCAGACGAAGATTCCTAGAAATCTATCTTCCAAGTTGTTAACTTTAGCTCTAAAATTTGAAAGTGGACGTGAGTCGAAATATTTCAAATTGGATGACTGTAGCTGAGATTTGCTCGATTTTTATTCTCTCAGCTTTAACTTCGGGCACTGACGTAAATATTTTCCAAGTTTTACGTCTCTAAGTTGCATTCATACAGACGGACGGACAGCATGACGGAAATTACACAAAACCAATTTGCTTTTATACATTCAGTATCAGATTATAAAAATGGCGAGCAAGAAAAAAACGAAAAACCGTTCCTGTGGCAGCTATTTGTTCCGATTAATTACTCCGACACGTTCACTGACTGAAAGAAAAATACGGATTTATTTATTGATGCACGTAAAAGTAACTTATATGCGAAAACATTAAGCTATTTTGGATTAAGGAGCAATTGCAGCTAAGACCTTAAGCTCGTCACTGTTGAGCTTGTTTCCCTTGAGGTTCAAAAAGAGCATCATTGTTGAAACTGTAGGATCTGTGGGCAATATTTTATGCGTTCAATAATAATATTTTAGCTTAGATTTTTATCTAGGTCAGATTTGTTAAATTAGTTTCTGTTAATATTTAATATTTATTTTTGGCTTCTGTGAATGTTGTGTTTGCTATTTTATTTTGCGAGATTATTGTACATTTGATGATGACAATTTCCAGTTTTTTCTTTGAATTTGTTTTGATTTTAGTTGAAATGTTTTTTTTAAAGAGACTTATGCTTTTGGTTTTTTTTGGTGTGTAATTAAGGGAATACTTCTGGTATATTTGGCATGTCAGACTCTTCGTTGCCTTTGATTAGTAAAAAGGCTTTATTATTTCGATGCATATTAATGTCGAGTTTAACAAAGCTTGTTTTTAAACTAAAAACTCTGGTTCGCATAGAAACAGACAGATTGTTATATTGCATAGGCTTTCAATCCCAAACGGATCCTTCGTATTTGATATATATATTTTCTATATTTCCTTTAGGGTGGTCAATATATGCTCACTTTGGTGGACTTCTTTGGCGCCTCGATGATTGCACTGGTTTTGGGCATTGCAGAGCTTTATACAATCGGCTGGATCTATGGCACAGATCGCCTGTGCAAGGACATTGAGTTCATGCTGGGCCGCAAAGTGGGTCTCTACTGGCGCCTGTGCTGGGGCATATTCACGCCACTCATTATGACCATCATTCTGATATATTTCTATGCCAGCTATGAACCACTCACCTACAACAATCAAGCCTATCCGCCCTGGGCTTATGGTTAGTATCTGAATAATACTGTGTATCTATTTGGTTCCTAATCTCTCTTTATTTATTTCTCAGCTGTTGGCTGGAGCATCACGGCCTTTGGAGTTTTACAGCTGCCCTTCTGGATGCTGGTCGCCATTATTCGGGAGCCCGGCTCTACGCTGGGCGAGAAGATACGAGGCGCCTTCAGGCCCAAAAAGAATTGGGGACCCACCGATCCGCTGCTCAGGGAGCAGTACAACAAGAAAATTGAACACGAGCTGACGCCAGTAAACGTGCCAAGGCTTTTGGGCCAGCATTAAGCAGAATATCTTGGATAACTGTCAGATCTCTCCTCTCTCTTTTAAGAGTGGCGTTGTAAATAGAATGTGAAAAAGTATTTGACTTAAATATCTAATAAGTGTGCCAATAAAATATAACGAATTTATAAATATTTATATCTCTATGGTTACTATTATTGTGTGAGAATATCATCATTCATTTCGAATAGCACTGGTTCTGTTTTGGTTTCTTTCTTACTTATAATATTATCATATTTATTGAAAATTGTGTTAAGCACTTTATTTTAATATTATATCGATTAAGATTTGGGTTGGATTTAAATTGAACTTTGTAATATCACTGGCTAGTATTTAATTACTTGAGATCTATTGAGGCTTGCGCTAATTTACGCAAATTGAAAAGAACACGAAAAGCTCTTTCGCTTTCGCAAATTATTATCTTTTCCTTCTTGTAACAGATTTGTTACTTTAAGGAAATTTCATTATTAGGGAGTTACCAAGAGTTCTATCTGATCTACATCTAGAAGTCTCTATCCCTCAAGAAACAATCTCTTTCTTTTAATCGCATTTGGCAACTTGCATAAATGTAAATTAGAAAATGTTAACAGCCAAAACTCAACATTGAAGTCGCATCTGATTTTGATTAGTTATTTAGTCATACTTTATATTTATCACATCCACCCATTTACCTCAAAAATGTACCATCTAATCAGTTAGATTCGCTGTGCACCTTTTTCTTTCGCCTACCAATCTCTCTATCTCTCGTCCTCTGTCATCTCTCTTTCTATACATTTGTTCATCCTTGGCCACAAATTGACCATCACATTGACAATTTGGGTTTCGACAAAAAAGCCCAAGTCGAAAATCAAGACAAATCTTGTGTACTTTGTCTCCGTTACGTTTTCCAACTCAAACAAAGACTGCGGACAGCCGAAATACTTTGCAGTATTTTTTTCATACTTTTTTTGCCTCGGCCATCTTATAGATAATTGCTTTGATAAGGGCACAGCGGACCCGGACCCGGTCAAAGCAGCGCTCCGGTAAGCATTTTACTTTATTTTTTATATTTCTTTTTTATAAATGTCGCCAAATATTTACATGTCGCGGCATTGGGAAGCAACCCAACCTGTATTTTTTCTCTTAAATTTTAATACTCTTGCAGAGGGCATTAGAATTTACCTGTGCAGCTGGTAACACATTAATCATATATACTCTTGATCAGCATTAATACACCCAAAGAAAAGTGTACGACATTTTAGAAAATCTCCATACTTCACAAAGTATATTTCTGTTTATATATTTGTGTCTTAAAAAAAGTACAAATTCTTTCTTTTCTTAAAGACCAACATGGCAATGGATTTCAGAGAGGATTTCTTTGTTTCCAAGGATGTTTGAGTTAAAGGAAGTGCTATGAATTTGTTTTAATGCTCTTGACATTTTAGTAAAAGTATTATCAAGATTTGACCATGTCCCCTAGGAACCACCGTTCAATTTTGTAACTGAAAAATTACATTTAAATATTGGCAAGGGTATTTAATATTGGACTTGCACGCAGAGAACTTTTCTTTTTTTGTTGTTTTTATTTGGTTTTTTTTTTTTTGTTCTATGCCCGCATTTGGCTTGACTTTTTGCGACTGTTTGGCTTCCTGGCCGCCAACTGAGCCGTGTCCGGGTGTGTGGTACTCCGGATGACTGTCGCGTTGTTGCAAAACCGCATAAAAGTCATTGTCACAGCAAATGGATTAATTTTCGCGGCATGCGCCCCTCTCTCTCTCTCTCTCTCGCTCTCACTCTCTCTATCATTCTCTCTTTCGCACCCAACGAGGATATTTTTATGAAGAAATTAAAAAGCACGATCTGCGGTGGAGGGTTCCGGGTGTGGTGCCGTGGGGAGCGTGAGGGCGTGGCTGGCGTTTACCGCAACAATAATTATGTTTTGGCCGGTTTTTGGGAAGCTGCACGGAAGTGTATAATGTTGCTAAGTAGTTGCGGTTATTTCGTTGCCGCTGCTCCTGTTGTTGTTGCTATTGTTGTGGCACCATTTTTTTTTTGTTTGCCTTTATGTTGTGTTTGGTTGCGTAATTAATATGAAAGGCAACAGGAGGTTTATTTCATGTTATAAATGCAACATAATTACGTTTTGCCACTGCTGCCCTCTCTCTTCATCTCTCTCTCTCATTCTCTCTTTATTTTCCGATGTTGCTTTTCAGATAAGGTAAATTTGTAAATTTTCTGCCTATTAAATTATTCATGCAAAACCGAATTCAAATGTTAATTCAGTAATATTAATGAATTCGTTAATTACCCAACTTGTTTGAAAGGTTTGGTGATACCAAATTATAATTACGCTGAAGCCCAACCAATTAGCTAAGTTATTTCTTTCGGGTGGAAGGGGGTTTCTCTCAGTTTTCAATTTCGACAATTGTCGAAGACGATTCGCTTTTGTTCCTTTTGTTTTTTACCTCACTCGACAAACACCTTGCCAATCAGCAGAGAGTTTGCAAACACAGGCACACACACACACACACACACACGTGTATGTGTAGTGTGTATGTATGAGTGTGCCCAGTCGGGCAGAGCAAATCGAAATGAATTTCTATTTAACTAAAACCTAAAAGCTCGCCCACATAGAGCAAGCTCGATGCTTTCTGTGTCTGCTTGCCACTCTTACTGTCTCTTTCAGTGGCTTTTTTTGTCTCACGCACGCGTTTGCCTCTAGCGAAAATACTGCAGAAACAGAGGCGAATGTGCACAAGGCAAGAAAGATGCAAGAACAGGAGAAAAACGAGCGAGTTTTGTAATAAAATTCATTCTATTTTCTATTTTGTTCACAAAAAAATATTTGTGAACAACTTTTTAATAAATACTCGTTTTAACAAGGCTAATAAACAATGCACTCTAATGAAATGAAAGGCTGCAAAAATTTGTTATTTTTTTCTTTGGGTGTGTGTTTGTGTTTTTGCAAGAAAAGTTGCACAAGTGTATGCGAAGTGCAGATGGAGTCTACACACACACACACACATACATATATATGTGTGTGCTTTTTATACCGCTAGATTCTTGCTCGTCTGTGCTTTTTAGCTAACCGTGTTTTAGTGTGTGTCAGGCAATCGCACATCCTTTTCACGCCAATGTGTGAATTTCTATGTTATTTAAGCACGTGGGTGGGGGGTGGAAGGGGCGCGAATATGTTTGCCAAATGCCTGGTGCTTAGTAGAGCTGACAGATGACGTCACTATGCACTATCCACGTGCATTTCTGCGAATCTCTCTGTCTCCCTCTATCTCCCTCCATCTTCCACACATGCTGACTGCGTGTTTGTTTGTTTTGCGGCTGGCAGATGGCGCTAGTACAAGACTTCACCAACGTGTGCATGTGTGTGTGTGTGTGTGGATAAAATAAAGTAATTGAATTTGTACAGTTCCAGCGAAAGAAAACTTGACAACGATTGTTCCCTTTGAGCAAAAAGCATTTACTTTTTCTCCTTGTTATGCGATTCGCAATAAAATCTGCTTTTTGTGCGACGACACATATAAAGGCTTTATTTTCTTAACAACATTTGTGAACTGAGAATTAAGGAAATCTTTCCAATTCTCAGATTCTTCAAAATAATACATTCTTGATTTTCCAATTAGCAAACAATTTGCAACAGCTTGCCACTAATTAGCCGCCCATCAAAAGGCGACGCATCGCTCGTCATCGATGCGTAACATTTGCCACGTCCTCTTTTACCCTTTGCCCTTCTTGCCGCTTCCACCTTGCCGCTTTGTGTGTGACAGGACACGCGTCAATTAGCAAACTCAACGCGCATAAAAACAATTAAAAACCCTTGACTGCCTCAGCGAATCCTCTTAAGAAACATCTTATCTCAAAAGTTGAGAAACGTTTCGACGCTGTTTACCAGCTGAGACTGGGGCGGGGATACGTTGCACATGTATCTGATTTGATACACATCTATACAAGTTGAACAAGCCAAAGAAATGCTTATGATTTACTTGAATAGTTAAATTTTCATTAAAAAATCACCGTTTTAGTAAATCGCCATACTTTGACTATTATTCAGATAGTACATTTTTTGAGTTCGCATATGTAAAGTTCTAAGTGGCTTTTTAAAAATTCAGAAAAATTTGTCAAAACTAACATATCTTTCTTTCTCAAACGAGTCTCCTCACTTTATATATAAATATATATCTATATATATTTTATATTATATTACATATAACTATATATATTATTATTCTATATAGTTATATATATATATTCAAATGTGGGAGGGAGCCTTATCAACAAATATTAATTGTGGGTGTCATTTTTTTACTGTCTGCTTATGTTCTTGTAGATGTAGTGTATATACATTCATTTACTAGGGCATATCTGGCAGTTGTTTTTAATAATATATAACTTAAAATAATTTCCCAACACGTTTTGAAATTATTTGAGATTATATACATTGATATTATTATTTTACATTACAATGAAACGTTCGTTGGCTAATGAAAGAAATTCTACACAGCTCAATAGCAAAATCCAAAATCCTTCGATTACCATGGAGAGACAGCGATATGTGCTAATTAACATATTTCAATTTCAAACAATTAAAAAACGTATAGTATAATTTATTATTAACTGCCCTTATAGCAATATATGACAGTTAAAATTGCGATATCCTGATTAATTTTTGACTGGCATGGCAGAAACGCCAAATAGGCGAAACTTGCCAGCTGATTTGCAAGGGGTAATGAGGATTGCAGGTAGGCAGAGACGTTGTTGCCACAGCGTTTGTGGTGCACCACAGGCGGATATGCAGCTCATGAGCCCCCTCTCACCAACCCACAACATTTCAACATTTTTACAAATTCTGGAAAATGTTTATAAATAGGCTGTGGCTTTTGCTTAAATTGACCAACGAAGAGTTCACAAATATTTTGTACTAAACAGCGCAAAACCACTAAAAAGTTTGGCAGTTGTTCACATTGATGGTTTTGGTTAATGTTAAGCGAGAAAATATTTAAATTCACAGAAGCTAAAATTTCAGAATTTAAATTTCAATATTGTGGAACTTATGCCGAGGTAAAATTGTACAATGTTGGAACTCTAAGCTACAATTTGTATTTGCACAAAGTTGCCAGCTTCTCTATATTAGTTTACTGAGTACATTTTCAAAGCGCAGCGTAATTTTTTGTTCAGGTTTTTGTGGTTTAATACACAACATGAAATTTACATTTACATTTACTAAAATTGTATCAAATTTAGCGCGACTGTTGCTGCAGCAACAACAGCAACAACAACAAGAAAGTTGCAGCAAAAATTTCACAATTACTTATTTTGCAAAAACGCAGAAGGTATTTGTATAACGCCCCGGCAATTGTGCCCACCTTCTGTGGCAGTTGGAGTGGGGAGGCGCCTCTCACAAAAACTAAGCCACACCAATAGCGACCACAGTGAAACAAATAACAGAAATGGCAACAGCAAAAACAAATAACTGCAACATCTGTTTGAACAAATAACCAAAACAAGGATGCGAAGCGGATAGGGGACGGCGGACGGTGGATGGGCGGCGAGGTGAGACGGAGGGGTCGCGAAGACCACAGCGAACCAATTTCCGTTGGCCCATTCAGGCCAAGTTATGTCTCCATTGGCGTCTGTCTGATTTGGCCAAAATATTTTGCTGGCATTGTTCTCCGAGCGTGGATTTAATTCAGCAGCTGTACGCAGCACTCACCGAATTAGTTTTGAGTTTAATTACGCGGCTCACAATAATGCGCAATTTAAATAATATAACTATTTCTTGAAGTTTCTTTGTTTTTACTAACAGAGATATTCGAGAACATTTTAATTGCCAATTAAACAAATGTATTGTAGTTATTTAAGGAAAGTATTATAATTTAGTCACAATAACTGAAGCTAAAGTGTGGGTATAAAATATTCCAATTTTCTTCATTCTGAAATTACAACGACGACCTTATTATATATAAATTAATTGCCAATTATACTAATGGAACATTGTTTAAGACAAGTAGAATTACAGTTATTTAAAGAAATAATTATAATGACGTGAAAATATATAAATAAATATATACTCAGCCAAAAGTTGAAATAAAAATCGCACTAATAACTTGAATTCTGTGTTTCTTAGAAATAAATTCTAAATATACGAAGACAATTCTTAATATTCGAGACGTTTTTCTCCATCTTATAGAAATAATTTTCTTAATAATAGAAAATATTTCGAAAAGCAGAAATGAAAACCATTAAGTTTAGAAAATCCTTTCTGAAATTCAGAGAATAATAAGGAAATCTGTTTTCTCGACTGCTGAATTCGAGTCTTGCTGCTGTTTATCTCTATAAAATGGTTGTGTATGTGAAATCTTCAAATACTAATAATATTAATATAACTAGAAATTAATCGAATATTCATTATATTTTTTCGAAAAATGTGTATTTATCTAATTTAAAAACAGCCAAACACTTCACAATTATATATTTTTAATGTATTTAATTTAATTATCCAATTATGATTTAAGAAGAGCTAAATAATATCTTTCAGAAATATTTTGATTTAAAAATGTCATATTTTTAGAAAGGAAACCCTGATTTTATATTATTTAAGTTTATTGGGCATTGTTGCACAGTGTAATTAATGACGCACAACATTGTAATGCGGCTTTCTCTCGGCCAAGCTTTGACCCTATTTGAAAGTTTCCGCAAAGTTGACTTTTATCCTTTGCCTGCTGTTGTGATACGAAATGGAATTCTGCAATTGCTTCATTTAGCCCGACTGCATTTTAGAACTGTTATTTTTGACTCTTAACAGCCTGGTCGAAATTCTACACACAATTGTCAGTTCGGGTGAAATCTCATTTACGGTGTAATAACAAATGCCACACAAAATCAATTAAAATAATTTCCTGCTTAAAAAAATAAAAAATAAAATAACGAAAATTGTCAATGACAGTTGCGCAGTGGCGCCATCTAGCGACATCTAACCGCATTGTATAAATTGAGAGCATCTGTTGCCACCGTTGTAATTTCGCCCGCATTCACATGTTTCTCTCTCTCTTTCTCTCTCTCTCCCTCTCACTATCGCTCTCACATTCATCGTTTCCACCACCTGCCACCCCCTGCAAGCCCCCTGCTACCCGTGGAGACAATCATCGTTGTTGTTCTACATTTCCGGTAATAAATATACATTTGAAAAATAATAGAGGACTTCGCTTCGGTTTGACTGTGTGACCATTGTTGGGTGGTGGGTATTATGGGGTATGAGGGGAGTATGCGATGGGGTGGGGGATGCTGTCGTTTGTGCGAGTGTCAAATTGCCGAACGAGGCGTGGGAAAATTGGAAATTTTCAAATTATGCGCTAGGTGAGAAACTTTGCGGCATTTCATTTCCTATGATTAATTAATTACAACACTGAGTGTGATGATAGGCATAAAGTTACAATACAATTTCGCCAAGCTGTCATTTTAAATGCGATTTCTGATTCGTTGGTGCATGTTGTAATCAGCTTATTGTAGTTGGCTTTTCAAGATGACTTAATTTAATTGCAAACAGCTTAAAATAAAAACAAAAGCAGAAGTACTGTCTTTATTAGATAATTGTATGGACTGTAGAAAGGAAAGGATAATATTTCTGTTACCTTCCTCATATATTTTAAATGATTTTAACAAATTGGTTATTCATAACCACATTCAATTGATTTATATAGTTGACTCACAATCCTGTCACTGATAGTCCTCCAATATATTGTAATTAAACAAAAATATATAGTCAACTTAATTGGTGTTGAATTGATGTGCTTAAAAGGTTTTGAATTATTAAATATATTCAATCCTGTTATGTTCATTGTATCTACAAAAATTGCATATTGTTCTCTGACAGATTATAGATAAAACTTATAAAATATATATTTAAGTCTACGGAAAACCTGAAATATTAAATATAAATTTGTATTTTTTTTTTAATTTTATTAATTTTACTGCTCATTTTCATTTCTAAAATTAGAATCAATATTTTATATTGTAGATTTAAATTTGTTACCAAATATTTGTAACTTAACAGTTATTCCTTGTAGTCATTTCAGTTAATAATAGTCTTATAAATAGATTAATTATGAGTCGCTTGAAACGTAACTTAAAAATATGTTTTAGGGAAAAGTTGAATTATAATAAAATAATTTTGTATATTAACATAAGCTTAAGTTGTGAAAAATGTGCAATGCGAAGAAATTAGATTTCTTTTACTTATAGTGAATCTTTCGAAAAGTGCGATCATTGTGCATCTTCACACAAGTTGAGTTCACTTCCAAGGCGGTGTTGTTATATTTTTACTGGTTGTAACATGTTGGGGGGACCTCATAGAGAGTTATGCAAATGTATTCACATTTAATTTTAATACTGTGTGGAGAGTTAAGCGATCTGTGGAGTTGCGTGTTGTATATTCAACAAATTATTATTGTCACATATCCTGTTGACATTTAACTGACAGCGCAACTGCACAAGGGACATGGGTCGGACCCGAATCCAAACACGGACCCGGCTCGGGAATTTAGTCAACCAGTAAGGCATAGTCGAGAGGCATACACCTGAGTCATAACCATGACCAAAGTCACACGACAACAACGCATACAGTTCCACTTCCGGTGACATCCGGTATTTCCTGCCTCGCCTCTGTGTGATGTCCTCTGATGTTGCCTTTGCCAGTGCCATTGCCGGAGCCATTGCTGGTGCCGGCAGCATTTCTGTGGCCTTGTCACACGTTTGCCGTGCTACTAACAACGTCCAACAACAAGTTGAACAATGGCCACATCATAGTTTATGCGCTAAGGCAACACTATCACGCAATAGAAACACCAGCCAGAGAGAGATGGAACGCCTTGCCGATAGAGTGAGAGGTCAGAGATGCCAAGTTCAGTTTGCCACATACCCTTCGCAGTGCAGTCGCCAAAGCTACACAATGAATTTGGCAACGCCAACTAGATTGTCTTGCGAACTTGCAACTTGACAGCAAAAATGAAACGGTTCCAAGCTTAATTAAAAGCGCTCTTCGCTTTTAGCTGTTTAGCTGCAAGTGGATAGCACAGTGTATCACTGCAATTAGCTTAGCTGTTAATCTATATAGTTTATCATAATTTACAAGTCAACCCACTATTAATTCGCACATCGAGCATTTCTCTGATAGTATCAATTTCATTGTCTGTAAAAACCTGTTTTTTTTATCATACATTGGTATTAAAAGGTAATTAAATTAATTATCCATAAATGTAAAGCTTTTATGTGTAGTCATTCCGCAGACATAAATAAAAGCTTCAGAAATATAGTCAATATACCATTTTATTGTGTTTTGGTTTAGTTTAATGAATTTTGCTCTTAGTCAATACTATTAATCAAGCTTAAGGTTCTAATGTGTTATGGCTTTTTAATTATACCTATACAATTAAATAAAGTTTTGTTTTCAATATTGGTTTGCGCATGTATGATTAACACTTTGTTAATCTTAAATAAATCAAATTGAAGCAAAATATAACATAACTTAATTCGATATGGAATTTAAAAGTGTTCAATAAGACTTTAGTTCATTTAACAATGATGTTGCGATATTACATTATATATATCATTTTTTATACTATTGGTAAAAAGCAAAGGTTTGTTTTGTTTTTAAATATAGATATGCATGTGAAGAATCTTTTGTATGCTGATCAAAATAAATGCGCTTATCTAAAAATTGTAATTTAGTTTTAATAAGCTATACTGAAACTAGCTTTAAGTTTTCAAAGATGTATTTTAATTTTTAATATATTTAAACTCGTTTTTCAGCTTTAACATATACATATACATATTTATATGTAACTTATTTGAGGATTATGTTTCGGAGTTTTTTCGCTGGATTAAGAGCGACTCAAAAATACGTAAAACAAGATAACTTCGCGGCGAGTAGCGCTTTGATTTTTTATTTTGTTCATGATTAAGCTGGTACAGAGTTTGAAGCTGTCTTATACCTTAAAATCTTGCTTTCGTCGTTTTTAGCTGTGTTGTATTCTGTTCATGTAACTAGATCAATTCGTTCACCTGCGTGCCGAATTTGCCCAGCTCTAATCTGGGCATAATTTGAATATATAATATATTTTTAATCGAAAGGGTATTCAAGCTGTGCTTGACTGTAATTTAATTGTGCTTTCTTGCTGTCGCAGTTGATGTTGCTGTTGCTGTTGCTGTTGTGTCTTTCTGGTCGCCTCTGTCATGCATCCGTTTGCAGGATGCACGAAATAATTCCGTTTGTTAGCTGTACACACGATGTCCTTTCATCAGACGAGAGCTGCAATTCCATCTCCGATCTTTCGTGCCCCTCACTTCCCTTTCTGCATAACTTCCAGCTCTGTCTGCCTGCCTGCCTGCCTGACTGAGTGACTGACTTATTTCACTAGCTGCTGTTGCTGCTGCTGCTGTTGCTGCTGTGGGAGAGTTTCTGTTATATTTTTTGTTCGGGGCCACCACCTCCACCCATCCCCCGTAACTCCGCCCGCATTCACACAGTGCTGATCCAGAGCCCTGGACTCACGCTTGATGTAGTTGGTGGTTTACTACTAATTTGCAACCACATCGTTTGTTTTGTGTGGCTTCGTCCGTCCCGACGTCCCTTCGTTCGTCCCCGCTGTGAGTGTCCTTTGTGTCTGACAGCGTAGCAACAATCGCTTTGGATTTGGCCCTACTCCCCATACCCCACCCGACACCATGCCAACCTCAGCGCGCTTTTGCTGCAATGTGCATTAATTTCTGCATTGGTGCAACAGCAGCACCGGCAGCACCAGAAGATGCCATCACAATGCTGTGTGTCAGTTTCTGTTATAAATGGTGCTCGTCCTCGTTCTTGGCCAGGACCGTCGTCTCATCTGTGGAATTTGCATCTTATCAGACAGACATAATAAACGCGTTGCATACTTTGTTGCGCCACAACTAGTCGCTTCAAGTTGCTTAGTTAGCATTTTATTTTTATTCTAACAATTTGAAAATAGTTTTTAAATTTTTGAATATATCAGAAATGGTTGATATTTTAAGTTTCATATGCAATTACATGTTTTCTAATCATGAACAAGTCTTAAATACTGATGATAATAAATTTATGAAAAGTCCCTTATCTTCTTGTTTAATTTGCTGTGGAATTTTTCCAAAATGGAGAATTTTTCAGCCTTGCTCTTACAATCAGTATTATAGTAAAATGTAAATATGTTATTTATACTCATAACTCTGCTCTCGATGTTACAGTACTTTTGAATACCCTGTAAAAATTAGAAACTGCGGTGGGTATTTAAGATATGCAGGCGGAAGAATAAATGGGAAATTATTAATTTAATCAAAGCTGCATTTTTGTTACCTGATAAGAACATTTTTTAGCTTCTCGTTTTGTTTAATTGTAAGCTTTACTATTTATATTATTTTCACAAATACAGAAAATACACTAAAAAGAATAATATACTCTAAACAAATAACTTAGAGCTGGCCACAGAATATTTTCTTGAGCGCAAACTTCATAATATTAATTTCATAAATACAAAATATGTACAAAAAACTAAAATGTACATTTTACATATAATTGTGAGCTGCAGGGTACCTACAAGGCGAGTATTCTCATAGCACAGATTTTTGTCGTTGTTATTACGTTTTTCTCTCATATAAGGCTCAAATTAAGCTTGTTTGCGTGCCTGTTGTCCCCATATCAAAACGTAAGCCGATTAAAAAGCCAATTTCTATAACATACTCGTCTACACATCATATAGATATTTAAATATTTATATATATTTATTTATGCGGTATGCTTTTCTGTGTGTGTTGTGATTTTCTGAGCTTCTGCATTTGAACATTCTCTCATCTCAATTTATGCTTTTATTATTTTGATTTTTGTGTTGGAGTTGCTTACCTTCCTTTTCAGACCCCACCCAATGCCTCACCACAGAGTTGACTTGTTAACATGCTAAATACTTTTTAATGCCAATTTAAGAGAGCAACGCTGGAGCACCTGGCTTCTGGTTTATTTTCAAAAACGTACTTTTTAATGGGACTATTACATTGAGTCGGAGAATTTTGTCGTTGTGAAGGAAACATTTAATTGGTTAACTGTTCTCTTTTTATTTGGTGCCTTGTGTGAATCCAATTAAACTTTAATAAAATCTTAATCAGTTTCAACTAACAGAAATAGTAAAAGTCTGCTTGTAGTATGATAACCACTTAGTACTGCAGTGTTTCACAATATATGTTTGGAAGCCAGGTAGCTCGAATATATTATATAATATATAAAATACGCCTCGAATTCACAAATCGCTAAATCTGTTGGCTCCAATTGTATATATTTGCTAAACGGAAAGTTGTGTCTTTCTAAGAACCACCGTGTTCTATTTTTTTAATTCCTTGAAATTGTATAAGAAATACGTGTAATTTTCTGGCGTTCCTTTTATGTGTAAACAAAACTTTAACATTAACTTTTTGTTACTTTTATTATTATTATTAAAAATGTATTTTATAAGATATCGCATTCTCAAACAGTTTATATAGTTCATAAAATTATATAATATAATTTAAAAAATGTATAAATCGACGGACATTCTGAGATAACGGATATTCCTCTAAGGAATAAAGCCAAACTTACTATTTTCTGAAAACCAGAAAGAACTTTTTACACAATACAAACATTGTCTATATATAACAAATAACTCCCTGTCCAGTTTTAAGAACTTTTTAAGAAATTATTTTTATAACAAAACATTTTTATAGTTTCCAGTGCGATTTTCACTTAAGTGCGACTTTCAAAATTTAAGTACGGTTTTTTCCTGAGTATATGAATATAATTAATTAATGCTTATTGTTCAACAATACTATTATATGAACCTTAAAAAGGGTCAAAAGCGAATCGTAACAGTTGAACAGCTAAACTCTATGGCACAAATGTATTTACAAATTATAAACACAAGTCGCTGCTTTATCGACGCTCCGGATGTCAATTCACATAAATCTCATTCACACCCCCATACACACATACACACATTCCTATATTATACTCAAAACCGGTTGCTCAATTCATCTTCCGCTTCGACGCGCAAAAATAAAAGCCAAATTGCAGATTGCCGAAATACCGAAAATTCACAGCACGGTGATCACAATTGGAAATGGCAAGTGCTAAATGGTAAATGGTAAATGGTAAATACTAAACGCTCTATTTACGCTTCACTTAATTGATAATCAAAAATTTATTGATAACATTTCTTCTGTGCCATTTGCTGCACTCGATGCGATCCATTTGCAACGAATTTAATATCTCGTTACCAAATTGCAATTAATTTCGACCAACACTTTTTCAATTTGAGAAAACTACAAGGCTTTAAGGCTTGTTGAAGTTTTCAGCTTATACAAAAATATATACAGTCTTAAGCCGCTATCGAGTTCCACTACTATTTTGCTCTGTTCTGCTGTTTACCTAATTAAACGATTTTCCCCTTTTTTCTCAGTTTCTGCTCCTGTCTGCCTCTTATACCTTATACCTTATACCAATTACTGCTTTCAGTCTCATTTTCGTTCTCATTGTCGTCGTCATTTGCTTTGTCTATTGCATCAGAAAGTCATTTCACTTGCTCATTGTTTGTTTTGTGTTTTTAGTGGCTCAACTTACACAGATCAACACATTAAGTTCAGGGTTGCTAGGCGCTGGGCGGACAACTTGCAACAAAGCTGCAACTCAGTTTAATGAACTTTTCATTCGCTACAAAGTCAGGTTGATTGATTTCCATAGAAAACAGAACTTAATGTATTCATGAAATGTCATTTTGCCTTAATGTTTTGTCTACCAGCTCAAAGTTAAAATGATTGCCTTATATATGTATATATCTTTAGAAAATTTTATTTAAAAAGTGTAAAATAAGGTTATCAAGTTTTTCTTCTTCTATTTACAGCTAGTTACAGCTCTTGCTATAAATACCTTTCTTATATTATTCCGATTTGCCAATACATTGAAACCCATTTTAATATATTAAGAGTTATTTCAAATTTGTTTTAAATAACAATAGTATTTGGTAGAATGTCAATTTACCCTTTTTCAAGACAGATTTATCCTATTCAAAACTGATTTAGCAGAAAAAGAAACATCTCCAATTAGAAAATCTACTCGTTTCTGGCTTCAATTAAATAAATTTGCTTCGCATTGTAATTTTTATAATGGTTTATTATTATGTAAGATGGAAAAATCGATATAAAGTGAACAAACCTTACTCAGAAAATAACCTTAAAGCCAAGTTAATAAAAACAAAGATTCAAGCATTTTATTATATAATATGGATTATTATAATATCGATTACATTAGTAGTATTCAAAGAAATTACTTTATATATATATTACATAAATAATATCCAAAAACACAAAGATTTATAATATAAATGATAGATTCTAAGAGTCAGATACATACATACACACATACATACCTTTTAATATTTTTTTCTTTTTAATACGATGATTTGCCTTTACTTTAATTCTTTTTGTGCTCATTATTTTTGTGACTAAATGAATGACCCTATTTTTTTATATTTCAAGCCACAGTACTTTTTAATTGGTTAGTTTATCTTTTAAGTAATCTCCTTGATTGGATTTAGTTATTTTCATAGGTATATATATTTCTTTCCAGCAGTTAAGTAGCGCTCCGTGGCATACACATCAGCTGGCTTAGTGCAATTTAATGCGCAATTGCTCGGGTTTAGTTGAGCAACATTCAAGCGTCCGTTACACAAGAGCAACAACAACAACAAGACCAACAACAGCAGTGTTGCCACCGCATACGCCCACACTCACTTCACCAGCACTGCTTCAACAGACCCTGCACATGTTTTGTCCTTGCAACTGCTGTTGTTGCTGTTGTCGTCTAGTCACGTCTGCTGTTGACAAGCGTCTGTTGAGCTGCGCCCGACTGGCACCCATATTGAATACTCCTGCTCCCTTTCATACTTGCCACTCGCCATGTCCCTCTCTCCCTCTCCATCGCTTTTGTCTATCAAGTCCATCTCCTTTGCTGCGCTGCTCGCCGCATGGCGCATTTTCAACGCCATTGTCCTGTCGTAGGTACTATTTTTGTGTCGCACAATTTACTGCACTTCCTGGCTACTAAAAAATACACAGACAAAGGCAGAGGCAGATAGATAGAGACAGAAAAAATGAGAGAAAGGGAGAGGCAGAGAGGGCGAAAGAGTGAATAAGTGGACCGGGCATTCGCGGCTTGCCTTTGGCAAACTTGGTTGCCCCAAAGCGCATTGTCTCAATAATTACCCATGTCCCAGGGTGCAGCAATGACGATGGCTGTAACCATGTGCCATGTCCCTGCAACACCCTTCCCCGTCCATCTACCACAGTCTGTCTCAGACTCATTGTCTTGTGCCATTTTTTTTTTCATCTATCAACAACTTTTGGATAAGAGTCGCACACGTTTTGTGGTCATCTGAGTGCTAGCTTCCATCTAATGTGAATTTTATTTAAACAGTATGTAAAGAAGAAACTTTTATATATGGTTGCGTATTGGTATCTTGATTTTAGCAAATGAATTTATTTTAATTCATTTGGATGTTTTGAATTTTTAAAAATGTGTGGAAAAATAATTAAGAATGTTCCAGTCGAGCATAACCGAATACTCTGATATAATTTTAATACCAGCTGATTACAGGCTCGGAACATTCTTGCATTTGTCCAAAAATGTTGACAATATTCGGACAACTATATACTTGAGCTGGCTGAAATGAGTTCTGCACGAGCTCTGTTATATTCTGCTCTAATTTTAATACGGATATCTCTGTCGACAGAAAACGATTTGTAAAAAAAACTCAAAATCATTGGCAACTTTAATTGGCTCAACATAAGTTTTATTATTTGAGAGTAATTTGATTTGTAAGCTATTATTTATGCCATTTATGTATTTCATTTTTAAATGCAAAAAATAAGTTTTTATTTTCCATATAATAAAAGTTTCAAATGTAGAATTTATTTAAATGGCTTATCAACTGCACAACTATATTTCTTTGAGCACAGAAATTGTGTATATTTATTTTGTATTCACTGAATATTTCATTCATTATTGATTTATTGTAAGATGGAGGTTTTTATTGCTGCAAACTTTTTTCTAAGAAATTTTTTAATATATTCTCCAATTTTGTATTTAATTTCTCTTAAAGTGAAGCTATACAAAAATACATTAAATCTATTTAAAAAGACATGGACATCAAATTCGGAACACATAAACATATAGGCACACACACTCACATAAACACACACACACACACACTCACACACACTCACACATATTACAACCATCAACATAAATCTCGGCCATTTAGCTGCTAAAATAAAATTTAGGCAACAGCCTCAAACCAACCACAGGCACCGAACAGGCTAAATGAGCAGCGGCTGATGAAACACGGCACAAAATTCAATTGTTTGCAGCACAACAATTTAATTTGACACGTACTTTTAATGTGGGGCTCGTCAGCTAATGCCAGGCCTGAGGACCAGAGCAGAATAACACACAGTGGGAGAGAGAGGGGGATGATGGGGAGATAGGAACACACACATGTGACTGGGCACTTTAGGGGCAGGTTTCAGGCGCATAAATTGAATTTAGATACAATTTCCTGTGCCTGCGTGACTGACTCACTCACAGCCCCTGCTGCAACCTCTCTTCTCTCTCCACACGTACATCCCCAAAATATTCTAGTATTTTGTTCTGCTTCGATTTAACATTTTTGCATTTAAAGCTCAATGGCAACAAGTAAGAGTGGAAAAATAAGATTTAAACAATTGCCTACTAATTTGTGGGGGAAAAAGATTAAATAAAATAAATAAAAAATGTGTAGCCTTAAGAACATAACTCAAACATATTTCCAAAAAAATAAAAAAACTATAATAAAAAACCACTGATCATTGAAATTTGGCCATCGAAAGCTTGTCATAAATAACCAATTAATATGCGCAACTGCATTTAACAAACAATATTGAATTTTTCGTAAATAGTGTTGGACAGTAGGTGGTTTGGGGCAATGCTGGCTACGTACAACATTGCAACCATTAAATATACATATTTATTTATTTTATATATCTATTGAGGAATACAATACAAGTACAAAACTTAAAAAATAAATCAAAATAAAAATCAAATATAAACATTTTATATTTATGTTTTTAAGCTTTAAATAAGAATAAAAATAAATATGACAAAAATTGCAAGAGGTACTTAAATCCAAAATCTTAATAAGAATATTAATAAGACATAATTTGATTAGAAAAAATATGTTGCTTATTTATATCTCAGAATGATTTTATTCCTTAAAACCCTAAGCTTACATAGTTAACAATAATCACCTATTATTAATCTACTGGATGATAACCAATGCACGGGAAATTATTAAAATTTTCTTTATGGCTTGCTTATGTGTTTTTTGTTTCGACTGATCCCTCTGAGGTTTATGTACTAAGCTATGGACCTATTATCTAAACACTAACTAAAATGGGTTCTAAAATGTGGTCTTTTTAAATAAGTGTTTCTTTTTGAACCCACAGCTTGCTTAAATAAACAATTTGTTAACTAATTTTTAGCTAATATATTAATTTAGTGTGTATTTAGACAGCTCACAAGCTTCCAGATTTATTTGTTTATTTAGCTATAATATTTTTATATTCTTTATTTATTTTCAAACTTTAAACATGGTGTGCTATTGCTAATAAATGCTGTCGTTTGCTGGCCTCTTTGTAGAACTTTTGATTAAAGTTCAGGCCCTGACACATCAGATCAGGCACAAAACCCTTCTCACTCGAGAGTATTAAAAGCTTCAATGCAAATCGTTAAGCATGCCGCCAAACTCGACCCACTGGTTATTGAACATGTTTTTTCAACATGCCATTTAATTTTTTATTTATTTATTAAGTTTTTTTTTTGTGACAATAATTCAATATTTTACCAAAAAATATACGAGGCAATGCCATGGATGGGAATGGTGGGTAGCGAAACTTTTGCGCGGCTGGCATGTAAATGCGGCACATTGCGTTAATAATTCCTACGCTGAGCAGCCGTTGAGTCGCCAATGCCACCGTGCCAACATGCAACGTACCTCGTCCTTTTATAACAGGACCTTTGGCCAGTATCGCGTGCGCCATGAAAATTTCAACGGCGATTTTCGCCGCTAAAAAATGAGCAGACAAAAAAAATATGTCAGCAGTTGGGTACAAATTGATTCGAGTGGAGGTAAAAAAAAAAAACAGATATTTTAATATATAAATATAATTGCAATGAGATTTGTCCGATAGCCAAATGCGCTGCACAAAGTAACTAGATAGTTTTCAATGGCATCTGCCAAATCGCTCCACAATTTAAAACACTTGGCATAAGTTTCGAGCCAAAGTTAGGGCTGATTGATTAAACGTGTTCGTTACATAAAGACTCATATCTCCTGTTTTCAATATGCAGTGCAATCAAATAGTCACTTGTTTTTATCGCCTATTTGCTGTGTGAGGTTTATGTGTTAATTACTCACGCTTACCGGCAGTGGAAGTGGAAAAATTGATTAAATATATATATAGGCAATCAAGTTGAATGTTGATTGAAATTGACCCTGTCATATAATTATGCAAAATGCACTTTGCCTGTTACTTAAAATGCTGTTATTGTTGCAATGTTGCAATGTGGGAAAACCACTTTAATTAGTTGCACATTATTTAAAATTTTGCATTTCGTTTTCGATTACATTGTGACAGCAATTCAAGCTTTAGGCCAGCATTTATATTTATTTTGTATATGCCAACTTTGAGCCTAAGATTAATGTTTATTTTTTGTCTATGATACAAAATAAAAATAAATGTTCAGTGAAACAAATTGTGTCTGGGACTGATAATATTTGTAATTGATGCTTCTTTTCGGGAATAGTTCTCCTATTTTAATACAATTTTTAAATCTGTGTCAACCTTGTAAATAATATTAAATACTCTTGATGAATGTTCATACTTTTCAAATTAATTTATAAAAGAAACCCTTTATCAATTATAAATCTGTTAATGTTGACTGTGTTCAGATTTGATGAAGGCTTTGTTTAATATTATCTGCCCGCATTCTTCATAAATTCATTTATGTACTTACTTTAGCAGCATCAAGTGTCAAAGTAAAAAAACACAGAACGCGCCCAGTTCGTCAAATATGCTTTATTCTGTGCTCCTTAAATCGAAAACAACGGAGAATTTTGACATAATTTCTACCATAAAAAATAGCTTAAAAAACGGAATCCATCATAAATATACTTATATAGTTACATCAACCAATTCAAATCAATACAATGCGTCTATTGTATTAAAAATGAAATATTCCAAAGTCTATAAGCCGTGAACAAGGACGACAGTCCTTGACACAATTTCTACCAACCAAATATATAAAAATGAATATTACAAATACATATATATATAGTTTTCTACTTTTGTTTTTAGCTTCATTTCATCAGTATATTTTGGTTATGAATTTTTTTTGATTTTTGTTGATAAACAATCGTATTTGTGTTCTGCAATTTTGAAAGCTGTCCAAGACAAATATTAGTTTTTGACAAGCAAGGGGTCGGAGTGGAACGGGGAGGGGCAATGTCCTCAGCTGCTTGCGCACTGCAAAATGAATCATAGCGACGGTTTTGTCAGACATTTTCGGGATTTTGAAGTTGGCACAACTGTTGGCAATTTGTATTGGGAGAAACGGTGCCGCCAGATGGCGCCACGCAAGTCATGCAAATTATGAAACTTTTAGACACACACTAACTCACAAGCATACACACATGTGTACACATGTGTGTGTATTTAGATATAAAATAGGCATTGCACTAATAAGGCCAAACAAGATGTTAGCCAAGTAGCAGTTTCATATTTCCAACTTGTCAAAATAAGTTTTATTGTTTACGATAAACAAACAATGAGACTCGCTTCTGAGGAGGCGGGTGGGTGTTCTGTTTACATGAAGCTGTTGCCGGACACTCGCACGCGCCAATAAATTTGCAACGTAAAACGAGATGGCAAGAAGTTGGTCCACTTTCGTTTTCCATTGCCATTTCAGCCATTTCAGGCTCTGAGGAAACTTTTAATTTTCCGAACACGTTTCGAACAAATGAAAATAGCAGCCAGCAGGCAGCACTTGTTCAACTTTGCTCGCAGCCCTAGTGTCTATGTGTGGTATCAAATTCCTTCTAACATACACCCACTGCCTGGACAAATACGCACACACACACACACACACACACTTACATGTATGAGGAATGACGATATCATCTTCATCCTCTTCCATTACTCCTTGCCGCTTTTATTGTTTGTTGTGTGCTTCAGGCACGAGTTTCGGGTGTCCGAAACGATTTACACGCCTCGCATTTGCGACAGCACCTGCGAGCAAAGTGAGGTTTTGTGTTTAGCTGAACGCTACGCGAAAATCATTTCAACCTTTACAATTATTTTCCTTTCACAATTCTATATCGATTTTATTCAAAAAAAAGGAGTTTTAACTAGCATGTATATACAAAATTATCAATCATGGAAGGAACCGTATTTTTTTCAGTTCCAAAGCCAAGATCAAAAGATATGCTATAAAATGCTTATGTGTAATGATAAATTAAAAATTACGGCTGACAAAATTCTCTTAGAACTTCTCAAACTTGATTTGCATTATTTTCTCAATGTTATTGTGGTATTGGTATTAATTGATAGATCAAATTGCTTTTCCTAAGATTGTACTAGTAAATACTTAGAGCGCTTAAGCTAAGAATATCAAGATAAATGGATTGAATTAACCGCAATTAGTTGGGAACAAAATTACGTATAAAGATCTTAGCATCGCTTATTTAGTTTAACACTTATTGATAAATCATAGTTATGTATAATAAAAAAAAATATGTAAAATAAAACAAGTCAAGTCCAGCCAATACATTGATAGACTTCAACATCACTCCAACTCACATGCTCGAAACATTCAACTTGCTAGAAGAAAAAATTATAATATTTTCCTACTCACTTCCAAGGCCAAGTAATTTAAATATTTGCGGTACCCATCGAATTCAAAAATACATTTCAATTACATAAACATTTGGTTCTCTCCACTCACGGAATGCATGTACTGGCATTAGAGCTTAAAGTATGCAAGAAAATTTGCCTCTGAGCAGCTGTCAGTGTTACTTGAAAAGCAAATACGCTCTTGAATAAACAGTTGCAGTACATTGGCCTAAGCCACGCCCACATTTTGTGTGTGTGTACTCAAAGCGCAATATGCTCAACACGTTGGTAAACTTTTGCAACCGTTTAAGTAAATACTGCAGGCAAAAAAACGATGCTTAAAATAACAAAACGCTCCGCGAAATGGATGACAGAAATGTGGTCCAAATCCGGACGTGGGCTGGTCAATAGGTTGTGATTCTGGCTAAAAAAAAACAATAAAAATTTGTATAGTTTGACTATGCAAAATTCGGTTGACGTTACGAATTATTTATTTAATATTTGCTATAGTTAGAGTCGGAAATATTTAGGAATGTAAAGTTCAGTTTCGACGAAGCCAACATACTCTAAGTGTTAAAGTTCAATTAAAGAACTTAGAAAGAAAAATAAAGGATATATTTTTGTAGTTAAATACCACATATACCAATAATATGTTTTTAGCTAGAATAAACAAGCTTGAAACAACTTCTACTAATTTATAAATGCTCTTGTGGCCAAACAAAATTGCCGGCAAAAGGTGTAACTTATTAAAAATCATTGATTAGTTCTAGTGCCTAAAATCGATCGGCTGGCGGTATTCATATTATATATCATATGAGTATATGATATTTGCTACAAGTCTGAGTTACAGTTATAGCTAAAGTTGATCGGTTGAGACGAATCGAACTATTCTTTGTATAATATAAATAAGTAATTAATTAAATCAAGTACAAATAGCACAAAAAGTAAAAATCTTAAGCCAAGAATAGGAATTTATCTAGAATGAACCAGCTTGAATTAAATACGTTGCCCTCATTTTTTCTAAATGGAGATTCGTAATTTTCATGTCGAAATGCTTTTCCTGTGTACCTCTCTCAACAATTACCCCCATTAGCAAACCACCCGCTGGAAAAGGTTTTGCTACTGAAAATAAAGTGGAAGTTTTTGAGTCTGTCGCACAATTTAGTCTCTGACATTTGTGCTAATCACGTGTATTGGTCGACATTGGAAATGTTTCGAGCCATTTTCGGTTACAACCTTCAGTGTTTTGCAATATCAATTCCATGGCACATTCAAATTCAAATGTGTTGCCATTTGCCAACGAATGGCAGAGGGCTAGGCGGAGGCTACGGGCCAATATAGCAAATATCACGAACATCAGCTTCGGTGGCCATTTGAGCCATTTTGTTTCTCGCCCTGCTATGCAAAATGCTTTTAAGGTGGCTGTGAACGTATGCCGGAGAAGGGCTGCAAGCAGGGACGAGTATGTGTGGAGCAGTGGTTGCATATTAGTAAGAAGCCCTTCAAAAAAAAACCGGTGTGTAGAAAAATTCAAATGCTTTTTAGGCAACAACACAACAGGCAGTAAGAGCAGCTGGAAGCAGCGGGATTTGTTGTTCGCCTGTGCTTTCTGGTTTAGTAATTTCAGTTCTCTCTCAATAGCCAACCCACGCCCAATACAATTGAGATTTGATGCATTTACATTTGCACCTGTGCCACTAAAACAGAAAGAGGTAGTCTGAAAGATTGTGTGTTGTAAGCTTAAGTGCCATTGCATGCAATCGAGTTTTGAGTTGAGTAGAGTTCAGTTTTGCACATTCAGTTGGACAGTTCAGCTAACCATTGCTCCCCATAAGCACATAATGCATATTTAAGCATATTTTGTAGTCTACTTTTATGGAATAGAAGCAGAAGCAGCAGCAGCAGCAGCAAAGTGGACTTCATCCAGACAATTTGTTGAATTTGCACATCTGGCGTCTCTACATATGTGTATTTGTTTGTATCTGTGTGGGGGTGTGTGACTGATTCTAAATGTGGGCTAAAAGCATTAAAATGTAACCTTTTTGGTTAATCATCTACTTGAAAGGGCAATCACATTTAAATGTCAATTTAAGTCAAGTTAAATTCTACTGATATGTTAACTATAAAAATAGAAACTCGGAGTTTCATTGTTTATTTTAACCTTTTGATTAATTATCTACTCCAAATGGCAAACCAATTTAAACGTCATCCTCTTTTTCATTTTTAAGGGAACTTAAGTGCTATTATTACTTTCATTTTGATATTCTGATTTGAAATTATCAGGTTCAGTTTACAATGATTCATTTTAAATCGTTCAAGGGAAGTAAAATATTGATTTTATATGACTTTTAATTATGTAATATTTGAGTTCAGCTTAGAGTGATTTCATATTTAAATTAATTTTTATATTTTAATAAGAGAATGGTTAAATATTTTACTATACGCAGCTTACAATTTTTAAATTTTAAATTTAATTTACTATTTAGATTTTAAAGTTTACTTTAAAGTTACTTTTAATTTTAATATTCTGATTTGGTCTTTAGAATCCCGTTTACTTATTCATTTGATGTCGATCAACTATATAATTAAAAAATTAAAAAAAAAATTAAATAAATTAAATAAAGTGAAATATTTATGCATTTTAAATTAAAATAAAAATGTAATAATATTTAAACAAAAATATAATGTTTGATTATCAATGATTAATTTGGGGTCGGCACACCAAACAACTGATTTAGAAAAAAAAACACAGTTGTATGCATCCGTGATAAGTTATACGATTATTTTTTATTGAGCTTACCCTGTGTTTGTTTTGCAACTACTATTGAAATCAGATTAAGCAAAACATCAATCGACACTCAAACTACATATAAATTCCAAGAATAAACTTCTGGCCCATTCTCAGCCAACTTGAAGCCACCTGGCTTAAGTACTACTCAGCGCTCGCATCATATTAGATCAGCTTTTACTTACTGGGAACACAACTTAACTGATGTAACACATCAACAGGCAAACATATATATATATATATATATATATATATGTATGTATACTATTGGTAGAGTATAACTTAAGCCAGCCAAAACCAACCTGAAGCATGACTGAATAAACACAATTTGACTTTGTTTTGCTGCTTCGTTTGTTCATTCGTTCGTTATTTGGTTCGTTCTTTCGTTCATTTCGTTTGTCAACAATTCAATTCATCAAGCGAAAGTTTCGTTTTACCGTCGAATTTTGTTACTTCTGTTCTATTTATCTTAACTAAAACACCCTTGAGGGTTTCGCTTTCTCTTTTCTTTTCCTCTGTTCACTCTACTACTACTATTTTTATCTTTTTTCTGTTTATTTGATCATCTTAGCTGCCACTTGCAGTGCGCACACACACACACACACACACACACACACACACAAATACAGACAAACAGTGGTTTTGGCCAGAACGCAGGTCGACCTTCTGACTGACATTCTTGACTTGGTGCCGTATAGACTTTTACTTTTGGCTTCCGCAAATATGGCAAATTGTCTATCCACTATTACTGAGTCAGTGTGCGTGTGTGTGTGTGCGAGCTGAGCAAAAACTTTACAAACTTATATTGAAAAATGTTGTTAACACGCAAAAGTTTTTTTTGCAACGTTTACGCAGCGGCTACAAGAAGAAAAACAACATCCAGAACATCTAGCTAAGCAAGTGAAATTCAATAACTGGACACACGCTACAAGCAAATAACTGAAGCGTTGGTCATGTTAAAGTGTTTGGAAGAAGTTTTTTGTTTATTTGAAACAGGGTCCTAGCACTGGGACTCAACTTTTCTGCTTTGCTTTTTTTTTGTTGTTGTTGAACGAGCCTCAATTTGAATAACATGCGTCTGTTTTTTTTCCTCTGCTTTTTTTTGACTTTTTTTTTTTTTTTGAGACGTGCTTACCTTTTTGGTGTGCCTGTGTAAATATTTATTTGAGGTTAAGCGCAACAGACGTTTGTAGGCAAAAATCGCCATACCAATAACCTGCAAGTATTTGTCGGTGTGTTAATTCAATTTGAAGCAACTTCGTGCGCTGGAGGAGTGCCTAAGCATTGGCAATTTGATTTGGTTACTAAGTCGAAGAATGCACTCAAAGACATCAGTCCCCAAGCATTTGCCAATCAAAGACACATTTTTCAAACTGAATGAACTTTCGTGTCGCGAGTGAGTATGGTGAATGGTGAACGAAAGAAATAATATTAGAATCTGCTTAAATAGAAATTGAATTTGTAAGGAAGCGTAAATAATATTTGGCTTTGGAAATGGAAGCCATTACATACATACACACATCAAGGGACCAATATCTGTAATAGACTATTTGGGATAAGGTTTTTCTTCCTTTAAATTTAATAATTTAATCATTCCGAATATCGCTTAACATTTCCAAGCAAACTTAATTAAACTCCATTAAATTCCACATCTTCCAAGCAGGTGAGAATACAAATTCCACAAGAATGCAATAAAAATGTAGATATTATATGAACATACCACGGACTACTACCTCTAACGTTAATCAATACATTTCATCTATTTTTATAATAATAAATGGTTACGCTGGCCAACTGAGCAATGTATTTATTATGCTTTCAACATTGGGCTTATTACTGGTACAGAAACAATCGGAACAATGGTCGAAAACTAAGTTTTATATCTTAACTTGCCATGTGTGTTGAAGGATATCTAAGTCGTCTTGGAATACACTCAGAAAACAACATTTTGGAATATCTCTCTAAAATGAAACGCGACGGCTATTGTCTGAACTATCCTCGAGGGTGTCGCGGTAATAGCAACAATTATGCAATACAATAATAAGATTTTTATGTGTTTAAAATGTGTGAAATGGATGACGTGTTTGTTTATGGGTACTACGATGATATTATATATTTGTGTATTGCACTTCAAGCCATATTTTTGAAGCAAAAAACCACTAAAGCAAACCACAATTTGAGCTCAATTGTTATTTAGTGACAACCACAACACATTTGGTGTTGCCTGTTGTCTGTTCCGCCTCGTTCGATACATTCATTGATGCTAAATAATTCACACATAATTTAACAAAGAGTTGACATCGAATGTGACTGCGACAACGACGGTATTTGTTTTTGTTATTTGTAGCACCGTTTTGTGTTTTTTTCTTTCATTCTTATTTAAATTATGTACCACATTATCAAACGTGTCACACGCAATACACACACATGCCATCAATGATGAGACTGCCTGCACGTAGCACCCCAAATAAGTGTGAGGAGGGGGAGGTGAATGTGCAGGATTCGTGCGGGCTTGTAAATTGTGTGCGGGAATGAGAAAATGTCGTTGGATATTGGCCGGGTTCCTCCCTCACTCGTTGTTTTCGGATGGATTTCAAGTTGTTGCACTGCAGACTTACATAGAAATTGAAAATCATAAATACAGCTTTAAGAAAACAAGAAGTGTTAAGTGAAGGGCAATTGTAATGAACTCTGATTGCTTTGAATATAATATGAATAGATACGAATTTAAACTATAAATATATACATTTTTTATATATTTGGTTTATTTATTTATTTATTTTATATAGTTGATTTATTTAAATTAAATTAAAAATAAATTGAAAATTACGTATTTAATTCAAATTATCTTAGCAAATTATAAAATAAATTAATGTTTATAATAAAACTGGAGAAATTTAAATTTGAATTCTTTGAATTACCTTAAGTTTCATCATATATATTTTAATTTAAGATATATGTTGAATTTATCATCTATCAAAAGTTTATCATAGTAATTTGGAATAGTTTTTGAAATCGTTTATATGCAAGCTCCTATTTAGGAAAAACGGCTGTTGGTGCTTAGTAGCTGTCTGCCTAGTCATTTTAAATTAATTTATATGAATTTATAAGCTATTTAAACAACTTTCCTTTTAGTAATAAGCTTTCCAACTAATAAGGTGTGTTGTCCTTGGAGCCAGCAGAGCTCCGATTTTCTTAAATTCAGTCCTTTTTTTCTGTGTACGACTCGAAATACCGTGAAAATGGCACTCAGCATCGTTGTCTGTTTAAAATTTAAAGCAAGGCCAAATAAATGCCGACAAATTCTTGACATCATATAGGAATATATGATTATATTGAAGTACTCGCACTTCCGCAGCTCTTCATATGCCTCAATTTTTTTTTTTTTTGTTGCCGCTGTTTTATCGAGTTTTATGGGTGGGGGCTCGGTTGTTGAGAGGGTATGGGGATGGAGATGGGGTGCTGTGAGCTTTGAGGCAGCTAATCATGATTTGCAATTTAATTTGTTTGTTTTCGCGTGCGTGGCACAAATAAATTGATGGCAACAGCCACGCCCACATGCCCGTAGATTGGGGCGACACAGCTATCTGCTGTTGGCTTGCCACACTGTTGTTGATGCTTCTGCTTAAATCCAACAGCCAACAAGCAAAACAAGAGCAACAAAAACAATGAAAAAATTGCGTGTATTTGAAATACTTTTCGCGTAGCGCTTGGTTTGACTTTACACACACATTTTCATTTTGCAATTATTTGCATATTTGATCACGTAGACACGCCCACTACGAACCGCCTACAACTTTGACATTGTTCCCACTGGTGCTGCCGCTTTATGTGTGAGTGAGTGGGTGTGTGTGCTGCAGATAATTAAATTTCTTTGCCTTTTACACGAGGCGCGTGTTAATTTGGCAATTGCATTTTGACGCCATTTGTCATTTGACGACATTGCTAAATTTTTATTGCCTCTTTTAAATTCTTTGTTTTATTTTTTTGAATTTGATTTCAGCTGGAGTTACAAAATACACGTTAAACAAACTTTTGCAGTCTTCGACAATGTCACGATTACAATTCTGACCCATACTCCAGTCTATTTAACAATGGTATTTTATTTGTGTCTATGTGTTGGTATTCAAAATGGGTGTCTGAATTTGAATTTGCCAATTTAATTTTCAATTGTTTAGGACATCAACCAATTAACCTTTACCTGACGTTTTATTTGTACAACTTTCCTGAAATTCAAAAACACAGTTTAATTTTTTGTTCTTTTACCGCAGTTATGCCAAGAATCTATGTAAACTGGGAAAATCATAAGGCCATTTCCACAGTGCCATAACATTTCCATAAGATGAACATATTTTTAGCCATTTAGTTTGCGGTTTCTTTTCACTTCTTGCATCAACTGTTCAGCTATCAAATTAAGTTTTCTTTGTGAACATTTGCCGACAACTTTTATTGCATCTGGTAGGTAATCCTTGAGTAAATTTATCTCATCCGACACTTTAGTTAGTTGCACAGAACAATAAAAAGATGCTTATATACTACACCGCATTAAGAAGTTAGCAGAAGTGTAATATAGTTAAATTAAAATTACCTCGGTTTGGAACTTGAGTGAGCAACTAACTTGAAGTGGAGTTTTCCGTTGCATATAAGCTATATATTAGAATCTGTGCCAGGTTTCACATTGATATGAAGTTATATTACTTCAATTTCAATTTCGTTAAATTAAAGTTGCATAGCTAAAATATCATTTATGAATGGTATTTTACTGCATTGAAAATTATATATATTGAAGGCTTAAGCAAATATCATCTATCAGTTAAGGCTTGCTTAAGCTCATTTAAAACTATTAGCTATTTCTACTTGCCAAAGGTTATTTGATTAAAAATTCTTCACATACCATACAAATTTATGTCACATTGCTCATACGCCCCGCTGGCCTGGCCGACAGAGGTACATTTCTCAGGTATCGCTGCTGGCTGCGACAGAAAACAAAAGCAAACAGCGAGACAAATGGACAGATGCATATCGAAGACTCCGATGCCTGGCCATTTAGAAATGCTCAAAAAGCAATTGAGAATGATTTACGTTACGCTGTGTGGACCATAGAGGGCGCCACACAATATCTAGTTGGCAGTTAATTACAATTGGTACTCGGCTCTCGGCGCTCTAATCGGTAATTAATAAAGTGAGAGATTTATGACGTTGCGGCTTTGAGTGTGTGTGAGTGAATGTTCGAGTGTTTGTGTATGTGTGTGTAAGTGCCTTTGATAGAGTGTTTCTCCGTGCTAATTCTTTAAACAACGTCGTGAGACAAGCGAACAACAATGGAAATTGCCACTCGAAGCACTTGAGCACAAAAAAATGCTTCATGGCGATATATACGATGAAAAATGGCAAGGCAATGCACTTGAGTGCCGCTTCTAAGCGACAAAGTGCAATGAAAAGTGGAGCCCCCATTGTTGTTGGTGCCGCTGGAGCCATACAATTTTACTTCCTTATCGCAAGCTCGCAAGTCTAGTAGCTTCAGGTCCAACCCGCCCTCCAGCTAACTAACACATACAAGAGCCAGCAGCTCAGCTCGATGTAAACTTCAATTTGCAGCGCCACAAAGCTAAAGCTATAGCTAATGCTCCAGACTACAGCTTCAACTTCAATTGCGCCGGCGACAAAGGCGACGTCATTTGATTTATCAAAAGCGCAGCGAGAATAAAGAACCAGATAGCAGCCAAAAGTGGCAGTAGCAAAAGCGCAAATCACTTCCGCTAGAAGCACCAAACGGCAGATCGGAGACGGTGCTTCAGCCAGTTTGTGACTTGCCATTTATTGCCTTAGATATGAGTATTTGTTACTACAGTAAACTTGTGCAATAAAAGATCCTAGATATTTATTTTATATTGATTTACAATAATAATTTAATTTCTAATTTAGTTTAATTTAATTAATTTTATTATATTATATTGGCTGTCGTATTCATTGTATTTATAAAACTAACACAAATTGTTCCCTGACGGGTTGTGAATAGAAATATAAAAAAAATTGTTTTCGTTGCATTTATTTTTCATGTTTTTGCTTGACCTGGAGTCAGCGAAAGGCTTATTTTGGTTATAAAAAGAGACCACTAATTGAATTTTTATACTAATCATGTGTTTAATGATTAAATTCTTTATTTTCTAAATATATTTTTCGCTGGCTGTATGTTAGTTTAAATTAGTCAGATCAGGTTGACCTGGAGCCAGCAAAACATCGTTTTGTGCAAAATTCGAAAAATGGCACCACAAGAAATTTGCTCAATACTCACGTATTTCTTAGTTTAGTTGGTGTTCCTGTTGTGGATATTTTTTGGCTGTTGTTGCTGCTCTTGTTGTTGTCTGGTTCTGGCAGCAATGCAAAAAGGGGAAAAAAATCAACATCCATAAATCTTAATAAGCAAGTTTGGGGCAACCACAGACATAGCCTCTTAGTGCTTGGTTCTCGTTTCTCGGGAACTCCTTTTTGGTTTACCTGTGCAGCCATTTGGTTTGAATTTCCTTCCATTTCCTAACCGGTTTTCCCTTTTCCGCTTCGTCGCTAACCAGCGTTGCTTACTGCTAATTTTTTGCACGCCTTCATCTGTAAATAAGCCACGTTGCAAATGGCACGCCCCAAAAGCAAATACCAACACTCAAGAAAAAGGCACACACAGTCACACACACGCATGCAATTTCACAATAGCCGCCATAATTCAACATAAAATAAAGCAGATACCTGGCCAAAAAAGCAGCCAGTGCACCAGTGCTTAGCAAATGTCTTCCAAGTTGTCTAGCACCCTGAATCGAAAGTTTGCCAAAGTGCTGTGCGGAGTAGTTTCGAATTGGTTAAACCCCAAATGTTATAAGATTACCCTTGCCGTTTCAATATTTAATGGCAAGCAAAAAATCTTATTTAAAATTGAAGCATTCATTTATTGAAAAGACAAAATCAATTTGGGTGCGACTAAGTTATGCAATTGGAAGAAGAAAAGCTGTCTAAGGCAAATAAATCAGCTCTAATCCAGTAAGTTTTTTTTTCAGCGATATGTCAAAGTATTTTATACAAATTGGATGGCAGTAAATATAAAATTGTGCATTTTATTGTAATAAAAAGTTGATTTGTATTGATAAAATAAACTTGTGGGTCGCGTGGTATACGAAAATTTACATTCAAATTTGTAGCATCAAGTTCTTATAGTCTTTAGTTATTATATATATATTCCATTGATGGACAGACAGACTGACAAGTTGACGGACATGACTAGAAAGACTTGACTTTTGATTTATCGTCTATATCTTTATCCGTTATATATATATATATATATATATACATACGTACTTTTGCATAAAACCATTATAGCCTTTTGCTTAGTGGTTTCGGATATAAAATAAATCTTAATCTTAATTTACAAATTTTACTTTCTAGGTTGAAATATTTTAAATGTAGAGTTCATATCTCAACTTAAGAACGTATGAAAATATCATCGAAGATTACTTTTATTTATTTAAGATGTTGAGAGTACCTGGTTCGAAACTATATTATTGTGTTTATATTGTCTTTTATCTCTGCATCGAACTGTATATTTTGGTGACTTATAACCTGTCTAACTATGGTGTTTATGGGACATTATTGGGAACTATATATTTACAAGTAAAATGACGCTGGAAATTTAATGCTCAGCGACACGATTTTGAGAAAAGACAATTAACGTAAATCTGCAACTGATTTACAGGCGTCTGCATTGAAACGCCAAAAAACTACAAAGCACAAGCGAATATATACAACAAAAAAAATAGAAAAAAGGCCGAAACTTTTCTTATTTCGCATGAAAAATGCAAAACTTTTTTAATATGCACAAAGTTAAATTTCATTTAAATCAAGATTGCTGGGGATGCTGCTGCTGCTTCTGTTTTTTGCTGCTGCTGATGTGGCAGTTGCTGATGTTGCGTTGCTGCGGGCTCTTCGCCTTCTTGGTTGACGTCATGTCGGGGCTTTAACTCTTTTTAAATATGTATATACCAATTCGGAGTTCTCAATTGAACTTCAAGCGCAATGCCAGCTTAAACTAACAATAATAATAAAATAGTAAAAATGCAAAAAATACAAAATATTTTGGCAATTTGCGTTTGTTCTGTGTGCAGCCAAGCGAATGACTGTGAAAGCCAGGTGGGCGTGGACAAAAGGGGTCGTCGGCTGGCTGTTTATGCATTGGTTGTGCATTCGTGCGCATGCTGCTTATTGTTGACAATGCAATAACAACAACAGCAATAATAACAACAATAAGGCGGCTCCTGCAACTGAATGTTTTGTATGTACGTTCGGAATGCTTTAATTAAATTTGCCTGCAACGAGATTCTTGAAATCAATAACGCTCCAATGTCGAACAACTTTTTAGCACAGAAAATATTTATAAAACATATGAATTGAGTTAACCAAAAATGAATTTGAGATTAGGCCGATCAAGCAAAAATTTAAAATTAATATTTTATGAGTGTTTTGTGTTTTTATTTCTATATTTAGATCAAATTATTGATATCGATTGAACCAAAAATTCATTTTATTTGAAAGATTTATTTTTGAGCACTTAATATGTAAATGAAATATTCAAATTGTATTATTATTATTTGTTTTGTATTGTGTTTTCATAAGCAGTTTTCTTGGTCTATTTTCTAGAATTTACTTTCTTTAACACTTCTGTTTCACTTTGGACTGCATTTCTCTGTACTTTTCTTGGCGAAATCAAGGAGAATTTGCTTTGAAATGTTGTGCACTGTGCTGTGCACAAACGATGCGCGGCTTTTAATGACATGCAACTGTGCAGTAAATATGGTCTGCATGTATAAGCACACGGAGAGCACAGATCGGGTAAAATGGGGAGAGAAAGAGACAGGGAGAGAGAGAGAGAGAGAGAGAGAGAGAAAGAAAGAGATAGGTATGAAGTGCATGTATGCATGCCTGCCACATAGGCAACCACAAATACCAAAATTCTCTCAACTCGCAAAGCTGCCTCTTCCCTCCATTTGCCGCTGCTCGCCAGCTTTCCTCTCCCCTCTACTGTGCTCTGTGTGTTTCACTTGCTGTTTGGTAGTTCGTTGAAAGTCCATGAAATTCAGTGATTGCAACTGGCTGCAATGCAAATACAAACATTCCGCTACCACTCATTGGACAATAATTGGCGCACAAAATAATGCGATAAAAATTTGTTACTCCAAACCAGTGGCTAGCAAAAGGGCTAATGTTGCTATTTTCAATTACCATGAGATTAAGATATTACCTTCAAAATGTGTCTGTGTTTTGTTTCATTAATAAGTTAATTTCTAATATATTAAGACACTTTAAATTAATATAAGATATAGTTGGTCTCTACATTATAAAGACAACAAATTTAAGCAATTAAAAAAAATGTCGGTCTAATATTTTAACATATATATTAAACCCAAAAGCGTGGCAAGCAGACATTTGAAATAATTAATAATATTATTTGAAGACTACAAATTATTTTAAAATAAAATTTTGTTTTTAAAGAAAATGGGTAAATGCAAAAATATTATTAATTATTATGTGTATTTCTGTTGGGATACTTTACTCCTGAAAGCAAAGTGCTTGATTTTTTAAGCAATATAGCAGCAAAAATATATCTTCAGTGAGTGCTTTGATGTTAGAAGCCTTAAGCAGGGTTAAACTAATTGCCGCTGGCGCTGCCAACTCGTTGTAAACTGAGTGTCCGTGTCGGATTCGATTGAAACATCAAAGTGCGCTGCCCACTTGAGTTAGGTGTAAAAGCAATTACTCGCAGCGACTTTGTAATTAAAATCGATTTCCATCAAGTTTAATGCCAGACAAAACACAGCACACAGCACACACACACACAAACTTATAGACAGGCACAAACACACACATACACACACTCATGCAGTCTGCGAAATGAGGGACAACAATCTGTTTTTGTGCGGCGGTGCTGTTTTGTGGCAGCGTTGATTAGAAATTTGGCACGTTGGGTCTGTCTTTTGCCGGGTTGCCTGTTTAACAGTCTCAGGTCTCGTAAATTAATCTCCTGGTAGCTGCACCTGCAAATAAATTGTCATTCCTTCCCATACAAGGATATTGCCGTTACTCAGCATCGGCAATTTTGGTTGCTACAAACACTTGTTGAGATTTATATTAAAGTCAAGTGGTCTTTTTCATTCTATTTGGGTTTTTGAATTAATATTAATTAAATTGTTTAATACATTACATGAATAATAGCTATATTTCTGAGGTCAGCTCTACTTACGTCCTGCTTATAATAAATATTAGAGACTCATTAAAATAATTGAACAATGGCTACTAGGACCATCAGCTCGGATTGCTTAAATTATTTTCAATATTTTCTTTATAGATTCTATATAGATTCTGTATAGTCAGTTACATCCATCATTAAAAACTGAAGTATTTCATTTTAATAACAACACTACCTAAAGAAAAATTAGTAGCTTAATTATTTTGATTCACCTATGCAGTATCAAAAAAACAATTACTAGAAGCATTTTCTAGATTTTAGAAATACATTTTTAAATAATTTCATAACATTAGAAAGGCCAAATACTTACGTTCAGTAAAATAATAATATTAAATTAAGGAACAAAAATAAGTCATATTAGAGTTTTTATAAAAATATATTATGGAATTAAAAAAAGAAAAAAGAAAATACACAAACTTGCCTTCCAAAGACAAAATTTCTCAATAATACTGTTGGTTGTCCTTGGTATTAGCGATTATCTAAAATTCAGAACCTTTTTCCTCCGAGAGCAGCAAATTGCCTACACTTTAGATACCAAATGTACATTATTCGGTTTGATTTCAATTTCGTAGTTACCGTAAATGAACTTCCACTCTGGCTTCATTAGGGACACTGCAGTCAACAGACATCGTCCTGTGCTTAATTATTGCCATTTCTGTGACTGTAACTGTGGGAATACAATGCAAATTGCAAACGAAAAAGAATATGTGTGCATATGCAATTGTATTTTATTCGTTGATTTCTTTTATTTGATTATTTTTAATAGAGGCAAAAAATAAAAAATAAATATTAAGTGCTACGGTGTCTGCTGGCTGACAGGCGCATGTCTTATCTTTCTGCTTGCTCTTGATGCATTGTGCCAACAACAATTCAATTCAATTCAATTGAATTAAATTTAACGCCATTACTCGAATGCTTGTCCTCGTCATCTGGTTGGTTCTGCTCTACGTCCTTACACACACAAATGTATGTGTATGTGTAGTACCACAAGTCATGGCTGCTCTGCGTATTGCCATTGCCCATATGTGTAATCTGTTTGCCAATATTAAAATATTCATTCGCCTTAATTGTCAACGGCCGGACCCAAACCAGAGTCTGAGTCATAGCCAAACCAGCATTCAGATCGCCACAAAAGCTCTACAAACACATACCCATAGACCCAGAGTCATACGAAAACTCAGTGTTATCTGCCCCCCTCCACACATTCATACACACACACACACACACACCCAAACAAAATAACTTGATCTCTGTTGAGTTGTCAGCAGAACATCACGAAAATTGTAACGAGCAACATAAAAAATTGTCTCCTTTTTGTATTCTATCATTGCTGAAAACAAAAGAGTTGCTTGAATTTTCAACTGAACATAAATCTAAATTTGTCTTATGCACTTTTGAACATTTTATGAGCAATACACACATATTTTTAAAATATTACAATTATTTTCAAGCCCATAAGACAGGGTACCACAATTTTAAAGAATTTTTTGTAGTTTGTTTGTTTTATAGCCACATATTATTTGTATTAGCATTTATTTATATTGATTGTATAAACTTAAGCTTTAATTGTAAAGATGATTTTTAATTTTGTTGTTAAAAATACGTAATGATAAATTTTCATATCCATCGTGAGGCCTGCCATGTATATTTTGGATTAACATCTAACAATTCAAGAAAAGTTTAGTCTTAAGATAACTAGACAGAAAAAGTTGGTCTCCTTAGATTTGAAAGTTGAGGGAAGTAAACTAAGTACATTTATTACCAGATAGTTTCACATGTGAATAAAATTATTAATTTATTGTATATATATATATATATATTTGTTTTGAATATGATATATTCTTCAATTTGTTTGTAGAGTATTTTGAAGGTGCTTATTCCTTTACTTTCTTTCATATGTAATTTTTGTTTGCCTCTTTTCACATTTCGTTTTGTGTGCGAAATTTTTGCGACGGCTGCCTGTTGTTGCTGTTGTTCTTTTTATTTATCTGCTTTCGTTGTGCTTTTTACGGCATCAGGGCAAGTGGTGGCTGTGGACTGAGGTGGGTGTGCTGGGTGTTGTCCTCGTTCTGCTGTTGGTCCTCGCTGCCCACAGCAGCAGCAGCAGCAGAACAATTGTAATCACTGGGAATCAGCATGTTTCACATACCAACACGAAAATCTGTCGAACATAAAAGGCAAAAATGTTGCCGCCACCCTCATAAAATGTAACTGTGTAGGTGCACTTCACGTGTGTACGGGTGTGTGTGCGTATGTGGGTGCTTATGCCCAACCAATACTGGCACAAAGTGCTGTGCTTGCTGTTAAAAAAATGAACGTTCCGCGGTCCACCGTCCCCCAGTGTCCTTTCCATTCCTTTACGACCGTTTTTTTTTTTTTGTCGCTAAATGTACAAAGTTGCTCCGTGCCACAATGCGAGCCAACACCGCCCACCGCCCACCACACAACGGTACCATCAAACTTCGCAATTCACCTTTGCGTCGCATATGAAAATTCAATTTGCTTTTCAATATTTGTCTCACTTATTTTGTATTTTGTTGTGGCAGTCGGGCGGATGGCGATCGGCATTTAAATTTCATGACGAGTTGTTGTAATTAATGATTCTTGTGCGCATGTAATAAAAGCGCCAAATGCCAGCAGCGCTGACAACAAATGATGCATGTGACAAAAGACAGTCTCCTGAGCAGTTGTAAAAACGCAGTCATTTGTAATTTTCTATTAGCACAGAATCAGCAGTGTCAGCACGCTACAAGAAAAAATGACTACTGTCTGAGCTGATGAATTAACCAGACATCGCCTGAAAATAAAGAATAAAGACCTGTATTAAAAAACACATTAGAAGTGTTAAACTGGGGAACATTTTTTTAAGCCATTTAACAATGAAATCAAATGTAGTTGGGAGAAATTATATATTAATCTTGGGTAGGAATTGTTGAAGAATATAATGTTGTAGTAGCATAAAAATATTGACTGTTAAGCTACACTCAAAACTTTTCTTTTAGTACAAATTCTTTTTAAAATTCAGAAAATAGTAATGAAATTTGGTATCTCCACTGATATATTTGAGCGTAGCTAATTGTTAATAATTATGCAAGTAACAAAAATGATTCTTTTAGATTTTTGTGTACACATTTTTCAATATCCTGGAAACCACAAACATTCTAAAATTCAGAAAAATGTATCCTGGTATTGAGAAAAAATACAAGGTTTTTAGAAAGACACAATCCCCATGGCTGAAGGTATGAAAATATTATTATCCATATAAATATGAGGTAGTCGATTAACTGAACATATTTGAACATAAGTCAAATGCTAAAAAATACATTAAACAAAATCTATAAATAGTTAGATTTGAGAAAACATCGCAAATGAATTTCAATACTTTATTTCTTAATTAGAATGATTATTATTATGAAATTAATTTTGCGTACAAAAGACAAATGAATAACTCATTAATTTAACGACTTTATCTGTTGCAACATTTTTTCGGTGATTTATCCACTTCGCAAAGTCTTAATTGCCAATTCGAATATGTACTCAATGAGCTTAATTTCCGATAAAGATTATTTAGTTACACACCCAGCGCTAATTTTCTATGTCCATCTATTTCTGGTGCGATATTTATGCCCGATTCTGTTTGCTTTCCACGGGACTTGGTCGCTGGTCACTGTTAGTAAACTCTTCCCCCATACACCCGTGTAGCATGTCAATAAGCCATTTCGTGGTTCTCTCGCTTAGTTTCGGAAATATCGCCTGAATGATTTTCGTGTTAAATTAATTAAATTCAATGCGTGCTCGACAAACATTTGACCATAGCCAATAGAGCCAAATGAAAGAGCTGCTGACCACTTGCCAAATCAAATCGTGCCATAAACTCGCAGTCCTTGTAATTGACTATATATGTATATACAATGTTGTGTATAGTTAAGGTTCTCAGTTTCCTCCAATCTGACAAAAGCAACAATTTTGGAAAAGGTTTTAGCAAGCTACACGAAAAGTACTGTTCGATTTTCATAGTAATTATAATCCTGGAGATCCGCGGGATTAAATTTACTAAATTGGTTGAGGGTTACAAAAGAAAAAGTAATTTAATTTAATATTTTTAATTTGCTAAATTTTTTAAAGCAATTTTAATTAAAAGTCGAGATTATAAAGGTTGTCTGGTTGCATAAGCTTTAACAAGGAAGGAAAGGCTATAATATGAAATGATTATTCTGGTTGCATGATCTTTACCAATTCTGCACAGAGTATTGCGGAAGTGACTTTTAATATAATACATGTCATGCAACTTGGTTCTTTTAATATAATATGGGCATAAAAATGTTATTTTTTTCTTAATATTTGTTACAAATAAAAATGTGCACTACAATTGAGCTCGCAGCAAGAGGTAAAATAGGCACCTTCTAAATTAAAATTAAGCTTTTTAAAAACAAAGTGTCAAGCCGAAACGAATTTAGGTTTCTATTGCGACATTGATACGTAAAGTATACAAATTCTGCTAAATACTCCGGTATTTCTCCAAACTTTTTACCCGATTCGGTTACTTAATTTTCAGGCTACGCTACCATTAAGCTCTGTGAATTAAGTGAATTATCAGCTGATTATAGGTGGAAAATAATCTTCTTGGATTTGAGTTCTTTTTTTAATTTATTATGAAATTGGGGAATCAGCAATTTGACATATGTCTGCAAGATCATGTTATATTCGGCGTGCCTAAGATTGCCGTTCTGGTTTGTTAAACGCTAAACCCATTAAAAATGGGTAAATATAAATATCCATAAGGTTTTTATACTCTTGATCAGGGTCAACAGCCGAGTTGATTTAGCCATGTCCATCTGTTTGAACTTGTGGACTATCATATGCCTACAAATATAAGAAATGTCGGCTGATTAGCTCTGGTCAGCAGGGGTATGCAATCCTCGGCGTGGCTAAGTTAACCAATCTTACTTATTATGTATTAAAGAATATTCATTTAGACCTTAATTCGAACACTGAACAATAATATTTTTTATATATATGCTTGTTGATTTTTCATAAATAAAAGAATGTGCTGTGAACATTCGCGTGTGGTCAGCACTCCTTTGCCGGTGTTTGTACGCAGCAGCTGTGCAAATATCTCTTATGAGTCTCCACCCAACTCCTCCTAACTATGAAAAAAAATACGTTTTTTCTATAGGTGGCCGCCCATTGCTGAGTAATTAAATTTAACGCTTAAAACAACAGAAAGAGCAAAAAAATTAAATTGACCACGCAAACAGAACAGAAACTGAACTGAACTGAAATGCAATTGCTAACGGCCCTCAGTTGGTTTTGCAAATCGTTTGACAGCATTGCAAAAAATGTGTATTAAAAAATAGAGTAAACATTTCTGTGGTCATGCGAAGCTAATGGAACCGCGAGAAATGTGAGATGATGGCGATGTTTATGTTTTGGTGGATGAATTTAAATTGGCTGTGAATTATGGGCAAAAAGCCTCGATTTTGATCCATTTCAAAATTAAACTTGGTGTGATATTTTTCATCAATAACATTTGTTGCCAATTGGCAGTTACATAAATTTTAATTTTAAGCTTATTTTTTAAAATAAATTTGTATATATATAAATATATATTTAGTCGAATTTGTCACAGCTGTTGTCTTTGGATTATTCCGGTTTAAATTTGGCATTAATGAAGCGCGTTCCGTATAATTGGCATTGTGGCATTAGCAGCAACATTTTAATTGCACTTAAATCAATTGTATATTACTTCATGTGATTTAATATATGTGCATGTGGTTTATCTGCAACACTTTTTTTAAATTAAATTAATTTTAATTTAGTTTGATTAAAATTCATTTAAGCAATATGTCTAATATATAAGTATTATGTATATTTTTATATCAATTTGAACTTCACTGATTTAAACTTGGCTCACTTTTATAATTGATAAGTACGGAAATGCAAGTCAATAAAATCAAAATAATTATAGCAACTAGGCAAGATGGCTGGAAAATCAACTTGTCAAAAGAAAGAATGAATTCAATTCGAAAAACAAATACAGCTGAGCTGATAAGCAGAAAATATAAACAGAAAATGATTTGTTTACAAAACTTATTGTTTACGTTAGCTTGAAACAGTTATATTTATGAGCTCTTTGTTGACATGAGTTGGTCAAAATGTCTTGGCAAAGACTTCATTAGTTTCAATCAAACAGAAGAACTACATTTTTCACAGAGCACTCATTATGAGTCGACATCGATCGACACCCAATAAAGTGAAATAAACTGGTGGCTAAATATATATAAATTGCTGGGCATTAACCAAGTAGATTGTGGGAGGAAAGAACAACACAATAGAAGTTGCCGCAAAATAAACAACGAGTTGACTAATTAGATAGCATTTGTCAAAGGGCCTCCAGCTGCAAATTGAATGTTAACCGTATAGATAAGAGTCGGCGTAAATGCAGCAAATGTAATCAATTCGAGTCTCTGGCTCTATGTGTGTGTGGTTATGAATGATGAGCAAACATTCACAATTACGGCAATTGCTCTGTAATTTTAGGGCTTTATGATTGTACAGCGATTGGGGTTGGGGTAGGGATGCGAGTAGGGGAGACGGCATATTCAATTATAGCCAAATACAAAGCGAGGCAACTTTGTCAACGTGCCCCGTTATTTGTGGCAAACGCAGCGAAGCATTGCTAATCCAAATGAAGATGGCACTGAAACTTGTTTTAACCAGAGCAGCCGTCGGCCTGGTCAATAAATGGGCACAGAGAAAGGAAGAGTGAGAGAGAGAGGGGAAAGGGGAGGAGTAGTCCCAACGACGCCACGTTGCATGTAATCAAACAGTTTGCTTAGCAATTTTCGATTATCGTTTGACTGATTTCGTGTTAAATCAATTAAGACATTGCCCAAGTTGGCAGCCAACGCAATGGGACGTGCGGTCGGTCCACGCATTCGTGCCTGGCGCCTATTTATCTAAAATCCCTGGCCAATACATACACACTAACACACACAGTTTGAGTTAGTTAGAGAGAGAGAGCACTGGCTTGAGACAATAAGACAGGTCTTGTGCTTTATTGATTGAGGCCGCTTTCTTGGATACGCTTCAATGTTTTGTTTTGTGCCTTGTCTTGATTAAAGCTGTGTGAAAATGCGTTTCAAATGGGTGCAATTCACAATTTATGCAGAGCATATCCCTCCCCTTCGGACAGTTACCTCTTTGCCAGCCAACTTGCCAGCTGACAAGTGCAAAAGCTGCTGCCGCTGTGGCTAAAAGTTTGTCAAAAACTTTGCACTTTACTTTATTTTGTAGCCGCATAAACACTTTGAAATCGACCGATTCGAAATGTAGACGAGGCGAGTGGAAAACTTTTTCACCACTCTCCCTCTTTCGTAGGCCCCTGGCTAAGCAGTTCGCATGAATGTTCCCTAACAGCCAGAAAAGATTGCAACAAAATTTAAATTGAAATTTGCCATTTTCCAAAGAAAATTCGTTATAAACTGTCGCACACTTTTGGAAAAGCGGTGCCAACGGCTTTAAAAACAATTCCGAGAATAAATTGATGTCCCTGTCTTTGATATTTAATGAAAGTTGAAGTAAGGAAAGTCTTTTCTATGGAAAAAATATTTATTATTTATATATATTATTAATCACACCGCTTTCGATACATATTGTATGGCATACTTTTCGGAGCAATTGGTTAACTAATCATACGAATGGCTGATTAAGTAATTGTGGCTGGCTCTAAACAACAATTATGCATACATAATCGAAACATGGGACTCACAATGAGTGTGCAATTCGGCACTTAGCCTTTTATGGCCGGTTGGCTTAATGTCAGCACCAGTTTGAGATACTGTTCCAAAGAGACAGAGACAACCGGCATGAATAGCCAATGAAGCAAAGTGGCGTCATATGAATTAATGAGCAGACGTACTGCTCAACGGCAATACCAACAAGGCGAGAAGGACGTACAAAAGATAGTGAGATAGAATGCACAACTAAGAGATTCCTTATTCTAATCTATTAAATATATTTCTTAAATTCAAAAAATTAAAAGTGATATCAGTTTAGACAATTTAGATATAAAATTCGTAAGTAAAAAAGATACAAATTTAAAAAAGCAAAAGAGAGATGAAAAAATGCATATCGTAAATATGACCTACATTGTAAACTTTCACGCTTATATAAGATCCGAAATTAAAAACAATACTTTAAATAAAAATGCTGTTGTTTCCTTCCCACTTTTTAAATTTAAAAGTGACTTACTTTATTATTATGAAAAGAAAAATTATGTTTTTGCACATTTTTTTGTGATTAAATCAGAGAATTTCCTTCTGAAATTAACTTGATCTGCATTCGGGTAAACAAAGTTAATTTCTCAGTCGAGTCCGTCTGCTTGTTGTTGCTTTCAGGGTATAGCCAGAGAAACAATTACAACAACAATAACAACAACTCTAACTAGTTCGCAGCAGACAACTTGCTCATACATAAATACATGCGTACGTCCTTATCGAATGGTCCTATTGAGTGTTATAATCCGCAGGCCTTTTGCATTTGCCTTCGCCTTTGTGCTGCGTGTGAAATATTCATGTGTTGCTTGCGTGCTAGTGTGTTCTGAGTGTGTGTGTGTGTGTGTGTGTATGTTTTGGATTGCTTAAGTGAGTCTTGCGTATGCGTCTGTGTATGCTCGTGTGTGTGTGTGTTTGATACAATATGCAGCTGTCTTTTTCAGGCGAAATATTTGAGAGCCTTTGCGTATGCAACTGGAGATGAAGAAAATATGTTAAGATGGAAACTAATCAAGGTGAGAGATCAAGAAAATGAAATGAATAAAGAAATGAGTTGGGAATGTGTTTGGCGGAGAGAGAGAGAGAGAGAGAGAGAGAGAGAGTGAGAGGAGGCAAAGCATATCAAATGATATCACAAGAAAATTAACTTGGCAGCTCACCTGTAGGTTCTTGTCAAAAGGCTTTGCGAGACGTCGACCTTGTAGGAAGATACAAAAGAATCTTTGTGGGGGAATATCATAATTTGTATCATTTCTATATTTATATAATTAGTTAAAGGTGGCTAGATTAGTACTAGTTAATAACACATTAAGCTTAGCACTAATTGCTAAGTCATCATTTTGTAAGTAAATAAGTAATAAGTAACTTTGCGCATTCTGTTGATAAAACTATATCTTAAAGTGGGATGCTTATATTTATATATTAACAATAAAATTATTTCTTATTTTTTTTAATATTCTAAATGATTCATGATCCATCTGTGGGAATTTGTCACAAGGCATTCCGAGAAGTCGATTTTGACTAATGATGCGACTGAAACTTTGTATGGGAATGTTATATATATACCCTAAGCCTCTATTAATTCGTAGAGTGAGTTCTACTGAATATTTTATTTATGTCTAGGTACTGAATAAGCATCCAAGATTACACTTTTTGGAAAAGTAATGTAATAACCTGTATTTTGAGCATAGCTCACATAGTCATTGTCAGAAACAATTCCGTATTTATGTAATAATTATTAAAATAATATTCCCTTGATAAAAATAACGTTAGAAGTTGACAGCATATATTTAAATTTTATATTTTGAAAAGTTTTTGAATAAGAGTCGGATTATAAAATAATTACTAAGTTAGTTGTGTGTTTTAAATATTAAACTCTTTCGAATTGGCGTCTTTCACATCCTTTAAGCGCAGTTTCCTACTTTTCGTATTTCAAGTCGATTGAATAACCGGGCGCTTAAAATATGCAATGCATTTCGCGATATGGAATGTCGGTCAGAGTGATAGACTGACTGACATGGATTCAGTGGTTCGTGCAGAACTGCAACACTGGTTGGGGTTAGGGGGAGAGGGATTGTTGATGGGGTAAACAAGCGTTCATTTGGCAATGTCAAAAGGTTGGCCACTGAGCTCATTTTACCTAGAGCTACGCCCACCACTTTGCACAGATTCATGCATAAAATTATAATAAATCATGGCACGCAATAAATATGGCACCCACATCCAGTCAGATACAGTCCGACACCCCAACCACTCGCCCCATCCCACACCCCTTCTCTGCCCGCAAAGCAGACAGCATGTGCGTGGGCGTCGATAAGCTGTCCACCCCCGCCCCCCAAAGGAGAAGCATCTAAACATAATCGAAAACGCGTTCGCATCTTTTGCGCAGCTTTTCTTGTATTTAAATATAAATGAAAATATTTTGCAGCCTGATTGCGGCATATTTTGACGCAGCCGCTGGGCGCTCAGCTGAGACAGCCAACGGAGTGAGGGTTGGGCTGGAGGGCTGGGTGACTTGGAGTATATTTCGCAGTTTTGCTTTTCTTTGATAAAATCACGTTCTGGCTTCTGGCCAGAACTCACTAAAAGGCGCTTCAGCTCTTGAGTTTAATGCGCCACAAAGAACGCTGAGCCTTTTTTTTTGTTGGGTAGCCTCAAGTGCTATTGCTGTTTTTGTTGCTGTTGTTGTTGTTGGTAAGGATTCACTTCCTCATTGTCGCACTTGTGCTGGTTGAGAAGTCACACACAGCCACACACATTCATATGACAACTGCCTGACTCAGTTGGCCACTTTAATGTGACTTAGCCCTTTTCCGTTTATAGAAATTCAATTTCAATTTCATGCTTGATTGCAGAACTTACCAAGACGAGCCATGTTTTGAAGAGTTGAGTCAACGATTCCTGTCTAAATATCAGAACTATCATTTTTCTTATTTGCACAAATATAATTTCGTTTTTAATTGGACTTTTAGCACACCAGCCAAGATTAGACAAGTAAGACTGCTGTAGTCGAGTGAGCTCTATTACGAATTATCCTTTGTCTGATAAATATTATGTTAAGGTGTAACACATGCTATCGAAAATAGATTTGCATTTGTATCGATAAATCGAAATAAAATTGTTACATTCTATAGCTCTAGTTATAAGGTCGGTAGGTGATACAGAATGTTCAAGAATATGTATTCCTTACAACAACAAAAAATCCATTTTAATTTCAAGTATGTATTCATAATTTATATATTACATTTCTTAAGTAAGTCTTTTTTTATTTAATATAGAATTAACAATATAATAATTAATATATAGTTAGTTATATTAATAATTTGAATAGGGAACCAAATGATCCGAAACTCTCTTAAGAGAAAAAAACCCCTAGCTATCGGAACTGTTGTGGCAACCCTCCATAAATTGGCTTATGACACGCACACGGTATGAGTGCACGATATTCACATTGTATTCATATCTTATGGAGCCAATCTGCTAAACGCATTCGCAAACAAAACGTCGCTTGTCGTTGTTGCGAGTGCGGCGAAGAGTAAATGTTAAACAGAGCCGTGAATCGTGACTTGTTAGCCTGCAGTGGCTTTGTTCGCATAATGAGTCGCAAGGCTGAACAAGCAGCCAGCACCACATAGCAGCATCACAGCACCACCTGGCACCACCAACGGCAAAAGCAAGTCAAACAAATTTAAGTACTTTCATGCGCCATAAGAGCCATCTGATAGAAATCTTTTATTTGAACAGGTCGCCTCACCCCACCCATCCCCATCCCCATCCCCATCCCCTGACCTAACCACTTTCCATCCCCATTCTCACCCCTGAAGCACATGTGTTTTTTCCACTCGCTGCTCGCAAGTGCAGCCACTGCAGGCGCGCTTTTATCTTAGAGACTAAATGCATTTTGCATATGGCCTTTTTTAAGGGCAGCGCTGCCATCATGTGCGTCTTTCGTATCTGAGAGCTTTGTGCGATTTATGAATTAACTTTTGAATGAAGTCAACTTACAGTACACACACACACACCCACACACACACACACACACACACACACACACACACACCCATCAAATCTTTACAAATGCTGCCATATGTAAAATGCTGCACTGCACTTGCACAAAGTGAAACCCCACCAATCCCATGTGCAGCAGTTCCTCAATAAGATTTTGTAAATGACGTACGAATAAAAAAAGTATTAAGCAAGGATGAAATCTGTAGTTGAGTGAGCTCGACTACGAGATATCCTGCACCAGTCTGTTAAGTTTATCCAATCGTGCATGCTTAAATACGGCTGTAGAACAAAGGCGCAAGAGAGATACAAAAATAGTTTTTATTGGTAGTCGATAAGTATCGATATTCGAATGGGGCCTGTTGCATACTTTTGAACAAAATCAATATACCCTCTTTACCTATATTTTTATGGGTCCTGGGTACAAAAAGAAAGCATGCAGCGTAGAAATGGTGCAGATTGCTTGGGCACTGATAAATGGTAGCTTTCGTGTCTTTTGCGCTATATCTCAACAATTCAACATTTCCCTCTCCCCCCTCACACAACACCCCGAGCACACCAATCCCTTTTCTTTCACTCTCTGTGCATATTATATTAGTTAGGGTTTTTGTGCTTGCCTATAATTGAAATGACTGAATGACTGGCTGGCTGTGTGACTGACTGACTGACTGACTGAAGTGTACTGAATGACAAGTCTTGAGTTAAGTTGAGTTGAGTTGCTTTTGTTTTGACATAATTTCCACTTGGCAGCAAAAAGTGTCTGCATTATGAATGGCATCCGACCATATTTGCTGATTGCATATAGATAGAATTTGTCTTGTGTGTTTACCCACAGATGTTTCGGCATCAACTGACACTATGTGTAATGCGGGCGATTGTTTGGCTTAACATTGGTAACGCCAGCTTAAGCAGATATCCATTTGATATGAATGACATTTGCATCCATGCAAAGCCAGAATTCCAATATGAAACTAGTTTCGCTTCAAATGCCTTTCATATTCAGCTCAAGGCTATTATTTTTAAATGCATTACATTGAAATGAGGATGACAACTAAGCATATACATATACAACTGACAAGAAGAACTAGCTAGATTTTGTGGACTTGTTTCTGATACTCAGTTAAATTGAATACAACATAAGTTAAGAATTCTCATGAGGTTCTTTTTAGAAATCTGAGGAATTAAGTAACAAATAAAACAATACAAATACAAGGCTCAAATTCCTGTAGAAATTCTAAAGTCCAAATCACTCAACAAAAATTGGCCTTAATTTTAGAATATCGGAACACTTTTGGCGCCAAGGGTAACTCAGAAAGTATATCTCCAAAACGGAAGATTTTATAAAATTCTGATTCCGAAGATATCGTAGTATATTGATTTAGTGCAACGTCCGTCATGCTGTCTGTTCATCCGTCCATCTGCATGAACGCAACTTTTATCGACACATTTAGAGTAGAGATCGGAAAAGAGTTATTTTAAATAATGGGAAATATTTGTAGTTTACACGTTGATTTTTAGCTTAGGGGTTTTTTCCGAGTGTAGATATTATTAGACATATCAAGAGTGAAATATTTCGAGAGGACTATTCAATCGGCAGCTATTTATATCCATACATAGATACCGAGTCATTCAGGGCACTTAGTTTGCCAACTTGAACAGCTGCACTGATAAGAATGTGATGAGATTGCAATTTACTAAAAGTATTTGCGCCACTTGCTAATATTAATTTCTTCAACTTGGCCAAAGTGCAAAAGTCATGCCAGAAAAAGCAAGTTAAGCGAAGTGAGTGAAAAAAGAATGAAAAAAAACGCTCAAGAGTCATAATCATTGTGGCACGGAGCGAGGAAAACTCACGCGAATGTCAAAGTTAATGCGCTTCAATGTCAAATTGAGAAAAAACGAGAAAATACAAGAAAAAACAAACCAAATAAATCTATATGCTTGTAAAAGTGCTTGATTTGACCAGGCCTAAAGCCAGCTAAGAAATGAAGTAAAAACAAAAAACAGCGACGAGACATTTTATAGCTGTCATTGTCGGGCATTCGATTTGAACTGAGGGTTTGCGGTTCAGAGTTCAGATACTGGTTAGCAGAGTGAAGTGTAAAGGGCGGGGGGATTTGTCTTTGTGTCTAGCGGTTAAGTGCTTTGACGCCTATGTCCTTTCCAATGTTGTGCACAATACAAACAAAAGCGTTCTTCGCTTATCCTTTGTCATTTTATTTCCACGTTTACTTCTTCAAGTTTCTTTTTTTTTTTGGGGTGGGGGAAGGAAACATAAAAATTATGTTGCAGTGGTTTTTATTTATGGTGGCAGTATGAATTGCTTTTCTCGCTGCTAAGCTCAAATTTATGTCTCTCTATTGTTTTAAGCGCATTGCACATCAGGACTCCATGGCACACAGTATATATACATGCTCATATATATTGATATGTATATCTGCGCTCTAATTCAATAAGCTGCCTATTTAATAAAGCAGTATCACAGCTAAACTATAATTCATTAGTGTTGCCTCATGTCGATAATAAATTGCTTAGACATAGTTTATTACGTTCATGCCGCAAGCATCAGCATTATTAATATTGCTATTGACGCGATCCATAACAGTTAATTACCCTTAAAGCGGGGGCTTATTGAAATATCTTGCCCAATTTGGGGCATTTCAACTTATATCCCAAATCCGTAGCGCTAAGATATTTTCTTACATATTAAGTTATTATTTTACAATATTTATTTTTCTTATTGATGTTGTACGTTGATAACATAAGTGTTATCGGTAACATTAAAGCTTTAAACAATTAAACAACAACTGCTGACGGAAAAAGTTAGACTTTTTATTAATTTTAATTAATTAATTAATATTATGTACACAAATAGTATTACAATTAATAATACAAGTTATATATGTATTTAATGTATTTATTTTTCTTAGTACCTTGCTAAGTTCGAAATTTAATTTCAAGTTTTCATATTACGGTGAAAAAATATTTTGTTATTTTGTTTTAATTTATTTTCACGGATTGTAATTGTGACGAGAAAAACATGCTAAGGGTTTGTGCTAGTTGAGCTGAATAAAAAATATGTTGTCAAATTTATGTTTATTCTTCTGTTATAAAATCTTTTAATTTCGACACTGAAAAAAAGGTAAACGCAAGTCAGCTTACTTTTATAATACCTAGACATGATGTTTTGTTGAAAGGACTTAAAATTGAGGCTGGCTTATCAACAAGTATTTTGTACCTGTATTTTGTATTTTCATGTTTTTGATTTGCATATATTCTGTAGGTTTTAGACACAAAGAGGAAGGAATTCGATGCTAAGTGTTGCTTGCGAGTTGGTTGGCTCTGTTTAATGAACTGTATAAGACGAAATTATATATTGCAAAAGCAAGCAGAAGATACAGAAATGAGATAGAAAGAGAAAGAGATAGATAGACCGAAAGAGAAACGCACACACATACAGACTAAGCCATGCTATACAAATGCACAGTTTAATTTTTGCTTGTCAAGCTTAATTTGCGCTTGAATGCATTGCATGTCTAGTTTGTGTGTGTGTATGTGTGAGTGTGTGTGTGTGTGAATTGCATGCACGAATGACAGGACACGGCAGGAAATGCCACAAAAATAAGAAGAAGAAGTAGAAGCAGTGGAGACGGAAGGAATTTCATTACCAAGCTGGACGAGAAGTTGCCCGCCTCGTCAGCATTTGCTTAGAGCTTGTTGTCATTTGTGGATTGGATGACAGCAATATAATTACAGTGTGCACTCCAGCTGACGCACATGAATTCATAAATATTTTTTACTGTATTTTAATTTTAATTTATTGCCCAAAAATCAGTGGCATTTTAAATTGAAGTCTAATTTGCATTGTATTTTTATAAGCGCATAATTGTATTCCGTTTTAGTTTAATGCATTCATTATCTGCATTCAAAATGTAATTGTTTTCCACAATAAAATACATATTTTAATTTAATTTACATTACATTACATTGCATCTCTTATATACGATCTGCATTTAATGCATTTCTTATCAAGCTTTTAATTTCACACACTTTTAATAAATATTTACCTCTAGCATACCAACTTATTTACAAACTTGAAATTCAATATATATTTGCTTTTGTTTCTATGATTTTGATTTCTTGATTTCAGCATAGGCAATAAGTTGTGTAGCTCGCTGAAAGTGTAACTGATTAAGATTTCACTGTAGTTCAGCTATATTATTGAAATTGATGAGCCCTGCGGTTGAGCTGTGCGTTTTGGAGGAACTGTGAGGTTTTTACTACCTTTGGCTAATGCAAAATGCGTCCCTAGTATTAGGGTAAGGGAGAGGGAATGCAGAGTAAGACAGCCCCTATTTGATATGCTATTAGCGATGCGGCTTGCCGTCTCAAGCGGAGAATAAGATGAAATAACACCAGCCACTAATGCGCATTGATTTTCACATTTCCACTGGCATCATTTTCCATTGTTGCTGTTTATGTTACTGTTTCTGTTGCTGTTGCTATTGTTGTTTTCTGTGGCTCGATGTTCGTCGTTCATCTAATGGCAGCGGATGTGGTTAAAAGCATTTGCCCGGCTACCTTTCGCATAGACCATTAAATTTGCATTTGACGGTGACTGGCTCGATTGGCAACTGAATTCTCAGCTATCCCCAAGGTAAATCCGCTAAAAGGTAAGAAACAATCTTTAAAAAATAACAAAAAAAAACACATCTATACTTAAATATAAATATAATATATGTGTAAACTATTTTTGTTTTTTTATGAGAGTTGAATCGTTAACAATCTTTTCTATTTTGAATAACGTCATATCGTATTTAAATCTTTTCTTGACTAGAATATTAAACCTAATTGAGAATACATAAAAATGCGAGCTCCTGTCTATTTTCTCTATATTTTGCACTCTAAATAAGACATACACTGACTTCTCATTAATTGTGGTTGTACTTTGTCAATACTTTTATATTGACAGAGAATATAATAAATATATTTAAGATCCCAACCACTATTGCAAAGATTATGTGAATACCTTAAATATCATATAAAATATGCACTTATTACTTGTGATTCGGGTTGTATATATTTATATCCAGCATGGCACTTAATGTTTCTCTCTCTTGGAGTCACTCGGCAGTGATTTAATTAGATCAACTAGAACACGGTTACCAAATGAGGTCCCTTAGCAAAACTGTTCAAGCTGGGGTGTATTGGAACGTTGCTTTACTGTATCGTACCACTGCACCAGTGTACATGACGTATTGTCCTTGTAAAAGGTAGTCATATTTATTAATTTTCCTATTCGCATTTTTAATTTACATTGCATTGCATTTGCATTGTAGATAAGTTTCCGTAGTTTAATTAGATTAATTAATTAAATAATTTAAAAACCGAAGCAGGAAGAATTGTCTTAATACTTCCAACTTAAATCTGAAATTTGACAGTGCACCATATGCATTTGCCCTCATCGTAGAAAATATATAACTGCGTATTCGAAGCATGACTTACGGCCAGCTGAGAGCTCATCCATTTCATTCAAAAATTGTATTCCATTTGGATCGTTTTTCTTTTATCTATATATTGTACTCATTTATTTCCATTTGCTCATGCATGTAAATATTTAACAGAAGTTATATCTGACATATTTTCAGTGTCGAGTCTTTGTGGCGTTGTCGCCATAGAAATCGAAGCATTGTTAGCATCTGTTTGGGTAATACTCATGAATCATTCATGAAACGTTTGCACAAATGCAAATCGAGTCAAATCTTTACAACAAACAAAAGCCGCTCGCAACACACAAAAACGCGACTAAACAATGTAAAATGTTAAATAATTATTTAAGGCAGCTGTGACAGCAGCAACAATAACAATAAACATTTATTTACTGTTTACTTTTTGGTTATAAATTTATGGCCTAATGCAGCTGCCTACCGAATATCCCCATTTCATAAAAAGAGTTTTGTTTTCACATAAAAAATCATTCGCTTTACAGATGTTTCTTTTTTCTTTTATGCTGAATAACACACCAAAACAAATTTATGTATTAAAGTTTACCTTTCTTTTGACGTAATCTTTTAAGCTAATAAGTAGCAGTTTTAGCTCTAATTAATTATAAATACTTTAATTATTTAAAAATAACAATAATGCGAATTACTTTAGAATAAAGTTAATTCATTAGACCAGGCTGATTGTTAAAAAGAATATGGCATTTTAAAAGCATATTCATGTTTGGCTTCTTATCAAAATTGTGAATGCGCTGAGATTTCGTATAGAGCTTTAATGATTATTTTTAAACTGATCGAAAGTAAATTTAAATGATTTATGAATTTAATAAAAGTAATTTTCCCTTTACTAACAAATTAATGTAAATAAAAGCTCTATATTATCAATGAAAAACTGGTGTTGTTCGACTGTCAAATGGAAAACAATGTTAGAGAATAGCGACCACAATATTCGTAGCAGTAAATACAATGTAAACTGACAAAACGAGGCATTAAATTAAATAACACCTTTGGCACACACTCACACACAGAGGCAAAACATAAACAAAGGAACGCTTTGCCGGTTGTGCTTATTGGCTTATGGCTAATGGGCCGAGGGGGAGAAGGGGCGTATCTTTAAAATTTGAAGCAATCCAAATACTGCTGTTGCCCCAACTGGCAATTATATTTATGAATGTACCAAGGGGCATTCTCAGTGTTTACTTCAAAGCAATTAAAAGCAAACCAGTAGCAAAAGCAGCAGCACAGCAGCAGTGATACGAGTACTTTATCATATTTTGTGTTGCGAGTATTTGCTAAGGTTTTTTGACCGGCGGGCAAGCAGCGGCATGGAATCGGGGATAAGAAAGGGAACGGGTGGCAGGGGGCGAACATATGAAAAGCCTTGCATTAAAATGGCCACTCAGGAAACGAAGTTCGTTTATATTGTGTCAGGACACACTAGTAGCTTTCTGTTTGCGAATGCGAAATGGAGCTGGCATGGGAACTCACTCTAGGCACTCTGTACTAGAAAACTGAGTGCTGTACAATATAGAACGCAGCCTGGTCTGCAGTGCACAACTAACCTCGGGGCCATAAAAGAAATACGTTTACTATGTACTAAAAATTGAGTAAATGCTGCCATTACAGGCTGCAGTCAAGCTGACCCAGCCACCCCACCCAGAATCTTCAACCTATCCTAGAGCCTGGCGTACTTGTATTGTATGTGCTATGCTATTATTTTGAGTGCAAGAACACACACACAACTCACACACTACACCACACACACACACACACACACACAGAGTACACTTGTCTAGTTCAGCAGTAAAAAGACAACAATAGAATGCAGCGGGCTTCAATTGTTTGATAATAAATGTATGTATGTGTGTTTGTGTGTGTGCGAGTCTGATTTGAGGTCGTCAATTGCATAACTGGACCACCAAGCCTCTGGGCGGAGAAACGGAGTTCAATTAATCGTTTGCAACGTTTGCTAAATCAATTATCGCCTTCTACTGCTATTGATATCGATAATCGAATTAACCTCAGTCAACATACACAATGTGGCATCATGCCAAAGCCCCAAAGCATTGCCTATCATTCCCTCAATTTTACCCTGTGGTAAAGGAATTGAGTCGGAACAGCTGCAGTTCTGGGCGGTTCAATACATTGATATTTAGCTTTTATGCATTAGGTTTTAGATTTAAGGCAGACAAGCTCCCAACAGTTTCGAGAAGCAAAAAAAATGTTCATACTTAAATTTTGAGTTTATGACTTAACATCCCCCAAACAACATAGTCACAAAAGCCATTTATGTTTATGTTGTAAATAACAGATATTAATAAATATTATATTATTATATATAATAAAAAAATATAAAATATATTTACTCTGAAGATGTATTAGAATTTATTCTTCACAATTTGCAAATGTGTGATAGCATTCCGATTTTGTCATTGTAAATTTCCTGTTGATTTGATGATTGCTGTTTGCAAATGTTTTGTTAGTTCAGCAAAAAACTATTACTCTAATTTATTCATTGAACAACAATGAATATAATGATTAATCAAATAACTTTTATAATTTACCGCTATTAATTCATAATGTCGTGGAAAAAATATTATTGAGTTTTCTTTAGAGTTTGAAAATGTATAGCTGATATCTGAAAATTATAGATTCATCCACAACATATTCGCTGCTACAGCTCTATTTGAAATAATTTACAAATTAAATAAATAAATGCACATTAAATGTTTATTTGCTTTAAATTTGCGTTAACTATCTTTTGAAGATACCCTCGCTGCTGCATAGACAAGACAAAAGCTGATGCATTTTGCCGAGCCATCTAAATTGCTGTTGATTTCTTTTGCCATTTTGCCATTTTGCCAAAACACAGCCAATTATTTCTGCCGGCAAGCTGAACCCAGTGCGAAATAGGCTGAGCATATTTCATTGGATTGGAATATGTGAATGTGATTACGATTAGCAGTGTGCATCACAATCCCGAAAGTTTTTCCAAGCTTTAAAAATGGTCTACTCGAATTGAATGAATCGCTTCAAGCTCGAAAAGCGGCAGAAGTGGCTAATGGCATGGAAGAACCCCAAAATTCAAGTGGAAACCAACTGAGTAGCCACTTTGGCAACGTTTCGTATGCAAATTGACAAATACACACACACACACACACACATATATAGACACTTAAGAGACAGTTGTTGAGCTACAGACACATTTCAGGTAAAAATCACAGCATTTTACAGTCAAGTATTTTTTGTGTGGTTTTATTTGTATTTTCTTCAAGTGGTTTACCACAGCAATTTGCACTTTTGTATTGTGCGCACAGCTCTCGAGAAACAGAGGCACCATCTCTCCCTTTCTCCCTTTCTCCATCTCTCTCTGTCGCTCTCACTCTCTAACCAAATTCAAAGTGGTATGCATAAGATTTGTCAATTTTTGTCTTCTTTATCGCTCTTTTCGATATTTAATAATCTTTCGGCCTCTGAATAAAAGTTCTTGTTGCGATTGAGCTTGAGCGAGAAATCCGATTTTTTGGCCACTACCATATTGGCGAGAAATGCTTTTCTCTCGGCGCTTTTTGTCTCACTATATGAGAGTACATTGCATTCTCCATCTCTCTCTAGCTCAGCATCTGGCATTTGGTTCGCAGTGGTCAGCGAATTGGATGCTCCATTGTCATTCACGATATAGTGCCTGGTAGACCTAAGAAATTCCTGAGCTGCACGCACCCGCGTGGTAAATGTTGTATCGCGTTGTTGTTGCATGTGCTGTTTATCCAACTTGTCCAGCTTCGAGTAGATATTGTGCAGATCCAAAAAGATTTCAGCAATATCCTCGCCCAGCACCTTGGTGTGATGCACATAGCAGTCGAATGACTGCTTCATGGCTTTCACCTCCTCACTTAACTTTTCAAAGCTGTGCATGTTGAAGAGTACTTTCGGCACCAATATGCTGGCCAGTGATTCCAAATCCTCAAATTGACAGGCTCCTTGCAGCTGTTGTAGCGTCTTCTTCACAATGCGTTCCACTTCAGTCACTTCCGAATTGTTTTGGGATGGTGAGGGACTAGTTAATTGTTTTGAAGAGCTACTGATTTTAACAAGCGATTCGATTCGCTTGGGCTCCTCGTTATTATCACTATGCTCAATAGCCTTCTCCTCAAGCGATGTTTTACTGGACTTCTGCGTTGTATTCGTAAACATTTTGCCACAAAATAAACAGAAATTTTGAATAAATTCTTCTCAAGAGCTTTACTTTAAGAAAATGTTACGAAGAATTTTAATAATGAAATTGGATTAAAAGCAAACTGTATCAGTACCTGTGTAGTCCTTAAAATACGAATGCTCTTTTAATTTCAACTATACTTCATATGATAAGATGCAAGTTGAAAAAATAATGCGATAAATTTTCTTTTTTTTTCAGAGTTGATCGCCCTTGTTTATTGTTGGATTGTTTAAAATTAATTTATATTTATATTTTCATTATTTGCTCGTTTTTCCATATTTATTTATTAAGATTCTTAATTTTTTAAATTGTAATTATAATTAGTATTATAATTTTTTTTAATTGTTGGCAACACTTGCAGCATCTTAAAGCAATCTAATTTTTCTTTTATTATCTGAATGTATTTTTACACACCAACTTGCATTTCATTCGTTCTTTACAAATTAAAAAATTACGGCAATTAAAATTATTACGGCACCAGAATTAAAATACTACAAAAACACACAATATTAAAATGAAAAGAAAAATGCTCTATATATGGATATTTTTATTTGTTTATTTATTTTGTTGGCTTTTGCAAAGAACGTCTAAAGGAATTTGGCATATTTGCTATGGCCACAGGCGCTAAATCAATGCCGAAAAATAGAGAACAGCTCCACTATTTCCTGCCTGCCATGGCCAAAAACTCATGCATCCCCAAACATATTTCGCAGCATTTTTATGAGGCATGCAAAAATTGCCTACGCACAGTGCTGCTGCTGCTGATGCTGTTGCTGTTGCTGCACGAGGGGTGGCCACGTGTGGAATGGTCGAATGGTCAGGGCTGATGTTCATGGCATTCCATGCGACGCTGTGCGTTGTCAACAATCACGAACCAATTGTCTATAAATACCAGGCAACGTTAACGCACACACAGCGACTAGTCGTTGGAGGACCAATTTCAATCCCAATCCCAAGCCACCCCCTCATCTCTCCTCAACGGCAGCTCCAATATCCCGAAGGATATGCATAAAACTGGCTACGGCCATGTTATGTGCTCGGAGCACTGTGCTCTGGATTGCTGGTTGCTGGTTGCTGGTTGCTGGTTACTGGTTACTGGGTGCCCCACTGCTACTTCCGTTCTGTCGTTTTTCATTACATTTCGCATGTAACTTCCGGTTTGTTAAAGCGACACGCACTGCGCGTCCCAGTTCGATACCTCCTCCAACCCCCCTCATTGCTCGTTGTTATGGCTGCTGACATCCGTGCAAACAAACGAAGCATCGAACAAATGCCACTAGTCAGACCAGACTCCAGTTACACTCTGCCCCACTACACCACCACCACCACCACTCATGTACTTCTGTTTGTCCACACGTTTAGACTGGAAATGACAAATTCACTGTAGGTGGGCTACCTCCTCTCTCCAACCTATTCTCTCTCGTTCTTTTTAGTCTCTTGGTTGCTTTCGGTTAACTCCTCTAACACGTTTGCGACTCAGCAAACACCATCATCAATTTCCGTGGGGAAATCACACAAAATTTTTGCACAAACAAAATGTTTGCTTGGTTCCGTAGACGACAGCCGATTTTTGCATGCCACTAACTCCGTAGGACAACCCGGTTTATCTGACCGAATCCTCGCAACTGTTCGGTTCTATTCTACCTACGTGGGAAGCCAAAGGTCGACGACTTAGTCAACACTCGCATATCGCATATTGCCATTCATTCGTTATTTAATTTTACTGCTCGTAAGTTACGACAGTTCCTAACTTTATATAGCTTAACTAAACTATAAGTTGATTTTGAAACTCAACTTGAAAGTTTCTCAGTTAAAATTTTCGTTTTCATGCCCTAAACTCTTTACAAAAATGAGAAAAACTGCATATTGGAGTTGAGCAAAAGTATGCAGCGGTTAGAAGGATGCATCTCCGACCTCATATAGTATATATAAATATACTTCGATCTAGCAATATCCGTCTGTATGAACTCGAGGATCTAAATGATTACACCGTTTAGAGATTTCCATTTTGAACATAGATTCTCGTATACCCACGCACAAATAAAGTATATTCAGTTGTATCGATAGCTGTCGCCATATCGAGAATATCGATATATATATATATATATATTTATCGATTTCCAATAGCAATACAAACAACTGTAGAGCACCTTTTCATGTGTTCTTCGTAATGATTATAATTTTATTACTATTTATGATGTTTTGGATGATCACCCAGTATATATCATTTGTGATCTTTAAGGAGAGGGAATGTGAAAGAGCGAACAACAATTTAATTATTTTTGTGAATTTATATTGGCAGATTTGGAGTGAAAAGAGTGCGGATAAGAAAATATGATGTAAAACTTAATTTCTTGATAACACAAAAATCTGAAATAGAAGATTCTTGTTTTTTTTTAGAATTTATATAAATATGTCGTTGCATGCAACACAAAGCGGAAACCTTCTAAATTAGCACAATTCCAAATAATTTCACTACGCATTCCGTAAACTCAACTTTGTACAGCTTTTGTCAGCTAATCTCTCAAATTTCTTTTAGAGCTAAGAAACACACGCACGGAGAATCCCTGCCCCGGTCTCTCTCTCTCTCTCTCTCCACTATGGGGCAACAAATTAACGTAAAGGCGACACGAGAGCCCCGCGAATACTTGAAGGAGCAACTTGCCTCTGGGGTAGCAGCAGCAGCAGCAGCAGCTTTGTTGGGGCAGTGAATGTAATTACTTTAATGTGACCATTTGCCGGCACTGCTGAGCTGGCCATGGCCCAGATAAAGATAAACTTTTGCAATTACAACGCGGCGCAAACGAAGCAGAAATACAAAGCGCAGCTGACCAGTGGGACTGAGTAGGTAAGCAGTGTGTTTGGGGTAGGGGTTGGTTCTCGGGTTGTAAAGCGCAGCTCGATAGCATCGAATCAGTTTATTTTTAGTGCATTTTCCTTTTGGTGCCGGCTAATTAGTCCGCACTATAAGGGCACACAGCTAAGAACGTTGAACTTTAAAGTCGCTTCTCATAAAATTATGCTTACTTAAATGAACTCGTGCAGACTTTAAAACGAAAAACTTTCGCCAATTGCAAGCACCCTAAAACCTCGACCAAAAAAAACACAAAAAAAAATTTGTAAAAGAAGAAAAACATATGCAAGAAGGCAACGTAAAGGCCGGAAGGAATCATGTCTCGACTTAGGTGGTCCTGGGCAACACATAAACTTTTGATGACTTTTTGAAAGTTTTACGTTCTGAAGTGGAGCACAAATTACGCGTTGCGAGGGAGGTGTGGCTCCCGTGGCTTTCTATAGTGGCAATAAGAATAACAATAACAACAGCAACAACAATGGCCGCGGTGGCATTAAACCGTCAACAAAATGCCGAAGTGGTGCGCCCAAACGAATTATCCATGCACATAACTTAAAGATTCAATCAGAATTTAAGAGTTTTCAAACAAAAACCAGCGAAGAGGTTTACGCTCTTTGGCTGTGCGAAAAAATGGATTAGTATAGTTTCCTAAGAATCTTAAAAACACTTTACGCTTTTCAGGTATACACAATACATAATACTTCTTGACATCTGCTCTCTGATATAAGGAAATAAACAACACAGAAAACAATATAAGCAAAATTTCTGAAAAGCCAAAGCATTTTTTCTATTCTCAATAAATATTTTATTTTCTTGACCTAATACTTTTGCCAATCTGTTTAGTCTTGCTACCTTTTCTATTGAGTCAAGAATGTTCTTTATTTTATGTTGTTTTTTTGTGGCTATGTATGGAAATTTAGAAACAAATCCAATTGAAACCAACAGAGTTATATATCTGAAAATCAAACGATAGATTTATATTGTTATTCAAACGATTTGCTCAATACAAAAGTATACAATTAATAAGGAAATGAAAAGAAATCAGAGTCGGGCTGCCCCAAATACACATCCCATTTGCAGAATAGAGAATTATGGGCTGGCCAGAAAGAACTCGCTTTTGGCCATAGCTGGACGAACGCAATCTATAATCAACCGGAAAAAAATAAAACACGGACATGAGTCAAGCAGTGAAAAAGTATTGTCAGAGTGTTTGGTAGAGCAGGAAGTGGAATATTCCTGCAAGAGAGTAGTCAATGATCAGAATAACAGTAAATTTAATGCGAGATGTGGAGCAAAGAAAAATGTTCAATTGAAAAACTTGCTGAGTAATGTACACGTTGAGATGATTGGCAGTTGGGAGCTGAAAGATATGATAGAATCGCACCGTACAACCCCAAAACGCCGAGCAAACAAAGTAACTAAGATCAATGAGAGAGCCAGGACATCAATGAATAGAGAAAAGAAAGCTCCACAAAAGGATCTGCGTGCTTGCAATAGACCAAAAAAGGAGATCAATATCAATATGAAACTTTTGTCACCAGTCATGAAGCAGCCTATTTCACTAACACAAGCAAATGAGAATATAATGGAGATTCATCACAAGAAAGAATTCGCTGTGCAGCAGCAAAAACTATCTAAGCCATCAATGCAAACTGAGACTGAAGCTGGCGATAAGATAAAATTGGAAGCCAAACCTCAATCAATGTTTGTAAGTGAGCATAAGCCCGGAGCTAAATTTGAGATCCTAAAGAAGACAAATGTGGAGATTGAACAGATTAAAAAGATAGCTACCACTAATATGCGACATTCTAAAAGAATAGAATTTAAGAAATTTAATACAATGCAGCGCAATAAGTTCGAAGTTAATAATATTAAAACGCCTAAAAAGAAACCAATTACAAATAACCCAGAAGTTAAGGAGATTAAAGAGCTAAAGAAAAATATGAATGAAACACCGAAACTCAGGAGAGAAGAAGATATGAAGTGTTTGACTCTGGCCCAAAAAGTGGATAGGAAAACTGTGAAGCCTATGGAAAATATAGTCGGGAACACTAAAAATAAAACCAAAGCGATTGGCCTACCCTTTTCACTGGCCAAGATTAATGTGGCGCAGGTGTATCAGATCAGGCAATCTAAAAGATTGAAACAATTCTGTCGGATATATATAAATTGGGCAATACAGCAACAGTTGATGACATTGAGTACAACTAACAATACATTTGAAAAAGGTAGTCTATATTTATGTTATAATATCTTTATTTGTTGGATAAATGATCTCTGCTTCCAGATCAGAGCATTAACACTGTGAGAATTGAATATCTATCTCGTAAAACTGGTCAGGTTTTGTCCAAGCCCAGGCTCTGTGGACCTATAGATCCGCACAATAAAGTCCAGCAAAAAGATATATTCTATTTTATACTGATTTTAATTTTTATTGCATTTTGTGGCATTGGCGAAGCAGATCCTTATTTTTGGCGATGGGTCTTCCGAAGATTAAACAGTTTTTGTCATAAATATTTGTTCTTATAAATTATATAAATAATATATTGTTTTTTTTTATGTGTACTAATTATTTTCTTTAATTTATGAAATAAATCAATTAACAAAAAAAAACAATTTTAATTCAAGCTACAATCGATAAATATTTTTCCAGGTAAGTCTAAAATCGGATTTGTCGTACTTTAAATTACAATTATAGCTGTACCAATTTCCAATACCATTTGGGTTATACCAAATATAGTTGCTTTTTCAAAAGCATTCAGCTTGCAAGTTCATTAAGTATTCCCTTGCAGGGATCCTATTAAAAAGAAAAGAACAAAAACAAGGTCTGACAAAGTTTACAGTTCTTGGCCATAAACCATATTGGGCTCGATGCAGCATGGAGGTGCAGCTAGAAGGACGCAGGGCTGAAGCTAAGCCTTTGCCGCACTTAAGAAGATTAAAGACCCATTTCGTTACTTTGCACACGGTTTTGCTTTCCAGTTTGCAGTCTGCTCGCGGTTAGCATATGCATATGTTTATGTGTGGGTGTGTGTGTCCTTTCACGTGTTCAGTTCTTTTTAGACCGACTTAAAACCACACACTTTTTAGGATGTTTTCTTTTAGATTTTGGCTGACAAAAACTCAGGAAACGCTAGCATTTTTGGGGGAAAAAAACTACAAGTGACTTCAAAATTGTTGTCCGAACAGCGAAAGCATCATAAAACTTCTCTGAAAAACTTAATATAAATTAAATTAAAGTTTTAATAAGAAAAAATGCTTAGCTTATTTTGCTTTTCAATTTTAAAAGGAAATACAAAATTCATAGTAATTTTAAGCCTTTAGGAAAAATATAATTGGTTTAATAATTGCCGAAATAAATAACGAAAATCAGCAAAATTAGACTTCTTTTCTGAAAAATTCAACGCAATAAAAGGAAACTGTTATGTTATTTTATTTCATTTTATTAGAGTATTATTTATTATTTATTTACCACAATGTTCTTCACCTCATTCGAATTCTTGTTTTGGATTGAATATTGGCATCTCTTTGTATCACTTCTAAAGATACATTTCCGTTGCATTTTTTTGCATACGCGTTTCGTTTATCCGCCCAAACGCAAATATCGCTCTAAACATAAATCGAAACATTTTCAATAAATACGCAAAGCGACCACCCTGAGGACAACTCACCCCTTGCCCACCCTCGGACTGTCATTCTAAGCGAAGTGAAAATCTAAAAAATTGTCAACGAAACTGTGAGACAAGAGAACAATGTGTTTCACTATTTGCAATTGAATTTGGTGCTCTTTATTTGACACATCTCCTCCTATAAAAAAAATCCCTCCGCTCTCCTGGTGTCATTCTTTTAACCCCTGGAATTTTATTGGATATTTGTACGAGTTGCAATAGAAGTTGCACAAGTGCGAAGCAACTGTGACGGTGGCTGACAAATAACTGCATTCATTTAACATCATTGCTAAGTAAAAATGTATGGTCATGAAACTCAAATCGTATATATGGAATGAATCTTCTTTTTTTGTTACTTTGCTTATACAATAATTTAAATAAACTTACAGACTTAATATACATACAGACAAATCACGTACTAATTTGCATTAATCATATATTAAGTATCAACAATAAATACTTGTTAAAATACGCTTGCAATAAAGAATAATTAATGAATGCAGAATCAGCTTGTAAAATAGTCGCTAATATTCGGATGTTGTTTATGTATTTTTGCTTAGCAGTGACACAAACCACGGCTGGTTGTTAACCAAAATACGTAAATAACACTTTAACATGTCACTTCAAAAGCTGCTCAAGGTTTTCTTAAATATTCCCTCAGAAATAAACTCTCAGCAATACCCAATTAAATAATAAACACAATATCTAAGCACCTGAAATTATTTGCATACATTTGCTTAATTGCGAGTAGGATTATTTGCAAAAACTAAAAAGTGTCTCATATGAGTACTATTCCTGTTGAATAAAATCGAATATTTTAAGAATTTGTATTTTTAATAATTTAACTTTAGTAAATATACCTCAATAATTAAGTCAACTCCCTCAAGCTTAATAAATACAAATACAATTAATTTTAATTTTATTTATATATATAATAATATTAACCGTAATTCATTTATATGGACGTATTACATTATTACAATTAATAAGTTTTTAAATTTGTATTTTACCCGCACAGTTTTCAAACTGTAACGTATTAAGTTTATGCCTTTATGCCAATCCACTCAGTTACTTCAACTCTCTCCCTCTCCGTTATTTCTCTCTGACTGCTCTGCAAACTCTTATACAAAAGCATTTGCCGGCATTTGTTGCTGTTGCCGTCGCTCCAGTTCTGTTTTTGGTTCGTTTGCACTTCGGCAAGTCCTGTCCTACCGCAAGTAAAAACTTGGTCAACATGTCGCTCGCTCTCGCTCTCTTTCGGAATGCCTGTTGGCGTATTCAGCGCTTAAGCTGCTGTTCTCTTCTACACACACTCTCTCTCTCTCTCCCTAATTGTTATACACTCGCTCTCTCTCTCGCTCTTCTCTCTCTCTCTTTAAGTGTTTCGTTTTTTGCTGTGTCAGAACTTTAATGGGCCTCGTTTGTAGTTTCGTTTTTGGGCCAGTCGAGTTTATGTCTTCATCGCTGGGTCGCATTTGAAATTTATTTGCATGCCGGTCAGGCCGGCAGTCAGCTCTATAAATTAAACATAAATCAGTTGCACGGCAAATCATTTGATTTCATTTCGGGGACCCCTTAACTAAGCCTCCCTCCCACAACCCCACACTTACTTGTCCTTTTATCGGTGCTCTCGCAATTACACAAAAGACGCGACTGTCACGTATTTCCCATGCATGAGCAGTTCGCCCAAATTATTCATAGCAATAAACAAGAACAATGCGACAATTGCTTTTGAATGGGTGGGGAAATCTGTGGGCTAGTTTAGTCATCCCCCCTCCAAAAATCGAAGTACAAAAAATAAGCACAAGATAACTGAAAAAGAAATTGATAAGCAAATAGCCATTTAATGGACTTGAACGGAATCGTACAGCACTTTTAATGATTAGCCGCAAATGAGACCCTTTCTCCTTGACATCAGCACACACACATATACATATGCATATATAGGTAGCCAAAGGTATGGAAATCGATAAGAAATTGAGCATTTTTAGTCCCCTGGTACGCAGCGCAATAAGCGCGTACTTGCCCTACACTCCACTCGCATTATAACTGAGAATTCACATCAAGTATATATATATATAAATACATATATTTTACGACACATTTTCCACTAAATTTACGAGTTGCCGTGCGAAACTTTAAAAGAATTTCGCGAATAGCTGCTAAGAACGGTATGTGAGCAGGGAGCAATAGATGGGGGCCGGGGTTGGGGTTGCGGGGCAACAAAACGCACGTGTGGTCGTAAAAAATTCGTAAAGGGTTGTCTTGTTTGATGGTCAGGTGAGGGGAGGGGGTTGCGTGGGACTAAGGTAAGTTACGTCGAGTTGAAGCATGTTAACGTTCACATAGCTTTTGTTAAAAAAAATATATTATGATATTCTTAAGGAAGGATTCATGCATAAAAATAAATGTTGCTTTGAGATTAGGTGAGTTTTTTTTCTATTTTATTTAACTGATGCATTTCAAACTTGCAGATGGTAGATATAAGAATTATTTGAAATTTATATTTTAAGAAATTTCCTACATTCCTATAATTTCTGAATCTTACAATTATTTAATACACACCTAAGTGAAACCTTAAACCTTATCTGGCCTTATACAACATCGGTTCTTTCAACCATTTTTTATTAGATATAAAAGAAAATTGATAAGCCAAAAATATGCTGTATTTATACAATGTCTCAAATATCGTTACATAATAAATATACCCCTCAACCAAATCACTTAAGATTCCTTACAAAGTGTACATAAATTTAAGGTCCATTTAAATTAAATTATAGAAATTTTAAGATGCATAAATTGCTATACTCTCAATGCTTATAATAAATTTGATATTGGAACAAAATAAATAAGTCAAAAATAAAAATATATGAATCATCTACCCAAAGCTACTTAAATTATGTTCATTGCAAAATCACTTAACCCGTGTATCATAGAAACAGTCCCCATATCGAATGATTTACAAGTGTGTGTAAGCATCCTCTTTTGGTGTATTTTCTCAATAAGTTAACCTTTTGCTGCTGTTTTTGTTGTCCACTTAGTTTTCGTTTTGACTGTTGTTGTTGTTGTTATTGCTTGTGTCGACGACAGACTAAAATACGCAATAAAATCAAATCATGCTCAAAATTTTATGAATATTCATGACATTAAAAGCTCTTGAATTATTAACGAAAGATTTTCGACTAGCAAATGCGCACTGAAAAGCACTTGACTAGTACACACAAGCACACAAACACAAACACACATACCCACACACATGCAGAGTGTGAGAGAGAGAGAGAGAGAGAGAGACACAGCAAAGCATAAATACACTCACACATACATGTTCACATACACCTCGTCCCCTTTTGAGCAAAGCTGTTCAATTATGAATTTTGACAATGTCTGCCTGAAAAAGGTGCAAAATAGGCGAAAACCCAAAGAGGAGAAGTATGTTGAATGTTAACAAACCTTAAGTGGGCTGTGATAAGAGGCCAGAGTTGTCTCTTTTGTATGCATATACATGTGGGTGTGTGTGTGTGTGTGCGTTAAAGTGTCATTGAAAAGTGCAGTATGCAAAAGGGCGCAAGCGAAAGTGCAAACAAAGGCGCTGATTAAACGATGGAGATAAGCAAAAGGCAAAGGCAAAAGTGAATGAAGGGGGTTGCAAGAGGGCTGCTGAGGGTTGCATTGAATGCATGTTAATTGAGGGGCCACGTTAGGCTCACAGTCCCATCAACTCCCACTCAAAAAGAGAAAAACAAAAACCAAAAAATGTTGTTGTGTCTGGCCAAAAACCTGTGGGCTGGAAAACAACGTCCGGGCCCGGGCTCTTGTCTGCATTTCAAATGCAAAAGCAGAAATTGGTCGAGATGTCGAGCGAAGCATTGTATTGTCTAAAAACAATGGCCAAGCAAAATATAGTTTTCACAAGACCATCTCAAAATGGGCACAAGTGCCTACAGCGAGGCTAACTGCTAACAACCAGAATCTGCCCTTTTTCATCTTGTTCTTCTTCTTCGTGCTCCTCATTTTCGAAACTGACGCTGCAAAGTAGCTGAAAATACGAAGAGCAAACAAAGTACTCAAGTCTAAAACTAAAATGAGATTTGGTGAGCCACAAAAATATGAAATCGTCTAGACATACACCTTTTCCTTAGATTTTGTTATTTCTTTTAAATCGGGCTTAATGACTTTTATGCACAAATTTGCACATCTCTCAAACTGTCAGAGAATGAATAATTGATAGAAGATAAATCGTTTCGGAAACATTTTCTAATTAATTTAGGTTCAGAGTTGACTATGCAATGAAATCAAAGGTAAATCAGTAAGTGAGAAATTGCTGAAAATCACTTTTTTTACTTAAATATTTATTTATTTATATTTAGGTGCTGCTGCTTGAATCAAAGTCACAATGAATTAATTGTATTTGGCAAAAAAGCAAAGCAAATTTCTATCTAATTTCTTAGAAACATTTTTAAATATTTATGTTTTAAAACCTGTTACGCTTCGACCTGTCAGCGAATGTTTAAAAATGAATACCATTTCCTAAAAAGGTAGCAAAGCAGATGTACGAAAGTATATAGCAGTCAGAAGGTTGCGTAACTGATTACATACAGTATACACATTCTCGACCAGGTTTATTTATTTATTTAGCCATTTTCGTCTGTATGTCTGTATGAACGCGCTGATCTTGAGGACTATAAGAGATAGATAGATAGATAATTTTGAGTATTAGTTTTCGTATGCCAAACGTAGATTAGCTTTATTTGATTTATCGATAACTTACTTCGTTTAATGAATATCGATTATAATAAAACCACAATTTTAAAATATATCTTATTTCTTGAATACTCAAGTACCTTTTATACATAGATCGTATATTCATATTTACCAAATTCTCCAGAGGCAAACGGAGTGGGTAAATGCATAATTAAATATTCCTCAGAGTATCCATTAGTCGGGCTTTTCAATTAGATCATTCTGACCTGTTATTTATGATTGCTTTTATTAAGCAGCGGCCTAGTCTAGTCTGGACAGATGTCAGCAGTTGCAAAATAAGGGTCTCTCTTTTAAGCTTTTAAAATTAATTATTAATATGTAAATTATGTACGACTTACTAATAATCCTTTAATATTAAAAGTTCAAACTTATTCAGAATTACACTGGTTGCCCACTTTGATAATATTTTTGTTCACATAATATCCTAAGATGATAATCAGTAATTAAGTCATTGATTTTGAGAACACTTATCCAATAGTATTTTCAAATATATAAAATAAAATCTTGAAAATATTCGTATGCAATTAAAATCTTTAAAAAATGGAAATGGTTAATTGTGATACAATATTTATTATTGCAAAGTTGTGCTAAAAAAAAACCTTTAATATTTTTAAATTCGCTAAAAATCAACAACAAATGTCTATATTAACTTATATTGAAGAAGAAAATTGAATAAGGTCGTCGGCTGCCGCCTTTGCAACAGCTCCAGAAGATTTAAACTTGGATTGCGTCATTTTCTGCTTCTACGTGCTGGCTGTGTGTGTTGGCGGTTTGCAGTTGGCAGTTGGCACTTGGCTGGTAGAGCAAATTAACACTGATGACTTACAGATTAACGAGCATGTTGTCAGCCAAGTGAACCCAAGTGTGGAAATGATTAAGGCTCGCCATTTGCTGATGTTAATTGCAACTGCAACTTTTACTGCAATTGCAAACTATTGCATTTATGTGAAACTTTCAACTTTAGGTGAGCTTGACATTTCATAAACTTCTCGTTATCGGGTCTGACTTAGATAATCAATAGAAGAGCGCTTGTACCATTTTTAACCCGTGTTTTTCTGATTGGGGTTCAGGGTCATGTTGCAAATTAGACAAGAGGCAGTCAAGAATAAAGCGAAAGGCTTCATCAAAAGTTAAATCATTGTGCGGTTCACTGCTCAACCAGAGGCGAAACAACGACAACAACCACAGCAATCAAAGTAGCAATAAACAAGATAAACAACAACAACTTCAATCAACTGCCAAAAAAAAATCTGCAGTCGAATATTTGAATCTGCAAATGGTCCCAAATTTGTTGAGTCTTTTGTAGTTATTGCTTTAGGCTTTTTTTTACATAGAGCTTATTTTAAAACTGAAAATTCATAAGATACATACGAGAATTACCCAAATATGTTTTACGAAAATGTTCAAGTACTAAAATACAATATTCACAGTATAACAAAAATGGAAACACATCCAAAATAAAAGAAAAATTATAATTATACAAGAATTATATAAAATATATGTAAATAAGAAAACTGCTAATCAAATCAAAAACTGTCTTAATATTTTTTTAGGTTAACTTTTTGTTTATTTACTAATCAAAAACATAAAGTACAGAATTGTAGGTATAAGCGTATAAATCTGATATCCAATTTGTAACACAATAATGAATCAGCTCTTCCTCGTAGTGGCAATTATCGTGATACTTTCGGCACTGGATGCTCTCTCTCTCTCTCTGGATGATCTTCTTCTTCTTGTTCTTCTAGTTCCATACGTATTGCGAGCTATTGTTTTTCTCAGTGTCCTGCGACTTGTACTTCTTGTTGTGATTGTGATTGTCATGGCAACTGCGCTGGTAACACTCATATCCCTTGGCTAAATCACAAACAAGCAACCATTGGCGTCGTCATTGTACTTGTTGTTCCTGCCACTTCTGCTGCTGCTGCTGTTGCTGCTCTTATTTTTTCTGTCCAGCTTCCTACGTGATGATGTTAGAATTTCACTTTTGTTTTACTCACTGCCAGACAATTGCAACATATTGTTGCGCTTGTTTCCCATATCTATCACGCACCAATACCCACTCCACCAAGCCTCTCTTCCATCCAGATGCCCATCTCCATTTTCGATTGCTTTTTGCTGCTGGTGTTTTTGCCCTTGTTTTTGATGTCGTTGTTGACAGCGGCCAAATGGAATTCAATTGGGTGAAAGTTGTAAGGACTGCTGCCATAATTTTGGAAATACATGATGTACAAAAATACATACACCCAAACACATCTATGCACATGTGAGCCGTCGCTTATAATTAGTTGCCCAATGCTAAAAGATTTCGGTTGGTAATGACAGGTTACAGAAGATCTACATATGCATCATTAAATTCTTTGAATGGTTTTCTGCACAATTATTACAGAATAATATTATGTAATCATATTATTGCAATTAAAGCGATTTGAGATTTCGTTTTGTTCACCATCTATGGTTCAAAGATGAAAATTGTTCAAATAGTCGTGTAATATACGTTGTTATATCTCTGATATATTTTGCGATGAGTAAGTGGGAAACTAATAAGAAACAATTTTAATAGAAGTTTATATTGAAATACATACTAAATACAGTTGAAATAAATTCGACAATTATAATCGTATTTGAATATAGCAGAATAAAGAATCTCAAGGCTGGAAAAAGTATAGCAGTAAAAAACGATTATTATTTCAAGATAATTTGGATTCCTGTGACTATAAAGTGGCATAATTGATTTTCTAATATTTTCTGATTGATTTTATTGCTATTGTATACTAATCTTAATATAAAGGCGTATTGCTGTTTATTTCCATATACACATAATTCTTTTTAATATAGAATAGAGCAAACAATGTCAGGAAAGAGAAATTTGAACGATAGCACTTTTACTTATATGTACTTCACTTATATGCGAATCTGCATAAGCTCAAGAGCTTTAAACATGTTGCAAAATGATCATTATTTGTATTATTTTGATTTATTTATTATTATATATTCCTTTGATACTACCACTCGACACATTTATTGCGCATTCCATTTGGCAAAGCTTTAATTTAACGGATGCCTTTGAGGTTCATTTGAAATTTATTAAAAAGTAAAGCACAACGCAAGCGAATGAGCTCTCTCTCTCTCTCTCCCTCTTTCTTTTTCATGCTACACTTGCTGTCTCTGTCTCATACTCTATCACTCTGTGTGTGTTTCGCCATAATCTGTCACGTAAATTTGTAACATTTTCTTGCTGAAAATGATGAACAGGCATTAGATTTATTTATTCCACAATATAAATGCACATTGTATATGCCGTTTCCATTATGTCCCATTCGTTCCCCTCTCACCACTCCTACGGCCAACGACAGGATAAAAAATAAAAGCCGCAAGGAACAGCTACACAATAACAACAACAACAAACAGTAAACAAACTGTAGGAAGAATGCGAAGAGAAATTGAGAGAGAATCAATTTAATTTTACAATATCCGCTTTATACCTGGGCACAGAAGCAGCGACGTGACCAATTTAGCCAAGTTACAAATATTTTGTTATTTATTTTGTAATGAAATCGACGTGCGGACATCCGCCACAATACAGGACTGGGACTGGGACAGCAATAGCAAGGGCAACTATGTCCTTGTGGTAATCGACGTTTAAGCATAATTAAGTAATAATTTGATGTGTTCTTTATGTCTGTTTGTGGTCTTATGTTTCGCCGTTCCCTCATTCTTTACAGCTCTTTAAGGGACCCGTTTTGGGTCAACTTGAGCAAAGAATTTCGCCTCACTGATTTGTCCCTTTCGTCGTGCCATCAGGACGACTCAAATTCAGCACTCAGCATTCAGATATAGCTACAGCAACAGCTACAGGCAGAGCCGCAGCCTGTCGCCTGTCAAACGGATAGCTTGAGGTAAACCTCAATTCGGGTCAAAGCTTTCGGTTTTTCGGGACAACGTGTTGACAGGCGACGGCGACACATGACATCTGCAACTGACAACGTGATTTGGAAAGTGTAGCATACTTTTCAGCGATTTTACTCAAACATTCATTGTCGTAGTTCGCTAACTAGCTGAAGTTTGCCATTCAGCCTGAAATTCCACATAGTTCAGTGTATTTATATGTATAATATTTCCATTGATATTTTTATATAATTATCACTTATATAATATTTAACTTAAGAAAAGGTTTTATTACAATTTATTTATTTAATGTTGAATAACAGTCGACACACAAAACTACTAAAAATAAATTAAGTTAAATTAAATTAAAAATAAAAAGATACTTATTTAAATTTAAAATACGAATTGCAAATTGCTGTCGTATTACATGTTATAGTATTTTTTATCGGAGCTCAAATTATCAGTAGATAGTGGATAGTATAGAATTAAATGATTTTTTTAATGATGAGAGACACTCCGTTTCATTATTTGATTTCAATAAAAGCAAGCATTCTCATTCAATTAGTAACTGACCCTCATCTACCTAAATAGGTATTACGTATAGCTGCAATCACTTCTCAACTCGCACACATTTATCGCGAAAATCGACCGCACTTTACTTGCATTGGAATCTAATTGAAAGCCAAACAACCATTATTTAGTTTCTAATTGCGCAGCTTCATGGCTCACCGAGTACCTGCCACGCCCCTAAGTAAGAAGCCGTATTGCGAATAATTTTTCCAATTGAGAGCAGCAACAAATTTTACACTGCAACGAGCAAAACCACTACCGATTCTGCTACAAGTGGCACAATGTTGCAAGAACGGCAATAAATGGACACTCCCTCAAATGGCGAGAAAAATGGCAGGCCAATATTGAAGGCTTATACATTTGGACAAACATGATTTTAAGATTATATTACAAGCTGTATTTATATTATTTTACATGTTTTGAGCTAGAGCGGAAGTTACTGGTAAATAGTTCAACAAACCCTTTTTAGGCTCTTGGACTGCGCATACAAATGATGTGTGAAATAAGTGTTGTCTACCTAAAAGCATCTTTTATACAGATAACTACACAAACAGACAGACAGATACACAGACACGCATACACCAAACAGCTCTAGCTAAAATTGTGCATCCCAGAGCACATCAAAAACTGCATTTATCATGGGGAGCTAAAAACTTGGTAAACATAAAACACAGACAACGAGGAAAAGTCTTTCAGGTATCCTGTTTTTCTATTTCTATTTCAAGTTCTAGTTTCTTTTGTTGTTGTTTTCTTTGTGTTTGTACCCTGTTGCAGCACGAAAAGTGCTTTGTTGTGTTGTTGATTTTCCTTGGCATAAGATTAAAATCAGACATTGCCTTCCATTCTTCAAAAGCATGTTCCATTTGGCAAATATTTGATAAACATTTTTAATTATTATTTTTTCATTGCATTTGAATGTGTAATAAATTAAAATGAATGTCAATTGAAAAACAACTAAGAAATAATTTTATGAATTAAATTATAAAGGCAATCTACAAAATGATTCGTAATGACATAAACATTTAATTTTTTGTAATTTAATTGATTAAAATCCATTCTACAAGACTAATAAAAATTAATTTTTAAATATAATTGTTTATTACACAAATAAACTTGTACAAAGAGTGCGTGATTAAACGCTACCCTGCAAAAAGATTTTATGCAATTTTCATGATTATTGTTGTGAGAAACACACTTATGCTTCTAAGATTAAATATTGCAGAAACATATATTACTAAACTATATATTTTATTTAATAAGCAATATATTACAGATAATATATAGATTCTTGTAATCTTATGTTTCGCCTATGCATGTTTATTCCACCAGTGATCTGGAACTATCTGCAATCCCACACGGATAAGTGATACGATATATGAGTAATTTCACTGATTAACATTCCATTTCCAGTTTTTTGTAGTGGACGCAAAAAAAATGCAAATATGGCCTTATTATGGAAACTTACGTCGTTATATCTTCAAAATAGTTTGTACAAAGGTACACAAATAATTAATAATTGATGCACGTTTTTAATTGCAAATTCGCGATAAGAGCAAATTATTGAAAATAAATGTTAAACATTTGCAGACCGATGGGCATCGGCGACACACGGCCCCAAAATGATTCAATTAAAGAAACAATTTGCAATCGTATATTTTTTGTAGCTACAACAAGAAACACAACACCAACAACAACAACAAAAATAACGGCAAGAACAGCAGCAATTACAACTGCAAATAAATTACATTAAAGTAGGTAGAAAAACGCAGGCGTACAAAAACAAAATGAAATTAAAACAAAACGAAGCGAGTGTCAATTTAAGTTCATCAGTCGACAGCAGGCAGGACCAACCCAAAGAATTGAAATTATTTTCAATAAAAATGCAAGTGAAAAGCTGCAGAGCAGGCATATGCCAACTGAGTTCGCAGCCAGCGAAAAACGCATGCCAATAATAATAAAAGCACGTGTTTGTTAAGCCCCACCAAAATGCTAGCTACGGGTCCTTCCAACTTTGTGGTAAAGTGGGTAACACTTTGCCAATAAGCTCTAACCTCTAACCTCAAAGCTGGTCTAGCGGCAAATTTGAACATGCCTTAAGAATAAAGATAAATAAGTATTTACTTGTACGTAAGAAAACCAGAATAACAACTCAATTATCAGCAAACTAAAAACCAATTTGGTTTATATTATATTATTTCAATTCTAGATTATTTGAAATTTTAAGCACAGAGAATTGATTAAACAAAAATTGCTTACCCATTTTCATTAAGGCCAAAAAAAACACTTTTCAATTTAAATTTAAATTATTTCTTTAAGCTTATAAGTATTTAATCTGCATTTGTAAGGCATTCTAACGAACCCGCGCAATTATATTATCTCACTATCTCTCTCTCTTCCTATGTAAATCTTAGATTCTATATGCTTTTCTTAAAGGCTTTAGGAAGAATTCAAAAATACCCAAGCCAAACTAAAATGCTTTTTCTTACTGTCTAGTAAAATGCACTAGAAATATAATATTTGTATATTTTAGGTATCTATCATCTTCTGTAATCATAGGTAAGGGCATCAAATTATTTACTGAGAAAAAAGTAAGTTTTTCAACTCGATGTTGTTGTTATTGTTGCAGTTGCACAATTTGCATGTCAATGGGCAGCAATTCGTCTCTGGCAGCCAGCACGAACCATTTTCATGTGTGGATGCTGGATGATCGGTGCCGTTTCGCTTTCCCCATCCCAGACCATCATTCAACGGGATATTTGCATATGTCAGCGTCCCTTTGGCCCCACTGGAAGACAGAAAGGAAGAAGGGCGGCAATTTGTTGTTGTCACTTTGCACCTGGCACGCGCGATGCGCGTTTTAAATTCATTTAACCACAAAAATGTTAACCACAAAGCGTTAATGCCACGCCCCCTTCGCAGCACGTCGCACGTCGCAATGTGTTGCGATGCGTTGCGATGCATTGCTGAATTTAATTACTCAAGTGGCAGGCGAAAAGGCGAACTGCCGAAGTGGCTGATTCTGCTGCTATGTGAAATATACATATATAACATTTATATCCAACATTCGAACATATGCATTTTATTGTGGTCCGCTTGCTGGCCACGCACACTCTCGAGCACGTGAAAAATTTGCATAACCAGAGAAACAAATGATAGCAAGTTATTTAAGCACAACGCATTTAAGAGTGTGCACACACACATACACACATACACATGCTTACACACAAAAATGTATGTAAGAGGCATTTATTTGTATTCCATTCGTTCGTTGACAATCTTTGACTTTTAACCAATTAATTAATGAAAATTTAATTTAATGGTATTTCATTTGGGAATTTAAAGTTGTTTTTATTCTTTTAATACAATTACTAAATATTTCATGTTAATTATTTCATATACTTTGCGAAACTTTACATAAGTGTTGCATTAATTTTAATTCACAGAAATGTATTTTCAAAATTATAACTCAAAGGAGAAATATTTTCAAAATGAATGGCAGTTGACTCAATTTGACTTTGCTCATTAGGCGCACTCTATTCAAATTATTTTCCTGTGAAACACAAGAAAGTAGAAAATCGATCAATTGCGCCTAACTCAAACTTAAATTGACTCTCCTGCCTATGCACTTAAGCCTAAGCATTTTACTCTTTGGTTGTGTCTGACGGTGCCTCTCAGAGGCAAGTTGGAGAACTGGATTGGGTTGCAAAGACCGAGCAGACTTCGACTACAATATTCGATTTTTCGCACTTGCCAGCTAACTCTTTAAATATGCATTATGCTCCTTTTGAAACATGGTCTGGCACACACACAAACACAAAAGCACACACACTATGTAGTCTTCAGTTTCAGTGCCTAATGGCACTTAAGCTTAGGCATCCTCTGTACAGACACATGTATCAAAAAGTATGCAGTCTGCTTGTTTCTGAAGCAAGTACATATGTAAATATATGTTACATGTACACGTAATATACATATTTATATACATATATACATTGCAAAGCTGCGAACGTGATTCGTGGTACATTTCGCATTTTTGCAGGTGCAAATGCAAATTCATGCAATCTGATTTCGTCTATGGAAGCTTCTTGCATAATTTATATGCACTGTGTGCAACAACAGTTGAAGCAAAAACACACCAAGCAGACCACGCAGAATGAATGATATATGTATGTATGCACGGGTATTGAGTTTCTTTTTACAGCTCCAAGCTTTATTGACGTAATCAGGTAATGGAATGGGCTTCGAAGTGCTTGATGACAACTTGCTCAATACTTTCAATCTATTGCCTTTACCGGCAAAAGTCACTAAATTTGGCTAAGCCATTGGCAGTATTTCTAATTGACTTGTATATGCACATCAACCGATTTTATTTAAATATATTATTTTCACTAGAATCAGAGACAAAACTAACAATTTGAAAATAATATATAACATGTATGCTTTTAATTTGAACTCTATATATTTATTGTAGACCAAGAGAAGTCCCCAATTTTAAAAGATCTGTGTTTAGAATTCAAACTTAAATAAAAACTATAGTTATAAATGAAATTATAATAGTGAAAGTGATTATTTAAATTAATATTTAAAATGCAAAAAAAGTTATATATATATTGAATATTAAAATATGTCCACAATTATTAATGAATGAATTTAATGACTCTTTCACCACCTAACTTATCTATGTCTGCTTAGTCCATTTTACTCTTAAATACTGCTCATTCCTGAATATAAAAACTACTACGATTGAATTGAGTCCCTCCAAAAGTAATTCCTTCTCTTTACCGTATATGGCTTTAATTGTGATCCCAAACTTCATTCGACATTACTCCAGTAGGCTTATTTTTCGGCCTTTATCTTAAAACATATTTAATATCATTTCTCGTTTTAATTTTAAATATTTACATTCTTTTATTAAAAGCTGTTTTTAAAAGCTGTGACTGCTTTTAGTTTACATGAAATACATAAATAAAATGTATTTCAAGTATTGGGGAAACCAAAGAAAAATGTACTCAAACCAATCCATTTTTTAATTACAAAAAAAAAGACAATTAAATGTATATTTCTTTTTCAGCTCTCAACTTATTTTACAATATTTAAATATCGACCATTTCCAGTATTTGCTCACATTAAGCGTACGTCTGAAATATTCCTTGTGAAATCAGTTAAGCACTTTGTATTACTGATGCAAAGAGTACTATGCATCAATAAAATGTGCAAAGTAAAATTTTATTTATGCAAAAGCATAAGCATAAATAAATGCCACCAGAAAAGTTCGTGCTGCATAGCCGCGAGCTGCGTTAACACAATCCTTGTAAATAATCTTTTATCCGCTCTGGTACACGGACTCCGGCTCCGACTCCAACTCCGAATCAAACTCAGATGCATTGTCCAAATCCAGGCAGTGTTTTTTTGGTTTTGTTTTTATCATTGTGTGCAGCGGCTTTTGTTTGAGAAGCAACAACGACGCTACAGGCCCTGGCGTACATTGCGTATACGTAATATATTCCTCTCTCTGCATATGCTTGTGTATACGTATGTATGGAAGCCTTTTGTGTATGTTAACGGTCGTAATTATTGCGCAAGCTCTCCTCATATGTCTGCGGCCTGAGTTGCCTCCGTTTTTCGAATTCTTTGTCTGCGCTAATTAGCACAGTTTGTGGCCTCTGACTTGCTGAAGAAAGCGGCGAACTTGCAACTTGTATTGTTGCGGATATGTTGCAGCTGCTTGTAGCAACAATTACACTGTGCAGCAAAAATATAAACATCTAGACACACATAAAAGATATAGTGCATTAGCCTCGGAAATCATGCCAAATGATTACCTGAAAATAATAAATATCAGCATCTTAGGTAACTTGTTAAAATTAACTCGATAGTTGAGTTATAAAGTGAAATTGTTTTATTTCTTTAAATCTTCATCTTATATAGCTAATAATGTGTCTTATTTTATATCTTTTGTAGCAGCACAGCAGGGGATCTATGCTCACCCGACGAGTGGTGGTTACAATCTGTAATTATTTATTTATTTAATGTAGACTAAAAACAGTTCACAGTTCTTAAAAAGGATTTATAAATAATAATTTAAAATCAAAGTTACGAACTAAATTATATTAAATTAAAATGGAGAAATGTTAAATAAATTTTAAATTAATGAAAAGAAGAATAAATAAACTATAATAAATATATAATTACAATGAAATGTTCAATAAATGATGAATAAGTGCTGACCTGTGCAATAAAATTATTAAAGATAAGCTTTGCTAATATTAATTTTTATATTAGTTTTTTATTATTACTAGTTTATTATTACTAGTTATTTAAATACATATACTTTAATATTAGTCATAGTATCTCTAAAATAAAAACAATATAAATACTTGACTACATAGTAAAAAAATGTGTAATTTAATTAAATTCTCTTACATATTCCCTTCTATGAAAAATATATATAACCACTGTGTTCAACAATGAACACTATTTTTAGAGTAAGACAATCCCTGGAACGCATGCTAAGCATTTAAGAAGCCGCAGCAGCCGCAGAAGCGGCATTTGATTACATAATGAACTTATCAATATAAGCAGAAAAATAGACAGATTGTAAAATGAGCCATGGGTAAAAATAACCACCTGCTGTCAGTACAATAGATAAGTAAACATTGTTATACTATATAAAGCGAGAATTTAAGAAATAAAATCAGTTCGAATTTACAACTCTACTCGGCATGTCAAATATAAACATTGTGAAATTATGGTTTCAAGTGTAGCTTAAAACTAACTAGCTTCATTTACAATAAAGATGAGTAAATATTTTGATGTCAATTACAAACAAATTAAGTATGTACTACGTAGTATAAAAAGACTTCTATATGTTTTCTTTTATTTATTTTTATTGACTGTCTAACAAAAATTGAAGTGATTGCTGTGCATTTATTTATTTATTTTTTTCGTAGTTTGATGCTGGTATTCGTATTCGTATTCGCATTTGTATTCAGTAATGAACATAATATAATTTAGTGCCGCAATCAAGTGGTTGAGCTGGAAATGCTGTCGACTAAATGCTCAAAAGTTGAAATGAGCCCCAGCAAGGACAAACTGATGAAGAGTAACAAACCAACAACTGACAGCACTCAATTTGGTGATTCGAAACTGGGACTGAACTCAACTCGGGGCGGGACGAGGGACTTTCCAGCTGAGTCGTAAAGCCAACGTATGCAAATTTCGTATTCACTTTGGCCACCAACACAAAGATACTTGAACGGTTGGGATTGAGAGATGTCCCACAAACAAACATACACACATCCACACATCCACAAACAGACACACACACAAACATTCATCATCAGCCACATCATCATTTATACATTGTACTCGTCTGCGTTGTTTGTAGCTTTGCTTGTTGTTGATTTTATAGTACATAAAACTGCTGACATTTGTTGTTTTTAATTTGGGACACTGGAAAAACCTCAAATGCATGTCTCTATCTTTTGCATGCAACTTTGTTTTGGTTTAGCTTTACATTAATTGAGTTGTCATTTGTCAAAATTAAGTTGTATTAAATTGACAACTTCGTCGACAAAGAATTTGTGAAATGTTAATAATTATACTAATGTAGAGGATATTCTAATTTTATCGTGAAGTTTGTGATGCATTGAAGTTAAGATATAATTTTGTTAATGGTTTATCTTCTTACTTATGATTAAATTCAATTATAGACATATTTTTTTATCAATTAATAATATTGAATATGAGGTATTAAAATACCATTCTTTAAATGAAGAAATAAACAAATGTAAGTTTTCTTTAAAAAATGCTTAAAATCCAACAGCTTGATACCATTTTGGTAATTTTAACCGGATAAGATTATTTAAGTTTAAGCTTAAAGCAATTCAGGAAAACATAAATAGTTATTATACTTGCAACACTTTGTCAACTTTGCTTATTGTTAAAAAGAGACTACATTATATTCTTGTTTTGTAAATATTCTTCTCTTTCTCTGAATATTCCCGTATATATTGCAAATACATTTTTCATTATCTACCCGTTTTTATACATCTTGCAGCACTTCAATCAATTTTAAAATAGTAAACTTGTTTCGAAGTTCAAATAGCTCAACTGTGTTTATAAATGCAACGTTCTCAAATTCGATGCGCAACACTGCATTCGAAATCATTTGATGGGGTAGCAGCTAAAATTCTGTGCTCCCCATAAATGCCCACCTTCTCTCTTTTCTCTCATTAGGTGATTCGTTGGCTTCCATTTTCACCTCAATTTCCCACTGTCAGTCACAAAAAGCAAGCGCAGCTCATTATGCAGTCTATTTACAATATGCTTAAGCGACTGGTTGCTCCGAATGCCTTGCCACCCCTTTCCCGTCCATGCTGCTGCTGCGCTGCTAAGTGCATTGTAGTGCCACTTGGTGCTGCCCCACCGCCTCCAGCCGTTCTGTGGCTCCTTTCAGAGCATTGCGCACTGAAAATTAAAATTACTTTGGTTACGTCAAATAATGTTGCCTGTGGGCACCAGCCAGGCAACGTTGATGGCACAGCGGAGACGATACCACCCAAAAAAGCACCCAAACACCCCACCAGCCACTTGGCTGCATCTGTCGGCCGCAGTAACAATTTATAGTGGCTGGTGAATGAAGTGCAGGTAGTTATAAATATGACATGGCCAAAGGAGTAGAAGACGGCAGCAACAACATCCGTCGAAGCAGCAGCAAGAGCACAAAGACGAAGAGCAGGTGTGGTTGTGGCCAAGACAGCTGTGATAATATTTTTAATTATGCCAATACTGAAATTTTGTTTCAAGATAGTTAAGCGCCTCGCCTGTCAAGCGCCATGGAAGCAGATACTTTAGTTAACAGTACAATAAATAATTACGATTAATATATGTCAGCATTTAGAAGTATTCAATTTGGAGCATGAACATTGTTTTAGTTCATTGTATTCGAAACTGTATTATTTAAATTATATATTGTTCCAATTATCGCATATTGCTTATTTTAACGGCAGAAAAGACCGTTAGCTCTATTAGTTGACTTATTAATTTGTATTTAACATTATATTTGCAGTAGTTCTTACAAATGTATATAATTTACTAACAAAAGTGAAATGCTCGAAAGCTGGGAAAAGTCATGGCCGTGGCGCTAAGCAATGCCACATAAAAAATAAATAGTGTATTTGTTTGTATATATGTTATATGCATTTTGCATAAAAGCTTAATATTGATTCAGCTCAAAACCTTTAAGATATTTGTTTGTGTGATTGTTATGGTGCCTGTGGCGAACTTCCTTCAACCATGTCCCTTGTTGCAATTATTCTGCCTTGCACTCGTCGATCTCTTAAATCGTTTTGAAAAACTGGATATAAAAAAAGAATTCATAACGAGCAAAAAAATACTTGCGTGCAATATTTTATGGTAATTTTATGCAATAAACGTGGAAATGTTTGTCATCAATTTCCTTAACTCATATTTCATGTGCACCATTGGCAAAGTGCGCCCGCTGCCCCTGGCCCCCTTTCGACCTTGCCCCGACGCCACACTATACAAATGACAGCGGAGAGTTAAGAGAAGCAGCTCCTATTATTTCAGACACTTCTTTCTTGTTACTTTTTTTTTGCCGCAATCACAATCTCAGTGATTATTTTTTTTACACAAAATGAAGTTTTCAAAGGGTGCTCAGCACTGTGGGATCAATGCTCAAAATAAACAGTAAATGTAAAACAAACTTAAATGTTGATCAAATTACAATTGTCTATGTTTTTGTTTAATAATATAACGTATGCCTATCATTTTTATATAAATATTTATATTAAAAAAACCTGAAACTAAACATCCAATTAAGACCAACCAACCAAATTTATGTGACATCTCAATTTTAGATCGAAATATGTTGACCAAAATACTTGAGAATGCAGTGATCAGTATGCATTTGTTAAATCCTTTTGTATTTTCAGGATTCTTCTTCTTAAAATGACACCCATTATACCAATTTATAGCCTGTTTAAGTGTTACTGCGCCAGATCCGTGCAGTTTTCTTTTCAAAAATGTTAGCGCGCTTCTTTGGTTTTATGCGCGGCTAATGTGATTTCCAGCGCATAAAAGCGATAAATCTATGATGGAGAGGAGGCGCAGGGGGTGGAGTAGAAAAGGCCTTGGAGTTTTCGTTTTCAGTCAGAGAGCGTACAATTTTTATGTTCCTTTATGTTCGATGGCCGGGCTAACGAGGCAGTTAAAAGAAAGCAGCACCAATTTCTACAGACAGTGCAATCGCCTTCCATTAAATGCACATTTTTGTATGCATCGATAGACATTCTGAATTGTGAATAATTTTTGTGGCTGTACTTTTCTGTTGTCGTTTTTTGCAAACCAGCTAAAAGTTGTTTTGCTAACAAATGTTTTGCATTTGTTTTGGGAAACCAGATATTCATTGAAAAAAGCAGCAAATAAAATAGTTATCCAAATACACAGCCCCGTCCACAAACCGTTAGACACTTAATTGATTTCAATGACGGCCATTCAATTTCGATAAAACTGAATATTCGGATACTAAGTGCTTGTGGGCATGACCAAAACTGAATATCGCAGGAATTTCCAACTATAATTTGAATAGTTGAGTCCTAACAATTATTTAAAAGCTACAATACAAGCAACAGAAAAAACAAAAATCACACATAATTAATAAATGGTTGTAAATTGTTAAATACTCTCCAATCTAATTCATCATAAATATAAATATAACATCAGTTTCATTTGAATGTGCTGCCTAAAATTTCAAACCTCATATATTAGTCCAGCTACCCCTAACAAATTCCAATAAAAAAAATGTAAAGAGCAGAGCACAGAGAGATTTATTTATAAATTTTCAGGAAAGTGAAATTTTTATTTGCAATCCGAATTCCAAAGCATAATACAGAGCATTCAAAACAGTTTTAGTTGTTTAGAGCATAGTGGTTAAAAAAAAAATATATTTTAAGGTATGTCAATGTGTTAAACCAAAAAAATAACAAACAAAATACCAACGAGTGTTAAATTTTCTACTGGTATCTCAATAAAAAAGCGGGATATTAAAGTATGCTAGTATGTGCAACTAACTAAACAAGTGCGTGATGTATATGAGTGCGTATAATGGATAAAATAATCATATCACTTCTGTAGAGTCAATACAAAAATAACTAAAATATTAATACTTGCTTACATGTACTTCGAAGTTGCAGCTTCCAGGTTATCTATTATATTATTGTACTAAATTAAATGTATTCAACATATAATAAAAATGCACGACAAGAATTTTAAAATATTAGCTTATTGTTTGGTTGAAAATGTCGTTGCTGCCTCCACGTCAATTGTTTTATTCTTTTATTTTTTCCTGTCCTCCCAGCTGAGAACTTCTAGTCAGCTATCTAAATTATAATATTTGCTATGGGGTTCCAAGACTGCCAGAAACACTATAATAATATTTATTTCTGACTTCGGCCAAAGTTGATGTTTTTTATAAATTTGAATTTAAAATTTTTTCATATTTATTAATTTTTTTCGAGTTTTGCACATTTTGAATATCATTATTAGATAAAAAAAACTAGGCGAAACTCAAAGTTTGAAAAGAATAAGCATGAAATAAATATAGCCTGCCTGGCATTAGACGGTTAATTATTTGCATTAGTGAAGTTTTTTGTCTTCAGTTTTATCTTCTTTCTTCTTCTTGCTGGGACATCTGTTGGCTTTATCAAAGTTTCCTACGCTCTGGTCCTGTTTGGTTCGGTTCGGCTTGACTCCTTTTTTAGTTTTGTTCTGCTCTACATGGAACTGAGACACCACCATAAAATATGCATACGAATGGCAAATACGATGTGATTCTTGAGCCGAGTTGAGACGGGGCTGATGTCTGGCAGTTAGTTAGCTCGGCTCACGTTACTTAGGAGTGGTTGGGTATGACATGACAAGGGCAACAAAAACAACATCAACAAAAACATAAACAACAGCAACTAAATACAAACATTTATTATTTTTGTTGGCATAGGCCTGAGCAAAGGCAAAGCAAGAGCGTAGCGACTAATTAAACTGATGAGAGACAATGCCTCATGTAAAACACACAAACAACCGACAACAACAACAACAACAAAAACAACAGCAACTATGTAACACTAACTCCTGCCCTGAAACTGGGACATTGTTATATACAAAACAAGAACAATTCTGAGTTCTGTCTTGTTTAGTTGTTTTTTTTTTGTTTGTTTTTTTTTTTTTTTTGTTGCTGTTAAAGCACATTTAAACAATTGAACACACAAGCACACTCACACATGCTCAAATGGACGCGACTGCTGGTGTTGGTGGTGGTGGGTTAGGGTTGGGTTTGTGGGCGTGACAGTTGCCTCCTGTGCGAAATGTTGTCATGGCATTTGCACAATTTCCCACAATGAAAAATAAATAGGTGCAGGATTCATTAGGATTACAACATAGCACAACACAGCAACAGACACACATACACACACGCACAAATACACACACACATACACAGCAACACACTCGGACACCAAATTCCATACCTTTCACTGGACATACGCCATTTTGAGTGATGTTTCAGGCAAAGGGCCGGCAGGGGTTTGCTATGGGCTGCAGAGTTAGGTAATCATCAAGTATACATCGAACAGTTGTTGCTGCTGCACTTGCACAACAACATTTTCAAATACTCCCTCAAAACGTTAGCATTTGTACATGTAAATTAGATGCAGGTTGCTGGTTGCTAGTTGCTGGTTGCTGGTTGCTGGTTGCAGATGCACTCTATCGCATCTGTGGATATATATTATGCATTCCTCAGCTGCTTTGTCATGCCAATGCCAGGGATTAGAAAGTCGTAGAGTTGCATTCGAAATATAATTAGATGTGAGCCAAACGTAACTACTATACAGCACAGTATATGAGTAGATAATTGCAATATGCATAGGATTTAATAAATATGACAATAATAAAACTCATTTAATATACAGCTAAATATATGAGTTTTTATGCTTAAGCATAATATATAATAAATTGGATATGCTAATATTGAAAATTGCTTTACTTTTTCAATTGGTTTATTTTTTTGTATTTTAGTAAACTAAAAAGAGAAGCTAAATCAAATTATCAGAGTATCGAAAGGTTGTAATACATGTGGTCAACATGGAAATGCAATTTGTAAATGTTATTGCGAATGTTATGAGTTGCTGTTAGTTTTTTGTATTTGTTTTAGCATTTGTATTTGCCACTGATAAATTTCTGTGCTCTATAAATAGTTGCAAATTTGCATTTAGTTGCATTTGACATTTGGCCAATCAGTTTGCATTGGCAACAGTAGTATTCGTATTGTACCTGATTCTGAACAGAAAGTCAGTTTATTAGGTTCAAGCATAGGCTGAGTTTGGGGCCAATATGATAATCAATTCAATGAGTTCGTTTTGATGATTATTCGAATAATTATATGTGAATGTTGTGTGTGTAAGTAGGGCTGAAATCCACCTGCTAAATGTGGCACAATTTGGAGCAGCAATTAAATTGCAAATGGAAATGCGTAGTTAAACGGAAACTAAAGGAACTAATTTTTGAATAATACGATACAATTTTAATGTTGAATAATTGCAAACATTTCCAGTTCGTTAGTTTGTTAATATTACCTTATTATCCATTGCATTGCATTGTTGACTGTTAATTTAACTAATTGCAGCTCTGCTTGTGTGTCCAGAAGTTTTAGCCTTTGTCTGATGTTGGCTTCAAAATTTTGGCATATTTTACGCTGCAACGCCTTCTAATTATGACACAACATAGCTATATGTTTGCCCAACAAAAACAACAGCAACACGCACTCACAATTTTGAGCAAATAGTCGAGTTGGATTATGTACGTGCGCAGAGTGCAATGCAGTAGAGGGAGGGAGATGGAGAGGGACAGGGAGAGAGTGAGAGAGATACCGAGATAGATAAAGCCTGTTGCCAAAATATTTTGCTAATTTATAAAATGCACTTGCAACGAAACTTGGCCAGGTTGACATTCACACACACACACACATCCGCATATTTGTAGTCTTTGATGTATGACAAAAGTGAAAAGTAAACAAACAACATCAAACGTGCCTCCTCTGATGAACTTTGTCCTCTGTTCTGCTATAAAATTAAAAACGACAACGTGCGTCTATTTAATTCCCAGTAAAAATAGATTAACATTTGTATTAAGTTGTCAAGTTAGTGAATTCTACATTACAAAGAAGAGTATTAAAAAATATTCTTTTATTTTAATATGTTATGTGTGATAAAAAAAGATATATACCCAGATTTGAGAAAGATAATTACGAAACAAGCTCGAAACAAAATTTTCGAATAAGGAATAAGTGAGATTACAAAAAAATTAGTCAAAAGATGTATAAAAACCAGATTCTGAGGAACAGGAATTAAATTTGTAAAGCATATCAGACTTTGTCTAGTTTCCACTAAAATAATTTAAAATACTAAATAATAAAATAAAACACGTATAAATGTGGAAACATTAAGCTCCTTTTGGAATTGGAATTCGGAGACGACTCCATATCGCAAAACTATTAATAATAGGCTTAAAAATATCAGAAAAGCATTCATAATAAGTTTCAGCTTAGAATTATACTTAAAAATTACAACAGTAAACTTTACACTGAACAGCATTAATTAATACTATATAATATAAGAGCTGGTCTGCTTCTCAGTACACATATCGTGTATATACTTTATAAGTTTATGTATATTATATTGTGTACATTCCATAACGGCAAACATAACTCATTTTGGAAAATCGATTTACCCTTGATGTCAGCGTGGACGTTGCCGTTGCTGTTGCTGCAGTTTATGAGTTTATTGTTTACGCTGCTTTCAGCCATAAATATTTGCAAAGTGCTTGTAAAAAACAAAAGATGGTCCTGCAAAGCGTAAGGGTTGGGGGAAGAATTGAAGACAGAGTGTAAGCTGGTGTTGATGATGGTCAGCAGCAGCTGCTGAGTATGGAAGGGGATTGAGGGGAATCAGACGAGCATCGAGCTTTGTTCCCTGTTTCGTGTTGTTGTTGCTGGCTGGCTGGCTGGTTGGCCTGAAACTTAACTTTTAGTTTGCATGTTGCGCCATTAATGGAGCTGAAATAAATTGAAGTGTGCTTGGTTCTTGGAGCAGCACAACCTAAGAGGCACACAGCCCTCAAGCTCCTTCATTTCGCGCCACAATCAGCCAAAAATCAACAACCGCAGAACAGCAAGAACAACAAATACAAAGCGCAGCCAAACAAGCGACCAAATCCATAATTGCCAACAAACGGCAATCAAAATTGTATTGACGATTCGGAACGATCGCAGCCGCTAACTCCCCACCTGTCCGCCAATCCCTTTGTTCGCCATGTTAGCGGCGGCAAAACGCATTAAGTAGTCATAAAATATTGGCTCACCCAGGCCGGTAGCGTGGCACGCTGACGCCCTCTATCGTCGGCACCTTCAGTGCGCTGTGCTATAAAATTTAATTTATTTGTCCCTAATAATTTCCCATGGCAACTGTTTATTCAGTGGCCGACTCCTTGCTCCAAGATACGGCAATCAATATCAGTACACAAATGGGTGTATTAGCTAGTTTGACGACTCTACTTCAATATTGGGTTATCTGAAATTTTTTTGTATATTATAGATGTAATTTGTACCCGCAGTGCGAAGTAAAAATGCTTTAAAATTATTAGATCGAAATCAATTTCGCTAATAAAATCTTCTCTTCTTAATTTTTGATCTTGTAGAGGCTTTTATTAAAATAATATTAAACTCATCATTTTACAGATTTTTTTAAAGACTTATAGAAATAATATCGCATACCATTTTGGGCTTTATTAATATTTTTATGTTTGGAAACTTTTCATATAAAAAAATAAAAAAAAGTAGTGAGGCAGATTCTTTATTCTTTATATTTATTTTCTCTGTATAATATATATATATATTAATTATTTTTATTAATATTTTTGTTATTTTATATATATTTATTATTATTTGAATTGTATAGAAGAAGCCTGCGGAGAACTGTATAAGCTTATACCTATATTATAATTTTTGATAATAGAAATATATTTAAAATTGTTTATTTTATTTTCTGGGTAGCCTGTAGTCCATCATGTTTTTGGTGCTCACTTCTTGTTGTCTCATTGAGCTACTGTTTGCATGTGAACATCAAAGTGGCAACAAGAAGACGTTCCACACACCCAAAACACCCACCCACTTAGACACAACATAACTTGATTTGGCTTGCGTGCTATTTTGAATTGTTCTATAACATCTAGTGGGCCAAGTGGGCCAAGTGGGGGCAAGTGGGGCAAGTGGGCCAAGTGGCATAGAAGACCAAGCCTAAGTTACATTACCAGTACCAGTCCGAATCATAATCAATGGCAGTGTCTGCCAGGGTTGTCTGTGCAAGCAGAGAGGCAGCGAGGGAGAGAGGAGCTCGTAAAGTTGGGTCCACTTAAGCGCAATTGTTGGCCATAAAACTCAACTGGGGTCTCCTCTAACTGTGAGCTATGTGAATGTGTGTCTGCGAGTGTGCATGTGCGTGTGTGTGTGTGTGGGTGTGGGTGTGGGTGTGTGTCTGTGCTGGGCAAACATTGAAATTGTATGAGACGTCATGAACAATTAGATCGTCGCTACAAATTGAAACTAAATGCAGTTAATTATTGAGAACCTCAAGGCTCAAGTCTGCTGCAGTTTTCCTTCTCACTACGCTGATGTTTTTGTTTTTTCTCTTTTCAATTTTCCTATCGTTATTTTTTGTTATTGCATGCCAATTGTTTGCTTTCGTAGAAACTGGGCGCTGTTCATTATTTGGCAATGGTCGCACAACAAGTGAGAATTCCAGACAACAATTGACTTATCATTTGACTTTGTGCGGTTGGGTTTACGCGTAATTCCCCGTTGAATTGTGCCACAAACGCTCGCTGGACAACAACAAAACCGGACAATGGCAAATTCCACGCAATCGGCTTATGCTGACATTGCTGCCTCCTGCTGCCACAAAGTGCGACAAGCCTGACGACTGTCAACCAAACAAAAACAACATCAATGGGCATCGAAATCCGACCACAAGCAAAAGCAAAACAATGATGCGCATAGAATAAAAAAAAAAAAAACAAACTCAACAATTGTTACAATGCCAACGACAACAAAGGCGACGGTTGTGGGCGTGGCCCTGCCATAAAGTCCCCGCCCCGTAAATAATAGCAATTAAAAGTGTTTTCCCTATTGTTGACTCTCAATAAAAATGCCAATTTATGATTTCAGTCTTTAGTCTTCACAAATTGACAATGCCAGCAATTATTCCAAGCCCTAAAGAAGTCCGTGCGACTTTATTTGTAGACACATTTGAAGCAACTGGAAGTGCCTTATCTTTTTCATATCAGCATAATATTTTTCTTCTTAATTTTTAAAATAAGACATTTGTGAGCTTGAAATCAGAGCTTCTTAAAATCTGTATATTCCCAAATTGGCGTTTATAATGTTAAATCAGACTAAGAAATTATTTTTCACATGAAAATTTCCCGAGTTGTGTAATTTTCAGTGGGCTTAAAATACAAAAATTTTCTCCAGCTGTATTATTGAAGTCTTTTTGTTAACTTTGATATAACAAAACCCACAAAATTTACATGAGTTTACACAGTCATTGAAAGCCTGCTTCTGGCATTGACTGTTTGTTGTCTCGTCTGGCTTCGACTGGAGTCGAGTTCTAATTGAAGCCTTTCGCGGGTCGAACGCTTAGAACAAGCTGAGATAAAAATTCAATTAAGACCCCGAACAACACCTTTGTCAACTAATTACATGTCCCGGCGACGGTCGACGAAAGGCCAAAGCAATTCCTGAGGTGGCATTTCAGCTTTTAATTGAAAAAAGCGAGGCGCATTGAGTGACAAAGGTGTGATTTATTATTTGGATTGCTTTTTGGGTTTTCCATTACTTTCGCTCCTCTCTCTCTCTCAATCTCTCTATGTCTCCCTCCCTCACACTTTTGTTGTTCGACTCGCCAACATTTTTGTATTTGCACTTCATTTCGGGCCGTTACTTTTTCAATTGTCTACAAAGTTTTTATTTATTTTTTTTTGTTCTTTTGCTCAAGCAATTGGCATTTAAATTAAGCCCAAATTTGGTTGAATGCTTAAAGCAAATTTCAATTTCAGCATCGTTAAGCAAATGGCAAAAGGGTTCGAAGTGGGCCAAGTGAGCTACTAATTAATTGTACTGCATGGGCTTTAAGGTCAATTGATTTCGATTTTAGCTCTTTGAAAGTCTCAGGTAACAAATGTATTTTCCACATAAGTTTCATTTACACAATTTGAAGCTGTGAATTTAGACAGTAGGTCTACGATGGAAGAATATTCATCACGTCTCAGTTTCATAATCTATACGAAAATAAACAATACATTTAATTTCGGTAATGTTAAATCATTTTAATAGTCAAACAAAATTTTAAGAAGAAAAATAACTATCTCAATTGCCCATCGCTAACTGCAAATGCAATCGTAATTGTGGGTAGGGGCTATTGAGTAGGAAGCAAAATGCATTTATTGAGCAGCTGTCAAGCTATTGAGATACCTATTTCAATGTGGATGGCTGCAGGTAACAGGTAACAATTTAATTAAAAATTGTGTCCGCGACAAGGACAAGTCGAAGCCAATTTGACGCAAGCGCATCGGACATCCTTTGGCTTGCTGCAAGATTGATCAAAATGTTCCCTATCGATAGCGATTTCAATTTAGATTTATGTCGAATAGCTCGTCAACTTTAAAAATCATTTCCGCCTTGTATTGAAAACGTATTCCGTTCGTTTTCCAGACTCGTTAATTAGATTTGTGCAATTTATTCACACCGGAATTGTTTTAATTTATTTTAGATGCAAACTGAATTGAAATTCGCGGCACAGGAAATTTAATTGCCAAAGCTACAAAAATTACGGAATCCATTTGAATAAGGTTTTTTCTCATAAATAATTAGTGAAGTGTCTATTTACAATAATATTATTAATTCAATGTTATTGGCGTCGCTTTTGTTATACTTATAAATGGTGTCCTCTGATTTATTTTTATTTTACATTTTTTGTTTGAAGAAAAGTTCAAAGCTGAAAGTATATAGGAAAGTATAAAAATAAAAAACGATTCCTCATAAAAATGTATAACACAAAGTTAAATTTTTAAATGGTCATTTACTAAATGTCAACAATGTCAAATTGTAACATAAATTGAAATTTCCTGTTAAATGACTGGCAAACATTTTCCTCAGTTGCCTTTGCTTTTCCGGAATGAAGTTAAGAATTAATTTTGCATAAATTCATTGCATTCATTTAAGCATCTTGAGTAGAATTTATGCCACAATTTGCTTGTCAACAAGCTGCTTAGAAACGTGCCGATAAACGTGGCAACTGAGTGGTAAACTCAAACATTCCCACATACACATGTAGATATTTGTAATGTATATATTCACCCCAAGTGCCAGATACCTGCTCATAAATTATAACATACTTGGCTTGCCTTTTGGCAAACCTTAATTGCTTTTGAGTTTCTAATAGTCTTATAAAACAAACACTGTAAATTATCATGCGAGATTTCCTGTGTGGCAATAGGTAACCCAATTGCGCATGTATGCATACAAAGGTATGGGTGTGCTGTGTGTTTCCAAGGAAAAATTTTATCAAACATTTGCCTTGCCAATTTGCCAAGCATCTTTATCTGTATGTTGCCCTAACAGCAAATTGTATAAATTAGCTACTGCCAACAGCAGAGCACTTAATATATATATGGCAATCATTAAAACAAAATAAATATGATTACATAAATATGGTTATATATATGTGTATTTAAAAAAAATATTTGAATACATCATTTCTTTTATGTATTGCATTTTAATTATTCAAATTATTAATGAATTGAGTGAAGCTGCAACTAAAACTATTTGAGTGTCTGTAGAGTACATTATTATTATTATATTATTTCGAGGAACATTTAACTTTATTAACTGCTGTTCTATGCTTCCATGATTATTTCAAGTTCTGTTCTGAACTCACTCAACTCATTCCAAATAGTATCGAAAGTGCTCGTATAGATTTTCTGTACGTGTATAGATTATTGCTATTGGAAACATTTGTTGCCTTACACATAATTAGTTAACAAGTTGCTTGAGCTCTTGAAAAGTAAGCAGTTTAAGTAGCCTGCCTAGGTATACTTGTACAGCAAATTGACCAGGAGCCGGGAACTGTGTAGTAAAAGCCAAGTCAAGTGCATAGAACGGGAGCAACTCTCTTATTCTCTTACCACTCAGTTGGCTTTAGCCACTTGTATTGCTTGTTGTCTCTAGCGTGTATGTGCATGTGTGTGTGTGTGTGTGTGTGTGAGTGTGAGTGTTAGTGTGTATTTGTATGCTACATAAGGACATTTCATGCAGCTAATGATGTATTCATTTAGCATGTGAGCACACTCGACAGTCCTCAGTCTTTTCAGCCATTTCAATTGCGAGCAAATGAACCTTCAACCTCGACGACTGTCAGAGCGTGCGACGGTTTACTGCACTGCAAGTGCCCCCAACAGGATTGAACTTATGAGCAAATAATGCGATTTGTTTAATGAGCTCAACAACACGCACACGCGCACGCATACACACACATACACATACACACACAGACACAGGCAAGTATTTAAATGGGTAATATTTGCTGTCTAGTAAAAAGTATGCAATGTGGTCAGCGACTGGGTCGAGAGAGTTAACCTTGAACTGTGAGCGGGGATTTTAATTCAGTTAATATTAACAAGTCTCTCTGGTTGAAAGTTACACAAGTGGCAGCCACGTGACTGGCTCTGCTCTGTGCCGCAGCTCACTCCCAGGAGCACTATAAATAACCCTTTCGATAACAAACATTGCGATGTGTTGATAATAAAGGCTTGATTTATTTCTATGCTATGTTGTGATTTATGGACTTTAATGGCATCGTCGCACAGCCAAACGACAAAGGACTAAAGACGGGTGGCGACGGCGGGGGTGTGGGATGCAAGAAGCGATATTGACGGGGGGAGGGAGGGGGCAGTAACAAAGTAACAAACGAAAAGCACGAAGTGTCGGATGCAATTCAACGTTTTACGTCCATCTGATTAAATAATAAAAACTTAATTAATAGTAATTGTGCAGAAAACACAAAAATCAAAGTCCACATTATATGCAGATTTAAGAATTAACTTTAAATAAATCTATTTTATTTAAGCTTCAATTGAAAATATAACTGCCAGATACAGACTTCAGTTAAGTAAGTTTTAGATAAATGAATGGAATTGTTGTAGTATAATTCACAGCAGTCTTGGAATTTGTGCTTTATACTCCATAAATTAAGTCCGACATTTTGATGGTAATTTTGGTGAATTGCTCCACAAAGCAGCTCTCATGCTGCTCCAAACTTCCTGTTTTGAGCAATTAAAACGCCTGTGTGCAGTGCCAGAATGGGAGAGGTGATTTGGGGACGACACACTCCTGACTGCCCCGCCCACATTTCTGGGCAACACACATTAACTACAAATTACATTCACATTAGTGTTTCTGCATTTTCTGCTCCTTGTTTCTCGCCACATTTTCTTCTTTTATTTTTTCGAGTTTCTAAAAAAAAAGAGAAAACCAAAAAAAAAAAAGAAAACAGGAACCACACACCTAATAAATCAAAGCGGCCTTCCTGGTGCCTCCCTGGAGTATGCTTGTTAAATGCTCGTAATAAATTAGCTGCCGCTCGGCAGACCGCTCTGCCTAGCCTCTCCTCCACTCTCCGTTCCCCTACATTTCTCTCCTCAGTAGCCAATGATTATTGGCTTAGCTGATGGCTCTGGCTTGGCCAGCATTGAACCCAATCGAAGGCAATTTCTCCCACTGCCCACAAGCACAATTTCCGCCAGACTCATTCATTTTGCCAAGTCGTGAATTTGCTTGCAATTTTTCGATTCCTTTATTTTTAATGAAGTCAGCGCTAAAAAATTTTGCTGTGTGAGCGCGTTTTACAAGGCGGGAAATATACAGAGGCGGAGAGTGTGAGAGAGGGGATTGGGATTGGGGTTATTGGCTGGCTGAAACTTTCGCGTATTTGGCTAACGATTTTTCGCAATTCATTTTTAATTTCGCTTGTGGCAACTTTCCACTGCTAATTCGAATGCTGTTCCATTTTTTAGCGGCAACTAAATGAGCTGCTGGATGTATTATTTATTTTTTGTGTATATGATTTTTCCACTACTTGGCACACTTTTGTTTCAACATATTTGATTAGCAGTTCATGCCATCAAATATTCTGTATCAGAATTTAAGTAATCGCAGAAATAAGCTCCAGATAACATTTGCCAAACACAATTTGTAAAAATTCATATTAAAATTGTCATTTTATAGCTTTTATTTTGACCTATTAACATTTGCTGATAAATGCTGACACAGTATAAACGAAATTAATGATTTATTTGGCAAACTCAGCCAACATAAGAAAATGTACATTCACAAATTTTAAGTTGTGGTAAATAACATATCTAATTCGTTATGCAATGCCAGGCAAGCCGGTTACACTAAAATTCAATTTGAGTGTTAAATATGTATCTTGAGTATATTACTTTATAATTCTTAACGGACACTTTGAGCTAAAGCCCAATCAAGATTTAAATTGAGTTGTGAACAGAAAACTAAATTCACTTCGTTGCACAAAGTGAAGAAAAGTATTTTTCCGATGTATACACATCCAGGTACACGAAACTGAAGGTGCCAGTGATGTATGCACTTAAATGTTGCATAATTGTTGCATGTCACATGCACTAACGAGGCATCCACTCTGAGAAGCAGAAGCCCAAGCTGAAGCCAATGCAACTTGCACCAAGTCAATGCTAATTAGAATGCCGGAGAGGAAGAAGGCTCGTCATACGCAGGGCTAGGAAAATTTGTAGCCTTAAAGCGCACCTGATGACAGGCTGCCTTAAAATAGCTGCAATGGGGCACCTTGCCACTGCCAAAACGGCAAAAGGGAAACTGGCAACTAGGACCGCTGTAAATGAACATCAAGCGTCTGCATCTTTTGCCTCGGCTGCAGCGAGGCAGTGAAAAATTCAACGTCAACGCCTCGGCTGCAGCGAGGCAGTGAAAAATTCAACGTCAACGCCTTTAACATAGACACCAGTAAATTTAGCTGTATATTGCTGTGTGTGTGTGTGTGTGTGGTTGTATTTGCTTAAGTGTCACGCTAATTTCAACGGCAAGCAAAAAGTCACACGCAGCGCCATGCTACTTTGCAACGCGTGCCAGCAAAAATTAAAATGCTTCCACGCAAAAAAGTATATATGTGCAGTATGTACATATATATATAGCTAGTAAGTACGAGTTCTCTTTGGTCGAGAGTGCTCGACTAGGAGATACCTGTACACCGCCCTAAGGGACTTTCTTTCTAGTCTTCACCATCAGGATTTGGAGAAGAAACAGCAATCGGAAATCGAATAAAATACAGATCATCATCTATTTTAGGAATCTCCTTTCTTGTCTTCCTCTCTCTCTAAAAGTAGTTGCTCTAGTTGAGTTTTTAATCTGTTGAATACATTTATTAGCATTTTGAATTTTAATACATATATTTTGTATATTATATTTCATATTTTACATTTAATTATAATATATAAATTAGTATTAACTAATTTAGTTATTCAATTTAAACGTGCTTAATTAAAATTGTACAAATGTATTTTACAAAACTATGTGATACAGTCCACATTATATAGATAAATGCGTATATTCCAAGGGCTAAAACGACTGCAATTTTACGAATTTCACTACTTTAACTACATCAATAGCATTAATAGCCAAGCTAATAAAAAATGCTTACAAATTTAATAAGCTAATTAGTGGGAACGTATTTAAGTAACACATGTAATATTCAAAGTAATAAAAAATATGGATTTAGGAGATATATCATATTCAAAGGAATACATATTTATATAAATATATATAAATCTAAACGCATAGCTTATTCTTAGATCTGAAACAAAAGTGTAGGACTTATAGACTTTTCAGGCTGTTAAATATAAATTTAATTTGAATAAAACTATGAACTTGCATTTTAGAGTATTTCAAAGTGCCTAGCTTCATTTCTCACATCCATTTTCTAAGTGAGTTTTCTATGGAGTAAAAAAAGGTCAAGCTGTGAAACGTACTTATTATTCATTTGCCCAAAAAAAAAAGAATGAAAACTGTAATAAAAAGTGTTGCATGTGGCTAAAAAGCTAAACAAAATTTTTAATAAATGCAGCGAAGCATCGTCTGCTGGCCAACTCCGTGCAACTTGCTATTCGGCTACTGCCTCGTCTCTGCTCCGTGCCCCCACTCCTCTTCACCATTTTTGGCCTTTTGGTCACATTTGCAGTTGCATGTGGCACGCGTTGCCTTTTTGGCTCCTGCGCCTTGGTAGCCGTTGACACAACTGTTGCCCCGGACGGAGTCGACAGCTGGAGGCGGACATGGACGGAGACGGGGAGACGGACATGCCGACGGATACGGAGTTGGAATACGGAGGTGGTCTCGGCCCGGTGGCAAAATGAAAAATCACAGCGCCGTGCCAGAAACTGCTCAGCTTGCCCATAACTATACGAAGCGAATATTTTTATTGTGCGGCTGCTGCTGCTTCTTCTTCTTGGTGTCTCTGCGGGGTGGTGTGTGTGTGTGTGTGTGTTTGTGGCAAAGTCATATTCATTCATTCATTCATTCAGTTCGTAGTTGCAACACATTTTTATGTGTCCTTTTTATGCGCAAAGTGTGAATGCGAATATTCTGTTGCTGTTACTCTTCTTGTTGTATTATTTTATATTATTTATATTCTTATTTTTTCTATTTTTCATTTTTATTTATTTTTTTCACCATTTTCATTTCCTATTTGCACATTTTTCACTTCTGTCCGTTGGCTTTTGATGCGTCCAGTTTGTGTTTTGTGCAGCTAAAAGATTTATAAATATGAATATTATACATTGTGGCATGAAATATGCAAATTTCAGAAATGGCCAAAGGAAATAGAAATGGTCAAAGCGGAACTAGCACCTCCTCTGCTGTTACTATTCCTATTCCCTTTCCCTCTCTCCCCTGGCCCAACCAAGCTGGCCACTAGCTGGTCTCAGTATCTTCCAAACTATTTTTCTAGTTTTTTTATTTCTATTTTGAATGCTCTTCATGCACGCAGATGCATTTAATGACCGGCAACAGCAAAGGACATGGCGTCTGCAAACTGGCTGCAACAAATGCAGTAAATGGTTCGTTGGAAACATTAAATCGAGAATTGCAAACACCCTAAAGTTCAATGCTTAAATGTAGAGTTCAGAATGCTTTTGCTTCATTTAAAACATATAAAATATAATTTTTATTTACACCATTTTTTTACAATTGTCTTATAGTTGTTTAACTAAGAAATAATATAGATATAATAAAGATAAAATTCATTTTGATAGATATTCTTTACTATTGAATATTTCAATTAGGCTTAATTTTTGAAGATACACCTTTGGTATTTGTTTTTGAAAAATAAGCAAAAATGATGCTAAGTTGTTTTATTTGGGAACTTTCGTATTCATCCCTCAAGAAATCGTAGAGTATACACAAGGCACCCTTAAAACCGCTTCAAAAGTTAACTGCTAAATAATTAATTGATGTTTATATTTTTTTTCTGTGCGCATGTCGTTATTTTTTTTCCATTTAATTTTTTGCCACTTTTAAAAATTGGTTGCTATAAATCAGGCCGTTTTAATGCAAATGTTGTTGCAATTTTATGGCTGAAATTAGCAATTGTGCGAGCGGCCATTGGCAATTAATATTTATTAACAGGCGGCGCATGATTAATGTGCAATATTAAATTTAGTTATAGAAAAACACACCCAAACATACATAAAAAGAGAGACAAAAAGGAAACGAATGACATTTACAATTAAATTATTTAAAGTTGGCAATGCAAAGTTTAATTAATGCCACAATGTGAGCAATTATTCTAAGCCAATTGATCAGTTGTAGGATAGTGAGGGGAGCAGATTGAAGGGTTCGGAATATGGTTAGCCGCAACATTAAAATCAATTAAATTATGAAAATAATTAAAATAATTTAATGGGAGTACTGTCTCGCCCACTCGTTGACAGCTGTAGTATTCAATTTGTTTACGCAATCGGAGTTAATTAATAATTCAATAAATTGCATAAAAGCCACTTAAAATTTGTTGCATGGAATTGTCAGCGTCATTGTATTTATAATGAATTAGAAACGAAATAAATTATAAAGTGTGTCAACATCATACCAAGTACAAGGAATTTCCACGAAACATAATTGAAAAATGAATAATAAAATACACAGTATATATTTACAAAAAGCTTGTGCTGCAAAACTATATTTATTCTTAGGCTATGTTCTGATGAGAATGGGTATTCTACATTTCTAATATATTGGATAGAATTTCCTTTCTAGCTACCTAAGGCAATATAAATAAATTTAAAAATGAAAGATATAAGCTGTGAAAAATATTCTACCAAAGACAAATTGTAAAATTTAAACACATCAATATGGTTTCCCAGCCAATTGAAATGTCATAAAAAGAGCACATATAATAGTTGACACACCTAACAAATTTAGCTGGATATGTGACGAACAATCGGAAACTTGCTGACTTCTAGTATAAGTGTTCTGTGCATTCTGAAGCATAGCTAAAAAGTTCCAGCTAAATCATCATTTGCTCTAAATGAATCCTCAAATGCGGTCATAAATTTGGTGCAAGTAGTCGTCTTCAAACTTCTCAACAAGATTCGTGGCCCGTTTTACGATTCTCAGTTTTATTTGCCACACGTTGCCATTCTCCAACGCATTCCCACTCGTATTCGTATACGCTTTGTCAATCATCTCATCAGAATCATCAGCTGCCTGCCAAGTGGAGATACTCAAAAACTTTGATGGATTTATATGCCTCTCTGCTTGGGGAGGATTATGTTAATAGCCAAGTTGGAATTAGCCTGCAAAGGATTTCTCTGCGTGTGCTGCATTAAAATTTATCGACTGACAGTCTATATGACTGCTGCGTATGTAAATTGATTGTGGCTCATGAACAAAGCCGCCGGCTCGAGTAGCTCGCACATCTCTCGTAAAGTTTGTCTTTGTACAATTATGACTTTTAGCAGGCAACTGAGTGGCCTCATCTGGCCAACGGGTTTTTAGGGTTTTACGACAGCGACATAAACCCAAAGTGGCCACAATGCAACCGTAATTTTTGCGACTTCATATCAAATTAGAGCAGCTCTCTGGGTTCACCAAATATGTTAAATATGTTCTCCATTTCAGCCGCTTGAATGCATCGCTTAACTTAAACAGAGTTTGGATGCAAATAGGAATGAGTGCAAGTATGTATATAATTAAACTTAATGTTATTAAGCATTTCCATAATAGATCCTGCCAATAACAAAAATAATAATAAATATTATATATAAATTAAATATCTTTATTTTCAAAGCTCAAAAGAAAACAATTAATTTTTGAAGTTTTCGAATTATTTGTAATTTTCAGCATGCTATATTTTTTATAAATTTTAAAGAAAATGTATGCATTTCCAAATAAATCAAAATCATTGAAATTGTATTCTATATGCACGACTTTTCATTTGTCTGTTTTATTGTGAATTGAATTTAAGCGAAGGATTCGTTTATGGTTGAAAGTTTACTTTATTTAATGTTTATTGTTAACTGCACAGATGAGCTGCTCATTCACTCTCTCTTTCTCTCTCTCTCTTTCTGTCTCTCTCTCGCTCTCCCTCTATATATATCTCACTCTTTGCTTGTGTATTTCTCCCTGAGATTTTAATACAATTAGCTGCCTGTGGATTTGACCGCTTACAGCTTATTGTAGCATACATTTCAGCGCAGCGAATGGCGAATATTTTGAGTTTTGCATATTTCAATGACATACGGAAAACTTGACTTGGTATGCATTGTGTCTATATAGTGGATACAGTTTTTGTGGTTGTTGCTGCTGTAGTTGTTATTGTTGTCGGAGTGCTGCTGCTGATGTTGGCTGCCGTTGTTGGCTGCTGCCTGCATAGAATTGTGAGAGATGCGTGCTGGCCAGGCCATGACGCCAGCGGCAGTCAATTTGCTTGTTTACAATGCCACACACTCATACACGTGCAGTACATGCACACATTCACACACACACACACACACATACACTATGACAAATCGCAAACAATTACAACAGCGCGACGTTGTCTTTCAGTTGTTGCTTTTTGGCCGCAATAAATACAATTTGCATGACAAAATAGCAAACAACTGCAACTTTTGAGTGTGTGTGTGTGTGTGGGTTTGTGTGCTGGTGCTGGTGTGCTTGTGAACGTCTGCAGGTTCACTCAACCAAACAACACTACACACAAAAACAATCAACTGCCAGTGCAGTCCAAACAGCAGCAGCAACAACAACAACAACAGCAACAACAACAAAAACAGCAACAAGAACATCAACAACATTAGTTAGGCTTTATCCTGAGCTGCCGCATTTTGCTCTGCCTCTTCTTCATCCTACTGCTGCTTCTGCTCCGGCTTTTCTGTGGAACAACTTATGAATATTCAATTTAACATAAAAGATTGTGTTGTTATTTTGATTTCTTTTCGTTTCGTCTCTTGCACTCGCTCTCTCTCTCTCTCTCTCTATCTCTTTCCCTCTCTCTTGTCGTCTGTCGCCCTCGTTTTCACTCAGTAAACTTCATGGGCGATACGAACTCATGCATGCTATGAAATGTTAAAAATATTGGATAGCCTAGTAGGCGAACTGGTCAGCGAAGCATCGACCTAACAACAGAAGCAGCATACACTGGAAACAATCTAAGACACATTTTAGAATAAGTGCATTTACCACACAACAAGTCTTAAATAAATATTTGAACTTATCGGTTTGGGAGATTATTTTAATTCTTATTCCCATAATGAATATACAAAACAATAAACCGAAATTAAAAAAAAAGTATATTATTGTTAACAATATATTGTATTGATTTTTATGATTTTTTCAGACCAATTTAAGAATGGTATTTTCAAATGATTAAAGCTAGGCACTAAAGAAAATAATTCTGTTAAATTCGGATGTTATAGATATTAGAATCAAGCTCACGCCTAGATCGACACGGCAAATAATGCAAGTCCAGAATATATAATATCAAAGTCTCGTTTCACATTTTTCTATTAAAACTCATAATTTTAATTCGAATTTTCAGACAACAAATTAGACAATACGCATAAAAAGCAGTTAGCCAAAATTTTGAAAACAATTTAATCAAATTCCGCATATGATGAAAATCGAAGACAAGCAATGCCCAAACATAAATATCTCCAATAATGGTTCACAAACTAGTCAAGATCGATATTTTTAGCCAGATAGGTGTTGTCAGTGTGCAGCTTGGATATATTCATGATGACCAACGATTTCAATAGATCCTCCATGCTGATGACCAGCTGGTTATCGTCTACAATCAGTTCCTCGATGGCGTTGCCTTCCATGACCAGAAGGTTGCGCATAAATTGCCGCATGCGGTAGATGCTGGCATGACGGCACAGCTCTCTTAGATCGGAACCTGAATAGCCAGGTGTTAGATTTGCCAAACGCTTGAGATCGACAGCCGGATGCATTTGCTCCTGTTGCAGGATGATCTGAAGTATGGCCAGTCTCTGGCTCTCTAGCGGTAGTCCGATGTGAAACTGAGCTGGCATCCTTCGCAATATGGCCTTATCCAGATCTTGGGGCCGATTCGTTGCACCTAAAACCAGCACCGAGCAGCTATTACTGCTAATCAGCCCATCCCACAGAATCATGAACTGTGTCTTCATCATAGCCGTCGCCTCATGATCCACAGTTGTGCGCACGCGCAAAAACGACTCGATCTCATCGATGAAAATAATGCAGGGCTGCAGCTTGCGGGCCAAGGTAAATACAGCAGTGGAGAGCTTCTGTGATTCACCATACCACTTGTCCGCCAACAATGCCATATCCAGATTGATGAAACGCATGCTCGCCTCCTTGGCAATCGCCTTGGCAATCAGCGTCTTGCCACATCCAGGCGGTCCATAGAGCAGGACGCCTTTCGGTGGCCGCCACAGCTGCGAGCGCTGAAAGAGATCGCTGTGACGCACGGGCAGCACCACAGATTCCCTCAGCTCCTGTATGACCCCATCCAATCCGGCAATATCTGACCAACTGACATCAATGTCCATTGGCGCTACCAATTGCGAGGCTATCACCAGCTCATAGCAATTGAAGTCGCTCAGTTTTAATTTACGGCCCTTGTCCGTCATCGCATTGAGCTTCCTCATCTGCAGCTTTGCCACCTCTTTGGCCTTCTTTTTGGCCTTAGTCGTCGGATCTATGGAGCTCATCAACCATTTGGCACAGCAGTATGTCACGATCGCAGCGACGCCAAGCCTCACCAGCTGCATCACAATTTGGCTGCTAGACCTTTGAGGCCCTTCCATAATCAATCTATATTATTAAAAAGCACGTTCAATAATTTTCCCAAAATCTTTACAACCTGTCAGCCAAGTAAATACAATCAATTTGTTGCTCTGGAAAATATGCCATAAGAAAATGGAAAGAAAATATTTACGATTTGAGATATCGGAGATCTATCAGTGTATTAAGTTATTAATTTTTTTAATTTATTGATTTATATAGCGTGGACTCAAAACAGACCACAATTTAGAAAAATAAAAGCGTTGAAGTACTGAAGAACTTAAAGAAAAATCAAATAAAGTTACAAACTAAATCATTTAAAACTAAAAGTGGAAGTAAAATTAAGATTTAAAATAAAATGAAATGTAAAATATATTAAATGAATTGCAATCTTTTTATTAAAAATATAATCAATTTCATTTTAATGAAACTCAATTTTTTCTTGCTTTAAATAATAAACTTTAAATAATAAGCTTACAGCACTCAGAAAGAAAAGTATCTGTAAATATCAATAAATGCTGTAACGCATTTGTCTCAGTGAATTTTTTCAGTACAGCTTTGCCCAGGCTACGCTTAATTTCTGTTTAACTTTTCCTGTTTGCTCTAGCCCAGATAAGGCAAAAAATGTTTTTCTAGTTTACCATCTTTTAGCGGAAGTCAATGTTACAAAAGATAAACTTGTCCAGCCATCTGCTGCTGCTTGTTCTGTCTTCTGTCTTCTGCCTTCTAGTGACTGCGCGCGTGTTGAATGCGTGCCGGACCCAACAAGGATGAGGGGCAAACCGTTCAGGAGCACAAGTATTAACTAAACACTGCAGCAATTTATCTTACTCTCACCCCAGCAACCCCCCACCTCTAAGCCAAACTTCGCTTTTGTCCAGCTAAGCGCGCGTAGGTCAGTTTTGTTTTAAAGTTTCTTAAGTCGCATCTTACATTCCCTTAGACATCCCCCTACCATTTACCCCATCCACGATGCACCCCTGCTTGAGCGGAAGTATCTGCGCACTGTTGTTTTGCGCTTCCTTCCGCATTACAAAAGAATTACTCAACACAAAATGTCTGGCCAAAGTTGGCCAAGATGAGATGCTAAATATGCGCTGGGTCAGCGGCGACTTGCCCAGGTGCCAGACAGCCTTTATTAGCGTGTCAAAAATACAACAACAAAAAATACAACAAAAATAAAAGCAAATCAAAATGAAACAATATAAAGTCTTAGTAAGACGGTCCGCTTATTAAAAATATTCTTAAGTTTAATTTTTTCATTTCATGTTAAATCCGGCTTTGGCTGTGGATATGAAAAAATTTAATTTTTCCGTTGCTGATTAGAATAAGCAAAGAAATAAAATGGATTTCCCAAACAAAGCCGCGAATCGCGCTTGAAGGATTTTTATTTCTTAAGAAAAATATCATTAGCAAAGAGTTATAATTTCAAGCAGAGATCCACAAAATATGAAATGTATTTGACCTCACAGTGAAAAGTCATTTACCAAATAATCGAGGTAATACAATATTTATTATTGATTATGATTTTGTATGAATTAAGCTAAGCACTTAAATAAGCATGATTGAATTGTGCTCCCAAAAAACCAATTGATTGAAAACAATTTAAAATACGAAAATGTGCAAATAATAATACAAGTACAAATTATAGTTTCAAAGTCTTGAATATCTGAGAGTATTTTAATAATTTTAACTTCTGATTAATCTGCTTGTAATCATTGTTCATTTTTTCAAACCATAATTCTAAAGTCTTGAATTTCTGAGAAGATATTTTATTTCTGACTAGGCTACTGCTGATCCTTGTTCATAAAAACCGTATCTGCCAAGATTTTCGCTAACGACCATATTTCCTTAACTGCCGCCAGCTGAGCACTGAGTGCTTGTTGTGGCCCTGTTCTTTGTTTGACGAATTCGGCACTCTTTCTATGCAAATTTCTCGGGTGCCTTATTTAAGCTCGTTAACGTCTGCCTTCTATGCGTCGCTAGCTACTATTCAAGAGTTCATAAAAATCACTTCAACTGTGCAATATTTCATGATTTTGCGTCAATCTTTTGAGAGCCGCTCAACGTCATGCAGAATGCCATGACGCTGGACTCCTTATTCCTCCTTCCGACACCCCGCACCAGCAGCGACTCACTCTTTGTGAGCGTCAAGTTCGCTCGTTCGTTCTACTGAGCACACGAAAATCTAATTATATGTCTTGTTGTTGCTGCAGTTGTTTCTGTTGTTGAAGTCGCTTTCACTCACCGACTTTTGTCACAGTTACAAAATGACAAAACAACAAAAATTTAGTAAGAAGACAAAAAAATTGAAAGGACGAGCTGAAGATGTGATACATTCAAGTGTTATATGAATATATTAAGAACTCAAAACAAAAGAAATTAGTTGACGCGAGTAGTTGCAGATTAGATTTTAAAAAATATATTTATAAAAGATTAATAAGTACTAAATATAAAAGGGCTGTGATACTAAATACAAGGAAAGCATATATTTGAGGGGTAAGCCATACATCAAAATAAATTAAGCTAATTAGTTAATTTAAGCTACAAATTTATATGGCGCAGTTTTAAATTGATTACATTTTGAATTTTAAATAAATAATAAAAGCAAAACATACAATACATTGCTTTTTGAGTAATTCAAAAGCTTTAATTTATTATACAAGTCTTTTCAGATACTTTTCAAATTGATTGGTAACGCATAAATCACAATAATATGTTATATTAATTGAATTTAAGTTAAGAATTTATATGGCTCTCCTTTATATTGATAGAATTTTGAATTTTAAATAAATATTTGATGCAATAAAGTGTCATCAGTTTCTGTTGAATTCATTATACAAATCTCTTATTTCGCATTTTTAATATTGATTAAATTTATAATTATCAATAAATAATTACTTCTTAACTTCAACAGTTTTAATTTATCATAAAAGTTTCTTCAGATAGTTTCCAATCTTGTATTTATTGTAAAGTAGGATTTCTGAAACCGTTCACTAACCAAACAAATAAAATCTGGACCAACTCACTTTATAAAAGCATACCGTGCTTATTTTTCGACCTTTTGTTAGATTTTAACGCTTGATTCTCAAGCACTTTCTTTACTCTTAACAAAAATAATTAGAAATCATGATGAGCTTTTTTCTAAGAGCATTCCACAAAAGTCTGTTGACAGTTGTTGGCGTCGCGCATAAGAGAGCAGCATGAAAATGATACGCTTTTCATAAAAATATTTTTGCTATTTATACATCCCACTCCCCCTTCCCAATCCCTTTCCAGTTGTTCCGTTTGGCGCTCGCGTTCATAGTTATTGCCTGGCTTACTTTCCTCTTTCTGTCAGCGGCATCACAAAATATGCGAATATCTATGTAAAATTTACCACCCCCGAAAAACGGCGAAATTTCGTTGGCAAGTAAAGTGGCAAAAGCAGTGAAAAGGTGTGCCACCAAAAAACGCACAGAGAGCTGCAAAAACTTTGCATCATTGAAGTTACACACAGTTAAACACCCTCGCTCTCCCCAGACCAAAACCAACAGTCTCACCACATTTATTTTCCATTTGCCGCCACTGCTGCGGTATTTGGTTATTGTTGCTCAAAGTTAGGAATGTAATATTTTGTGCCTCAACTAAAATTACAATATTTAATATAACTTGGATTTTTAATTACTCAGTAGTATAATTGTAAATGAGTTCTAAAAAAACATACTATAGTTTTTTGACGTTCAACTCTCAAAAATAGTTTTCTCCGTGACGACCGAATAATTTAGAGTATACAAACAGTAACTGCTGGGTATAAATAAAATTAAAAATTATTATAAAATATACTCAAATGCAGTTGTGTTAATTAAATGTTGTCATGGGAGCAACCAAAAGACTGCCAACTGTACTTAGTCTTAGTTTGATTGGGTTTCTCTAATATATGCCACAAATAATATATGGACAACATAACATTTGTCACATCTAAGAACTATAACTATAACTATAGAAATCAAAACCATATAATAATATTATTTCCAATGAAAATTAATTTTATACTATTTATTTTGTATTGTGTACAACTAACCGCTTTACTTAATTTTTTTAATTTCAATTACCTAGCGTATTCTTAAGCTACAAATCTGTGCTTGGAAAATATACACTCGCTCGCCTATTGTTTAATTTCAGTTCCTGAGATATTGCTGATGAGCTGTCATTTGATTGCAAGCCATCGGTGTGACTACTATCCTGAATTCTAGTCATGATCTTTTTGTAGAGTGCATCCACATGTGGCGCCAGATATACATCCAGACGGATATGATTCTCTATGCCATGAAGCAGCTGCACGCAGGTATCAAATTTGTTATCGATGAACTTGATTAAAATGCCCCACATGTCGGGCGATATATCAAAGAAGGGCCTAAGCGTCACTGAATTAAGGCAGCCAAGCTGCAGCACCTCCAGATCCAGAGTGGCCAAGCTGCACAGGCCTGCATAGTATGCGACATCTTGTGGCGCCACAATCTTATCATAGTCATAACCCTCAAAAGGCGTCAAGAGAAAACATTGCGCTGCCGTCTTATAAGCCTTGAGACCCATATTGGCCAGACCTGCTGCACAGCTGAGCTGGGCGGGCACCGCCTCCATCAGATTCGGGAAGCCTAACGCATACTGTTTGGCCTCCTCGATGTAGCTGAGTACATGCCACCAATTGGCCATGTAGATGGAAACACGTATCAGGTTCCGAAACATGTGAATCACATTATCGCAGCTAGTGCAATAGGGCCTGGCACGGGCATAGAACTTGATAGCCAACTGGAAGTTGCCACTCTTTACGTGGTAGTCGCCAATCTCTTCGAGGATGCGTCGCACATAGGCGCTGCCCGAATTGATTTCTGAAATTGAGCTCGGCATCGAGCTCCTGCAGCAACAGTGCCGCCTCCATTGTGTTATCCTCCACCCAGTAGGCGTCGTAGAGATGCGCTTCCGATTTTGGCTTCGCTCTCGATGTTGACGGACGCGCTGCCTCACTCGAGTCCGGGGTGGCCATGCTGCGTTTCCTTTCCGTACAGAGTTTTCGGTACAGTTCCTCATACATTTTCACATTGTAAGTCTTCTTTACATGACTGATGGCCAACTCCAGAGCCTCCACACGCAGCTTGGGACACACATGAGCGATGAACCTGAGCCGCATCAGACGCGCAATATCCGTATAGCGTTTAGCATAGCTGATAAGAACGATTTGCGGGCATTTCACTATGGGACATTGTCCGGCATTCAATAAAACACTGTTACTCGGCTCCGCCTCCGACTCTTCCTTCTCTTCATTCTCCTCATCCTCCTCCTCCGCCTCGGTGACCACCTGGCAAACGGAACCAGAAATCATCTGTACTTAGCCAAAATGTTCTGTCGCTTAATCGTTAGGCTTATCTGTATTTTTAACATTGAGATTTAAACAGAGCTCGAACAAAAAATACAAATAAACAATGAGTTATATGCCAAACATTACTTAGCTTTGAAGATCGACAAATTAATTTATCTAAGTTTTCCTCCTAAAAGCGTCAATAGATCTAATAGATCAAGAAAAGAAGAATAATAGAATATGTTAGTTTGTACGTCAATAGCTGTCAAAAGCAGATAATTACGAGAAACTGAACTCTGATTGCACTGATAGAAGAGTTTAAGGAAAACACGAAAACATGATTAGCTGTGCCTGAATTTATAATAAATATTAGAAAATGGAATCAATATCTTGAACACATTTCCCAGACAAAGAGTTTTTCTTTTTATACAAAAAAGACATCCTACCTTTTACAGCAGCTATTACATATGAAATAGAAGTTGACAGGATTATAATATTTAATAATACCAATAAAGGAATTTAATAAAAGCAATAAAGAAATTTGATTTACTGTCTTATATTAACTCTTTCTTGATTATCCAATGCTTTTAGACACCTTTGAAATACTCTTTTGGTATCTATTGGGTTCCAGAGCTCTGGCTAAAAAACAGACACTGACCAAGCACCATGGACTTTCGCCTTTGAAGTGGAGCATAAAAACAGTCGGAAATTCAAACGATTCAATAAGCTGCCATTTAACGCATGTCAAGCATTTGAGTTAGGCAATCTGACAGACAGGTGGCGTGACAAGCTGCAACTGCAGGTGTATCTCAAGACTTAAAATGATCTGAGCTCATGTTGAAGAAATTCTCAAGTATCTGCAGATGCGCAGCACAACCAAATTCCATTACACAGATACAAATCAAATTGCCAAGTGCCATTTGAACGCAGGGGGCACAGAATGGTAGGAGAATGGAAGTTTGGTTTCCTTTTCTATTTGGCTAGATGTATGCAAAAATCAAATTACCCAAGCTTGAAAAATCGCAGACATCAGAGACACATAAATCAGAGGCGGTAACTTCAAAAGACCAAAACGAAACCAATGGAATTGTTACCGCTATTTAACGGTTTATTGATGCGTCGCTTTAGCTGAATTTATTGGCTTGGTCGTTGGCCATTTTTATGCTAGCCAACACCTGCCCATAACCCCAACCACACCACGGCTCACCCAGACCAGAGAACAACTGTGAAATGGAAATGCAAAGTGTAAAGCTTGGAAACGTGCAAAATGCTTGAAATTGATTTGACTTGGTATTTGTCTGAGGCTGCCCAGGTAGCCCATTTCTCAAACAGAAAATGCCCGACGAGGTGTTGATAACGCTGCTAGCCATCAAAGAACCAAAAAAAAGGAAAGAAAATGAAAGTAGTCAAAAAGATAAAAGGAAAACATCAACAAAAGCCAATTATTGTAATCAATTTAGTTTTAATGATGAATGACGCAATCGATATTAATATAAGGATATGCAAGTTAATAATTTTCATTGGCAGGCGACCTATATTAATTGGCAGCGTTTAAATAACCTCTTGTTTTAGCAAATAAGAAAACATTAAAACTATTCAACGATTATATGCTTATATTAATAAAAGAATATTATAAATTGCCCTGGGTTTTATAAAGACACAACTTTCAGTTTCAGTATTAAGCAGTTTGTGTGTATTAACCAGCCTATCATATATTTTAGGCTAAGAAGTACATTTTTTATGTATCCCAATCTTTATTGATCTCGCTTTTAGCATTTAACAAGAAAAACGATGTATTCGATGGCATTTATGATTTATAACCTTTTAAATTAGTAATAATCACGATAGCAGTTGCCAATAACATAGTTGAAAAGTTGATCAACAAATGCATTTGTAGTCAAACTTTTGCAAGACATAATTCGTTAGCAAGACAAGCAGACAAAATTAACACAGACTGGTGGCATGGCAACAATGAAAAGACGGAGACGCCGCCGCTGACAGCAATCAAAGTCACAAAATGTTTGCAATTGGCATATAAGCCCAGTTGCTGAGGGGAGTTCAGCATGTGGTTGAGGGAATTTTGGGGTCGAGCACTCGCGTTGTTTACTCTCTGGCATCGCTTTCAGTTTGGCGCTTTCGACGCGCGTAAATTTCTAATTTCATTAAATAGTGCATTGTAGGTTTGCTGGGGCTGAGGGTGGATTGTAACGTTGCCCAGACGTTGACAGACAAAAATCGACAATAGACGTCAACACACGATAGCTGGTAGGCGTAAGGGGGGCGTGGTCCACTCCGGGACCGACAGCTTTGGCAATCAAAATGCGCCGATCAAAGTAGAAAATCGATTTTAATTGCAATCTAGCGTCGCTTAACGCTCGATTGTCGGTCGAATGGTCGAAAGAGGATGGGGATGGTGGGGGCGTGGCATGGTCTGCCCTGCCTTTAGAGCAGTGTGCGTGGCAATTGCTTTTTGGCAACGTCATCGCAACACACACGTCACAGACAAAAAAGAACCCATCGAGATATTGAATCAAAATTTTGAATGCCGCAGCGCAGATTCGCATTGGATGATGTCCCGGACCAGACATTGTCGATGTTTTGACTAATGCGTCGCCATTTGTAGCGTCACTTCCCACTTGTCACTCCCCACAGGCACACACACAAATACTCACACACTCGCACAACATATTCAAAGCCATTAAAACTACGCGACAATCGTCGCTCAAAGGCATTCCTAGCCGGCTGTCAAATTTACAAGAGCCCAATTACGATACGCCTACCCATATAAAAATTGACAGCCAAAAAAGCTGAACGTCAGACTGGACATTAATTATTGCATATATGACTGGAAAAGAATGAGAGCATCGATTTGTGGAAATTTCCCATATCTGGCTTTTAAATATAATTTTCTCTATGTTAGTGTTGATTATATTTAAGTATTTTTGCTGGATATGCCAAAGAGATAAACGAAAAAACATACGAGAATTTAAGTCACCGAATAAAGAATAAAAAAGGAAAAGACTATTTTCATTTTGTAAATAAAATTAAGTTTTGATACTGGAGTTATTTATATATTTTATTAATATTCCTTGCGTTGGAAGCTTTAATTTTATTTATTTATTTAAAATGTGCTATTTTACATTGTATTCCATTGTATTTATATTCAAAGCATTCCCTTAAGAGACTCACTACTTGCTTTTAATATACAATATTTTGATAGAATGTTTAAATCATTTATTTTGTTTTATTTTTGCTGTCCGATTTGAAATCCTATTTTATGTTTAAATATATATTCATTTGGTAATTCAAATTAAATTTCTCTAGTGGCTTCATTTATATTCATAGAGATGGAGTTTAATTTATTTATTTCAAGTTTATTACGTTCTGTATTCAATGTTTCAATGTATTTAAATTCATATCCATCTTTTAAGAGCTTCGCTACTTGCATCTAATATACATATAATATGTTTACTGAATTTACTTTGTTCTTTTTATACTTTGTAATTTGAAATCATATTCTATTTTTAAATGTATATATATAAAAGCATATCCTCACACACCCAACCTACCCTCATAACTTACCTACCTCCATCCTGTTCTAATTAGCCTTACCCGGGTAATGCGGATCTCTGCCCGGGTGGACAAATATTTCTCTGCAGCTAGTGGGAACAAACATAAAAAGTTCTAGAAATATAAAAATTTCACAGGATCTCCATGCGAAGGATGTCGCAAGACAGATAGGGGAACGGTGGGAGGCCCTCGCTTGTGGTAGACCATCCCCCACAACATGCTACCCCAACACCAAACAAGAGAGTGCCACAGGCGCAGCATAACCGAAGTCAACTAGGAATAGATATAGTATCCAAGGGATAACGACATAGTAACCCTCAATCCAACAAAGATGCTTGCATTCGTGCAGGAGCTGGTGTTGATGAAAGAGCTATAGGATCAGAAGGGGGCACAATAGATGTGGCAGGTCACTGTGCATATATCCCAACAATAATAATATATATATATATTTTCGCTTGATAGAAATCTTTTGCAGAGTAATTGCAATTAATTATTTATGTTTCGTGGACTTTTGCCCTTTTTTGTAGTCCTTTGTTGTCCTTGCACTTGACTTGACGCACAGGCGCGAAGGACTACGTCCGTTTGTTTGTGTGGCACTTGAAAATGGCCTCCTAAAAACAGTCTGACTGTGCCACTATGCGTCTGTCCGGCGGACTGGCTGTCGCTCTACTCATAATTGTGATCAACAAAATGAGCAACAGTTTGCGCCACAATATGTGCCATTTAATTATTTTTCAATTTAATTTACCGCTTTGACCCATTCACTCTGGTCGCAGGAAATTAACAGCAATAGACGAGGAGGAAGCAGAAAGCAGACGCTTTCATCACTCTGCCTTTTGAGGCTGTCCTCGAGTAGGACACTGCTGTTGCTGGTACTGCCGCCGATGCTGCAATGCGTCAACCTGCCACGCCCCTTCACACTGCTGCACTGCCTTTTGTTGTTGTTCTAATTAGGTTTGGTTTTGCGTTTAATGTGAGTCGCGGCAAGTTGTGGCTCTGGGGTTAGGTATATTTTTTATCGGCTTGCTCGCACTTTCCACCGTTTTCTTTGCATTTCTTTTCCGCCTTAACCAGTTCTTTATGAAGTCCGCAGAAGAAATTATTTTTTTCGCCAGTTATTTTCCTTCTCAAGGCTTCACACGAGTTGTCCCTTTGTGAGTGCTGCAAACTCTTTTGCATATTTCCAACTTATTGCAATCATTTTCCCAGATGTCTTTTAATTTTCAAGCACTGTCGATTTAAATAAATTTAATTGCACATTCTGCAATGGCAAAATTTAGTAGATTGAAAATCAAGCCCTTAAATTTTCACTCATCATGTTGTTTAACTTTCGTATCAGTTTGTTATTTGTCTAACAGTCATTCAAGAATTAACTTTGTATTATCCCAAATATTAATAAATTATATTTAATTGCATATTTTAAAAATATGCAGCCTTAAAACCAGTCACTTAAATGCAGCAAACTCAATCATTAAAATATTATTAGAATATTCCAAAATTTCATTCGCAAATTCTAGTGCTCCCACGTTTCCCCCTACATGTGACCTTGCTGCAGGTGCTAAGCAAATACGAAAGAAATATCAGTAGATGTAAATAATTATTATGAAATAAAAGTGTGTAAATGCCTTGAAGGCAATGCCCGAAACAAGTCATTCAACTGTCTAGTTACATATAGATAGTTGTTTGTTTTCAACACAATTTATTGTTGACTGCACCTGAGGCATTTGGACACATTCAGACTCAGGCCTAGACCCAGATCCAACCAACCAAACTCAGTTCCAGACGCAGTCCAAAGATACATATATAGAAATTTGACTGCCTCGGGTATAAATTGGATCAAATTGCATGCGCATTTTATGCCTTTTGAAAATGTTGTTGCCGTTGGTCTCCAAAATATGCCAACTGTTTGGTTGTTGTTGTTGTTGTTGTTGGGCATGTGCGAGTGTAAATTCTGTATAATTTGAATGGCAAACAGAAGGAGAGGAGGAGTGCATTTCAGTTTGGTTCTGGGCCCAGTTTGGTTTGTTTGGCAATGCTGTTGACCATTTGGCTCATATAAATAAAACATGTAAACCGATTGGCAAATATTTGACTTCAGCGCTTTAAGCGTCCACGGCCTGAATATATATAAATGTTCATACTTTAAGCGAGAAGTGCGGGGTCGAGTGCAGAGAGCAGGGAGAGGTGAGCAGGCGGAGCTAACTGTAGTAAACCAAAGCAGGCAAAACCAAGCCCAACCAACAACAAGAACTATCGCCAACGTCGAGCGGCAAAGTTCAAATTCAATTACCTTTCAAATATTTGCATTTTGCGACACAAAGTTCCGTCATAATGTGCACAATGGCTGCCACTCGAATGCCACTTGAAAAGCCAACGGATGGACGGGTGACAGGGGCGGAGTAGTCGACTATAAAGAACGAACCGACAACGGAAGGAGCACTCAAAACAGTTGCCGCTAATGTCGTTCTGCACGTCCAGGACGTCGTCCTTCTGCTGCTGCTACAGTTGCTGTTGCTGCTGCTGCTGCTGCTGCTACAGTTGCTGCTGCTGCAGTTGCAACAACAAGAGAAGCAACAATGACGTTAACTTTTGCCGCCTACTGCCGTCCCCTTTCAAAACAATTACAAAACAAAGGCCAGCGACAGCGAGGGTAACGAGGTGAAGGGGCAATCTCTCTGTGTGTGTGTCGAGCGCATAAAAATACCAAATAAGCCAATTTCGAAACAGCCACCAAACACTAACCACCCAAAACCCACAGCCCACCGCCCACCACCCAGACTTGCGAGCAAGCAAAACAAAGCAACCAAAGGTTCGGGAATTTTTTCAATGCCAGCCCGTAGAGAGTGTATTTAGAGCATATCAACTTGTTTGTGTTCTATGTGAAACCCAAACTCAATCGAATACTGCAAATAGTTTACGATTGACTTAAAGATATTAACAGACTGACTGAAGTGTGAGGCAGTGAAAAAAGATAATCAGCTTAGGCATTATTTGAAATCATGAAATCATGCTTATTTTGGCGAAAGCCAAAGATAGTGAAAGTGATGAGTGAAGCGAATGAAGAGTGGGTGGAAGCGAAAGAGAAAATATCAAAGTATAATTGACGGGGATAGAGAACTGCAGAGCATCCCGGAGAACTAAACACTGCGAGTGCCATAAAAAAAAGAAAGAGATATGATGGAATGAGAGTAATGACAAGAGTGAGAGAGAAAGAGTCAAATCTGATCCACTTTGATAGAGAGCCAGCTGACAATAATAATTTATATAATTATTAATAATTGTGATTCTACTATGCGATTTTCATTAATTCAAATAAGTAATCAATAAAATTAAACACATTCAGAGTTGTTAGAATATCACTATCAAGTCAAACACCAATTAAAAAGTTATAAAAACTTATAAATAAAACACTAACTGACAGTTACCTTTTTTTATCTTACAAAAAGTCAGAGGGAAAGCAACCAAGAGAGAGGAATAAAGCGAGTGGGAGCAAGAAAATCTATTTCTATTGCGATTGATACTAAGGAACGTTAATTAAGAAAATAAATCGTGAGGGCAATGATCAACTTTCACATAGATCCAGTTTTAAAAATACACCAGTAAATACTATAGTAAGAATGCCAGTTGTATATATTATAAATATACAGCTATAAATTATGACCATTTTACGCGTTTCTCATGAGATCAAGTAAGTAGTAAGGCCAGTCAAAGTAAATACAAAAATAAAATATAGAAAATCACCGTCAAATCAGTAGTAAATTTAATAAATATTAATAAAATAAAAGATATGTTTGTAGGGCATTTTATATGTCGCCTTGCTGGCAGGTTCCAATATAGTTTTATTGTTTAGTCCTTTTATTTATATATATATACTCTTTTTTTCATTTGTCGTGTTGGTTTGACTGCCACTGAAAGTTTTACATGGTCTGGGTGGCTGTCGCACGTAACTTTGTGACTCTGTGAAACTATGTGCAACGTTGTTGGAGGACCAGTTTAATTTTGTTTTCTCTAGCTACTAGGCTACTTCTCCTGCTCTGTCTACATCTCTTTCTCTCTTTACATCGCCCACACCCCCTTTCTTTCAGTCTGTCTTTTTATAGTAGTCAAAAATGTGGGCGCATGTGTCTCGTTTGGTTTGTTGTAGTTGCAACAAAGTGCATTGAAAATTATTTCTTTTGTCTATTAAAATTGTGTTGCGAGCTTTATTGAAAATGAGACACAAATGGCCAAACAGTTGAATGCTCGACTCTTGCGTCCTTGGCCAGTACACGCACCTTTCCCTACCGAATGCTCCACACACGCACACGTCTTGCAAATTTACCAACTCTGTGTGGGGCATGTGGCATGTTTTATGCATGCAGACACAGCAGCAACCACGACGGTACATCCAGTTCGAATCCCTAGTTGCCAGCTTATTTGCATGCTGAACTCTTCTAGTCTACATACCCTTGATTCTTCTTTGACTATATTCGGCTGCACTTAGTATATGTGTATCCTCGGAATCGGCTTACTATATATTACAGCTGTCATAGAAACTATCGGTTGAAAGATGAGATTGGTTTTAACAACTATTTTGCTTACTAAGATATTCCAACTGAGTATTGTTATGCTTCTCACACTTTGCCAAAAACAAAAAACGATCAACGTTCAACTGCCATACCATATACACTCAGAAAAGAGATAATACAAATTCCTTTTTTTAAGAGATAATTTATATTACATTTTTTTAAAAACTAAAATCAAATCTACTAAATTAAATAAGTTACAAAAAATATCTGCCAGGGTATGTCAAGTTAGGAATGTGAACTATAGCTGATTCCCGGATTATATTTTTTGCACACAACAAATGAGCGCGTGCTGAGCACACATTTGGATGGTAGAAGGTGAAGTAGCTCGTTGGAGGAGCGTTAAGAGTAGGTGAGCGAAGTTGGGGTTGAATCGCGGAGGCGAACATTGCAAATGACAGTGAAGAGTGCGCAGTAACCAATTGTGTGTTGAGTAACTGCGTCAGACGACTTGTTCAAAGATGCGTGAATGCAGATCCGCATGGAAAAATATATTTAGCACATAAACCCCACCCTCTACATATGCATGTGTGTGATATTGTATGTATAAATAGTAAATTTATAAGGGTATCCAGCCACTGGCAATGAAGTCATATAAAATGCATAGAATTTTCCCTTTATTCCGTGCATTTAAAGGCAAATTTATGTTATGCATATTTGCTGTCTAAAGCAAAATTGCAACGAATGCGCAAAGCAAAAGGCAACAAATATTCCAACATTCCTCTATTTATGCGAATGAGTCTCTTTCATATCGCAACTCCCATTGAATATCGTGCCATAACTATAAAAGAACCCTATTTAATAACTTAAAAATATACTTGAAACATTTTACTGCACTTGTACTTATTATGCTTTGTATAAAGCGAAATCAGCTCGACAACTTTTCATTAAATAAAAACCCTTTTGAGGAAATTGAAAGATAAAAATAAGTTCAGCTACCCTTGTGCCTATGTCAAAAACTTAATTAATTTAGATGAATAACTGAAATTAAATGCAACTGGAAGTTATTTCTTAGTAAATAGCTTATACAATCAGAAAAAATGTACTTAATTTTAATTAATTCAACTCCTTATTCAGAAAGTATATTTCTAGACCAGAGGATTAAAAAATAAATAACTTCCAGTATGCCATATATATATATGTGCACAGAGTACTCAAACATAAGCTTTCTTCTTACAAACTGCATTAAAATTTTTTGTATTTCAGATAAGTATTTTCTAAAAATGAGGGTTTTGCATTTTTTTTTTTTCTGTTAACAGGAAATTTAGAAAACAGACATAAAAAATTGTTTTTTCCGTATATCTACAAATTATTTTAAAAACAACAAAAGCTTTCTAGATGTCAAGGGGATTTTCATTTTAGTGCGATTTTCATTAGAGTTGTATATATTAGTTAGAATTGGAGACGAGAAATAACTTCTAACCAATTTTAGGGCTGGCAGCAGTGTATCTGCAAGTTGGTAAATTTCGACCAGAGCACACTTTTCAAGTAATGCAATTTGTGAATTTAATACCTCTAAATAGAAATAGACTTTAGTGCAATATGAGCAATTAGACTTCACTAATAATATCCTCAATCCCCAAAAACATTCATTTATTTTGAACAGCTTTAACTACATTTCGCAAATGCTTGAGTTGGACCTCTGCTGCAGCTGTTGTAGTTACTGTTGCTGCGGCAGTTTCTCTCTGTCTGGTGATTTTGAGCTTTGCTAAATGAAAAGCAAATAAATACGCTGTTTTAGTGGAGTTGCGTAGCAAGTAGCGCATCATTTGTAATGCTGGCTCGTAAATTTGAGTCAAATATATTGCGCATACGCACTGTGATCCGCAAAAGAACTCAACAAATATTCTAGTTGCAGTTGTTGTCATTGCTATAGACGAGTTGGCTTTTGGGTCGAGTGGGGTCAGCATAGAGCAAGCTGCAGTTGAAATTGCCTTGACATATTGCTTAAAACAAGCAAACTAACGGAAACTGCATCCCCAAAACAACTGTCTTTGTCCTCAGTTTGTCATGTATTCAAGCATGTGTGTGTGTGTGAGTGTGCGTGTGTGCTTATGTATGTTTGTCAAAAGCATGCAAGTCATTCAACTCGAATTTATTTATTGTGCAACTGCTGTGCATTGCGGTTGTACAACAATATGTGCAAGAGCCAAGACACATTCATCTATTTAATTAATAACAAAAACTGCGCAAATGAAACAGAGAACACACTTCTCATATGACCAGGATTTAATACCCTAGCAAATACATTTTCCAAAACTAATTGCTTACTAAAGGGTGGGTATTTCAGCAACTTGCAATTCTTTATTCAATTTTCTGATTGATTGTTTGTATTAGTGAAATTTTAAATTAAAATCAAAATCTGAATTTGCAATATTTGAATTCGATATTTTTGCCTTATTCTTGTTAAGCAACTGGCACCGTCATTTCAACCAGCTCAGAGCTTTCAATATTCATATTTTATAAGTAGTTTTAAGATTCATACAATGCCCTTATAATTTTTAATCTACCTCTAATTTATTTTTCAATTTAAAAAGGAATACAAATATAGATATTAAATTGGAGATCCATTTCATGACCAATGTAAATTTGGAGTTTCTTTCTAGCTTTGTATTGTATAATCAAATTTAACAAATTAAATTTAAATCAATATAAATATCGACTATTGAATACAATTAATTTAAATTAAATGTATAAATAATATTATACGTTAAATATAAAATATGTAAGCAAATTGAACATAACAATATAAAATATGTAAAAAATAAATTGAACATTTAGATTAACAAATACGAATGGCTAAATTTCAAATTTGGAATAAGCTGATAGATTTAATTTATATTACCATAATATTAACAATTTGAACAATTTAATATAAAACAAAATATGTTGCTAAAACTGAATATCAAACTTTTTGGACTGAGTGACATGCCCTGAGGTGAAGGTATTCATGCTGTTTGCTAGTCAGGCAATTGTCTGGCATAAGCTTAGTAGCAGCTTTACATAAATTAACTTTATGTATTCATTAAAATTAATGAAAGCATTTAAAAGAGTTGGGTGTACGATTGCACATGAGATGATGCCAGCTGAAATTTATGCGAAATTTAATATCAGGCCGTGCAACATATATAACTGCAGTTTGGACACATGTATGCGTATCTGTATGTGTGAGTGTGCAACGAGTGCGTTGGCTGGCAGGCGTTCACAACATGACGTACAAAATCCGAAAAATGCATTCGCCAACTCTGGGCAGGAGGAGTTGATGGTGCATTTGCAGGACAATGGAAGCTGTCACTTACAATGAAGCCGTATTCGCTTGCTAGCAATTGTCAGAGATTGGAGATGGAATAACTTGGGAGTCGTCTCGCCTAGTGACATGTGCAGTCTGTATGCAGGGCAAAGCCGGGCAAACAATAAAGGATAACATTTACACAAGCCGCTCACTCACACTCACACGAACGTATACTCTAACCAGAAAGGGTCATCAAATCCTTTAGCCAAGTTTGCTTTTGTTCTCGTCATCGTCAACGTACAATCTTCCTCTATCTCTCTCTCTCTTTATCAGTATTCCACTCTCACTCCGGCGTCTGGCATTGTCTTTATGCTGGTTTAATCTGTGTCGAAAGGCGTGAGTTATTACAAGCTAGCCACGCCCACAACCGGCCCCTGGCGACGCCAAAAGCTGCACACATGTCCGCCTTACTTAAAACATGCCCCATTGTCTAGCCACATCGTCTGCATGGAGACTCTACGGCGAGAGCGACAAACACAGAGATAGAGAAAGAGTGAGAAATGCCAGGGTGGTGCTTGGCGTCAAATAGAACTCGACCAAGTCAAAGGTTTATCTTTTGTCAACGGCTTTTGTGTAGCTGGCATAATCAGCTTTCTCTTTGATCGAGCTGTCTATTCAAGATTCTGATGAACTACTTGCAAAGGTTTTGCGAGTCAATTAGTGCCACATGCTGGCAGCTGCTTGGATTAATTCTAGATGATGCTGATACAAAAATCAGAAAATTAACAAATGGAAAATATCTTTTACTCAGTAGATACTAATGTTATAATGGCTTAATTATACATTGTGTCGACTCTTGTTATTCGACATTAAATAAATAGACAATTTTAATAATCAATTTAACATATTTTAAGCTGCTTATTTTTATGTAATTTGTAATTATGACGTAATGACGTAAAATAATATTATTAAAGCTATGTTTATTGTATGTATTAAATTAATTTACTTTACATTCAACTAAGCCTTTTAAAAAAAGTATTTCAATGATACAAAGCTAAATAAAATGTTATGAAAAGAAAAGCTATATTTAAAATATTTTTAAAGAATTATCACATGTTTTTAATCGTTCTAATTGTATCACACTTAAATGAGCAATTGTATAACATGAATTTATTGTAAGCTTTAAGGTATTTTCCATTTATACCTTGCCATACATCAACTCAGTTTCACATTTTAGCTTACAACTTTCGATAGACGGTCTAATATTAAAATAAGAAAAATAAAAATACCCGAATTGATAAAATCACATCCCAATATATATATTCTATGTATATGGTCTGCTCATGCGAATCTCTTTCCTTAATAATTGGGCATGCGGACATGCAATTTAATTGTTGCATGGATTTTATTTTTCCATTTTCTTTTTGTATGGTATTTGGGTTGTAAAAACTGTAATGAATTAATGAGCTCGTTCGCACTCGAATTGCAATTGCGACGATGGTCTCGTGCATTGTGGAGCCGGCTTCCTCCACGCTGCCTGGCCTTTATTTTACTTACAATTAGCGCCATCGATTGTTTAATGGCAGTTGATTGTAATAAGCCAATTTCGAAGAGTCTGCATTTGAATTCAAAATGCGAAATAAGTTCATTAGCAAAACGATGACGCCTGCAGTGGCGCCCCCTGGCGGCGGCCACCGATTGTTAGTGTGTGTATGTGTGAGCCGAGCCGGAAGTCACAGCTGCTCTTTGCTCGTTGTGTGGGTGTGTGTGTGTATGTGTGTGCTCCCTTCTACCCGCTGCCCAGAAGCATAAAGGACAAGCACTCGATTTCCAATTGCAATGTTTGGCTGTATGTCTGTCCGTCTGTCGCTCCGGCTGTCTGCCTCTCCGTCCGTCCGTTTGTATAATTTGAGTTTATGCAACTTTTATGCTTATTAATACTTTTATAACCTGCCCAACAGCGCTCTTCCGCCAGCAGGTAATTGCCAATTTGGTTTGAATTTCAATTGGCCAATTTGGGCTTGTTTTTGGGCCATGAGAACTTTTTAAGTGCTTGAAATTGTTAAGCATCGAATTGTCTGATAATCTATGAGCCATTTATTAGTATTAATTGCTCGTGTAAAAGTGAGAGGCAAACAACTCCAGGCTCTAGGCAAGAGAGGTACGACGTCTAGTGGGTTTTGAGTTCAATCTGGATGGTATTTTAAAGAGAAGCTACACAATTATTGGCTTGCTATAAAAATAAATACTCTATTGCAAAATAGATAAGATAGAATGTAAGTTTGATGTTGTGAAAGTGAGTAGCAATTAGCTTAAATTAAAATTAGTTAGTTCCGAGATGTAAAAATGTGTGAATAAACAGGGGAACTGACGAAGCATTAAGCTCAGTGTATAATAATATAGCTCTAACTAATTTGCAGTGCATGAAGCATGAAAATAATAATAATGAATGAAGTAATGATCCTTATTATATAAAATATATATATTTCTTAAAAAGGAATTATACTTTCTTCCCTCGAATCTATGCTTTATTATATTATATAAATATATCACAATATAAATTATTAATTAATCACAAATCTTGGAAATATTTACTTTTACTGATATTAAACTGATTCAACAATAAAATATATGAAATTATGCTTCCATTTTTAGTTTTTTTTTTTCAATTTAGCAAATGGAGGTCGCTCGTCTCGAATTGAATTTCATTGTGTTTAAATTTCAGTGCGCTTTTCAAGCTGACAAACTGACAAAACGCAACGCATTCTCTTAAGTGCAACCAGGCACATAACTAAGGACCCTTCCACTTGTATAGAGACATGGTTTAAAGATAACAACAAACAGCACTGAAGGGTAACAGGAGGCTCTCTCCCCCAATCTGTCCCCCATCTTTCTCTCTCTTCTGGTCAGTGAGTCGTCTATTGCAGATGCAGCTGAAGCTGCTGCTGCAGCAGCTGGATTTTTATTATCCCAACATATAAACCCATTTTAGTTGATATTTGTTAAGTGGATGCCTGGGTCAGTTAGCCACGCCCATACGCCCATACGCCCACGTTTGCCCGCCGGCTGCCACTAAGCAAGAGTAAAAAAATAAAATTGCATCTAACTAAAGAGAAAATAACCGTGAAGTTGTATGTTTTGCAGTTCAGTGCATTTTGGTTATTGTAGCAACATTTCTTTCATATTCCCAGACCACGCCCCAGCCCCCTACCAATAAACATACCAGCCAATTGTTGTTTTTGTTGCTATTGTTGCTGTTTTTGTGTTTGTGCATGGGTTGTAAAAATGTTTTGAAGTGCGGCTCGCCTGGCAAATAACCAAATGGATGAACCGCCTGCTGCTGGTCAGCAGTGACCCCTCCCACCAGCCCCCTTGCCCCTTGCCCCTTTCCCTTGCCCCTCTTTAGACTCTTTGTTGATGCCTCTGTACCACGTTCGCATCGCGCTCAAGTAGCACCATTCAGTTTTTGTATTCGAAATGTTGCTGCTTTATAGACCTGGTCCACAAATTCAGTCAGATATTCAGTCGACCAGTTTTTCTCTTTTACAGCAACTACCTTTCTATCCACCACTCTCTCTCTCTCTCTCTCCCTATCTATCTGTATCTTCCTCTATCTTTCTCTCTCTCCCTGGTCTATCTCTCCTTAAACATCGACACTCCTGTTCACTAGCTCCTGGTGGAATTAGCAGCTTTGACCTGCCTATATTGATACATTAATGCTTAATGGTTACTAAGAAATCAACTAAAGAACACTTACAGCTGATGCTGCACTGGAACTATAATATAAATAACTAGTGCTTGCTTTACATATATCAGTAAAATAGAAATCACTCAATAATTTAAGACTAAAATATACTGAATGACTATTCATTTAATGGGTTTTGAAATCCTTTCAATTTGTATAAAAGTCAAGCGAAATATTGAAATACTTGGACAAAACTACTTGAAAAATAAAATATTTTTATATCTAAATATTATCTATAACAAATTGTTCATTTTAATAAATCTTGTGAAACTGGGAATATTAAAAAATGTAGACTACTTGACAAAGGTTGTAACAAAAATCGATACTTCAAAATATTTAAAAATAATATAAATGTATTCAATTAAAAACTTTCCAGAAGATATTTAACAAATAATAATTTTTAAATAATATAAGTAAAGTTAATTATATCAATTTTAATAAACTAAAGCTATAGATCGTTGCAATCTGATAAATTAAAGAAAATATTGATATTTGCTAAAGGGATGTTTCACTGTACTTCAATAGTAGCACAGCTGCAACAATTGTGTGACAAAATTTAATGACACTTAACGTCTGCCATGCACAAAACTTATCTCTGTGCAGAGAGTTTTCCATGTATTTTCTAAAACTGCTGCAACTAAAGGGAAATGGCCAAATGGGAAAAAGGCAAAAGGGAATGGGGCCAACAGCAGTGGCAACGGATGCATCTGGCTTTTGGTGGAGTGCGCGCGGTGAAGCATGGGCTGACAATTGAGGGCAGAGTTGAAAAATGTTTCCAAGTTAAATGAAGCGCATCAAACGTCAGTCGATAAATTTAAAAGCCGAAGCTATTGACTCGCAAAAAATAAAAGCAAATAATGCCGGCCAAAAAGGCCAGACGACGACAAACGAACGACAGAGGGCGCCACACACTGCCTGCAAGGCCAATTCGAAATTCGTATGCATGTGTGCAAGAAGATGTGACATTTCTGCTGACAGCACAAAAGCAGCAACGCCAACGGCAACGGCGACGGCGACGATGCGTCCAAGAAAAGTCGACTTGTTGACAGCGCCCTCTATGGTGCAGCCGTCACATAAAAACCAAGTGCAGCACGGCAAGAGCGGCAGTATAGAGCTCTGTGATTGGCTACTTAACTCTTTGACAACTTGTCTGCGCTGCAGAGAGCAGCAGCTGCTCTCGATATGTGGACACCCCCACCCCCATCCCTCCGCCATCCTTCCTTTCTTCAGGCTTATATGTAAGCAGCTGCAAAGTTGGCCAGCAAAAACTTTGTCATTTGCATGCGACCAAAGTTTAATAGAAATTCAATTTCTATTATTTTTCTTATTTTTTTTAGTTTTTAGTCCGCATATGTAGCATGTTTGCATTGAAACAATAAATTTGCTCAGAGGGTGTCCGTGTCCACTTTGGATTGCTTTGACCTGGCCCAAAGTGGCGTTGAGGCGTACAAAAGTTACGGATTTTTATTATTAGCTGCTGCTGCCAGTCGAAAGTTCAAGCTTGTCTGTAAAGTTTGCGTTTGCAGCATGCAAAAAACATTTTTTATTCGATTTTTTCATTCAATATAATAAAGCGATACTTGACACATAGCTAAGTTTGGCTTTTAATTAAAGTACTCATTTCAGAGGCGTGATTTTCAATTTAAATAATTGTAATTTGATGAGTCTAAGAATATATCAAGCAGATGAACTTTTTAAATTATTATTATAATATTAGAATTATTTCAAAAAAGGTTTCATTAAATACGTTATTCAATTCTTACTCGAAATCGTTTCTGTTTTATAACTTTTTTCGTGCTTTCTTCATATATGTATGTATTAAATAGAGATTGCTCTAAGGCAGACAACAGCTAAACTCTAACTAGCAGTCGATCTAGTCGATCAGTTCAATACTATTTATAAATCGATGCTAATTTTAAGAAACTTTACTTCATGCAGAAAATTTGGATAATTTTACAAAATTTTAAGTATATTTTCTGAAATTCTGGTCGATTTTTTTTGCTGAGTGTAAAATCTATTCCAATGCACATATCTGACATACGTAAAGATGTTAAACAATCAAACAGCTTCGAATACTATAAAATATAATTACTTGGAGAAGTCGTTAAGTGTTATCGCGGCAAATGATTGTAGCTGTAGTTGTATTTTTAGTTATTGTTGTTGAGCAGTCTTAACAAACTTTGACTTTGATAACACCCTCGTAATTTGAATTTGTTGTCTTTCCTTATCTGCTTATGTTTTCCTACTGAAACTGATTCCCCTACAAGTATTTGACTGTTCATTATGTTGTTGTTAATGTTGTTGTTAGCGTTGGCAAACAAATTGCATATAAATTGCACTCATTGACGGCAGGGAATCTACATGAAAAATATTTTGTAGTTACTACATAAATTTCATATTTCACATTTTGCAGCCGCCCACTTCGCCGCTTGGGGGCATGTCAAGTGCTTGTATCCCACATCAACCCATACAACGGCAACAACAACAACAACAACAAGTAGTAGTCAAAGTCGTTCTTAGAGTTGTGTTTGTTGTTGTTGTGCCAAATGACTTGCCATGGCAGTTGTTGGTTGGCATTTTTGATGAGCCAGCTGCACGTAGCACTCGTCTAGGTGCCCCAGCTCAGGTAGCTCTGAAGAAGTCGGCGACTTTATTAAAATTATATATTTGCATGTTTGTTGCAATTTGAGCGAGGCACGCAGTCAGCAACGAGGACGTCAAAAATTGCAATTGCATATGCATTTATAAATATAAAACGCAATTTTGTCAACTTACAGCTTGCAACTTGCAACGTAGAACTTGCTCAAGTTTTGCTCGATCTGATGAGTGGCCACTGACTGATGGTGGTGGGGAGTGAGTTCCTTTGCTGTTCCAAAGCACGGACATTGCCTGCATTATTTTGGAGCAATGCATCCGACTAGGCTCAACTTTGAACATAAACGGAATATAGCAATATCAATATCAATGTAACCCAAACGAACTAAGAAAGCGAAGATATGATTTACTATTTTATTATTTTAGAAATGTATATAATTAGCACAAGGTGGTTAAAAAGTAAATATTTCTATTTATAATATATTTTTTGGAAATTACAAAAAAATAAGAATATATAATTTTTCTATAATAAAATAAAACAAAATTAACAAATTTGCATTTGCGGCCTGCCTTAATTAAGAAAAAAATATTCTTGTTTTATAATAATACATACTTAAAGTGTTTGTGTATTTATTATTATTAATGGATAAATATTTGTTACATATTTCGGTTTTTATTTATTATTATATAATAAATAATATATATAAAATAGTCTAATATGTGTTTGGTAATTGATGAAAGTTTTCATTATTTATTGCATTGGTTTTGGAAAATGTTTTCTTTATAATAAATTAAACAAATTTTCATTTTATAGCCTGCATTAAAAAATTATACAAATTGAAGTTTATGTCGTTTTGCATTATTTATTGGTTACATGTTATATTAATTACATATATCGCATTTTTTTTACACTTAATGCTTAGTACTTTTCCAATATTTAATATTTCTGTTAAAAATCATCGCCATTATTTATTAGAGCCAAAATATGCAATATTCCAAATTCGAATCAGAAAATAATCGGAAAAATTGCGTCAAAAATATTAAGCCAATATATTCTAAGATTGAGTTCGCTTATTCTAGAAGTAAGAACCGTGAACCAAATTTCTTATCTTCTTATTTCTCATCTTGAATCTCATTACTAAAAACAACATTGTTGACTTGTGATCTTAATTTGCGATTAAATATCATCAGACATATTTATTCATTTCTCAACGACAGATTCTTAGATGAGCATTCGCAATTTTGATTCTAGGAATGCATTTTCTATCTGTGTTTGGGCCAAAAACCGCTCTGCGTTTTGATCATTTGCTGTCAAAGTGTTAAATCCAAAGTCCTCTTCACCCGTGCATTTTTCAGGCCAGCTCCAAGTGCTGGAAGCTTAGACGAATTCGCAGAGCCACAAATAAGCCGAGCAGAAAATGCCCGCGCAGAGAAAGGGAGTAGAAGAGAGTGAAAGGGGCGGGTGGGGAGTGTGAGACAGCTGAGTTGATTTCGGAGGCAGCAGGCTGAAAATGTTGTGTGTACAAGTGTGCGTGTGTGTGTGTGTGTGTGTGTGTAAATTAAATTGAAAGGCATTGCAGGAAATGCGAGCATAATATTTGCTCCTTGTTAGTTTGTCAACGCTTGGCTGACTCTGAATGATGAGGACGCGTAGAATAGGGATTGGGTAGCTTTAGTTGATGGCCTGATGTTGAAACATTTAATGACATTTAACAGGGGCGCAGCATAATTAAAATTCTAAATATATAAATAAATATAAAGGAATAAAGAAAGGAAACGCATGAGAGTGCGAGACTGCTCTACATACCGCAAAGCAGTTGGCATTTGCCACAGCAAAAGTTGCCAAGATTATGGAGACTGGGCAGGAGGAGGGGAGAGGTTAAACTACCAGTGGGGTGAGAGAAATAGCGCAACTGCGTCGACTGCCAGAATCACGCTTAAGCTCACGATTTATGTGAGATTCTTTAAGCGAAATCCAAGTCAATTAGTTTCCTAATTCGTTTTGCGAAAAGGAATTTATCGATTTTATCTGCAGACGTGCAGAAAGTAGTTAAGAGCAGTTTTTCCAACGACTTTCATCGTTTTCCTTTTCTTTTCCTTTATTTTCTTTTTGTTTTGTTTTTGTGTGTGTAAGTGCTGATAATGATTCCCGCTGTGCTGTGTGTGTGTGTTTGGTGTGTGTGTTTGCTGCTTAACAAGGAAAACTGTGCGTTTTATGTGCAGCAGTCTCTGTGGGTAGCATTGGGACAATAAACAAGCCGCATTGCTCATACGCCATGTGAACACTAGTGAACTGGGCGAGCGTTAGACTAAGCGTTAGCAAATTAAATTAGATTGCAATTGTTTTGCCAGTCGATTTAAATGTTCAAATAAACCAGGCACCAACTTATATACTGTATACGAATTCCTCAAATTGCGTAAGGATTCCAATGAATTTCTCTCATACATTTTCAAATATATTTTGTATGTGGCTCATGAGAATTATTTTTGCTACGATTTTTACGAATTTAAACTTCAACTTACACTAGATACGCATTAAATGTATTTAGTCTGCCTCTTTAGTTTAACAAAATCGGTCTGTAAAATCACAAAATACAGCACAATAAGTCAATAGTTAATAATAGACATATATACTCGTATACCTATATATTTATAATCCCGTCAAAGCTGCAGCATTTTTTGTTGGAGCACTCAGAAATGTTGTAGACAAACATAAATCGGTTTAAAATGAAAAACTTTCGTTATTACAGCGACTTGTGTTTACATTTGTAACGGGTCTAAGGATGTTTGCGGGGGCGTTAGTTGGATGAATGGGTGATTGGATGGGTGAATGGGTGGGTGAATGGGTGGGTGTTGGATTTGGGATTGGGTTTGCGCCGTCGATCGTTGGACGACTTAATTTGTGGCCTGCAAGGCGTCGTCTTAAAGAATTTTTAATTGCTTCAAAAACAAGTTGAATGCTGTTTTATTTATATTTCCGTCGACCGCCGAGGCGACGCCATAGACAAATTCCATTAAACTTTTGGCTTCTAAACTGTGTCAAAGTTGGGCGTAGGCAATGCGAATTGAGATGGGGTGTGGCACTGGATAGGGGAAGGGGGCGATGCAACGCTTCCTGGTCGCTGGCTATGGATAATTCACTGGTGGCAACCGCCAGAGAGACGCGCTCACAAAACTTTTTGCGCAAAGCAAACTCAACTGAATGAAATGAAAATGCCACAGAGGCAACCAAAAACTCCTATGGAACAGAGAGAGAGAGCAAGATATACGGCACACAAGAGAGCGACTGAGAGAGAAAGAGAGAGGTAGAGATATTGAGAGGAAGCAGCGATAGCGAGCGTCGCTTGGTGAGCAATCAATTTCTGTTGACGTTGACAACAAGGCAAAAGTCCGGCCAAAGTTAAGGCCAAAAGACAAGACGCAATGCTTCTCAATGTATAGGGGGAGGTGTAACTTTATTTGGTGGGGGTTGAGGGGGAGGGAGCAACAACAAATCAAAGTCGACGTCGTCTTTTTAAGACGCCTGTCGAAGTGTGCCTGGAACACGCCCACTTTAGCCGCGTAAACGCCTTAAGTCAGCGACTGCGACGTTGACTGCGACTGCGACTGCTGCGGTTGAAGTGTATTTAAAAGTTTGATTAGTTTTTAATGTTTGTGAGGCAAGTTCTTAAGTTTTTCTCTCTCTCCCCGTCCCTGTGCGCCCCTGTCCGTCTCTGTCTGTCAATGTCGCTCTCTGTAATTTTTAGTTTGTGTTCAGCTTTAATGATAACATCGTAAATATGTAACTATATATATATATATATATATATATATAATATAATTTTGCACAGCAAATGCCTGATTTAGCGCCCTCTGGCAATATGTATGCATATTTATGCAAAAGTGAACTAATCACAAGCATATTGCATAAAATAACAATTTCATAAATTGAAACAAAATGTCTAGACTCATTATGCCACCGAAAATGTATGCAATAAAATTATGCAAATTATACGCTAACAACAGAAGCAGCAGCAGCAACAACAATGTGTTGGCCAAATAATATATCACATTTGGCATTTTTGCTGTAGCTGTTGTTATTATTGTTGCTGTTATTGTTGTTGTTCGCCCTTTGCCCAAAACTGTCTCTTTATCTAGTTAGCTCAGTCGCCATTCGAAATTCATTTATTCGTCATTTGATTTTCGTTTAATATAAATGTTTTAGATTTCCAATTTGGTTTTCATTGTCTTTGTTATTGGTGTTGTTGTGATTGGGGCTTAAGCTCCAAGAAATTCAAATGTCATTAAATAATTTTATGATTTTGTGATTAAATAATACATGCGAAATTAATTAACAATCTTTAAATTTATATATGCAGACACAATTTAAAAATAAAATTTAAAGCGAGTGCCGATAATATAGATTGATTAAATCACTTAATTTCTAGCTTGGAAATGTTATTGACACACAAAATATTAATTTCTCACATATTAAACTTAATTCTTAACGTTCAGTTTTATTTACAAAATTTGGAAAGCATTCAAATAATGATCATGCTGATTGGATGTTTGCAGATACAATATTTCTTAGACACTCAGAAAAAAATATCATCCTGAAAATATAAATCTTTTACTTGTTATTAAAAATATTTTCAAAATATATTTTTAAAAATGTCATACATTTATTTTCATTTGTGCCAAGTTTTATCATCAATTAGATTTCTTCGCCCAGAGACGCATTTAGATAGATTGAATTGACTCAAGTTGAAAATAAGAAAGAGTGCTGTGTTAAATTATAAATAAAGCAGTATACAAAACAATCTTATTCCAACGTCAAATATATAAGAAACATCCAATCTGCAACATTCATATCACTTTGTTAAATTACATCTCGACCAAAAATGAGTTTTCTCAGAAACCTGTTTAGCATTTTTTTGAAGAATTTCAACAGATTGTCATTGAAAATGTTTTGATAATAACTACAAGTTAACTAAAAGCGAGTTCGGCATCGTTAAGAGGCTCTTCTCTTCGGCGTTTGCCCCAATTGCTCAGCTTGCCTAACCGCACTCGTCAACAACAATAATAAAAAGCAGTCGGCAAATGCAGCCATAAATTATTAATATGAAAGGCAAGGTGTCTACGTGTATGAGTCCCTATGTGAGGCAGCCCCCAACCGCCTCTCTCCCTTGGGTGCCTCCCTGGGGTCCAATAACGCAAAGAGGCCGCACAAGGCCTCAGGCAATGCAGGGTTAATAGAAACTCCTTACGTGTAAGTCTGTGTGTGTGTGTGTGTGTGCAAAAGTTATAAACATTTATGGCAGCTACTTAAAAATGTCAAGCGAAAAAATTATGATAATGATACGTGACATTTGAAAGCAATAACAATTTAGTTAGCACGCACTTTTTGATTACACCGAAAAAACTCGTCCAGGTTTTATTTATGAGTTGGCAACATAAAATTGAAAAATTGCCTCAAATACATATATGTATATATGTTTGTATATATAAATATATGTGTGTGTGTATTTGAGAATGTGGCACTCAAGTGAAAATACTTACATGGGTGTAATAACAATAATCATAAAGCACGCCATCATAGAATAGCAAATGGCAACAACAATCAAAACTGGCAAGAAGTCAGATCGACTTTATAATGCTCTTCAAACGACAAAAGTATTTAAACTTGACATTAGTTTTGCAAAATGCAATATTACTTTTAATGTACAACACAATGATATATTATAATATTATGTATTTATTGCAAGTGTCGCAAGGCTTATATATTTTTATTTTTAATTTTTTTATAAATTAGGAACTATTTTCATTATTTAAAGTGGTTTTACCAAATTAAAAATTTACTTTGTAAATTAAAAGATTAAAAGACATCACAAGGGATATACAAAATCTGATGGTATTAAAATATAAAAGAGTTCAACATTCTTACAATATCTAACAAAAATTACTGTCATGCACTAATTATAACTAAATTAAATAATTTCACATTTTGCGTCATATAGAATTAATTATAAATTTAACTTTTCTGAAATTACTTATTTATTGTTAAAAATTAAAGTTACACAATAAATTGTATAAAATTAAAATTGTATAATTGAATTAAAATTTAATATGAAAACTATTAATAACAAATAAAATAAAGTAAATAATAAATCTGTTAGTATTCAAATGAATATTTCAATTGTAAAAGTTTCAACTAAGTTGAGTTTCATATACAAAATATTTCAATTAATCTTAAACATTAAACTTTGCAAAAACTAAATATAGAATTTATGAAGAACCTTTGATACCAAACTGAACTCTAATTAAATACTGCCTTTAGATTCTAAGGTAAAGAATGTTACCTAACTTTAATTAAATATATTTGGTTAGTACACAATTTGGGTCGTTTTATAAATGTATACTAAATTTGATCCCTACATTTACCAAAAATTATGAATTTTATGAAATTAACAAAGGTCCAAAAAGGGGGCTGCTGTCCTTCAAATGGTCAGGCTGCCGGATAGACAGGCAGGCAGGCTGGCAGGAAGAGAGGCAACCAAGGGCATGAGGCAACCAGCAGCAACAACAACAAAGCACACATCCTGCATGTCAACTGAATAATTTGTTGCATGCACAAAAGGCATGCACTCACATCCGGTTTCCTGTCATTCTTTTCACCACACACACACACAGTGAAAGAGCAGCGGGTGGGTGCAGCGAGTTACACAGCGAGAGACAAAGAAAAACGAAGAGAGAGAGAGGGAGACAGGGGGAGATGGAGAGAGAGTAGCCATCCAGCAATTTGTGTCTATGCTGTTGTTGCTGTTGTTGTCTTTATGGCGTGTTTGGTATTTGTTGCAACTTTTGTTTTGAATTCCTGTGGCCTTGTCACACGCTCCATGCGCTTGCAGTTAAATTTATGTTTTAACGCACGCAAACACACTCACACACATACTAACTCTTAACGAACAATGAATGCAAAAAAGTGTTGCATACAACGCGAAACAGTGCTAGTTCCCCTCTCCGTCGCTCTGGGAGCGTGGCAAAAGATAGAGACCAAGAGCGAGAGAGAACTGGTGGTGGTCGGGGAGGGGGGTGGTGATGTTGTGGGGGTGGGCTCGATTATGTAGTGCTGTGACGTCCAACTGCCAGCAGCACATCTCTTGTAAAATAGCGTATAATCCACTGATTGCTCCCAAGGTTCAGCTTTCAACAATGCAGGACTTTCCGAAGGAGTCGCGGTGCACACTGAGTGGAGGGAGTTTGACCTGCTGGAAAGGGAGGGCAGGTGTTTGCTGTCAGTTCAACGGCTGTGTTGCTCTTTTCAGAGCATTGCTGTGGGCATATCTGTTTACTTGAGAGCCTCAATCGAGAGTCTAAATAATAACAAATGATGTACTTTCCTTATTCTTAAAATTTTGAAACAAAATCGATAGAAAATCTAAAATAGTAAAATAAAATATTAAGAAAATGTACTTCGAAAAAAAACACTGTATTTGTAGAAAGACAGAAACATTCCGTTTTAGATATACAATTTTTGAATATTAGAGTGAGTCGCCGTTGTCGCCAAATGCTTGGCATTGCTCCAATATTTGGCCGATTTTTTTTTACTGTATTCACCATATGTGTGTAGTGTTTTTCTTCTCTTTTTTATGCCTTTGCTTCTCATCTACTCTCCAGGTGCAGTCGTAGATGCAGCACCAGGACTGCTTGTCCAGGCGCAGCCTGTAGTTGCGTCACTGGAGAGACTCCGCAGAGGTTGGCATTAATTTTGCATATGAATAGGGTATGGACAACTGACTTTGTCCTATTCTGCCCCCACACACATGCAAGTGTGTATTTGAAGTAGCTGCTGCAACGATCGCATACACTGCGACATATTTATTGCATGCAATGGAATTTCCAACCCATCGTCCATGTCCTGGCATCCGTTAGCTCTCTTTAGTGTCACCCTCTAACTCTGTCTGTCCATAGAAAAATTTGGCGAGGAGGGCCTGCAAGCGGCGAGATGACAGCATCAATTTTCACATTAATTTCGTTTGAAGCATCGGCCATGCCCAATTAGCTAAACCCGTCGGCTCATTAGCAACACAAGCCAGGCCCACAGCACGGTAATTGAAGTGCGGCCCAGAGACACACAGGTGAAGTCCATAAAAGCATTAGAGAGCTTGTTGCGTACTTCACCGTACAAAAAAAAATAAAAAGGTTTCAATTTGCATGTCATCAACGAGGAACGCTGCTCTTCAGTTTGCCATAGTTTGAAGCGTTAGATGTCGTCCAATTTCTTATGTTTGAAATAGAAGACTAAAAGCAGAAACTATTTTGTTTGGATGGTCGACTGTGGGACTCGAAGGATATTCAAGTCATAAATATATGTAAGTGATTTAAATTCATGAAAATAGATATTGCTTTATAGTTAGGTTGTACACATCTTTAGTATAACTTAATTAAATTCATAAATGGAGAAAATGCAGCATATTTATATCATCCAAATTGGAAGCAGAAGAATGAAAACAGATACAGCTGTGATGGTCCACAGTGGGATTAATCCCCAAGGCATATATATACATATATATATATGTACATCTTATTTGAATTCAACAAAATATGTGTTGATGTCTCTTAAGTTAAACTAATTTAAGTTCATAAATGGAGACAAAGAAAACTTCATTAATGTTATATGAATATCAAAATAAACACAGAATATTCGACATAAAGCACTGCAATCATAAGTTGGTAGCATTTCATTAATTGTACATTCTAATATGTATGTGTGCCAGATATTCTTACTCTACGATTACAACAACATCTATCTATAATAAATAAAATAATAATCATCAATCAGCAGTATTCGTATTGAATTCATTTTAGAACTGTGTTTTATTTTATTTTTGCAAATTTTATTTTATTTAGCAATATTTCCATAAACAGTTAGAAATTTACATGGCACTGAACTCTGGCAAGCCTGTCGTCGGTAGTTGCCCGAACTATTTCGCTCTTCTGTAATCTCCTAAGCAAACACATCTGGCAACACCTTGCCGCCAAGCATTGCCAGACATTTTGGTGCAAACGTAAAACAAATAAAATTACAAAATGGGATAACACAATTTTCTGTCGTTGATAAGTTACAATTATCTTGTATTATATTGCTAAATGTTATAAATAGATACAAGCATAAGAGTTAATAATCCGTACATCTGCCCTAGACTGCTTTTAAGTAAACAAGTAAGAAAGCTGTAGTCGACTAAGCTGGCTACGATATACCCTGAATCAGATATTAAATATATTATAATAGTTTTATTACCAAATTTCCCTTTAGCAGGGTGTCGAGTGTATTAAATATCAATAGGAAGGTTCTCCCTTAAAAAATGCAGTATTTTATTGCTATGGGAAATCGATAATTTATCGATACTCGTTTTGTATGAAATTAAATTAACTTGATATTATAGTCAGACAGACGCACATGGCTATATAGATTTGGATGCTGATCCTGATCAAGAGATCCTTTTAAATACTTTTGCACAAAACAATTATACCCAGTTTTAATGGGTTCAGGTCTTAAACATGGAACTGATTAAGCTAAATGCTAATATAAGCAACCCGCCTAAAAGTATGCAATAAATGTGTCCACAGTCTCACTGGGCAAATCGGCAGTAAATATTCAAATCGTTTGCCTTCGCATTTGTCATACGACCGGCGTTCATTAGGCAACCTCAACTAAATCAGCCGAGTTGCCAGGTAAGCGCAAAATTTTCAAATGATATACAACTTGGTACCTGAAGTGTGTGAGTGTGTGTGTTTTTGTGTATTTTGTGTGTGTGTAAAAGTTGCCAACGCTGCAACAGCTCATTGTCGAGTGTAGTTGTTGTTGCTGTTGTTGTTGCATTTGCTGCATTTAAGTAAAATGAATTGGCTGCAATTTATTTTTGTTGCTTATCATATAAATTGCACTCGCCTGCAAGTCATTATTTGGCACATTTACGCTCAATGGCTGCACATTGTTCTCCGCCCACAATAAAGTTGTGGCAAGAGGGCGTGCCACCATGTGTATATGTGTGTGTGTATGTGTATATGAATGTGTGCGTGACGAACCGGAAGCCCACAGATACGACGGCAAAAACAATAGCGACAACAACAACTACAACGACAACAACAATTTGGACAAGAGATGCTGCCAGGTGGCCTTTGCACTTGGCTGCATTTTGAGGCAACTGATGGAAAGAACCAAGGCACTACTAAAAGTGGCAAGGGCATAGACTGCGAAATGGCCATTTGGGATATGCCCGAAAGAAACTGCCACTTAAGCAGTTGCTGCTGCTCTCTTATTTACCACTTGCAATGTGCGGCACAAATAAATTTCCGGTTTTTCTTTACTTGACCGATTTTTTGCCAGCGCACACAAATGGAAAATGTGTGCTCGAGTACTTCATATATATATATATATATATATATAGATACAAAGGATTACAAGTCATACAGGACTACAGTTAATCCCAGTCGCTTAAGTCCCAAGTCGTTTAAGTTTCACTTCTTTTCTTAATCAATACTTTCTGTTTATTTATACTAGCACTACAGTGCAAGTTTTTTCATCTCGAAAGCAAAACACTTTAAATCAGATTTGTTTGCTTTACCATATAGTTTATTCATTTGGAATTCATTTTGAAAAATATCTCTTAAATACACTATTTAGGTGGTCTCCAATCAATCAATAATTGTTAAATAAATTATAACTGAATTGTTAACCAAATTAAAAAACAGTAAAGTTCCGAATTAGAATTATTTTATGATACTTTCTAGTTAAGCTTCAGCTTTAGCTTCAGCTTTACGTACGGAAACAAGTACACTCTGATAAGTAAATATTTCAGCTCTAGAAATGTAATAGTACGTGCAACTCTTATCACATGCACTCAAACACAGCTACCCTCAAGTGCATAGCTCATTTACATGCATAGGTTTATTGGGGTTGTTTTCCAGGTAGCGAATTCGCAACGCTAACTAAAACTAACTGCCAGTCAAAAGGTAACCGAAACTCTCGTGGAATGCAAACAAAAGGTAACAAATCGGCAGGAAAAGTGTGCAGAAATATTTTACGAATGCAATTGCAATTAAGTTGTCCGATTATTGGGTCAGATAGTGTAGACATTTAAAAAATGAGCACTAAACGAAAACGAAAAACAAAACCCACCCAAACATAGCGTCGAACAGCGATTGCATATACACATAAATGTATATATATATATATATATATATATATATATACAGACGCACGTGTCCTATCATCCGGATATTGGCCTTGCCCAACAGAAACACCCAAAATAAACAACTTCGAAATACATATGTGGAACTGAATTCATCGGCTATAGACGACTTTGCTGTGCTCTGCACTTCTGCCTTGTTTTTATATGACAGCTAAATGATTGTTTAATATTTGTAATTCTAAGTTGAAGTGAATATTTCTAGATAACACTTCGTGCCTATATTTGTATATAAAAGTATGAATTTGAATATACATATACATATGTATAAGAACCAATATATTTTACAGAAGATGACAAATAAACTTCAATGTCACACCAAATCAATAATTAAAATAGTTTGATTTACATATAGCCGTTAAAACCGGTTCATAAGCATAAAAACACAGCTCTCATCAGAGTATATAAGACAGCCGAGTTCTACAAGATTCAGAGCCTCAACAACGATCGTCAATCAAAATGAATTTTAAGTTCTGCGTAAGTTTATGGAGCAAAGCTGGAAAGCCCTTAATCACACACATCTCTACTCAACAGATTATGTTGCTATCGCTGCTGTTTGCCGCTGCGAATTCGATCCCCGTAGAAAATACGACCATTCCGTGGAGTTCCTGTTCGCCCTGGTGTGCCGGACAACCCCCACCGCCTCCCGGTGCCGTTAACTAAGCTCTGATGTCGATGCCGTAATCAGCTTCCCTTCCTACAACAAGCATGTATGTTTTCGCAGTTATTGCGGGCCGTTTGCAAAATACAATTAAACTTCAATAAAGTATACATATAAGCATCTTCTGCATACATATGAGTTTGGCTACTTTCAGTAATTAGTATAGTTTTTAATGTGCAACTCTCACACACACAAGGCGCGTGAGACTTCATTGTCTGGGAATTGAAATAAAGGTTTGGGTTTATCCCTGTAGTCTTTCTCTCTCTCTCTCTCTCTGTCTGTCTGTCTTTCTCCATTTGTGCTTGACTTAGAAGCAACAGCAAACACAACACATTCGGTAATGAGAGGTAGTCACTAGTCGAGGTCGTTCACTAGTTAGCTGCTGGGTTTAGTATTTAGTTTGAACTTCAATCTCACTTAGTTGTTGTCTAAAATACGCAGTGAAATTAAAATTGATTAACACACTTACAGCAGCCGCTCAAGCGAAACCGAGACAACAACAATCAGGTTTCTGTCTGGTTAGTGCTGCTCCCAAGTGAGAGAGTGTCTACTTTTAGAAGAGCAAATTCTCGCTCAACATCGACGTTTTGGAGATAGGAAAGAGACATCCCAACAGCGAACTCCCCAGCAGCGAACTGGTGAATTACCGAATGCATTCTGTATGCACACAATGGAATTCATTACCTAGTAATGATTTTCTATGCTGGAGCTTCTAAGTCAAGCATAAACCTTTCTTCGCGAAATCTTTAGCAACAAAAGCCGCGCACACATTCTCTGAATATACAATACGTATAACTATATTTTGAAAATGCAAGCTACGCATTTTTCCGTAATGCAAGTCCATTACAATATAGTCTATCTTTGTATATAAAGTCGTATAGTATTCCGTTTAAAATCCCTCACACAAGGTATGCGAGCTTGTAAGGCAATGCATACTTTCTGCATTAAAGGGTAATGGAGCATGTAAAGTGGCTACTTTACCGCCGCGACCATGCTTATGAAAAAGTAATATGGGTTGTGGTGTGAATTCGAAGCGATACCAGCTACGAATCGAATTCGTAATGGGGTATGTTCTCTGCTCGTATAAGCAATGCATGCAAAAGCAGACTCAAAGAGATACAAAAGGATTGGGGGCAGGAACAAAATAGTTATTTGCCAACTAATAAAAAGACTTTAAGTTTTGATGAAACAGTATTTAATGCATTTATTAATACAGTCTTGGAACATATGAAGTTCTGGTTGTTTTGATGCAGCAACACTCCTAATGGTGATGAGGATTGTGATGAGGATTGTGATGTGGATTGTGATGGGGATTGTGATGGGGATTGTGATGATGATTGCCGCCACCACCACGATTACCACCGCCACCACCGCCACCACCGCCTCCACCGCCTCCACCACGGGCACGTCCAACTCCGTTACCAAATTGGGGCAATGCAAAAGCAGCCGCAAACAGCGCAAATAATATAATCTGTCAAAATGAACAAGAAATAATATTTAAATAATATACAACTTGCCTCTTACATAGGCTCTGGTACTGCAGAACAAAAATACTCACAAACAATTTCATATCGAAGGCTCTCTCAACTATGAACTCAAGTCCGCTGAGCACTCGGCTTTTAAAGCAGAAAATCGGCACTGCTGGAGGTACTGAAGGAGGCACTTGAAAAGTCATAAACATAAATTACCCAGACACATCCATAAAAACCCAAGAGGATCGTACTTAAATGCATTTGAGGGCCGGCTTATCTGCGACGACATATGTGATACACATATGTATGCATTTGAATATCATTTTTGCCTTTACCTGCGTCTGCTTTCGAGTTTCTAAGAAAATAGGCAAGAGGAGATAGGAGGATTGGCTTATGTACTGATATGCTCTTATGACCCTTCTCAGTTTTACATTACTGCACATAAGTATTTAGGTAGACTAAAGTCAACACATGCTTACACTTATTATCTTGGTATTTTGTCAGAGTATTGTGGCTTAGAGATATATGTTATCTCTCTTTCTTTTCTTTCACAAAACAAAAAAAGATTATTTTACTGATTTCTAAACTCGTGTTATTATATGAAGAATTGTATAGAGTTAACTTAGATAGTTGTCTTGGTTGGATATTGGAGAGATCGAATCTGTCTACAAGAAAGACACAACTTCGACATCGGAAGGTATATATATATATAAGGTATACACATTTTTAATCTGCAGCATTAGCGGCGTCTGGTTTGATAATGTGTGTGCAAATCCCTCAGTTTTAGAATATTTAATTTTTTCTAAATTTTAATAATTCTTTTTTTGCCATATGCAGCAATTGGTCGAAAGAAGAGTTTTAAGTTGGTGGCTGAAAAAATGCATACAATATAAACTGCGCACGCAAAAGTAGAAAATTGAGAGCAAACATATAAATAAAATTTACCTCTTACGATTTAACAATCACACAATAATATCACGAACTCCAGACTAAAGAAAGATATGTATATTTTCTTTGGCGTGCCCAAGTAATTTATATAGTACCGATTAATATCAGACTCATAATTGAAGAACATGAAAAGGGTGTTTAATATTCGACATTATTTCGTTGAATCGTTTCTGTGACAACTATATAATATAGTGGTGCAGTGTTGATGTTTTTTGTATGTAATTTGTATATTTTGTTTAACATATATTCATATATTAACATAAATATATATATATTAATAAATATATATATATATATATATATATATATATGTGTATATATTCCATGATAACCCCGAAAGCGTCGCAGAACGCAAAGCTTTATTTCATGTGCCAGATAATAAAATCACACTCACTTGTGTGTGCGTATATGTATGTGTGTGGATTAGTTGCACATAAACAAAAACATACTAATAACTAAAAGTTTCCAATCAAAATGATGCCTGAGAGAAACTCATTTGCATACATTATAGTAGTTAAATTAATTTAGCAAACGTCTCGAAATACTCAGCAGTGGAAATACGATCCAAGTTGCTTTATATCTCTTACTTCTTCAAATGACAACTGCACTCCAATATTATGTGTCTACACACACATATATAAGAATATATAAATCCAAGATTTATCTTGCAGCTTTCTACTTGTAACGAGGAATTCCGTAGATTGGCTCCACCAACTTCAGCAAAATAAAGAATAATTCAAATTGTTCAGGTTATTCTCAAAGAGGTTTTATCTTTATTGATTTAAATTGGCTATTAGTGACCACGGCCACCATGGCCACCATGTCCAGCCTGGCCATGTCCACCCAGACCATGTCCACCCTGGCCATGTCCACCATCGTTCAATCCAGCGTGTCCATGTCCACTCTGGCCATGTCCACCCTGGCCAAATCCACTCTGGCCATGTCCACCTTGACCAAATCCACTCTGGCCATGTCCTCCTTGGCCATGTCCTTGCTGTGCATTATAACCTCCATGAGCCAATGCAATGGCAATCAGAGCAAATAATACGATCTGTGAAGCGAATAAATATTACTGGAGATGAGTCTGACATTTAATTTGGCAAACTCTGGAGGAAACTTACCAACACTTTCATTTTGATTTGTGGATTTACTGTAGCACTTCCAAATATGTTCTAATTGTGCAGCATCCATTCAGGCCCCTTTTTATACCCAGCTAGCAAGCAGATTATCATTTCAAAAATAACAGATTTCGAAATAACAAAACAAACAACGGAAAAAACAAAAATAATTCCAAATAAAATGTAGACGAGTGTGTACAAAGTCTTCTTATCACATACTTGTTTTTTATATTTATATATATTTTAATATAGCACGAGGGTACTTTAACTGTAGCATTAAATGTGTAACGCTCTATAAATTATTATTTCTTAATAAATGTACCTTAGGAAGCATAAATTGTTAAGTATTTATAATATTTACACTCAGAAATCTTTTGACGCTTACGGCTTACTTTCTAAAATTCGGGGTATTTCTTTTCTTAATTCCAGAATTTCTGTTATTATACTAATATTATTTACAAGCATTATTATTAATAAATTTCACGCATACAAATATTTCCAGTTGTTTATGAGCTACCTATGATTTTACGATGAGATGAACTCTATACAGCTGCAGGGATAGCACATTTCCATTTTCTGTTTTTTATAAAGAATTGTTTCTAAAAATAATGGCTTGCATTTATACTTTTAAAAATGTGTTCTGTTGTTATGAAATATATTTTAGAAAATTAGAGAAGCAAAAACCTTTCTCATTTGAAGGATATTTTTTTCGTATATTTAGAAATTATTTCTAGAAATGAGAAATGTTTTACGGGCGATATTTGTTCCGAGCACACAATAATAACTTTTTATTGGGTTCGAACTAAAATTTAATTACAAATTAGACTATTAAAAAAAACATTGTAGAAAGGGTGCTCAATATTTGACAATTCGAAGTTAGCAGTTCTCTTTTGAATTTGATTTGCTTATATTCCGTTCCCTAATGTCGTAACCATAAATTTTTTCGCTTGGCTGAGGCAATAAATGCGAGACGCCCAATTTTTTAAATGAATTAACAGAAATGTAGACTACTTAATCAAAAAATGTTTCAATTTACGTTCAACCTTAAACTTGAACTCGGACTGAATTTGTTGATATACGATTCCCGGTGGGGGAAACATAATATATTTTAATAATAAATCTGAATAATCACTAAACTAAGTAGAGCAATGACGATTTCATGCAAAAATATATGTAAAGCAAGTGAGAATCTTCTAGAGTCTACAGAACTCGACTATGATGACCCTGAACCCCTGAACCCAAGTCTATTCCATGTATGTATGTATGCAGGTATGTATGTGTGTACAAGTATTGCTTGCACTTTCTGCTGAGTAATTTAGTAAACATGAAAATAGGATTTTCTTCAGCGTTTCTTAACCAATATTAATGTTAATTTCTACAGATTATCCATATAAAATCATTTAAGGATTAAAATTATCTTAATTAAATAATATATATTTTCAATAAGATATATTAATAGACAAGGTTAGGTATATCTTTAAATACATGAAGAAAAAAACTGGGAAAATGATAAGTTTAAATCAACTTGTCTTGGAATTAGAGATCAACTGGAATATTCCGGCCTTCAAAAAGCATATCTGTTTGCCTTTTGAAATATAATTCTACAGCATACTTTTTAGCAGTGGTGATTAACAACACTCTCCAACACATTCACACTTAATTTTAAAAAATCGCTCTGAAAATGATAAAGTTTTCCTTGTTTTTAAAAATAGTTTCTAAATCGAAGAAAACAATTTTCTCAAGATTAAAAATGCTGAATCATAGAAAATATTTCAAAAACCTATAAATTTATAATTAAATTATTTTATGAACAATTTTTTTTATAAATAAAAAAATAAAAAGTGAAAATTAGATAAATTTTTTTAAATTAAATAAAACTGGTTTTTAGAAACACACAACGTTCCGTTTTAGAAATTTACTTTCTGAAGCTGAGTTTTCCTTGGCGCCAGAAGCAAGGCGATTTTTTTATTTAATGTAGTATGAAATCAAAGGAATAATCATTGCACTTTAATTTGTTTAATGTCTCCACCTCTCCGTTTCACACTCCCCCTCAGACCTTATATTCCACATCAAAATTATTCGCGTACTCACAACAGAAGACGGCAGAGTCGTAAGCTGTACTAGATTGATGAGCGGACTTATGGAATTGCTCGATTTTGACTATTGCAAACCCCGGCCATAATGCTAGTGGTAAATGGTAGTAAGAGTAATAAGAGAGGAGAGCTTTCGAATAATTTCACACAGCTGATGCGTTTGCGTAAATCCTTTCAAGTCATTGTGGCGGAGTAGTGTGTGGGGGTTGTGGGGTGTCCTGACTGTGCCGCGAGCTGTGCGAGCTAATTAAAAGCGTTGCCACTTAAAATGTAAGAAAATGTTGCACAGTTTTGTAAAGGATTTAGCATTTGTAGCAGTACAATCCGCATTCGCAATTCGCATTTGTCAGTGTAGCGACAGCGAGTTGAGTTTTTAATGCTAACGATTTGTTTTCTTGTTGTGGCCTGATTTGCTTTGCGGGTTTGGATAAATGCATTAAATATTGAAATTAATGGTTTACAGAGCGGATCTCGTGGCAAAACGTACTCTGATTATTTTGTTTCAAAGTAGTATATAGTAAATACTTTAATTACATTGATGGAATAATAATAATAATCTCGAAGTTCTCTCGCCATGGGAATTTCAACAGCATTCCTCTCACAAATGAGAGATGAGGTGATGCATTGCTTAGCAGTTGTTTCAATATAGATACTCAGAGTAGGCGCAGCCTGCAGCTCTACTGACTTACTTTGAGCCATCTGTGTAAATATGTCCATAGGACCATATATCCACACTTCCCTGGTTGAGATGGAAACATGGAAAGTAACAGTTGAGATTTCTGAGGAAACCCCATAGTCAGTCCGGCTTAGAAGTTGTAAGAAGGAAATGAATGTCTTGGCGTATATATTTAAAAAAAAACGAATATGATATACTAAATATAATAATATATAATATATTATACTAAAAGTTGATCATATTTGATCTTGGACATTTTCTCTTATACCTAAATGTATATCCGTGGATTATACTAATATCTCAGCTCTCTCTGTACTAATCCTAACTTTTTTTATAAATAGCCGCTCACTTAGTAGCTCTTGTTATGTGCCGCTGCTGCTGCTGCTGCTTGTGGCAGGCGCCAACGACAGGATATTATGATGCAACAATAAACTTTTTTAACGCTGCCGGCAATGAAGTAATTAAAATATTTTAACGCAGCTCCAAAGTCAAACAAAGTTGAACACCAGACTGAGACAGACATACGCATAAGCACTTAGAATGGCCAAAAGGTGGAGGAGAGGGTGAGTGCTCCTCGCTGATGAGCAAATAAGCTCACCAACTTATGCTCCTAGCATGCAGAGTGTGGTATAAAGATAAAGTATTTATAAGTGAATTTAATTAGAAATTAACAACAACAAAAATAAAAAATTAAGTAAAACGGAATACAAAAAATTTACCCGATGGCTACAATAGCATAAGATATTTGCGAGCAGTCAACTTTGAAACAAAATGAAGTTGAACCAGAACAACAACTTTCTGGTTATAATCGCGAAGAGCTTTGAAACACAGCTAGTGTCTATAATAAATGTTTATTAATAAAAGTTTACCAGAAATTAAAAAACAATTTAATTTACTAATAATATTTGGTTTTAAATGAAATGAATACAATTTTTAAAAATTTTAAACAATTATAATAAAATGTAAAACATAAAATATCTGCAGTTATTAATATATAAAATGGTTCAACATTTATTGCAAGAAAAAACATGAAAAACATGTTTTCCATAATCTAAAAATATTCATAAGAAATATTAAAATATATTTATACTATACATACAAAAATGTATTTCGTGAATACAAATTGAATAAATATTTATAATATTTAAATAAGTCTTTTTCTTTGAAAAGCATAGTGTGTCACATAAGATTTCTGATGTCTGTCATCTGATTTCATAAGATAGAAATTCAAAACGCATTGCCAAGACATTTTTCGAGCTTATTTTCTGAATTTCCTAGTCGAACAACAAACAACAAACAAAACAAATACATTCCAGATTAGAATTATTCGATTTCGATCAGAAATAATCGATGGGCCATCGAGATTTCTGCTGCGATGGCTGTCAAACACACAATCTCCATGGACGACGATTTCACTGTTTGCGCTGCGTGAACTATGACCTGTGCCTTGAGTGCTACGACCATAATGTGGAGACACTGAATCATCGCTTCGAGCATCCCATGCAGCTCCTCCACGACCATCAGCTGTCCGATCTGCTGCCCAATGGCGAACTGCTCGAGCTGATGCACTTGCCCAATTGCTATACGTGCCCCTACTGTGGCATCTTTGGTCATACGGCCAAGGAGCTGATCGATCATGTGGTAACCATGCATCGCCAGGACGATGGACATGTCGTCTGTCCCATGTGCGCCGGCCTGCCCGGCATTCAGCTGGTCGCCATACGCAATCTGGCCCGCCACCTGCTCCTCAATCACATTGAGCATGCGAATCTACTCGATCCCCATGCGCCGCCGCTGCGGCATGCTTTGGCGCGACTCGTACGACGCTGTCGACGACAACAGCCCCTTCCGCCGCCATCGTCATCGAGTGACGCGTACCAGATGGGCAACTTCGCAATATCCAACAGCAATCGCATGGCGGCTAACCATATAACTTATCAGTTGTCCGAGTTGCGACGCCTGCGTCCAGAGCCGAACAGTTATCCGGAGGCGGATCCACGCTTACGGCCGACCACCACGCTGGCTATCACCAGTGCCGATGCTGAAGCTGACCCAGAAGCGTCTCAGTTAGCTCTGGAGAACTCGGATGCGGATCGCTATCTATTGCAGCAGTGGATGACGGAACAGCATGCGAAACTGGAACAAGCTGATCCGCGGAACAACAGGCAACGACAGCAGCATGCCCTCTTCGTCGAGCACCTGCTGCTCTCCATGCTGTGTGAGGAGCACCTGCAGCTGCCTGCCAAACCCAAAACCTCATTAACGGAGCAGCGCGAGGCAGAAGATACTTCGCTCGATGTAAGGAACGCGGATGTGATCTCCCTTTTGTCCTGCAAGTACATACCTTCGCAAATAATGATGCTTATGTCGCTGCCATGGATTAGGCCCAGGTCAACCCAGAGCAAAATGCGCTACATTCAGATGCAGGGCGTCACACTGGATGAGAGCGAAGTGACTGCTGGCGATAAGCAGCGGGATATCGACTAAGTTCCTATCAGAACCACATCAAATGCATATTCTCTAAATGCATTCCTTTAAATAGTTAAGTGTAGTTTAACGAAATATGCATATATAAATTGAATTGTGAAAATTTTCCGTGAGGAAGCTTCAAGTCTTATTTCCAATTGCCTGCTTTACTTGATACAGAATACCTTTGGGCCTTATAAATCTCTGATTTTATTATCCAAATCCAAAATTAACATTTCCTCAATAAATTACTTTGTCAATTTTTATTGTATTTTGTGAATATATAAATGACTGATTTTTTTAATGTTTAAGCCACAAACATGTCTTTTGTCAATTTATAGATTTCTATCTTGCAGCCCGTCGGGGATAAAAACTGCTGAGGATAATGCATTTTTGGTTTTTATTTTTTATTAATGGACTAAGTTGCTGTTTCTGTTGTTGAAGCTCTCTCGTTGTCAGACTTCTTTTTTTGCATTCTGAAAATTAATATTTTACATTTTACACTTTACTTTTTTCATATTTTGCAGCTCAGTCTGCAAATATGTATTTTGCGCCTTAATTTCTCTCGGACTGACTTGCAGAATAATTTCTTCCGGTTATGCAGTTTGCCCACTGGATTTACCTGAACAATTAACCCAAGCAAGCACCACATTTTAACGGAGACCTTTTTTTTAATCAGGCCATAAAAATGTGTATTCTCTGCAGGAGTTCCTGCGGTAGTTTTGTAATTTTTTTTACTTTTCATTAGTTTCCACCAAGAAATACTAAAATATATGAATTTATTAAGAAAATGTTTGTTATGGATTGGGGATACATGTCTCTTACCAGTTTTGGAATGTAGCGCAACTATATAGGAAATGATTTTAAATTAGATTAGCATATATAAATACCAAAAATATTGGGTTAAACTTGTTCCATTTTCATGCTGGCTTTGAATCGCCTCTTATGCTCTGCTCTGAAGCTAGAGGAGTATATTGGCTTTGTGCAATGTCCGCAGGGCTTTAGTAAAAATTGTATAATAAGTACATTCTCTGGGGGAATGGGGATCGATAACATCGATGAGTGCAAAGCGCTATAAACATGTACCTGCCACGATTTCAAAGCCAGTGTCGCCAAATTTTCCTTCAAGGGCGTATGGTTATATATATATACCAGGCCCACGCTTGCCGCCCAGTGGTAATCCACCCACTAAGAACAGCTAAATCATATATATGTTTATATATATATTTTTTACCTAGAGTCACCAAACTTTAAAGGTGGAAATATGCAGGCCACGCCCACTAATGGTCCACTAATAGAGTAAAAGAAACCTCCTTATAGTTATTGGCTACTTTCGCCTTGTTGTAGAGCTAGAGTCACCGAATTTAAAGCTAGATCAATTACATTCTGCCTCAATTTTTAGGTACGACCAGCTGGCATTATGCTGTTATCAGAGTATTCCTCAGTCGGTTAGGCCGAAGTGCAACGTTCTCACTTGTTAGCCATTGCCTTTTCTTGCCAGTTTCGCTATTCGGCGGCTGCTGCTGCGTTGGTGTTGGTAATTATTTTATGGAGTGTTGCAGACTGCCTTCTAGTCTCCAGTATCCAGTTCCGTTACCACCATTTACGCCAACCCTTCATCCTACCCCGCAATAGCTCCAGCACCTGCACCCGCAACACCCTCTGTTGAGCTGTGTGCGTGGGCAACTTATGTTTACCAAGTGCGAAAGTAGAAACGTGCTGCAAACACGAACTTCTCTGCTGCTGCAACATTACCATACCCCTGAGACCAATACCCTCCACTTCCCCCCTCTCACCCACCAGCACACCGGTCTTCTGTTCTCCATGCAGTGCTCTTGCGTTTTATAATAGGATTTGAATACAATGGCATCGTAATGAAATGTGCAGCAAACGATGGCGACTACTGAAGTTTAGTTCTGCGGTTCTGCTTCCCTCTGCTCCCCATTCTCCCCATTGCTCCCCACTGCTCCCCACTGCTCCCCACTGCTCCCCCTGCTCATGCTCTGCCATCTCTATGCCATCTCCAACTCCATCTCCATTGCCGTCTCTGTATTCACATCTCCTTCATCGTTTCTACTGTAGTCGTTGCCAAGTACAAGCCAAACAGCTGTTCCAACGTTTTTGTGTGTTCCCTGTTGCGAAATAGCGACCAAATGTATATATATGTGTGTGTGTGTGTGCATGTGTGTGTGTGTGTGCTTATGTGCCCCATTGTGTATGTGTGTCTGGCCATGTAATTTGAGTTGGTAATTAAAAGTAAAGCAAAAGGCAGGTACTACTACCAGAAGCTGTGCATTAAATGACCGGGCTCTTACACACACACGCCCACACACATAAGTACGTGTGCGTATGTGTGTGTGCGGGTGTGTGCTGTTAGCAGTTTATAAGACTGTTTACCGTTGTGTCTAATATCGTTGCGTTTTAAAGCTGCCAAGCAGCATTAGGCATCTAACAAAAAGCATGCAATTAACGTTCATTATGTCAGCAAATGCTCAAGAGCATTTTTTCTATTCAAATTAATCGAGCATGGAGCGATTTGGGACTAAATTAAAAGGACTCCAATTTCGTGAAATGCTTTCAATTCGTAAGCTCAGTAGAATGAGCATGCTTTTTCAATTCAAAATCAGATGATTTAAATTTTTGCTTTTGATTATTATTGTTTATTTATTATATCCTATATTTTATATATTTGCGTTGTTTAAATATTATCCATTTTTTAAACATGTTCCTATATAATAATAATAATAATATAATATGTAATTAATTGGTTGAAAATATCTGCGTCCTAAAGGGAGCGATGGAGTCTATTTGGTTTACTGTTGTCCAGCTGATTAATGGTATGCGCAGTATAAAAGCATCATAGTTAAAATCCCCCTTTTTCCTTTATTAAAAATTCACGTTCTATAATGTTTGATATAAAAAGGATATATATATATATTGTATTATATGTTGACTGTGTTGTATTTGGTTCTTAAGGCGTATAAAAAATATGTAAATTTCGATGACATTGATTCATTGAGGGCTCTGAGAAATACGCAGCCTGTAGACCACAGCGATTTATGTATGTGTCAGCGATAATTACAAGCATCTTATCGCCAGGCGGATACTTGGCTCCTTATAAATCCTGTCCTCGGGCCACCCTGTTCCTCTGGGACAATATCAATTATCGGGCGTCAAGTGTCGCTCAAGTGTCACTTCAACACCACGCACACCAATGAAGCACGCAACTCACATGATGACAATCATGGTTTTTAGCCAATAGCTGGCGAAACCGGCAACTGGTTCTTTGAGATGAGTTGGCTGCATTTGGAAGCGCAGCTTAAAGCCCTTTCCCTTTCCCCAACCACGGCCTCTCTTTGGTTCCCTCACTTTATCTCTCTATATGGCTGACTGCTCGCTCCGACTTTGATTGATTACAAAAGCAATTGAGCGCAACCTTATTCTAAAATCGTCAGCAGCACAAAAATAAAAAATATATTAAAAAACTGCCAGAAGCGAAATAAAATAAAATTAACATAAATAAAAAAAATGGAAAATTTTCGATTGACAGCTTTGCAAATGGAACCGAAGCGCAATTAGCTCCTAACGAACCCTGGAGACCCATTGCTGCAATAGGTTAATGAGCCACGCCCCATCAATTTTCAGCGGTAAAATTTTTCCAGCTAGACGGCTGCTATTAATTAGCCAACAACAAGAGATGCCTGGAAGATGCTCGGCAGTAAATGAAAAAAAATGCCAATTACGTTTAATTGATAAATGAATCAGCAGGCGTGACAGAAGTTGATTGATGTGAAACTTCAAGAAATTGGAAGATTGCGAAGACCCAATCTCAGCTCAAGAGCAAGCGAGAAACATAATTCGATTTTAAAATAAGTATAAAATGTATGTAGGAACAACAAAAAGAGTGTTCCCCGTATATATAGAGACATTTATTTGACATTTGGAAAGTATGAATTAAATTTTAAGAAAATGTTACATACTTAATACGCTAAATACAGCAGGCGTGACAGAAGATGATTGATGTGAAACTTCAAGATAGTGGAAGTGTTCGAAATCCCAATCTCTAATCAAATGCGAAACATAATCACATTTTAAATTAAATAAGAGTAACGCTAAGAGTGTATTTTCTTACAGATTCATTTATTTGATTTTCCATTCTTATGTAAATATTTATTTGAAACGTAGGTGTGCTATTTATCACGTAATTACGTATATACTATTTATTTATGTTAAAAAATAATGATAGGACGAATTAGTTTTAAATATTTTTTGTTTTGTCGGTCAGATTAAAATGTTATTGTTCTCTTTTAGTGGACTTACAATTACTAACTAAGTAGCTATATTTATACAGAAAAGATGGCTGATTTCTAGAGCATTTCCTCGTTTTTAATTGTAGTTAAATAATTGTTGGAAGGACCTCAAATGAGTTTGGTTTAAGCGTGTCAACTGAGAGTTGGTCACAGTTTGGACAAAGTTGAAAGTGACGTCGTCGAGTCGAGTTGACAAACAACTGTTGTATAATAGTTAACCATCGAGTCGTACCGCAAATCAAGTGCAGCAATTGCAACTGGCCGGCAATTCATTTGCGGCAAGGGTGGGAAATAGATGAATAGTCGAGTCAAGAGTGTCAACAGAGAACGGTGGCCAAAGCCAAAGACAAACCGCATGCAAAGTTGCCAACGTAGCCAAAACAGTTGAAACCACGAGTCAACCCTGAAAGTGTCAGTGCAAAGTTTCGCAACGGGAGATCACTATAGAAGTCGGTTGGGTTGGGGTTATGTTCGGTTGGGGTTAGGTTGGGTTGGGGTACAATCAGCTTTCAGTTCCATTAAACATTCGACGTGGCTTATCAAACTCCAGAGACGGCCATTCATCAGCATTAGAGCGCGCTTTGAACTCTACAACTTTTCAGGCGCAACTATTTTGCATTTGGGGCATATTTAATGTACAGATTTACAGATTTTCCCTCGAAAAACTCAAAACAATATCTGTCATTAGTGTCAAATGTATATAATGGCGGGGCGTAGCGAGGCATGGTGAAATCCTTTTAATGCCAGTTTACCAAGAAAACTGCTATTCCAAGTCAATCCAGTTCACTCATAATGAGTATAAAGCACAGAGCTCTCTCTCTCTTTCTGCCTTTAACACTATGCTGACTAGACGTCAGCGGTTGAAGAACAATGAAGGAGGCAGATTTTACTACGCCTGCAAGTTAGCCAGTGGGGCAGTCAGGCGTCCTCCTGCCTGACAGCATTAATATTAATTTATTTCTAAATAAATTATTTATGAAATTTTGTCACTTTTGGTAATTATGGTCCGCGTCGACCTATGACCTTTTAATTAAAGTATCGACGTTGACAGTTGAGCGCTTTAGCCAAGAGTAAAACCAACTGAAGCGAATTTCGCATAAAGTGCGCTCGCACATAAAAAGATATCATTATTGAGGTTTGAGGCGAACAAAAACGTACCAGGACACACAAAATTATTATCAGTGCATGTAGACAAAAAATTAAGAAAGCAAAAGTTTTTGGCGACAATCCCGACGCACTTTTATGGCACGACTTTCGGGTGTGCAAATGAAGATAACCACGGCAACACATATGAAGCTACCAGAGATGAGCAGCTCGAAGTGAAAACGCTGTTCAGGTAATATAATTCACGCATTAAATACAAATATAAATAATTGTATGCATTAAATAAATAAAATAAAAATAAATATAATTCATTAGTAGTTAATAAATTTATTTTAGAATGATTGTAATCGTTATCGTTTTAGCTGCAGCATCTCCTAACTCAATTCCGGTGATCCCTATGTGATTAGGAAACCAACAAAGTTGCAGTTTTCCCGGGTGTTTGGTGGCAGCATTCATCATTTGGCAAAAGGATTTACATTTTTATTCTTCCATTATTGATTTCCCAAGCCTCAGTTATTCTAGCCTTTATAAACGCTTTCTCATTCTCCATTAAATGTGTTTGTTTTTTTTAAACTATCTTTGGCTTGGTTGCTCCATCTAGCCACAAATGTGCCATCTCTAGTGTCAATTTCTGTGTGTGTGTTCATCTGCTTAAAGTATGATTGCAAGTGTGAAAATATATATGCTAAACGTGCCCGCCCCGTTGCGCTCCATGCGTTTTTTGTTTTATGACGCGGCGACGTGCTCGGAAAATGAAAAGCACTTGACTCGCCAAAGTGCTGAACTTGGCGGCTCATCCCCCCTGCACCTTTCTTTCCCCGCCTGAAACCTCATCCTGCCTGTTCGTCTTGCCACACTTGCAGAATCGTAAAACGTTTCGTCTTTTTTACCAGCGAGCATTTTCTTAGAAAAAATACTGATTTCGGTAGACATATAATGCGTGATACGGGAGTTCAATTCAGAAATGAATACCATACAATATTTCAGTTTAAATTTCCTTTAAAAAATACATATTTTTGATATTTACACAAACAAAAATACAAAATTTGAAGAAAAGAAAAAAAATCAATTTTCTGATAATGTTTTACAAAATAGTCCGAAACATATTTTAAATCGTTCATAAAATTTAATTTTATATGAAATCCATAAAAAAAGGCGAAAGACATGTGCCAAAATCTTACAAATGACTATAATCTTATAATCAGAGCAACAAAGCTTAATGAGAATATATGGGAATATTTTCTTTGATTAAGTGAACTTATTTTAGAATAAACAATATAATTTTCCTTTAACTACATTTTCAATAGTAACATATCTCCGGAAAAGCACGGAGATTTCCATGTTTTGTCTTTATTTTATATAATTAAAATTTTAATGATATTTTTTATTTGTTATTTTTAATCTTCCATTGTAATTTTTTAATTTAGTTTCCTCCTTTTAATTTTATATAATTTCAGCTGCAACTTTAATTTTAAGTATACCTTTAAATTTTTTTATTAAAACATTTTCAAGAATTGTGGACTGTCTTTAGTCCCAAATAAAATAAAATTCAAATAAAATATGTATTATTATTATTTTAAATATATCTACATGCTTATGCATACACTTTCAACATTTATGATAGGGTACTCACAAATCGCTCATGCATCACCTGTTGGCACATGCTGTTTAAGTAACATGAGCAGCTTGCGAGTAAATTGTATATTCTTGCCTCAGTTCCATTTTCATTTGTTCGAACCATTTAGGAAATTGTCGCCAGGCTGATGTCTAACTTGATGCAGCGAGTTTCTAAACTTTATAGAGTAAATAAAGTATGATTGGTTGAGCATGTGACTGTGTGATTGTGTTAGTGTGTGTTGCAAGTTACGCCTCTGAGGCTTATACAAATTCAACACTCTATTTGCTTTCTGTACGCTTTGAGTTAATTTCATTTGATTTATGCGATTTTATTTTGCTGCAACTGGACCTGAAGCTGTAGTAAGCGTTATAACTGAAGCTGGAATTGGAGTTAAGCCCGTTGTTATGTGAGAGTATCTGTTGTTGTTGTTGTTGTGATCAATAAATTACCCGCTGTGCAGAGGCTTTTCGCATTGTTCCTTTACATATTTGAAGTGTACTTTATGCTTTTTGCATACACAATTCGCAATTAATTTAAAACAATTATGTTGGAACTGAAATCCTCCCACTGCAAAGAAAAATAACATACAAAAAAAAACATCCCTCTGCGGTTAAATGACATGTCGCCTGTCAACCACACATTTTCAGTTCAAGTGTTATGCAATTATGGTAAAGCATTTTTACGGCTGGATTACAAAAACAACAAAAAGGCAGTCATATGAGTTAATTATTGGTTCTTGGCTTCAAATAAATCAAGAAAAAGGTGTATTTAATTAAACATGCTAACAATTAAAAGTAGTAAGATTTATCGATGTGAATATTTTAATATTTCTTGAGATTAAAAAAATAAAATAAATAAAATAGAAAATTTTAAATTAATTGGGAATAGTGTAAACAATTATTTAAGAACTTAGTGCTTAGTGCCTAAAAGAAGTAAGTTCACTAAGTTTCTCAATTAATTTTAGCTATTAACTACGAAAAGATTTTTAAATTTCGTAACAAATTCTCATCATATCGAATATGATTAATATCGAGCACAATTATTTGCAGACTTAATACTTTATTAATATATGTAAGCTAATATTTATATTTATATATTTATATTTATGATATTTTGGACGAAAATATTGATTGGAAATTTTATAAAAATTGCAGGCCACCTATTATTATTTATTTTTATAATTATTTATATCCTTAATCAGTATTACTATATATTGACATTAAATTCTTATCACATCAAAGTTTTTTATGTGTTAACCGAAGTTTCCAATTTAAATGATTTATAAAAAAATTGTGAAAATAATGTCGTTAAATAAGCAAATCGTAGAAAGTGCAAATAAAAGAAATAAATATAAAGTATTCAATAGTTTGACGTCTTATTGCATATGTTTTCATTTAAACGTATTACAAATTTTGACCAAACGGCTAATTGCAGCCGTCTGTTGCTCCAGGTGCTAACTGCAGCAGCTGCAACAAACAGAGCGGGTGTGGCAGTTTCGGCTAATGGATTTTCCACGCCTAATTACCATTACTTAGCAGCACACAACAAGTTCAGTAACTACAAAAAAATTACATTAAAAATTTGACACTTTTTTCTGGCAGCATGCTTATTTTAATTTTATTATTTTTCTTTTTTGTAGCTAAGAGGTGTGTGGAAAAATGCAAATGGAATTTCATAGTCACCATTAACACCTTTTTGCACAGTCGCCTGTTGGCTCTTGCATTCTCGTTTCCATTCATTTCTTGTGGTCCTCGTTTCCTTTTTGCTGCGCATATTTTATGTGACGTCATGGCTAAAAAAAGAGATAAAAAATGCATTTAATTAAATGCCACACAAATGCGGCGCGAAACGTTTTCAACGTGTGATATTTTACAGAGCGTACCGCTTGTGGTCCTTTCGACTCTTTTCCACCATGTCCTCGATGTCCTGGGTGCTTAGTGCCCAAAAATCTACGTTCATAACACCACAGTATGAGGAGTAGAAGCCATACGTTAGCCTTTTTATTCGATTAGTACTGCTATTCAAAGAGATTGAAAATTGCTGTTAATCAAGCCAATGATTGATAGTGAAAAGGAAAAAAAGGTGAAAACCAAACAATAAAAGGACAATAAATCACAAAAATGTTAGATATGTAAATCGAAAACATTTTAGATTGTGGGAAGTCACGCATATCTTGAAAGGGATAGAAAATTTTACATTTTAATACTGTAGTAGCAGCCAATAGGGAAACAACTTTACTAATAAAAAAAAGCTAAAAGAAGTATTGCAATATTTCCCAATTAATAATTAAGTACTTTCGCTCCAAAGATCTCTATGCTCGACTTAAAGCACAATAATTTAATTCATACCTTAATCCTAAACATTTTACTTAGCTATATACACCTACAGCCATGTTTCCAAAATAAGAATGAAGAACTCATCCACAAATAATAAAATAAAATAGATATGCAGTCTTGCATATGTAAATGTATATCCAAACCAATTTATATAATATAATATCTGTGAATCTCTCCCTGAAGAATATAAGATATAAGAATATAATGGAGTATATAAAAATAAGAAAACACTTGACTAGAGCCAGCAATAAACATATTAAAATTATAAAAAAAGAGGCCACCAAACATTAAAAAATAATATGTTTATATTAATATATTATAATAAATCAGACTTACGCTGTCTAAAAAGTCTACACAGTATAGAGGGCTTTTCACTCTATGATCGGCTTAGAATTACTAATTAAATTCGATCATTAATTCCGAACCTTCTGCTAACGTGAATTACAATAAGCTTAATAATAGCAAAGCAGAAATTTATAATAACAAGATTTATAAATAATCACACACTTTGCAACCCTTTTAGTTGGTATAAAGTTTGACAATAAACTGTGAGCTATTTCTGATTAATTAAATAGAGTGAATTATTATCAATTGAAAAACAATTCAAGTCACAAATAGCTCAAATATTAAAGAATATTAAATAATGTAATAATTTGAGTGAAGGGCTCAGAATGATGAGTATTTAGTTTCTCATCAGGAGCAAAGAAGCGCACATCCACACAAATTAGAGGCATATTTGCATATTTGCAGTTATAACAGACTGAAATCTATGGCAGATGACTGCCGTTTTTAGTTACCAAACTCACTTCCTGTGCTGCTTTATTGGCAACTCTGTTGAATGTGGCATCTGTCTTGAGGCAGCAACAACAACGCCAACAAAGCAGTGCCTTAGTGAGTCGTTTCCTGGCCTTGGAGCAATTCCGTTTGCTGCTTACTTTGTATTTAGGCATTGCAGTTGCAACTTTTGTGTCTGCTCGAAACGCAACGGAAATTGCTCGGTAGGTGAATAGTAAACCGAAAATTTCGAGCCAGAAACGTAAACTGATCGAATGAAATCGTCATTTGCAGTTGTCTGTTGTTTTGTTTAGTTTTTTATTATTATTTTGTGGTTGTTGTTGTGTATGCCGCTTGCCTGACAAAATTGAAGCTCGTAAGTGTAACCAAAACATAGCCCGCGCTGTCCTAGGGCTGCTCCTACCTAACTTGAACCTTCCTGCTTTGTAGCCAGCTGTTTGCATACGTGCCCAATGTGCAATTGCCTGGGCGCTTCCAATCATGGGCCGTCTTCGCCTCATCCCCGTTTGGCATCACATCGGCTTGTTATTGTTGAGTGTGCAACATGTAACTGACACAATCGAAATAGAAAACGACTTGCAACACGACACAACTACAATTGCCACCAGCTGCTGCTGCTTGCCATAACAAACATTTACTTACCTTGCAACCGCACCCAGAAATTGAAGTGTGAAATCTGCGGTAAAACTCTAAGCATCTATCTGTCTGGCGGATTATGTAACCCCCAGTCTCCCGTCCGCTCACCTCTTGACACTCCATCGCCTCAGTTCCTGTTTGTGATTTTGAGTGTTTGATCATCTGACAGGCGTCAGATTATGCCGAACCAAAAGATCACAAAAAAAATGTTTAAAAAAGGCAAACAGCTAAGAAAAATTTGTGCGCACAAATTTGGCTAACGGAGCCAAAGGAAAGCGGCTTCAAATGTCTCGATTGCACCCTGGCAGCCTTGCAGCATGCGGAAAATCCTGTGGGTTTGCCAATTGTTTACTTTGCAAGACGACATTGCGGCGGTTTACGCAAATGCTGCAATCTCAAATGCCAACGAATAAAAAGTTCAAAAAACGGCAACCAAATGCACTACTGCAATTTTTATTAGGTGCTAGGCAAATTCATTTTAAAAAATATATGTTTTCCATAAAATTTCAAATGAGGTTTATCAAAGTCATTTAACCAACTATATTTAACAATATTTTTAATAAGATTAAGCAGTATTCAAAAACTACAGATTATGATTAACAATATCTGTTGAGAATGTAATTAATTTATTTTTATTAAAAAATAAATAATATTATTTTTATTTTTTATTATTTTATTTACAAGACATCATTGAACATTTAATATATATATATCATTAGAAATTTCCATTATATTTGCATGCGTTTCTGATTTGGCATTCAATATCAATTTCTTACTATCGTGTTAAATGTTATATATTCTAAGTTTGTCTGTAGCTTGCTCAGAAAATCCAAATGACATTTCTTAAGGTGCAGTGTATATGCTTAATACTTTATGCCAGAGACCAGCGACAACTGCTCATGTGTAGCACAGGCAACGCAGTTTGGTTTGTAGTCATTGTTGTTGCTGTTGTTGTTGTTGTTTATCAGTGACTGTGACGGTAGCTATAGCTGTGGCAAGATACCGTTCCGGTTACGGCACATTGCACATACGCCGTGCGGTGCATCGTCTGAGAAGCATTGCACTTCGCTCCGCCCAATTTTCTGACTATGAAATTTACCAGAATTTGCTGTGTCAATTGTGTGGCTGTCTGCCTGTCTGTCTGACTCGTCGAGGCTGCCAAATATTTGTTCACAGCATTAAATTCAGTTAGACAAATTAGTATTCGGCTTTGCAAAAACTTAAAGCGAGCTGTGCGTTGAAAAAAAACAAATGAAATAAAATGAAAAGAAAAGAAAAAATAAATAAAATAAAGAAAACAAAAACAAACATAAGAAAGCCAACTCATCAAGTTTTGCCAAGTCTGCCAGTTGCACGTTACACGGGGCGTATGCGTAATTTGGCGGAAGCTGCAGTAAAAATCCAGCTGCAGATGTTTCGAAGCACGAAATTAATTACGAAAGCATACACAGACAATCACACACACAAGCAAACAGCTTAGCAAGAAAACAACAAGAACAGCGGCAAAATAATAATAATAATAAGTAAGAAAAATAAACTTTACACACAGCCAGCGTGAGAGCGACGGAAGCCATAAAGAAGCATATGCTAAGGAAAGGCATAAAAATAAACCAAGGAAGAAAGCACAACTTTTGCGATATTATCTACATGTGTGTGAGTGTCAAAGAATAGATGTGTGTGTGTGCGCCTGCCTCTGTGTGTGTATGTGTGTATGTCTTTGTTTATATTTCTTGTTGCTGCTGATGAGTTGTAAGTGAGAGATTTCGAAAAAAGTTGTAAAAGCTAGTACAGAAATTGGGAGTTACTGCTGGTCATATCTATGACTCTCCAAAAGTAAAACTCACCACTCCAGAATTGTGCCCTGCAACTAGGGGAATATCGATTTATTGGTATCTCATGCTTAATATACATGTACTACTTACATATTTATACTAATTGATGTTAAAAACCTCTTAAATGTTTTAATATTTATTTAAAAATATTGAAATAAATATAATTAATTATTTAATTTTCCTTTAATGAAATTGTATCACTATTCTATTTTACTTACTATACTGTTTTTAAAAAAATAAAAAGAATATTCAAAGATACCGTCAATGAAACAAAATAAACATGTGAAGTCATGCAATTTAAGGTGTCATTTGATTTTTCTTTCTGAAAATAATGGAAACCTTTTAAAGGGCATTAAATATTTAACTACGTAGGCATATATATCATCTTGTTAAATTGCTATTGCTCTCGGTTCTCTGTTGTTATTGTTGTTGTTGCCTGTAACATTTTATTTATATCGTCTTTGGTGGTGCGATTTGGATGGTGGCTGCTCTGCTAAGACTTGAAAGGCAGCAATTAGTGTTAAATAAAGAAGTCATAAAGTGTAAATAACATTTTTGAAGCGCAAATGAAAAGCAAGCAATAATAATACGAGTGGTCTAGTCTGGTCTGTGGGTTTGGCCGGCCATTATTTATGTCCAACAATGTTTGGCATTTAAAGTGAAAAGCTAGCCAGCAGCTGGCAATCATTTTAAAGCATTTGCCAAGCAATTAATTGTTGCATAAATATTGTAAACAAATTGCTGACCATGGAACAAGTTACGTGCATTGCATCAACATCAGCAACATTAAAATCAGTAACAGCAACAACGATGTTTATACGATTACAAGTTGATTTTTACTATAATGTCAAGTCTCGTTTTCATTTTGATTTATGTCTCGTTTGTTGGCCCAATTTGTCAATTAATCAGTATAAATGTCAAGTGAAATTGTTTGAAGAAATTAATGTTTGCATGGAATAAATCATTGAACAATCATTTGCAACAAATCGCATTTGTTTTCAACGGCAATTGAACACAAAATCTTCAATTGATATTTTATTTACAACAAAAAATAATCTTGTGCTTATGAATTTTTCGATTAATTTTTGTAACTAAAATTTCCTTTATTCCTAATCTGATTAACTGCTTTAATTTAAGGGCACTTTTCCGTGCTACTTATACATATTTTTATATATATTATTTTATATTCTAAATTATTCTATACATTTTTTATATCTGGATATGTTTATTATTTATTTGTGATCAACGCAATGCTCTCACTTTTAAATCTTTAAATCTAACAACAAATTAATTATTTCTGTTTTATAGAATTTAGTTATTTGTCTTTGAGTTTTTCGAGAAAAAACTGTAATAGTATAATTTAGGCTGCCTTCCATTCATTTGTGTTGGCATTGGAATATCTAAAAATTATTTTGTAATCCGTAGACCAATCTACTTGATATTTGTATTTTACGCTACAAAATATATAATTGGTGCGCAATTTGCATAAACTTTTCAGTGTAAATACTCCATTTTACAAAACACAAATCATCATTTGTGTTTGTTGGACGGCTGCAATCAACTTGCACATTTCAACAGGCTGTCAAGTTGGATTTACCAAAGGAATTCAGTTGGGCCCAGCAGCGTCATTTGATAGACAAATTGAAACAAATTTTGGGCAAACAATGCGTTCTAATAGATATGCTCGTCGCATGCGAGAAATAAAATAAATTTACGACTCTTGAACAAATAAAACATGACTGTGAGTGAAATTTTAACTTATGTGTATAACTGGCAGGAGACCGGATCGCATGCATAGCTATCATTGGTGCTAGGCACTCGAGAAGCGTTCGTTCGAGTGTCCCCAGACGGCAAGTACCGGCAACGACAACGACCAGGATGACGGCACTGTCGGGCTAAGGAGAGGGGTATAGGGAAACGATGAGGACAATTTCTAGTGGGAATCACGTAACGAAGTGCATTGTTAAAATATAATAAAATCGCAATTTTGCGTTCATGTTGCAATGTGGCGTCATATCCTTTTTCCTTTAATTTTTCACGAATTCGCCGTTTCGTAGTTCCGAAAACCAAAAACCAAAGCGAAATAGAGAAAGCAAAAGATAGAAAGAACAGGAGAGTGCTAAGTGTGGAGAGAGTGGCAGAGAAAGACTGCATTTCCACTCTTCTTCGTTCTCTGTGCTCCTTCGTGCAGTTCATAATGGGTCTCCGTCTCCGTCTCTGCCACTATCTCAGGCAGTGGTAGTAGTAGTCGTTGTTGTGGCAGGGGTAGGGCTAGGAGTAGATAGGAGGAACGGCACTTTCAATGCACACTCCATAGATTTTAATGCAATTTTCTACGGGTTTTATATGTTTTTATTTCGCTGTTGTCATTGTCGCAGCTGCCAAAGTCTTTGTTCTTTGCCTAGGTCCGTCCGATCCCATGGCGACCGCTTCGTTGAGTTTGCTGAGTTTGTTGCCTTGTTGGGTTAGTTTGTTGGGGTTTGTTGGCTGCTTCGCTTTGCTTATTTGCTTGGACCATGTATCCGCTTGCAGTTTCTTTCTCAAGCGCCACATATTTCTCTGCACTCAATTGTCCTTCAGCGCATTTTGCGGTTTGCTGCGACTCACCAACCACTCACTAACTCTATCCCTCTCCCTCTCTCTCTCTCTTCTTTCACTTTTCTATCCCTATTGTCCACGCTGTTAAATATAATGCCTTTGTTTGTTCGCGCAATAAAAAATGATTACTTTAATTTCCGTGCACATAAAAAGCACGTCTAACATGAAAAATTGCTGTCATTGTGGCACTTTCTTTCAATCTTCTATTGCCTTTTAGCTTTTTCCTTTTTGACCATTTGCCATAGATTTGCTCAATAAATGCACGTCACTATGTAGATTTTGGCGCGCCCTCATATTAAATATTATACATTTTAACATTTTATAAATCTGTCAAACCTTATGAGAAGATCTATATATTTAAGATTGTATTTCTTTCGTGAACTAATTATATCCTGGTACTAAAGGAGTGCAAAAGTGTGTGGCAGGAAGCACCTTCGACACCATAATATATATATATATATATATATATATATCAGGAGCAATTACAGAGTCGGTATATCCATGACCGTTTGTATGAACACTCAGTTCTTAAGAACTACAAAAGTTACAGAGACTTCAAAATTAGAATATAAGTTATCGGATATTTAGCGCGTATTACTTTAATTTTACTTTATCGATAATTATTACATATCGATGTCCGATACCAATCAAAGGCAAAATTTTAAAGCAGAACATTCAATTAATATACCCTGATAAATTATTAAACAAATACAGAAGTTCATCAACATAGGATAGGAAATACTCAAGTCATGGTTCAAACTGAATTCATATATTGAACCAATTACTAACAGCATTTTGCTTGCATAAATCGAAAATCGATATCATATATTAATAATCGAAGCGAGTCAATATGTGTGTGTGTATTCTGCAGCGTGCTGTTATCAACGATTGCGTTGCATATTTTAATTTGCGAGCACTTGTCGCAGTCGGAGATTTTAAATTGGGCACTTCTCTTAATATAATAGAGAATACTTAATAGGAAATTTAGCAATAAAACTAGAACAATATATTTATCAGCTGCGTTCAGGGTATCTCGTAGGTAAGCTCACTCGACTACAGCATTCTTGCTTGCTTAAAAAATGTTTAAAATGCTTTGTCGAGTTTATTTTGCATTTTCTTATTTTCAATATTAAACCACGCATGAATCCTTTGCTAGCTGCTTTCCAGCCGATTCGCATTCCCATATATTTTATATCATATCTATCTACTTGCGAATTTTTAACTCTTTTATTTTGCTTTTCTACGAACAATCAGAAAAATATGTCTGTCCTATGCAAAAAGAACTTGTTTTAATCTCTTCTGTTTTGCATTGTTCTTTTTTGGGATCCTACTGCTTTCAGTCTTTTAGCTTCCTTGCGCTGTTTTGTGTCAAATCGCTTGGGCCCACAACAGAAGTCAGGCTCATGCTGCGGATTGTGGGTTTTTCTCACTACCTTCCCCTCTGTCTCTATCTCTATCTCTCTCTTTCTCATTTATTGTCTGGTTGCTGCTAAGCGAAAAGTTTATGGACCAAATTGTTTTCACCTGCTGTCCCAAATTTATAACACCTCTCGCCTGGCCTTTATTTTTATTTGTATAATCCTTTCGCTTATGGCCTGCGTTCACAACCGAAACTCCGCCTCCACCACGCCCCCCCTGTCGCCAACATTTGCACATGACAGAAACCAGGCATTGGAATTCGAGAGCCCGCCACTTGGATTAGTGGAAAGACAAAAACCAACCCAACAGAATTCCCAGCTCTCGACCTATGCAAAAATTCTTCGCAAGCACAGTGGTCGAAAAATGGCGTCTACTTAAGAAGCCTCCTCCATCTATATTTTTTATGGTCATTTCTTGTACTTTGCATAATGTTGGTTCTGCCAATTTTTACGAGTTTGGCCAGCGGGCCGAGTTTAAGGCCATAATGGCCGAAACACTTGTTGTGTCCGCAAGGTGCAACCCAACTTAACATTTCTGATGAGTTGGCGACCAGAAAAACATTTTTCAATGGTCTCATTAAACGACCAGAAATTATATTAAATTTGGCAAAAATGCTGCTGCATAAAAAAGTTGTAAATATTTTTATGCCTGCATTAATATGCAACGTCAACCACTGTGTGCGGACCCCGGCTGAGGCGACTGTTCTGGATTGCGAGTTGTGGGTGGGGGAAGGAGTGGAGGGGGTGGTTGATGGGTGTCGCTGTCGCTGCTAATACCACCGCTAATAAAATCTTACTGCCGTAGCGTCGCAGAGCCATGAAGCACAGCTGTGTGCAGTCATTTTTACTGCTGCAGTAGGAAAAGGCAATGCCGAAGGCGAAACGCGATGAAAGCGACGGACAAAAGGCCAAAAGGGAATTGCGCAAAGCGAACGCTGACATTTCTGTCTCTATCTGTTTGTTGTTGTTGTTATTATTGTTCTTCATCTTCTTCTTCGTCTTCGTTTTCGGCTTGGTGTGAGCCAGTTCAAATGATTGAAATGAATGTGGAACTGGCTCGATATTAAGCATATTGTTCGATTTATGATTAGCTAGAAGTACATAAATTGGCGGTTCCCAAGTTAAATTTACTAACGAATACACTGTATCATGTCTCCTTTAACTATTTGTGACATCATTTAACTCAAATTAATTATATACTTAGAAAAAAGAGTCGCCCTGAATTTTATAAAATTCTAGAGCTCGATAACTTCCAACTGAACTACAGGTCCACTTAACACACAGCAGCTGAACTCCAATGTAGCAATCGAACGGAAAGGATAATATCTAAAATATCTAAAAATAATATATAAAAATAAGGGCCTTTAATTCTTATGAACAAATCTGCTGTTAAGAAATATATTTCTGAAAAATGGAACATGTCTTTCTACTTTTAAGAATTTTTATTTTCGAATATTTAGAAATTCTTTCTTAAGCCAAGAATATCTTTTTGGTTTCTAAGATGATTTTCTAAATTTCAGGGCGAGTGTGGTTTTACATATTCTTAAATTATATTAAACTTCTTCAGCTTTTGTATTGTTTTGTTTGTTTTATAATTCTTATATTAATACGATAAAAAAACAAATAGTTGTCAATATTTTTTATTTTTAGGATATCGAACTAGATACATATATATTATTTATTTATATTTATTTTCTAAACGATTTTTACTTTATATTATTATTATTCATTGGTCAATAGTTAATAAATTGAGAAAGCAATTAAGTAAAACTTACTAAAAGTTTTTAAATATTATGTTTCTATTTAAAGTAATTGGACCAATAATTAATTGCCCTCGCTAGCTCAAACAAAAAAGAATACGAACTCTATTTCAATTTGAATACATAATTATTTATTTAAAGTAATTTTAGTCATGGCAAAATATTGACCTCTCTCAGATTTATGCTCAATCTTAAAAACACAAAAGTTATTCGAAAGCAAGCTTAAAATCTTTCTTGCACATTTTGTGTTCACGGACCAATTTGATGGGTAAAATGAGTATATTTCGCTAATGTTCATAAAGATATGCTTAGCCTTCGAGCCGTAATCATGTCGTGCTCAGAATATGTATATGTATTTGTGCTACCTCAGGCAAAAGAATTAGCCAATTATGAGCATCTGGATAATAACATTTTGAGCACACCCACGACATGTCCTTTTTTCTGTGTGTATCCTTGTCGGTTGTCTTTGGTTGTTGATCTACCGTTTCATTTAAATACAAATTAAAAGATGACAACGTTACCCACGTTGTTGTATGTTGTTGTTGTTCTCGTTGTTGCCGCTTAACGTTTACATCTAATGAAACTTTATGACGACCACTTGGCCCGAAGGGGCACACACAGGTCATTCTGAAGAAAAAAAAGAGAGAGGGCCATCGACTTGAGCCACACCTTCAAGTGGCTGCTCGCTTCCCTTCACCTCCCTTCACCATACCTCACCACGACTTGCACAACTTGCGTTCTACCTGGCCGCGGTTTTCACTAATTTGCGGGCAATTTACATAAAGCCGCACTGCCAAAGTTGTTAGCCAAAGTAATTTCTGCATATATTTCCACAACCAAAAAATGAAAATTACCAACAAAAAAAAGAGAGAATATATGAAAAAAATTAGAGAAAACCTTCGGGCTTTTGCCTGGCACATAACTTGATTAAATTAGAGCTAAAGTCGAGGGATTACTGCGACGGCGGCCTTCTAATGACAGTCAGCTGCATTTTAGTGTTTTTCCGCGTACTCGATGCTTGTCCGAGCAGATTTCCCGTACTCAATGCATGTCGGACAGCCGTAAGACTGATCTTGCGTTAAAGATTTTTGAGTTTTTGAGTTGAAATGCGTAGGTTTATTTATGCATAAAATGCATCTAAATAATTACCAACAATGAAACTAACTGACTGACAGGCAAACAAAAGCCAGAGCATTAAGCAGACAGACAGCGAAGGAAAGAAACGAGCAGAGTGAGAGAGAGAGAGATGGGGAGATGAGGGAGACAGCAATCGAGACATGCAAACAAAAAGCAATTCAAATTCTCAGCCTGTCAGTTCTCTCATATGTAGTAAAATAATACGATAAAATAATGTTGAGCGAATATGAATGCGATTCTGACAATTGTTTGCTAATATATGCCAAGAAGCAGCCACTGACGTCATTTAGACAGCAGCAGAACATGTGGGCGTGGCAAACATATCTGGGAGTGAAAGACAGGCGACCATGCGCTTAAGAGCTATTTGGCATTTTAGTTGAATATTTAACTTAGAAATTAGCTAAATAGGCAATTAGTTAAATAACCACAAAATGTATATAAGAAAATGTATAAATATTGTTGGGAAAAACAGATTATTTAAGACTATATCTCTCCTTTCAAAATGACCATCCCGAGAAATATCTGAATTCACAATACAATTCAAATGAGATCTTAAGCAGCCAAAGAATATATGAAAAAAGATATCAATATAGTTATGAATTATATTGAATGGAATAGCATTTAGAGCAGTCCACAATATAAAAGAGACGTATTCTTGAAGAATCGACGATTCTATTGTAAAAATCTTAGGCACTTTGAATTTTTCGTTTATACAAACCTTTTTCTTATGATTCCAGTTTAAAGTCTTTTTAAAATATGCTATATAGTTTCAAAGAGGTGCCATATATGTAAGCGAATATTTCGATATTATATACATTTCGTAAGTTGTGAAGTACAAAAACATAAGATATTGAATGAGTTTGCAAAACTAGAACCAACATCAAAATGCCCTCTGCAAGGGTATAATAAAAAGCAAATGCTGAAAGTGAAATCATTTGACAAAAGCAAATTTCTTATTATATATCTAAAACTCAATGTCTGTAAAACTTAATTGTTGCTGCTTACAGGATCTGAAGTAAGTGCTTCAGCAAAGTGTTTTCCATTTGAGAATTAAAGACGTCAATAAGAAGCGATTGCCTAACTCCAAGCGGGCACAGGAGATCTAAGAACTGAGTGCATTATGACTGATACTCTTAATAATGCTAGGCATTTAAAATGCTTAATTCACGTGGATAGCTTTCCAGCTTTTGGAATTGGAAATTTAATCCTTGACAAAACCTAGTCGTTTTCCTTTTGGCGATTAAACATGTCAATAATCTGTCGCGCTCCATGGACAAAGTTGTCGCCAACAACTGGCAACTGTGTAACCCAAGCCAACAATTAACAATTAAAACCCCAAAGAGCACAACTCAATTTTAGACAAACCAGCAGACATTCAAACAGACAGGCAGACAGACAGACAGACGAGGCAATTTGATATATATATATATATAAATATATATACGTGTGTATGTGCATTAGAGATAGCTGACTTCGATAACAAGCCGCAGCAGCAAGGACGAAACAACAACAACAATGGCCACTGTGAAAACTCCGAGGCGAGGCGAAGTTCTGCGCACTTACAACTAAAAACTTGTTACGTATTTAATTGCAATTAAAAAGTTGTTTGTAGTTGCGAATGTTGCGTTCTGTGTGCGCTTAATGTTGTAGTTGTTGTTCTTGCTGTTGCCATTATTATTGTTGTTGTTGTTGTTGTTGTTGTTGGCAATGGCCATGAGAGCAGCGCTGCCAAATTGTCCTCACCATAAGAGAGAGCCACAAAGATGAAGTCATTACACAAGTCGAACCCAAAATTGGCGCAGAGCAGCCAAAGGGTTTTGCGCTTAATGAGTTTGATGCGGTTCCAAGGGAGATCGGGTGCGAGGAGGGCTATTTGGAGGCAACCTTACCCAAATCCCAGTACAAAGCATTCGATTTAGCTCTGACGCAGATTTGAAGGCGATAACACTCATTAGAGTTTGGCGATTTTGGCTTAGACATACACAACCCTTGCACAAACTTTGCTCATAACAATTGGCCATGAACGCAATTGGCCAAAAGAACTACTTTCTAAATGGAATCAGCTGGATAAATAATACAGCAAATGGCTTTCTGTATTAATCAAATACATAATATAGAAAACAGGTTTGGGAAATGTAGAGATTTTGAGCACCGCAGCTGTCTTTTTATGAGATATTTTCAAAGTAAGCTTAGACATTATATCCCAAATACGGAGGAACAAATTTTTTTATATTTTTTAATTAAAAAAATTGTTTAGCTAATTTTTTCGGAGAACCTGCAAGCTTATCTTATACTTCAGTCATTTTAATGGATTATTATTATATTAAATTATTATTATTAGATCAGTTTATTAGTACTATATACTCTGAATAGATGGACTAATATCCAGCAAATTAAAATTTAAGTATAATCATCCTTGGCAGCAGAGAAGTGCGCATGGAAAAAACGGCTATTGTTTTATTAGTATATTTAAATTAATCTTTTGTTTTCTGTTTAACGGTTATTTAAGAGCTCGATACATTTAAATAATTGAGAAAAATAGAAAACCCAGTTTGTGTAGGAAAAAGAAGAAGAACTATGATATTTTTAGAAAGCTTTTGTAATGCATTTTTATTATGGAGACCAAGAAATATATTTCATGTTATTATATTTAATGACATTTATATAGAAATGACACAGACATCAGTCTATATTTTATTAGTATTATTATTATTTTAAGTCTAAGTCTCAATATAACTTTAGCATTTCTATTAGTTTATACCACCAACAAAAGCTACATTTTTGTTACTGCCGCCGAAAAGAGCATCAACCAATTTCCAGCTGTAGTTGTTGCCGCAGCAGGTGTCGCTGCTGCCGCTGCAGCTGCAACTGTTGTCCAACGCGGCGCTGTGGCTGACGTCGACCATAATTCCATCGCCCTTGAGATGTAGCAAATGCAACTAATGCAAGTGCAAGCAGGATGAACACCTGCAGCTAAAATATCAAAATGTTATTTAAAATACACACAATTGAAACCAAAGGCTAGAATTGAACTTACATGAAATTTCATTATAACTAAGAATATTTTTGTGTTTGCAATTTGAAGGAGCACTTGCAACTGTTCTGCTTAACGTCCATGCGCCTGCTATTTGTATAGTTTTTGGTAGGTTGCTAAGGCTCTTTTGGGCTGTTACCAAGAAGTAACGCATTCATTTACCTGTCTTACATTGATTGATTACCTGGGTCTTGTCAACGACTTTTGAAAGACTCGTTTCCTACTTCTCACATAAACCCCCCAAAATTTATGTTCAATTTCCATAATTTAATGTTTCCTAGAATACATCGGTTGGGTTAGGTTAGCGCGGCTGTCGACAGGAAAAAAGTGAGCCCAAATGTTGTAGTCCTCACCTACTTAGAACTTAGCAGTGACAGAGGAACTCTACATACTATTTTCGAGAAAATCTTAAATTTAATGTACACTATACATTCATTGCAATGAATTGAAAAATCATGATACCGTAGCTATTTACCTAACATCCCAAAAAATCCCAATTTGATTAGCTGAAATATACTTTTGAGAGTTGCTTGACAAAAGCAAAGCATACAAACTTCAGTCAGCCATTCAGCTGAAATCACCTGCAGTGGATAAAATTGTGACCAGTGGAACTCGCGACAGTCGCCTTGGCGATTGTTGCTGTTGTTGTTGTCGCTTTTGTTGCTGTTGTTGTTGTTGTTACTGTTGCTGTTGCTGCTGCTGTAGCTGTTGCTGTTGCTGCTGCTGTAGCTGTTGTTGTCGTGCCAACTTGGCTCCCCCAAGTGCAGACTGCACTTGGCTTTTCCCCCAATGTGTCGGCAATTGAGTTTAGTGGATACGTGTTTCTATACAGAGAGACAGAGAGGGAGAGCGACTGAGAGACTCAGAGAGAGAGACTGAAAGAGAGAGACAGAGAGAGAGATACACTTAACTCTGGGTTGGCAGCACTAGTGGCGCGTGTAAGCGGTAAATGAATTTATTTGGCTCATTTAGTTGCAGTTAATTTATTTTTATATTTATTGAGTTTATTAAGCAATATTCTCCCCCACGCACAGCTGAAGCAGAACCACTGGAATTGCTTATGTATATACATAAATGTATTATAGTATTTCACTTTTTTTTAAAGTGTTTTCTTAAAGTGCACAAAGTACTTTTAACCATTCTGTTATTTCAGTAATTTCTTTTGCATATCCTAAAATCCACAACACTGTGCATAATCATAGGGCACTTCTCAGTAATTTCGACAGGTTAAGTAAAATGTCTAATAGGCGCCTTTGGGTTCCACCATTTCAAATTGCAGTCCTTTCTCTACTTCCTTTGCCTTGTCGCGTGCCATTGACTCGACACGTTTGGTTTCAACACTTTTCGGCATTTTGATGGTTGCCCAACACGACACATGGCCATGCATTCAAATTTGTTCAAATTCATTTCAATTATAGTCAATTTTCAATAATTTTGGTCAAATTATATTTCATTAGCCCAAAACATAATAAGCCAAAGCACGCAATATATGTTGGTAATTTCCAAGGATTAGCTCGACCATTTCAAAATACATAGAGAATGGCAAGAAATGATTAGTAATTATGAAGAAAAAAATTATTATTAATTATAGATATGTTGGATAATTAATTAATTAATTCACAGTTCAGTATTTAAAAGAGATACTTCTATGCAACTCCCGAGTATGGCTTCAGAGGCAATTCAAAAGTCTTAACAGAAATAACTTATTTGAATAAATCTACACGTATATCAATATATATGCCAACTCGAACAATATCCCCATTTAAAATGGGGGAGCCAAAACAAAAACCAAAAATAAAGGCCTTCAACTAGAAAATCCAGCTACATTTAATTTTAAACTTTTCGTGTGGCAACTTTTTGACTGCCGCCTGCATGCGTGCAGGTTAAGATGGGGTTATTTAGGAGCAGGATGGCAATGCATTAGCCGGTGCTGTATTTTATGTGAATATACACTCAGAAAGAAAATTATGACGCCACGGGTAACTCCCCATATTTGCAGAAAGTATATTTCTAAAATTGCAGCTTGTGTCTTTCTCTAAACTACGATTTATCTTTTTTTAAGTTTCTAAAATTTAGAAAAAAATAGATATCTAACTATATACCCATAAAGTGTAAATATAATACTCAAATTAACTTCTGCTGGTATGATATTTCACATATACAAACATTTTATGTTGTTTATAAATTCACACAATTTAATTTGAAATAACTTACGATTTTATGGCGATTTTAATTTGCGAGTGACTTCCCAGTCGGCAGAGTAAATTTCATTATTTTCTTCATTCAGAAGAGATTTTTTCTATAAATTTGGTTTTACATTGCTACTTTTTAGGAATATGAAATACATATTTCTTTTTATGTATTTCTGAAATATATAAAAAAAACTATTTATAATTTTAAGAAATTCGTTTTCGTAAAGCTAGAAATTATTTCTTAAAATAAGGAAAACTTTATAGTTTTCTGGTCGACTTTATTTTTTTGAGTGCAGATATGAGCGAGAAGAAGGTGGCAAGAGCAACGAGTTTGCAAGGATATGTGTTTTTTGGTATGCTGCAATGGGGAAGTGGAGAGTGGTGGTGGCATTGCCATCCGGCTGTGTGCTCTTATGAATTTCACATGGTTAAGCTGCAAACTTATGTGCGCGCACAGCTTGAAATCCACGCGCACGTAAACTAAACTCCAACTAAACCAGAAACTCACATTTCTGAGCGTATCTATTGCCCCGAACTTTGCTTTTGGCGTCCGTTCGTTCGTTCTTGATGTCGTCGCCACAGCTGCATCTGGGCTTTGCCATGTTGCCAGGGCTTAGGAGGCAGTGCTCAGGTCTTGGGCCTGCTCGGCAAGAGCTCAGAACTCGCAGCATCGAGTGCCAACTCAATGAGCAATGAGCAATTGACTGCCATCGTGTAGACATTTCGCGTTGCCATAAACTCCACTTCCTCGCATATTCATATATCATGAGGTTCTCTCCAGCTCCCAAATGTGCTTCGATATGAACGAAAGGTTGTTTGCATGCACTCGCCCAGTTGGATGCGGAAGTCCTCACAAGTGAACTTTAGCCAGGCATTGAGGACAGCGATTTTATTATGATGGATATGTGACGGATTAAATTTGTGAAAACAATTTCAATACCCATACATACTTTCTAAATGATAATCCTAATCCACATTCGTGCTGCAGTACTTATACTCTGCTACCGAAGTTATAAGAGCATATTGGTGTTGTGCAATATCCGTTCGATTTTTTTACCACCCTTAAAGCTGGGCACTTAAAACTTGGAATATATATTCGTGGGTGCCCGGGTCAGACACAGTTTTAAGATTGGTAATCGGTCAAATCGATTAACGCAAATCGATATGATCGCATGTGTCCAACAATTTAAAAGCTGGAGTCACCTAACTTATATTCGGAAAAATCTGAAAAAGTTTCCACAGTTAAGTCACCAAATTTTGAGGACATATTACCTGTAACCCCCTTTGGAAATTGATTAAGAAAATATGTATGGTCACGCACACGCACGCCCCCGAAAACACCGATATATTTGAAAGTAGGAGTCACCAATGTGAAAAATATGATACTTGAAGATTGCTATTCAAAAAGCGGAAATGAAATGATGAGCTGACGCCCACTCCAAGATACAAAAGATACATTTGTTTGTCAACTGATGAATCGGATGCAGGAATTGTTGTTAAAGCAGTCTATTTTTCAGGCAGGCCAAATGGAATGGAATGGAATTATTATTTCACATAATCCTTAGCAATTTATTTTATATATAATTCACAGAATTCTTTGTGTAGTCAGTTTTCATTATAATAAGTATATTTTATAATATATTAAATATTTATATGTTATGCTCTAGATTGCTTGTAAAAGATTTGACCAACAATTGCTGATTTGTGCTACATACGTGCAATTTTTATTAACAGCGTTTTATTAACCTGATATTGTTATCCAATAAAATAATAATACAATACTGACGTGAACTATATTGAAAATAAATAACTGTTGGTCAATGCAGCCGATGTCCACCCAATTAATACTGCAAGTCATTTGAGATATTTTACCCCTCATTCTGCGTACTCTCAGCATATCGCTTCAGATTGTAGATTGTGACCATCGTGTGCGTCTGTTTGACAAGGTCCTGTAATTGAACTAGTATTGGCTCCTCATTCAACAGCAACTGGGATAGACGACTATTATTCTTATGCGCAGTAGAACTGTCCGTCAGAACGTCCCCAAAGCTATCCTTGAAACAATCGAGACATTTAAAGAGTAACTCGTGCTGCTTGACAATGCTGTCTGTTTCGGCATCGACATCGAGATTGTGATCGGAATCGGAATCGTTGTCAGCATCGTTAATCACCAAATTGCTAGCACACTTAATGCCCTTAGAGGTTTTACTTGAATTCGAGTTATGGACACCACCGGGCTCATCCGACTCTGTGTCGAAATAAAACTGGACTCCTCGCTTGGCTCGAACTCATCGTTATTTATTGAGGTCTCTTTATTGCAGTCAGTCTCCTGAGAGTTTTCCTCTTTCGTCAGCAATTCCTTGACACGATCTGCATAGCGGAGTGTGTTCAGTGTGTTCTCCACGGAACTCATGCCCGGCGTGATCATGGCTATCATGCACAACTTGTTCTGATCGCCTCCGATAAACGAATCGCGCAGCACCTGCGTCAACTTGGAGCCGCGGAACGGCAAATGGCTCGAACGACGTCTCAAGGCGCGAATGCATTCCTTCAGCGAGAGCAGCGACTTGTTAATTTCGGCACCCTCGCGACGCGTCTGCAAACTGGACGATTGTGTATCGGCGCCACGCTCATTGCCAGCCAGATCGACAAAGGAGCACTTGCCGCACGACTCACACTGGTCGGGCATAACCAGACCCATCTGGAAGACGGCATGCGAGCGGGACGACTTTATGTTCACGGACGTCTTGCCCGAGGTACGCGCTCGATTTCCCATCTCGATAAGACCCAACACATCCGACTCGCTGGCAACTGGTACCTTGGTCAGACCACAAATGACCACCTGCTGGCTACCATCCTCCAGAACACTCAGCACCGGTTTGCTCTTCACCAGCAAGTCACATACCTATTTGAGTCGGTGGACACGGTAAGTATCCTATCGATGAGTTCATGGATTAAGATTGAATTGGCTTACCTTATTGCCATAGATCTCAAAGTAGCTACAGATAACATTGGCGCCCAGATGTTTGTATTTGGGCGTGGCCAGCTCGGCGAACACATCTCGAGCGGCCATTGCGTAGATGCCTGAAGTGCAGTCCTGTTTCTTGCCCGCAAACTTGCCAGCCATGGTGTGCGTCTTTCCGCTCCCCGTCTGCCCATAAGCAAAGCACGTTGCATTGCCACCCTCGAACATGGTGCAGATGAGGGGACGAGCCGTGTGGTCATAGACCAGGGCATTGCTGCACTTCTCATCGAATGTGTAGTCGAAGCGAAACTTGTGATGCTCCAGGACCTTGGTCAAATCCACCCGCTGGCGCAGCTCGTGCACAATCAGCGTATCACGACCGGGCACCGAGATGTTGTCCACAGACTTGACATTCACCTCCTGCTGACTCATCGGACGCTTGCGCACACAGACGGTGATCTGTTGGACGCGGGCACCACGCGAACTCAGCTGACGTAGCGGATTGAGCACTAACTGGTCACGATAGGTGCGCACCATGAGTGCCACCTCCCAGTTGGGATTGCCTGGATCCTTGAGCATCAGCTCGTTTTTCTCCTTGCGCTGCTCATCGTGCACAGCGCGTCGCTGCTCCCGCTGCTCCTTAAGGCGCTCCACCTCGCGGACAACATTCGAAATGGCTCGCGGCGTGTTCAGCATTTTTGTCTGGATTCAAGGCCCTGCTGGAATTGTTGCCGAGATTAGCTGGAGCCGGTGGTTTAACCGTTTGCTTAACCGGCTCCTGCTTGGCGGCAACCACATCCCGTCTATTCCCGACACATTGGCTCTTCTTGTAGGGACTGTTCACCTTCTTGTTGTACATGCTGTAGTTCGGCCTCGCCTCAATCTTGGGCAACTCTGGTTTTGTCTCCATCGGTTGCGGTTCTTCTTTCGCTAAATACGCATTAAGCTCCACCACTACGCTCCAGGGTATCTCCTTGCCTTTGCACTTGCTGCCCTCAGTCCATTCAACGGTCACAATCTGCCGGTCGATATTCTTCAGGCCGACTATTGCAGTTTGAATGCATCCGTCGGATCGCCTTATATTGATCTTATCGCCAATTGTTAACTTTTCCATATAGCAGCAACTCACTTGTGTTTACAAATACTTCTTGTTTTAAGAAATATAAAAAAAATGTATTTGAAATATTCGTGACAAACTTTTGAGTCTGTCATCCGAGTGTTGTGCCAAGGCTTCCCATTCGTTTCGATATCTCTGTGAATGGCAATCAATGCAATGCAATGCCTGACCTGATTAAATATATCTATTTGAAAACAGCACTAGAATTCCTGCAAAAGACCTCTTCCATGGGCAGCTTGTGGCCTCATAAAGTTGTTTTTTTTAACTATTAAAAATCCTAGAGCAAATCAGATGTGTTGTATAAATGATGTTTCAATGTGCTTTTCATAATTTGTTTTCAATGAACAGAGCCTACTTAAAGAAAAATTTAAGTTCTTACGTCTGACCAATCGGAACTGAATTATTTTCGAAAAGAATATACAATAGTGGGAATAAACCACACAATTCAAAATTCATTGTCTCCAAATTACTTTTACTTACTTGAATCACAGCACATAATGGGTAAGTATGTATTTTTTGTAAGTCATTTTATGCAGTAAATGAATAAATATTTCACAAAATACACAACTATAAATATTATGTTTTCCTCCCTAAACCCAAATCTTCAGTAGAGGACACGTGACATATTCAGTGTAAGCACCTTCTTTTACATAATCCACACTTTTTAGGATTGTTGAATAGTTGACCAGCTCCAAAAACATTCCTGAACATTTCTAAATTTTTACTTAATCTATAAAGTATATGCTTAACTAAATGGAGTTGCATTTTTGCAGATTATAATATATGAAATTAAATTATTAAAGAAATTGTAACTCTTTCAATAAATAAAGAAAATGTTATTAAAATTGAATTACAAATAAGCACTGTAGCTGACTTAACTATACAAATATTTTGTGCACTGCTCAAAACTTCGTATAACTATAACTGTTCTGAAGGGTGCCATTCACAATATTTTAAGAGTCACTCAAAATCTAGTTCCCCATTATAATAAATAAAAGTTTTCACATACCTCACACACACTCACACACACACACACACATTTCTTGTGAGCCCATCATTATTTTTTGACTTTACTATGGAAGAGATTCTTGGGCAAAGTTGGCGTCAAGTTATGTAGTACTTGGCCCGCATTGGGCCGACTGGCAACATATACAACTGGCAGATGACATCACCTACCCCTAAGTTTGTAAGTTGAAGGCAAGCAATTTTCCGGTGCTTACCAGATGCAGATGCAGATCAGATACGAATGCAGGCAGGCATCTGCATCTTTGGGGGGCAAGTGTCGTAGGCGAAACTCTTAAAAGTTTAGTTTTAATTAAAGGAAATTTGCGTGCGTGGCACTTGATTTGTAGTGTTTCCTAGTTGCAGCAGACGCGAGAACGGGGGAGGGGGGAGGGAAGGTTGGGGGTTGTGTGGCTACCCTCATAAAAATATAAATATAATTGAAATTATAAATTGTAATTGCCGTAGCTGCTAATGCTGATGCTGATGCAGGTGCGGGCGACTTTGCTGCGTTTGTTTTAAGGATTCTACTGGTTTCTAGCTCTTCTGCTTCTTCTTCTTCTTGCTAACAGGGCTCCTACTCTACGTAATTAGAAGCAAATGCAAATTTACACGTCGAGTGTCTCGGCGATGACGGAAGTCTTTGAAAGCGCCGAAGCGTTCAGAGAGGCATTGTGGCAGTATGCCTAGGTAAGTTCAAATGCAAGAGGGGGAAAGGGTTGCCTGCTGCCAGCGGTGATTCTGGCAGGAAGTTGGCGGAAGGCAACTCTGGCTGTGTGTGTGTGTGTGTGTGTGGGTGAATACATATAATGAGAAAAGTTTTAGAGGTGTCTGAATGGTAGCCGGATGTGTTGATAGGTTACCTTAGCAAGCGTCGCAAGGTGAGGCCATTTCCGCTTACAAGCATGGAAGGACTTCTAGTTGCCGCCCATGTGTTTTAATAACGGATTTGGAAATGCCACTGAATTATGGGAATACATTTATTTGTGTATTCACTCAGATCTCAAGTTGAGGTAAGTTAACAATTGTGGCTTAGAATCATGCAGAACATTGCTTACTAGCATTTATTGCGAGCCAGTGAGGATGTGAGTTATGAAATTGGATTTTGAAGTAGCCGCAACAAAGCCTGAAGGGATATGACGGAGTAGTAGATGATTGAGGCTTCTTTTATCAAATCTTTCCTTTCTTCCGGATTCTTCGTTACGATTATCATCAAAAGTAACGAGCTCCAAGAGTCCTGCAAATTCTGAATGAAAGTAAATGAAAAAAATCAAATTTCTTAGAAACTTTACTTACTTTTCCAGCCAATTCAATATCGATTTGAATTAATAATTGGTATTTTCGTAAACTGCATTTATTGCATGTATTTATTACAATAAATTATTATGTATTGTTAGTTAGTTTTAAAACATTTTATCTTTCCGTTTGATAAAAACTAATTTTGTAAGTTATAAATTTAAACGGAGCAAGGGTTAATTTTCAATATTCTTAGGAATATTATGAGTAGTAACGCTTCTTAAGCAAATGCATCTTTTAAAGACTAGAGTTAGCTTGCACAAGCCTGTTGATTGGCTACAAATTTGGCTTTAGGTATTGATATAGTTTTAGGCTAGAGCATGTTGCAGTCTTTGGTGATGTTGGAGCTCATTGAAAGAATCGAAAATGATTAGACTGCAGATGCTGTACTTGCTGCTGTTGCAATTGACCACCGCCAGCTCCATTTTGCTGCTGCTGCAGTTGTCCCGGAACCGATGAGTCCTTTCAACAGTTCGTCCTACAAATTGTTGTTGCTTGCGCTGCTGCTGACCACCTTCAGTTGACTGTTGCTACTGCTGCGAATTTCGTTTCTGGACTAATTCAGTTCTGCCAACAAGTGGACTGTGGGCTTGAAATGTATTCTTCTGCTGTTGCTCTTGCTATCCAGTGCCAACCTGGGTTGCTGTTTGTTCACGAAATTACACATCCAAATTGGACCGGTTTCCTCACCAAAGTTATCTGAGATATGAAGATAAGCAGGGATTAATTAAGATAAATTTAATGTGCAAAATCAGCAACCTTATAGGCTCATTATAAATAACTAAAAATATGTGCTAAGTGCGAACTTTGGTGTTAATGCCATAATTAGTTAATTAGTTTTGCTTTTGAATAGTATTGGCCAGAAAAACAGAAGCAAAATATTCTTACAAATAATCACAATGAGCCTTTAGCGATACATTGCTTTGAATTGTATTAGACGACATTAAGTACCCCGTTATTTATATATATATAAACACTATGTTTCTATACTTTATTTGTATATGCTATTTTATGCACTTCATTCACGCCAAATTAATTACCACAAAGCTATTTATCAACACTGGCGAGATAAACTACAGATAAAATCCGCGTCGTCTGCGGACGGGTGACAAATCGTCGGGCTTCTGGCATGAGTGGGTGTCCCATTTGGCATGGGGCATGTGGCATGGGGCATGGAGCATGAGGCAAACCCCAAGAGTTAATTTAGTGTATTAAAAGTAGCCGCAGCAATAAGTTGTAATGGGCATTGTGATAGACATCAGTGTGGGGCTTTCAAGTGTAAAATGTTCGAAATGTTCTGGTTTTGGGCGAATGGGCAAATGGAAATGGGAATGGAAAAGTGGAAAATGGTGAATGAAAATGAAATTGTCATTTGAAGGACTCCTTAATTTTTAACTGATGGGCAACAAGTGGAAACAAATGAGACTGCCAAAGTAATTAAAATTGCCAGCCTCTTGTCATTATATTGGTCCAATGGCAGCCACAGCATCAAATCGGATAACGGATGTGCTTCAACAAAAGTTTCATATTTGCCCAACACATTTCTGCTGCCGCTCGTCTTGTTAACGCGACCTATAACGGTAATACACTTGAGCGATTCGAAATGATTAGAAAGCCACACGCAGATATATCTCTCTGGCAACTCGAAACGACACACACACACACACACACACACCCTGCACCCCCTCCCCAATCTACATCGTCTATCGCCTATTGATGTCGTTGCCACTTAGATGAATTTCTTTCGCGACGCATCGCTAAAAACAACCACAAGTAAATGAGTTCTGATATTGACATGAATTATGCGCCTCAGTGACCTCACAAATACGGGGCGCTATTCGCGCCCCATACATATCCGACTTGAACATGTACTTGTATATATATATATCTGTATGTTTATGTGGATAAGCTTGAGTATGTGGGCGTTATTTGTGTGCTTGTTAAATTAAGTTCTCAATTTTAATGAGAGCTTTTGTATGGCAGTCGACACTTGTTTGATGCCGCCAGATCAACTAATAATAATAATAATTTATATCATCTAAAAATACTCTAAGTATCTCTTATCACAATAATTATATTTAATTTGTCTTATCTAAAAATACTGTTAATACAATTTAAAATACTCCAAATATGAATAACTGTCTGTCATAAAATATATAATATTTCCTATTATTATGGTTTAGCAAAAAAAATGTATCCATATGTTTTTGAATTTAAAATACAATAGTGAATTTAATATTTGTATTTTTATTATCTGGAAATAAAATATATTTCAATTATACAGTTTATTAATGTGAAAACAATAAACCGTTTGACATCTAATGCTTTTGCCAGCCCTCTATCGGGGAAGCTCGCAGTTGTATAAAAGGACATATAGTTCGTACAGTAAGCAGTTCAGAATTATACTGCTTACTTTAGCAATTATAAGAACCAACTGCTTTCGGAAGCAGTATTTTTAGAGATTTTACAAATGGTTGCATATAATTTAATTTAATTTTTTGAGCTCTTAGTTCATTCCAAACAATTGAAGGTGAATACTTTAATATAATTCAATAAGATATTACTACGCTTCTCGTCGTTGGCAATTTTTTCTTCATTGTCTCTTGTTGACTTGCAGTATGTATGTATAGTACAATTGAAACTGTGATAATATACTTTTTACTCATGGGATATATGGATACTAGACGCCTCTATTAAAAATTTGAATTTCTCTCCGGTCCGAGATAGTTGATTCTTGTAATTTTAACGCAACATGCCCTTCGAAAATCTGCAAGAGTTTTTTCTCATCTCATGTGCCCCTAAAAGTGCTTCACAAATTTTATCTTTTGGTCAATTTAGCCAATGCAGCAACCTAAGCACACCCGACAAAAGAAAACTAATTTATTTGTTAATTTGTCCTGGTTTTCAATAATAAGCATAATTACTTAAATTTTATTAATTATTTGTAATTATTGATTATTATTGATTGTAATTATTTATTGCAATTATTAAACCATAATTTTGCATGTGTTTGATATTGATATTATTTGATTTTCTTATTTATCGCAGTAAATACCAAAACATCAACAAAAAATCGAATACAAATTTGATTTCGCCTCTTCTATAGCTCTGTGGTTGCCACGCCCCAATATTTGCGCATACGACTCTCATGCTCGTTGTAGCCATCCTCATCGAGTTCCTCCTCGTCCAGAATATTGTTATCTCTCTCCTGAGTAACAGTAAAATCATATTCCAAATTGCAGGGCATGCGACGCTGCAGCGATCCAAAGTAGGCCGCATGGGGTCCACCACCCAATTTAGCATAGGCATCGCGGGTCTTCGCATCGAAGAGATTGTAGCCATAGCTGGGCGACTGTTGGAAGGATCGCATGCTGCCAAAGTGTTCGGTGGGTAGCTGCTTCATCTGCTGGTAGGCGCCCAAAGGCTGCGGCAACTGCGGCGTGCTGCTCGAGATGAACTTGTTTGTCACATTTCTAATGAGACTCGACTTCAGATCGTTGCAATCGGCAGCTGTGAGATTGGCTGCAGGCAGCCGCTGCTTGGAAAACGATTTGGATATGGTGTTCAGCTCCTTATCGAAGAGGAGCTGGGTGTTCTGCTCCAGCATGTATTCCCAGCATTTGAATTGCTCCTCAGACAGCACCGACTCCGTCTCGTCCAGCATTTCCAGCTGTTGCTCCTCCTGCAGTACTCGAGCATGCGCCAAAATGAACTCATCCTTGGCCACAGTACTCACTTCACTCTCAACGAACTCCTTTTTCAGTAACTCCGGATTGCTTTGTCCACTGGGCGAACTGCGGCCCACAAGCAGCTCCTGCTCCAAGTTGCGATGCCGGCAGGCATTGCTCCTATCGCAGCAGGTGCGTTTGCTCACAGATAAATGGGGCGGTTGAGGGGAGATGAGCGCTGGTTTCTTTCTCACACTCTGCTTGAGCTCCCGTATCAGATGATCCACATCGGTGCTCAGGTGACTGAAGCGTATCACAATCACACTCAGATTCGCTGTGGCACCAAAGCTCCTTGCAATCTCCAGTAGCCGCTTGGCCGCCAGCAGCGCATTCTCCTCCTTGCGTATCTCTCGAGCCGCACGTCCAATGTCCATGACGGACCACAGCTGATCATTGCCCAGCACCAGATACTCATCGTCGTTGCTCAGCGTTATCTAAGATGGGAATATATATTATTAATAATATTATCTCGCTCATGTCAAACAAACTGAGGTGCTTAGGAATTTTTCATGATTTTAGCGTAAGATTCTTTCGAGTTTTGCAGGCTAAATATTTACAATAGCCAACATAATTTAAATAACTAATATCCGTGCATAGTTATAATTAAATTAAAAAATACTTTTTGGTCTCGTAAAAATATTCCTAGCTAAAACTGTTAAAAATAAAACTCACAAAGTAGACTAAGAAATTACCCAGCTATCCTAGATATAATCAGTAGCGGAATTCATAATGTGACAATGAGGATGAATCCTCTCCCTTAGCCAGAAGAATATTTACGATCCTAGGGAACATGACTTAAGAAAATTGCAAGTCGCTAGATGAGCAATAAGCTCAGAAGGGGGTTCTATTAGATCTAACTAGGTCGCAGTGCACGAAGTTTCCAATATTATTAACAATAATATTTAAATTAAAGCTTAATTTGTATAATATCTTGTATCTATTACAAACTCCTGTACGATCTGTAAATCTCCAGGGTTGCCTGTTCAGTTTTAAGCTTTAACTACAATTAAGTAAATGGTATTCCTATTTTATGGAAGATATGGTCAAATAGATAAGACCTACATCCATATCTATAATCATAATTATATAATCTTATATCAGCAATGGAATTTTTGTGTGTCTTAATTGTGCTCACCTCCAGCAGTTGTGGATCGGGCAGGGTTTGAATTTGAGCCCGCTTATGGCTGTCACAGTGGGATTCGGACTCTGTCAGTCGCAGATGGGTTGTGCGTCGCACAAGATACGCATCGAAGTAGCCGATGTGCACCAGACGGAGGACATAACGCTTCGATTTGAGGGCACGCACCTTTGCTGGCAGGCGGAGCAGGTGGAAGAGTGTGGCGCTGCTGAGGCAACCGCCGCACTGTCGCTGCGCCGACAGCAGGGTGTACTTCAGATAGTCGTTGAGGGGCGACTCCTTCAGCGTTTGCTCCTGCTTCAAGAGACTGGGCACCAGCTGTGTCATCCGCTGTGCCAGACGCACATCGCTCTCTGACTCGAACATGCCAAATAGCGCTTCATCCGTATTGTTATAGTGCCCCGCACGCAACTGGCTCACCAGCAGCTTGCGCAGATTGCCTGGCGACTCGGCAAAGCCCAAGGACCAAGGTATCGCTTTGGTCTTGTACGGTGATTTGTTAAACTCCACAGGTGGACGCCTTGTGCTGGTGGGCAACGCGGCGCGATTGTTGCCGGAGACATCGACTAGGCTCCAGACGCGCTGACTCTGCGTCTGGCAGACCTTCAGTTGCTGTTCATCCACCTGCAGCTGCTGGTTGCCGGACAGATCCAAGTACTTGAGATTGCGCGATGGTACCAGCGACAAGAGATTAATGCGATCCAAATGATTGTGTGCCAAATCCAGTATCTTCAACTTGTTCAGCTTGGACAGCTGCGGGGTGCTCAACAGCAGATTATTGCAGCAGCGCAGCACCTTCAGTTGACTCAAGCTGGCCACCTGATCCGGCAGCTGCTGCAACATATTGCCCGACAGCACCAGCACCTCCAGTTCGGGCCAGTTGCGCACACACTCAGCGGGCAGCACACCAATGCGATTGTGGGCGAGGCGCAACACTTTCAGCCTGCCCGCATGCAACAGTGGCTCGAATATGTTATCGTTCAGCTGATTGCCCGTCAAGCAGAGCTCCTCGAGTGCCGCATTGTTGTTCTGCTCGTAGCGTGGCAGCTGCGACAACCGATTGCATGAGGCATTCAACGCGCTCAACTGCGAGTTAGTCACAGTGAAAAAGTTCTCGGGCAATCGTTGCAGCTCGTTGCTCTGCAGCTGCAACTGCGTCACGCTGCAGAAGGCCTCCGGCAGATAGTCAAGCTGTTGCAGCGCATTGTACGATAGATTGAGGGAGCGCAGGCAGCTGATGCGATAATTCCTCAACAGCTCCTTGATGTGACTCAGATGATTATGCGGGGCAGCGAGTGTGCTTAATGCCACACAGTCACCAATCCATTGGGGCAACGTGCTGAAGTAATTGTCCGAGATGTCTATGTGCAGCAACTTCAAAGGCCCAGTTTTCGATATCGAGATGCTCTGCAGACCTTTAAAATATAGAAACAAAAGATGTTTAAAAATATGTAAATTATGGGATTGACTCTAAAGGAGGTTGAGGTATGTTAATGGAGTAAATCACTGTTCCTAGTACAATCTGCATATTTGAAAGCTTCAATCCAGAACAAATATAAGTTTAATGTTTGAACCAAAACCTGAGTTCAATTATATAAAAAACAGGTTCACAAGCCGTACTAAAGATCAAACCCAATGCGAATAGTAAAATAGTTAATTATTGGAAGCGATGCTTAAAATAATGTGTGTCTTATAAAAACTCTTATCAAATATATTTGTAGCTAATTTTAAATACTTTAAATATACATTCTGGTGGTTTCAGGTCGAATGTTTTTTATTTTTATATAAAGAAGTTTAAAACTACATAGCTGAGTGAACGGGACTCAAAATTAATTGGAATTTAAAAAAAATTAATAAACCTTTAGTTGGAAGCCAGAAAACAACATATTTAAATATAAAATGAGGTCAACAAACAATAAAAAATTTTAACTACCTAAATTGGTCGGCAAATTTTATCCAGAATACATTTCTAATTGCAAACCCCAAAAGAAATATTGCGTTACTTACAGTTGTGATCCGCTACAAGGGTCTGCAGATTGGTGCCATTTATAATGAGCTCAATTAACTTGTTGCGACTGCATTTCAATGTTTCCAGTTGAGCCAATGTACTCAGATCCAATACCTCCATTTCATTTTCGCACACCTCCAATTGGGTCAAATACTGAAAAAGCAAGTAAATTCATAATGGAAATCGGAATGAATACAATATATATCCATGCTTACATTATAATTGCCAATCAAGATGCTGCCGCATAATTGGTTGCCCTTCAAGCTGAGTTTCTTCAATGGGGGACTGTCATTTGAGCTCCCTTCTGGCTTTTGGCCAACGATGGAGCCGTGCTTGATGGCCAACTCAGAGGCGCCTTGGCTATCGTTGTTATTACTGTTACTGTTGTTGTTGTTGATGTTGTTACTGTTCTTGTTGCTGTTGCTGTTGTTGTTATTCTCGTTGGCAGTACTGGCCGTAACTTTTAATTTCGATTTGTTTACCTCAGTCGTTTTCTTTACGGCCTTAAGCATTGTTTGTCTACGTTTTCGTTTTCCCTTAACACTCGACGTGGGAGGAGGAGGAGAGGTCCGGAAGGTAACAACTTACACACTGCATGCATGAACGAGCACGCTGAGGCAAAACGGCCAAAAACTTACTGCATACACAGGTAAAATTGATGTTAAAACAAAACAAAAATTATGAACAAATCATAGTTGTATTTATAAACCAATAAACAAGCAATTTCACAAAATAGCACATATCATATTTAGTTCTTAGGCAATCGATTTTTAATCAAGCATTTAACCTGTTACAATTATGGGTATTTAAAACAGCGGATATCTTCAATCTACTTCTTGAACACAACAATCTACACCGGATCCAGGTCTATGCATAACTGAAGACTACTTGCCGTTACAACCAGCCAAAACGGATACGCTTGAGAGAACTCCTCAGTTGCCTTTGCTCTTGTTGGTGCTCCCTCCATATGAGCATACATAAATACATAAATACATACATACATACATACTTGGATGTTTCTCCATGGGTTCGTTGCCATACTACCTCGTTGACTTAAGCAGCTTTTGGATGGTGTATACCATACGAGATCTCTGGCGCAACCATTATTGCTTGCTTTTATCCAGCTGAGTATCAGAAATACAGTACACATTCCCTATAATCAAATACCTATTCGTATTATATAAAAAAAAATTGAGTTCTTCATATACATTTTCTTCCAGTTCACTCAATGATTTTCATAAGCTTTTGTCCATCGATCCGAGCGATTTGAAAGTTTTCAAGAAAAAGTAAGAAATGAGAAAGGTAAAGTAATATTTCATTTAAAACACTTTCTCATAGGCAAAGCAACCGATCCGGCTTAAGCTCGATGCTCCGACTATCTCTATCCTATCAAGCGATCCTTGAAACTAGTTCCTAAAATATAAAATAAAAAGCGTCTGAATTTAATATATTTATTTTGTTTTTCGAATTCACTCAATGATTTTGTTCATCGATACCAATGTTTTGTAAGATTAAAAATAAAAAGTAAAAGATTAGAAATTATAAGTCAAATATATCTTAAAACTCTTTCTCATAAGCAAGGCTACCGAACTGTTTTTATTCAACGTTTTATTCTGTTGTTTTAAAACTTATTGATTTAGGCAATTTCAAATATCTAAAATGTTAAATGTTGTTTAATGAAATTACTGTGAAATAGGCATATAAAACCCGATCCCAAAAGCAATACCTTGGATTTGTAGTCTTGCTCTTAGGCTAACTGTAAGTATGGCTTACTCTACACAAAAGTTGATCAATATCTTAAACTTTGAGTGCTTCATCGATCAGTTTCCACTGTACTTTAAAAGGGGTGCTCTCTAAAAGTAACGTAGATGATACTGGGCTATTCGAAGAGGGTTTCTGTGTGTATTTCGAAGGTGCACTCTGCATGGAGTTGGGTTAGTGCTTAGCTCACCATGCCACAGCAATCTCGAATGCTCTCTGGAGAGCACGAGCTCTAGATTCATACTCACCATGCACTGTTTGTCTTGGAATACTTTTACATAATTATGGTGTTTATAAATATGTATATTCCCACTTTAGATTGGCACATCTCGGTTTAACAGTGAACCTGCTAGTTTATACATACTATTAGATGTATTCAGACTTTCAAGGTTACTTTCAGATGTGGGGTATAAATAAAACAGTTGTTTTGTGGCTTTGTGTTTTTTTTTACACGAATTTAAGAAACAATTTGTTTTTATTTTTCACTGAAATATAATAATCGTTTGTCATGCACTTACGCATTAGCAGAAACTCTTTAATAATGTATTTCATTTCATTTCAATATTGTTTTTTTTTCTGTTTTTTCCTATTTTATTTTTTTTTAATGTTTTTTGCTTCCATAAAAAGGTAACAACGTTTTTACATAACGTAACCAAAAAACGCAGGCATTTAAGTTCTAACTGTGGGCGAGTTTGGCGTGATCTTTACCATTACATAAATCTCAACTTGGCCATATAACTATATAAGTATACATATATAAATTCATATATATATATATATTGTTTTGCATTACTTATGGTCAAGTACGAGGTTATACTAAGAGAAAAAAAATAAAGTGAGTTTTATACATAACATACGGCATATTCAAGTATTTGTAGGGTGTGTGTTTCTGGATATATCATAATCTATATAATACAATGTAAAAACCAATGCTAAAATCTGATTAAACCAAGGAGCAGCAAAAATAAATAGTTACTAATAAGAAAAAATTAGTTATAATTAGATTAATAGTTAACGTTAACTAAGCACATTTTCTCTCTCTGTTTTACGTACACTCTCTCAATTTTGAGTGAGTGTGTATGTGTCTGTGTGTGTGTGTGTGTGCTACTACTCATTTTGTTTATACACATTTTTTTATTTATTTGTTTTTTTTCTTGTTTTGTTTTCTTTTTGTTGATTTTTTTTTTGTTGTGGTATTTGCTAACGTTTTATTGTAATGCTACTTTTTTATTTTGCTTATCTTTCTTGTTTTTGCATTTATTCTTTTTTTGTTTTTACCTTAAATTATAGTTTTTTCATACAAATACGCACTCAATATAATTTTTTGTATTTTTTTCTTTTGCACTGCGGATGCACTATTTGAATTGCGTGAAGTCCTTTTGCTATTTTTTAATCATCCTTACAAATTTCATTAAATTTTAATAGTTGCTACATATATCCGTTGCTTCTGTAAATTGTTATTTGCTTCGTTTTTCTGTTTGTCTATTGCTCTTTTTGCATACAACTTAGATGGTATAAATATTCATTATTTGGGAGGGGGCGCGTTACACAAAAGATATAATATTTTATATATTAATATGTATATTTATATATATAACTACAGTTACTGTCTGCAAATTTCCCCTGTGGTGTGCAAGGTTTGTTAATTTTTTTTTTTTTTTCGTAATAGGCGACTTGTTCTGGCTAACGCAATTTTGCAAAATTGGGCTTAAACAACTAAGAGACGTGGCTAAGGCGTGAAATTTGATTTCCCGCACTTTTACAAACGTTTATAAATGTTAAATTGTGTAGGTAGTTAATAATTATAATAAATGTTAATTATGTATCAATTATTTATATATAAATGTAATATATCATACACATATGATATATGTATATTATATGTTTATTATACATGGCCTATTTGCCCATGCTGGTCAATGCAGTTGTTGCCGCCGTTGGCGTTGTTGCTGGCACATTCTTGAGCATGCTGCCCACATCCTTGTGTCCCTCTGTCACGACAAGGCCATCGATGCTGCTGCCACTGTTTGTCTGGCTGTAGTCCAGCTTGTAGTTGGCACTGCGCGTCACATCCTCCATGGACGCCTCCTGGCACTCCCGACCGGTGTGCGTCTGTGAGCCGCAATTGTAGCAGGAGATGATCTTCTGGGCCACAGCACTGCTCGCTCCAGTTATGGGGCAGACACTTAACGTGCTGTACGGCGTTGTTGTTGCCAACAATTGCTGCTGCTGTTGCTGTTGCTGTTGCTGCTGCTGCTGCTGCTGCTGCTGTGACGTAGGCGTTTGCGTTTGCACTGTAACCGAATTCGTACTGACGACGGGCGCCGTGTTGCGGCCAATCTGCCCGGCCGTCACAGCTGTGGGCGCCCCTGTGGGCGTGGCGGTAACGGGCACGGGCGGATAGGCCAATCCGGCATGATATGCCGGATACATCAGTTCACCATTATGTGGCGGCAAGGTAAAACGAAACGAGCCGTGCAACGTATGTGCCGGCGGCGGCGGATGATGCGCTTTTATCAACGTAGGCGGCGGACCACGCCCACTTGCCGTATGATATGGATATGTGGCTGCATTGTAAGCTGTCGCCGGTTGTTGTTGCTGCTGCTGTTGTTGCTGCTGCTGCTGTGGCTGCAGCATCACCGTTGTCGTGGGCACTGTTACTGCAGATGGACTAATAAGCAGCGCTTGCTGCTGCTGCTGCTGCTGCTGTTGTTGTTGCAAGGCCTGAGCATCGCTTGGATTGCTTGTCGTATATATTTGCTGATAGCTCTTCTCCACACCATTGCGTCCATTTAAGCGATGCTGCAGACTCAGCTGCTGCTTGCTAAGATGATGTTTTTGCTGCTGCTGCTGCTGCTGCTGTTGTTGCTGTTGCTGCTGATGATAATTGGGCACAATGCCTACCGTATGATTGGTCAGCGGCGTTGGCGTTTCCGGTGGCGTTGTCTCTCCACAGGAACCATTCGAGCAGCCCGACTCGCTGCTGGTCGTTGCGGCACTTTTACTCGAATTTATTATCCTCGTCGCAGCGCTGCCATCGTCGCTTATATGCATATTATGCATCGTCTGGGCAAGTGTGCTCGCCTTGATGTAGTTGTTCATCTGATAATGCTGCTGCTGCTGTTGCTGCTGCTGCTGCTGCTGCTGCTGCTGTTGCTGCTGCTGTGTTTCCTGACTTACCGGCGACGGTTGCTGCTGCTGGTGTGCGGGGGGCATGTAGGCATTCGCATTGATACGCTGTTGTGCCCCACGGGTATAACTTGCGTTGCGTATAATACTGGACAAGCTGGCGCCGCTGGTGCTGCCCCCGCCGTCGCTGATATTCTGCAAGAATGCATAAATACATAAATTTAATTGCAAGAATATATTAAATTTAATTACAATAGGTAATTGTCCACTTAAGCCGGGACAGAAAGTGCTTATACCCAGGCAAGGGAAAAGTAAAGAAACAATCGTTTCACATAATAAATAAAGAAAAGTATTTTGAGGATTTAAGATATTAATTGTATGTTTGCGATGTATCCAATGATAGCTGTATCCCAATTTTTAAATAAAACCGGACTGTTTGTCTTGGCTCTATAGTTTCATAATAATAGTAATTCACTTTGCAAAGGATATTCAAAAATGGAGCGTTACGCATTCGATCCCGGGAGATCTGCTCTGCTCTTGAACCCACCTCGTCGAAATGCTTGACGTGCTGTGACGTCAGATTAGCGTCTACGGACGTTGATGTTGACGGCGGTGGTGGTGTTGTCTCCACGGAGGGTCGACGAGCATTTTTAGCGCTGCCAGCCAAACGCTGCGGCAAACTGCGCATTTGTAGCTGTTGTTGCTGCTGCTGTTGCAATGGAACGCTGCCGCCGCGATCACGCTGCGGGCTGGTGGTGCGACTGCTCGATGGCGATGACTGCTGACTGCTTAGCATCGGCGAGCTGGCTTGTGGCGGTGGCACCTGGTGATCCAGGCTCTGTGGCCCCTGCTGCTGCTGCTGCGGCGGCGGCACTGCATACATATTGCGCATGGACCAAGCATTCGCCGCCGCTATGGCATTTGTGTCCGCTGGAATGGTGATGTTGGATTGCATCAGATGTTGCATGCCGTCGACTTCAGAGCCCGGCGGCATTAGCTGCAAGTACAAATGTAAATAGAAGTGAATGATTTAACACATTAGGGATATGAACACGTATATATTATGCAAGCAAAGAATATATTTTATTGTGTATATTTTTAAATAAATTATCAAATAGGAATAGGTGGATGTAGTTGTTAAATACTTGTCGCATCTTCTGAATAGGTTTTCTTGAAAAACCATTATTTCTAATTAATTGGGAATTCAACAAAGAAAAAGCTCATATAAAATTTCGTGGAAAAGAAACTAAAAATTTGTTATGATTTGAAGCTATTACCTTGGTCCAAGGCTGTGGAAACATCATTGGCGTTGCCACCTGCTGTGTTTGCATTAATTGAACCATGGGATGATGAAAAGGCGGTGGTGGTGGTTGCTGCTGTTGTTGCTGTTGTTGCTGTTGTTGCTGCTGTTGCTGATGCAGCAAGTGTTGTGGATGCTGCGCCGGCTGTGGCTGTTGCAGCAGCTGTTGTTGTTGTTGCTGCTGCTGCTGCTGCTGGTTGATGATTTGTGTTTCCTTGATTTTGGCCAAAATTTCAGCACATTTTGTGTTCTGATGGTATGAGAACACCGGATGCCTAGCCGCCATTGTATAGACGAGCAACAGTTCCAAAAACGCATCCTGATCGTTGATGCAGGCGAAATCGCGTTCGCCCCAACATTCCAGGGTGCGAAAAATTTCACTAACGCAATTGCGATTGCAGGCGCGAATCAGTGCTAAATACAGCGCCATTTTGCGGCGTATCTTTTTATCAGTCGGCTCTCCCTTCTGGCAGTTGTACATGTCGGCAGCAAGATCCTGGGGATTATTAGCGCGCAACTCCATGCCGCGCAACTCGGGCGAATCGCGTCTGCCAAGATCCTCGAGGCATGTGCCCAGAAACCGCAGCTCGAACGGCAAACATGCCTCGAACAATGAACACATGGTATCGATGCGATTGTAGCTCTCCAGAGTCTTAAACCACTGCAGGACGTCTTTTGGACAAATCATTTCCAATTTTGTTGTGGCACGCACGCATCTACTATACTAACTAAAGTCGAGCCTGGAGTGTTTATATAGATGTATTTATGTTTGTCTCTGTATGTGTGTAAGTGTATATGTGTGCATGTGTGTCTTTGTTTGTGTGTGTGTGTATGTGTGTATGTATGTGTTTGCTTATGTGTATAGTCGGTGTATAGTGGCTGCTGCTCTAGTTACGTGTGGTGGGTGCAAAAACCACAACAACAAAAACAACAATACACTAAAATGTCGTCTTGTATTGAGAGGCAGCAGCTGCTCTGTTGCTCCACTCTCCACTCGCTTCTCTTCTCTCTGTGCTCGTTGCTGTGGCGGCAACTAATTAACTTTTACGCACGTTTTTTTCTATATTTTTTTCCTGTTTCGTTGTTGTTTTTCTCTATTCTTTTTTTTTTTTTGCTTCACAAAGACGTCGATTGCTGGTGGTGGTGCTGCTGCTGCTGCCCACTACTAGTTGTCGCATACATTTGCGGGCGCTGCTGCACCAATGTGGCCAGAGAGACTCCACACAAAAATCTACTCGCTACTCAAGTTGACTCGACGACTCGTCGCTGGCGCAGTTGGCTGTGGCTGTGCTGCTGCTGCTGCCTTCTTGCATGTAGTTTTTCTTCTTTAATACACGCTCACTGCACACACTCTTTCAATATTTATGCGATGATAACTTTAGCAAATTCATACTTTCATGCATTTGCATACACTTTGCAAATTATTTGCCGTTGTGTGTGTGTGTTTTCACAAATTTTTTACTTTCTGCTCCAAGAATAATGCAACTACATAGGGTTGTTGATATTGCAAAGATGTATCGATGTCTTATAATTTTCGATACGTATCTATTTTATCAGCGTGCCGAACTATCGATGGTTCAATGCCGCCACAAACTATATTTTTGCTCCCAATTAATTATTGTTATTTATGCCAAATACTACATTTACTATACAATTATTCCATAAATCAATGCATATATTTTTGGTAGCAAAAATTAACTAATGGATATTAATCGGATAAGCGCTACAAATTTTACTTTTGTTGTTAGACAACACTCGCAACGCACACCTTACGACATATCGTATTGGTATTGCAATTTTTGCGATATTTCACGAAAATATAATTTCAATGTTTGCTTCAAAATTTAAGTGCTCAAATTTGAAATAGAATTTTCAAATTTTGTCCTATAGGGATGCATTAAAAAACAAGCGGAAGGCGCATTATGTATTGGTCCGAATTTGATATAACTTATTCCAATTTAGTTCCAGTGACTTGTTACAGAATTTTTCAAATTTAATTTTATTATGATTATTAATTCATTCGCGATACAACTATGAAAAATTAATGTATTAATGCGTAAGAATAAACTGCAGCGTATGTTTAGAAACCGTCCTCATCATCTTCAGCCATCTCCTTGGCCAGCTCCAAATCCTGTTGCTCACGCTCGCGTCTCTCCTCGGCGCTCTCCAAGTCCTTGCCGTAGGATTTGGGTGGATAGCGCATCGCCTTAACGCTCTGATTGTGCAGATTGAGGCAAAACGAGATGCGCTCATGGAACGCCAGTTGTGGCTCACGAGTACTGTAAATATCGGTGCTCTCCTTGCTGCGCATATAGTTCTGTGCCGGATCCAGAGTCGCCTCAATAACACCATCGCGTATAGCTTTCGAGACAATAAACTCGGCATCTTCCGCTGAGTCCAACACCAAACGTTTGGCGATGTCCTTCGGCGATATGCGGGAATATGAGAGTCCAATGGAGCGTATTGCCGTCTTGATCACATTGTGTCGCAGCCGAATGATTAGCGTGAATGTGTGATCCAGTTGGAACTTGGGTCCAAACTGTGCGACTACATCGCCGAAACGCTTCAGATTACCCAAGCGCACAGCCTGCGTGAGTTGGAAATACGGTGTCAGGGATTGGCGCAACCCAGCCTGGCGAAACACCACACGCTCCGGTATGTTGCCCAGCAACAGCTCCACCACAATTATCAATTTCTGCACCGTCTGGCGGAAGCCAATAGCAGCATGTTGTGGCGACTTACGTAGAGCCTGCACAAGATGCTTATGGGCATCGCTGTACTCCAGCTTGGCGGCCTTGATGCGACCCAAATAGTAAAGGAAACGCGCCCACTCATTATTGCTAGCGGACTCCGGATAGACAGACTTCTTGACCAGCTTGTCGGCCTGATCGTACAGCGCATAGTGGAGGTAGTTGCGCAGCAGACAATTGAGGAGAACAGCCTGGCCCTCGTAATCGTTGCGCAGCGTTGCAGTGCGGAGACGGGCGTGCAGAAAGGCCCGGATGCCTTCCAGTCCGTTATTCAGTTCGGCGACGCGTGAGTAATAGAAATACGATTTGGCACCAATCAAATCCAAGGTGCGACGATTCTGTATGGATATTTTGGACATCAGCGCATCGGAGCAAGTACCAGCACGCTGCAAATCGCCAGCATCGATCAATTTGACCAGCAGCAGCAAATAGAAATAGGCATCCACTTCGGCAATGGGCGCCTTTGTGGCCACTTGCTTCTTGGCTACATCGGGCAACTCGGTGGCATCCTTCTCCAGGGCGGGCGTCAACGCCAAGGCGCCCTCGCGCTCAGCTCCAACTGGATAAATGGTTTGCGCCAAGTTGCGGAAGACGACGCCATTCAGCTTGCGGCGGGTGTTGGGCAAATTGCGCAGCACACGCAAAATAAAGCTAAGGGAAGATTGTTAAGTTATTTAAATGGAATGCAGCCAAAAGTTATATAGTCAGTTGGAGATTAGAATCCTTCTTATAAAAACTACTGTTATTAAGTGCTCGAATGACTTCCAAATATAATATATATATATATATGTAAATATATATACTAAATATTAACATTAACATTGGACTCGAAGTTTTCTAACTATCCAATGACCACTGTTATTGTTATTATTGATATATTTCTCCACTCACCGCGATTCCTTGGAGGCGACAGACTTTTCAATCTGACGAATTTGCTCGCGTATTTCTTGAACGGCGGCGAGGTCTTGATTTTTCTTCTCATCCGCCAACGTTTCCGCCGTGGCGTCCACCTCCATTTCTACGTCGTGTGTTGCAACATCAGCAGCATTTGTCATTTTTCAAGCACTTTCAATTTGCGTTTCACTACTGTTTATGTTTTAAATTATTTTTCACAGAAATCGGCATCCAAAATTGCCAAGTAATGCCAGGCTCTAGAGATGGACGATTATTCAGACATACAATTTAATCGTGAGTAGTTGAAAACGCACTTATCGATATCTTACTGTTAACATTCATTAACATAACATTAACGAACATTCTCCCTTCTTCTTCTCTTATCGCAAGCCCGCTCATCAGCTGTTTATCACACTGAACGTTATGAGATTTCATAGCGATATATTTTTAAGAAACTGTATAGATTCAACATTCAATTATTGAATAGTGAATGAAAAAATCGATCTAAATATGTTACGTACCAGACATGTTATGCGTCAGTTGCAGCTGCCACTACAGCGTGCCTACTCAACGGGTAGTAGTCCATCCGGTGGCAATGATCCCGAGGATCCACATCCAATTCGTCGAACTTTTCGATTGCTTGGAAATGATATGCTTAAGATCAAGGAGTTCTTTGTGCCGACTGCTGACAAATACGAAGATGTTCCTAAACCCATCGCAACACAGAGCAAATTCAAATTTGGAGGCGACAAGGGACTCATCGACGAGTTTCAGACGCACTGCGATGTCCTGATTGTTGGAGGTGGCGGCATCGGCAGCTCCATTGCTTTCTGGCTGAAGGAAAAAGCGCGCAACGGCCTCAATGTAGTTGTTGTTGAAAAGGACGAAAAGGTCAGTTACCTTTGAATTGCAAAAGATTACTGCTAAATATATTCTTTCATCTCCAGTATACTAGATCCGCCACGCGGGTGTCCCTTGGTGCACTAACGCAGCAGTTCTCGCTGCCCGAAAACATACAGATGTCACTGTTTGGTGCCGAATTTCTACGGAATGCCCCGGAGCACTTTGGCATCGATATACCCATCCAATATACGCCACATGGACAACTGGTGCTCGCCGGCGAAGCGGATGCTGACATGCTGAGGCAGACGTCACAACTGCAAAATGAGCTGGGCGCACGCAATGAGCTGCTGACCGCTGAAAGAATAGCGTCACGTTTTCCTTGGCTCAACACCAAAGACGTCGCACTGGGCTGCCTTGGCCTGGAGCGGGAGGGTTGGTTTGATCCCTGGGCGCTGCTAACAAACTATAGACGCGCTGCCCTCGGCTATGGCGGTCATTTTGTGCAAGGCGAAGTCGTTGATTTTGTATTCCAAAATCAGGACGACATCATTGTGACGGGCGACTCCAGCGCCACTGAAGGCAGTTATCAGAGTCTGGATCAGGCTGTTGTACAAATGGCAGATGGTGCTAAGCGCACCATAAAGTTCGCTCTTTGCATTATCGCAGCGGGCGTCGACTCCGGAAATGTGGCCAGACTGGCGCACATTGGCCGGTCATCGGGCTTGCTGAGGGTGCCATTGCCCATTGATGCGCGGAAGCGTTATATGTACGAGATTAGTGCGCAGGAACACGATGCTCCTGGCATGGCAATGCCCATGATAGTCGACACGAGTGGCACATTCATACGCAGGCAGGGCTTGAGTGGCCATTACATATGCGCTCATAATGCAGTGTCCACTGACGATGATCCAAACTGTGGAAATCTAGATTATTTCCATTCGAAGATTAGACCTGATCTTGTCAAGCGCCTGCCCGCATTTGAAAAGGCCAATGTTGTGAATAGCTTTGCCGGCACTTACGACTACAACGTGTACGATGAGAACGGCATTCTCGGCCCTCATCCCTATTACCACAATCTGTATATTGCCACCGGTTTCAGTGGGCAGGGCATCCAGCAGTCGCCGGCTGTCGGTCGGGCCATCGCCGAGCTTATTATGGACGGACAGTTTCGCACCTTGGATTTATCACGTTTGAGCTTCGATAGATTAATTGTGGACAAGCCCATGTATGAGTTTAACGCTTTAAATTAAGTGCAACTTACTGCAAATCAAAAAAATGTAAATGAATAAAAAAAATAGACAAAATAATTTAAACATAACTGCCCATAAATTAGTTAAGCATATCCAATTGTTATGAATTTAAAATTCGTGTTTTTAAATCAGCTTTAACCATTTTCTATTTAAAAAAAACACTTAGAATAAATATAAATTGAAAACACCTTTGAAATTTGATTTTACAAATCATAATTGATAACAAAAAAATAACAATTTAGACTTGTGATAGATTGTGGATAAGCACTTGAATAACAATGAACAGAACACTTTAAATTAAATGTAATTTATTACACCAATTAATACAAAACCAACCCGAATTTTAGCTAGGAAACACGCCAACAACACAATTACTATTTAAATTGACCGGGTGTTGGACCAAAAAGACCGCCGCCCTGTTTACTTGCGGCACGCGATGGCGCAAAGCCCAACAGCTTCTGGATGTTTTGGCGTATGGACATCGTGCACAGGATGTAGAGAAATATGAATGAGCAGTCGGTGTAATCATCACCAGACAGATTCCTGTGGCTCAGTCCCTGTATCCACGAGATGGGTGTGAAGGGCAGTTGGGCCACGACACGTCCATCGAATATGCTGTTGAACATGCTGAGCAAAGCTGTAAATGCGAATCCTGTGGCAAACATGGATTTCATCTTGACCAGCGACAAGTCACGATTGTTATTCTTCAATTTCTCCTCGAAACGTTCGAGTTTCTTCTTAACCGATTTGTCCAACGAATCGCCATGTGTCTCCTTTTGGCGCTCCACTAAAACGTAATTGCTAACTCATTAATGACCTACTAATTAATATCGGCAGCTACTTACACTTCTTGCTCTGTTTATCAACCTCGGTTTTTAGCCGCTGATATTTCTCGGTACGGTAGACCAGCACCCAGGTTAGTCCTATAAGATAAATGAATACGTGTCCACTTTAATTTTTTTGCACTGCGCTTATTGTTTGCTAGGTTTTTAAGTACTTGCCTTCACCTAAAAACGCTGTGCATATTGATATAAATACAATTAAAAACGTGTCGGACCACATTTTTCACACTTTTCCACAATAAAATTTTAATGAATTAATTTGATAACGATGAACGCACATATTGCTTTAGCCGAGTTAATGTTATCGAAATGCAGTCGTACAAAGTATCGAAAGCGATACTTGCCTTTTCAGTTAAATACGAATTTATATTAAGGAAGCGGAAAATACAGTATCTCAGACCTATTTCGACCAGTGTCTAGCAAAATTTTAATTGCCTGCCATAAACTAATTATACATTATTTTTCAAAAATTCCAAGGACCGATGGCAGGTACATATATTAACCACCAAAATGAATATATGACCCCAATAAACTGGGGTTTCCCTACCTGCCAGGTCGGGTTATGTAAAAAAGTACCTAAATTTATGGTCAAGCTTATTTCGAACAGTTACATTATGGACACCTGGGTGCTATACAACCCGGATTTTTTACGTCTGGTTGAATATTTTCAGTATAAATAGACCAATCCTTCGTAGTCAGTTCAGTTATATTCTGCATCTCGAGTGCAACCAACCAACAAGGACTATGGGCAAACGCACTACCATTGAACAACGGAAACTCATCCTGGAACACTTTAAAATCGGACATTCACATCGCCAAATAGCTGAAATGGTCAATCTAAGCAAGTCAACTGTATACTACATCATTCGTCGCTTCGTCGACGAAAGTCGGATAGAGGACAAGGGCAGAATGGCACCAAACAAGATTTTCACCGAACAAGAAGAGCGGAGAATCATCAGGAAAATAAGGGAAAATCCAAAGCTATCGGCTCCAAAACTGTCTCAACAGGTGCAGGATGAAATGGGGAAAAAGTGCAGTGTGGAAACTGTACGCCGGGTTCTGCGCAACCATGACTTTAATGCCCGAGTACCACGGAAGAAGCCCTTTATAAGCGCAAAAAATAAAGGGACTAGGATGACGTTCGCTAAAAGCCACTTGGACAAGAATTTGGAGTCCTGGAACACAGTCATATGTGCAGATGAGTCCAAATTCAACCATTTTGGCTCGGACGGACGGAATTATGGGTGGCAACAGTCCAATACTGATCCGAATCCCAAAGACTTAAAGGCAACAGTCAAGCACGACGGAGGAAGAAACCAATTGGCATTTGACCATTTTGCGTTTGTTTCCTTGTTTAAATATTATAGCACTTTACATTTTTTGCTAGACACTGGTCGAGATATGGTCTGAGACACGGTATATGCGCTACACGAATCTCTTGTAAATATTTATTTTATATATATCTATAAGTTCAGATGGAAAACGATATAGGAAGCGGAGTTAACAAATTAATAAATTTGTAAATTCTTTATATTTATATTAACATATTAAATTCAGAATTGCTTCCAGCTAATTTATATATTACTTACAAAGAATAAAGAGACAAAAGTTAAATTTTGGCATGGTCACAAGCTTGCCATCTGTGAAGTATTTATATTTAAGTTCTTTAAAATTTCAATTACAATAATTCATTTAATTAATTTGCATTTGCTGCTTGAATATATAGTTATGTATTATAGGCGAGCTTAAACGCGGCTAGAGTTTTAGGACTCCAAACTGAGACAAATCCATGTGTCACTTGCCTGCCGCCTGATGTTGTTCTTGTTGTTGTTGTTGTTGTGGATGCGCGCTGTAAAAAGCTACATTTGGGAAAGAAATCAAATCAAGTTATGTATATATGTAGGTATATATATAGAACAGCAAATAGAGAAAAGGGGAAAAAAAGAAATTGAAATCTCAATGTTAGGCATCTTTCTGAGTGTTTGCACAAAAATATTCAATTCGAAGTTGAACTTGACTTCAAATGGAATATTTTCCCACAGAACATTCTCAAAATGGCAAAAATAAAAATGTGAGGGCTTTCATGAGAGCCCCATGAAATGAATCGCTGCTGCTTCTGCTGTATTTGCTTGCTATTATTTTTTTGTTTTGTTTTCTCTTAAAATTTGTCGTCGTGGTGACTTCATTTGTTTTTGTTTTATTTTGCTTGTTCATTTAGTTACTGCCTAGTAACGCCGTCGCTCCCGATCGCGACTGCGCGAACGTCGACGTTCATTTGAGCGATTGCGACGTGTATCTCGCTGACGATCACGATCCTTTTCGCGCTCCTTATTACGCTCCTCGCGCTCCTTAATTCGCTGTTTGTGTTCCTCAATGCGCTTCTGACGGAATGCCTCCTTTTCCGCGATCTACAAAAAGAGTTGCAAAAGATTTAGTCACAAAGTGGAGTGCATTGTTAAGTCAACACTTCACTTACAGCTTCCGGCGTGAGGGGCAACCAATAAATGCATGGCGTGCCCTTAGTTTTGCGAAATAGGTCATCTAATAGTCTGATGGGTGGTTCATTTTCCTTCTTTCTCGATTTCAGTGCTGCCCGAAAAGAATCTTATCTCAGTAAATGTATTTACAACGCTGTGTGATCTTTTGCTTACCTGGGGATCCGCTCCTGCTGCGACCATGTGCAGGATGATCACTGCGTTCACGCTCCCGTTCGCGTCCTCCGCGTTCCCGTTCCCTTGATCGCTTACGATCCTGTCCACTGCGCTCGGCATCATCGCCGCCTTTACCTCGATCGGATTCACGCAATCTGGCGTCAACACGCTCCTTACTGCTGCGGCGCCTATCATTACTAGACTTGTCGCGCTCATTGGGCTCCTTCTTGCCCACATCCCATTCGCGAACCGGACGCACCGGCTGTGATTATAAGAATTTTTGCAATTAGTTAAATATGTGTGTTAAGCCAGAAGTTATAAGTTGCTACCTTTTTTTCGCTTGCATCCAATCTTGACCAAGTGTTGCCCGAGTGTTGATTATCTCTGGTATTATCCTGTGGATACTTGGGTGCCTCATTCTTTGTCGTTTGTATGGCTCGATCCATGTCAGTGCGGCTACCAAAGTCAACATTCAAACACTTGGGATTCGAGACCGGCCAACGGACGCCATGCAGTGCGTGACGTGTCTCAATGGCTTCGCTGTTGGATAAATTATGTTGGATAACAATTTTGTTAGTTCACGTATTGGATAATTATGAGCCATAAATTAAATACACTTGCAGACAGATTGGCAATTTTTATCTACATTTCTACTTGAACTAAAAATTATTTTCAAGATTTCAATAACAGAGAAACGGAAATTGATCTATGGACTTGAAAAAATAGACTTCATGGGGAGCTGAGCTGTCTATTTCAATACAATATACATTTCGTGCTAAAATTGAACACCCTGCATGTGTGTAATAAGCGAATAGTATGAAATCAAAAACGTACTCCTCTGTGGCATATGCAACATAGCACTTGGACTTGATGCGATCAATCCAGAAGCCATCCTCATCAATGATCTTGCCAGTTCGCGCCAGCAGTCCTTTTAGCTGCAGCACCGTAAAGGGACGCACCAGATTGGTAATAAATAGAACGTGGCTGGCCCGATTGCGCGCTGGACTGGGAGAGCGGGCAACGGCAACGCCACCAGCAGCATTGGAAGCAGGTTCGACGGCTGATTTATTTGCACCCAGTGCCGCCGTTGGTGTTTCCTTCTCATTCGGCTTGGCTTGTGGTTTCTGCTGCTCGTCATCGGTCGCGTTGCCCTCGTCGCGATCTTTGATGACGCGCAACTCGGGTGTCAGCGAATGTTCGTCCGTATCGTGGTCGCTGGTGACGAGGCCCTCCTCTTCCGACGATGATTCCAACTGCACATCGCTTAGCGGCACCGGATTCACCACGTCGGCAATGATGTTCTTTAGCGAATCCGTTGAAATGGCCAGCACCGGTGGAGCTCGATCTGCCACCTTTTTGCTTAGCCATTTGCGTTTACGCACGGAACGCTGTTGCGCCACAGATTCCTGTTTATCCTGGTTGGATGTCGGCTCTGTTGCTGGCTCGACACTTGCCTTGTGATTCTCCTTGTGTTCATCGCTTTTGACTGTTGTTTTGTTGTCATCCGTTTTGGGCTTCTCTGCCTGTTCCAATCTCTCAGAGTTCCTTTCTTCCACGTCCTCTGTTTGAATTTCTAATACATCGCTTGTGGTTTTTAGATTGTCCTCATCCTTACTTGCTGTAAAGCTTAAAGAAGAAGCAACTTTTACCTCTTCCACGCTCCGTTCGCCAGTGGCACATTCATCCCGGTTGCTGTTGCTCTTGCTGCTGGTGTCCTTGCCCGTGTCCTGTCCTCCGTCAGCTTGATCATCATCATCCTTCGGATTCTCGGGTGCCTTTACTGCATCTTCTTCTTCCTCTAGCACTTTCTCCGGTTTAATTGTCTCTGGCTCCTTTTGCGGTTGTTGTTCGGCCGGTTGTTCATCGGGTTCCTTTTCGGCCGATAGATTGTTATCGATATCGACGTTGTTGTCGCCAGCAGTTGTCTCCGAGCCATTTTCCATTTCCTCGGGTATAGTTTCCACCTTGCGCTCGCCACTCTTCTCACGCTGATTGCTAGCGCTACTGCGCTTCTTGGGTGTCGTGCGTGTGTTGCGGCTTTTGCGCACTGGCGATGCCGCTGCCGCCACCACATGTTCCTCGCTTGAGGCGCGTTCAGTGCGCTCCTCATTGATTTCTTCGATTATTGGTGGCGCTTTTAGTTCATCTGGCTTCTCGACTGGCGTCTCATCCTCGGTTTTCTCATTTTCCGATACCTTCAGCGATCGTCTGCTGCGGCGTGCCGGCAACGGTGCTGGCGATGAAGATTTTTTTCGCTCGCTACGACGTCTCATAGCTGTGAGAAGAAAATGCTTCCCGCACACTTATGCCACTGATGAAAACACTCGAGTTAAATGCTATTGCACTTGTTTTTAACTACAGCGGTACCCGATTAAATCAAACGTACAATTCTTTGCTTATTTTGCGGCGCGCAACCTTTTTGATTGCTTGTAAAAGAAAATTTTGGTTGCCAGCGAAAAGCGTCAATCCGCCATCAATAGGTAGGGTTGCATTTTGTTGCAAGCAATGCTTCGCGAGTGCCACCTATCGATACTTTTGCGAATTTTCAGTATCGATTAATAGCAAAATCCTAAATGAAATGAAGGCAATATTGGCTTTACTTGGTAGTACGACAAGAACATGTTTTTATAAATGCTAGTATTTCTAGACCATAATTATTTATTAATTATTTACTAAGCTATTTAGTGAATTCATTGAAATATAACAATTATGATCAACTAGGCCAGTGCTTAACTTATATAAATATGAACAAAATACAAAGAAAAAATTAAAAAAATGTTCTAATAAATCAATTAATTTGTTTTCAGTTTACATGAGTATTTTGCCAAAGCGTTTGTCGACACTAATTTACCTGTAACTGTCCCCTTTTTACAACACTGAATTGACTCATATTTCGTAATTGAGCAGCAGAAATAAACGGATTTTGCGTATCCAACACAGAAAATTCATAAGTTAATTGTACAATGTATTAAATTCAAAATGATGGTTAAGAATTTTTGTAAATTGACACAAATCTTGTGTCGCCTGCGCTTTGTGCGTCCCAATGACTTTTCAATTGTCAATCCGCATAAGATACAAATGCCGAGTTATGCGCAACAAACAAGATCATTATGCACTTTTATAACTGGCAACAGGAGCAGGAGCAACGCTCCTCGGCTTATCCCAACACTGGCTTAATATTTACGGCTGCGTTTAGCTTCAACTTATTTGGCAGCGGTGATGGCAAAGACACAGAAGAAACGCCCGAAACGAAACTGGTGAATACCATAAAGCGTTCGATAATTTGCATACAAAACGAACAATATGATAAAGCCGAGCAGATGCTGCATCTCTCACTGCGTATGGCCCAAGACCTGCAGTCATCCCATGGAATTACCTACGTCTACGATATAATGGCCAATCTTGCCATGGAACGCGAACAGTTTAAAAAAGCCGAGAAGTTATTCGTGGATGTGATGAAGCGCCTGATGTCCGATGGGCACACAGAGGACAGTCCCAAGATTTTGCACATCAGCTCGAAAATAGCTCATATGTCACAGCTACAGGGTGAATTGGAGAAGAGCTTTCAGGGCTTCACATGGACGCTGCAACGCCTGGCCAAACTAGTAAATGAAATGCCGAAAGACAATGATATACTAGAGCTATATGGCCTGACAAAGAACTGGTATTGAAGGTTGTTCCATGCTTCCTTACAGCCAAAAATAACCAAAAGCTTAACACAATAAATTAAAAATCAACTTTTTTTTAATTGGCTGCAGGTTTGGACAGTTGCTGATGAAGCAGGGTAAATATACGGAGGCAAAGAATCTATTTAAGGAGGCCCTTGAGATCCTCGTCGAAGTCTATGGCACCCTCAATGACGCTTCGGTGACCATTTTGAATAATATCAGCGTAGCTTACGTTAATGTAGGTCTATCAACTTATCCAATCGCTTAACATATGCATACAACTACAATATTTAATGTAATAGCTGGAAAACTACACCGAGGCGAAGGAAACGCTTTTGCATGCCCTGTCCATAGCCAAGGAGCTGAAGGATGCCACCCAAGAGGGTGTCATACAAGCCAATTTGGGTCTGGTCTACCTACGCGAAGGTCTACTAAAAGAGGCGGAAAAGTTTTGCAAGCTCGCCTGGAAACTGGGTAAAAGTCACAAGAACGCTGACGCTATAGAGCAGGCCGAGTATTGTCTCAACGAAATTAAGTCCAGCATAAATCGCTAGGAGTGGAACGGCGCAGTTAGTAAAACATTAACACCACATCCATTGGTAATCATGTACAGACATTTTTACAAAGAAAGTTGTTGTATTGTTCAGATAACCCTGAAAAAGCGCGAGTTATAAGCTCTGTATAAATATATATTGCAGTAGTGCCTCCCAAATTAGTTGATTATTTTAATAAGCAAACAATTTGAATTGCTGAAAGCCTTTTAAATTCTGAGCCATAAAAAAATATTTAGTGAAAATATTGTAATTTCATAGTTAAGGCGACTTTTCAGCAAATGAAAATTGCGATTCATTACACAATTTTTGTGAGTTTTTTCTTAATTTTAATACAAAATGTTAGATTCCCATATATGTTTGGAAGTAGTATTGGGTCATATATATTTGATTAATCACACCAAATGTTTATGCGGCACTGTGATATCAACTATTCAAACTTAGCTATAACAATCATGAGCCCAACGCCTGTCAGAAGCGCAAAGATTTCCTTCAAGGATTGCTTCAGCTTCGTCGACTCCTCCAGCAATTCGGGCAGCACACTGACCGTGGCAATGTATATGAAACCACCGGCTGTAAACGGTAGCACCCAGGGCGCCGAGCTGCCGTCGCTGCCCCCTGCACCCACCAGGGCCAGCGCAGTGCCCGCCAAAGCGCCCAGCGCTGTCACCAATTGGAGCAGCATGGCCTTGCGGCGTGAGCAGCCGGATTTGATGAGTATGGCGAAATCGCCAATCTCGTGCGGCACCTCGTGCAGCAGTATGGTGATGGTGGTAATAATGCCAATACTGTTGCCTGCCAGATAGGAAGCACCAATGGCCAGACCATCTGTGAAATTGTGCGCAAAGTCTGCGGCCAAATTCAAATAGCCAGAAATTTCCACTTCGCCCTCGTCATCATCTGTCTTGGCAGCTGCCTTCGGTTTCGGTGTTGCCTTTTTCTTATCACCCGACGCAGTTTCCTTCTCCTTGATAACGGGTTTTGGTTTAGGTTTTGGTGCGCTGTGACTGTGTCCATGTCCACCAGATCCGTCGCCTCCTTTAAGTATGCGTACTAATTTCTCAACAGACAGAAAGGCAACAATGCCACCGAGCACCCAGAGTCCAACGCTCATATCATGCACATGACCATGTCCCTCGCCCTCGGCTTCCTCGTGATGGTGATGGTGATGATGATCGTGGTCGTGGTCGTGTCCATGCTCGCCGTGACTGTGCGGATGTGTTGCATGTGGTATCAAATGTAGAAAAGCATCGCCTAGCAAACCACCGGACGCAAATGCTAGCAACACTTTTAGTCGGGGTTTCATTGCCTCGCTATTATCTAATGGAATAATGTAGAGTAGCACGAAGGGAGCGGCACTGATAAGCAGCGTCGAGCCCATTGAGTGCATCCAAATGCTCTTCATATCTGTAAAACAAATAAAACAAACATTATAAAAGCTATTAACAATTGCTTGCTTGCCTCTATCCGTGGCTCACCTAATGACTCCGGCTTTTTATCATGATGATCATGATCATGATCCTGGTGGTGATGGTTGTGTCCATGATGATCATTATGGTCATGTCCATGGTGATCATTATGGTCATGTCCATGGTGATCATGATGGTCATGATGATCATGATGATCATGATGGTCATGATCGTGGTCGTGATGATCATGAACTACCGGCGGCGCATTCTTTGCATCAAAATTCTCATTTGCTTCGCGGGAGTATTTAAAACTGGCACCCTGACTCTGACATATTGCCGGCAGGGAGAGCAATATGGCTATCAGTAGGATGCCCAGTGCCACCTTTTGATAGAATTGAAACCTTGACGGCTGAAAATCCGCCAACTGTTTAGGCATATTTGTTAACTTTTCTTCTTCACACGCGTAAGTATTTTTGTAGTAATGTGACGTGTTGTCTTTTCTCTTCTTTGCTTTCTGTGCAAGCGATAACTACTCATATGTTAATCGTCATCGATGCCTGGCTCAATTTGTAGCGATTGCTTGCAGTATTTTTAGTATTATTTCTGACAGAAACATATTGTTAAATTTATCGATAACAAAATTTGTTTATAAAAATTCAGCTTTGTTGTAAGTGAAATATTTTACACTTCATAATATATTTGTAATACTGGAGCGAGGTTGATTCTTCATTCTCTCATAAGTATATGCTTTCCACGTATCGTTAATAAAAAAAACTCGCCCTTTTGAGCAAATTGTCATTTTAAATTCGATTGTTAAATGCACCCTTTGCCCGCAGGACTTTACTCGATTTGATGATTCGGTCATGTAAATAAATTATGTTTCTACATTCCAGAGATATTTGCAATGCGCAATTAATTACACATTTTGAAATACTTAAATTTATATAAAAGAGGCCAAACACAACATGATTATAACTACCATATTTAACATTTAATGACTTCAAAACATCTAATAAATGAGGGGTTCCAACAGTTAATTATTAAAATTTTATGGAAAGCAGAATCTAAAAAAAATATTTTCACAAGTAGGATCTACAAAGATACATTTTCAAATATAAAATTTATATACAATCTGAAACTTTTAATTGTTGAGAGACTTTTGTGTAGCGGTTCCAGGTAATGAGAGACTTGAGTTACTGCCAATAAGTTATTTAATGAAGGTAAAGAATATAGCTGGAATATTCATTCAAACCATCAAGAATGAAAGTCCTTCTAGAAATTCGAATGCGTCTGGAGTTTTAACTGGCTGATAATCCTCCAAAATAACTTAAATGATCTAGGGTTTCCAATTAAAATGCTTACATTATTACACATCTAATATATTTTAATTAGTTTTTCGTTGTCGTTAAACGATGCTAATAAACTATTGACAGGTGTGCGCGTGGTTGTAAAGGAGTATGTGTATGCGTGTGCGTGTGTGTGTGTGCATGGATGTGTTGATGTGGTAAGTGCAACAATTCTTGTTTACATGTCGTATTTAATGCCGTAGGTAAATCGTTTACAGAAACGAGAAAACAAATTCAACCTGGTGCTCAATAAATAATAAGATGGGAGTAAATGTGCGAAAAAAAAAATTGAAAGAAAAAAGATAATCATGATGCTGGATCGAATTGGTGGTATCAGGTGTTGACGACACGCAACGTTATCCACGGAAAATATATGCGTATGTAATTTAAACATCTTTTGTAGTATTTATATATACAAGCCACTTTGGTTACGAATTGCTGGGTGCACTGGGTGCTCAGTACAGGTTGATCTTCTTTAGTATCGTCTTGCGGCACATGTGGCAAGTGCGCAACGTTTCGGCACAATGAGAGCAGGCCCCGTGGCCGCAAAGGAATGCCACATCCCGTTTGCGTTCCATGCAAATGCCACAAAAGTGTGATTCCTCAAACTCCTGCACTTTGTTCTCCAGATAGCGCAACAGATCACCAGAGGGCAGACGCGCCTGGTCGCTGGGCGACGATGTCGACGACAACTGTTGACTAACGATTTGCCGGCCATTGGCATCCAAACGTCGCTCAATGGCAACGCCACAGCGCAGGCATTTCTTCATACGTATGCTGCATTCCTCGCAAGCAATTTGATGCAGGCACGGCTCTATAAATACAAATGGAATAGGTTAATAAAAGAACTGGCTATAAATGGAGTCTATGCTTGTTGCTTACCGAAGCGCACCAGCTGCAGCGGCTCATTGCAAACGATGCACTCCAACTGGCCAGTGATTACGCCCGGCAATGCGGCTGCAGACGCACTTGAGTCGACTGCTGTTGTTCCTGTTGTTGGCACTGGCGGCTTTGGTGCTTTTTTGCGTGGCGCCACCTGAGGTGAAGCACTGCATGTGGCATCCGAATTGAGTTTCTTGTTCGCTGGCGATGGCTGCAGTCCAGCAGCAGCAGCTGCGGCAGCAGCTGTAGTTGTTGCCTCACTGGGCTTGGGCTGAATTGGTGGCGGTGGTAGCGCCAGTGTGGTCGCCGCTGCATCCTCGCCAGCATCGCCAACAACTACAAATCCTTCTTCCACTGGGTTTATGTCCAAGGCATGCATATTACGCTGCAGTGGCGTCGGTGCCGCTGGCGTCGATGTTGTCGTCGTCGTAGTTGTGACAGCCGAGTCCTCCGTTTGCTGGCCAAAGATCAGCTGCCTAATGTTGCGATCTGTGATCCACTCGAAGATGCTGGCATTGGCATTATTCAGCTCGACGCGACAGCCGTGCCGGGATAAGTAAATGAGGACGCTGTACATCAGGCGATCCTCGCTGCGCACACTCGTCTGTGCGAGGCTAACGAAGAACTTGTGAATTTCGGGCGCATCCTCGTGGGATGGCTCTGCAGCTTGCTGTAAATTGGATTTCTTGATGACGCACAGATGCATCGCGTTGTCGCCATCCTCATCCTTGGCATTAATGTCACACGACAGCTTGACGAGGCGCTCGATAACGCTCGGATGTCCCTGCGAGACAGCAAGCAGGAATGGCGTCTGCCGTCGATTGTTGCGTATATCCAGCTCGGCTTGACCCTCAGTGACCAGTGTCTCGACGACCTGGGCATGCCCATTGAGCGCCGCCAGATGCAGCGCCGCAAAACCATCATCTTTGCGCACATTGACCAGTTGACGAGAGAGCTGCAGGATTCGTCGTGCAGCGACCACATTGCCCTTGAGTGCCGCATGATGCAGCACATTGAAGCCGCGATTGTTCTTCACCGTAAAATCTAAATTTGGCGCATTGCAGAGGAGCTCAACGACTTCGGTGTTCTCCTTGCCGATGGCATCGTGCAACGCCGTATCACCATACGAGTCCTGTATATTGACGTTCGCATTGTGCTGCAGCAGTTCGCGCACACAATGCGGCGTCTTCTTGTGCGCACAAATGTGCAGCGCCGAACAGTGGCTGGAGTTGAGGAAATTTACTGCGGCACCATTCTCGAGCAGCACACGCATTGTCTCCGGCTGATTGCCAAAGGCTGCATAGTGCAATGCTGAATCGCCCTCCTTGTCGACCACATTGACATTGGCGCCTTTGGAGATGAGGTAGTTGACCAGCTCGACGAAGCCCTGATGTGAGGCAACCTGTATGCATGCCTTGCCGCCACTCATCACATCCACCTGACTAGGATTCACATCCAGGTATTGCTTCACAAAGTCCAAATGTCCCTGGGCCGCTTCGCGCACCAGCTTATCGGGCACCGAGCTGCCGGAGAGGCCAGAGAGCGGTGTCATCACATGATCCGTACGGCGATGACTCAAGTCCATCATGCTATTGGAACGTTCGGCTGCCGTCGCCAATGGTGAACGCTCCAGCTTCACACATTTCGGATTCAATGTCCACTCGAAGCCATCGTCCAGCTGCTGTATGCGCAGATCACCATCCGAATACACTTTGACCACTTTACACAGCTTGCCCAGAGCCTGAAAGATAGCACAACGATTAGCTGCTGATCTGGTGAAGTGAAAACTATGTCCAATTGTACTCACATAACGCATGATATCAATCCATTCGCCATGCCCCTTCTGCAACTGCTGTACTTTTTGTGCATCGCTTATAATTGTCACCAAATCGCCCACACGGAACGAGACAACCTTGACGAGTGCGGCGGGATGGAAAGTCCAACGATTGGGGCAGTTTTCGTATTGAACGCTGCAAAATTAAAATTAATATTTAATGCATATTTTAATTATACATTTTTGATATATGATTAGGGAAATTTGAATCTTTGATAACGATTCATTTTAAATAAGCAAACGATTCTAATTAAATAAACAAACTTCAAGGAAGCGAACACAATTTCCTGGATTATTTTAGACCACTGATGCATACCGTATATCTCCCTTTTCGGTGATGCGATGTACTGTGCCCAGTTTGGCCAGGTGTTCGACCATGCGCGGATTCCAGCCACCGTGACCCTGCTGTAGCTTCATCAGTGCATCCACCTCGAGGCAGACCTTGACACGATCGCCCACCGAGAAGCTTGGCTTCACCATGGCCACGATCGGTTGCTGCTCCTCGGGCTGGCCCAGCACCGGCATATGATCCTTATAGTACTGTCCGCCGCAAGTAGCTGCTATATATTTTAGATCCACGTTGCCCTTGTGGCCCAGACGATAGACGTTCGTTGAACCGGTTACCCAGGAGACGTTGGCGACACTGCGACACGATTCGTTGTCCCAGCCGCGTATTTCCATAACACGCCCCGTTTTGCCCTCACCGCCGTCCTGGTCGTTCCACTCCCAGTCCGGACCACGCACAACCTTCGAGCCCACAAAGATGCCGCGCAGCTGTATGCGCTGCGAGCCCTTGCGCGGCGGCACGCGTACGCCCAAGGATGTGGGCGTGGTGTATCGCACAAACGGATGCTCCAAATTGTGCAGATTGCCGCCGTAGCAGTAGGCGCACAAATGGTAATTGGTGCACTGGGCGCACTTGAACACAATGCCGGCTATGCCCGCCTTCGCGCAGCCATCACAAACCACATTTGAATGACGAACACCTGCAAACAATACGAAAGCAACAATTAATGAATGCAATTTCGATTTGAGAATGAAAAAAAAACAAGAACATAAATAATTTATGGAGTCAGAGATGCTTCGCTCTGTTTGTTGCATACTTTTTCAGAAAACCAGTATACCGTATAATAAAGTTATCAAATGGAGACAAATATGCCAACATTAAATACAAGCTGAATCGATATATTGTTATTTTCTATAACTGAGACGATCGCTGGGCATATGTAAGCTGGAGACTTCAACTGTAGCAAATAATAAGATAAAATAATAAAATAAGTATTTCGCTTAATCAACTTTCGAATTTTCCCTATTCACCAACAATCGATTAATTTTGGAAATTATATGATATCTCTGGGAATATATGAGCTAAAAACTTCAACAATAGTATATAGGTTCTTCAACAACTTTTCGATATTCCAATTCCACTCTTCCGACTATATCTTTGTGACTTGGCTTGTAGGTTTTCGTATAGCAGGAACAGCTCAAATTATCTTTTCGCTTATTGAATATTCGAAGTTTCCCTTATTAAAAAGATTCGATACATTTAGGAAATAATATGAGCTATCTCAGCGCATATATATGAGCTAAAGACTTCCAGTAGGGTTATATAGGTTGTATAAAAACTTTTCGATATTCCAAAATCCACCTCTCCTGACTATTTTTCTTGGCTTGTAGGCTCTCTCTATTAACACCTACAAAATTGTCAACTTATTTGATAACTCCCTTTCTGTCCCAGATAATATACAAAAAAACCACCAAGATTGATAGTTGTATCTCGAATTTTAGGTTCACCCAATTCGGTTACTTACCCACTTGTGCGTTGTCCACAATGATTAGATCGTATTGATTTTGATAGCCCACTCTGTAGTTGGTGCGATGGCCGGAATCCCAATTGACCACAACCGTATTCTCCGGTGAATGTGTTGATCCGCAGCGTCCTATTTCGCAAACGGTGCCAACGTGACCTTCTCCGTCGTCTGTTGGTTACAAAATGAAATCACAATTTCTATAGCACTTTTGTGTAATGGAGCTGAGATTCTCAGTTTTTACAGCTTCGCGCCCCACGAGTTTCCGTTAGCTCGGGAGCTATTTATAAATGGTATTCACACCCCAATCCCAAAAACAACGAAGTGCTCGTTGCTACTCGTTCCCAAGGAAATGTTTCATCCGGTGCGAATAGCACGACGACGACGGGGGCTCCTCGCTCTTGCCAAACATCTGCCATATATATACATACATACATACAGGCGGGTGTGCAGCTAAACTCTAAATTTAAACATGCGTGTGGCAGGCAATGCATTTGTTTAACTTCCCCACATCCCGACTCTGGGTCCCCACTTCGCCCCGTCAGTTAATGGGCGGCTGGCATTTGATTTATTTTTGACATGTACATTAGGCTAGGGTATGGCTAAAGTTGTTACCAGAGACGGCTTCCACTTTAGACTGTTTGACTGTGGCAACTATTTAAGCAAAATTGTTATCTCTTGTTGCACAACATAAAATACAATTCAAGAATTATAAATATTTCTTATTTTTTTAATTTAAGTGTAATTAAATTTTATTTTTAATTTAATGTATTTTTAACTTCTTTATTTTATTTTGTGTATCGACTGTCTTTGATTGATTAGGCAAATAAAAAAAGAACAGGCTAATTATAATAAAGAAAAAAGTGTGCAAATCTGATGACAAATGACTTATAAAGAACAATCAAAAAATAGTTAATATTTTGTAAGAAATTTTCAAAATATATTTGTTTATGAATCGAAGGCCTAGTTTAGTAAGCCATAATTTTAATAAATATATCTAATAAATATTTTTACTTAATTATTAAAAGTTTTATTTGCAAGATTTCTGAGATTTCCAGCAATTCTTGGAAGCAAGCAGAGCGCCACACAGCTGTTATTTGATGCTATAATTTCAGCTTTAAGCGGCATAGTTTAGCTGGTAATTAAGACTATTTATATATTTGTTTTCCATCCCACTTCCAGACAGCAGCAGCAGCAGCTGCAGTCCTGGACAGACCCTCTGCTCCATGTGCATCTAAAAATACAAGTTATTCAAATGGCACGCGTCGCAAACAGACGACGACGACGACGTCGTCAGGCGTTTGACTTCTTTTATGACGGGCGGCGTAAAAAACTCTGGGCAAAGAGGGTCGCACATGTACCCCTCTCCTCCTCCTACTCTTCCTCCCCCGTCCCACTCACTTTACCTCTGCCATTTTGTATACGAAATGTGTGTGTGTGTGTTTCAGCAAAGCCATTTGGGAAGCATTCCGCCGCACTGAGTGTGGCTAAAAATAGCGTCCCCATCCCCGTCGTCTCCTCTTTACATTTACTGGCACCCCCAAAAGTGTAGATCGCTTACACACACACAAACACACACACACAAATATATTTGTACACACATTATAAACAAACTGTTATAGCTAGTTAATTCCTCAAATGGGTAAACAAAAAATAAATATATACAAAAAACAAACAAAGTGTTGGCTGTTTGCTGTTGCCATCCTACCTTGATTCGACCATATCCAATTTGGACCGCGCACAACACGTACGCCGGGCGGAATGGCGGCACGCATTCCAGTTGCGTTCAATTGTTGCGTTTCAGTCGCCTGGAAAGATATTCAGATTGGATACCATTCCAAATGATTATTGATAAATTATGATAACAAAAAACACTCAGAGAAATTATGTCAAATTGAATACAACGCGGGGGCAGCATCGCAAGTATTTGGGTCAAACGATAAAACCAGCGCATGTCTAACTGGAAATACATATGTATATATAGATGTAGATTATGTATTTAGAGATGGCACCTTTAGAAGGGATGCAGCGAATGCAGGTGGGCAGTAAGCACACATTAAGTAATTGAGCAACTAATTGATCACATTTCGAAGGTTTTTAAAATATGAACACGAACTGTGCACAATTATTATTATTAGTTTGACTCGTGCTTAGACACGCGCTCACCTCTATCAGTTGCCGTATGACAAGCATTTGAAATAACCCAGTGTAGTTTATACATTGTTGATGTATGAATCAGAGTTGATTACGATAAAACAGAAGGAGAATTACATTCATACATACTTATGTATATGTTGTCCTCAAAGTTTTTGCTGATTCTGTTGCCGCAACGAAGAAAGTGAAGTGGCGCATGAGATAAGACATATGGATACATATATATACCCTTTATATTTCACATATCTGCATAGCTACACAATTGGGCAATGCTCACACAATTACTCTCAATGTTACCTCAATTTGTTTGTTTGTTTTTGTTGTGATGGGGAAAAAACAACACAACAACAACTTACCAATGCAATTTTTTCCTCTTCCGTCAAATGTACAACTGTGTGCGTGTGTGTGTGTATTGTATGCAATTTTCTTTTAACGCTGATACGCTTTGTACGTTCTAAAGCTAAATTTCTAAGCCCAACAAATTAGCAATGCATTTTTGTGCAACTTGAACTGATAATTTATATTTTAACATTTACGGTTCTGTTATATACACAAATTCCACAACCATATACAATTTGTCACTTATGTTATGCGTTGGTTGTTGTTTTGTTAACGTTCACTTTTCAATTTAGCACTCCGCGTTTTCGTGTTTTATTTGCTGCGACGCTTGAAGCATGTTAATTTATTAGTATTAGCCAAAAATTGTACATTTAAAATAAATTTTATTTTAATTTGTATGAATGTAAAACAGTGTGGCTGCAATTTGCAGTTTAAGGTTGGAGTCGATTTTGCAAAAGTATTTAAGAAAAAATACTGATAAACTACGCTCCTCACTTGACGACAGACTCCGCACTCATCGCCAGTTGATAAGCATAGGAAGAACAGCTGTTTTCTTTCAGACGGTCACACTGTGCACCAGAAGCGTAGAAAAAATTAGTTTTGTTGAAATATTTAAAATACTTGCAAATTGATGCACAACTTATACAAAAATTGCTTAAGATCAATGTCTAACCAAAATAATGCTCTATCCTGCAAACTGATGAAGTTCAATAAAGTAGCGAAGCCGAAAATCACAAGTGCCAAAAATGAACTTTTGGTAAGAATGCTTTTAAATAGTTTTTACCTTTATTTGTTTATAATTATCTGGTGCTTATACAGGACATTGAGGATTTGCCCAGCGTTGTAGCTGCAGCTGCGCCCCGCTACTTTTCACCTGTACAAACCCGCAAACAGCGTCAGGTGAATTCGCTGTCCAAACCAAATTTGCCCGCCAAAAGGGGGCGCCAAGAAATCGATTCAAAAGCACAAAAATTGCAATGGGATCGGCGACAATTATCGCCTGTGATATTGTGCCAAAGGTCGAACTCCTCCCAGAGTGCAAGCTAGAAGTGACGAGCGAAGAAGCCGAACCACAAAAAGAGTTCAAAGTGGAAATTGCAGCTAATAAAACTGAGCAGCATCAGGACATTCCAAATGCCAATTGGTGGCAGCATCTGGAAAACATTCGCCAAATGCGCTCCCAGAAACCAGCGCCAGTTGATACTCTGGGCTGTCATCAATGCGCCGATGTTAATGCCGATGCAAAGGTGAGCAATATAGGCATCCATATTTATTAGTATAATAATTAACACAAGTCTTTGTAGACGCAACGCTTCCACAAATTGGTAGCTCTAATGCTGTCTAGTCAGACAAAGGATGAAACCACTTTTGAGGCGATGACACGGTTGAAGGCGCAAACTTTGACACCTGCCAGCATGCAGAGCATGCCAGTAGATGTGCTGGAGAGCCTGCTGCACCCAGTCAGCTTCTATAAAGTCTGTATGAATTATAAATAGAATAACAATAATTATATTCCAGACACATTCCAGAACAAAGCAAAGTACTTGAAGAAAACCTCACAAATACTCGTTGACAAGTACAACGAGGACATTCCAGATAACATACCGGAGCTACTGAAGCTGCCTGGTGTTGGTCCCAAAATGGCGCACATTTGCATGGCGACCGCTTGGAATCAGATTACCGGCATTGGCGTCGATACCCATGTGCATCGTATTGCCAATCGCTTGGCCTGGCTAAGCAAGTCCACCAAGGAGCCAGAGCAAACGCGCATTCAGCTGGAGACCTGGTTGCCCCGTCAGCTGTGGGCCGAGGTTAATCATCTATTCGTCGGTTTTGGCCAGACGATTTGCACCCCACTCAGGCCCAACTGTTCCGAGTGCCTCAATAGACACATCTGTCCCGCTTCTGCGCTAGCCAAGAAAAGTGAACCGAAGTCAAAAACTAAACTTACTATTTAAAGGTCAACTTAATTGTCATTGTTATTTTTACATGAGAAAATCAAATTGATAAGTTGTACTCTTAAAAAAAACTATCGTGTGATATGTGCTTCAAAATGATTTTGATATTCTTAAGCTTAAGTAAAAATGCGTATTAAATTATAAATAAAATGCTCAACAATTATAAATAAATATTTGTGTTTTCATTATTAAAAAATAAAGCAGTCTGCAATTATAAGCTATAACCTGTTGAGAATAAATAGGAAATAATTTCAGCAGTATAGGAAAAAAACAAAAAACTAAATATTGATGTTATCATTAAATATGAAATGAAAAAATTAATACATAATTATTAAACAGAGTTGGTAAATAGTCATCATTTAGACTTTAACATTAGTGAATAAGCTACTCAATTTGGTAAATATTCAGATACCCTTATATATTTTAGTTAATTTTAAATTAAGTAAATTGATTAAAAAAAGGTCTAAGCACATTTAAAATTCTGAGAGGTGAGTGCAAAATTTGAAACAAACTCAATCTGCATTTGATATCAAAATACACATAGAACATATACAATATATATATATATCTAGATATGTATGTCTGTTAGATGAGTGTTCAATTGGAATGTTCGCCATACGTGTGTGTGCACGGTCAAAGTTCGACGGGAGCTGTGATCCTGTTGCGACGTCGTCTGTTTGTGCTGGTGGCTAAGCGTGTGTGTTGACCTCATGCAAGAAAGTATTATTCAATAAATTGCTCTTCATTTCAACTTTGCCGCATGAATTATGGCACAGGCAGCAGGAACAGCAGGAATAACTACAGCAACAAGGAGCCGTCGCACGTGACACTCCACCCACTCCCACTCTCAATCCCCGATTCCCTCCTCCTCATCAAGTTATGGCTGGCGTGCACTCATCATCATCGGCTTCGTTGCGTGCGCGCCTTAAGGAGGAGGAGTTTTGGGGATGGGGTTTTTGGTGCTTTTGGGATTGGGGTGTCAAGACAATCTGTGGCCTAGTATGGCTTATAAATGATGCACAGGCAGGGTACAGACGTGCCACCTCCCACCCCAACCCGCACACAGACATAACTTTTAAGTTGGAGACTTCAACGCCCCGTTTGTCAGGCTGTAATTCAACGCTGTTTACGTGTCCTCGCCTCCATCCACATCCGGTGTGCGCAGCAAGGCGTCTCTCTCTCCCTCCCAGTCTGTGTGTGTATGTGTGTTCCCGGCGCCATCGTTTGTTGTTGGGTGGCTGGGAAGGATGGGGAGGGTTATACTACTTAAGCGTGCGACAACAACAAGGAGCAGGCAACGTCCAACTGTCTTCACGGGAGTCATGCGAAAATGTTTGTCTGTTTGTGCATGTGTGTGTGTGTGTATGTGTATGTGTATGTTTGAGTGCTGTGCACTTATACACACACACGTACAGTGCATAAGGATAAGGCAACTCCCTCTGCCCCCGTTAGTCAAGTCGCAGTCGCACAGTCAAATGGAACTCCACTCCAAATGCGACAAGTGAGAACACAGCGCGATGTTGCTGCTCTTATCCCCCATCCTCCTTCAGTCCTGCCACGCCCACTGGCTTGCCACTTGTCGCCGTTATCAGCCCGACCCACACACGAAACAGTAGCCGAAGTTTCCTTCAAGTGCCACACAGAGACATCCTGTGGCGAATTATGGGGTTTTTCATTTAAGCCCAGTACGCAATTCCTACTTTCCGACTTTCCCACCTTTCTCACTTTTCAGCCAGAGTCAAGTGAGCCGCTTCCAACTGTTCGTTGTGGGTTCAAATATATTTGACGGTCTCGCTGCCGTTTTTTTCCCATTTACAAACTTAAACAGCATTTACTAGGCAACTATATAAAATGTAAAGGAAATATTAATAATAATAATTAAAGTACAATTATAAATTCGTAAAACAAAACTATAGAAATCTCTTCCAAAATATATATAGCTATAGCAATTATTTAATTAAATTTGCATACGCCAGCCAACAAAAAGCAGCCGTCAAATCGATAGAAGTCTTAATGCGATCAATTGCTTATCGGTTCTTTTCCCACAGTTCAAATGATTTTTATTCAGCTCATAAGAATCAGTAGTAGTGCAATCAAGCACATGTTTTAGTTCTGCGATCAAATCTTAATAATCGCTCTCTCCAACTCACTTTCCCTCTAGCGCTTCCTCTCGTAAAATTGGCTAGCTTTAGTGTATGCTATATTTATGCAAATAACAACAAAAAATGTTTTAGGGATGCCTAGACACAGATGTTACCCACAGCGTTGAATTCAACTTAGTCAGCCGCAAAACAAAAACAGGAGGAGCGGTGCACGGCCAAAGGGTGAAAAGAAATGTGACAGGGACGATGACGTTGACAGCGACGCAACCGCACACACACACACACAAACACACACACATATATCCAGTGTGTGGAAGTAAAAACTAAAACGGGTCGCTTAAAAATGGCGCATTTCGCGTCGGTGCGGGCAGCATAAACAAAATGACATAAACAGAGACGATGTCAATGGGAGTGGGGCAGGGATCGGGGCTAGGTGTCGAGTCCTTGCACGAGCGTGCAAATCCCAAGCACAAAACAACAAAAGTAAACTTGCGAAAAAAAATAAGCGAAACGAAACGTACAAATACAAAATCCACATCCACACGACGCAAATTGTATTTTTCTCTTTTTTTGCTGTTGTTTTGTGCTGGTGTCCGTACTGTGTGTCCTGTGTGTCCATTCCAATTGCTGGCAACAACTGGCGGTCGCTGCCGTCACGCATCAAGCATTCATGCCAGGCAGGCAACAACAACAACTACAACGACACGACATCCAGTGTGCCCGCACACACAAACACACACACACACAGACAGAGAGCTTACACGCCTCCGCACGCGTCACACGAAAGCACGAAACCAATTTGAGCACCCACATTCTCTCTCACCCAATTAGTCGCACACACACACATGCATGCACACACAGCTAACTCTCCTTCTGCTTTATGCTGTCGTTCGCATCGTGTCGTTATCCTCGCGCACACGCTTCTCCACACTTTTTCTGTTGTTGTCGTCGACGTTATTGTTGTTGTTGTTGTCGTTGCTGTTGTTGCCCTTTTGCCATCATCAACGCCATCAGTAGCGTAAGTTGTGCTGCCAGCGTGCCTTGACATATAGACACGGGGCGAGATGGGGGGAGGCCACAAAAACAGCAACAACAACTACTTCAGTATGCGATATATGTACATATGTATGTGTGTCTGTATGTATTTGGCAAAGTCGGCGACCAACAAGCGACACGATAATCTCGCACGTCGCATTTTTAGTTGCCGCACCCACCGCACCCACATACACATTCACACACACACACAGAGTCATTGGGTCCTGGCAGAAAGCCAAATGTGGCAAGTAGCTGCTGGCTGTTTGGTTGTGGGGGTTGTATGGGCGGCTCAGTAGTTTGCCAGTGAGTGTGCCAGGCGAGGGAGCGGGCAACGAGCTACCGACAAATGCTTTCGAATTGCCATGACAATCAAAATGCTTACAGGTACAGTGTGACCAGGCATTAAAAACAAATGCAGCTATCGTATATGTAAATTCATAGCATTATTAGGTGTATATTAATATAAAAGTAATTAATGGCAAATGTGTTAGTCATATAAAATTTAATAGTTAAATCTATTTATTTTTGAGCGAGGCTTGACCACGGTGCTGGCGACACAAGTGCGACAATATCAACAAGCGAAGCGCCGTCGCCAGAGCTTGAGCCTGACGACGCCCATCAGACACACTTCAGCGCAGGCTGTCATTTCGCCTGCTCGTGTATGTGTGTCTGTTTATTATCGCCAGAGCGACTTTCCATTCACATTCCCTCCCCCCATCAACAAGCTTAACCCCTCGAGCAAACAGAACTTTGTCATTCGACATAATACAGTGGTTTCGCCAACTCAAAAACGTGGATGAAATGTATCATATTATTAATAAAATCAATGTTCTATATTTCTAAAAATAAAATATATCTGAAATATATATAAAACATATTGAAATCTAAAAATTCTTAAGTTTTCTAAAATTGAATATATTTTTTGACAAAATGACTTCTTTAAGAATCCAATTTCGAGTTTAAATAGAATTGTGCCACTGTGCTACTACCCCGGTTCGTTTGCCAGTCAAAAGCTGCCGCCGCCGCCAAAGACAAATAAAAACTGTGTGGCACGACACGGAAGCATGTTGGCGCTAGCGGCACTTGCGCCGCATAACGACGTCGATGACTGCCCTTCTCGGCATCGTCGTCGTCCTGTGTCCTAACCACCACGTCGCGTTGCCTCGCTTCTCCTCGCGTCTGGTTTCTTGCCTTGGCTTGTCGTGTTTCGCCCCGCCGTTTTAACCCATACCGCACACGGCACTTTTGAAGTTTGAGCTAAGTGACATGCTGTTTATTGTTGAAGGGTGTTAGAATTGCGCTCTGCGCGTACATACCAGTTGATTTGTGGAGCGAGAAATTATCATGCCAAGCGTTGAGCACCGCACGCGCCCGCCGCCTTTACACGGCAACCAAATATTTATAGCTATTCGGCTCGTGGCGGTGGCCAATTAACTCAAATAACATTCGTATATTCCATCGATTGCTGCAACTCCAAATATTAAAACTCTCTGCCCAAAAGGGTGAAAATATCAACTAATGGTCTAATGGTTGACTTTTTGCATTTTTAGAATATTTTTTCTAATGCTATACATCAAGCATGCAATTAAAAACTCATGTTCAGGTATGAAAACTGAATTTTATTAAAAAAGCAGAAGTTTTGAACACAAAGCGTACTTTTTTAAATAAATTGCAAAAATAGATAATTGTTTAAAAGATGAAATCAATTCAAATAAAATAACTTAAAGTTAAATGTATTTTAATTTTTAATAAAAAATTCTTAATTGATTTATTTGAAGGTAATTGATATTTTTCAGATTTTCTTAAGTAGGCCTAAATAACAAATTATATTTTAATAAATGCTCATTAATTTTCTCATCTTTTCCCATTATTTAAATGAAAGTAGAATCTTAATATAATTACAAATTAAATAAAAATAAATATTAATAAATATTTGACTTTTAGTTTTAGCTGGAAATAAAACTTTTTGTACAAAAGTTTCAAAAAAACTCGTGCCACGCTGAAAAGTATGCAATGAAATTGCTGCATTGTGCCAAAGGAATACTTGTTGAGTGAGGAGGCATTTTTGTACAGTGTAGCTTTTCACTTTATTCGCACTGAAGAGAAAAGGTCCTGTTCACGCCATGCCTTCAGACATACAAACAGGACATGGGGACATGCGGACAAGGGATTGCTTGCCAGGCTGCTGACTGCTGTGGTAGCTATGTAAACCATGAATGTGCACAACGCCAACAACGCCACCAACAACGACGACGAGACGCCAAAGTTGCTGGTTGTGGCAAACGGCAACGGCAACGACAACGGCCGCAATGGAAAAATAAAAAAGGAAGGAAAAGCCCCACCACCAGAGCCACACCACCAGCATGCCAGGCTGCCAGGCTGCCATCGTCTGTCCATTTGTCCATGGCACGTACTTTAGAAATTCTATGCAGATGTGCGCCGCACGCCGAGACGTGTGTTTTGATTTTCTGGCAAAAAAGGACGATGAAGAGCAACAAAGAGGAGCAAAGCCAAAGCTCAACGAACGAACCAACAAACGACAAACGAACAAACGAACGAATGAACGAGCGAAGGATGGAACGAGCGCATAGCACCCCTAGAGAAAACAAGCAAAACACACACATACACATAGACACACAGTGTGCAGCTGGGGATTGAGGATTGAAGGATTGGGGCGAGCAGGGGCGGACTGTCGGATGCGGGTTGCCTGGCAGACGGCAACGCACGAAAGAGCATCCAAGCGAGCAAACCGTGAAAAAGTGTCGACAAAAAACAGCAACGGCAACGGCAACAGCGCCAGCAGCCCCAAAGGAAAAACTGGCAACAACAAGCAAGGAGCAGGAACAGGAGCAGCAGCTGCGCTCTTTGGTGTGAGTAACGAGCCACGCGAACGCGCCTTTCCTGCTGTTCACTGTCTGCCTGCCTGCCTGACTGCCTGTCCGACTATGTGACTGGTTGGGGGTGTGATCCAGCACTAACGGAATAATTGCTGGCAACTCCAACAACAACCACAACAACAACTCACAAGCACACACACACACACACACACACATTAAAAACGGAAGCCAGACGAACTGGCGGCGGCAGCTTGCGTTGGCTGATTTTGTACACACACACACACGAACGCCTACACAAGCACAGACACATGCAAACACACACACATGCAAACACACACATAGACTAGCTGAAATTAAGTGCGTGCAAAAAGCAGTGCATTTAACATGCTGCTAACTCCGAAACAGAGTTAGATATATTCAAATATGTTTGCTAATCAATTTTTCGACGTTAGCTATTTGGTAACTATTTGCAATCAATTGGTGAGCATTTTTCATGTTATTTTGTAACTGACCTGTGTCGATTTTTATTTGAGATTGAACCCAGAAATTGGTGTAAATAAATGTTTACAACTAAATATTAATCATACAAAAGTTTTATTCAACATTTGAAATCTGTCAGACAATATTATAATAATGAACTATAATTTAGTAAATAAAAATAGAAATAAAATAATTGTCTTATTAATTATAATATTTTTTAATATACATTTATTATAGTTGATTTTAATTTCAATTGTATTCTATTTAATATATATTATCGTTGGAATGCAGGGCAGAGGAAAATAAAATTACCCGCTTACTAAAAAATAGTTGATATGGAACATATTTTCAAAATACGAAAGTAATATTAACTTAGATAGCTTTAAAAGTGAGATTTAAGTTAGTTCTTTATCATTATATACTGAAACATAAACCGTACAATATGCTGGTAAGACTAAATCTTATGGTGCAGGGCTTAAATTTGATTCGGCTTTAGGATAACTTAAACTTGCAGCTTTAGAAATAAGCCAAGCTAAAGTGATTAAATTACTGACTTTCAGCCACATCTCTGATGAGAAAATATCACTTTATACGAGTACATAGCTTTACTAGCTAGTTAAGTTCCACATCAACTCAAACTATAACAGCGAACTTCATTTATTTTTAGCCATAGTCAGACTTATCGAATGCAACCCAAATGTAGCAACAACAGCTCGAAAAGTTTCCTACAGGGTGCACACACAAACATTCGCACAAAGGTCGCGCCAGAGGCCGGCGGGTTCGCTTGGTCCGTTAATGTTGCGGTGTGCGTGTGTATATGTGTGTGTAAGTGTGCGTGAGTGTGTTTTTTCTATACCCTGAACCAATTGAAATTGTGTAGAAAGGCTATAATGAAGTTGTGAACAAGTTTGTAACAGGCAGAAAAAATCAGCTACAACTCTGTGAGGTGTTTATATTCTTGATCAGAGTCGATATCCGCTTTGAGACTATACGGGATTGGTGTAAATTAGGAATGAGATATCGTATAACATAAGCATCCAAGTTTATTTAATTTTATCGACAACTTACACAATTTCTTTATTTTTAATATAAAAGACTTGGCATCAGGGTAAATCGTAGTCGAGCTTTCACCACTAGAGCATGCTTACTTGTTTTTTCAGCTTTTTTGTAGTTGTTGTTGTTATTGTTGGGGTGTGGAACTGTGTGTTGCTGTCTAACACGCCATGTCCATGTGGTGTTGCTGTTGGCGTGTGTCGTCTGAAACATTGCTGCTGCTTGCATTGCTGTTGTTGTTGCTGCTGTTGTTGGTTGGTCGGTTGTTGCTGCCGTTGTAATAGGCATTCCGTTGCTGGCTGGCTGCCTTTGAGCATTGGCATGGCTTTTTAGCCGCAATGCCGCGTCGTTGGCAAGCAACCTCTTCTGGGGTGGTATGAGTCCCGGTTGGCACGTCCGCTCATTCATCCGTTGTTTGCCCTCCCCCTGCTGCTGCTGCTCCTCATCCACTGCGCTGGCTGGTTACATGAGAAAACTTTGAAACTGAAGACATGGCGGGGCTTGAGGCACACAAACCGTTTGGACCGCACGGACAGCTAGGGACGGACAGAAAAGCTGCTGCTGTTGCTGCTGTTACTGCTGTTGCCGATGGGGCATAAATGGATGGCGTTGGCTGGTCGCTCGTCTGGCCCCCGTCTCCGGTCTTGCAACTGGCGAGTGGCGGTGGCAATGTCTGATTGTTAGTTGGATTTGGGCAGCCACGGCGGGGAGACAGGGACGGGTACGGGGCAGCACAGAGAAAGGACAGGCGAGGCCAGGCCAGCGTCGGGCCGTTGCCACTTGCCAGCTATAGAAAATTGTCATAGGAATCATCATCGGCTTCGTTAGATGTGGCCTCAGTGGTAATTGTGGGACATTTTGTTGCCACCATTTTGTCCACACACACGGACACACACACACACACAAACACAGACTTATACATAGACACTCACTCAAACACAATGACTGCGTCTGATTGCGCGTCACGGCGGCTCGTGGCTCTGGACCCCGGCACTGGCTACGGAGATAAACGTTGAAAGCATTGCTGCTGGGTCGCCAGCGGGCAGGTGGCTTATGGCTGGGGAGTTTTTGTGATTGGGCAACTGGTTGCGGCTTAGGGGCGTGCGGTGGATTGAGGGGCTGTCGGGGTTGAGGGGTCAAAATGGGGCTTTTATGTATGCGTAACTTTGTATGCACGCGTCCCAGGTCGTATCCCCGACTGCTGCTTCGTCTGTCACAGGTGCTGTAGCTCGCTTGGGGGCTCGGAGTTTGTGGGGGTTCTTGGCCACGCTGCTGTGTGGATGTCCGTAATAGCTAAAGAATTACATACTCACACTAAATTGGCTGAAACAGGAAGCGTAGTCGTTGCTTCATTAAGCAGAATTTCAGATGACGATAGACAATGGGCGTGTTTAAAAAGGAGGACAGCGGCAGTGGCGCCTCAAGCTTTTGGCCAGGTGTTTCGTAACAGTGGCTAGCTAAATTAAAATTAAAATACATGCTTTATTGTATGATGGTGATTATTATGGCCTTCGCAGATACATGACTTAGTCAGCCATCTACCTGTTATTTATTCCATATAAGCAAAATGAGAAGTGAGCCACAGAAAAGAGAATTAACTCAGGTTAACCTGATTAGTAAAACAATTAAAAATGACAAGGAGCCCTTTCAAAAAATAAGAAAGAATAATAGATCTGACAAAGGTATTGCAAGATTATTAAACTGGAAGATCATGGAATGATGTAGCATTATATGGCTTCTTTAAACACCCAAAAAATTAATAATGGCTTTTACTGTTGAAAAATTACTGAATGAAATGCATTACTAGCAGTGGCAACGCATAGTCTAAATGTGGGTCTCATTGTAATGAACCAAAGATTTTGGGAAGACTTCTAATGGGGGACGACAATTTTGAAGTGGAAGAGTTCTAAGTGCCTGTAAGAAACTATATCTTCCAGCTTTTAAGATCAGTAGCATTATTTTTAAGCCCTTGCCCTTCAATTACTTCTGTGTACTTCTAGATAACTACACACTGCCTTCTACTACTTTAAGCACTCAAGTCACTCAAAACTGTTTAGTACGAATTATCCAACAACTTCCAGTAAAACAAACTCCTCCTTAGTTAGACTAACTTAACACAATCCAATTGTTATTCTTCAAAATGTAAGTATTTCAGTTAACATCAATTTCAAATAACATTTTACACTATAAGTGACAGTAAATAAAATATAATATCATACCAAATCTAGGAGACCAAGCAGAAATCTCAGTTAATATTAATAGCAAATATTAAAGTTAAAAATAAATACTAAAATAATATTGAATCCAACCAACTGCGTTTGTGCTCAATATGAGTCATAGTTTTTAGTTAAACATGACTATATATCTTTATTAATATGTGATCTCTAAGTCTTTAAAACACTTAACGATCCCAATGAAGTTGGCTGCACTTATTTGCTACGCCTACAATATGGTAACGCTGACTGTAAGTGTAAGTGGCAACGCTGCAACAACAGCGAAAAGAGGTGCAAAACAAAAACCAGCGAAACCATAGAATACTTAATAGCAAGTGCGGTCAGTAGCTGCTGCTGTTGTTGTTTGTCAATTTGCACACGTGCACACACCCACACACCCACACACACACACACACACATGCAGGCAGACAGGTGCCGTTGCGCCCTTTGTGATAGGCAACACAACATATTTGAAGCGTCAACGTGTCAGGTCACGCTTATTGAGCAAGGTGAACCGCACCAGAAAGCACCTACTTAGACCCCTATTGGGGAGGCTCAAAAGTAAGACTTGCCCTGGCTTACCGCATTTTCTTTGCAATCTTTTCTAACGCCGCTGGCATGCGGCAAAGTTCTATGAGTTAAAATTTGTGGTTGTTGGCGGTGGTTTGTGTTGATTGTTGTTCTTGCCTTGTGCAACACAGCCAAGCACATCATTTAAGGGCAGATGATCAGGTCTACACACACACACACACACACACACGCAGTTAAATGTTTTTGTATCTGTGTGTGTATATGGTAGATATATGTATATATATATACGCAACCTTTTGTCGTTGTCGGCATGGAAAGTTTGCACAGGCCCGTGGCATATGATTTCGTCAACCTTTTTATTTTTTACACAGACTGCAAACTTTTGTTTTTCATTGTATTTACTGTCTAGATTGGGAGGGTGTCACACAATTTGACAGTGGCGTTGGTTTTATATAAAATGTGATGAAAAGTATTGCCTAGTTAAGTGGGCAGCTGCATAAGCAAGCTGGCAAAGCGAAATGTTGATCATTTCGTAGACGTTTTAGAATTTGGAAATATCTAGAGCGTCTGTAATTGTTCTTTTATGCTTTTTTATTTTTATTTTTTTTTTTGTTGATGTGGTTTGTGCTGTTGTTCTGTTTGCGCAGTCGACGGTAAAAGTTTTAGCACCCAGACCACCCACACAGACAAGCTGCTCGCGCACTCAAACCAAACCAACCGCCCCACACGCCCTAATGTCGACCCAAAATCCCAAAACGAAAAAGCGACACGCGCCCTGGCCCAACTTGCCACGGCACACAAGCACACAGACACACAGTGAGCATGTCGACGACAGGCGTCGCTGCCAGGCCAACATTAGCATTGAAGTGTGCAAACGACGCCACCCACAGACACACACATAAACTCACATAAACACACACACAGCAACACACACAGCAACACACACAGTCATACAAAGAGAAGGGCAGTCAGCCGTCGCCGCCATGCCACACCATGCCACACCATGCGGCAGTTGGAGCACTCTCGCAAATTTCAATTTTTTTCACACCAATGGCTCTTGGCTTGCCCTCTGCCTTTGCCACATTGCGGTTGTGTGTCCACCCGGCAAATTTGTCTTGTCTGACTTCGCCTTGGCTATTCAGGCAGTAATATAGATATTGAAAACAGAAATGCAGTTTTCTGATCGGTATCACTAAGCACTAAGCATATATTATATATATATTATCGACAAACCATGTATATATTGTCTGCTTGCTTTTGTCTTTTTTTCTACTGTGACGAATTTTGTTATTATCAATTTTGCCTATGTAGGAAATAAATTAAAAATAAGGTTTTATATTTAAATGTAAAATAAACAAAAGCAAAAATAAATAAATATATTAATCTACATTTTTTTGTTTTAGATCGAATTTTTCCAACTTGTTCCTTTTGTCGGTGGTACAAGCCGCCATGCTGCCTGTTTTCGAAGCACGCGCCAGGACCCAACCGCACACACAAGCCCACGTACACACACACACACTTCCATATATACGTAACGAGTCAAAAAGCACACACACACCCACACACACATACAGGCACATGCAAACGTATTGTACGTGCTTTTACTCACCCCGCGTGGCGCACTTCCTTTGATTTAGTCATTTTTCTCTCTTTAGCCGACAACCAACAAGCCATGTGGCTCTGCCAGTGCCACTGCCACTGTCATGAAACAGCACGTTGCTAGTTGCTAGTCGCCCAGTTGCCACTGTGCGCACTTCCGACCATTTCTCTGTGTGTGTGTTTGTGTGTGTCTATAGAAGGTTGCCCCAATCGTTCTGGGCTGTTATTTTTTTAATGTTTGATTTTCATTTCTGTTTTGCTACCAATACCTCTTGGCCACTCCTGTTATGCTGTTATTGTTGTTGTTTGTATACCGTCGTTGAAGTATTACTTTGCAGCTGCCACATTGCGGTAGCGCTCTTTTTACTGATGTCCATAACTTTTATTAATGCATTCCATTGTTACTCAGTCCCCAGTACGCATTGATATCGATGCGTTTGAACAGGTGCGCGAAACTGTCAATATCGATAACTGCTTATAACTGATAATGACACACATATGCATGTTATCGAATCAATCAATATCGATACTGACTAAGCAGCGGATAACCGATTGTCGCCTAGGCCGTACATGCGACTTGTTCAACTGAATACCCAAGTTGCACACATACACACACACACATATATATGTATATAACGTTTGCATGTTACTTGCCGCTGATTGTGGCAAGGAGGGGAGATGGGGGTGGACATAGTGTGAGCAGTCAAGTCGTGCAGAAACAAGAGCACGGGTAGCATCAGCATCAGAGTCAGCATCAGCGACAGCGACAGCGACAGCTTAGTATGGGGCTCTGACTGGGACTCGGTGTGGCTATAAACGATTTATGTGTATGCTCGTGAAGGCCAAGCGCCACATGCCACCACCACATCCCATTCCACCCACAGCCACAATCAACGGTGGCATTCAAGTCATCGTTCAGTTCAGTTCAGTAATTTTACAGACTGCGCCATCAGCTACCAACGCACAGAAGGAAGGCAAGAGGAAGACTGGCTGGCTGCCTCACTTCAACAATTTTACTTATGTCTATGTGCGTGTGTGTATGGTGGGCGGATGTGTGTATTTCAGTTTGTGATTGCATCTGTAAGAGTGCATGTAGAGATGCCCAACAGGCTGACAGTTTGGACAGTTTGTCCTGTAACAAGAGGACGCCATGTGGTTCTGGACTCGAGACCTAACTTGAAATGAGCAATGCCAATAAACAAACGTTTTTTTTAACCCAAACATGCACAAGAATAGCCGCTAATCAAGTTGTTACGAAATCGTAGCATACTTTTATGTGGCTAAAATTCGTTTTACCTTTTCGAGCGATCTCCAAATATCACAGACTTTCTGCTTAGTCCTATTTATTTACTTTAATTTGCAGCTTCATCGTTTAACGTCACTGACCAATACATACTCATCGAATTTGAATATATAGAAATGCATTTGTTGTTGGCACAAGCGCATTTATCGAAATAAACAGATTTTGAAAGGCATATCTGCAATTTGTGCCTTTTGTCAAAAAACTATGCTATGCTGTGATAGTTGCTGTCCAAAAAGCAACGTCAACCATCCTTCCTTCCTCGCCCTCCGCACACTCCTCACCCCCATCCCCTTTCACATAGATGTCGTATTTATCTAATAGTCCCTGCTGCTGTCAGAATGGTCTACGTCTGGTGTTGATGCCCCATTCCACAGGAATTGCTGTCGCCTGGCTTATTATTTGCCACGACTGCTGGCTGCGGCGCTAAAGTTTCGCCTCGTTGGTGTTATGATTTCAATGTGGGTAGCCGAACGGCACGACGACCCCGACCCCGACCCCGAACCCAAACCCAAACCCAAGCCCACAATCGCAACCGTCATCGTCAGCATCTCCACTTACACTCACACACACACACACACACATACATCGAAGTACCCACCCCGCATCACTTTCATACCCGCCCGCAGGCCACAACCATAGCTAACTCACAGGCTGCCTGACGGCGTTTGCGCAGGCAACCCAATAGACAATATTTTCGCACAACTATCGCCACAAAATTGAACATTCTTGCTTCTGGGTTATAATTCGAATAATTATAATTGTTTGTTATGAGGTTTCTCTCTTACATAAAGAAAACCTCAACATTTCTTAATTAAAAATAAACGTAAAGTAAAATTAAAAAAAAATGTTTTCCAATTTTTTTATTTGGGGTATTATTAAGTATACTATTTTTCTTTATTTGTTATATATTTTATTTCTGCAATAACTTAAGCTAAATTACAATTTTTAAATGCAGGCAACTAAATAGGCTACTTGCAGTCAATTCGCTTAACATAATATACAAAATTGAGTTTTTTTTTAAATCATTAATTACACTAACAATATATAGTTAAGAATTGTAACATGAATATTTGTGTATATTTAATAAAGTACTAGTATCCATAGCTAATATTTAAATGTTTGCTGGGATGTCCTATTTGTGCCTAAACGAATTGATTTGTATGTCAGTGTGTGTGTATGTATAAGTGTGTGTCTGTGTGTTTGCTTGTGTGTGTGGGGCGCGCGTACGTGCGAACTTTCTGTGCTCGCCAAAGCCAGACATGGTCACGCCGTCTGTCCGACTGTCGTTGGCGGCACGTCGACTGGCTGACATTTGCCGCATTTGCCAACGCCCAGCCGCCCACAACTGGCAACATGCCGCCGCCGCCGCCGCGTCAGCGTCGTTAAAGCTTTGCACTGCGACTACTGCTGCTATATGTGTGTGTCTGTGTGTGCTTGTGTGTGTGTGTGTGTGTATGTGAGGCAACCATTACCACAACCACCATTAACGTGCCAGGCAGTCAGCCAGGCGTTGCTGTTGCTGTTGCCGCCGTTGCCAGTGTTGCTGCTGTTATTGCTGTTGTTGTTGCTGTTGTTGTTGCTGCTGTTGTTGCTGCTGTTCTTGTTTTTATTGTTGGTTGACTCCAATCTGCTTTGGTTGCTGCGCCACACGATGAGGGCTATAGCGATGGCGAGCCAGAGCCACAGCCAGAGCCCAAAGCACAGAGCCCAAGCCATTCAGTCGGCAAATTTTGTACAAGCTGTGCGCACACACGGCGGGCGTGTGAGCGATAGGAGGGGCAGGCAAGCAAGTAAAAACGAAAAGTCGAAGTACTTTTCACCGTTACGCTTACCGTTAGCTTCTGTTCAGTTGAGTTGAGTTGTGTGCAGTTCGTTTCGGTTTCAGTACTCGGTTTGTGCTCGGCCAGTGCGGACGTTTCGCTAGTTTGCCGGACGCTTTTGATTTTCTATGAAATTTTGAGTTACCATCCGTGTAAAAATACGTAATTTTTTGTGGTTGTTAGTTTCGAAAGAGCCAACGGCAAAACCGAAAAACCTTATTTTTAGTTTAACCGTAATCGAATTGTAAAAGTTGACGCGTGTATGGAATTCATTAAGAGTTCTGTAAAAATGTCAAAATGACAGCAAAACGTGATAAGGATTACAATAAAAATAAATCAACAGCGGGTAATAATTAATTTTCAAGTTCGATTCGCAAATAAATAATTACACTAAACCATTCAGTTATTGAAGTAAACAAACAATTGTTTAAATACATCGTAAAGTCGCGTCCAAGTCTCAAAAGCAGAAACGATCAGTCGATAGTTCGTCCCGTTCCTTCAAGGCCATCGAGCAGTCACACAGACACGACCAGCTAATTCTCAAACACGAATACTAACAAAGCTCTGGCGAAGATCTGTAAAAACAAAATAGCGAAATTTGCTTGTTTCGATTTCTCTCTCGTCGTCTTTGCACATTTACATACCTGTTATTTCCTCTTTTTATTCATGGAATGCGAATAATGATTTGTAGCATCGATCACCTTTACAAACTGATTTCATATTTATCGTACTTCAATGCATTTTACTTCTTGGAATATTTTAAAAACAAAGTAATAAGCACACATCATGTGACCAAAAATAAAACAGTTTCAAATGGATAAAAGTGAGAATGTTATAGTCGGGAGAGCTCGACAAGGAAATATCCTGGACCCAGCTGTTAAATAAGCTTGCTGATATTACTTTGTTCTATATTTTGTTGGTTAGCAAAACCTGTGTTTCTCATACGATCTCAATGAAATGCTAACAGTTGATCCATAATATGTCGGGGTATATTATTATATGTCAATTGTAAGACTGTCTATTGTATTTAATTTTGTGTCTTTATTGTATATTGACATACTCGAAACGGAAGCAGTTATGGATGAGACGAAATAAATAACGTATGTTCCAGATTTGATGTAACTAGCTCTTAAAGTTTCTGAGATCGGCTTGATTTTACACAAGGACATGGCTAAATAGACTCTGCTATTGATGCTGATCATGATATATATACTCTATGCGGTCGGAGATGCCTCCTTTTGCCCAACTTCACTATATTATACAAAAGTATGATGCAAAAGAATATATTTTTCTTAAGCATATAAAATAGGAATATAAAAATAAAATAATAAAAATCATATGCATATATATATATTAAAATCAGTGTAATTTAATTATATATAGGCATCGGATTCTCCGCCTCAAGCTCAACCAATGGCAGCGGCATCAAATCAATTGGTCTGGTGAGCTCCTCACAAAATGTAACCTCATCGCAGGAAATTAGCAAGCGTACGAATAAACCACTCATGGAGAAACGCCGGCGAGCACGCATCAATCAGAGCCTGGCCATACTGAAGGCGCTCATCTTGGAGTCCACCAAGCATCAGAATGCCAAAAACGGCGATGGGCAGGCGAAGCATACCAAATTGGAGAAGGCCGACATATTGGAACTCACTGTGCGCCATTTTCAGCGTCATCGCAACCTCGATGATCCAAGTGAGTAGCATTTGTTTCGCTATCTGCCCATTTCCCTGGCTAAGCTGTAGTCTTTTATGTCTGACTCCACCAGCAGCTGTGAATAAATATCGTTCAGGCTACACGGATTGCGCCCGGGAAGTGGCTCGTTATTTGGCCACGCCGGAGCCGCCGCCCATGGGCAATATGCCCACGCTATCGGAGCCGGGGTCCAAGGCGCGCCTGCTCCGGCATCTGGATCAATGCATTGCCGAGATCGATGTGGAGATTTGCCCGCACACAACGACGTCGAATTTTGCCGAGAGTCCCAACAACAGCAGCACCTGTTTCGATATAAAGAAAGCGGCAACGTTGCCCGAGGAGCATTCGTTGGACTACAGTAGCCAGGACTCGAATCCGCTGGACTACAGCAAAGGCGATCAGCGTGTGCTGCTGCAGGCGACAACAGCGCACTCCGCCCAGGACGAGAACAACAATCGCGGCCAACTGGCGGTGCCACAAACGCCACAGGCCCAAACCCCAACAGTACAGCTGCAACAGCAACAACCACAACAACAACAACAACAACAGCAGCAGCAGCAACAACAATCACCACCAAATGGCGCTGTCATCGAACTGGGCTATGAGAACGATGTGGGCAACAAGGTCGTCTGCGTCAATGTGCTCGAGCAGTATAAGCAGCAGCTGAAGGCTGAAGGTGGCGCCCCAAATGGTGTGCTTGTACTCCCGCCACACTATGTTCAACTGGCAGCTGCCTTGGGCCTGAGCGCTCAGCCGCTGGTGGATCCGATTGCAACGCGCACGGATTTCGAGCGTCTGATTGAGTTGCAGCGCCTGCAGCCGCATCTCGCCGGCAAGCTGAGCCCCAATTTCGCCGGCAGCCTGGAGGCGGCGCATGTGGCGGCCGCAGCGGCAGCTGCCTATGCCAATAGCATGGCCGGTAATTCAACGATTACAGCAGCAGCCATGCTCAGCGAGCGACCCGCTTCGGTGGCCTCCTCGTCGGCGGCAGCTTCGGTCAGTTCGGGTGTCTCTGATCTGAAGTCGGCACCGGCAACGCAACAGTCGTCGCCGCGTTCGGAGAGCGGCATTGGTTCCAATGAGAATGAAACTCTGGACGCAAGTCCACAGACGAGCAGTGCGGCACGACAGGCGCTGCGCCAGCGTCAGGAGGAGGAGTATCGGGCACAACAGCAGCAACTGCAACTACAACAACAACAACAACAGCAACAGCAACAACACCAACAACAGATTGTCCTTGGTCTCCAGCAGGGCTCCGATGAGAGCATGTGGCGGCCCTGGTAGTTCTCCTATTCTTGGCCTTGTACAGTTCGGGATGATATAGCTTTTATGTACTAAGTATATTATTATATATATGTATATGTATATGTATGTAGACTGCGCAAATTTGTTGCTTTGTTATGGATGATATGATTTGTTCTTTTGGCTCCTAACTAAACCTGCATAAAACAGTGGTCACTCGCGAATTGAAACGCTCATTATAATCCGACAGAAAACCTCAGTTCTATTTTTCTGCACAACAAAGTCAAATTTACTATTTGTACTATATGATTAAAATTGATAGGCTCTGTTTACCAATTTAATAGGGTTTGTATACATATTTTACTCAAAAGTTGACTCAAAACGGAAGATAATTAACATAAATTCTCAAAAATTATATTCAAAGTGTCTAAGGCATTATGCTTATATTTTATGCAAGTCCAAGTTCCGAGTGTCCACTGTATTTAGGATAAAACCTACTGTTAAGCTCTTGCTCGTATAAATGTATAAAAATTCCAGCACGAGATGCGAATATGTAAATGCATTTTTCACGTGTGCCAATGCTAAAAGACTCTGAATAAAATAAAAAAAAAACAAAAACTATCCGTTCATAACTAAGTGTATAATTCCAGACTATGTTTTGTCCGAATACCTTGCGTAAAATGTATCAAATACTGAAATTAAAACTGCAATAACGTTAAAATTACTTTTAAAATAACAAATATTTTGTTCTTTTTTTTGGCATCCAGTTGATAATTCTTATATACAATTTTATTTTAGATAGATAACGCAATGTATATAGTTTAGAGTAGTGCAAATTAATAATATTATTATCTTTTTGAGAACGCGAATAAATATTGGTGTGTGTTATATAAATATGCATATATATAGGCTAAGACCGAAAAATAATATTGCCTTTAAAGAACATTTACCGCCCGCAAATCAAGACTACTTTGATTTCATTGTAGTCAGAGACTTGCGTGGCGCCGATTGCCGTTGACGCGCCAGGAATGTTTGCCCCGAACCCATTAATAGGGCCAATTTGGAGTCGACAGCATCGCGTTGAGCATTAACACCTAATCTGTAGAAGGCGCTGGCCATGAGCTGTTCCTCCATGCTGCTCATTTTAGTTTTCGACTCCTCCTCGATAACATCGACGCTCTTCTCCAATGCATTGGCCTCCAGCACTGCAAATATGGGGTGGAGGTTATTTAAAGTTGAATTTATGTTAAATTGTGTTAAATATTATTTAAACAAACCACTGGCTATGCGCGGATCAATGTTTTTGATGACTTCTTTGGCACGTTCCACGCATTTGCGGTACTTGACTTCATATGCCATAACTTCCTGCTCTCGCGTATTTACGGACGACTCAAGCTGGGTTATCTTGCACTGCATCGTTGAGTTCTGTGTTGCAAATTCCTCAATTTGAAGTGCTAAGCAACGATTGATAGAAATATTATTAAAATACTTTTAGTTGATGTATTTATATTCCACGTACTTTTTTGCTCATTGAGCTCCATCAGCTGTTTGATTTGTTTGCTGAATTCATTTCTGTTATATGAAAAATAAATATAATTAGTATGCAGCTGGTTTCGAATTACTATCTCAGCTTTATTACTCACTCCTTTAATATGGGATCGTCGCTTTGCGAGGCATGCGATAAGGAGAGAATACGCTCATTGGCAGTCTTCATCTGTTCACGCAAATTCTCGCAGCGTTTGTTTGCATCGTCCAGCAATTGCTGCAAGATTAGAAGTACACAAATTGAAAACTGTTTTTTTAATGGACATAAAACATCATTTACCGCCAGAGCTGTTTGGCCACCTTGTCCCTCACGGAGTGCCTTGTTCTCCGCTTCCAGACGCTGGATTTTGTCCATCATAGCCGGCGGCTGTAGTTCTCGCGACATTGTTGTGCCCGTCAAGCTGCCCGAGTTGGTTGTCAGCTGTCCGCATTTCAGCTCATCGAAGGCCTCCCGCAGATTGTCGCGCTCCTTGAGCAAATTATCTTTCTCCCGTTGCAACGCCAGATTTTTGCTATCCAAATTCTTGTTATCAAACTCAAGCTTGACATTTTTGCTACTCTCATTATCCAGTTTCGTGTGCAGATCCTGTATTTCCTTCTTAAAGAGCTCTATTTGACCCTTTGTGTTAGCATACCGCTTCGCATCCTCTTCAAACTGTGCGTTTTGTTGCACATAGTCGGCACTACGCTCCTCGAGCATTTTGACATGTTTCTTCAGGTCATTATACTCCTCCAGTTTCTTTTTGTACGTCTCCAGTTGGGCCTCGCATACTTTTAGTTTGTCTGTGGATTCACGCAGCACATCTACTTCATCCTTAAGTGTGATCAGCACTGCAGTGCTTTCTATTAAAATATATATGATATTAAATTAAGTTTTGGGTATAGACTTGGGGTACATGCCATTAGTTCATCTATACGCTGTTGCATGTGCAACATCTCCGTCTCCTGCTGCTGCGCCTTAATCTTAAGGTCCTCACGTGCACCCTCTGACTGCAGCAGCTCCTCCTTAACCAATTCCAGTTGACGCCTAAAATATATATTAAACATTACAATAAATTTAAATTTCGATTAATCAGCTTACCTCAGCTCATTGTAGCGCACGGAGCCCGCTTGAATGGGACCCAGCGAGACACCATCGTCTCCAATTGTGTTATGCTCGAGCCGTGCAAATTCTTGTTGTATCTTTTGCAATTCCTGTTGCAGATTGGTTTTCTCATCGATGAGCAATAGCATTTTCTTCTCGGTTTCAAAACATTTCTGGGCCATCGCATCGCGCTCCTCCGTCATCTGCGATTGCAGCGCCTTAGCATTGCCATCAAGCATGCCGCTCAAGGAGTTGCGTGACAGCGAACTGACCACGCCACCCTCTGTCGTTTGACGTGTTGACGTTTCCAGCTCTTGCAGCGCACGCATAATGTTCGCTTGCAGCTCCTCCTCAAGACACATAATCTCGCATATATACGACTGCTTCTTAGCACAGTTGACCGCACAGCCCAAGACCAATTGCAGCAGGCGCTCCAGTTCGGTGAGGTCACATTTCTCTGCAATCGCCTGCACATCTGGCTTGACAAAATCGTGCTGTAGCGTATAGTTTAGGACATCGCTGTAGTATTCGTAGACACCCTCGACGACCTTCTTCAGATTACTCATCCGCAAACGCCAATTGCTGCCTGCAGCGCTCGATTTGATTTTCGACAGCCACGAATCGCTAAAAGATTCGGGTGCGAATTGATTTAATGCCTGGGCGAGTGCAACGCCATCTGCCAGCTCCTCGGCGTTTGCATGCGGTGCATTCAGATTGAGCGTTTTGAACCACTCCAACAGACTATAGTACATTCCGTTCTGAGTGGACATCGTGAATGTTATAAAATAATGACAAAACCAAACAAAATATTAGAAATTTTCACGGAAAAAAACACACAGCTGTTGCAGCATAAACAAAACAGCTGCACTCACGATACCGATAAGACACACCAAGCAATTATCGATAAGTCTATGAGCTGTTAACAGCGCCAGTGATTCATACAGGTTATTGTACGTTTATCGTTATTGAATTTGCTCTTGTTTTTCTGTTTGTCTGCCTCCAAATTAGTTTTGGCAACTAACTAAATTTTAATATCACTCAATTGTCATTAAAGGCATTTATTTGATCAAAGTATTAATTATTTGTAAGAGAATTGAAATCGATGGCTGCTATTGCGCCACTATCAATACTGCCCATGCATTGTTCCACCCATTTCAGTTTATTATCGTGTTCTTTGATTTTGGCAATCGGTGTCCAGCTGGAGTCAAATTCAAGCCTATAACTGCCTTTGTACGTCTGTTCCACAGAATTGTTCCATTCCTACGAGAAAATGTGTATGAAGCATCTCTTATCATTATTATCAGTTGTTTACATGTTTGTTTATTACCTCTGGTGAGAGCATGCTGAAATAGTTTTGACCCGTCGACTTTTGGTACAGATGATAGATTTTTCCAGGTTTCTTGTTGAAATTACACGCAACACTGTGCAGCATTCGATTCTCGTTGGACTCCTTGAGTATGTCTATAGCTTGTGCTTGCAGCATTTTTATCTGAAATACTTGGGTTGTTTACAATTCAATAGCGCTTGCCTACAAAATGCTTACCTGATCCAGAATAACAACCAATTTCTGGCTTGTGCTATTCCTCACCATCTTATCCGCAGATTGTATTTCCTGTGCTAAATGTATTATGTCAGTTTCATCGTGCATCGAAACACGCATTGGATCTACTTGAAATTGTGGGTTTCTCTCCACCAATTGAGCTGTATTTAAAATAAAATGTATTTTCATGGTGCATAAATATTTTCCCAATGTTGAATATAGTCTATTAACTTTCATACCTTTTTTAATTGCTGTTTCATAAGTTATTTGCTGCTCCATTGTTGCACTCCTTTTCATTACACAAGCATTGATTAAGTAAATTAAATAAACGTAAACCGAGCCGGGGACGTATTTATTACAAATTGTTCACAAACAAATAAAATGTGTTCTAATGCGATATCTATCGATAGACTTTTGACATCGATTACAAAATAGCCCCCAGATGGGAATATTTTTGATAAATTTCCCTTACAATATTTATTAACATTCCGTTAAATACTGTTTTCTTAAATTTACATATTACCTAGTTAAGTAAATGCATTTCAACAAAATGTAAAATGATGGCCATTTAAGAAGTACATTTGACAGTCATTTACAAACAATAAAGAATAATGAACTCTGAGTTCGATTCCCAGACACCGGCTTCGGTGTGAAAGATGAACTTGGGTTGATATTTTGTTGAATTTGTACATAATAATAATCATATATAAGAACTAAATCTCAACAGTTTTCGACTTCCCTTCCGAATAGGCCTGTAAAAAATATAAATTGTTATGTTAGTATTTGTATAAATGGTTCACTAAACTAAATTATTAATTTACTTACATGTTGCGCAATTTCCAGCAGATGTTCAAATGTTGCTTTCCCTGTCTGCATAACCATGCCATGGAACACATTACTCTCGGATGTTGTCAACAGTTCATAGGGTGCTCCAAATTCGACAACGTGTCCGGCATCTAATACCATGACCTTATCCGAATCCATAATCGTGTGCAGCCTATGGGCAATTGTAAGTACGGTGCATTCTTTGAACTTATTTCTAATGGTCGTCTGGATAAGTGCATCAGTTTGTGGATCCACATTGGCAGTGGCCTCATCCATGACCAGGATGCGATTCTCGCGCAGTATGGCACGTGCCAGGCACACTAATTGACGTTGGCCCACGCTGAAATTGGAGCCACCCTCGGAAATGTTGCTCTGTAGACCCATTGGCAGTTCGGAGACTTCGTCCTTGAGATGCACCTGAAATTTAAAATTGAAAAGTTTAGTGAGAATCGGTTAATTACTGTATTACACTCTTACCTCCTCCAAGGCCTGCCAGAGCTTTGAGTCCGGATATTGTTCAAAGGGATCCAAATTATAGCGTATTGTGCCAGAGAAAAGCACGGGTTCCTGAGGTATAATCGATATTTTACTGCGCAGATCATGCAAGCCAATCTCTTCTGTATCCCTTTTATCAATTAATATGGAGCCATCGTTGTAGGACAGCCGAAACAAGGCATTTATAAGCGAGGATTTGCCTGCACCCGTGCGGCCCACAATACCCACTTTTTCCCTTGGTTCAATGGTAAAGTTCAAGGATTTCAGTACATAAGGATCCTGAGGATCGGGTGCATAGCGTAAACTCAAGTCATCGGCGACAATTTGACCGTCTTCTGGCCAACTTGCTGGCGGTTTTTTATGCGGTGCTGATGCGAATTCTCCTTCCGATTTCAGACCGCTGTACTCAATCACACGCTCCACGGAGGTCATCGAGTTCTCCAGCTCAGCCGATTGGCGCATGCCCCACTGCACCATGCCCGTCATGGACATTGCCTGCGTAATGGCCAAGCCAATCTCACCCGGATTCTCAGGGGGATTCACAAAATTATTTAGGATTATGATCAAAACATAAATCACACAGAACAAATCAAGATAATAACCAAAGGCTCGACTTGTGGACAGGAATGTGTAGTATCCAATCGAATGATTATCCTGGTAATGATCATATTGCGCAGTCAACATTCTCTGTGCCCGCATCGCCCTAATCGTGGGCAGCCCATTCAGGGTGGCTCCAAAATGCGAATACATCGGTGAACGGGCAACCGCTTCGAGTCGCTTCACATCCCGCGATGTGCTCAAGTAGAAGTTTCGCACATAATAGAAACAGAGCAGCATGACCAGTGTATTGATCAAATAATAGGGATTTGTAACGCACAGCACGCTTATGATGCCGGTCAGTGTGAGGGATATCTGGATGCAGTCGAGCATCACAGCGGGCAGCGCCTCATCCACTTGACCCATGTCCATGGCGAATCGATTGAGTATGCGACCCGATGGATTCGTATTGAAGAAATGCATCGCTGCGTGTGTGATTCCCCGGAACATGGAGTTGTGCAGCTGGGTGGATGAGTGCATCGCCACACTGAAGAAGAGAAGCGTGCGCAGCAGTGCAAAAATGATCAGCACCACATTGATGGCTGCAAAGTAGTAAATATCCAACGATGACGACGAATTGCTCTTCACCCTGCAAAACATAATTATCTATATTGAAAATCTACGTCAGAATTTAACAATATTAACATTTGCTTAACTTCTATTCTGTTAGACTTGGTTAACAGTGAAACACAACGTAATTCAAGGCAATTAACATTTGACGTTTAGCTTACATTGATATTCTAAAGAAACTCGTATGCACTGCTTGCAAGCAGTTTGATTACACAAAGCTAGCAACATTGTTTTTACTTTTAAGTGTAAAGATCTCCTATTATGCACTGCTTGCAAGCAAGTAACATTGTTGCAATTCTAATATAACTCTTATAAGCAACTGTTCCAGGACTTTCTCCAGCTACTCACCAGTAGGACAAAAAGTAATCGCCAGATGAGGCCAGCAGTTGAGTGCCCAGGCACAAGAACATCAACAGCAGAAACACCAGCCAGCCACAGCCGGCAGCGAAGTATTTGTGATACATATCCAAACCGATTTTGGCCGCTGAGCGCGTCTCCTGAAATTGATTTGGCGGCTGCTCCTTCTTGGCCATCAGCGAGTCGTCGGCATTGGAGCCCGCGGACGAGATGCTGTTGCGACTATCCACGCTGCTGTGGCGTGAGTACGACTGGGTGGCTGTGGACGTTGCATCACCAGCACCAGCCAAATCCTTGGCCTTGTCCTGAACTTCATCCTCTGCTTCTTCTGCATCGTCTGCTTGCTCTGTCGGCCGTTGTGCCAGCAATTGAGCAAAATCCTGGCCACTCTTCAGCATGTGCCCGTAGTTGCCGATGTCTGTGATTTTGCCCTTGTCCATGCACACAATCAGATCCGCCTGCTCGAGGAACTGCACCTGATGCGTGACCAAGATGACGAGATGCTTGCCCAGAAATCCACGCATGCACTGCTCGAACAAATGGCGTCCCACATGGGCATCCACGGCGCTCAGCGGATCGTCGAGCAGGTAAACATCCGCCTTGCGGTAGACAGCCCGTGCCAGACTGATGCGCGCCTTTTGGCCACCCGACAGGGATGCACCCCGCTCCCCGACAATCGTCTTGTCGCCCTGCGCCAACAGCTCAAAGTCCCGCTCCAAGGCGCACATGCGGACCACGGTGCGATAGCGGTGTCTGTCCAGCGGCAGGCCAAACAGTATATTCTCACGCACCGTGGCACTGAACAGCCACGGTTCCTGTGACGCATAGGAGCAGCGGCCATTTAGCTTCACCTCGCCCGCCTCGGCGCTCAGCTCGCCGAGCATCGCTTGTATCAGACTCGATTTGCCAGCGCCAACGGGTCCGATGACAGCCACCAGTTGCTTTCCGTGCAGTTGCACATTGATATTATCCAGAATGGGTTCACTCTGCTCCGGACTCCAGCGTGCTCTCAGATTCTTGATCTCTACGCATATGTCTGAGCTCGACAGTTGCTGATTGCCATTTGATAAAAGTTTATTTTTTTCCGTTGCTTTATCGTTTTCCTGATCCTCCTGGAGCATCAGCACCTGGGTCTCCTCGCGCAACATAAACTGGGTTATTCGGCGCAAGGAGACGAGCAGCTCGGCCACCTGCGACATGCCGCTGGGAAAGAATTTGCTCATCGAGCGTCGCAAAATATTATAAAATGCAGTGACGCAAAAAGCCTGCTCCGCACTGAGATGGCCACCAGCCAGGACATAGGCCAGCAGGCTGGCAAAGATGGCAAGCCGTCCCAACGTAATCTCAAAGGAGAGCAGCACTCCTCGAATGTAGTTGGCCTTGCGTATGACGCTCATCTCGCTGACACGTGCCCTGCCCACCAGTTCCTCAAAGGGCAGCTCCCAGGCATACATCTTGATCACCTGTATGCCAGCGATGATCTCATTCATCATCCTCACCCGTCGATCCGTCCGCAAAGCGGTTCGCAGGCGAAGCGCCGACGTTAATCTGCTCAGATAGGTTTGTAGTGGCAAGTAGAGCAGCAGGATGGCAATGCCATAGAACGAGGAGACTCCGATCTGCTGATAGAGGAAGTAAGAGGCAAACAGCAACTCCAGCGGACCCAGCCACAGGAAATGCAGGTGGATAAGCGCCCGATCGAATCGACCCAAATCGTTGGACACCAGATTCACCACTTGGCCAGTGGTGGTGCCACCCAGCGCCGTGCGGCTCAAGCGTAGTGCCTTCCTGTAGATGGCACTGCTAACAGCGACTCGCATCTTCATCGCCAGATGCATCATGTGCATCATGAACGGATGAAACAGCAGCACACTCATCACGGTGCAGATCACCAAGCCGGCGCCATAGAGTTGGGCATTGAGATTGCTTCCGTTCCCATACAGCGTAAACTCTGAGATTAGGCCGGCCATCAAAAGTGGAGTAGTGGCTCTAAATAAACGAAAATTATATATATATATATATATAGCTATACCTATATAGTGGTCTCTCTCTATCCATGTATTTAATATTACAAAATTTACAAATATTTAAAAAAATAAAATTGTAAAATAACGTCGAAAAATTAAGAATTAAATTACAAGTTCAAATATCGATTTTATAAAGGGAACTATCAAATTTACATTAATTTAATTTTAAAAAATAGTCTTTTTAACTGACTTTTTAAACTAGGCAATTTGCAATAGAATTTCAACATTATTATTGGTTTGCGCCCCATTCGAAGCTTTCAAAAGTCTGTCTTAGTGCTTAGCATCAGGGATATGTCATTTAGAAAACCCGTTTTAATTTATAATACTTATACAATCATTAGCTCGATCTACTTATTTGATCCCAAACTGTATGGTACCCTCACCTCAGACCCAATTCGAGAACTCCAATCACAATGCCGGATATCATCAGTTGCCAGCCAAACACTTTGAGTACAACTCTCAGCATGCTGGCGTCTTTGGTTCCTTTGGCAGCTGTTCGCTGGGCTTCCGCCTGCCAAGTCTGGAATAGCTTGTCGCCCAGCTTTTCTGCCTTATGCTCGTCGAGCACATCATAGAGATCGTTGGGTTCCAGTTTTTTTGCGGCCCTTGAACAGAATGGGAAGCGCGAAGCTATAAAGATAAACGTTTATTTTCGGATATAGCAAATTCGGATAAAACTAACTGTTGTTATAAACAACATGAAATTCATTTACATTAAAAATCATATTATGCTGTAAGAGAATTTCAACAACAACATTAACAAAATAATTCCATTTACATTTTTAACGTTTTTTGTGTTCATTTCATTTAATCAAGTAGAATTAAATCGTGTCAACTGACCACGCAAATAATTTATAATTACAGCAGATACGGAAATAATGAATATTATCTTATCATTAACAATAGATAGGACATGTGCACTTGAGTGCTCTTTAAAAGATCAAATTTGTAAGTTCTGAAATGATAAAACTTTTAAGGTAGTCATTCATATATGCGTAATTTACGTACTTAATAACTCTTGTCAGTCTTCAATTTTAGTATTTACATATGGAAACTTACCAGAACATGATGGCGGATAGACAATTAGCATTTTCCCGCGGGTTTGGGGTCAATTTATCAACTGCCATCTTGCATCGAATTCAATTGCAATGAGTGTATGGCAAATCGATTGTCAACGCACTTATTTGCACAAATTAAATAAACAGATTCAATTGAAATTGCACTGCAACTCATTCGATTCGAACTTAAGCTCTGTTCAAGGAAATCTGTTCACACGATACCCTGTAAATATTATTAAACGTTTCGAAACGTTTAGCGGCACAGTTGACAAACGTTTATGTCAAAAACTCCAGATGAACAGATGCTGCTGCGTCAGCGTTTCATCACAACAATTATGCAACGACACTCGTTTATCGTTTATCACAAAATTTACACAAAATTAATAAACAACAAAAAAAGCTTTCCATTCAATCAACAACAAACACTTGGCAGGAGCTCATGTCTCCCCAGCTTGCAATGCAAAATATAACTAAAACTAAGTTTCTCTCTGAGAATCTTATTTGACAGCTGTTCGCACAGCTGATGCCGGCACAATTGCGAGTGTTGCCACACCGTCAATATTCAGTGCAAAAATACATACATATTTATTTACATTACATGAGAATTGAGTGAACCATAAAATAACCGCCAGTTAATGAATCCCATTTAATACCACATTGATCATATTTAGTAGGCACTTCTTATTGTTTAAGCTTTCTTCATTTTTTTATAGTTATAAGCAAATTGTTGAAATTTTAAATCTATAAATTTAATTTATCAGCAATATTTTCGAAATAAATGAGAACATTCATGTATAAGCACACAAGTTGTATATATATATATATAATTTGAAGGCACTGCGTTGTTTGCATTTTCACACTTAATACATACATAGAAATATATAAACATTAATAACATAATATTCAATGCATAGGCACATACATTATAGGTTTATATAAAATAATATGGGTATTGGAATTGGATGAGATTATTTACAGTTGAAGTTTTTAAGCACCTACTGCTATGATAAAAAATCCCTGATTATTTTAATGTTCATTGGCCTTAGGACGATAATCTGCGATTTTGCTGAGCAGATTCAAATGCCTGTAAATAAAAAGAATATATATATATATATTTTTTTAATTTGAATTTTAACCAATTGAGAAATGCATTCATTTTACCTGCTTGGCAACCAACTGCAGATTTTCATAGGTTGATTTGCCCGTCTGCTTGACCATATCATGGAAAACTTTGCTTTCGGCACAGGTTAAAAGTTCATGCGGTGTTCCAAATTCAACCACTCTGCCGGCGTCCATGACGAGCACCTTGTCGGAATCCATAATCGTGTGCAGCCTATGGGCAATTGTAAGTACGGTGCATTCTTTGAACTTATTTCTAATGGTCGTCTGGATAAGTGCATCAGTTTGTGGATCCACATTGGCAGTGGCCTCATCCATGACCAGGATGCGATTCTCGCGCAGAATGGCACGTGCCAGGCACACCAATTGACGTTGACCCACACTGAAATTGGTGCCACCTTCCGTTATTTTACTCTGCAATCCACTGGGCAGGTCGGCAACGACATCCTTCAGCTTCACCTCATCCAAGGAAGACCACAACTTTTCATCGGTATACTCGTCGAAGGGGTCCAAATTGTAGCGCATTGTACCAGAGAAGAGCACCGGCTCCTGGGGTATAATCGATATTTTGCTGCGCAGATCATGCAAGCCCATTACTTGCGTGTCCCGCTTATCGATCAGTATGGAGCCATCTGTGTAGGAGAGGCGGAACAGGGCGTTTATGAGCGACGATTTTCCCGCACCCGTGCGACCCACGATGCCAACCTTCTCACGTGCTCTGATAACAAAGTTGAGAGACTTAAGCACGTATTCCGATTTGGGATCCGGGAAATAGCGTAGACTGAGCTCTTCAAACACAATCTTGCCATGCTCGGGCCAGGCCTTGGGCGGTTTCTTATCGGCTGTCGCTTCCAAAGCGCCCTCCGGTTCAATGTCCTCATACTCAACGACACGCTCCACAGCAGTCATGGTGTTCTCCAGCTCCGCAGACTGACGCATGCCCCACTGCACCATGCCAGTCATGCCCATAGCCTAATAGAGGAGAGAGTTTAAAAAATGGATGAGAGATCTTAGAAAGTAAGCTGCATGCAACTTACTTGGGTAATTGCCAAACCCACTTCGCCGCCATTGGCCGGCGGAAATATGAAGAAACTAAGTGTGATAATGCCAATGTAGATGACACAGAAACAGTCCAGCCAATAGCCAAAGGCACGTGACGTGCTAATGAACATGTAGAATGCCGAGCTATGCAAATTCTGATGATTATCGAACTCGCTAATTAACACACGCTGTGCTCCAAAAGCTCGAATCGTGGACAGACCCGTCAGCGAGGCGGCCATATGTGAGTAAATCGGCGAACGAGCTGTGTTATAAATGCAATGAGTTAAAATAATAATAGATGTTATAATTGCGATGGCAATTGTAACAAACTACAGTTACTCACTAATAGCCTCCAAGCGTTTGACATTGCGTGAGGTTTTCAGATAGAACGTACGCAACTGATAGAAAATAATGCCCAGCACGAGCGTTGGAACGAGAAACAGCGGATTGACAATGGCAATGACAATGACAATGCCACCTAAGGCTAGGAATATTTGTATCACATCCATCATGACAGCCGGCAGTATCTCATCCACTTGGCCCATATCCTTGGAGAAGCGATTCAGAATCCGACCCGAGGGATTCGTATTGAAAAAGTACATTGCAGCACGCGTGATGCCGCGAAACATGGAGTTATGCAGCCGAGTCGATGCCCTCATGGCCAGATTGAAGAATAGAAATGAACGCGCCAGCGTCACAGCAATTGTGACAATGGTGATTATGGTAAATATATATGTGTCCAGCATTTCGGCATCCACGGACCAGCCCAATTCGTGCAGCCACATGGACATGCGTGATTCAAGGACATGCGAGACAATTGTTGTCGTATCGTTTGTGGCAGGTGAATTAGTTGAATCCAAGATGAGGGTGCTGTTTTCATGCATGCTCCTAACAGTTCCCTTCTTGGCAACCCTACAATATAATATTATAATTTGATTATTTGGGAATATCTTAAATTAGTATTATAAGTCATTGAACCCTTAATAAATAAAAACTAATTTTATACGCTTACCAATATGCGAGAAAATAGTCGCCGAGGGAGGCCAATACTTGGGACAGCACACAGAAGCCCATCATGACGAAGAAGGCGAAGAAACCGCCGCCAGCCTTGAAGTATTTGTTGTATAGTCCCATTCCGATGCGACCGTGTTCCTGGGACTCCTGCACATGCATTTGTGCGGCCGATGACTCATCCAGACAGGAATCGGCCAGCGATAGGAGAGACTGCTCACTGTTGCGTCGCTGGTCGCTGGCCGAGCCCGATCTGGAGCGTGAGCGCTCCTCGATGCCATGCTCATCGCGTGACGAATCCGCCAGCATTGCGGCAAAGTCTAGGCCTGATTCGCGCAGCGATTCGTATGTGCCCACGGCGCTCACCTGGCCCTTGTCCATAATGACAATCTGATCGGCATGCTGCAGGAATTGCAGCTGATGTGTGATCAGGATCACAATACGCTCCCGCAAATAGCCGCGCATGCACTTCTCGAACAGATGGCGGGCTACATGCGTGTCCACAGCGCTCAGTGGATCATCCAGCAGATAAATCGCCGTCTGGCGATAAACAGCACGCGCCAAACTGATGCGCGCCTTTTGACCACCCGACAGGGAGGCGCCCCGCTCTCCGACAATTGTCTTGTCGCCATAGGGCAACAGTTCGAAGTCCCGCTCGAGCGCACAGTTCTTCACCACCTGGGCATAACGACGCCTGTCCATAGCCTGGCCAAAGAGTATATTCTGGCGCACAGTGCCAGTAAATAGCCAGGGCTCCTGAGATGCATACGAGAAGCTGCCATTTACACGAATCTCACCGGACTCCGCTTTCAGCTCACCCAATATGGCCTGAATGAGACTGGACTTGCCGGCGCCAGTGCGTCCAACAATGCCCAGCATGGTGCCTGGCTGGACGCGCAGATTAACCCCATTGAGGGTGTAATCCGGTGAGCTGACGTCCCATTTAGCCTTGAGATCCTTGATCAATATTTGCGCTTCGGAGAGCACGGCGTTTTCATTGATGTGCGGCAACGATGAAGGCGTTAGTAGCCTCTCCTGCTCGTGCTCGAGCTTCGAGTGAACCGTAGTTTGATTACTGCCAGGCGAAGCGAGCGGCAGCTCCAGGGATTTATCACTGACATCCGTCTCTTCGTAGAGCATATAGTTGCGAACACGTTTAATGGAAATCAGGGCCTCAGCCATTTGTGAGATGCCTTGGGGAAAGAAGACGGTCATCGTGGTGCGCAATATATTATAATAGGCCGTAATTACAAAGGCCTTTTCGGGTGTTAAAAATGTGCCCAGCAGCACGTAGCCCACGAGACTTAGAAAATGGAAACACGCGTTAGGAATATTATAAAGGATAACAGTATGCCCCTGATATAAGAGACGTGTCTTATCGCATTGATTTCCTTTTTGCGTGCAAATGCCACCATTTGCTCGAATGGCAACTCCCAGGCATACATCTTGATCACTTGAATGCCAGCAATGATCTCATTCATCATCCGCACACGCTCATCCGTACGCAGAGCCGTGCGCATCCTCAGCCCTGAAGTCTTCTTGCCCAGCCAAGCCTGCATCGGTATGAAGAGCAGCATGAAGGCTACGCCAAACACAGCCGCAATGCCAATCTACAAGAGATTCCAAATTATATCAGTGTCAAGGCAAATACCCAGAGATTATCATTAAATATGTAGACAATTAGCAATTATACAATTTAAAAAACAGCAAATAATGGGATTGGTACTATCTAATTATATACAGATATTCTATATAATTAATTGGGTAAATCAATTACCTCCAGATACATCAGATACGTTATAAACAGCGTCTCCAGTGGCCCCACCCACAGATAGTGCACAAATATGGTGGCCAAGTCCAAACGACCCACATCATTGGACATCAGATTGACAATATGACCAGCTGTGGTGTCGCCCAGCGCCGTCTTGCTCAATCGCAAAGCCTTGCGATAAATCATGCTGCACATTCCCACACGCATTTTCATGCCCACGTGCATGGTGCCCAGCATATAGGGATGCATAATGATCACATTGAGAGCACTGCAGGCAATCACACCAGCCGCATAATAGTAGGCGGACTCAATTGTCTCCGAGCCGTACGTAAAATAAGATATCAGCTTGAGCAGACACAGGGGCTGCAACGTGCGCAATCCCAGTTCCTGCGGGAAGAGCACCAGACCCAACAGCCCGAACTGCAATCCAAATACACGCATCAGTGCACACAGCATACTCGGCTCCTTTTTCGAGTCCATCTGCTTCCCTTGTAGCTCTCGTTCCCAGGCAGCGCATAAATCATTTCCAAGTGTTTCTGAAAAATTGGGATCAGTTAATCAAAAAGTCTTTAAGAGAATAAAATAACTGTACATGTTTTAATGATTAAAAAATAAAATAATTAATACAAAAGAAAAGCAAAATAATCAAATATATACATATTTTTTGTTATATATAAATTTTACTTATCCTTCAAGGATTAATGTTTTATATGAATGAAAAGAAAACATGAAAAAGATAAGCCAAATGCTCATTAAAAGATGTAATTTATATATTTATTTTTGTAGAAATAACATCTAACTTATCCCTTATTTATTCATAAATAATAAAATCGTATTACTTGCTCGTTGCACATTGTTCGTTCTAGCTTTGTAGATGGGATAAAGCAGTGATTGCAAAACTCGCAATTATGATCAATAAATTATTTTAAGCCGCGTCTTATCAACAAGAAAAATTAAAAAATCCGCAAACAAATAATTGACAAGTCATTGACCGAATTTGCATATATTTACATATTTAAAAGACAGATAGGTTAATATCAGCAAATGCATTCGATTTATATTGAAATCGTTTTATTTCTGTTTTCACTTCTGTTTGGGAAGTGCCCTGGAAATCAGCACAATATTTGTCTACAATTGATTTTCATTGCGCAAGTTATTATTAAATGGAATCAATTGTACCGATCGTACATATGTATATAGTACTTATGTATATGTGTATTTATTTATTTAAATGTATACATTATTATGTGTCATATCAATACTGTGGAAAGCTTTGCTGACTTTGTAATTTTATTTCTTTTTTGTGGAATACAATGAAAATGACAAGGCTTTCTTTGACAAGCCCGAGTATGAGTAATTATATATTTATTTATTTTTGTAGTGTAAACGCACCTGACTTGTGCTCTTTCAATGCCTTGTATAGATCCTCGGTTCCCAGCATTTTCTTGCGTCCCTTGAAGAACGTGGGCATGGTGTACCTAAAGACATACATAATAGATAAACAATGCTGGACTTTACATTATTTATAACAAATATCAATGGGACATACCAAAAACATGCCGCTGATATGAAATTGGCATTTTCTCGCGGACTCTCCGGCAGGTCAGCAGTTTTGACTGACTGCATTGCGTATGTTGGGCTGAAAAAGCTACGTAACGGTTAAGATAAGATAAACATAAAAAATTAAAAAAAAATCTTTAAATTTGTGGCTAATTGCTAATTACTATTGCAATCGCTGTGATTGATTATCATTCATTATACGTAATTACACAATATCTTTTACTTTTGAGAATCCAAATAAGACAAAAGTCCATTCAGCGAACACCTGTAAAATACAAATGTCAGCAAGTCTGTAATTGTTGTATTTATGCATTTCCCATGAGCGGCTTCAATTTTGTCTGCAAAGCTTTCGTGATCAATTGTGATTTTCACGTCAATGCTGCGCTTTATTCCCACGCTGTGTTAGCTATTTTGTGAATAAACACAAAACACCTGTTGCAGGTGTGTGTATGTGTGTGTGTGTGTGTGTGTGGTGCAACTTTACATTCGAGCAGTTATATGTATTTGTTTTTTAAATAAACTCTTGCCTCCTCGTGTTATTGCCGGCAAATAACCAATAACTAACGGCAGTTAATAAAAACATATATATATATATATTTTTTTGTTGTTTGTTTTACTCTTCTTCGCTAAAATTAGTAATTTAAGAGAACTCCAAATATATATATATGAATATATACACATACATACACTGATAAACAATCAAATACAATCCACACACATATAAGCAGATGTTTGCGGGCTCATTTTGAATAAAACCCCTAAGGCAATTCTTCACTGCCGAAAGTCACGCACACATACACATGCATTTCTGAATACAAGGGCGGATGGAAACAGGGTGCGTACAATTCGCAAATCCCTTTTACGAAGAACCGGGTGCGCCCTTGTCGGTGTATATGTTTGTTTGTTTGTACATATTTACTTAAAATAAACACGTGGGTGGCATTTGCAAAACATGGTTGCCTTATATATGTATTTAGTTTATTCTTCTTTGCTTGAACATTCGATTTATGTATAAACGTGTGCATGTGAGTGTGTGTGTGCTTGTGTGTGCACCTATTTATGCTATATTCACATTAACAGTTAGAACAGCCGGAACAGCAACAATGCAACAATTAAGTTCCTGTTCACACTCAACTTCAACTATAGTTATGCGCAATTATGGGAATTTCTTACATTGTCTATAAATTATCTAATCGAACTAGTCACCATTACATACAAATTTACAAATTTACATGTAGTAAATGTAAAGCACATATTACAAACAACTGCAATTGTTTAATTCAACGGAATCAAAATATAGGCATGTACATACGTTTGTTTATATTGACGCTCAATTAAACTACAAAATCATTCTCTAATTTTTTGTATTTTTTGTTGTTTTTGCTTGGAACGAATGGCAATTAACAATAACGAACGTTAGAACCGACGAGCAACAACAAAACCGAACCGTACGCATGCAAGGGCAACATGCTACTGAAAAACCGCCAGCTGTTTTTCGAGCATTTTCAGCGAATTCGCCAACAGCAGCACATATTGCTTGCTCGCACACATGAGCAAATATATAAATTTGCTTGCACATATGTTTCTGCTGTATGTACAAGGAATGTGCGTGTATTTTGTGAAACGGATAATTCAACAAGTCGTACATAGAATGTTAATGGGAAATCATTCAAAAACAAGGTAATCAAAATGTTAAGAATCATCTTAAGCGACTGTTAAGCCTAAGCTGAATTAAAATATCGAATTTAATAAAATGCCTACTGTTCTATAAGGAATTAAATCAATAGAATATACTTAATTGGATCGCTGTGCAAATACAATGTCTGTTTAACAAGGTAAAACAAGTTGTTACGGGCAACTACTACCTAAAATTCTGCCTAACAAACATCCCCTCTTTTTATCTTAGAGATAAAACCAAATTAATAAACTTATGTACAATTTTATTTGCCAACAGATAAAGTTTTTTTTTTTGTTTTTTCTTCGAAGTTTTAGTTTTTATTTTTCTTTTGTGTTCTCCTCGTACATTCATCAAATGTCTGCACACTCACATATTGAGAAACTTAGGCAACAAGAGCAGAAGCGGTGCTGGACTCGTATTTCCAGTTGGGGGGCAGGACGCTCTTCGTCTTATAGTAGCGAGCGAGGCGGTGGATTCTCGACTCGACCAGAATCAAACGGAACTTGCCGTCCTTATCCTTGCGACTACGCTCCAAATGCTTGCGGATGGCAACAGCCTTCTTGATCATGTGGTACAGATCCTCGGGGATGTCGGGCTTGAGGCCAACCGATTTCATGATGCGCAGAATTTTGTTGCCGTTAACAAAACGCACCTGTGCCACACCATGCGAGTCACGCAGGATGATGCCTACAATTAGATATATTCAACATAAAAAAATACATTATAACATAACCTCAAACACAATATATATAATAACAATACCGATTTTCGAGGGTGTCAGGCCCTTCTTGCCAAGGTTCCTGATCTGCTCCTTCACATCCTCAGCATTGAGCTTCAGCCAAGACGGGACTGAGCGTCTGTAGGGCAAAGCTGATTGGGAAATACCCTTGCTGCGAATGAAATCAATCGTATTTGTTAATTTAACCAGTGAATGGCAACGAAAACGAGAAGAGGAAGAGCTGCCGTATTCATTTGCAACATGTGCTTGCCATGGTGGCCAATTTATGATCAAAAGTAGTGCTCCACATGTAGTTTTAATAATATTATTGGTTGAGAATATACTGGCACTTTAATCAAGCACATTTTACAATAATACTCGCAAATTGATAATATTAAAATCAACTACCCAGGAGCGTGCATACGACCCATGATGTTTCTAGCTTAGTTTTTTACACCGAAAAGAAAGTGGAGACTTGTGGAACAACAGTCTACAATTAAAGTCTACACACAGCAGGGTTGCATTGACTACTGTCACCTAACATAACTGCTCACCACTGTTAACTGTAACTCGTTACTCTTTACATCTGTAGATTTTGCTCATTCTGAAAAGTATTGTTCTAAACGAGAATTGCTTACAGTAATTCAAATAAAAATGCAGCAAGATAAATACAATGAGTTGCTGAATAAGCTGGAAAACGAGGAGCTTGAGGTGTGTCAATTGCCTATGGGCAAAGCAGTTCCATTTATATAAAGCTTCCGGTATTTTCACAGAATATTTCACCAGGCGCTGAACTTTACCAGCAGCTGATGGCGATTTATCTTTATCAAAACAAACTGTGCGTGAGATTATTTTAAATAATATATTATTATTATACTTTAATTTAATTTGTATTGTTTACAGTGCCAGTGCAAAGCTACTTTGGATGCGTATATCTAATAATCTGAAGGAGAACAACAAAGAACTGGCTCAACTAAATCTGCTGAATCTGGCGCTGCAGCACAATAAATATTCAGAATTCTTCAAGTATATTAAATACGATTGGTCCGAGAGCAACAAGCTCATAATTGATGATCTTTTGTGTAAGTGGAGTGAAATATATTCAGCCAATTGACTCATAGATTATTTCCAACGCAGTCAAGCAGCGCGAGGAGCTCTTGAACTTGACATCCAGCGCCTATGTCTCCATTTACGAGCACAATCTGCTGCAGATGACGCAAATGACGCCGGATGAACTTAAAAGTGCATGCTTGGGTTGGACGCGCGATCAGGATGGGGAAGAGCATATATGGCAACCGAAAATTAAGGAACCGACTCCTCGCATTGCCAGCGATGATCAGTTGCTCAAGTTGACTGAATTTGTGTCATTTTTAGAAAATTAGTGAATACAAATTAAATTATTTTATTTGCCAACAAACAACGTTTTCGTCTGTCTGTTAGTTGGAGGAGTAGCTCTGTTGGCGCGGGGAGTAGTTCTGTTAACAGGTATCGAGTAGTATCGACTGTCTCGTTGTGTCATTTGGAAGAATAAAAAAATTGCACGGCAGCGCATTTTCACTGGAAAATCAATCAGAAAACATTTTTTACTGTAGACATTTGTAAACGATTTGCGATACAAACTGTGCGAAAGCATTTAACTTAACTTCAAACAGTTCAATCAAGTTACGGACTATTTGGTATTTCGTGCGGTGAAGAAAAAAACCGATTTTCCGTACAACTGTGTGTGTGAGAAAAGAAAAATGGCAGCAAGCGACAAATCTGTCGATGATTCTCTTTATCCCATTGCGGTATTAATTGATGAATTGAAAAATGAGGATGTACAGGTTGGTTAATTTCTCTGCTTGCTTCAGATGCACACAATTATAAACGTGTGGAGTCTCAATATATACAAGTATATTCCTACATACATACATATGTCTGTATGTATGCATGCATAGGTATGTATATCTATGCAAAAAAGTGCGTCACTATGTGAATGGCAAAAGAACACAAGTATGTGAGTTGTGTGTGTGTGCAGATCTGATATCTTTATTTGTATATATTGTTTAATTAACATAGTTTATTAATTTGATAAAATTAACCAGAAAAATGTTCTATTTAGTTGCGTTTGAACTCAATCAAGAAGCTGTCAACGATTGCGCTCGCCTTGGGCGAGGAACGCACTCGCTCCGAGCTGATACCGTTCCTAACTGAGACAATATACGATGAGGATGAGGTGCTCTTAGCACTGGCTGATCAATTGGGCAATTTTACAAGTAACTAAAATCCCTTAGGGGGTCGTACATCAAAAAGGAAAAGCACATAATCAAAATCAATTTTATTTTCTTAGGTCTTGTGGGTGGTGCGGAATATGCCATGTATTTGCTGCCTCCGCTGGAGAGCCTGGCCACTGTGGAGGAGACTGTGGTGCGCGACAAGGCTGTGGAATCTCTGCGCACCGTTGCCGCCGAGCATAGTGCCCTGGATTTGGAAATTCATGTGGTGCCGACGCTACAGCGCCTCGTCTCCGGCGATTGGTTCACCTCGCGCACTTCCGCCTGCGGTCTCTTCTCCGTCTGTTATCCACGCGTCACACAGCCGGTCAAGGCGGAGCTGCGTGCCAATTTCCGTAAATTGTGCCAGGACGAGACGCCCATGGTGCGACGCGCCGCGGCCAATAAGCTGGGCGAGTTCGCCAAGGTCGTGGAGACGGAGTATCTCAAATCAGACTTGATACCCAACTTTGTGCAGTTGGCGCAGGACGATCAGGACTCTGTGCGACTGTTGGCCGTGGAGGCTTGTGTGAGCATTGCACAGCTGCTGCCTCAGGATGACGTGGAACACGTAAAGAAATTATTCTCACGTTTAAATTCGTCATATTTCACTTATGTGTGTATTCTATTAACATTTGCAGTTGGTGTTGCCCACGTTGCGTCAATGTGCCAGTGATTCGTCCTGGCGCGTTCGATACATGGTCGCCGAAAAGTTTGTTGACTTACAGAAAGCCGTGGGTCCGGAGATAACGCGCGTCGATCTGGTGCCCGCCTTCCAATATCTGCTTAAGGATGCCGAGGCGGAGGTGCGTGCTGCCGTTGCCACCAAAGTGAAAGACTTTTGCGCCAGCCTTGACAAGGCCAATCAGGTTCAGATCATCTTGAGCTCCATTTTGCCGTATGTACGCGACCTCGTCTCGGATCCCAATCCACATGTCAAGTCTGCGCTGGCCTCTGTCATCATGGGTCTCAGTCCCATGCTGGGCGCCTATCAAACGGTCGAACAGCTGCTGCCACTGTTCCTCATTCAGTTGAAGGATGAGTGCCCTGAAGTTCGTCTCAATATTATCTCCAATTTGGATTGCGTCAACGATGTCATTGGCATCCAACAGTTAAGTCAGGTGAGTGAAATTCAAATTCCAATTGTAAAATATTAATTATACTTTTCGCGTGCATCTTTTCTATGCATGAATCGTGTATGTCTTTATACATGCATTATTTATGCAGACCAAACTTAATGTTTTAGCATAAAGTAAAAGAGAAGTTTATAAAAAATATATTTATAATTCCCGCAAATATCAAATCTAAGAGCAATTGCTGTATAGCTCTTAATGAGCAGCTTTATATATCCAATATACTCTTTCTTTTCGTGACAGTCCCTACTGCCCGCCATTGTGGAACTGGCTGAGGATTCCAAGTGGCGCGTGCGCCTGGCCATCATTGAGTACATGCCCGCCTTGGCTGGTCAGCTGGGTCAGGATTTCTTTGACCAGAAGCTGCGCGGTCTGTGCATGGGCTGGCTCAATGATCACGTCTATGCCATACGCGAGGCGGCCACTTTGAATATGAAGAAACTTGTCGAACAGTTCGGCGCACCCTGGGCCGAGCAGGCCATAATTCCAATGATATTAGTCATGTCACGCAACAAGAACTATTTGCACAGTACGTACAATTGGCCACATATAATTGCGTATTTATTTAAAAATGTATATTATTGTTTATGTAGGAATGACCTGTCTGTTCTGTCTTAATGTTTTGGCTGAGGTGTGTGGCACGGATATAACAACAAAACTGTTGCTACCCACTGTGCTGCTGCTCGCCACTGATCCAGTTGCCAATGTGCGTTTCAATGTGGCCAAAACATTACAGAAGATATCACCCTTCCTCGAGGCGAGCGTCATTGATGCGCAAGTGAAGCCCACGCTTGACAAACTGAATGCTGATGCCGATGTCGATGTGAAACATTTTGCTGCACAAGCGATTGCGGGCATAGCAGCCGGTAAGCAATGGTCACATCTAAATTAAGCACATAGGACACACACACACATACAGATATAAAGCGCGGAACGCCAAAAGAACACAACTCAAACCTATAAAACCATAAAGAGTTTGTCATAGAAATCTCTATATAAGCATCTTCATTTAGAAATGGAACTAAATGTGTTTAGAACCGCTGTGCCGCCCTGCATGGGTGCGAAGCTTGAGGCGGCCATGGACTCCAAGCTGATCGTTGAGCCGCCACCAATTTCACCGGCAGTCGAGGCTGGTGGCGTGCTGCTCGAGCTAAATGCTAACACGGAGAACAGCTCCAGTGAGGAGGGGGATGAGCAGCAGAAAAGTGTTTCGGAATGTTAGAAGGATGAGTAGACAATAAATGTGCAACAAAAAAAAACCTCGTGTTTGGGGCTCAGCTCTTAATCCAATGCATTGGCTAATCCGCAACCGTTTACAAGTTGCAGTAATCGAAACAAAAAAAAATCCGTTGTTTTCCCTAGTGTCTCTCCAATATTTGTACATTTAAGTAAATTGTGTGTGGTTCTTAAGAGAGCTTTTAACTAAATTGTGAGTCTAATTACTAATTACTAATTGTCGTTTCATAATTTTCTCTGTCTCTTTGCCGGTCTGGTCTCGAACACGCCTCCACCTGTTGATTGTGTTGTACTTTCTGTCTTATTGTTAATCATTACAGCGTAATCAACTATTTAATTTTTTATTCTATTTTTAAAATGTATGTATTTCACACGCTGGCAACAACAAACAAATATAATTATTATGTAGCAACACTTAAAAACGGAAACTTGTAGTTAAAATCCCCTGAGAAGAAAAACAGCACATGAGCAGAACTGGAGGAGTCCCGAGTACTGCAAGAGATCACAGCACCTCAACAAGCAAACCCGAACAGAGCAGCCTACATATTTAACATTTTCAAAATGCATAAGTCGAGCGAGCGAAGGAAGATGAATAAAGAATAAAGAGCCACAGAAACGCGACACAAGAAAATATATTACTTACATACTTATAAAATACATAATTTACCATATAAGCATAAATTCATTATTAAAACAAATAAATGTGTAGACTTTGGCAAAATGTATTGGTTAAACGCATCTGAATGCAAAATAAAAATTATTGTAAAAGTATTCTCAAATGTTTATCTGTATTTATTTTGTAACTATTTGTCGAGTAGCATTATCAAATTTATATGTATATAATATTAATCATAAGCAATATATGCATTTGATTTGAACCGCTATTAATTTAAATATTTTTGTTATTGGAACGAGTTTAACTTATTTTCATAACTTTTAGCTTAATTGGATATTTTTTTTACTCGTTTTTAAACTCCAATTATATGTTTGCAGTTTTGCCACTTTTGTGTATGTATGCGATTTGAGTGTGTGTGTGTATATTTAGCAGAGAGCAATCCAAGCGACTGTATGAAGAGCGGAAAATGGTGAGAGAGGGAGAAAAAGAGAGCGTGATGAACATGTGTGTGCTGCTTACTGGCGCAGATCAGTTTCGGTTGTCATTGCGTGGCGACGCGTTGTAGTTTAACGTGCTGGCGCGCACAGGTTAATATAGTTTACAGAGTCAACAAACGAATTAGATCCATTGCGTGTAGGTTGTTGTGAGTGCTTGCCTAATATTTGTTATAAATTACATTGCAAATATTATCGAGTGTTGATTGATGGTTAACTAAAGGCAGCAAACACAAATTTAGGCGTGTGTGTGTGTGTGAGCGTGCTTGTGCTTAAAACGAAAGAGAAAGCCAATAAATAATTTTCTGATTCGCCGCACATTTGTACACAATTACAGTTTGTATTTGTATGTAAATGTGTTCGTCTAGGTTTGCATGTGTGCGAGTGCTTGTGCGGCTATACTTTAATTCAGAAAGTGCAATTAAGGCTACACTTCAAATATTACTGCTATTTACCAACAAACACATTTGACAAAATATATGTACAGCTAAAATTAGGAGTTTTTTTTTATAGTTTTATGTTAGCCTCTACGATTGTCAAAGTACGTTCATTAACAACACGAATATGTCGTGGCGTCTATCGTACTTTGAGCTCAAGTGCCGCGTTTCATTAAACTTATTACCGCAAACCCCCTCCGTCTCCATCCCCTGACATCGCCGATTAGCCTGGCGCTTTTGAGCACTGTGTCTGTGTCTCTTGCAGCGGGCTATAAATGTAAATTGAAGTGCCGTAGCGGACACATTTATGACATTACCGTTACAAAAAAAAATATGATTACGAAGTGCTTGGTGCAGATTGCTTGGCTGCGATTTAGAAATCAACAACCCTAAAAAAAACCATACATATATACATGTTTATATATATATATATATATATATATATATATATATATATATATATATATATGTACATACCTACCTATTATACAAATATATGTAAATGTGTGTGTGCTTGTATATTTATCTTATCACAAATCCTATACGAAGCGTCAGAATTTAATTAGTATTAAATGAATTGAACGTGATTTAGCTATATGGATTTTCACTTAGTTTTTACTAATCAGCACAAGTGACTGGAAGTGGTCTAAATTTTGAGTGGGACACCCAAGTAGATTCGGAACTAACTGCTAATATTGCAAAAATTTTAATATTAAAATTGAGTGCTTTGGAAATGTGAATATTTATCAAAATAGTCCGTTTATGTTTTATTTATATTTTTTTTCTTACAGTACAAATATGCACAAGGCCATCAAAAATAAATCCCGTAAGTAAAATAACATCACTTATCTATATATATATATCGATTCATATATCGGTCTTTTAATATATTTATATATGTACATATTCCCCTCATATATAAAATAATACACCATTTAAAATTTAAATGGGATTCATAACTACCGAAAACGTTAATCATTAAAATAGATAAATTGCCAATCCTAAATGATAAACCATTGAGCAATTGTACTATCTTTTTTTTAAATATACGTATACCTTTCCCACAATTATCATATATTTACGTAATTGCCAACTTTTTTGTATCTCATGTACTTTCAGGGTTATTATGTGGCCTTAAAAGAGCTAAGGCAGACTTAACAACAGCCAAATTCATATTGTATTATGGGTTAGTATTCACTAAAAACATTCAGTATCCATTTAATACAAACCAACTCTCTGTTCACAGACCCAGCGTAGCTGATAGCGATATTTATGATCTAACCGACTCGAAGAATCTTCTGGAAGATGAGCATTTGGACTTAAGCAAGAATACAGTTTTGTATTTGCACGGCTATCTAGAAGATCCCGATGTGGAGAGCATGCATGTCATCGCGGAGGCCTATTTGGACCGCAATGACACAAATCTTATTTGTCTGGACTGGGGTGAACTGGCGGATGGCAATTATATATTCGATGCGGTAGTCAATGCCAAACAGTTGGGACCATATCTGGCCAAAGTTTTGCTTGAAATGTTTGACCATGGCTTGGATATTGAGAAACTACACATTGTTGGACACTCACTCGGCGGCCAGATGGCTGGGATTATTGGTCGAGAGATCCTTAAGCGGTCCAAGGGTACAATGAAAATAAAAAGGTGATTTTTAACTCGGCAATATGTAAGTTAACGTCTTTACTGATTTTGTATTATTCTTGTCCAGAATAACCGGCTTGGACCCAGCATTTCCACTTTTCTATCTCACCGCTGGATTGGCCAACCATATCAATAAAAATGATGCCGAATTCGTGGATATCATACACACAGATGCGTGGCTCTATGGAGCACCCAGCAGTTCTGGCACAGCGGACTTCTGGCCAAATGGTGGCAAAACACTACAGCCGGGTTGTCCGCAACGCAACTATAAAATGCTCAGCGATAATGATTTGTCGAGCCATCGGCGTAGCTGGTGGTTTTGGGCCGAGAGTGTATCTGATCGTTTTCCTATTAAATTCGATGCCGTGGCCGCCAAAAGCTGGGACGAGTTCAAACAAAAAAAATTAAACAATCTGATCAGGCTGTAGTGATGGGTCATAATTGTCCCACAACGTAAGTTGATAAGAACACGAAAAAACAGCTAACATGCATATATTATTATACTATATATATTATATATTATATGTTACACTTTAGCGTACAAGGCGATTTTTACTTACAAACAAATGGCGTAACACCCTTTGCACGTGGCAATGAGGGTATTACCTATGTGGATCCAAAGGAACTTATGGGCAATAACAATACTTATGAAGTCACAGTACCCGAAAAGTAAATCAAAGAAATATAATGTATTTAGCGCACAATTAAGTGCTATTTTAATAAATTGTTGCTTGCTTTTGTTAACTAAACATCGGGTTTTTAATGTTTCTTAAATTTAGTTTTCCGCCAAACAGTGCAAACGAAATGAATATGGAAAATGGTCAAGGTATGCAAAACAATATACTTAGATGCTTTTATCACCTTGCTGTCAAATGCTTAGCTTATGTGTAAACTAAGAATATACATTTACACAAGTTTAATTACTAGCTTACATCTGGCGACTTATTTGCAAGAGTAATTATAATAATGATTTATTAACAACACTTAATCATTTTCGCCTATCTTCGTGAAGTACTCTGTTCTTAATCATGTTAAATATGAGTTTCATTATATGTTGCTTTCAACATTATATTTATTCAGCTTGCTTTACCGAAATACCTGAATTTTAAATTAAAATATACAATACTAAATTGTTGGACCGATCATGTAGGTCGGTAAAGGTGAGAGAGAGAGAGAGAGGTAAACGTGAGATATAAAAAATAAAAACACTTAATACTTTGATCAAAGTTCAATGATCGTCAAGCATTTCCAATCAGATCGAGAGAAACCTTGTATTTAAATAGAGTTAAAAACGATTGTTATTTAGTTACTAATTATACGTCATGGTAAAAAACTTGCAAATTTGTGGCTTGTGCTTATAGCTATGATAACACAAAGTGGTATATATTCCATGCACATATTAAAGGGAAAACAAAAATCCACACACGAAAAAAATCGTATTTTTCGTAATATTTTTAAAACTCTGATACCGAAGGTATAAACGCACCTTTTTCGGCACCCTTAGAGATAGAGATTTGAAACTTGGAACGTATACTGGTTTGTTCCCGCGTCAGACAAAGTGTAAAAATTGGAGTGCTACGTTCACTTAAAGGCTAGGAAATCGATAAACGTCGATTATCGAAAATCGATAAGGCCACATATATCCCATAGTTTTAAGGCTACAGTCACCAAATGTACAGTCCCCGATGTCCTTCAAAGATCAGCATATGTCATCTTCTCCGCCCGAAGGCCCCCTCCCCCTAAAAATTGCAAGTGAACCGATAACAAATTTGTATGGCCACGACCACAATTGCGCCCATAATCGCCAAAGCCGATATATCGGAAAGTGTACATCGATAAGTCCGCATATCTTCCACAATTTTTAAGATTAAGTCACCAAACGTGGAAGGTAACTTCCTGGTAACCTTGTTCAAAGATCTTCATATACATTTTCCGACCACGCCCACACACGCCACCCCCATTAACTTCGGTCCTAGAAATCTGAATTTGCGCATATCTCATACAATATGTAAGCTAGACTCACCAAATATTGAAAGTATGTTACTGGTAACTCCCCTAAGAGATCGATACAAAATTGGATGACCACGCCCAATCTACCTCCCAATAGCGTTACACATTTAAGTTTAAGTCGAGAAAACTATACAAAGTTTTGGACCAAACGATAAGAGCCTATATCTCCCGCAATTTAAGAGCTATAGCTAGCAAACTTGGAAGGAAGATTACTAGGAACCAAAATTCTCAATAGCTTATATTATGCGCAATTTTAAAGGCAAACTTTGAGGATAGATAGCAAGGAATCTCCTTCGAAGATCGGTATTTCATGCAATTGCAACGTTCGCACTTGTTTATTAATATTTTAATGAGCCTCAGTATTTCTATTGAAACAGGTGTGAGAGGAATATGTACTTTTCCATAAATATATTTTAATGAGCCTCAGTTATCTATTGAAACAGATGTGAGAAGAATATGTGTTTTTAATATAATTCAAGCGAAAAATATTTGTTTTTTTTTTCAGAAGTTATAAGTAAGTGGATACATGACCGCTGTTCATAAGTATTTCGACATTTGTCAGAAGTTGCAGTGGAAAATAATATTACCAATATGACATGGAGCAGAATCGTACTGATATTTTTTCCGAGTAAGATAAATGTGCTTAGAAAATATGGTCCAGTTTTTACAATTGATTTTGCCGGAAAATTAACATCGTTAAGTAGAATGATATTCTACGAAAAGTTTCATTAGTCAAATTGCTAAAAGATTTTTAAAAAATTAAAGAAAATTACCGAATTTTTGAGATCGCCACTGTATAAACTAATACATAAAATAAATTGAAATGGGATCATCATCATATTTTTACGGAATTATAACATTTATATATATATTTTTCAGTGTTACTATGGAGCCTCCTCTCTCAAATTCCACGTCAGATTTATCAACAGCTAATTTTGTATTGTTAGTATTCACTACTTCATTCAGTACTCCTTTAATTCAAATACCTCTATCCCTTCTGATCCAGCCTAGAAAACTTCTACAATCTTAGCGACTCCAAGAACTTGGTGGACAAATTAGACTCTAGCAAAAATACTGTGTTGTACTTGCATGGTCTTAATGAGAATATGAATTCCGAGAGCGTTAAAGTCATCGCAGAGGCATATTCGGAGCGCAGTGATACAAACTTAATTATTCTGGATTGGGCTCAACTGGCGGATGTTAATTATTTATCCGCTGTGATGAATGAACAACAATTGGGATCATATTTGGCAACAGTTTTGCTTGAAATGTTTGACCAAGGCTTGGATATTGAGAAACTACACGTTGTTGGGCACTCACTGGGCGGACAGTTGGCTGGTAATATTGGTCGAGAGATCCTTAAGCAATCCAACGGTGTCAAGAAAATAATAAGGTGAGTTGGCAACATGAACTATAAAGTTATTCAACTGATAATTCATTTCATACCTTAATTGCTCAGAATTAGCGGCTTGGATCCAGCCTTCCCTCTTTTCTACTTGAACGCTGGCATAATCAAACACCTGTCAAAAGATGATGCCGAATTCGTAGATATTATACACACAGATGCGTGGTACTATGGAGCACCGTCCAGCACTGGCACAGCGGATTTCTGGCCTAATGGTGGCACTAAATTTCAGCCGGGTTGTCTGAATGAAATTCTCAATCCCGATGGTGTGTGTAGTCATCAGCGTAGCTGGTGGTTTTGGGCCGAGAGTGTATCCGATCATTTTATTGAAAAATTTAATGCGGTGGCTGCCAAAAACTGGATATTATTCGTGGAAAATATTATGGAATCTGATAAAGCTGTCATGGGTCATTATTGTCCCACAACGTGAGTTAGAAGGGAATCGCATATGTATTTACTTTAAATATTTTATTTCAGTGCACGTGGCAATTATTACTTGCAAACGAATGGCGAAACACCCTTTGCACGTGGAGAGAAGGGCCTTACATACACGTACATGTAAGGAACTTTTAGGTAATGCCAATACCTATATACATATACTATCAAATGATATTATTATTATATCTTATGATACATATATATACATATATCAACGGTAAATGTTTAGATTTGAAAATAAATCGTTGATTTTTGAACATTCATTTGTTGTTTTGGTTGTAACGTGTTTTTCTTGATGAATGAATTTACTTATCTGATCAGGCTGTAGTGATAAGTCATAATTGTCCCACAAAGTATGTAAGTTGACAAGGACACGAAAAAACAACTAACATACATATTTATAATTATTAGCGTACGTGCGATTTACAATCAAATGACGGAACACCTTTGCACGTGGCAATGAGGGTATTACCTATGTGGAACCCAGGGAACTTATAGATCCAATCACTAAGCAGACAACACGTAGAGGCGTCAAATCGACAAAAAAGTGCATCGGTATTTTCGGAGTCTGTGGGCAAGCAGGCACAGGCTGCTTTCACATGGGTGCGAACAGGTAGCACCTTTTAATAGGTTCTGAATGTGCGAAAGAAGCAGCTACATTCCAACGGACCAGCAACACTCTATCCTTGTCTTTTGTGCGCGGTGGCACTCGATTTTCAATGTTTTAGTTTTTGTGCCTGATGTATAACCTTTCGTAAAGTGGAGTGATTCAATTTTGTAACCACAGCCGCAAAATGTACGGTGCAGATCTAGAACAGTGTATCATTGGCTCGACATACAAAATTCTTTGCTTCTCGACGGTCTCACATATACGCATACATACAAGATGGTTTCAACGGACCAAGTCACAGTGCGCAGACGGGTGCGATTACGCATGTCGAGACAATGATACCTTATAAGATTACCATGACCACTGAATGACCCGCGATATTGTCGTCACAAGTCAGTGAAATAATGACCTGCGTTCGCTGCTCACACTGACCCTGCCAAATTTTCGACTCGTCGCAGCCTGGGCCATAGACAGGCTCAGAAAAACGGATGCTCTGTTTTTGTCGATTGACGCCTCTATGAGTTGACTGCTTAGTGACACAATACTTATGAAGTCGCAGTACCCACATTAAGTGATATTTAATTAATTGCTGCTTGCATTTGTTAACTAAACATCAGGTTTTTTATTTTATTTACCACGATTGTTGAGTCTTTTCAATGTAGCTTATGTGTTAACTAGAAAATGGTTTAATTACTAACTCATCAAGTGAAGGACAACGCTTCCTCATTTTGCTTTTCTTCGTGAAATACTCTATTGTTTTACCTGAACCCATTAAAAATGGGTAAAAGGGTATAATGGTTTGTGCAAATGTATGACTACAGCAGGCATCCTGACCCCATAGTTATATATTCTTGATCGGGTCAACAGCCGAGTCGATATACCTGTCCGTCTGTATGAACACTGATCTCACAGACTATAAGAGCTAGAGACTTCAAATTTGGCTATAGATTCCGTATACCAGGCGCAGTTCAAGTTAGTTTATTTGATCGATAACTACCTCCGTTTCTTGATTATCGATACATTTAAATTTCCGATAGCAATTAACGCTACAATTTTAAAGGCAGAATCTTCTAATTAATACAATATATGCATATGCATATTGTTGATCAACTGCCCATATATATATATATATATATATATATGTATATATATAAGAGCGCACTTGGAGATCAGCTCACATTTTGGTGCACGACTTGTAATGGGAAATTATTCCAATACAACTAGAAATTATTTAACAACTGGGTTCAGGGTAAATCGTAGTCGACCTCGATCGACTACAGCACTCTTACTAGTTAATTATGTTAAAAATGAGTTTCATCATATGTTAATTTATTCAGCTTGCACCAATAATTAATTGTTGGACCGATCATGTAGGTCGGTAAAGGTAAGTAGATTTTAAACATTTTATGTCATTAAAGAAAACATCTTTTGTATCTTGGTATAATGGTGGGAGTAGAGTTCTAGTGCGTGAGATGTAAAATAAAGTCTCTTAGTACTTTGATCAAAGTTCAAAGATCATCAAGCATTTCCACTCAGATCGAGAGAACCGTGTATTTAAGTAGAGTTGAAGCGATTGTTATTTAGTTACTAATTTTTCGTCGACACAATAAGATCTCGGCCCTAATCAACTGTGCTTTTTCATTTAAGTGTTAAAATGTTTGCGAATTTGTGGCTTGTGCTTATAGCTATGATAACACAAAGTGGTATATAATCCTTGCACATATTAAAGGGATAACAAAAGCCCACGCACGACAAACACTGTTTTCTTTTATTTTTTTATTAATTAATTAACACCATTAAGTAGAATGATATTCTACGAAAAGTTTCATTAGTCAAATTGCTAAAAGATTATTAAAAAATTCAAAAAAATAACGAAAATGATTCATCATCATATATTTACGGAATTATAACATTTATATATCTTTATTCAGTGTTACTATGGAGCCTCCCTCTCTCAAATTCCACGTCAGATTTATCAACAGCTAAATTTGTATTGTTAGTATTCACTACTTCATTCAGTACTCCTTTAATACAAATACCTCTATCCCTACTGATCCAGCCTAGAAGACGTCTATAATCTGAGCGACTCCAAGAATTTATTGGACAAATTAGACTCTAGCAAGGATACTGTGTTGTATTTGCATGGTTTTAATGAGAATATGAATTCCGAGAGCATTGAAGTCATCGCAGAGGCCTATTCGGAGCGCACTGATACCAACTTAATTATTCTGGATTGGGCTCAACTGGCGGGTGGTGATTATGTATTGGATGCGGTGGTCAATGTAAATCGATTGGGATCACATTTGGCAATAGTTTTGCTTGAAATGTTTGACCAAGGCTTGGACATTGAGAAACTACACATTGTTGGGCACTCACTGGGCGGACAATTGGCTGGTAATATTGGTCGAGAGATCCTTAAGCAATCCAACGGTGTCAAGAAAATAAAAAGGTGACTTGGCAACATGAACTATAAAGCTCTTCACCTGATAATTCATTTCATACCATATTTGCTCAGAATTAGCGGCTTGGATCCAGCCTTCCCTCTTTTCTACTTGAACGCTGGCATAATCAAACACCTGTCAAAAGATGATGCCGAATTCGTAGATGTTATACACACAGATGCGTGGCACTATGGAGCACCGTTCAGCAGTGGCACAGCGGATTTCTGGCCTAATGGTGGCAACACATTGCAGCCGGGTTGTCCGAAACGCAACTATAAACTGTTCACCGAGAATGATTTGTGTAGCCATTGGCGTAGTTGGAGGTTTTGGGCCGAGAGTGTATCCGATCGATTTGTTGAAAAATTTAATGCGGTGGCTGCCAAAAACTGGATATTATTCATGCAAAATGTTAAGGAATCTGATAAAGCTGTCATGGGTCATTATTGTCCCACAACGTGAGTTAGAAGGGAATCGAATATGTATTTACTTTAAATATTTTATTTCAGTGCACGTGGCAATTATTACTTGCAAACGAATGGCGAAACACCCTTTGCACGTGGAGAGAAGGGCCTTACATACACGTACATGTAAGGAACTTTAGGTAATGTCAATACCTATATACTATATACTATCAAATTATTAAATTGCGCAACAGAATCGATATTAAAGTATCGATATCAATGTATTTATCGGATCAGGCTGTAGTGATGGGTCACTTGTCCCCCGTAGTTGGGATATGGATCAAGACTTATGGCAATAACAATCTTATGAAGTCAGTACCCGAAAAGTAAATCAAAGAAATATAATGTATTTAGCGCACAATTGTGCTTTTTAATAAATTGTTGCTTATTTTGTTCTAAACTCGGGTTTTTAATGTTTCTTAAATTTAGTTTTCCGCCAAACGTACACGAAATGAATACGAAATGTGTAGTGGTCGGTGCTCGCAATTTTTGTTGGTTTGTATTTTTACCACAGACTATTGGTGCGATGTAAAGAGATATGATATGGAGTAAATAAAGGTAGTGATGTAAGGGTAGACAATGATTTTTTCGTAACCTAGCATATTTTGATACGGCTTTCAAAAGCGCAGTGGAAAGTAAGCCCAGCTCAGGATAAAAGTTCGGAAAGTTGCTGGATAGTTGCTGAATGCAAGAGCTTTGCTCAACTTACGTATATAAGCCCAGAAGCGCTCTGAAAAGTTCTCTTGTCTCTTTGAAAGTCGACGCCGTGAAAAGACTTGGAAAAATTAATAATTCTCTTGGCTCTTTTTTTTATATACAAAAATACACCAACAAAAAGAGAAAAAACAACAAAAATTCCGCACAACCATTTTTTGCAGTCCTAAACTGCAGTCCATGGTCGTCGCGCAATTCCCAGCAATAACCTACATAAGGAACATCGCCACGCGTCCTCCGGATCACCAGGTTTGAGCTATTCACGTGGTTTGGAAAATAAAACCAAATAAAATGAAATACAATTTTTTTGGTTTAAATATAAAACCAAATGTTAGCCAATATAGTAACAGTGTCAGTGGTAGAATTTAAAAAGTTGTTTTCAAAATAAAATTGTTCTGGCTGTTGTTAGCCAATAATTAAAATTTGTGACACAAATAGTGCCCAAAAGTATAATTAATTTCATTTTTGTTCTTCTAAATTTTATTTTCTCGTACAAAAATTAAAAAGCCTTTTGATATATTTTATATATGTATAAGTAAAAGTAAATTAAAATACGTTTCACACGCAAAGAACATTTTTAAGTGCCTCGCGGTGGAAGGTATTGTGACTAACAAAAAACAAAAAAAGAAAGGAGCAACAATCACATAAAACCAAATCTTGCCTCAAGTGTAGCATACTTTGTACTGCAATGTACCACCGACGTTGAAGGGCCTTTCATCGCGGGATAATCAAGTTGCAACCTTTGTTTTTTTTTTTTTGATAATTTGTGACATAGACGAGTTTTGTTAAGAAAAGGCGGCTGTTCAGTTTTTACCAACCGTCCCTGTGACAAGTTTGTTACCATTCTAGTTATGCAGGGAACCAAAACCAAAAAAAATATAAAAAAACTGAAGAGAAATTGAAATCGAGAAAAAGTGATCGACATATATAGTTAATTATATTCCTACCTTTTACACACTTGACACTTGAATTTATTTTTTGGACATAGATTAAGTGAAGCTGCCTTAAGATATGCAATAAAATTATTAAAGAACAACTGTTAAGGCCCATACAAAAAAATATGCAATAAAATTATTAAAGAACAATTGTTAAAGACCATACAATTTTTTTTAAAAAGTATGCAATAAACTTTGAAAGGAAAAACTGTTACTACCCCTACAAAACAAATAATTTAAGAAAATGTTTGTTACTACACATATTTTTTTTAAATCACAAGAACTACGAAAAACTATGCTACATTAAAATTAATTGCATAGCTTTGTACAAAGCAAAAAAAAAAAAAAACTGGAAGCCGCAAACCAATAGAGAAGACAATAAATATTAATAAATAAATAGAAGAAAAATTATTGAAAACGTATGGAACCTAGAACCTTAAGTAGAATAAAAAAACCATGGTTCTCAATAAAAAAAAATTATGATTAAGGTTTACCTTTCTTTAGTCACTATAAAATCTCAATTCAGACAGTTATGAATAAATCTGTGAAATTTAGAAAAATGAATTCGTAAAGTGACTTGTAATTCCTACTGGCCGAAAAATTTTATTTAATGTGAACAACAAAATTTCTTTAGGGGACTGTCCATAAAAACCATGCAGCGCAGGAAGTCCAATTTGATGGGTGGGTAATGAGCGCTTTATCGTAATGCCCTATCGCAAATAACATCTAGCACCCCGACACCATACACCGACACCAACGAAGCTGTCGCGCTTCTAGCTTACATTTTTGGATTAATATGATACACTCAACATTTTGATGGGGGCATTATCATAAAGGTTTGAATTGCTTGCTTCGGAGTTACACTCAAATAAAGTCCCTGTTATTGGAAATAACTAAATAAAAATATAAATAAAATTATGACAAAAGGAAATTCCAGGATGGTTGCAACAACCCCCTCCCACCTACCGGCACGAGCTACCGCTAGTAGAGTCCCAAGCCGCTACCAATCCAGGCTTCCGCTCGCCCAATTAACACACAATTCGTTTGTGTGTTCGGTTTGAGTGCGAGAAATATGGCGAGTTACAAATGGTTAAGGTATGCAAAACAATATACTTAGATGCTTTTATTACATGGCTGTCAAATGTTTAGTTTAAATGTAAACTAAGAATATATATTTACACAAGTTTAATTACTAGCTTACATCTGGCAAGTAAAAGTGGCAACTTATTTGTAAGAGTAATTATATGAATTATTAACAACACCTAATCATTTTCGCTTATCTTCGTGAAGTACTCTGTTTTTAATTATGTTAAATATAAGTTTCATCATATGTTGCTTTCAACATTAAATTTATTCAGCTCGCCTTACCCAAATTTCTTAATTAATAAATTTTTGGACCGATCATGTAGGTCGGGAAAGGTAGGTACATTTTCTTAAGATTTTATGGCAATAAAGGAAACATATTTGGTATCTTAGTAGAGTGGTGGGAGTAGAGTTCTTATGCTTGAGATGTAAAAAATAAAATCTCTTAGTACTTTGATCAAAGTTCAAAGATCATCAAGCATTTCCACTCAGATCCAGAGAACTGTGTATTTAAGTAGAGTTAGAAACGAGTGTTCTTTAGTTACTAATTTTACGTCGACCCAATAAGACCTCGGCCCTAGTCAACTGTGCTTTTTCATTTAAGTGTTAAAATGTTTGCGAATTTGTGGCTTGTGCTTATAGCTATGATAACACAAAGTGGTATATAATCCTTGCACATATTAAAGGGATAACACACGACAAACACCGTTTTCTTTTATTTTTGTATTAATATTTTAATGAACCTCAGAAAATCGGACTAATGTAACAACTGAGAAATTAAAAATAAGTTGATGCATGAAAGCTGTTCATAACTATTTAGACATTTGTTAGAAGTTGCAGTAGAAAATAATCACTCCGATTTGTCACGATGACAAAGAATGAGCAGAATCGTTGTGATATTATTTCCGAGCAAGATAAATGTGCTTTGACAATATGGTCCAGTTCTTACTATTGATTTTGCCGGAAAATTAACACCGTTTAGTAAAATGATATTCTACGAAAAGTTTCATTAGTCAAATTGCTAAAAGATTATTAAAAAATTCAAAAAAATAACGAAAATGATTCATCATCATATATTTACGGAATTATAACATTTATATATCTTTATTCAGTGTTACTATGGAGCCTCCCTCTCTCAAATTCCACGTCAGATTTATCAACAGCTAAATTTGTATTGTTAGTATGCACTACTTCATTCAGTACTCCTTTAATACAAATACCTCTATCCCTACTGATCCAGCCTAGAAGACGTCTATAATCTTAGCGACTCCAAGAATTTATTGGACAAATTAGACTCTAGCAAGGATACTGTGTTGTATTTGCATGGTTTTAATGAGAATATGAATTCCGAGAGCATTGAAGTCATCGCAGAGGCCTATTCGGAGCGCACTGATACAAATTTAATTATTCTGGATTGGGCTCAACTGGCGGGTGGTAATTATGCATTGGATGCGGTGGTCAATGTAAATCGATTGGGACCACATTTGGCAACAGTTTTACTTGAAATGTTTGACCAAGGCTTGGATATTGAGAAACTCCACATTGTTGGGCACTCACTGGGCGGACAAATGGCTGGTAATATTGGTCGAGAGATCCTTAAGCAATCCAACGGTGTCAAGAAAATAAAAAGGTGACTTGGCAACATGAACTATAAAGCTCTTCACCTGATAATTCATTTCATACCATATTTGCTCAGAATTAGCGGCTTGGATCCAGCCTTCCCTCTTTTCTACTTGAACGCTGGCATAATCAAACACCTGTCAAAAGATGATGCCGAATTCGTAGATGTTATACACACAGATGCGTGGCACTATGGAGCACCGTTCAGCAGTGGCACAGCGGATTTCTGGCCTAATGGTGGCAACACATTGCAGCCGGGTTGTCCGAAACGCAACTATAAACTGTTCACCGAGAATGATTTGTGTAGCCATTGGCGTAGTTGGAGGTTTTGGGCCGAGAGTGTATCCGATCGATTTGTTGAAAAATTTAATGCGGTGGCTGCCAAAAACTGGATATTATTCATGCAAAATGTTAAGGAATCTGATAAAGCTGTCATGGGTCATTATTGTCCCACAACGTGAGTTAGAAGGGAGACGAATATGTTTATAAGAACATTTTTTTGTATTTACTTTAAATATTTTATTTCAGTGCACGTGGCAATTATTACTTGCAAACGAATGGCGAAACACCCTTTGCACGTGGAGAGAAGGGCCTTACATACACGTACATGTAAGGAACTTTTAGGTAATGCCAATACCTATATACTATATACTATGAAATGATATTATTATTCTATCTTATGATACAAATATATACATATATCAACGGCAAATGTTTAGATTGGAAAATAAATCGTTGATTTTTGAACATTAATTTGTTGTTTTTCTTTAGATTTCTTAAGGTTGTTACGTGTCGGTTTGTCCTAATGGGGCAGCTCCGGCCAGACAGTTCTCCATTAGGGGTAGGTCTACCCATGCCCGCCGACCGTACAATAACACAACACTAAACAAATCTACACATCACTATTAAACAGCTGATTTAACGGACAGTGGCAACAATTATGTCAAACAAAAAAAAACGTTAACTTCGACGTCCAATGGCCTCGCTGTTATTGCCGTAGCGCTCCCGCCCTTCCTGTGGGGCGAAATCATATAGTTAATGCCCCACCCTTTTAATATCAAAGATCACATCTTATCCCAAAAAACATTTTTGGTCCCCCCCTCCATTTACAAAACTAAAGCCGTCATTTTAACTGACTACGTATATTTAATGTTCATAGCTTACGGCTAACAGTTTGTGCTCAGACTTATTGGTATATATAGTTATTACACTAAATTTAATTTAAACGAACGAGACCCGACAAAACTTTATTCGACCTTCTACGCCTTCACAATTGCCCTACTTTGCGCAGTCTTGTTTTTGGGGCTTAAATCCTTTTACATAACATATATACAAACATTAGATTAAGTGAAGCTGCCTTAAGATATGCAATAAAATTATTAAAGAACAATTGTTAGAGCCCATACAAAAAAATATGCAATAAAATTATTAAAGAACAATTGTTAAAGACCATACAAATTTTTTTTTAAGAAGTATGCAATAAACTTTGAAAGGAAAAACTGTTACTACCCCTACAAAACAAATAATTTAAGAAAATGTTTGTTACTACACATATTTTTTTTAAATCACAAGAACTACGAAAAACTATGCTACATTAAAATTAATTGCATAGCTTTGTACAAAGCAAAAAAAAAATAAAACTGGAAGCCGCAAACCAATAGAGAAGACAATAAATATTAATAAATAAATAGAAGAAAAATTATTGAAAACGTATGGAACCTTAGAACCTTAAGTAGAATAAAAAAACCATGGTTCTCAATAAAAAAAAAATTATGATTAAGGTTTACCTTTCTTTAGTCACTATAAAATCTCAATTCAGACAGTTATGAATAAATCTGTGAAATTTAGAAAAATGAATTCGTAAAGTGACTTGTAATTCCTACTGGCCGAAAAATTTTATTTAATGTGAACAACAAAATTTCTTTAGGGGACTGTCCATAAAAACCATGCAGCGCAGGAAGTCCAATTTGATGGGTGGGTAATGAGCGCTTTATCGTAATGCCCTATCGCAAATAACATCTAGCACCCCGACACCATACACCGACACCAACGAAGCTGTCGCGCTTCTAGCTTACATTTTTGGATTAATATGATACACTCAACATTTTGATGGGGGCATTATCATAAAGGTTTGAATTGCTTGCTTCGGAGTTACACTCAAATAAAGTCCCTGTTATTGGAAATAACTAAATAAAAATATAAATAAAATTATGACAAAAGGAAATTCCAGGATGGTTGCAACAACCCCCTCCCACCTACCGGCACGAGCTACCGCTAGTAGAGTCCCAAGCCGCTACCAATCCAGGCTTCCGCTCGCCCAATTAACACACAATTCGTTTGTGTGTTCGGTTTGAGTGCGAGAAATATGGCGAGTTACAAATGGTTAAGGTATGCAAAACAATATACTTAGATGCTTTTATTACATGGCTGTCAAATGTTTAGTTTAAATGTAAACTAAGAATATATATTTACACAAGTTTAATTACTAGCTTACATCTGGCAAGTAAAAGTGGCAACTTATTTGTAAGAGTAATTATATGAATTATTAACAACACCTAATCATTTTCGCTTATCTTCGTGAAGTACTCTGTTTTTAATTATGTTAAATATAAGTTTCATCATATGTTGCTTTCAACATTAAATTTATTCAGCTCGCCTTACCCAAATTTCTTAATTAATAAATTTTTGGACCGATCATGTAGGTCGGGAAAGGTAGGTACATTTTCTTAAGATTTTATGGCAATAAAGGAAACATATTTGGTATCTTAGTAGAGTGGTGGGAGTAGAGTTCTTATGCTTGAGATGTAAAAAATAAAATCTCTTAGTACTTTGATCAAAGTTCAAAGATCATCAAGCATTTCCACTCAGATCCAGAGAACTGTGTATTTAAGTAGAGTTAGAAACGAGTGTTCTTTAGTTACTAATTTTACGTCGACCCAATAAGACCTCGGCCCTAGTCAACTGTGCTTTTTCATTTAAGTGTTAAAATGTTTGCGAATTTGTGGCTTGTGCTTATAGCTATGATAACACAAACTGGTATATGATCCTTGCACATATTAAAGGGATAACAAAAGCCCACACACGACAAACACCGTTTTCTTTTATTTTTTTTATTAATATTTTAATGAACCTCAGAAAATCGGACTAATGTAACAGCTGTGAGAAATTAAAAATAAGTTGATGTATGAAAGCTGTTCATAACTATTTAGACATTTGTTAGAAGTTGCAGTAGAAAATAATCACTCCGATTTGTCACGATGACAAAGAATGAGCAGAATCGTTGTGATATTATTTCCGAGCAAGATAAATGTGCTTTGACAATATGGTCCAGTTCTTACTATTGATTTTGCCGGAAAATTAACACCGTTTAGTAAAATGATATTCTACGAAAAGTTTCATTAGTCAAATTGCTAAAAGATTATTAAAAAATTCAAAAAAATAACGAAAATGATTCATCATCATATATTTACGGAATTATAACATTTATATATCTTTATTCAGTGTTACTATGGAGCCTCCCTCTCTCAAATTCCACGTCAGATTTATCAACAGCTAAATTTGTATTGTTAGTATTCACTACTTCATTCAGTACTCCTTTAATACAAATACCTCTATCCCTACTGATCCAGCCTAGAAGACGTCTATAATCTTAGCGACTCCAAGAATTTATTGGACAAATTAGACTCTAGCAAGGATACTGTGTTGTATTTGCATGGTTTTAATGAGAATATGAATTCCGAGAGCATTGAAGTCATCGCAGAGGCCTATTCGGAGCGCACTGATACAAATTTAATTATTCTGGATTGGGCTCAACTGGCGGGTGGTAATTATGCATTGGATGCGGTGGTCAATGTAAATCGATTGGGACCACATTTGGCAACAGTTTTACTTGAAATGTTTGACCAAGGCTTGGATATTGAGAAACTCCACATTGTTGGGCACTCACTGGGCGGACAAATGGCTGGTAATATTGGTCGAGAGATCCTTAAGCAATCCAACGGTGTCAAGAAAATAAAAAGGTGACTTGGCAACATGAACTATAAAGTTCTTCAACTGATAATTCATTTCATACCATAATTGCTCAGAATTAGCGGCTTGGATCCAGCCTTCCCTCTTTTCTACTTGAACGCTGGTATAAACAAACACCTGTCAAAAGATGATGCCGAATTCGTAGATATTATACACACAGATGCGTGGAAGGCTGGATCACCGTTCAGCACTGGCACAGCGGATTTCTGGCCTAATGGTGGGAAAAATTTGCAGCCGGGTTGTCCGGAAAAAAGGCTCGCCGAGACTGATTATGTGTAACCATCAGCGTAGTTGGTGGTTTTGGGCCGAGAGTGTATCCGATCGTTTTCCTGAAAAATTTAATGCGTTGGCTGCCAAAAACTGGATACTCTTCATGCGAAATGTTACGGAATCTGGTGGGGCTGTCATGGGTCATTATTGTCCCACAACGTGAGTTAGAAGGGAGACGAATATGTTTATAAGAACATTGTTTTGTATTTACTTTAAATATTTTATTTCAGTGCACGTGGCAATTATTACTTGCAAACGAATGGCGAAACACCCTTTGCACGTGGAGAGAAGGGACTTACATACATGGACATTTAAGGAACTTTTAGGTACGGCCAATACCTATATGTTATTATTATACTATCAAATTATATTATTATTATATCTTATGGTACAAATATATACATATATCAACGGCAAATGTTTAGATTTGAAAATAAATCGTTGATTTTTGAACATTAATTTGTTGTTCTGGTTCTTGACGTGATTTTCCTTTGATTTTTTAAAGTCTACATATAATGCGCCCACAGAATCGATATTAAAGTATCGATATCAAGGAATTGACTTATCGATAACGAATACTCAACCTCGTTGCGAGAGTATCGCGCATCTCTAGTGGCTTCTTGCACACATTAAAGTAAAACATAAGAAACTCGCTGTTAAAAACAAAAGTTTATCAAAATGAAAATAAAGCTCATTGACTCCGTTGTGCGAAGCTTTAAGGTGGCCAAAATATTCCGCGAGAACACTGACAAAATCAACGCCATCGACTTTGCACCAAATGGCGAGCATCTAATCTCCTGCAGCGAGGATGACCAAATTGTTATATACGATTGCGAGAAGGGTACCCAGTCCAGGACGGTGAACTCGAAGAAGTATGGCGTGGATCTCATCCACTTTACACATGCGAACAATACGGCCATACACAGTTCGACAAAAGTGGACGATACGATCAGATATCTTAGCTTGCATGACAACAAGTACTTGCGCTATTTTCCCGGGCATACAAAGAAGGTGATTTCGTTGTGCATTTCGCCGGTGGAGGATACTTTTCTGTCCGGTTCACTGGACAAGACGCTGCGCCTGTGGGACTTGCGTTCACCAAATTGTCAGGGCCTTATGCATTTGTCCGGTCGCCCCATTGCAGCCTACGATCCCGAGGGTCTGATCTTTGCCGCCGGCGTCAATTCGGAGAGCATTAAATTATACGATTTGCGCTCGTTTGATAAGGGACCCTTTGTCACTTTCAAGCTCAACCAGGAAAAGGAGTGCGACTGGACGGGATTGAAATTTTCGCGCGATGGCAAAACAATACTGATTAGTACGAATGGTTCGGTTATACGTCTCGTTGATGCCTTCCATGGGACTCCGCTGCAGACATTTACCGGCTATCCGAACAACAAGGGCATTGCTATCGAGGCGAGCTTCAGCCCCGACTCACAGTTCATCTTCTCCGGTAGCACCGATGGCCGTGTGCACATCTGGAACGCGGATACCGGCAACAAGGTCTCTGTGCTGAATGGCGATCATCCCGGCCCTGTGCAGTGTGTGCAGTTCAATCCCAAATACATGATGCTCGCCTCCGCATGCACGAACATGGCCTTCTGGCTGCCCACCTCCGAGGAGGGTATTTAGAGTACATAGTCTAATATATTTTGGTATATTTAAGTAAACAATTAATACTAAATACTTTAAAAGTTTAATTAATGGCAACATTATTATTATGTTCAAATCAACTAAGTCGATCCCATCTGCTGCTTTGTCTTGTGTTGCTCGTAGGTGGTGCGTATGATGCTTAGGAGTTGGGTCAGATTGTGGCCCATCTTGGCGCTGATCCCCAGCAATTTTGGCTGATCTAGCTGCAGCTGCAATTGTTCGTAGTTGGATGCACTGGCTGCCACATCCATTTTATTGGCCACCACCAGCTGCGGTCGATTTGCCAGACTGCCACCAAACTGCTCCAGTTCGTGCTTTAGTTGTTGGTATTGCGTCCACGGCTCAGGTGCACTGGCATCGAGCACAAACAAGAGCAGCGTACAACGCTCGGCGTGCTTGAGGAACTGTATACCCAGTCCCTTGTTACGATGTGCATCCGGTACAAGGCCAGGCAGATCGGCAATGGTCAGCTGCACATGATCCTCGTACTGCACGGTGCCCAAATGCGGACGCAGCGTCGTGAATGCATATGGCGCCACTTTTGGCTTGGCGCGGGTCAACGCATTTAGCAAGGTGCTCTTGCCGGCATTGGGAAAGCCGATCATGCCGACCTCAGCCATGCTGCGGAGCTCCAAAATGTAGCTGCTGTTTTCGCCAGGTGGTCCGTATTCGCACACCTTGGGACTGGTCTCCTTGTCGGTGGTGAAAAAGCGATTCCCCTTCCCACCGGCTCCACCACGTGCTGCCACAAACATCAGATCCGCAGTGGCCAAATCAGCCACAATCAGACCTTTCCCGTTGCGCACAACTGTTCCAATGGGCACTTTGATCATCGTATGCTTGGCATTCTTGCCATGGCATTCCTTGGCGCCCCCAATGCCACCTTCGCTGGCTCGAAGTACACTGCCAACATGATTGAAGTTACGCACATCGTTGGAGGCCTGGAGGATGACATGACCACCATTGCCACCATCACCGCCATCGGGCCCGGCGCGCTCATTGCACCACAGCTGCAGGAACGACACGCAGCCGTCGCCGCCCTTGCCACCTACGGTCCTCACTCGCTTCGCATCCGAAAAGTATTGAGCCTAAAAGTGAATGCTCGGACTAATTGTTATGTAAACATATTTATCCTATTGGGCCTACCTCTTTGCGAGTGGACTTTCCCTTTTTGGGACGCAGTGCAGCCGCAATCTGACAATAGTTTATTCGGTTTTTGCCAAGACATTTAAAGACCAATCGGCTTGAAATTGAAAACAGCGACATTTTGTCGAGTTCCTTTGTATCTATCCAAGATATCGATATACTTGTATGTTGTCAGCTGATGCTATCGATAGCAATTCAATGCTGAGACCCCGAAGTTTTGTGCAATTCAGAAAAATGTCCATAAAAGCCGCACTCATTGATCTTAGCGGTACTTTGCATGTAGAGGATGACCCAACGCCAAACGCTCCTGTCGCATTACAAAGGTATAACAGGTTTAATATTCGTATGTGCATGTACATATATATATATATATATATATATATATATATACTTCTAGACTTCGGGACAGCGGGGTTTCCGTTAAGTTTGTAACAAACACCACGAAAGACTCGAAATCTACACTTTTTGAACGGCTTTCTAAAATTGGCTTCCAACTGGAGATCTCAGAGATTTACAGTTCACTGAGCGCAGCTGCCACATTTGTATTGAATGAGAAATTGAATCCATTCTATTTGCTGACGAGTGATGCACGTAAGGATTTCCCTGAAGAAGACACGAGTCGTCCACTGGATTCGGTTGTTGTCGGTCTGGCGCCCAATGCGTTCGACTACGAGCACATGAATAAGGCATTCAAGTGAGCTAATGAATTAAGTATTGCGACACACATATATAAAATGTAATTTTTAATCAGTGTGCTGCTTCAGGAGAAGACACACAAGCTTGTGGCCGTGCATCAGGGCAAGTACTATAAGCGAGCGGATGGCTTAGCTTTGGGTCCGGGGTGCTTCGTCAAAGGACTGGAGCATGCGACTGGGAGTACGGCAACGATTATTGGAAAGCCGAATCCCTTCTTTTTCCAAAGCGCCTTGTCTGCCAGCTTGAGACCGGAAGAATGCGTGATGATTGGTGATGTAAGCTGCAATTGTGTTTACATTTTAATTGACTGATATATTAATGTGGTCATGTGCATTTCTAGGATGCCAATGATGATATTGCCGGTGCCATGAAAGTGGGTCTGCAGGGCGTACTGGTCAAGACGGGCAAATTCTTGCCGGACGCTTTGGCAGCCATGTCGACACCACCAACAGCTGTGGTGGCCAACTTTGCCGAGGCAGTTGACTGGGTGCTATGTAAAAATAGAAGTTAAATATTTAATAATTGTACGCTTTTCGAAAACAAAAAACCAGCAAAAAACAAATGCACCAGATTTGACCGTTTCTAATTAAATTACAATTTAGGTGTGAATAATTTGTTACATGGAAAATAAATATAATTAAAATTTGCATATATGTATATTATTCTGGATGCCTTGCAGTTAAAGTCGGGGCGTAGCAATAAGTTTTTGCTCGTATTTAAATCGAACCAGCCTAACGTAATAATTAGTTTACTGAAAACTTTTGATGCGCGCTCTATCCATTTTCGTATATTACAATACAACATTAAATATCCTGATGACAAAATAAAATTATGCTTCGTCGACTTGCTCTCTTATATTTATAAAAATCTAATGAAAATGTGGTGAACACCAGTTGTTGAGTATAAATTTGAACAGTAATTTAATATAATAATCGACGCAGTGTTGCATTGTTATTTGCATCGAATTTTTGTGGTATCTTTTCGGTTGGTATATTTTAGTAATTGTGCAAGACTCGCAATTTGAGACCGTACATACTTTATTGACACGATGTTAGTTTATTACTTTAATTGTTTATTCACCTTTTAATATTTGGCGTGTATGTCTTGACGTTTTTGTTTTTGTAAATTGCATATACTGCACAAATAATATTTCGCTCAATGAGTTGGATAAATGATACCAACACGGAGACGCATTTTTTTAGTTATATTATTAATTGCCCTATTCGGGCTCTTGCTGCGCTTTCTACTTTGCAATCGTCCGCTACCGGATTTGAAGGTAAGCGATTAATTTTGATTACTGGAGAAAACAGTTGCATATATGTTTAGTATTTGTAATCTATAAATATATATATATAAGTACTTATTAATATATGCATGTGTGCATACACTTTGGTCATTTATATTTGTATTTAACTTACAAAATTTCATTATTAAAAAAATGACTAGCATCTTTTTTATTATCATTTCATTATCATTATTATCATATTTTCTTTTAGTCTACTGAATAAGTTTTAGCCTCACTAACGTACTCAATTTTTTCTGGTTAGATTAACTTTTCAATACATAGTTATTATAATTATATTAATGACAATTGGTTTTGGTACTTATTTTAATTTTCCCTGGCATCCAAGGACGAAGCGAACTACCAAACAAGCCCCAGAGAGCCAGTGTTGGTAATGGTGTTCTATGAGGCTCTATGCCCGGACTCCAAATACTTTATTACCAAGCAACTGTTGCCCGCGTACAAAAATGCTGCTCCCATTATGGAGGTTCAGCTTGTGCCTTATGGCAAGGTAAGCAAATATCATAAATGAATGTTTGAATAAAAAAAAACGTATGGTTTTCGATTTCAAGGCCCACACAAAGACAGACGCTGAGGGTAAACTGATCTTTGACTGCCAACACGGTGCCACAGAATGCCAAGCGAACATTTATCATGCATGCGTAGCAGAAATTGTCGATGATCCATTAATCCGCTTAGAAGTTGTTAACTGTATGATTCGTGACAACCGATTGCCCAAAGATGCTATGCACAAGGTTTCGTCTATTTAAATGATTATTTACATATTTCAAACGGTAACGATTACCTAATATTTCCTAGTGTGCCAAGCAACACAATGTTGAGAATATTGATCTGATTCAAAAGTGCTTTGATAGCAATCATGGATCGGAGTTGATGAAACTAAACGGCGATGCAACATCCGCACTTCGACCCCAAGTCACATTTATTCCAACAATAACATTAGATGGATCGCAGGGAAGACAGGCGTCAATTTTAAAGGATCTACTTGGCGAGATATGCAAGGTGGCAGCAGGCATGGATCAGGCTGAGAAAATTTGCAAACATTAGTTCAAAATATTTTTACATAAATCAATTTTTATATATAGACTGCAATTTTTGCAAATTGACAATTGTTTATTAACATGAATTCTTGAGTTTTACAATTAATTAATAAATATAAAAAGAACATACGTTAGTCAACATAATTAATTCGTAAAAGGTTTAAACTTGTTTTAACTATCATAAACTAATATTGGATTGATTTACATATATTCCAATTTCTGTGCTTAGCGAATTATCTTCAGCACTGGATTTGGCATGCAAATTTGGATCATCTTCGCTGGTAATGGAAACCGTAAATCTTTTTATAAGGCAGCTTTTAGCGTCACACAGACTCAATGAAAATTCAATCGCCAGTGCATTTTGATTTCCAAGGACAACATTCTCTAAATGCTTTATTTGCAAAATGCATTTTCCGTCCGTTAATTGACCACGCGTTTGCTTCATTTCTAGAGCAGGATTAATGCTTCGCATCATCCACTTTTGTGGAGCGTCTGCTGTGAACTTCAAGTCCGACGCTAGCTTGATGATGAAATTTACAGTGCTGCGCTTGTGCTGAAGCAGAGGAATACTCTTAACCAGCTGCAAGCCAGTTGCTTTCGATGCACTCAGCGGAGCATCTGTTTCGCTAGTAGATGAGGGAATTTGCTTAAAGTCGAGCAAAAAGCGTCGAGCCTTATTCGTTGTTAAATCAATGATATGAACTGTGTGATTGTTTGTATCAGCAACTAATAATTGATGTCCACTTGCATCTACACAAAGGCCAGATGGCTCTCTCAGTGTAAGGATGCTGTCATCTTGGTTCTTGATTACCAACGTTGAAATTATATTGGTATCAATATCAATTAATTTGATTTTGTGATTATATGTGTCAGCCACATAAAGCTTGCGATCGATATGATTGAAGGCAACACCCAATGGATGCTGCAATTTCGCGTTATAGAGTTTACCATCCTCATCGCCAAAAGCAAACAAATTCTATAATAAGTAAACATTAAAGTTACAATAGCCCTGATGCATTGGGTTGGAAACTTACCAATGGATTGCGATCTCCGCCAACAACAGGCATCACTTTCCCATCGACCATTGAGGCTTTGCGTATGCTGGAGCTCTCACTATCCGCCACAAATAGATAATCGCTGGTCATGGCTAAGCCGGATGGTTGCGCAAAAGCCGCATTTTGCGGATAGGAGTTGTTGCGATTCTCCTCAAGCCCGTTGCCAATCAGGGACACACAGCAACGTGGCTCAAACTTGCGGAACTTCCACCAAATAATGCCTTCGGGAAAATAGCCCCAAATCTGATGGGTGCCGGCCATGGCAATCAAGACGATTGTCTTCTCGGGCACATTCAGTTCGTCGACGTGAAAGGACATGTCCATGTCTCGTGTGCGAAACACTGCAACATCCCAGGGCGATGATAGCGGCTGTAATTGTCCCAATTTTCCACCCACACGCTCGTTGCCCTGGTATCCTGTGCCTGCCAGTGTTTCAACCATTCCATTTTTTAGCGATATTTGTCGAAGTGCATGATTATCAGTGTCAGCCACGATGAGTGTGTGCTCATCCAGAAATGCAACTCCTTGCGGATTATTAAACCGTGCCGTCAATAAATCGCCATCCACAAATCCATTATCGAGTCCTCCGATCTTGTGTTCCACGATTCCGGCAATTGTAACGACCAGCACGCGATTGTTGCCAGCATCAGCAATAGCATAACGATCCGAAAACCGGGAAATTTTTGCTGGGAAACGCAGATTCGATGCCGGATGCAGATCCGTCGACAGCTGCAGTGGCAAACTGCTGTTGTCGATCTTCTGCTGCCGTCCAAAATAGGATAAGGCTGCACCGACGAAGTCGTGCAGAAACTCGCTGTGTCCCTCGCCCATCAACAGTAACATCGGCAGCCCGCTCGGACTCAGCACCAGGAGCGAGGGCCAGCAGCGTATGCTCAGTGCTTGCCATAAGGAGGACTTCGAATCGTTGACAATGGGGTGCTTGATTCCATAACGCTGCGCTGCCGAGAGAATATTTGCGGCTGTGCGCTCATTCTCGAACTTGGGGCTATGCACGCCGACAACAACGAGGCCTTTCTCAACGGTGAATCTCTCTTCGAGAGCTCGCAACTCGGGCAACACATGCATGCAGTTAATGCAGCAGTATGTGAAGAAATCCAGCACAACCAGTTTGCCATGCAATCCGGCAAGTGTCAGCGGCCGACTTACATTGAACCAATCCAAATCTAAATGGAATTTTGAGTATGTTTCAATCACTATTGACATTAAGAAAATGTTCTTTTTGGCACATACCACAATCGAATTCAAATTGTAAGGATTTCACTTTCGCAATGGAATTGTCGTCTGAGTTCCATCGTCCAAAAAACTCTTCAAATACTTTTGCTCTATTGTTTTTGTTGCTGCGATAATTTTGCTGTAGTTCCTCGGTAAGGTATGTAACAATATCGATTGCGGACAAGTCCTCCGAGCACTCCATTCTTATACTTTTCTCAATTTTTATTACCGAGAGTGCTATATTAGTAACAAGAATTATGACTTATTTAAACCTATCGATAAACATATATGTAATTATTGTTGCTGCAGACTATCGATGATCGAAGCATGAGAGATCGAAAGAAATAACACGAAAAGAGGAAAAAAAGAAAACTAAAAATAACACAGTCAGAAACTTGTAAGTAAACCAATTAAAAATTGAAAGTTAGTTGAAAGCGAAGGATGGATAGTTTAAGTTGGAGAATGAGTTTAGTTGAATTAATAAAATAATTTCAGCAATAGGATTAATTTGATAGTGAACATTGGCGTAATTGGATGTACAACATAAAGTGCTTAAAGTCACTTGCAGAGAGCCAGAGTCAAAGTGCATAATTCAGGTGATTCCTTCACACCCGTTTTCAGCAGAGAATTATGAAGTCGGCCATCACCGACTGAACTTAACGTTGCTAGTATTATTTAAATTGCGGAGTATTTTTTGATTTGCTGGCTACGGTCACACGGCTGGTAATTATAACTTACATGCATGTGGATATAGCGCATAGCAGAAGCTGGCATATTGTTTCTTGGAACTTAACTTAACTTGAGCAAACGGATTGTCGCTCGGTCGTTTTTTTGTCAAATATATAATAAATTCGCATTCAGAAATCCTACGGGAAAAAGTCACAGCAAATACATATTATGGAAAAAAGTGAAAAGTGCTTGAAACAATGCTATATACTGACTAAAGTGTCAAACTCAAAAATAATTAACGACAACTCGACTTTGCGAATGCCTCGTGTGAGAGATGGAAAATCAATTGCACGTCCAAAATTATGTGTTACCTTGGAAGGTCCAAAGACAACAACAAATAGCTTTTGTTTTGTCTTTCTAATTGCAATTCTAACATTCACGAGTTGTATACATTTGGGTCTCGGCTCTTATGCAAATGATATTGATAGCGAAGGCGATGCCCCGCTTACAGCGTTAAAACCATCGAATTTACTAATAAATAATAATCTGCTGGCAGAGGACAACGTAAATAACTCCAAAACCAATAGGGCTCCCAGATTGAGGCAATTACGGTTCCCAGAAATACAAAGAAGGCAAGTTTAGAAGCATAATTTCAAAATAATCTACATAAATATATGTATATAAAATAGTGTGTGCAATAGACGAAACTAATATGTACATACATATGAACATAGATACGTAATTTATATATGTATACATATATATATGACTGACTGGGTTTGATCGACTCAGTTTGTGTGCTGTGTTGTGCATCAAATATAGAGAATGCTACAGAATAAATTTGTTAAAGGCGTAAATTTTGTTATATTGCTTCTCCATAAAAAAAACACAATAAACGAGAAAAGATAATTTATGCCATCTTAATAAAACCCATATTTTGTTATTTATCCAATGATTGTCGCTTTCATGTTGCCACTGTGTTCTATTCCGATTCTGGAATGTTTGGGAAATATTTTAAGATCTGAATTTTTCATATTTATGATTGTTCAATAATAAATAAATATAAATTTATATATATCCGTGTGTTTATAAATGTATATTTTTTTAAAATTTGTTGAACTTTCGATTTGAAGAATTTGTACATATTTTCGAAGTTTTCGAAGTGAAGGTCGCGAAAACGAACAGCCAAATATTGTATACTAAAGTTCCGGCGACTATTTTCTGCTGCTTACAGACTTGGTTTTAATTTATGTTGACAGCTAATTTAAATAGTCAGCAAGAACAAATATATATAACTATAATATTGAATAAATTAAAGTGTTGCATTAAATCATTTGTGATGACGATATCTTTTAAGTACATTGAATATGCATAAATTCTCTCCCAACATCAGCTGATAATAATTGAGGAAAGATAATTTAGTTTCAAATAAGTTGAACGCTTGTTAAATGTTGGTCAAAAGTAAAAAGCTACTTTGTTGACCGGGAAGGGTATTCAGACTTCAGCATCCCGATGCGTACTTTTTTTTTAGTGGTAAAGTACGTACACAAATTAATACATATACACATTGAAAATGACGAAATATGCGTTGTGTGTGTATTTGTGCCTGTGTGTTTCTTTAAAAGTGTGCTTTTTATATATTTGTTTTGATTAACGAGGGATTGTTGGGAACAGAAAAATTTATATTTAATATATTCCCCACTTTGGTGGTATTGAGTATAAAACTTTGTTGTAAAATTATTAAGTTGCCGTTTGATTGTCTGGTCTCTTTAAAGATAGCTTATCTACACTGACTGGCTGTAATCTGCGTTTTACCCTAATTTTCAATGGTAAATGCCTACGAAATGTATATATTGAATATGTACACAGTATGAACCATATATTATGTATGCTCAAAGGCAAATCAAAAAATATTATATTGCGGTTTCAAATTTTCCACGGCCTAAATTTTGCAAAAAACTGAACCGTTAAAAAGAAATCATTTATGAGCATGTTTCGCTTTAAGTTTTTGGCCTAAACTTATCTAGTAATTTAACGTTTTGTATTGTTTCCCAATATTATTATTATAATTGTTGTTGTTTTGTGCCGGTTTGTGCTGTGCCGGCTGTAGATGTATTTTGTTATTATTTCAGAAAATGTATGCTAATTAGAAATTCATCACTGGGGTTGAGATTTGGCACTTATCTCAATGTCAATTGCTCGCGACATTCTTTCTACATCAATTCTAGTAAATTAAAGCTTAATCGTATGTAACCGACTGAACAATACTCTGCTCCCAGTTGTAAGCAGGTGACTTTGGCTTTAAGCTGAACTATTTTTAACTTGATCATTAAAGAAGCTATTATTACACTTCGCTCATCATCACTGTACTCTATTTGCCTTTTGGGGGAACAGGGTATAGAGTAATGCGATACCGATAAATATATTTATTTTATTTCATATTATTCTCTGAAGGCGGCTGTGACTCAATTTCTTCATGTTATCATTTAATGTTTATCAACGCACAACAGTCACAAAAACACACATACACACACACACACACTTTATGTACACATAATAGGAACACACTCGGAGAGGAACCTACATAGATACTTAAATGTGAGCATCTATGGCTTATGTTTGTTTTTAGATTTGAGCCCACAATTACTTGACTTGCTGCTCTCATAAATCTCAGAATTCGTTGAAGTGCAAATTTACAAAAAAAAAGTATTGAGGTCACATATATTCATAGATTAATTGATGTAAGGGCTAGATTATATGTATGTAGATTAACTAAAAATGCTCATTGTTACTTGCACTTGCTGAAAAATATAAATTTATATTTATTAAAAATATTCATACATACATATAACACGCATTGGGTCTGTATCTTTGGTTTGTTTTGACTCCCAAATTCTATTAATAGGAAATTTTTATATATGCAAAAGCATCACCATTTCTTGCTTCATATTTATGTTCCTACATTCGCTTGTGTGTGTGTGTGTGATACATACATACACTTGCAGACATACATACATATATACTAGTAGCAGAGAGTAAGAAGCAAGAGAGTCAAAACATTGCTTTCAATGTTTTCATTTTGTTGTGTTCGTTTTGCTTTGCCTTTGCTTGGGGCAAACGGATGGGCGACAGCTCCTTGGCCACAGTTTGAGAAGTACGGCAGCTAACCGCAAACATTTTCGCTAATGACTCATTGCTGCGTCCCCATTCTTAGCCAGAGCATTTTAGCCAGTCACGTCGGGCGTCACGTTTAAATTTGAGCTAACAAACTTAGTACACACACATACTCGAATGCTAGCACAGACATACGTACATTCATATGTACGCTACTCATAATACAGGTACAATTTTAGGTACAACCAAGTGTTCACACATATGTTTGACGTAGCGACACCAAAATCAATACACACATATAAAACATAAATACATTTATGTATACATGCTGTATATATACGTACAAATATTTATTTGTATGTACACACTTAGAAAATTATTTTGAATGTTGCCAAACACAAAAATTGCGCTGCTGGCGATGATTCTTATTTTCATTGTATCGCACAATCCAAATCAATCTGGATTGCATCGGTTGAGAAATTATTTCGGTACATAATTAATTCAAAAGATATTTCGCATGATCATTGTACAAATATATGCAGGAATTTTATTAAGTCATCAGTTCAATAAAATAGTTTGAGTTTTGCTGACCCGCGTTTGCTTTAAGATATGCCTACAAATTTTGTTCGAGCATTTCGAGACGCAAAATAATTGAATTAGTTGGCTTGGCAAACGAATTGAGGCAGCAATAACAATTGAAAACAATTTACATAATGTTTTTTTGGGACTCTCTGAAATTGATGCTTGAAACTGGAAGTGGCAAAATGTGGGAAAGTGGAAAATATCTATGTAGTTGTATTTCTCACACAATCTATGATTAAAGATAGATAGAATTGCATGAGCTCCATTAGAGATCACAGAATATATTGATCTGAATTAAATTAAGAAAACAAGACTAGTATTTTTTTTGGGACCGATTTTGTTACGTTACTCAAATGTATAATTACTATATACTTTACGTTACTATAAATAACAAACAATCAATGATTGTGTAGCGAGCACGTGCTTCACCATACAAAATTACAGGTTAAAATAAATTGGGATTGATAAAAATCTGGCGAACCCCTTTAAGTGGCATTTAACTTCAGCGCGCTGTTGAAACACTGAGCACAAATATACACACACACACGAGTACATTGAGATTGTCTGAGATGTGTACTCGATCGAATGAGATACATATGTATATATACACAATTGCTGATGATAAAGTTATAAGTGATAAGACAATGTCGCTTGTGACGCAAGCTCAAATCTGACGGGGCCAATACAATTCAGGTAATCTGTATTGGATGTGGTTGAATTTAGTAAGTTTTGGTTTCTATGGCAAATTTATCAATCAGTAACCTAAAGATCTCAATCGACTTGATGACTAAAAAATACGAATTTTGGTAAGATTACATAACACTCGAGTGGGCATTAACCACGTCACAAATGCTGTTTAAGCAGCCCTAATCAACTTGGTAGAAAAAAGATATGTAGCAGTCAGAAAAATATATATTTATCTGCTTCAAAAATAACACATCGTTTGGTATATTTGCTTAAGTTTGGGTAATTTTTATGATGTTGATAAAATCCTGACTAAGCGCCAGTATACCAGATATTATACAAATAGTGCTTACCTGTTGCCAACACTATGACTAAGAGAATTTCCCAAAAATGAATTCACATTTAAATTAAATATGGAGTGGATGCTTATTACTTTTTTTCCTATTTGTTATAATTGTAAGACAAATGTTTGCCATACTTATAGAATTATCAAATTAATAATAATTGACTTTGATTTTAGAATTCGGTTAGCACGCAAAGCGAAAAGCAATATACGCATTCTTGGAATGCGTTTTGAAAGTGAGGGCCAGGAGTATGAAGATAGCGTACCAAGTGTATTGAGCAATAAGGAGCACACGATTCGCGTATTTGGTATTGGATTGCAGGAGAGGACAGTTATTGCGTTTACAAATGAAGAAAATGAATATCAGGGAGCCTGTCTCAAGCCGGCCACAGAAATCTTTGAGCCACAAGAAGTCTGGCCCGATGGTAGTATGGCCATATATACGGTGAAATTCCCGTACACCAAGAGTCTACTGTATGTTTGTGCGAAAATCGACGAGGGAATTGCTGTAAGTTGCACTACTGATTGATCGATTTCGATAACAAATTACTACAATTAATACATTTATTGCTTAATAGCACAGCAGCGCAGCAGCAACGACACCCCTAGAACATCAGGGCAACGCCGTATGGATGAGGATGACAACGCACGAACCACTTTTGCCTCTTTGGGTGGCTATAATCATCATTGTGATATGCCTGTGTTTTTCGGCCCTATTTTCGGGCTTAAACTTGGGCCTAATGTCCTTGGACCGTACCGAATTGAAAGTAAGCAGCATGTATAGGCTAAATAAAATAGATATTTAAAAGATTGTTTATTTCAGATATTACAAAATACTGGCTCGACAAATGAAAAAAAGTATGCTGCGAAAATTGCACCTGTGAGAGACCAAGGTAATTATCTGTTGTGCAGTATCCTCTTGGGTAATGTGTTGGTTAACTCCACCTTTACCATTCTACTGGATGGTTTGACCTCTGGACTTTTTGCTGTCTTATTTTCCACCCTGGCAATCGTCCTCTTTGGTGAAATTACACCTCAGGTGGGTTCTAGGTTTAATTTGATGAGTGTGGTTCTGTAAGAGTTACATGCTCAATCAAAGTGATTTATGATTATGCATTCAATCTCACATAAATAAATATACGCTTTTGTGATTCTTAATCATAATATTTTGCTCATTTTTATCGTACTTCTGCGATCGCCTTTTTTCCTTCTTTCTGGTTTAATAATAAAAGACTTTGATTTCATTAATGCTGTTACACGACTCTCTCATCTTTAAATTTAAAAGTAAACTTGGTCAATATTCAAATGCATTAATTTTGAAAAATATTTCGTTTACAGGCTGTGTGTTCAAGACATGGTTTAGCAATTGGAGCCAAAACCATTATGATAACCAAAGCGGTTATGGCGATAACAGCACCGCTGTCGTATCCAATTTCTCGTATCCTAGATTCACTCTTGGGTGAAGAGATTGGCAATGTATTCAATCGTGAACGCTTGAAGGAACTTGTTCGTGTAAGTAAGAACCACGACTAGAATAGAGACAAGAATAAATTCTATAAATATCTTAACTGCACAGGTCACCAATGATGTCAACGATCTGGATAAAAATGAAGTGAATATTATATCCGGCGCATTGGAGCTGCGTAAAAAAACTGTTGCCGATATTATGACACATATTAATGATGCTTATATGCTTTCGCTGGAAGCCCGACTCGACTTTGAAACGGTGTCTGAGATCATGAACTCGGGTTATTCTCGAATTCCCGTTTACGACGGCGACAGAAAGAACATTGTGACTTTGCTGTATATCAAGGATTTGGCATTTGTTGACACTGATGATAACACGCCGTTGAAGACACTCTGTGAATTTTACCAGAATCCCGTTCATTTCGTTTTCGAGGACTACACTCTAGATATTATGTTCAATCAGTTCAAGGATGGTACGATCGGACACATTGTATTCGTTCATCGCGTCAACGATGAAGGTGATGGGGATCCCTTCTATGAAACCGTTGGTCTTGTCACATTGGAAGATGTTATTGAGGAGCTTATTCAAGCTGAAATCGTTGATGAGACGGATGTTTTCATCGATAATCGCACAAAAATTCGTCGCAAGCGTAATAAGAAAGCCGACTTTTCGGCATTTGCTGAACGTCGTGAGGCTCAAACTGTGCGCATTTCTCCTCAATTAACTTTAGCAACATTCCAGTACTTAAGTACAGGTAATAAATACAAAAATATCTAATATATTTGTGTATATTTAATGCAACATTATTATCCCTATTTCACTTACAGCTGTTGATGCCTTTAAGAAGGATGTTATTTCAGAACCGATCTTACGGCGATTACTTAATCAGGATGTTTTCCACAATATTAAATCAAAGGGGAAAAATAAGGATGACCCCTCATTGTACATATTCACGCAGGGGAAGGCTATCGACTATTTTGTACTTATATTAGAGGGTCGTGTCGAAGTGACAATTGGCAAGGAGGGTCTTCTTTTTGATAGTGGGCCGTTTACTTATTTTGGAACACAGGCATTGGTGCAGAATGTCGTTGTTGGTATGCACGCTAAATTCAAAAAAATATACCCATTGACATTTACTAATAAAAACTTACGTTATATGTAGATTCTCCAACTCAGATGGGATCGTTACAGTCTTTAAATATGGATTCGAAAATTCGTCAAACTTTCGTTCCTGATTACTCTGTTCGCGCATCTACGGATGTGATATATATTGCCATTAAACGTAGTCTGTACCTTACTGCAAAGAAAGCGACTCTTTTGGAAAAGAGTCGCAAATCGGGAACGTTTTCAAGTGAAACATTCGATGATGAAGTTGAGCGACTGCTGCATTCGATAACGGAAGATGATAAGTCTCGGTTTCTGACAACCAGTCAGAGTGCAAGACGTTCATCCAAGCCGAACAGGAGTGGAGCATCGTCGCCCTTAAACAATGATCTATCGCATGATGATAGAAGCAACAGTGCTAGTGGGCAACTCAACACGGGTCATCGAATTGGTCCTGAACGTACGGAAGATGGATCATTGAGTAGTCTGGTTACTTCAGATGTGACAGGTGATCTTCAAAATGGAGAAAACGATGGAAAGAATGGCACAGCGGCATCCACGCCGCTTTTGCCAAAACCGGAAGAAAATAACGAGCCCCGGCAAAGTAAACCTCAATAACGGCAGTCTTCGGAGAACTCTTTACATTAAGACCTAGCTGCCGCAAATTACATTTTTCATAAGAATCACTCGCCGTTTTTTAAATGCAAAATCAAAATGCTTTCTTTTTTCCTTAAATATTGTTATTTATATTATTGCTTCTTTATCGACATCAATTTGCAAATTGACTAGAATTGTGTTTTTCCTTATTTTGTAAAAGTGAATTAGAGATTTATGTTTAGATACAAACGAAAAAGTAAAAATGCTAAATTTTCAATGATAGTTTCTATATCAAAATAACAGTCCTGAGATTTCTGAAAACCTGAAATTATTACACACATATTACACATGTATTACCTCATGAAGTACGTACTTAAGAAGAGAAATTAATCACTATTGCTTTTCAAATCCACACCATATTTCTACTTCCTATTAAATGACATAAATTACTGTGTATATGACCGCAGCATTAATTAATTAAGAATTGGTTGTTAAATTTGTTTATTGTTCTGCTTACATGCATAAATTGAATAGTTTAGTTCCCCCTTTCAAAGTCAAGTCTAAAGAAAATGTTATATTAGTAAGGATTCTCCTATATATACTTTACCAATGTGTGCACAAGTTTTGTTTTAACTATATTGTTGTTTAATAGGAATGCGTTATTAAAATGCATTCTACAATCAAATTATCCCACACACTTCATGTAGCATAATTGTATTAATTGAGAAGTTCAAAACTTCTCATTCGTTATTTATTTAACTAAAGGTGTTAATTAGCAGCTTATAATGTATCATAAAAACGAGAAGCATATATTTATATATATGCATACATTACCTATGTTAACTTAGAATAAATGCATACCTAAATACATACATAAATATATAACTAAAAATACAACTACAACTACAAACAGAAAATACAATATGTACATACACGAAGAAACAGAGTTAATTGTCCATCGCATTTGTGAGTGGCTAAGTTAAGTGGCTGTTCCGACCAGGCATTGGCATTAGGTAAATTATTTTTTTGGAAAGATTCTTGCAAAGAACCTACATACATCTACTGAAATATGTGCTTGCAATAAATTATAAATTTTAAAGATTCATATATATACATATATTTACTATTAAAAGATAAAAGAAAATAAATTTCAATAGAGATACTTTGTTACTTCCTTATATGTATTTACAATATATATTCGTATATAAAATGTACAAGATTTTTAAAACCATAATTATTTGGGTTCTTATTCGGGTCGATGTTCACAGTTTTAGAGTCACTGGTCACCCATGTTGAGGGTCATAATTCTATCATCAAGGCACTTTTCCACCTGATCTCATCTGTTCTTCGGTCGGTTATATCCGACTGAAAATTTTATAGATGGTTTTAGTTCTAAATGAAAATGAAACAAAAATCAGCATTACCAAATTTACAATTTATTAAAAGTTTACTTTTAACATAAAAGTTTCAACTGCAATTTAATTCAAACACAAGCCGTTGAACTGGAGTGTAAGCCCACTGTGAATTTATTGCAACGCTATAACATACCCAGGGCACTCAATAAATCGAACAAAATATTAGCTATCGAAATCGCACAGCACCATTTGAGTTTAACAGAATAACATTAACAGTTGCACAAACAAAACCTTTGGTTTGCTGCATTTAGTTTATTTCATTGATTGCTTGTGGAAAAAATGCATCGTGGTGGAAAGTCATATTCGCGTGGCGGCAAATCCCACGCTCGTCCGCCAGGACTGACAGGCAAGGAGATTGGCCTGTATTACAGGAATCTTGCGCGCCAACGTAAAAACAATGCCACCACAGATGAGCCAAAAATTCGCCTGGGCTGTGATGTTAGTGTTCCGCCGGGAATTCTACGGCGAGTCACCGAATACCTGGAGCAGTTTAAGGCTGGTCGCGAATCAAAGGAGCAGCGCTTGGATGCGAAATTTAAAGAACAGTTTCGCCATTTGTTGAGTGTGAATTTTGAGACTTTTATTGACGAGACAAAGGAACAAAATAAGGATTTAAAATTGCGCAATCCCGGTCTGGATGAGCATCTGCAAAAGCAGCAAAAGGAGCGCATGGAATCTAGGGATGTTCGAGCACGTTACGAGGAGCGCATGAAATTGCCAACAATGAAGCATGCAGCGGATATTATCGAGGCTGTGGAACAAAACCAGGTGGTGCTAATCGTGGGCAGCACCGGGTGCGGAAAGACCACACAGGTGCCCCAACTCCTGTTGGACGATTGCATAGAGAAGGGCATTGGATCTAGCTGTCGCATTGTGTGCACCCAGCCGCGTCGCATCTCGGCCATTAGTGTGGCGGAGAGAGTTAGCTACGAGCGTGTGGAATCCCTCGGCAAGTCGGTTGGCTATCAGATCCGCTTGGAAAGCCGTAAGCCCCGAGAGCGCGCCTCCATCACGTACTGCACGACTGGTGTGCTGCTGCAGCAGTTGCAATCGGATCCAATGATGCACAGCGCCAGTGTTCTGCTCCTCGATGAAATTCACGAGCGAAGCGTGGAAACTGATCTTCTGATGGCATTACTTAAATTAATTCTGCCCCATCGACCGGCGCTGAAGGTGATCCTGATGAGTGCCACTGTGCGGGAACAGGATTTCTGTGATTATTTCGACAATTGTAGAATGTTTCGCATCGAGGGTGTCATGTATCCCGTGAAGATGCTCTACCTGGAGGACGTGCTCACCCTGACTGGCTATCAGTTTGACAACCGACAGAACAGACGCCGGCGAGATCAGCCCGAGCATAGAGCCATGATCGAGCCATACTTAAGACGCCAGCGTGGCAGCTATGATAACAAAGTCTTAGATCAGCTCCGGCTGCCCGAATCCGAGGGTTGCGAGGACATTGACTTTGTGGCTGATCTCGTCTATTACATATGCAGTAGCCAGTCAAGTGGTGCAATATTGGTGTTTATGCCCGGCTACGATAAGATCTCAAAACTGCACAACACACTGACAAATCCTCGCTCGGCGCTGGGCCAACGCTGGCGGGATCAGTTGATAGTCTATCCACTGCACTCGATGCTGCCATCCGTGGAGCAACAGTCGGTCTTTCGCCGAGCACCGCAGGGTAAGCGAAAGGTTATCATCTCTACGATTATTGCGGAGACTTCGGTGACCATTGACGATGTTGTCTATGTGATCAATACGGGACGCACCAAAGTCACCAGCTATGACATTGAGACGAACATTCAGGCGCTGGAGGAATGCTGGGTCACGCTCGCCAATACACAGCAGCGCAAAGGACGCGCCGGACGTGTTCAGCCCGGCATTTGTTATAACCTATTTAGTCGGGCACGGGAGGGGCAGATGGCGGAGGTGCCAACGCCAGAGATCTTGCGCTGCAAACTGGAGTCCATTGTGCTTAGCCTCAAATTGCTGCACATCGAAGATCCGTATGCGTTTTTTCCAACAATGATCGATGCACCAGCTCAGAAGGCCGTCAGCAATGCGGTTAATCTGCTCAAGAGGTGAGTTTGTAACTAATAAACTCATTAATTAATTAATCACTAATTAATCACATTTATTTAACTCAGAATTGAAGCGCTTGACAATGTTGGTCAGCTAACGCCGCTGGGCTTGCATCTGGCCAAGCTGCCCATTGATCCGCAAATGGGTAAAATGATACTTATATCAGCGCTATTCCGTTGCCTGGATCCCATTACGTCAGCAGCGGCTGCGCTTTCGTTCAAGAGTCCTTTCTATACGCCCATGGGTCAGGAGCGTCGGGTCGACGAGGTCAAGCGCAAGCTGTCGCGTCAGATGCGCAGTGACCATCTAATGGTGCACAACACCATTTGTGCCTATCGCGAAAGCTGCGAGGCGCATCGGGATCGCGACTTTTGCTACAGTAATTTCATCAGCCAGAGAACAATACAGCAGCTGGAGCGCATGAAACAACAATTTGCCGAACTCCTAAGCAATTACAGGTAAGAAAAAAAAATCCATCAGTAATTAGAAATCGAAACTATTCATATTTGTAAAAGCCAGAAGGAGACATCTCTAATCCCATATGCTAAATTTATTCGTTAAACAGGTCTTAAGCCAAGGCCCATAAAGTTAATACTCTGATAGTCTAATATTTATTCTCTTCACAGATTTCTAACTTCATCCGATTGCTTGCACGACTCTTCGAACATCAATTCTGAAAAGATTCCACTACTTCGCGCCATAATTGGTGGTGGCCTCTATCCAAACATGGCCCACTTATGGTGAGCTCTGCTCTATTTATATCTTCTGTCAACCATATTTATATTTTATTCGTCTCGAATAGCAAATCTCGACAAATTAAGAATCGAGTGCGCGCCATTCACAACATGTCCACCGACGATGGTCGTCGTTGTAATTTTCATCCATCATCGGTGAACAGCGGCGAACGAGGATTCGATTCCAATTATTTTGTGTACTTTCAACGGCAGAAATCAACAGCGCTCTATCTTCTGGACGCCACCATGGTGTTCCCCATGGCTCTAATCATTTTTGGCGATGGCGTCGAGTCGGGTGTCGTTGACAAAACCGCATATATATCGGTGGCCCAAACTTATTAGTAAGCACACATTTGAAGTGGATTTATACAAGAATTTTATTGTGACTGTCGTTTCCAGTTTCAAGTGCGATCCGGAGACAGCGTCTGTAGTAATTGATTTACGGAAAAACTTGGCCCTGTTGCTGCTTGAAAAGGCCCTGAATCCAGCTCAGATCACTGAAAGCAGTGATGACAACAAGTTAATCCAGTAAATTACTTTCATCTGTGAACTTTTTTCTATCCCTATGTATAAATTTAAATAATTTACAATGTTCCTATCCTTTTATTTAATTTTTGACAGAGCCATAGAAGTTCTTCTCTCGATTGATGAAAGGATGGGTGATGATGACGACGAAGTAATGGATTCCGATGAGATTGATGACATTTAAATTTTGGTTTCTTTTGATATAAATAGGTTTATTGTGTAAATGATCAAATCACTGTGTGATGCTACCAAAATATTTATTTATAATAGTTGTATTAAAAACGTATATAAATTAATGTCGTCAGAACCAAAGCGCAAGGCTTAGTCATCCTCAAGCAGAGCAAATACATTCCTCGAGCGCGCTTTATCGCAATCATCCTCATCCGCATTGGTTTCGTCGTTGGAGCTGTCCTCGTCATTGTCATCGCTATCAGCGGCTTTAATAAATAATAATAAATATATTATTATAATGCTTAACAAATGTATTTAGAGCTGAGCTTTGGCGTTCAACTTACTGTCCGAGCAAATGGAAGAAGTGTCATCATAGGTCTCGCTGTCCGGCTCATCAATATCAACCTGCTGATATTTTTTTACCTCGACCAGATCGGGATGCTGTTGCCACCGTTCGCGTTGATCATCATAGCCAGGTGGATAAAACTGCAGCACCAATTGCTGTTGACCAGCCAGACACATACGCAATATATGATTAGCGGCACGATAGCGATCCGGACGCGCTGCTTTGGCGGTGAGAAAACCACGCTTATATGCCCAGGCATCCGAAATGGCCACAGCCGACCACTCGCTGTAATCCTCCGGCAGTGGCAAACGGAGTAACTGCGGCAGATCCAGGTGCTCGCCCAGCAGCTTAAGTGAGCGATAAGGCACTTGCAACTGGGAAATGGGAAAGCTGCCGAGCAGCACTTGCAGACTCTTTGGCGTGCTGGAGGGGAACACGAGACCAGGACAGTCGCAGACGCGCACATGCTGCGAGAGGAATATGGTCTGGAAATGCTTGGTGTGGCCGGGTGTACGACTAACGCTGACCACCTTACGTCCCTTGAGCGCGTTAATCAGCGATGATTTGCCCACATTGGGAAACCCAAGGCAGCCAATGCTCAACACCCCACTGTTGAATTTCTCGTGCTGATGCGGTGTGGTATCAATGGTATTTGTGATTTTCAATTCGCCTTCGCATTGCGTCTTCGTGGTGGCATCCACGTCCACCTCCAACTCCTCGTTGCGCATATCGTCGCGAATCTTTTGCTCCCATGCCGAGAGATCTACGTCACACTGGACATAGCGCTGGCATTCGCGATAGATATTATATACACCCTCCAGGCTTTGGCGATGCCGACCACGCTGATTACCCTTGCGGCTGCGCGCCGAATGCGATGCAAAGATCACCAAACGCACCTCCGGATAGTGTTCGCTGAAATAGTGTCGCCAGGCAACGACAGCCTCGGGTGCAACAAGATCCACTTTATTCAGCACAACAATCGCATGCTTCTGCAGTGTATGCACAATATAGTCGTAGAGTGAGGGAGGAAACATCAGTGAGGCATAGCGCACATCCACAATGATGAGCAATATGTCGGATAATTCCAGGACACGCCAAAGCTGACGCCACGTTTCTAAGTTAAGCTCAAAGAGGGAAAGTCCTTTGTCATCGCTACGTTTCTGCAACAGCTTATCCACATACTCCTGCAAACCACGACGTCATATGTCCATTCATTCCCAAAATCGATCTAATTTAATCAAATAAATCTCATACCTTAAAATACCGATTTTCATTGCGATCCAAAAGCTCTTTGCTCTGCTCATAGTTCCAAGGTGGTCGGACTGGAAAATCATAACCGTTGAAATAGCTCGAATCGATCTCCCTTTGCGCCGCTGTCAGCACATCGAGGGGCTTGAATCCCTCCTCCTTCATCAGTTCGATCTCCTTCTTGTTCTCTTGCATGAACTGAAGATTGTAACGGTTTACATTCTTATTGCGGCCTCCTCCGCCGCCGCGTGGAAAAGGCTGTTCCATAACCTTGCGATCCATTGTCGTCTCGGGGGCATCGCTATCCTCGTAGGATTCCTGATTGGAGCGCAAGTACTTGGATGGACCTGTAAGTATATTTAAACAGACAATTTTTTTGTTTGCGATTTAATTATTTATTTACCTTTTGTGTTGCGCTTTTGTAGCAATTGGTCTTTCTTCTTTTTGCCACTAAATGGCACCTTTCGTCGTTGTTGAGGCATCTGGAAATGTTATCCGTGATTAGTGTTGCTATATTGAATAATTTGGCAAGTATTACTTTACTTATTAATATTTTAATTACTTTAGTCTACTAACCTTGTTTGGCTTTATTCAAATTGCTCGATTGTTTTGACAGGCAAATGTCAAAATTAACAATTTGAGGGCGTTTTGTTATTTTTAGGGCATTTTATCGTCGTATTCAGTATGTTCTGGTATTCTGAAAACCGTTTCAACTGCGTTGATTACTCACCCACCTTATTGTCAGACAATAGTTTTATTCGGTATTAACGTATTACAAATTACAAGCAATAACTTTCTTAATTTGGGCACAACATTCCTGCTGCTCACTGGTAACGACAGTAACTAGATACTCGTAAAGTACTCGTTCAAGTTGAATACATATCGCTCATCTCTATCGGCTATTTGAAAATATTCTGCTTAGCTTCTTCATGTAGAACAATTGCGCCTAATGAACAAATCAGCTGACTTTGCAGTTGGTATTAAAATACCACATTTGAAGCCTGTTAAATTAACATTATTAAACATGAACTTTGTGTTTGAGCTATTAATCTTTTTATTAGCCAAAGGGCATCATATATTTGTTGCTACTTAAATTTACTCAAATGCCATTAAGAGGCATTAAAGTTTTGGAATTTGTGGGCTTGGCTCCCGGTCCATTATGTGGTAAAATACTGGCCGATTTTGGGGCCAGCGTTACCCGCATTGACAAGGTATGTAAATGACAACCGGATTCAAATTGTTGCCGGACTTTGCTCTACATCTTCAACAGGTGGTGGATTCGTTGGATGTGTTGCATCAAGGCAAACGCACTCTGGTCATCAATCTGAAGAAAGATGGCGGTCAGCGGCTTGTGCAGCAACTGGCCAACAAATCTGATGTGTTAATTGAGCCCTTTCGACCCGGAGTCATGGAGAAATTGAATTTGGGTCCGGAGGTATTGTGCACTAGCAATCCACGGTTGATCTATGCGCGCCTTACGGGCTTTGGGCAACAAGGTCCATTGGCAGCGCGTGCCGGCCACGATCTCAATTATGCAGCTGTCTCGGGCGTGCTCTCAATGCTGGGCCGCGAACATGAGAAACCAACGGCGCCAATTAATATTCTAGCTGATTTTGCTGGGGGCAGCGTTGTGTGTGCCTTGGGCATATGTATGGCATTGCTGGAACGCTACAGGTCCGGTCGAGGCCAGGTCGTCGATGCGGCCATGGTGGAGGGCGCTGCCTATGTGGCCAGCTGGCTATTCATGTCACGGAACCTTGGAATTTGGGATCAGAAACGTGGCCGTAACTTAATCGATGGTGGTGCTTATTTCTATGACACATATAGAACGAAAGATGGACTTTATATGTCAGTGGCTGCATTGGAGCCACAATTTTTTGAGATTCTGAAGGAACGCTTGCAATTGCCGCCGGATTTGTCGCAATTTGGAGATGAGCATCAAATGCACGGCAAGCAGCTATTAACGGATATATTTCTAACTAAAAACCAAGACGAGTGGTCAGCTTTGTTTGAGGATGTGGACGCTTGTGTCTATCCGGTAGTGGACTGGTCAAAGGCCCAGCAGCATCGTCACAACGCAGAACGGGAATCATTTGAGAGTGTCGCTGACGCCTGGGCACCACGTCCTGCGCCGCGCTTAAGCCGCACACCCGGCAAAATACGGCAGAATACTCAAATTAACGAGAAGTCCTTGCTAGATGAACTGAACCTAAGACCGGAGGAACTGCGTCAACTTCAAGAGGAGGGAGTGCTGAATTTGCCGCATCTTAAGCCCAAGTTGTAGACATTGTAAATAAAAGACATTATTTTGGTTTCTTTCATTCAAAATACTTTTATTCTATCTCTTGCACACAAATACAATTACAATTTTTATATTCATCACGTACAAACTATCAGTCATACATTTTATAAACATTTAGGCCACACTTTATACATACTTGTTCTTAGCTTAAAGTAAGTGCAACATAAACTAAATAATTCTCATCATTGTTTTTAAAGGAATTCAATACAATTTCGTTAAAGGACAAACTTAAGAAACAAGTATAATTTCATTTCGGATTTTGCATTCATCAGACACACCACACACCTCTTAACACACGCATACAGTTATTACACGCCTTGCAGAGATACCAGAATACACACATTATTATTTTAGACTCATTTGTTTTTGGGCTAAAGCACCGCGCGTCAGCGTTACCAATTTTTTTATATATATATATATTTATTTGTAAATATGCATTCATCCATGTATGTATAATATATGTTCATGTATGTCTGTGTAAATGTGTCTACACACACCGTGCCTGCGTACATCGATATATTAATGCATCATGCATGTGTTTCGTTTTTTTTTCTTTTTTATTTATTTATAAGTTACGTGTTGTGTAAATTTTACTATTTTTCCGTAAGTTAGTTAGTTAGTTTTCGTACGTCCAGCGTAAAGTAATTAATGATAGTCCTTATGTAGTTGTAAGTATTTATGTATTGTATAAGTCTCAGTTCTCAGTATAAAATCAGTACCATTTGTTACGTTTTCAATTTGTTTTCGTTCACTTTCCATGTCGTTTTTTGGGTTTTTGTATTCTTGTTAATTTTTACACTAACAATTGTTTTTTTTTTGTTTTTCTTTTGTTTTGTTTACATTCTTACAAAAAATATGTTTCGTTTCTTTACATTTTGCTCTGCTGCGCGTGGTGCTTTAAACAACTCTTCATACACACAAACACACACGCATATATATGTAATCATACACACACGCACACTCAAACACACACGCATACATAAACACACACTCTTAATATATAATATACGACACTCACACCTTGGTATCGGCTTAAACCGATTACGTATATACTTATAGACTAATTGGACTTGCAACGGCCGAGTTATAATTATTATTATAGCTGAGCCAGATCGACCATTTGAATTTACATTTGCTTTATTCATTTTATTTTGTATTTGTTTTTAAATTAATTTGAGAGTCTGGAATGATAGTAACATTCACACACAATATATCAGTCATAGTCTTGCACACTCCAACAACATACATACAAATACTACACATATGCAGCAGACTTCGTTAATAATATTCTTCTACATATTTGTAAATTTGTGCAGGATGAGCCTTTAAACAGGTTTCTTTCGGAAAATTTCTGTTCGCCACTTTCAGACACGCAGTCACGCTATTATTTTAAATACATCCATTGTCATCAGATATTCATCATTATCATCATAATCATCATCATCACACAAGCACAAGTTTCATCTCTCATCACGTATCATTCACCAAAATACACCTATAAGATTTGACAAAATAAAAAAAGATTTATAAAAACGAATTAATTATCAGTATAAATATGATATACGATCAGTATAGATTATGTGAAAAATGTTTCTTAACTACCTACATAATAAGTATTAAATATTTGAATGTAGCTTTTATGCAACTTACGTTCGCATAGCACAGCCATAAGAGTCCATGTTCCAATTGGCGTCTAGCTCTCTTTCACACACGACGTTATCCGGCACTGAAGCAGCGACAGACATACATCAATATCAACATCATTCTAATTTATTTTGGCAATTCAAATTCTGTTTATAATAAAATTGTAATGCAGCAATTGTAAAGAGCAAAAATAAACAGTTGCCAGTTCAAAGAAGTTACCAAAAATAACAAATTTTAGAAAACAAAATGAGCCAAACCGAAACTGAACTTGGACGGCTGTGTGATATTTAGATTGAGTCTAATATCAATACCAATCGGAATACATATATTTAGATTTAGTTTATCAACTTTGAAATGGCATTATTTTTGACAAAATGATAACTGAATTTCTTTTGCATTTAACCGAATGAATCGTACAAATTGTTCCATAATTAAAGTAGTTTAACAAACGGTATATCAAATTACAATATTTTTTTTTTGTTCTATTAGACACATTTGCCACTTAATCTAAAGTCCCGGTCATATCCGAGATTTTTTCTAATTTTTTTTTAAGACATCCTTTGCATTTAGTTTTGCAAATAATTGTCAAAAGATTTTAAACGGGATTATTTTTTTCGAATTTAATTATGCTTGAAATACATTTCTTTTGGCTTTTGGGCACCTTGAATGTGTATGTATATATAATATGTGTGTATACGTGTTGCCATTTTGGTGGGATTACCACTAGTTTCAGTGGTTTTATTAGCTTGCTAGCGAAAATATTTTCAAGCAGTACTAGTCGGTTTTTTTTTTAGATTTTTCGAATCGCCAATTTTTTTTATACTGACAAATTAAATATTATTTTTGCTCATTAATTATTATAGCCAAAAACCAGATCTTTTGAAACCCGATTTTCTATTCAATTTTTTGTTAATTTTCTAAGATATTCTTATTTAGTGGTTTTTCCCGAAGGCTTTTAGTGAGTTTTCCCGAGCGCTGGCAACACTAATATGTGAACAAAACAAAAAAAAAGGAAAAAATGATTGTATTTGTTAAGAAATCAACGACGTGTGTTTATGTCCTAAACTGTCCTAAAAGTTGTTTATGTAGTCTACTATAATAGTATGTAAAATGAAGTACTGTAGTGTTACCCTGGTCCGTTTTCGTTAGTTTAGTAGTAGTAGTAGTTGTAGTTGTAGTATTTGTTTGTTTGTTTAACTATGTATATATACGAGTACAATTCGATAAGACGCTGCAGGTAGTTGTTTGGTTGTTACTGTATTCGTTTTCTTTGTTTTTATGTTTTTGCATATTGTTTCTTGTCATTTAAAATAATTTGCAAATTTAGCGTCATTATCTGGATTTGGAATCAATGTGAGCTAATTAATATATAAATAAATCAATATTTGCTTTTCAAAACGTTTTTTCCAATTTATATGTTTACTTAAATATATATATATTATTTTTGTTTTTTGTTTTTGTTTGTGTTTGCTGTTTTTGTCGTTTGTTGTTTCCTTATTATATTTGTTATGAGTGTTTCAGTTTCTCTTCTGTATTTTCCCAATTTTAATTGGCATCCGTTTAAAATCTTTTTCTTATTTTGTTTTTTTTTTGTTTTTGGTGTTTATGAATTTAAGTTTGGTATCTCGGTGCTTTTGTTTTTAAATTTGCTTACAATTAAGTCATTCATATCATACATATTTCAGTTACGTTTACTGATCACTAGAAAAAACTTACATTTAGTAATATCACACAACACACGCCACACACGCGCGCATTTGAAGTTTGATAAGGGGTAGAGACTGTTGTCTCTCTCATAAAACTTCAATCACAAACCATTTAGTTTCAGTTCTGACATCCACATTCTTCAGATTCACACTATAGATAGACGTGGAGATTTGGTAATAATTTTCAAAGGATTCATTGGAAAGTTGTTTGGGCTGATGGCAGTCACACTCAACACACACTCTCATCAAGCAATCGGCACTTCAGACTTAGCACTATTTCTCTCAGGCATTCGATGCATTCACACGATTTTTCATGGCATACCCATTCACATAATCACTAAATTACACACACATATATTCGTACACAACACAGCACACACACACACACACACATAGAGACATACATAATACACATACTTCACGCAAACAAACACACACACACATTTAATATAACTAAAGATTTCACTTACACAGCAGAACCTGCTTCGGTTCTTATTTTTCATCTTTGTTTTTGTTTGTTATGGAAGATTTTACATTGGGTAAACCTTAAGAAGTATGTTGCAGCCATAAGACGATTTTATCCAATATTGCTGTGTATTTAATGTAGTAGTTTTAAGTGTATTGTTGGATTTATGTAATTTTTATAAATTGTTACCGACTTTTTACTTATATTAATAACTCAATAGAGACAGACATAACTTTGCATTTTTTTTTGGGGTTTTTTTTTGTTGTTTTTGTTTGCGAAATAATAATTAAAATCGGTTTCTAATTAGTCATAACAGGAATTGTTGTGCTAGCAGGCTGCTTAAGCGATAAAGTTGTCATAGTGCTTATAGAGAAAATGTGTTGTAGTTGGTAATGGGGACTTTGATTACGCTTCTTAGGAATTATCAAATTTACTAATAAGCTCACACAAAAATAACAATATAAATATCATAATCGTAGCAGGATTTGGCTTACAATAAAATGTATAAACAAAATTGTCTTAAATTTTAGGCGTCGCACAGCAACAATAAATCGGACAAACAAACAGCAGATAGAATTTTCGAATTCGGACTGAACTGTAAGAAGATGTGTAAATGGCTTAATTAAAGTCAAATGTTGTGATTTTTGTTTAATCAGAACACTCTACTCACCAGTTTGGCTGCGAACATACATAACTAAAATGGGATCCCAATTTACTGGGCAATGACCTGGCTATTCATCTTCTTGATCTCCTTGGCAGCCCATGTGCATAGCATTTTGGTGCGCTGACCCTTGGCGCGCTTACCCTCGGCGAGGAATTGTGTAATGATCACATCATCCAGCAATGGATAGAGACGTGGTCCGAACGAGGTGCACAAATCACCGATGAAGCCGGCTGCACTGGCCATCATCGAGTCGGATACCTCACCCTCTTGCGCAATGCGCTTTATGAAGTTAATTATGTGCATCAGGTGGGGCTCCATATGGAATACATCCTGATTGGCAGTCTGATCGACTCCCTTGAGACCCTGAATGATCCCGGTGTAGGCCTCCAAAACACTCTCGCGCAGCTCATTGATGTATTCACTCATGTCGAAACTAGAGTTATCCACCTATAATAAAATGAAAGTTAATTATTGATGTTCAATGGGAAATAGCAGTTGTGATTTTTCCTACCTGCAAATTGGAGGCAGCACGTAACATGTCCAAAACGACATTTAAATATTTCAGAAACTCGCTGCCAATGCTTAACGCCATATCACCAAAGGCAGACAGTATTTGCGGCTTAACACTGCGATGAAGATTCGGCTCAGCAAGATCGTTCATTAGTACGGACATAATCTCATCGCAGTAGGGCACCATCAAATGTTTGAGGGCGCGGCAGATGTCGCCAGTGAGTCCAACGGAGGCACAGCAAACCTGGTACTCCTGATGATTCTTGAGACCCATTATTAGAAAATCTTTAAAGGCCGGCATGTATTTGACAAATTGAAAGCCAAGTAGCTCGACCAGCGTAGAAACGGCCAAGAACGCGTCCTCTTGAACGCCGCCCGACTTTCCGGCACTGGAGCTAAACATGGTCAGGAGAGCGGTCATGATGGCGTCCGAAATCTGCGGAGCATCCTCCTCGCGCACCTTACGCAGCACACTCTGGAGTGTGGCGCAAAGCAGCGACTGCAAGTCGTTGAACTGATGACGATCGCTGTGGTTGCTGATATGCGACTCCATCTGCATGACCTGATTCAGACGCTCCAAGATGACAATGGTTGTGCGCTGCACAACCAGATAGCAATCCAGCGGTGAATTCTTTATCATGTCCATCAACGCCTCATAGGCAGCGCTACGCAAATTGGCTTGAGCACCGTCCGACCGATCGGTGGTCTCCAACAGTTGTGTGATAATGAACTCAAAGTAGGGCGACAGGGCATAGGTCACCGGTGTTTCTCCCTCGCTGACAATGGCAGCCTCATAGGCGGCGTCCGACAAGCCGATGAAGGCCCAGCATACGTTGGCCGCCACACGCGGTTCCGACTTAAGACTTTTCACGAAGCACTCGAGCAATGTTTGCAAATATGTCTTATTGATAGCGGCTTCCGGGATGATCTGTAATTTATTGAGTTTGATTATTTGTTTTTAATTTAACTTTAATCTGTACTTACATCGCATATACGTCCAAAGGTCCAAGCCGTGGTGTCGCGCACGATGACGCTAGAATCGTACATGAGACGAATTAGAGTTGGCATTGCCTGCTCAACAAGAGGCTTGAGCGTGTTGGTTTCCAGGCCACTGAGCACGGAACCAAATGTCATGACGGCAGCATCGCGATAGCGCCAATTGGGCGACTCAATGTTATCTTTGATGAATGGCAAGACATGCGGCACAATTTCGTCCTCGCAGCAGGTGGCCAACAACATTAGACACACAGAGGACGCTTTCGACGGACTCCAGCTGTCTTCGTCGTCGCACTCGTCCTGTTTGGTTAACTTCTCAACTAGCACCGGCGTCAAGAACTGGAGAGCACCACGTGCATAATGCTTGGAGACACGATGCGGCGGCCTACCTAGATCAGTTGCCTCCTGGCTCTCGATGGACAGATCGATTTCCTCATCGCTCACGTTCGACCAAAACTCAATGCCCTGCAGGGCAATGGCGTCATTGTCCGACTTCATGGCCTCCAGCGTAATGGGGAAGAGTGCCTGTGCCATGTATGGCTCCATGAATTGATAGTAGAGCGACATGATCTTCACCAAACACTGCAAGGCAGCAACACAAATCTGTGTGTCGGTGCACTGCGTCGCCTCGCACACCACCTCCATGATGAAGTTTCGCTCCATGTCCTTCTCAAAATTCGCCTTGGTGAACTCCAGTGAGTTGTGCAGCGATGTTGTAGCAGCCAATCTCACATGATTGCTGGGCTCCTGCTTGCGCATTCCGTGTATGATGGCTGTTAGCACCTGATTGGACTGATTCTCGAGGACGCCATACCGGATATCCTGGCAAATGTAACCAATAGCCTCAAGCGCCGCCTCTCGGTGCATTTCACTGGAGCCCTCGCTGACGACTTTGTTGACCAGCGTCTGGATGAGAATGCCCCACCGATTGATGGGCAACTCAATTACCGCCACATAAGCAACACACTGGGCGGCGCAAGAGGGTCGCGTATTCTCTGTGCCCAAGGCAGAAAGTATCTGATGGAAGGTGGAAAAGGCAATATATAAAAAATAAATATATAAGTTGTTACCCATATTTCAGGCGAAACTTAAGATATACGGCTATATTATGGGTAGCGCATTTAACATACATTATTTTTGATCAACTCTCTGGTCTCCTCGGGAAACTGGTGCCATCTCTCCTGATACTGTTGACTGATATTTTCATCCTTACTCGTTAGGTGATTTTTCAATTGAAGACCAGCTGCCATGCGCGCCACGGCGCTGTTTGTTGTTTCCTCCAGGATTTTCGAGAGAGCCTTGAGGAATTCTGGCAGATTGCTGGCGGCTGCCTGCTCCAGATAGTTTTTCGCCGAGAGCAGTTCATTTTTGTCTGCGGCAAGCACGAAAAAAGTAAAATACAAATTGAGGTTATGTTGACCAAGTCCTAAATCTGATTTGTTGAGGCTATTTATATGTATGTGTGTACTTATGTGTGTGCATATGTATGCTTTTGCTCATTTGTTCATATAAATATATATATCTACACATATATGTATGTATGTAGGCGATTGTTGTGTGTGTAGCAACTAAACATACGCTTATGCTCGATTGCAACCCTGCGCAACATACACACACACACATACATACGTCACAGTCGCCGCCGACGTTGCGACGCATCACCTATAACAAAATGGCTTTTTTAGCTGGCCCTGAGCAATTGAACTTTAAATGATTTTTATAGGTGCCTCCTCCTCATCGAGATGCACATTTAGAGAATGGTTTTCATCACTTACCTGGTGAGACGGTCTTTTCCAAAATAGCAATTAATTGCCTTGTTATGTCCGAAGTCATTTTTGCGCTCTTCTTACTTTCGATTTCGTGTAAAAATGTCGTAGCTGCTGTTAAAGGCGCGAATGTGTGGATATTTTTTCGTAATCGCTCAGCTTTCTATGGTGTTTGTATGTATGCGTGAATATATAGACAATACCGAGCGAGCAGCAGCTGCCAAATGATTAAATCAAGAAATTAAATTTTTTTTTTATATTGATGTACAGCTAACACGATAATAGAATAGAAAAAACACAAGCTAGCTTATGGAGCAAAGTCAAATGAGTCCTTCAACTTCAACAAAAATGAAATGAATTTGCTTTTTAGATTGAGAACGCGACGTACAATATCCGAATATTTGCGTCGTCCTAAAATTGATTTTTTTTTTCGCTTTTTAACTTACTCACTGTGCGTGTCTCTGTTTCCCCTTTGTCTGCGCGTCTGCTGATGCTGTGTTGCTATTTCGATATTGGCTACGCGAACTGTCAGAAAACGCTGAACACGGGACAAACTGTCGTTGAAATTGTTAATGTTAATGTTAATGTAATGTTATCTAGTCGTAATTAACTGTGAACAGGAATTTTTTGTGTCCCATAAAACGTGAATTGAGAAAGAATGAGAAGCAGGCCGGTTCTGAATAATACTCGACCCCACATGGAAAATTACTGCGCGTCGATCTTTGTGCACGATGGCAACACTGTTTAGTCGTAGGTGCCAGTTGCGTTTGAAGTTGATGGGCGTCACCTATAAATATTGAAATCAAAGTCCCCGATATTAATATTAATAAGTTGCATTTAATTTACTATAATTATTTCTATACATTTAATATTTAATAATTCCAATCTTCTGACAAAGACATAATTGACTATAACAGCAACCCTATGGCCATTTGGCCAGGTTGGCAGTCCGGTGAAGTGGCAACGCCGTTTTTGCAATTGCACAGTGCTGACGTTTGTCAGTCAGAAATAAGCCGAAAAAATAGGAAACAAAAGCTTGACAATTAAACTGCGACTGCTGTTTAAACAGACAACTTCGAGGATTCAGGGTCACATCTGGCTAACCATTCTAGAACGGGTGTTAAATCGACGTGGTAGTTAACTCGCTGCTGCTCGATTGTGATTGCAATTGTGTCTGCTGCTTTTGTGGTCATTAGACTAAGAATAATGAGACCATCACGGTGCCAATGCACCGTTTTGGGGCTGCTTCTGCTCGTCTTGGGCGCCTGTGAAGCCTTCTATCTACCTGGTCTTGCACCGGTCAACTTTTGCAAGAAGTCCGATGGGACAACTACGTGCAAGGTAAGTAAGTGTGTTGGTCACATGTACACACACACACCCACACACATATGCGTGTGTTTATTATTTATAGTTAATAGTTAATGGCTATTCCAACTCTTGTTCCCCAACGGAAGTAATGATAAGCACCCTGCTTGCCCACTGTGTGAGTGATATTGCTTCGTGGAATGCTGTCGTGTGGGTGGCTGTGTGCTGACGTAGATACTTTTGTTTTAAACATGCTTGCGTATCCAAAAGTACATGTGCCTAAGCACTCAGTTAGAACATAAACATATGTACTTAACATGTGTGTGTGTGTGTTTGATGATAAAGTGGGAGGTCGGCGATCAAGCTACGCTCTCCATAAACTAGAGAACTAATCAAGTTATTTCGCCTACTTTTTATCAGTTCATCGGAAACAGCAATTCTGATATTTGTTTCGTGTTAATCAGGAGTTTTTAATGTTTTTTTTTTAATCAGAATTATTAGGTTGTTCATTTTATGATATTTTTATTCTGCATATCCACAAAACTTAAAAATTGTAACATAATATATTGTATTTTATTTTAATGCTGCAGTCTGATGTTGTTTTATACGTTAACCGCTTAAATACTGAGGAATCTGTCATACCCTATGAGTATCATCACTTTGATTTCTGTCTGGGAAAAGAGGAGAACTCGCCAGTTGAGAACCTTGGCCAAGTTGTGTTTGGTGAGCGTATACGACCGGGCCCTTACAAAATACAGTTTATGGAGGATGTGGAATGCGCCGTGGTAAGTGCATTCAGTGTGCAAATCACTCACAGTTGCCAGTCGATTGATTTTGTATTTATTATTTGAAAGGCTTGTCGCAAAAATTATACCGGCGGCGCCGGGGACAGTGACCGACGAATGATGGTGCTTAAGAAGGGCATCAGTCTTAACTATCAGCATCATTGGATTGTGGACAATATGCCCGTAACTTGGTGTTATCAGCTGGAGACGGGTAAGCCGTATTGCAGCACTGGCTTCCCAATGGGCTGCCTGGTACGCGCCGACGGCGAAGGTTGCCCCATCAATACAATCTACAGTCGTCCACTGCACTATTATCCATTCAATCATGTGGATCTGGAGATCACTTATCACAGTGGCGCTCAAGAGGATTGGGGCATGGGCTTTGGAGGTAGCAGCGGTCGTATAATATCTGTTAAAGTAACGCCCAAATCCTTGCTTCACGCCGATCCCGAAAAGCCCAATTGCTTGGGCCCTGAACCGCTAGCCATACGCGAGAGTTCCCTTAAGGCAGGCGAAGTTCAGAATATAGTTTACACGTACGGCGTGAAATTCGTGCAGAATAATGCTGTAAAATGGTCGTCGCGTTGGGATTATATACTGGAATCAATGCCGCATACGAATATTCAATGGTTCTCGATTCTCAATTCGTTGGTCATCGTACTCTTCTTGAGTGGCATGGTGGCGATGATTATGCTGCGCACACTGCACAAGGATATCGCCAGATATAATCAAATGGACAGCGGCGAGGATGCACAAGAGGAATTCGGTTGGAAGCTGGTACATGGTGATGTTTTTCGGCCGCCACGCAAAGGAATGCTTTTGTCCGTCTTTCTTGGCTCTGGTGTCCAGGTCTTGGTCATGTCCATGGTCACCTTGGCATTTGCCTGTCTTGGATTCTTGTCGCCTGCAAATCGGGGCGCCTTGATGACCTGCTCCATGGTGTTGTTCGTATCACTGGGAACGCCCGCTGGTTATGTTTCGGCAAGAATATACAAGAGCTTTGGCGGTGTAAAATGGAAGAGCAACGTCATCCTTACCTCAATAGTGTGCCCCGGGTGAGTTGATGCCAAATAAAATAACTACGAATGCTTACTAATGTTATATAATTTCTTTTGTCTAGAGTCGTATTTTCGCTGTTCTTTGTGATGAATTTGGTACTTTGGGGTGAGAGTAGCTCTGGCGCTGTGCCATTCAGCACACTGATTGCCTTGTTGGCTCTGTGGTTTGGAGTTTCTGTGCCCTTAACCTTTGTTGGCGCCTACTTTGGTTTTCGCAAACGCGTACGTAATATATTATATTTAATTTTATATTTAATTTTGCTCAAATTCACACTCTTTTAGGCTTTGGAGCATCCGGTGCGTACCAATCAAATACCGCGACAGATACCCGATCAGTCAGTCTATACGCAGCCAATTCCCGGAATTGTTATGGGCGGTGTTCTGCCATTTGGCTGCATCTTCATACAACTGTTCTTCATTCTCAGTTCGCTGTGGTCAAATCAGATGTACTACATGTTCGGATTTCTCTTTCTCGTATTCCTTATACTGATCATCACATGCTCAGAGACAACGATTTTGCTTTGTTATTTCCATCTATGCGCGGAAGACTATCATTGGTGGTGGCGATCATTTCTTACATCGGGCTTCACAGCCGTTTATCTGTTCATCTATTGTTGCCACTACTTTGTCACAAAGCTATCCATTAAGGACAGCGCATCGACGTTCCTCTACTTTGGATATACCGCCATTATGGTATTCTTGTTCTTTTTGCTAACTGGCACAATTGGATTCTTTGCTTGCTTCTGGTTCATACGGAAAATCTATAGCGTTGTCAAGGTGGATTAGGCTCAGCATACATCACGTATTTATACAATGTGTGTGTGTGTGCGTGTGTCTGTGTGTGGGAGTCTGTCCGTGTGTATGCCCGTGTGTTTTTGTATGTGTAGCCACAATTTACACTTAAGCCTAATGTGTGTGATTTCTGCGCTGTGCGTGAACAGCCGGTTTTCTGTTTATTATAATGAACTTATTAATATGCATATACTACATAAAAATATGTATATAGTTATATATACATATGTGAGTACGTGGTAGTACCGATGCGCGCAATAATGTTAAGGAAAAATCAGAAAGTACGAGAAAGGGTGAAAATCAATTGTGTGTAGTTTACAATGTTTTAAAAACAAACTATCAAATCTTTGGCAAGAAATTTCATCTTTTCAAATTGAACGTCCACTTCTCGATATATACATACAAATACATTTCCAAAAAATAAAAAAAAAAACCAAAAGAAATAATCATAAATTAATTACTGTTCCCAACAATAATTATTTTGGTTAAACATGAACTCCACTTCCTGCAAGAAATGTACTGATTTGTAATTTGAAGTACTTTACCTTTTGTGTATTCGTTAAATCAGAGCCATCCAAACGATTGTAATTGAGGCTTGGATTCTCAACATATAATTCATACATGTAATATTTTAAAATATGTACTTTAGTTTAAACGAATTAAAACTAACTTGGAACTAAAAAATAAATTAAAAAACCAACCAAAAATTAAAAAAAAAGAGAGCGCCCTCTATAGTTTTAATATTTTGATCAAGGGTTGCAACCCTCCAAACTGCATCCGATGGCAAAAACACTTTTGGGGCTTCCGCTGAAAGTGTGCAAAATTGATTTCAAAAATAAATTGCCAATTAAATTGCAGCAACAAACAATCCCAGACTAAATGACAAACCAAATTGTGGACAGTGAAGATGAATACGATGAGCTATCGGAGTTGCGACAACGAAGCCAGCCCGAGGCGCAGCAATCAGTCGATGTTAGTAATCCGATGGACCCTCATATGATTCCAACAAAAATTTATAGTCATAGTTGATATGCATTTTAGGAGGCCTTCGATTTGGACGATCTGCTGCCAGTCATTGGTGAGTTTGGCAAATATCAGAAGCTCCTCGTCTTTGGCATTTGTCTGCCTGCTTGTATACCATGCGGATTTTGTGCCTTCAACCAGCTGTTTATGGCCGACACTCCCGATGACTATTGGTGCCGAGTTCCTGACCTGTTCCACATGGATCTCGAGCAGCGCAAATATTTATCCATACCCAAGGAAGTGGTAAGCCAACCCTTAAAGTTTTCAGTTTAAAAATCAACATATGAAATAAAGGAACTCAACTTTTATTAGAGTTGTTGACAAATTTGGAGTTAGATCCAATTATATAAAAACAGCAAGCAACAGATAATTCGTCTTAGAAAAGATCGATTTAAAAAAATTCTACGATTTATATAAAAATCGTATATTTCTATGCCAAATTAGAAGGTTGTCAACCTGTAAGTTCGACACTCATACGCCATACTTGACGCATTGTGGTACCTTGTAGGATCTAACTCGGATTTCTTCAGCACCCTAATATATAAGATATTTCTAACGCATGGTTATTATTTTTTTTGAAGGAAAACGATGAGTTGGTCTACAGTAAATGCTATACTTACGGTGTCAATTGGACGCAGTTGCTCGAATCTGTTGATAATATTGTTGACAGTGCTGGGAATGATGTGACAACACTGGAGCCCAATAGCAGCTGGCCTCTGGTCAAGTGCAGCCAAGGCTGGGAGTACAACACGACCAGTGTCTGGTCCTCGATTGTGATCGATGTGATTAAGTCCATAGCCAAAGCGATCCACAACTGATCCACATTAAGCCTCATTTAGAGCAGCTCTTTGAACACTCATCATTTGTACCCTTTCATGTCATACTCTGCTCCAGCACTTTGATAATCAATTCAACACTCAACTGTTGCATCCGTTAACAGTTCGATCTGGTATGCGATCAGGACATATATCCGACCATTGGACTCGCTGCCCTCAACACTGGTGGACCTGTGGGTGTTTACCTATTTGGACTGCTCAATGATAGAGCCGGACGTAGACTCTCCTATTTCACGTGTCTGGCCACATTGTTGGCGGGCAGTTTGATGACCTCGCTGAGCACCGACTTCTGGACATGGGCGGGCAGTCGTGTGGTCGTTGGACTGACTATTCCTGCTGTATATCAAATACCCTTTATCATATGTGGGTATTAAGCTTTTAACCTTTTTATGTAGACGATGAAAATTTAAAATCTTCCAAAATTGTAGAGCTATAAGCTTTTAGAATGAGAATTATTCAATTTGAGAAGTAGATTAATGTTAAATTTCCTTAACTATTAGTGAGGAATATGTTACTAAACCGATATACGATTAATAATCACTTGGCTCTTACTCGTTTCAGCTTTGGAACTCGTTGGAGAGAAGTATCGCTCCTTTGTGACCGTGATGACGTGCACCTTTTACACGTCGAGCATAATGCTGCTGTCGCTGGTCACCTATCTGGAGCGGGATTGGGTGCGCCTTTCCTACTACACATCGATTCCATTCTATTTCTACTTCCTGTACATATTCATAATGCCAGAGTCGCCACGTTGGCTTCTGATGCGCGGTCGTCTGGAGGAGGCGCTGAAAATTCTGGAGCGCATGGCGCGCGTGAATGGACGACAATTTCCGGAGGCAGTGCACAGTAAGCTGGAGGCGCAAATCAAAAGAGACAAACTGAAAAAGCAGAAGAAAAAAGTGGCCAATGTGGGCCTCATGGATCTGTGTCGCACGCCCAACATGCGGCTAAAGACGATATTGATTACGCTCAGCTGGTTTGCCAATGAGACCGTCTATCTGGGACTTAGCTATTATGGTCCCTCGCTGGGCACCAATCAATACGTTAGCTTTTTTCTGTCCGCCGTAGTGGAGCTGCCGAGTTATCTGTGCTGCTGGTATTTTATGGACACTTGGGGTCGTCGTTGGCCTCTCAGCTTATCAATGATATTGGGGTAATTACAGATAGATTTTTAACAATGTTTTTTTTAGTTTGTTGTTCTTTTTTTGTTGTCTAATATATATCATTGCTCTAATCTTATCTAGCGGAGCTGCGTGCATTATAACCGTAATGTTGCCCGATGACGCAATCGATGAGACATTGATACTCTATCTCATATCCAAGGCACTACTATCGGCTTCTTTCCTAATCATTTATCCCTTTGCTGGCGAGCTATATCCGACTCAAGTTCGAGGCATTGGCATTGGTGCCTCTAGCTACATTGGCGGATTGGGACTGATAGTGATACCATTTGTCACCTATCTGGGCAAGGACAACTTAAAGCTACCGTTGGTGATTATGGGATTTGTATCCATGTTGGGTGGCATGACCGGTTTGCGTTTGCCAGAGACTCTGCATCATCGCCTGCCGCAGACCATCGAGGAGGGCGAAGAGTTTGGCAAGAATTGGCAATTTAAGGATTGCTTTCGCTGCAAGCCGCAACCGTAAGTAAATGGATTACCAACTAATCTGTTGGCTATCTTCATGTATTCCGCTTCCTTGCAGCGATGCTCTGTCTCCGCCATCTTCCTATGAGAACTTGGATGTATTGGGTGGCTCCTCCAATACCGCTTCCGAAGTGGAACTAGAGCTAAGAGATAGTCGCCGTCAACGGCAACAGTCTCGTTCTGATGAAAGCACACCGCTGGAGCTTGGTGCAAGTGGTAGTGGAGGTGTCGGACGACCGCATCGGAGTTCGATGAAGCGCTTGGTGCGCCAGATGAGTGTTATGGATACACAGCGGACTCATGATGGCACCATGCAATTGACGCACTGGATTTGAGTGTGTATGTGTGTGTGTGTGTGTGTGAACTGTAAATGCGTGTATCATAATTTAAAGATGTTAGAATGCTCTAGTCGAGACAGCTCGACTAGGAAATACCCTGAACCCAGCTTTTAAATATATAGTAGTCATGCTGATAGAAGTGTGTCCAATGTGAAAATACGTTTTGGGGATAATAGTTAGTTCAATATGAAAACCCATTTTCTTATTCGATCTTAATCAAGTTTGTATTAGGGTGTATTATATATAAATTGAATGACATTGCTTGTCTTTTATTGCTTTCGGAAATCGAGGACGAGTTTGAATTCTGCAGCTCTTATAGTAATATATACAAACTTTATGGAATCGAGATTGTTTCCGTATTTTTGCACAACTTCATTATACATTTTTTCTTATTTTTCGTTGGTTCAGGGTATAAAATCAATAAATAAATACCAAACAAAAAACGTAGCACGAAAATTCTCTACAAATATAACATTCACAAAATGTTACTAGCAATTTCACTTTGAAATATTCTGTATAACAATTTATCCTACAAGAAAAGTATATATAGCATTTAAATGTTATGGAACATATCTATATAAATCTGTTTTTTTGTTTTGTGGATAGCATATTTTCATGAATTTCTTGTGCATTTGGCACTATTGACATGGATGCCAAACAATGATCATATGTCCAAATTTCAACTGCAAATTTTTATTTTGAATTGAACTTATTTTTTATTGATATATTTTTCAGTGTCAACTAATATTACTCGATTTTAAATTAAGAATTAAGTATAGCCATATCCTTTTAATCAACAATTATGTTAAAACAAATCGTATGGTAATAAAATTATTCACTTACAAAGTCAGTCTCGGATATGAGTACATAAACAATTGAGCAACCTTAATTTACCCTTTGTGCATCCATTACAAAATACAATGCTTTCAGCACATCCGCCATATATACGATATTAACAGTACTTATACCATACCAGCATAGCATTTGTCATGATATACATATGTATATATATAACTGTACAAGCGATTTCTCATTAGACCCGCATTGTTTATTTTTATTTATTTATGCATTTATGTAAGCAATTATGCAATTAATTGCTGCCAAACAAAAACAAACATTAACACCGATTGTTTATTACCTGATTCGATTTGAGGAATGAAAATTACCTGCAGCTGTCAGCCGTAATCTTCTAGAGACAGCGATAGGAAGCATTCAAATATAATAGATATATGATATTATGATCGTGTATAGTCGGATCGGAGTATTATAGTATTACTTTGTATATGAATCACAATAATTTTTGAAACTTGTCAACAACAATGAAGCATTGCAAATTTTATGTGTAAGCCGAAAGCATGTCTGGAAACTCTGGAATGCTGTCGCAGCATCCAAACCAGGCCTCCACTAGTTGCCCCATAATGTGCCTGCACGAGGATATCATATGTCAACTATTCAACTATATACCACAACTGTGCGACAAGGTTCACTTGGCGTGTGTGGCACCCAAATTCAGGGACGCCTTTGATAACTGGGCTCGCAGACAACGAAGCCACACACTGAATGCACAGGATGTGGAGCAGATGCTGTTGCCCGATCTGATCGTTTTCTTCAAAGTGGCTGGACCATTTATAACAGTGCTGATGGTGAACACTGCTTCGTACCATAAGGAATCTCTGATTGTCGAGTTTATCGCCGAGTATTGCAAGAATTTGGAAGAGATCAATTTTAGTAATGTGACCGATGAGTTCCGATTTGGTCAGTTGTTGTCGCGATTAACGCATCTGCGTCGAGTAAGCATCCATTGCAGCGAAGTCGAGGATGTTTTAAACTTAGACATGGAGTGCAACCAGGAGCTGGAGTTCTTTGAACTTGTCAACGGCTGCTACACGGGTAAACAACATAACTATATACCAATATAGTCAAGAATTTGATTTTAAATTCTAGTTTAATAAATAAATTGTTTTAGGCAAACATCTGTGCGACTTTCCCAAACTACAAACAATTGTGCTGCGAGATTGTCTGCTGTGGAATTCCGGTGAGCTGGGGATAACTCTGAAAAAGTTGCGAGTTCTCGTTTTGGAAGGTTGCTGTTTTGATGTGATGAATCAATCGCTCTATGAGAAGATTGCCAAATGCTGTGTGGATCTGGAGGATTTAACATTCTCGAATTGTGATGTTCACTTCGAGGTGATCGCTCAACTAGTGAATCTGAAACGATGCACTCTTAAGACTTATATATCCGCCAGCAATGAGCTCAACTTGGACTTCCTTTCGGCGCTGGCCGAGAAGCCGGACAGCAAGCTCCAATATCTCAATCTAACGGGACAGTTTGAGATTGGCAATGAGCATGCAACATGCCTGGGACAATTGAACACTCTATTGCAATTGCACTTTAGCGACAATGATGTGCTGGAGGATAGTCACTTCCTGTTGTTCAATGATTTACCCCAGCTGAAGCTACTGGGATTGTCCTGGTGTGGCAGTGTCACGGACACGGGACTAGCCAATTTGATTTGCCGATGCCCCCAACTAAATCGCATGGATATCAACCATTGTAATCAAATCACCAACAACTTGGTCTTCAATGCCATCAGCTGCTGTGGGAAGGGGACGGGTCGCTCAATGATCCTTAATGTGGCACACACCAAGATCACAAACACAATGCTCGAGGTGCGTAATGCTTGATTACAGCTTTGTAAGCCGTTTTATCCGTTTTTTGTATACTCTGTACCCATTGGATTCAGGAAGATTTGACAATGGCAGAACTAGAAATCTTAGACAGTTAAAGTGCACAAAACAAAATATGTTGAATGTATTTTGTAATTTCCGAAAAATGTCCAGGAAAGTTTTGAAGTTATCATGCTCAAAACAAACAAATCGATAAATATCGATTAATAGAGCTACTTTTAATTACTATGCAGAATTAGCAATTTAGACTTGTGTATATAAGTCTCTAATTAAAATAATCAATAAATACCGATTAAAAGAGCTAGTGGCACAATAACTGATATTTAAGCTCTCGTTGCGATAATCTCTATCCTATATTGAAAAAATGTGAAAAATATATATTTCTTGTGGGTACAGGGTGTTAACTAGCGACCACTCTCGAAAAGTGCCGCCTTAGATGCTTTGAACTTAACTTCCCTGCACATCCGCAGCATCCAAGTTATCTAAATCAAAAGTGCTATCCGCAAAAACACGTCAAGTTGAACTTCACGAATCTATTGGACTGAGTTATTGGGTTCACCCACAAGGAAGTACTAACTATATTGGATTTATTGAACAATCGCAGCGCATCTAAAACACGCACACAATGCTCCATTATTGAACTGTAATAGTTTTGATAATTGCCAAGTTTTGTTGTTATGGATTTAATAAGTAAGAAAAAAAAAAAATCAAATGGATTCGATTCAATTCGTTTCGATTCGATTCGAGTCTCAGTTGCTTGTTGCAATAAATTTCGCATTCAATTGTTGCTTGAACTTTGCCGATATTGTTGTCGATGTTGTTGATGATGATGATGACGATGATGACGATGATGTCTGTGTTAGCAGCAGGAAGCCCAGTTAACACAGTTTGTGCAGTCAAACAACAATTAGAGCTCACCTATGGTCAGCGACGGTTAGTCATCGAATGCATTCATTGACCAGCCAGTTGCACTCACTGCACTCATTGATTCACAATCACAATGCTTGCCAATATTGCTGTTGACCTCGACTCGGTCTCCTTAAATAGCGTTCTCTGTGACTTAGTTCTAGTACTACACATAGCCCATTGACATCACACATTGGCCTGCCGGGTATGAAAATATTTACATACATATCTATATTACATACATACATTTAATGTAAATAAATCACCTTGACATGTTCAGGTGTCTGGTGTCTCTTTGCAGTCTTGCCAATTGACTAATTGTGTGTGTATGTTTTTTGTACTTCTTCTGGGTTCGATGTCTTGACATTTTCTTTGGATGATCGCATTCCTGCGCTCGACAAGCAATCGAGACTTGTAATAGATCTTTGATCATCTTAGCCCCAATTCAAAATACACACATAAATTGTCAAAGCTGTTGTCGAATTTATAGGAGATTGTTTTTCAAACACACACACACACGCACACACGCCTAATTATCATTATTTTTCTTTTTTGGCTTTACTCTTGGGTGATCACTAAAAAAGTCGCTCAAAGCATTTATCATTAAAATATGTGTATTTTACTCTTCTGGCAGTGGAGCTTAAATTTTCTATAAAAATAATAAATAATAATATGAGGATAAGTTCTATATCCTTGGGTTTGAGAAATGAAATCTTAAGAAATAATATAATACATAATAGGTATATGCAGTTTTCATCTGGTTGCTGCCTATAATAAAAAATAGTGTTGAAATCTAAATAAGACACAAATAATTTAATGTAGTAATAAATTCGTTAATGGTTACATACAAAATAATAATGACATCAGAATAGTTATTTGTGTATATCAAAATTTAATGTTTGGTACAACATGTAAAACATGCTAATGATTTTAGTAACTACACTCAGAAAAAAAAATCGATCTGAATTTTGAAAGCCGCACTGAAAACTAGAAGTATGTTCCGGTTTTAGAATTTTTTTTGTTTTTAATTTCTAGAAATCAATTTTTTAACAATTGTTTATTGTTTGATTACCATAATTATAATTATAATCTTTTTATAATTAAATACTTTCTTCAGGAAGAGATTTGCATCGTGTGTTCAACCAGCTGTGGAGTTATTTATGTTTTATATTATTTATAAAAAAATCTATTCTTAAAATCAGGAATTTTTTTTCTGAGTGTAATAATGCTGCATGTTCATTTACACAGCACTCCTCTATTCTGATTACAATGATTTTCAAACATAAAAACGACATGTTGTTTTGGTCTACGTTTGGCTTAGTTCTAGCTCCGACGAAGCCAAATAACATAGTTAGCTTTCAGTTAAATTATAATTATTATTATATGTAATGAATTGCAATAGTTTGTTTTAATTAAGTGTATCAGTTAAGGTTTATAATTAAAATAGTTAATTAAGCTAGTTAGCTTGAGCTCTTTATTAACATGCAGAAATATTAAGCGAACACAAAGCTCACATCAAAGATGGAACTTCACCTTCACCATCGCCGAACTCCAATTGCAACTGCAACTGCAACATTCCGCATCATTATCATCATCATCATCATCATCATCATTAGCAGCATCATCTTTGTATCTGTTGCCAACTGGCATTTGTGAAGACGTGTGCAGGCTTGTCAAGGTGCCGTGCCAAGTCAAACTAAAGCTAAAGCTATAAGGCTATTCAGCGGATCTATGCAGTTATGTATGTATATATATGTATATATATATATATATATATATGTGTGTGTGTGTGTAGCATGTAGCTGTCTTCAGTTTGACAAACCCGTTGGCTTAACAATCGCATGTTGTTGCTGCCTTTCAACTATTGGCCGAGCTGCATGTCTGGCTAGTGGTGTCTGCTGATCTTAGCTGCTGCTGGAGAATTACACGCAACTATCAGTTGATACAAATCTATACAATTCAGTATATAAAGACGTAATCGTGCCGAGCCATGCTAGCTTAGTCTAGTCTCTCTAGTTCTAAGTGCTTCACATAAATAATCTGTGGAGAGACTTCGAAGTTCGAACATAACACATATTGCTCTGAGCATGAGAAGACGGGACAGGTCGAGGTCAACACTGCTAGCCAACCAACCAGAGAGACCACAGACCGCAGACCGCAGACCAAAGAATAGAGAACCAAAGCAGCTGTCCAAGCGCCACGGGTGCGAGTTATTGCCATAAGCAGTGTCTTCAGTTTGCCACACGGCTTCTGATTGGATTTTGCTTGGAATCTGCTTGGATGTTGCCGGCTCTGTTTTTTTGTTCTGTTCACATTCGCAATTAAAACTTTGCAAACGGCATTCTAGCTGATTTGCTCCTTTTAAATGGCAGAGCAATATATTTTAATGAAATCTTATCGTATATTTAGACTTCACATTTACCAACTTTTTACATCGTTTATAAAATTCATATCTGAGCCAGCGATCCTCACAGGTTAAGTGACTTCTCACTGAGCTATTCGGCCTCTAAGGCAGTCAACAGCTAAACTCAAATGTGAAAGCCGAGCCAAAACAATTCATTACCTATTCTTGAATTTTAGATAGGATTTATCCTAAAAATTGAGATTTACATTTCTTTCTCAATATTTACAAATTATTTCTAAAAAAAATTATGAAAATGTTATATGTTTTTAGTGGGATTTTCAATCTAGGTCGATTTTTCTTCTCAGTGTACTTGTAATGAAATAATTTCTTATTAAATTTGATGTTAAATGAGATGTTTTCTTTATTCTTAAAGTCTTTTTTGTACATATCTTTTTTTAGAATATCAAGGTTGGCAACAAAATATGCAAGTTTAAATTGGACCGTAAACATAAATTGATAAATATTTTATAATGAGGTTGTTGTAATTTATATTAACAGGTAGCAGAAACATCTTTGCTTCAATTAAATTTGTATGTATGTATTCTTGATTGGAAGGAAGAGCTGATTGAACAATTAATTTGAGGCTTAACTTGATTTCTTTAAAGTTGTTTATTGAGAAAATCAACTAACAAATTTTATTTGAAATACATAATGCTTTTTACTTTTAGCATGCATTTGGCAACAAAATATTCATCTGCTTTGGCAATTGGGTGAAATATAATTCAACTTTCTCCATACTCTTCATATAAATTTATAAAATTTGTAGAATGAAGAATGTATTAGAGGAATGAAGGGAAATATTCGATGCAAAAGTTGTTGTATATATTCTTGATTAGGACGAAGAGCTGATTCGACAATTTATTTGAGGCCTAGTTTGTTTTGCTTAAAAAGAAAATCAGTTAAGAAACTGAAGTAAATAATCTAAGATAAATACTTTTGAAAACATTAAATCAGGTTGGTTGGGGTGCGTTGGAATCTTACTCAGCGGATTTATGTTTATGCAGATTTATGTACCTTTTGTATACCCAAACATATACTTTTTCTGAATTTATTCTTAGCATGTACACCACAAACACTTTACGTGCTAAAAAGTTTTATTTTTGTTCTTGTTGTTATTTTCGCTCCACGCTGGAAAAGTGTGCTATTGTAAATTCAATGGCAAATCACTTTTGGATATGCAAAACTGTAAACTATTTTTGGGCTGCAAAAAAACGCCTGCATGTGACGTTATCCTTTGGCTGAATTTATACACACACACACACACATGTGCATTTGTGTGTGTAAACCTGATGCAGTCGAGTGCACAGAGTGCGACAGTGGCATCATCAGCTCAGTCTAAAAAAATAGAGGCCCACGCGGACTCCACGCGTGACGTCAAAGCGAGCGGGATGGCGCTATAAATGTTTAGCTGCCGCATATTGGAGCAGTTCAGCAGGTGACGAACCGTGACTGTGACGTCACATGGAAAGAGACAACGAGAGATACTGAGAGATAGAGAGAGAGAGAGAGAGCGAAAGAGAGAGTGCGCAACGAGGTAAGCAGAGAGCAACAGCGACGTCATCGACGCACGTGCCAGCGGACAGAACGAGAGAGAGCGAGCGTAAGAGCACAACAGCAATAACAAAAACAACGCTGACGTCACAACCCTCCATTGCCGGCCGGCATTTTATCTACGCTCTCTCTCTCTCTCTCTCTCTCTCTCTCTCTGTCTTAACAGATTTGTGCGCTTGGCAGTTTTCATTCATGTTGCGAGCGCATGTCTGTCCACGCGTCGCATGCCACCCAACTTGATGACGTCTTTGTTTATTGATTTCGCACAATGATTCAATGACGTCACGACATGTGCGACCAAACCGAACCGAATCAAAGGCAATTCAGCGGGAAATGCGTTGCGCTATATTTAATCGCACGCTAATTAACACTGGAAATTGATAATCGCCAGTGGGCGAAGTATCTATTACAATACTTGCCTTTACTCATGCCACATGCCACAATTTGAATATCTAAAATTATGTTGTTAACAAGGCGCTAAATCTTTCATTTTGAAGTTAAGAGCTCAAATCACATTAATTTAGTTCAATGTCAAAGTTAAATTACGTAAATAACTTTCTCAATTTTCGTTTTTTCGTTTCAAATTGACAGATACGTAACGGAACGTAACGTTATTCATTACGTGTCTTTAATTATTGGTGGTCCGTTGAGGTCAAAGACTCATTGAGTTTGGTGACGTTGCTCGAAGTTGTGCGTGCTTGTCTTTTTTATGGGTCAGAGTGATGATAGCAGAATAGGCAGAGGACGGACATGATCAAACACGCACGCGATACAAGCTGATTGCATTGGGGAGCTCCTATATTTGATTTATTGCCCGGAAAATCGTTGCATGACTAACAACTAAGAAAACAGGCTAAGGGACATATGTTTAGCGGGGGCGAGCTATCAAAAAATTAGAAATCAAAATAATCTCATACAACAATTGACAGCTGAAAAAATTAAAGCATTTTTTATTTTCTTATTTATTCGTTTTTCATAGATTGATAAAACTTTGACTATCTCATTCAACTTAATAAAAACATTAAGTCAAATGTAATTAAACAAACTTTTTTTCAGATATTTTTATACTTGTATTGTACAACTGTAATTGCTCTTGGTGAGCAGCTTTTATTTGTATAAAGATTGCACAAAACCTCTTCCACTCTTTCGCTGTTGTTATCATCACTTCATTCGTGCGCTAGGCGTATACGTGATATTATGACGTATACGCCTGAAATTGTAATTTGTCAGCAGGGCAATGCTTGAAATAGCCTCAAAACTTGCATAAACTACTTAATGTACAAATCACAGCGAATAATGCGAAAATGCTGCATTGCAAAAGTGCAAAAAAGTCTTCCACAACAGAAAAAAATGAAGAAAAAAACCAAAGACAAGTATATATACAATAATGACAATAATTCGCCACAAAATGCACCTGCAGGCAACGCAGTCAACTTTACAAAATTAGCATAGGATGTTATGGGTGTCTTGGCTTATAGTTATGCTTGGTAATGGATAGGTGGGTCATCGATAAAATGGGCATGTCTACAACAGGTCCGGGAAAAGAGTAAAGCAAAGCGAATCAAAGCAAAAAACCAAAATCCCAAAAACCAAAGCAAAGCAAAGCAAAGCAAAGAGGCAAAGGGTTGGCCAAAAACCAAAAGCAATTTATGCAAATGATTCAAAAGGCGCCGTCACAAATGTGCCGTACAACAACAGCAACAACAACAATAGAAGCAGCCACTAACATTCGCAATAGGTAAACGCAAAGTGCCGCTTGCTAATTGAAATTTGGCAAAGCAACCGAGGGAGAGACAGAAAAATCAAAGACTAAATAGCAATCAAAAAGAGCTAAAATTCCTTAAATTAAACTCACGAACTTTGAGCAACGATGCGAAAACGATACATGCATTAAGCCAGCAGCAAAACAATATAAAAACGGGGAAAAAAATACAAAAATATATATATATAAACAGATGTACAGCTGCGGTCAATATCTTTGTAGCGAATAGCTAAAAAATATTTCAAAAATGATGAAAATTTTTTAAACATTAAAATGTGAATTGAAGACTTTAAATTGATCGCAAATGAGCCGGTCAAAATAATAATAGTGGAATTATATTGAAATTTTCTCCCCGGCCGGTAAAAAATGTTTAAAAAAGTAGATGTGGTGAGTGGATGAACTATACCATAAAATAAAAGTATTTTGAATCATTCCCAGATTTGTTGTATTGCAGATTGCATCGAATTGCATTTTTCTATTTATTGAAGATTTTGAAGAGGTTTTCAGCTTTTCAGCAGTGCAATGAGCCATATTTTGATATGAGCTATATTTTTATATATCATCACTACTATTATTTTGACCGCAACTGTAGCAAAACGAAGTAAATTTGGCGCAGCACATTTAGAATATCATCAGAAAAGCGAAAGAAAAGGCAGTGGCAAAGGCAGCGGCAGCAACAACAAAAGGAAGGAGTGCCCCAAAACTATTGGCTTGGCTTGGCTGTGGCTTCGGTTTCGACTTTGGTTTGGCTTTGGCATGTCATGCTTAATACAGCCAATAAAACCAACAGCAACAATAACATCTTGGAAGCGACTCCAACGCTTGTCCAGACAAGTTGAGAGCTCGATGCATGCACTTTTTGGGGCCACGAGCGGGTCAGAAAACAGCAACACCAACAACATCAGAAGCACCACTAAATAAATACAACAACAACAACAAAAACAACACGATCAGCGCATGCATGGCCCCCAGACCAGTTCCACTTGCGTCGCTCCCAAAATTCAACTTGTATTAATACGTACGTACACACACACACACACACACACACACACACACACACATACATGCACAAGTAAGGTGAACTGCAGCTAGAGCTGCAGGCACAGCAAAAGCATTATGGGAACAAACAAAAAAATATCATAGCGAAATCGAAAGGAAGAGCCCTCTGCGCCCAAATCGGCTGACCGACGATCTCACGTTTGTCTTCAGCCCCGCCGACTCAGACTTCGGCTCAGAGTCAGAGTCAGGCTGTGGCGCATATATACATATATATATATACACACACGCTAACAACAGTTAGAAAACGTGGCTTGGAATCTGTCTAAAAATAGCCACAACGAGTGCAGCACAGCAAAGCACGACAACTAGCAAAACGAACGAAAACGAAAATGAAAATGAAAACGAAACGAAACGAAACGTTAGTGGCCTCACCTACTTCTCTACTATACTAATACTCCGCCTCAAACTGGAAATCAAACAGTGGCGTAGCCGAAGCCGACGCCGAAGCCGACGCCGACGCCAAAGCCGACTCTCACTCTCACTCTCCCACTCAGTTTGTCTCTCACAGGGGATTGTGAGCCGAGCTTTGGCTGTGTGTGTGTGTGTGTGTGTGTATGGGTGCCACTTGTTGCTTTCAGTTTCGGTTTGCCGTTACTTACATTCGTGTTTGCTGCTCGTGCTTACGAGCGCGAGCCCCGTTGGTGTCAATGGTAAAGTGCCTTAATATTGCTATTTAATATAATTACAACTGACATTGCTAATGCGATCGTTAATATGTGTACAAGTTTCGTTTTCTTACATTTTTTTTTATAACCAATAAAATGTTTTGGGCGTGCCTCTTATAATTCTGATGTATTAGAAGTTAACATAATTTGAATTAATTTTCATATTTAATGAGTTAGTCATGATTAACTTAAGTTACAACTATAAAAGACTAAAAGGGAAGTGTATTTTGGGAATTATTGGAAATTGTTCATCACATTATCAAATTCATTATTAATATATATAAATAAGCATTTAAATAACATTTAATTTTGGAACATTTTTCAATCTTCTGAAAGGCCATTAAACATAGATTTGAAAGAGAAACGATAAATAATAACGAATACTTAAATATCAATTAATTACATTCTTTTGTACTTACATTCTTTTGTACAAATACCCATGTGTATCAATAATTTATAATACAATTATGCTGTAATCTACTTCGTGACTATTTTTTAAATACTTCAATTATTTTTAAATATAATAAATATAACTATTTTTAGAGAGATACTAAAGCTAACAGTAAATTAAAATTGATTATTTGCTTCTAAGCCACAAAAATAGGTCTGTTTTAGTATGCATTGTATAATTGCCTTAAGGGCACTTCGTACTAAATATGCAAGTAGTTATTGTCCAATTGAAAATCTCTCTTTCCTTCCACGCCCTCCCTAAGCATTATGTATTATGCATTCAGTCATTCTACAGGCAGTAGCACATAAGAACACACACACACACACACACAAATAGCTATATATATATGGGCCTATACAGTAAGAAGGAGATCCCCTTGCCGGTATTCCTATGAAACCGCAAGCCGGCTCTGTTTCTGTTTTCTAAGGATGGTGTCGATGTGGGCGTGTGTGTGTGGGTGCAGCAGCCAACAGAGATAGACTGACAGAGAGAGCGGGAGAGAGAGCGTGTGTTTCAGGTGAAGCGATGAAAAAAAAAACAATTGCCATGGCTGTTGTCACCTGCCTGTAGGCATTTAACGAACACTGCGTGTACGAGCGAGAGAGACAGAGAGAGCTTTTTTATGACGCAAATTATTTCCGTCTTCGCTTTCATGCGAAGCGTCGTCAACAAAGCTGCTGCTGCTGCCCATCGTATATATATATATATGTGTGTGTGTGTGCTTTGGCAGCGGTGCAGCGCAGGCGCTTTAACCACGACGTCATCGATTTTTGCTCGCACGAGCTGTTGTTGTTGCTCGTCCGCCGCCCCCTGCTCCTGCACTGGTTGATGATGATGATGGTTCGGGAATGACGTAATTGCGCTTATAGTATAGCTTTACCCTCAGCCGATAGCCGAGCGGACAAGGTAGGTCGTGTGTTGTGCTGCAGCCGAAACGCCAACAAACACACACACACACACACACACACACGAACAGCAGCTACAAATAGAGACCAGCTGGCAAAGCGCAAAAACCGATTGCGACGATTGCAGAGTCGATTTCGGGTTTGGTTTCGGTTTCGGTTGGGGCTCGGTTCGTTTCGTTTTGTGCTCCTCCGTTTGGATATAGTCGCGTGTAACCGTAAAGAGAAGTTCAGTCGCGTCACAGACGCCGCATTGTTAACAATCTATTCGCAAAACAGCTAGCAAGCAAAACAACAATATAATAAAAACACAAAACAAAACCAAACCAAACAACACTCAATAATTTAAGCGACAACAAAATAACATAGAAATATATAATTTGCTAACGGCACTTTTCAATATCAATCACATCAATTCGTATGTATTTATTCGCGTACAGTATTAAGCAATTGATAATTATAACAATACTAAAAATACATATTAATCAGGTGTGTGTGCGTGTGTGTGTGTGTGTTGAAAGAATTGTCTCCAATTTGCAACAAGTTGTCTCGTCTAGTCCAATGCGGAAACGGAAGCCAATGTTGTCAACGCGTCGTATGCGTAATCTCAGCTAAAAAACCGTATCGCTCGTGTGGCACACAGTGCGTATGTGTAATGTGAACTAATTGCCAGTGCAAATTTGCAGCATAAATAAAATCAATTACAAATCCAATTTGTTGACTTGACTTGCAGTTGCAGCTGCAGTTGTTCTTAATAATTAATACGTATCCGTATCTTTGTTGATGTCTTCTGGGCATTTCATGCAAAAAAAACATTGAGCGAAAAGTCCTTGTGCTACAGTTACTACGCGTATATATATACATACACCCGCCTACACACACATCCTCACATCCGTACGTATATCCGTATATATAAACGTGAGTAAGTCATTACGTCGTCGATTGCTTACGTCGCCAGTGGGGAAACTGCGCAAACGCTAAATTCTAAAGCAAGTTCAAGTCTAAGGACATGCAAAAAAAGCAAGGACACTGCCGCGAGTGCTTATATGTGTGTATGTGTGTGTGTATATTTTAGTGCATACATAGATAATGAAGACGGCAATAATAACTGCAAGGTCTCATTACAACAACAGCGGCAACAACAACAAAAACAAGAACTATAAGAAAAACTACAACAATTGCAGTGCTTGAATAAAAGGAAGTTGTTCACAATTTTGGACGTCGGGCTGGATCTCCATCGACTTGGAGTGCGCCACACAGGTGTTTATATTGATCCTATGTGTTCCATATTTGGTGCTGTTGTCTCTGTGCTCATATTAATGTTGTGTTTCGTGTTTAATGTTATTGCTGTTATTGTGTCATCATCATCATTTGTTTATCACCTTCATTACGCACATTTCAAGCTGAACTTCATTAACTATAATGCGCGATCGTCTTGCCTCCCTGATTGTGGTGAAGCAAGAAGCGGCGCCAACGCTAAGCCACAGCTGCAACAACAACAACAACAACAATATCAGTAGTAACAACAACAATCATAGCAACAGTAGAAACATTGAAAAAGATCTAATGCTGCCGCAGCAGCAACTGCATCAATTGCCGGCCATCAAGTGCGAATCCTTGTATGCATTTCCATCCTACGAAAGCAACATCTACTATGAGATCAATAACAATTCATGCTATAGACAGAATCTAAATGTTGTTGCCACAAATCACACAACACCAATAGCAACAACAACAGCAGCAGCAATAACAACAACAACAACTGCAGCCGTAACATTTCCGGCTGTTATCTATCCGTGCCGCAATCTATTTCCCGACGGCTGTGATATTGGACATTTGAGCTGCTCTGTTAACGGCTCCTCCGGCCAACAGCAGTTGGCTGGAACCAGCGGGTTCTATGCGAACACTAGTTGGCATAGCAACGGAATACACACGTGTATGTATATATATCTATATATATATGTATATGTATGACAACAACTACTTCTCTTCCTTCAACTCCAACTCCAACTCCCTGTACCTTCTTTTGGTGATGGTTTTCTAATTGCTAGTTGCACGTTGCGTATGCGCAATATTACGCATTGCCAAATCGTTTGTGTATAATTAAATGAAAATATAAGCAAAATCTTAAACGCTTGCTAAGACGCATAAGCAAATGATTTAGACGCTTAAGGCAAAGGGGCGGGCCTGCAGACAATGACGACATAAATTTTGCATCAGTAGTGAAATATTTAGCAAATAATAGAAATATGAGTTTAGCCATTGCCCACTCTGCCGACTCCATTGTAGATGGATTTGTATCTATGTATGTATGGTTGGTCATACCACATGTTTACCAGCGTCAGCAAAGCATCGCCAAAAGGCAGCAGACGGCGAAGAAGACCAGCCACTGTGGCAGACACATTGCAGCGGTGCAAATAGAGGCAGAGCCAGATGCAGGCGCAAAAGCAGGGGCAGAACCAGAGACGGAGACAGAGGGTCTGACGCAAAATGATTTATAAACTGTATAAACATGACTAGCACATACACAGTCACCCATATAGTGTGTGTGTGTTTGTGTGTGTGTGTTTGTGTGTGTACTGTCCACCGCACTTTTATTAGCCCAACTGAGAAATCAAAGTGCGGTGCATTTTTAAACTGTATGTGGCATATTTATACGTCGGTCTTATGAAAAGGAAGTAAATTTATTTATTTAATAGGCAATAAAGGCACATATTAAACCTCTTTAATTAAAATTAAAAGAAACAAATTAAATGATTTAAATTAAAACTGAATTAAAATACGATTTAATTAAATTAATTAATATATTGAATTAATGTGCTGAAAAGGGGTTTCTAAAATTCAGAAATATGCTTAGTTTTAATTTGAAAATAAACTTTTTTTGGTGAATGACTTCGAGATGAGTTGATATTGAGATGCTCTCAGCTTTTGCAGTCGGTAATTCGAAGAAATAATTAACAGTGAGCAGTTCGTAAATTTTTGAAGATAATTTAAATTCTAAAATAAGACATAATCAAATACAACAGTTAAAATATTAAACTAAACCATAATAACATTTTGCGAATCGACCTAAATGAGGTGAAGATTTTGTTCCATGCAAGATACTTGGAACCTGTTCAAGATTTCAGTTTATTTTTGGGCGAACCCCAGCACAAATATTGCTTGCTATTATTAATAATATTACACACAAATATAATATATAAGAGTATATAAAATATTGCAAGCTGGCGTTCTTTTCACTATTGCACTACGTATTAATCGTAATTAAGAATATTGGCAAGAGGAACCAAAAGTGGCCGGCAAACAGATGACGAACCATGACGCCAGCGACGCCATTTAGCCAAATGCAAACCGTTACAGCCGTTCCACGGATTACACGGGACGTGTACAAGAACAACAGCATGCAGCGTGTGGCACGTCATAGTCGGCGTAAGGTACCCACAACGAATCGTTTGAACTTGAACACCGGCCCCCGCACCCATCCACTCTCGCACCCATCCACTCTCGCACCCATCAATTAGATGTCGTTCCTGAGCGCAAAGATAGCATTCGAGAAAGTGATCAAATGCGTCAGAAGTGCAAATATTATGGCATGAATATTGTGCATACGTACAAAACTTACATACAAATATATGTATACATATAGAGTATGTGCATTTATGATTTATATATATTTGCGAACCACGTGTTGATGACGTTGCCACAATTGCCTATGAGGCTGCATTTTCTACTATGTAAAATATAATCAAGAGTCATTATTGTTTCTTTTATTGCCAGCCGTCAGCTTATTTCGTTTCGGTTTTGTTTTTATTTCTCTTTTGGCGTGTGAAATTTTTTTGTTTTTATAATTAACAATAGAAAACCAAAATTTCAATAATCTTTGCTAGACACTTTTGCTGTGTGGCTGTTGCTGTGTCATGCACACGCCTCCTTTTATACCCTTGCCGTGCGTGTATTAAACGATCCTTGCATGGATCTTCTAAGTTTTGAAGCTATATTAATTAAACCCTGTTCCTTTATCGGATTCGTTTCTCATCGTATCTGAAGATTATATCATTTGTTAAGCTAATTATTCCATTTGAATTAACTGCTAATTTACTTCATCAAAAGATTAGCTTAATGGATGAGAAAAAAGAATATATTTTTTTGTGATTCGCTTTATAAGCGGTTTCTTTAATATTAAAAATTGGTATATATATTTTTTTGATATTTTTTTGATTTTTTTTGATATATTTTGCTTTTTATATATTTACATAATTTTTTTATAAATATTTTTTTTATCATATTTATTGGCTTAATTACTTTTGTAACGTTTCCTGTTACACATTAAAAATATTTTTATTTTTATTTATTTTTTTTCATCTTTCTCATCTGTTTAACCTATTTTTATGTGTGTCATTCACAGTTTCCAACACAATTGAAATAATTTCTTATGTGTCCTGCATATTCATTATTATCTGGTTAAAAAGGGCGTTTTTAATTTTGCTAAATTTATTACTATTGCAACTTTTGCTCTTCATTCACAAACGTACACCTCAAATATAGCCAAAATTAAAAAAAAAAAATAATACAAATAACATATCTCATTTTTTGCGGTTTTGCTTATTATCATTATTATTGACGCTGGCCACGGCTTAATTATTTGTGTTGATTTATGCGAGTTTTATAAGCAAAGCTTGCCTCCAACGAGATGGATGAGCATACTACTATTGTCTTGGATCGATCATCATCAGCTATGAGCTATCAAGTATCTGAGTTCAAATCTACAGCAGCTCATCCAATGGGCAACAGCGTCCAGTTTCAGTTGTTTTTAGGATGCCACAACAATAGAGATTTTTGTTTGTATTTGTATTATTTTTTTAAAAACAATACAATCATCGAAATCATCGAAATGCGAGTCAACCTTAATGACGTAATAATAATGATGGGTTGGATTGGCTGCTTTGATTTTATTATATTTGCATTTGTATTTGCAGTGATTGTATTCGTTTTCTTTGCCATTAATTGGCATATTTGCTATCTGCGACACTTCAATGTGGTTCACACGCTTCTCAAGATACTCGAACTATGTCTCCCTCTTATTACACTGAGTGCAAACTATTTGCGTACTTACTTGTTTTAAATAAATACGGAAAACGGCCAAAACGCAATTCTTTCGTTTTTGTCTTTTCTATTTGTTGTCGTTGAGCATTGCTCAAATAATTTCTACTTTTAAACAATTGCCGTAAAATTTGCCACTGGGGAAATTGCCGATATTCACATACTTACACGAATACAAACATACATATATAATTGCCAAGCAGGTTTGAGTGGGGCCAATAATAGAATTTGGGAAGCCTGTTGTCGTTGTTCTTGCAATTCACAAATTTATCTGGTTATTTTCACTGGGCGCAATCGATTCCGCATAGTTTGTATGTTTTGATTTCGCTTTCAATTTAATTGCAGTATCTGAGTATTGTTGCTGTAATTTGCCAGTACCTCTGCCAATGATGTGGCGAGTGCATTGTCCTCGGATCACGCGGCGATGTCACACTTTTCGTATGCAAATGCATCCATTGAATAGCCAACGTGATCCGATGTGATCCGAGCTGATCCGAGCTGATCCACAGTTGCTCAGACTCAGAACCAGTCGAGGCTAAGAAGCATCACCAACAGCAGCATGGGAATGCATTTTGAGGCGTCACCAGGGCACATCGCAACTAGCAGGTTTTCTTAAAGCATTTTTTATATTTGTTTATTTTTTTCGTTAGTGATTTTCTTGTTGTTGTTGTTGGCGTTATTTTGGTTAGTTTTTGTTTTTTGGTCTGTTGGTCAATCTTTATTACTGCTTGGGGCGCATGGCATATGTAAGCCTTAATTTGAAACTGATTGGATTGCCTAGCCGTTAGCCTCTTGTTGTTGCTTTTACCTCGTTTTGCTTATAATTTTGTTTATTTCTTCATTATGCACTGCACTTGATTGGCCAATGTCGACGATCGTACTAGAAATGATGGTCGGACATTGAGTGTTCTCAACAATTTTTTCAAGAAGACAAAATAATTTCAGCTTTTAACTCTAGAAATTACATTTAATAATTTTTAATACAAATATTTTTTCTCTCTTCTTTATTTAAAATCGATTCCTAAGGACAAGCATTTTACTAGTTTTTATATGTGGTTTTGAGCATTTACATTGCAATTTGGATTCAGCTTTAAATTACTTGACAGTTAATATAAAGTAATGTATTTTTAAATTGGTTATATGGGCATTCTTCTGAGATACTTTTGTCTATATATATATATATATTTGGAACTAAGCCTTGCTCTAATCTAAAATATCACCTTTTTACAACAAAATGTTTAATTCAGAAATATGTCAAAGTGATTAAATTTAAATCCAATTCTTAAAAATAAGATAAATCGTTTTTTTTTTGACAATATTACAAAGACTTTTGCAAGAGTTAACCAAAATAATCAACTTTTAATGCCAATAATACTAAACAGATGTACAGATAAACATGTTTGGCGCTTTTTTAAGAACCATAAATCTTACAGTAAAAAATGAAAAGTTACACAATCATTTTACGTGTAAGCCAAGTTAATTCCATTAAGATATGCGGCATTTTTTTATTGTAGCTGAAATAGAAATGCGTTAGAAGTAAAAGAAGCAAAAACCGAACTTTTTTGCTTGTCTCGTTTAACTATTTGAATTATTTGCGAAAATTCGCTTGGCGTATCCAACTGTAATCAGGGGTAGAATAAACGCTGTCAAATCTTTGAAATAACTGAGAAGCAGCGGATAACAAGTTGTTGAGATTGCCGGTCCCCCTTCTCCTCTTCATCTGACAACTTGCCTCTATCACAAGTTGTTGTTGTTGTTGACTTGGTGTTGTAATGTGCGCCCAAAACTACACACATACATACAGCCATACATGCAACAAAAATGTTTCCTAATAGCTGCTGCTTAGAAGATTGTTTGTAAGCAGCTTCTGCTTTTCAGCAGTTCTTGTTTGAAGGAAAATTTGCCAAAAGCAGGCAAGCAAACACGAAGCACAACAAATTGTTGTTGTTGTCAAAATTATAAACATTTTTGGGTATTTTTTTATTATTATTTTTTTATACCTTTATAGCATGTGTACATGTATATGTATGCATTTAGCCAATTGGCTTGTTTATTTCATGTTTTGGCGCCTAACTTGTTTCTTGGTTTAATGTTGCCGCCGTTGAAGATGCGACGGCGTTTGCTTGATTGACAATCAGTGAGTAAAGTAGAAAAGCAAAACAATTGGTAGGCGACAAAAAAATTATGCCTGAAAAAAGTGGCATCTATATTAATAGTGACGGACACAATGAAAAACAATGACCTTTATTAGCTGAGCTAACTATTTATAAGAGCGCTAGAATAATTTAACGTTCACAGCCAACCAAAAAAAAGTGTGTGCAAAAATAAATTGCAGCTCAAGAAATTGTGGAGCTCAAAACCTAAATGGGAAACGGGTTGCGGGGGGTCTAAAAGCTACACCACACATTTGATGGCGTAATCTAAGTGAAAACTGTGTGTATATATGTGTGTGTATGTGTGTGTGTATGTATGTGTGTGTGTGTGTGCGTCTGTGGTTTCAAACCGACACCAAAAATAGTCCACAGACGCGTTGTGACGTCATTGAGTATGTGACCAGCTGTAGGTCGGGGTCGTCGTCGCTATCTTATGAGTGTGTGTGTATTTGCGCATGTATTCGTGTGCTTAACAGCTGCAACAGCAAAAAGCAACAACAGAAACAAAAAGGAAAAGCTTAACTCCCGAACCGAGTTGTGCCTCTCACAAAATCGGGCTCGTATTTTCTCTTCCGTTGCTTTCAAGGTCGTTTCGTTACCTCGCTCTCTCTCCCTCTCCATCCCCCTCTCCTCTCTCTCTCTCTGTCTCCCTCTTTCTCTCTCTCGTTCCGTTTCTCTATTTTTGTTTGGCTTTTGCTTGCCAGCCCCATGATGATTTCACAGTTACCAACAGTCCGTAACCCAAAACCCCAAGCGTTACAACTGTTTTATATACGCCCTCTTTTCACTCACTGAATTTCTTGTCTTTCTCGATACCCTTTTGCAGAGGGTATATGAATTTGAATATGCAATATGTAACGCATTTGAGGAGATACTTGCAATGCCTTCAAATAAATATATCCTTGATTAGTCTGTCATTTTGTTGTTATTAGTCTTTGAAGAGGTAGAAGTCCAGGTTGGTAATCATTAATAAGATATTATGTTTATTACTTAGTATTTTGTTAATAAATAAATATATGAATATTTTATAATAAATTGTTATCAAATTTACAGCACAGATTTTGTGAAAAATCGCATTTATCCTTCTTGTTCTTGAATAACTCAATTTTTTGATTTGGAAAATATTATGATCAAACGGAAAATTCTTTCATACATTATAATTTTTATAAATCTGAGAAATTTTTATAGAATATATACTCTATTTAAGGAATTTATCTATAGTTCATGGAAATTTTTACTAAGCTTGCATATATTGTCAATAGAAATTATTGTTTGAATAATAAAAACTTGATATGGACATGTTTTTTCGCAACAAAAAATTTGTATGTGCAAGTGTATTTAACCTTTGGTATAACGAAAGTTTCTTCTGTTCTCTCTTTTTTTTATGAACACCAACTGTTGTTGTTATCATTTCCTATGGGTTTCCGATATCTGATTATGTTTTTTTTTCTTTTTTGGAAAATCAGAATTAAAGGAAAGATAGCTTGGACTATGCCAAACAACCTATCGATTTCAATAGTTGCGTATAGAAACTGTATGTCATGTGATACATACATATGAATATATATATTGTATATGTATGTATATAAAACAAACTTTATCATATGTATGTATTACATAAATACATTTTCCCATGCGTGCTTGTGGCGAGCCCTTCTTGCGTTGCCATATTATTAACTAAAGGACAACACAAATCAACGCATCGTTAAGTACTATTTGCACTGTATATATATACATACAGACAGACACACACATATATATATATACATATATACTGACATACATGCACGCACTTGAAAATCGTGACGTCCTTGGCTTTGACTACAGTACCCACTGAATTGACAGCTGGCCACCACATTCCTCGTTCGCTTTCTCTTTTTTCGTCCTGCACACACACACACACACACACACATACACGCATCCATGTGTTTATCCTCGGATCGATAAAGCGAGCCGCAGCACATAAGCGACTCGTTTCTCTTTGCACGTTTCGCGTTGCTGCTAGTTGCCATGTCCAAAATAGAACTGATGACGTCAACGAGGAAGCGAGACAGAGCATCCTCAAGCACGTCAGATTGTGTGAGTGCGTAACATGTGTATACAATGGAAACTCGCTCTGGTTCCATTCTCCGCTTTCTGCTCATTTTCTCTTCACTCTTCACCGTCGCCAGCGTGCGTTGTCCTGCCATCACTGCGTATGCGTAATATTGCGCATACCACGTGCTGCCTGCAAAATATAAACACAGTTATTATTATTATTATTATTTAATGGCTCAACTTATATGCATATTTGAATATACGTAACAATTTTTTATTTTTATTGTATGAAACTTTAGCTTTCACTTATTGCAATCTTTCAATAATTTCTATTGAGGTATACATATTTGTTATAGTACAACTTTTTTAAATATTTTGTGTTATTTGTGTTTTTGTTGCTACAATAACCAAAAAAAACAACAAATTTTTAGATTTTTGTTATATATCAAAGTTCTTGGTAATAAAACGTTGCATAATATAACATTGGTAATACACACAAAGATCGTTCCTGATGCGGTTTTCGCCATACCAACAACTATATTTAGCTTGGACAAGAATAGCAATCGCATCTCATTACCATGACAAACATCGCAAATTTAAACTAGAAGCAACAATGTGACAATTTTGTCAAACAGCAGAACAATACCATAATAAAAACCAAGAATGACAACAAGCGCCGAACGCAGTCGAATTAAAACTCGTTCTGAATCATTGACAGTCTGGCATAGAATATTTATCAATTTAAATATTACATATAATGAATGTGATCGACTACTTACCATAATTTCTATGTATTTATTTGATGCTATAAATTTCAATAAAAATATTGGCCATTCAAATCTATTGGCAATATCAATAACGGCTACGTTAGCAGAGCCAAAGATTCAGTTTTGTATATTTAAATATATTAAATGCAATACATAGACTGGCAACGATATATATAAAAAAGAGGTGGACTAACAAGTCTGTCTGCCAGTTCAACTCAGTAATTTCTCTATTGTTTTAATTTAATCAGCTTATGCGAGTATTAAAATACTTTTCGTTAGAAGACCGATATGTATACGGAAAGGAGTCGGGTAGATATTTGATAGTGTACTATAGCTTCAAACATAACACAGCTCATATTTAGTTACAATCTTAATATACTCATTGCTTAATTCAATGCATCTTGCAAAAAGAAGAAATAAACAAAAAACAACATTTTGTATGTTCTCAAACTGACCAAAGAGGGGCAACAGTCGTTCGATGTGTGATCGGACTGCAACTGCGAGTAATGGCAAATAAGTGGCAGATGTGCCAATCTTGTACACCAGCTGCACCTTGGCTGCAACGAAACCTTCACTTTTGTGATTGCACTTTGACGCAACCGGGGAATCTACATTCCCCAAGGCGATGTTTTACCTTCCATCTACATATATAACTACTGCTATTCTTAGCATTTATTTCCACTAATTAATACATTCATTCTCAAGATACTATCAGGCGCTTTAAACATTCATTTTTTTGTATACCCTTGCAGTAGATATCATAATTATGTACGAAAATATCACACGAACTTAACGATTAACGACTGCAGACCCAGACTTGACTTATGATATACTCGTATGTATATATTTATAAAGTCGTTAATCCACACTTAAAAATAAATCTTTCATAGATATAATCTATATCCTTAAACACAATTTTTTAATGTTTTTAAAAAACAAAGAAAACATTTTATTAAGTCACAGAAAATGTATTCAAATGCCAACAATTTTTACTATAAATATGTTTACAACTTAAGAGGTTTTCAATTAAATGTAGAACATGTATTTCTTCAATCTGATGCCAACTTTTCATTTGCTAAATTAGATGAGATTAAATTTCGCCTAATAATTTGATATGAATAAAAAGTTTAAAATGTTGTTCTTCAAACTGAAACTGATGAATTTTCCACTGCTAGATTAGATACACTTAAAGCTCATAGAAAAGCCTTTCATACCAATTAAAGCAGCTCCCATCCTTTTAAAATAAAAAGTTTTTTGACAAGCCCTGATTTAAGTATTTCACAGTCAGCCTTTGAGCGTTTTGAAGGCAAACCAAAGCAAGCCCCCAAAGATTGGCCCAGTTTTTCCGATATTCAATTTGTAAAACCTTTTGGCTTTTTTGACTTACCTAGTTAACTGTTGACTTTGCAATCTCTGACTCTGGCACTATGACAATTGGATGTGGAAGCAGACTTGCAATTGGAATTGGAGTTGTAGTTGAATAATGAACGATGCTTTGAACTGTGGCAAATTCTTTTGTGTGCTGGCTGCTCGCTGTTTAACATTGAACTTTTTGTGCAGCCAATAGAAAACGACACATAGTTACAGATACATCTACATACATATATAGACACCACAACTCGATTCCCACAGCATCAAATGATTTATGGCTCCAAGAAAAAAAAAAAACAGTATGTAAAAAGGCATAATAATAAAAAAAAAGTCATTTTATCGATAGCCGCTGGAGTATTACGGATCTAACGGATGAAACAAGAACCTTGTTGTGCATTTAACACGCCATTCTGGTAACTGAGGGTAAAAAATACACACCTCAGATACCAATAACAAAAACAACAGGTTGAAAAATAACCAATAACAACAAAAGCAGCAACAATAAGACAAGAGAGCCACAACACAAATAAATAAAATACGATGAATTATGGGGCAAGTTTTCTGTTTCTATTTCTGTGTTTGTCTTTGCGTTTGCGTTTGTTTCCCTGCCTCTCTCCATCTCCAACTCTATCTCTAACCGTGTCTATCTTTCGGTACATCGATCGCTTGCCAATCAACATAATTGTCGCTGCCATCAGTTGCCGGCAATTGTGCATCGATCAAATGGCGGAGACCTTGTAAATCAGTTGCCAAAAAAATGCGTGCAAAACTTGGATCTGGTCACGAGAAGGTTTAACAAATTGATGCATAAACTATATAAGAAAAATATACATGTATATAAATATATAGTATATATCTATTAAATTGTTTTGGAATATCAATTGAATTTTGAGTCCGCTTTCGTTTGCAGTTTGGAACTCGGATTTGTTTTCTCGCCAGTTTGCCATCTAATTGCCACAATGTTGAACAATTAGCATAAATTAAAATTGGTTTACGGCGCAACATTTGCGCGATGACACACTGCAATCCAAGACAGTCCGAGTCGGATTCGCAGTCGTAGTCGATGACAGAGACAGATATCGAAGCGTTTGCGTCCGCTAACCACGGCGATCAGATATGGACGCTGGCCTGCTTATGATGCGGCCAATGATGAGAGTAAAAGTGGTTTAACCGGTTCCCCTTCGGCGACGCGCTTTATTCTATTTCTATAGTTATCGTCTAAATTTATGACAATGTCGTCGCCATCGCCATCGGCGCACCAAGCGCTCATCTTAGATACAAATCAACGGAGTTCTAATCGTTCCATATAAGCGCAGACAATGCCACAACAGAAAACAAGAAAGCACAGTTAGTTGTGATATGGCAACGATTTAATACCCTTGCGGAACAAATAGTCCAACACTCAAAATAATATCATGGGAAGCTCACCTTATTATTCAGAAAGTATATTTTGAGATATGCAAGTTGCGCAATTATACTTCTTACAAATATTTTCTATTATTAAGAAATATATATCTAAAAAACAGAAGAAATCCATATAACCAGAAATTATTTCTAGAAACTAGATCATTTTTATAGCTTCAGGGCCATTTTAGTTTTCAAGGTGATTTTCATTCTAGGACGATTTTAAAAATTTCTGAGCTGTTATTTTCTGAGCATAGGGGCGAAAATGGTAGTAAATAGTTTTAAAATTGATTATTTAGGTTTTTAGATTGATGGGAAACTCTAAAACCTGAGGGTATCAAGATTAAATTAATCGCCAGCTGGCTTCACAGTAAAATTTAAAGACTTTTTTTTAATTATTGGGTATTCCCAATTATATGAAATCTATGTTCAATGTCAGTCAATGTGTTGTCAACTTGAATTGAAAACTAACAAATCTGTGGGAAATTTATTTGGAAAATTCGCTCCTTCAAAAAATTAACGCAAATACAAATTTCATGCGAACGACTTAAAGTACAAATGAAAACATGTTTTTAAAATTTAAATCCAGCAAGGTGCACCAAGTTGGTAATACTTGCTGAATATATTTCTGATATGCGCTCAAATTTTATGACATAATTCTAATACCCTCTGGCTATATAGGGTATGTCAATAGACAACATATAAAAGCGGATAAGCAATTAACTTAAAAAACACTTGCAAAAGCGCTTCGGTGTTCTCTTGAAATACATTTAAGATTTGAATTTAAAGAAGAGTTTATTCGCACAGCAAATTCCTTTAACTTATTTGTAAATATAAAACTGGACTTTTATTTGAGCTATTATATTTTTAAGCTACTAGTTGTGAATAGATGAACAGATAAATAGATAGTTAGATTGTAAGTTAGATTCTAAGTCTTCTTTTTCCAGGGTATCATAAATTTGATGCCTCGCAGTGTTATACGCCCATTGTTGCTTGGTTTGTATGATAACTGTGCTTTGGGTGTTAAATGTATGCATAAATTTGGGATTTAATATTTCTTTTTTTGGTTTCGGTTTCGGTTTCGGTTTTGCTTTCGTTTGCTGTATTAGTATAAAGAAGTAGTACTCGTATGCGCTTACCAGTTTGAGTGCCGCTAATGCGCTTAGCAAATAAAAGATTTAGATACAGGCGGCCACAAAAGCGTTGATTCGACTAAATTAAACGCAGCCTGCTCGCCGCATCTACAAATTTTAATCAACTTCTGTGTGTGTGTGTGTGTGTGTGTTTTGGTGATCTGTAGCTGCTACTTCTTCTTCCATTGCTGCTGTTGCCGCCATGGGAAACTGTTGCAGAGATCTGAGCATCATCATCAACAGGTTTCCATATTGACCACAGAGTGCTGAATGTACAATTCATTTAGCTTTATTTTCTGGTTGTGCTCGCCGACCTGTCAACGGATATTTCATTTTGCACTCTGCTCAAATTCAGATTCAGACAGTTTTTGCTTAAACCATATTTTGATGACATGCATGAACCGGCATATTTTGTTTCTACACATCTTGTTTTAGTCAGTGCAAGCAAAAACCAACGAAAACTAGAAAATACAAGGCACAGTTGAATATATGCTGGTATTTGTGATTTTAAATACTTTTGAATCTCAAACTATAACTTGTTTTACTATGAGTGTCATATTCTTTGTTTTCATTATTGTCCCCGATTTATTTTTAAAATATTTTTTGTGTTTCCGAATGTTAAGCTGAATTAGTGCCTGGTGGTCGTCATTATCCTGATTAAACCAATTTTCATTCAATACTATTTCAGAATCTGTAGGTTAATTTCTTAGTTTGTCTATCGCACTCTGCTCTAAAGAAAGCCTTCCAATTTATAATGGAAACAATTTGCACTGCACTAAAAAAATCCGTGAAATACTTTAATTAACATGTATACAATTTTAATTAAAAGCCGCAGGACAGAAAATCTGATTTTAATTATTATGTTTGATGATTGCCTAAATTAGGAAATCGTATAAGGTGTCCTTCATTAAATCCTTAAAAATGTATTCAAAGTTTAAAAAAAAAAGTATGCTTCTTATATTTTTCGAAACTGTATCACCCAAAATGGACTTTAAATGCATATGTATTTTATTATTTATTTTTACTATGCACCTAACTTCTAAGCAAATATTTTAAGAATTCCTATTTGAACAGATATAAGGTATATAATATGACAATTCCAAAATATTTGTGATATGTTAATTAATTATTGTCATGCCAATGATCTCAGTTCTATGTTGTTAAAATTGCATTCGCCATTTATGCCAAGCTTAATTACCAAGTTAAACGCATATATATATGTATGTACATACATACATTTATTTGCATACATATATATATTCATATCTTAAACTGCATCATCTCTGGCTGCATCTTTAGCTGGTGCTGGTGCTGGTGGTGCATCTGTTGCTGCTGTTGCAGCTTCCTCATCGTCCTGGCTTAAATCGTGACTCTTCTTCTGCTGTGGCTGTGTGAAATCAGTTTTCGATCTTTTCACCACATAATGCATATTAAAATGCCACGCTAATTGTTATTATGGGTGGAATACCTCCTTGACTCTTGTCTCCCCTTGCTACTTGGGTCCGCTGGCCGGCAATTAAGTAATAGACAAGCAAAACAGTTAAAGTCGCCTCGTCGTCTTGCGTGTGATGCTGCCACCAACAAAAACAACAACAGCAACAATAAAAATAAAAATAAAAAAACAACCATTTAATAGACAAATTTTTATACACAGCAAAGCAGCCGCTGCCAGGCAGACGGCAGGCTGGAGCTGGAGTTTGAATCTGTCGGAGGTGCATTTGCTTTAGTCCCTCCGAATGTTGCTGTCGTTGTTTTTTTGCCTATTAATTATCGCCAAAAATCAACAGAGTTTTGTGCTATGCTGTGTGGGTGAGGAAGACAAATATAAGAAATGAAAATAAATACAAGCCAAGTAAATAGTTGGCTAACATTTTGTGGAAGGTGTCAGCTTCTTCATACCAGCAATGCTGCTGCTTTAACACTTCAACACAGCGGTCAACACAGGTCGCACTTAAAACATCCAAACATACATAAGTACATATAAGTATTTGTATAATTATATTAGAGAAAGAATTCGATTTTTGTGACTGGGAGAACTTTGCAGGATTTGCCTGTATGCACATGCAATGCTTTCGTAGCAATCAGCTTTGTACAGGCGCATGTCACCTTGTTGCCAGTGTGTACACACATACATACCATAATAAAACAATTATGGCAACTTGCTCTTTTAGGATCACGCAAAACAAAAGCAAGAAAAAAATGGCAGCACGGCCAGACCTTTTGGAATATCGATGGCAACATCGTAGCTAAAGACAAAAATTTATCACACCTTAGTTAACCCTCGACACCTTGCAAACGACGGGCCTTTTATGCCTTGGAATGTGGCCGAAGAATTGCAAACGAGACGCGACGCGTCGAATCAACAGCCAACTTTGTTTACACTGCCTGCAATAAGTTAATAGTTCGATTTTTTTGGGCAGAGACTACGCTGAGACAAGACCCAAAAAACACCAAAATAAAACAAAAAACTAGGAGAAGCGCCTCGAAACTAAACGAAACTTCAAGTCTGACAATAGACAAGCAAAAAAAAAAAAAAACCTCAAACTACAAAAACAAGTAATGTGCTCTACTCAAGAGAGTCTAAACTAGAAGATACCCTGTATCGATTAAGTAATCGATCTTAAAACTATATAGATAGATTTGTATAATTTCCCAATTGTTTTGATAATGAAATCATTAGTGATGATTTGAAATTTGCCGAAAAAATAAACGCACAAAAATGTAGACTTTTCTTATAAGTAGTGCGTGTAACGCAACATAAAATCGATTCTTGTCAATTTGGGAAAATATAACTTAAAGAAATTCTATATTTGATGCATTTTATGGGCTCCTTTCGCCTGTTATATACATTTTTTGCAATACCTTCATTAAACCCTATTGTGTTAGTTTGAATAGTTGGTGGGTATAACAAAGCTCGTCTAATGGCGAAAACTGTGAGCTTGGCTTTTGGGTGCGTTCCGTGAACTCCACGATGTTTGTGTGTCAGCCGGTGTACCACAGACACCGACACCGACAACGACAGCAACACCAAGCAACAAACTAACAACAACAACAACAACTAACCAGCACTAGCAATAACAACAACAACAACAACGACGAGTGCTAATGATGTAGCCAGAGTTTGGTCACAATATGATCATCATGATGAAGTTTTCTTGGTGTCTTGCCCACAAAAGATTTCGTAGTGCTTTTTGGGGGTATTGCTGGTGGCTTTCGTGTGCTTCATTATTGATTTAATAACCGTCTTGAAGACACGTTTAAACTGCAGTCAAAGCGTGTGCTGCAAGTTGACTCGGAGCCTGAGTCAGATTCAAGTCGGTATTGCCATGCCTAGGATGATGATGCCATGAATTCCTCACCAACAAAATAAAACTGAGCTGTGCAAGCTACCAGCTACACTCAGCAAAAAAACTCAATCTGAAATATTAAAAAAGTAGCACAACTTATAATCTAATATAAATTGTTGTTAAGAAGTATACCAAAATAAATCAAATTTGCATATTGCTGATTATGGACAAGGTTAAGAAATTCATTTCGCAGCTCAAAAATTATATCTAAGACAAGTTTTTGGCTTTCATTCATTTCCTGAGTGTACCGGCGCATCCATGAAAATGTAAAGCATGTCATGTTATGGGATGGGATGTGAATAGTTTTCGAGTGTGTTTGGGATATGGGATGTGGGTGATGATGATCGTTTATGCTGCTCATAATCTCTATAACTCGAGGCAGCAATGCGAAAAACACATACGTGCAGATAAATGTTTATTTTGATAATGGGGCATAAACATATGGGCACTTAGAAATACATTTGGTAATATTCAGTTGTATACAATCGACAAATGGTGTAGGCGTCTCAGAGGGGCCTTTGCCTGTGTCGATGAGACAGAGGGAGTTGAAAATGAAAGAGTTAATAAAATTAATGAACTTGCAAACTTTAAAGTAGTTCACCTCGCTCAAAGGTGTATTGGAATTTTTAGGATTTCCTGACAGTTTTATTTCTATGCGAAAATGGAACCGATTTAAATATGATCTCAAAAATTTAAATATATTGCAATGTAGACAGTTAAAATTTGTTTGACATATTAAAATTAGCACTATTGATATTCACATCCATGTGCTTAGAGCTTTAGGCCAGTTAGTTTACCTAAACTGTTCGATTTTCTCACACAAGCTTCTCGAACCACAACAATTTGTTAACGGTGAGCGCAAGAGCTGTGTAAAGGTTTGGAGTATCTATTAGTATGTATGTCTGTATAAAAGTGCATTGTGCACTTATGCATCTGTAAGATACAAAACTTAAATTTAGATATGCAAAAATAACGATTTCGTTGGTACCGTACACTAAATCAAATCTTCATGAGCACGCCTGCAACTCACTGACAAATATATGGGTTAGGCCCAATTTGTGTCCCACCAGCCAACACTACAACAATGACAACAACGACGACGACGACGACGACGACGATGAGGTTAAGATTTTTGGGAGCTGGCGCTGCATCTCACAGTTACCCATATACAAAGCATTATTGGTGATTTAATGCTGTGGTTGGCTGCCTTTGGGTGTTGTTATTGTTGTTAGAGAAGCCGGTGGAGCCGGTGCTGCTGCAACCTGCTGGGAACTCCGCTCGTTTTGTTTAGCTCGCTATCGATTTGGTTCGCAGGCCAAGCCTCATCTCTCTCTCTTTCTCTCTCTATCTCTTTCTCTCTCTCTCTCTCTCTCTCTCTCTCTCTTCTCGTTCTTGCTTCTTCCACTGCCTGCTATCGGTATGTCCCGATCTAGCAATTCGGATCTGTTTGCTTTTCATAGCACAAAACGTGCACTTTTGCAACAATAGCAAGTCGACAACTGAAATTAACACTAATTCGATTGCCAATGCGGCTTTAAGGATTAATACTTATATATATTGAGGGTATATTTATGGATAGATTATATTGCTATGAGCACAAAAGTGTGGCACAAATTAGCTGTCGAATTTTGAGCGAATCAGATTTATTGCATGTTTTTTATTGTTTAGAAAGTATACGAATTGCTTCACGATTAATTTTAGTAAAAATGTTTACGATCAGGAAAGTAAATCCACGTTTTTTGTATTCCAACAATGTTTATTAAACAACTCTTAAGCTAAGATTTTATAATTTAAATGATCTCCACTCCTGCCAAATCAATCAAGCTACCACAACTAGTTGCATTTTATTTATTGTTTTTTGATAAAACCTCTAAACTTAAATACAAATTTAAGAAACCCATTTGTCTAAGACCAGATCAGATCGAACCATAATATCTAATGTAAAACAAAATGAATATTCGCTGAAAAGTGCTGATAAGTAAGACCTAGAAACTAGATACCATTTTCTCAAGCTTAAATTCTTCAAAGTGTATTTAAAGTCTCAAGTATTATGTGTTTGGCAACCCAAGCCATTTTTTGCAATTCCTCAACATTTTATTAAATTAAGTATACTCGTAAAAATGTTTGCTACTGAATTGACACACATGCATCTTGAAAAACCTGTTGGATATATTCTTTCCTATTAGGTTAATTTCTTACAAGCCACCCTCGTAAAAAATATATTCGCATGTTGGCTTGCATGTTTAGATAGGTTTTTAGCTTGGCTCGCTGATATTTCGTTGCAAAAACTATTTTGGCAACAATGTAACAGCAGCAGCAAATGCAACAAGCACAAGTAGCAAACAAAAAATTGTGTCAAATTTGTATTTATTTGGCTGGGCAGCTTCCCACCCGCTCCCAGGCTGCACCTTGTTTTGTTTTGGGTGCTGGGCTTTTGATGTTGGATGCGCGCGCTTAGAAACGTGGCCAAGAAGGAAAAGTGGTATGCATACTCGCAATTATGTAAGCGGCGTTCCAAAACTGGCAGCTTATTTATCTTTGTCTCAGTCATGTCAATCAGGCGTCGACTCACCTCGACGTTGATGCACTGCAGTCTCTGCACCTTTGACCCGACAGCCGCAAACTTGGCTTAAACGTCGAACCAAGTTTGGGCCACTTTAAGCTGAATTTGTAAATTAGATGCAAGCTATAAATGAAAAAAAAGAATGTCTGTGCGACATTTGTAATGTTTTGTGAAAAGCATGCTCATTTTCATTTAAGCGATTTAAAATACTTAAATGATATTTATGAGATTCGAAATAAACCAAAGAGATCGGCTCCTTTTGATGAATAAATTTCACTTTCTATATATTCTAAAAAGAAAAAACATAAATTCTAATAAATTTTATACAATAAGCTGCAGGAATAATTAAAAGTAGTCATTTTCATAATCAAAAGTGATTCCATTCTGGAGAGTATTTTATATCATGCATATTAAATAAATTTGAAACACTTCAATGAATTTTGTACAATAAACTAAATGATTTATGCAGTAAATAATATTGAAATGTATTGTCTGCTAAAATTTATAAATAGCAATATAAGAGAATAGTAATGATGAAAGTGAAAGAGAAATACACTAAATATTCATAGAATTGAGCAAAGTGCATATTTATTATATTTATGGTATGTGACTTAGAACTGGTTACTTACTGGTAAATCCGAAAGCCACGCTGTGATTCTCATATCCACATATCCACAAAATGATACAACACTCCAATTTCAATTAAACCAGTTTTGCTCAGAATATTTAAATAGAGACTGCATTTGCCCATCTGCTAACACCTAAGCAACAAAACGGTAAATCTTTTATTAGAATTTCATGCAAATTTTTGGAACAGACACAAATCGCAATCGGTGCCTGCAGTTGATTTTTATGAATCCGCTTTTGCATATTTCGACGAACACTGGACATCTTATAAGTACACAATATACTCAGTTTTAGTATCAATGCAGCAGCTGCCTCAGCCTCTGTCTCTGGCTATTACTTGTCCGGCTAAGTTCCAGAGTGCCTTGTCGCCATGTGCCAAAGCCAAAGTATTGGCCAATGCGCTCCATCCAATCTAGAGTGGGAGCGGCCGAGGTGCGAGGGGGGTTGTATGGTGTCCCAACTGGTTAAGATGCGCTCACGCGCGTATTAAGTGACTTCAATCCCCTCGGATGGCCGGCTTCGACTCTGGCTCTGACTATGAAATGTCCAAGATGGCCTTCGATACTTTTTTGCAGCGATTAAAAAACGATGACGCCGTCGTTGTCGATGTGGTCGCCAGTCGTGTTGTGGTTTACTTAGCATTTAAAGTGTACATTTTTACGAATTGTTTGTGAATAATTTTTTTAGTACCCGATACCCATTAAAAAAAATTTATAAAGCGTAGAATGCAGTTGTGAAAATGCAGTTGGCAGGCATAAGAATATATCTTCGATTACATATAGTATATATATATTTATATATATATATATACAGATGATTATTGGGAACAAATCATATTCATGCTTTTCAACAAATCGCATATATCCATAAACTTCGATTTCAAACCCACGTTTATTGTGCATAATTTAAAAAGAATTTGTCTAAATACAGAGTATATCCAAGTCGGTCCCCCTCAACTCGAGCCCTTGTTTATTTATTTGGTTGTTTTTTTTTTTAATTTTTGGTTTATATGAAGCGTTAATTTTGTAATTTAACTTTTTGTTGCCAGAATGCAGTTGACAATGGATTGGCAATGAACATTATTATTTGATTTTAATTAATTTATCAATAAATCAGACCGTTAATTGAGTAGAATATGGCAAGAATATATGTCATTAAGCTGACCTATTTTTAATTAATTCAATTTACTCTTTTCTTCACTCCAATAATTTTCAAATGATTAAATCTAATTTTTTTTAAATTCTTATTTTGCAAATGACAGAAATTTATTTCAATAACTTGATTTGTATCTTTAGCTTTCATTATCTCACCTGTTAATGTTACTAATATTTTGTATTTTTCAAAGATTTGAATTCGCTTGTCCTTTTTGATAGACACGTGATTATTAAATGTTAACAAGTAAACCCCACTTAATATATATGTATATAAACACATTATCAGGTTGCAAAGTGTTCATGATATAACCAAAGTGTATGTGCAAAGCCTTGGAGTTGAGACGACTCGGGCAATTACTAGTTGAAGAGGAGGCGACTACAATGAGGCATAGCATAAGACTGCGAATGCGAATGCGATTGCATAAATCAATCAAATTGTCTCTCACTCGACGAGCATTGAGTAATAGATCCAATTTCGATATGAATTTCACAGAAATTGGGTTTTTTCTTCATCTTCTTTATTTTTTGCACAACTTTAAATACCAACCCCATTACCCATTGCCCATTAAGTATTACATTTAGTGCTGCATCAGAGACAACAACAACAACAACAACAACTTCGAAGGCAACAACAGCCACATCGATGAAAATCGACAATTAATAGTGAAAGTCTAAACAAGTACCCAACAACAACTACAACAACAATATCAACAATGGGGCATCATCAAAGGTACTGCCAGGAAGCTTTGCAGCCTAGGCTCAGGTCTACGTCTCGCCGTTAGAGTCTAGTATTGGGGCAAGCGTCTACGTTGTCGTGGATATTTTAAAGGCGATAGCATCAACGCCTCCGCAGTCGCCGCTGCCAAAAAAAAAAAAATAAAATAAAATACCTGCAGCAAGCGCAGCCAACAACAACGGCCCAAAATGACTAATTCCTTGGCCCAAGTCTGAAGCGCATTTGTTTACTTCTCACAAAACTTCACACGAAGCCGTACCCAAGGCAGCTGAATCTCAACTCGTCTCAGCTACGTCTCGTCTCGTTTTCTGGTGCAACGTTGTTGTTTTTTTTCTTTTTGTTTTTTTTTTTCGCTGTTGCACCCACTGACTCAATGACTGAGTGCCAGAGCCCAGTCAGAGTCACTAGAGCCGCCTGACCCGTGCGCCAAAAGCCGCCAAAAATACTGTCGACCACGACGCATTACCATTTCTTGGGGTCACTGCGCAAGTCTGTCTGTCTCCGCGTTGTTGGTCTATGTGCAGTGTGTGTGTGTGTGTGTGTGTGTGTGTGTGTGTGTTACCTCGCTTCGACTGTCAGTTTCGGGCAGATGCATATGTCCATGTCCATTGATCAGGCCTTTCTTGGAGCGTGCAATGGAGTTCGCAGTTCAAAGTACATGCAAAGACTTCAGTCTTGCCTGCTTGCAAAATAATATGTATTAACAAACTTATATAAAAAAGAAAAAAATACGAAAAAAAAATTAGATGGCTTATGCAACGAGAAGAAGCCACGAGAAAACTGCGATTCGGGCTGCATTTTTCTTCTTCTTTATTTAGCGATTGCAAGGCATTGCAATAAATTTGTAAGCTCGCAATGATTGTAAACAAAAGAAATTGTTTATGCTGCCTTCAGTCAAAATGACATCAAAAACAATTAGAAAAAAAATGCAGTCGAATGAAAATTTTGAAGATGCAACTGGCTGCGATTTCGTACCCAAAAACCCAACCCAAAAGTAGACGCTCTCTTGGAGTCCACAAACATGATTGCTATTGCCCATGGGCAATAAAAACAATGGCACATTGTTATATTAAATGTTTATCGCACGCTCTTCCCGGTAGCTTTTTCTTTTTGTTGTATTTGTTGCTGTTGCTTGTTATTGTTGTTGTTGTTGTACAGTAGCCCACGGTAGTTTTTCGGGGGAATTTTGTTGCCATACCTCAAAGGGTATCGATCAATTGCTTTCTAAATGACCCATGGCTATTAGCAGTGCAATGATATTTCATTTCGATTTTTAAATCTTTGTCTGTTTGGGCATTGTTTTATCGTCTGATGGCTGCCGCAAGATTGCCGATGATACACAATGCAAGAAAAACAATTATGTATTAGAAAGAATTTGCATTGATTTGGTGAGTTTAATTGCGGCTTACCCATGTATATAAAATGAGAAATTATTTTATTTAGGTTGCTTAAAATTAAATACCCTCGAATAACTATTCCATTCGAATTTTCCTTAGAACTGCATTTCGGACAGGAGTAATAATTGTTCGTACTTGAGCTTTTTGGATTTCGAAATCAATTCTTCAGTTTCCTCAAGTGTTAATTGGCCTAAGACATTAAAGTACTCAATTTTTGATAGTTGTTGTTATTTTAGATTTTTGATAACGAAATCAGTTTATTCCGAAGTATAAAATTCTATTACGAAAAATAAAAGATATATAAAAAAAGCTTCTGCAATTTAAAATAATATGTTTAAGAATTGTTTCAATGCATGAAATCGTTGAGCAGGTTCAAACTATTTGCTTTTTAGTTATTTTAAATCTTTGAACTCTTCTGTAACTAAGAGATCTTTTCAACAACTTTGAGTCCTAGATTAGTTTAAGAGTGGGAAAATAATTTTGTGAAATATGAATATGAAAACCCAAACAACAACATCCACAACAGTAACCAAATCCAAAAAAAAAAACATGCAAACTGTCGTTTTGCAATTCGAATAAGCCATAATATTTATTATAATCAAAAGCGAACACCCGCAACGTGGGCCCAGCAGTGGCAGCCAGGCAACGAGGCAGCCAGTCAGCCAGCGGAGTCGACGTGCTGCAATGGCCAACAAAATTTATTACATTTAATGTGCAGCATTAACTACGATTGAGATGTGATCCTCGTTTTGGAGCTGGCTCGACTACAACCCTGCCAAAAGCATCTCTTAGGCGGCAACGTGAGCTCAGCTCAGCTCAGCCCCCTGCCAAGCCTCCTTCTCTCCCCCTGGCTGCCTCGTGTTATACAGAAGTGTCTATCTACAAAGTCGAGACTTGGTGACTTGGGACAGCGGCACAAAAGCATTTCTAATTAAGACATTCGATACGGTTGCTTGCGTGTGGAACGCAAGACAATTGGCCAACAACAATATATATTTATATATATGTTTTTTTTTTTTGGCAATATCTTGCTCCCAAACCAAGTATGAATCTTCTCATGTACATATTTACATATTTATTGTGTATGTTATGTTTGTGCAGCTGAATCACTGACATTATAATGCTCCCAAGAATCATCAATGTTTTTGCACCCCAGACACCGCTTGACATTCACGCCTTCATGCATTCCCAGCCAAGCATATAAATGCTAAACACATTTTCCACTTGATATCCTTGCAGGTGCAGATACAACACCAACAACCACATCCAGTTTGTCCCAGAACGCCACCCACAAAATTAACGGAGCAGAGCTCGGGACCTTTCACAAAAATCGCCAGCAAATTGAAAAACATAAAGAGCGAAAGTGTATCCAGTGGAACCGCGAGGATAGGACGACAACAGCCCAGTTCGATCATCCAAAGCCGACACAGAAACAGACACAGAATCAGATTCAAAAGTTGCAGAAACTGTGACGGCAACAACTGCAGAACGCACTAAACTCAGCCAAGTGAGGCTAACTAACCAATCGACTACAAGCATGTTACTTTTGCAACCCAATGTAAGTGGAAGAATTACATTTTAAATAATCATTTCTATTTAGCATAGTAGCTAAACAATACTCTGTTAAATGCAGAGAGATGTGTCTAGAATTATATAAAATGAGTGTATAATAGAGATGTAGAGCTACTGAAAAGGCTGACTAGGGCACTGCACTAAGCCACTCAAAAATAATGAAGAATAAGAATAACGTATCGAATCCTAAGAGTTTTCAAATAAGATAAATTAATCAAATTAATAAAGATATTTTTGGGAAATAATCTCATTTTTATGGTTTATAGAACAAAGATTAGAAATGGCTTAAGTAAGGATTCAAAATGGATGGAGTCAAATAAGATTAATAAAGGAATGTAAAAGAAGGAAAAATCTAATGTTTCAGCTTGAAATAGCTTAAATAACAAAGATTAGACAAAAATGATCTTGGAAGTTGAGTAACTAGAATACAAATATTAAATGATATTAGAATCTCTAAATTGCTTTGACCACCCAAAGCAATATACATCTTTTACCCATATATCCAAAATAAATCAATTTATCCATAAATCAGTCAAAGAGCATTTTTAATACTTATAATAGTCTAAAGATTAATTGTTTTACTATAAAAAGTCCTTGCAATGCTTGGAAAAATGATAATTCAGCTAACTAAAAATATAATTAAAATAATATTTATCTATTTAATAATAATAGAAATTAACCGATCGCTTAACGTTTGATTCAATTGAACGATTCATTATTTTTTGATGTCATATTAAGCCATATCAAAAGCTGTAAGAATAGTAAACAAATGTTGAGTGCACTTTATGTTAAGTCTTATGGATTCAGAAATGAAAGGAGCACAGATTAAGCATTCCTTTTTTAAAATAATTTTTTAGCAGCTGTTGCGTAGAATTCCACCCATTAGCAAAACATATATTTGGAAATTTGCATGTTGCAAGACAAATGACTTGCTGAATGACTGCGTTAATTGCCTGCTGTGAGGAGGTTAGAGTGCGAGCAGAAAAGTACTTGGGAAACCACAATAGCTGTCTAATTGAATTTAATAAAAAATAAATGCATATGTGTTAACAGACACGCAGACCAGACAGACAGCATAACCAATTACAGAATTAGATGCCTGTCAATTTCGTATAGGGGTTGCAATCCTTAGAACCAATCAGAGCAGTCGCTAGCATCGCGCATGTCTAGCTGTCGTCGTCGATTGGGACTCCACCCTTGTGGCTAGAGCTAGAAACTATGCTTAGCTGTCTGTGCTGTGTGACTTACTAATTTAGTCTTTGATGAACTCTCGTGTATTGCAGAGCTCCTTTAGTTCACTCTCGTCGTTCGACAATTTCTCAACGCAAACCGTGACAACGACAACAGCGACGTCGGCAGCAGCAGCAGTAGCAGCAGCAGCAGAGAGTAGTGCTGGACATCATCATAATCATCATCATCACCATAATCACCGGCATCATCATCAGCATCAGCAAACCCTGCAATCCCATCAACAACACAATCAACACTTGCTGCTGCCCACATCCAGCCAGGACACATTGCTCTCCCATGAGGAGGATCAGCTGATAAGCAATCTGGCCGATGCAGCCGTCACGCACAGTGAACTCTTCTCGGATTTATTTTTCCCCTCTGACTCGAATAACTCCCTACTATCGCCGGCACTGGAGCACCACTCTGTCGCCAGCTATCCGGATACACAGGTGGATGTGGTGCCGCCGTCCTCCCATGAGACATTGATTGGCAGCAGCGAGGACATCACTAGCTCCATTGAGAATCTCACCAAGCTGACGTGCCTGCGCGACAAGCGACTCTCCTCCATCCAAGATCAGCCTGCTGGCAGCTCCGAGCAGGATCATCATTCGATCTGTCTGCTCAGTCTCCGCTCCAGCAGTGATCCCGCTATTGCTCTACACGCCCAGCAGCAACAACAACTACAGCAACAACAACAACAACATCTGCAGGCAGTCCATCAGTTGCAACGGCAGCGACACGGCGCCAGCGATTTACTGATCTCACCAATTGGGGGGCCGCTCTCGTGCGGCAGCAGCCTACCCAGTTTCCAAGAGACCTATTCCCTCAAATACACCAGCAGCAGCGGCAGTCCCACGCCCCCTATTGCCACGCCCTCCGATCAGTTGCTAACCCTCAAAATGGATGATGATTGCTTTCCGCTGACCAACACCGCTGCAGAAGTGATGGCGGGTCTTAGTTCAGGTCCTCCCTCCGGGCAGCTGCAGTCGCTGCATCAATTGCATCAAGCTCAACCCACACACCTCTCACATTCCGGCAACAACAATAGCAACAACAACAGCAACAACAACGCAAACAACAACAACAGCAGCAGTGGCAGTTACAACTATCATGGCCATTTCAATGCCATCAATGGCGCTTCCAAATTCTCGCCAAGCTCTTCAGCCAGCTCGCTCTATGAGTACAGCGGCCAGAATGATCTGTTCTATGGCCAACAACAACAGCAACAACATGGCTATCAGCAACATGTAAGTAGCACCTTGTCACCCATTAAGACACTCAAAAATTAAAGTATACACACAAAGTATACAAATATTCACTAATTTCGAACTTTTGTTAATCGAATTCAAAATGTATAAAGGAAAATAATTTTCTTTAAACTAAAATAGTAAATAATACTTCTATTCTACTAGTTATAAAAATATACATTTATGGAAAATTTAAGAAAATTATATTGAAAGCTATTGACTAGCTATTTCTATAGCTAGTAAAAAATACTACATTGTTGAAAATATTTTACCTCAATTGGAGAGCCTTTCGTATTTTAATTTATGCCGATCTTAGAAAATATACTCATTCTGAGCAAATGTTTTTTATTGATGAATTGACCTCAAAATGCGCTTATGAGTACGAAGTTTTAGATTAGTTTGTAGAATTTTAATATATTTCAACAATGATTTTTTTTCTATGATCGAAAAGTATTTGATTTTTTCCAGTGTACCACTTGCTTATACATACAATTATTAATATTTTTTCAGAACTACAACACGAATAATGGCGAGCGTTTCTCTCTGCCCATATTTCCCACCATATCAGAGCTGGAGGCAGCGAACGCTGCTGCCGCCGATGCCAATGCTGGTCCCACCTCCGGCTCCAATTCCATCGTCGCCGTCTCTATGCCGCCCATGCGACGTGCCTCGTTGCCCGTGCAACGTTCCGTTTCGCCCGCAGCTGCCGCACACAGTCCCAAACTGGCCAAGTTGACTCTTGGTCCGCGACATGCTCATGCTCATGCCCTGCAAGTGCAGTTGAGTTCCACGCCCAATTCAGCGGCCAGTTCACCAGTGAGTGGAGCTGGTGTGGATCTCCTACACAGCCAGGCGGGTAGACTGCTGCAGTCGGCGAGCTCCTCGCAGTTGTGCGCAGTGTGCGGAGATACCGCCGCTTGTCAGCACTATGGTGTGCGAACCTGTGAGGGCTGCAAGGGATTCTTCAAGCGAACCGTGCAGAAGGGCTCCAAGTATGTGTGCCTGGCGGACAAGAGCTGTCCGGTGGATAAGCGGCGACGTAATCGCTGTCAGTTCTGTCGCTTTCAAAAGTGTTTGGTGGTGGGGATGGTCAAGGAGGTGGTGCGCACGGATTCCCTGAAGGGTCGCCGCGGACGATTGCCATCGAAGCCAAAGTCGCCGCAGGAGTCGCCACCATCGCCTCCCATATCGCTGATAACGGCGCTGGTGCGCAGTCATGTTGATACAACACCGGATCCCTCGTGCCTCGACTACACACACTACGAGGAGCCACTCGATCCGCTCACGCCACCAATTGTGGCCAGTGCACTGGCCATGAGTGAGGCTGACAAGGTGCACCAGTTCTATCATTTGCTCACCAACTCGGTGGATGTAATCAAACAGTTTGCTGAGAAGATACCCGGCTATCTGGATCTCACCTCCGAGGATCAGGAACTGCTCTTTCAATCCGCCTCGCTGGAATTGTTCGTCTTGCGTCTGTCGTATCGGGCACGCAGCGATGAAACCAAGATGATATTCTGCAATGGCACAGTGCTCCATCGGAATCAGTGCCAGAGATCCTTTGGCGATTGGTTGAATGGCATCATGGAGTTTAGTCGCAGCCTGCAAAATCTCGAGATTGACATATCGGCATTTGCCTGTCTCTGTGCACTAACACTGATAACAGGTGAGGCATCTCAACTAAATATATATATATATATATATTTATATATAAGGTTAATTTTTAATTTTTATCCATTCTTGTAGAGCGTCATGGTCTGCGTGAGCCAAGAAAGTGGAGCAGTTGCAAATGAAGATCATTGGCAGCCTGCGGGATCATGTCACCTACAATGCGGAAGCGCAAAAGAAGCAACATTATTTCAGTCGCCTCCTGGGCAAATTGCCCGAGTTGCGCTCCTTGAGCGTGCAGGGATTACAGCGGATATTCTATTTAAAACTGGAGGATCTGGTGCCTGCACCGGCATTAATCGAGAACATGTTCGTCACCACGTTGCCCTTTTAGGCGCCACACAAATACATCAGATCACATCACATCACATAACTTTGCTTCCTTAAACTTTAGCTTTTAATAACATAAATAAACATTATATATATATATATATATATATATATATATATACATATATATACGTGAGTAGTATGTATATATGTATAGTATTGGTATACCCTTAACTAGATACTAAGTGATCTCAAAGAAAATGAGACAAAACCATCCCATATAGTATAAATCTACTAACAATAAACAAAAAATGTTATCAAGTAGGAATTCTAGAAAAATCAAGAAAGCCCTATTCAATAAATTTCCCATCCATGCGTAGTTTGACAGCACAGAAAACTTTGACCACGGCCAAATCAGAAAAGCCCGGTTCATGAATATTTGAAGCGTTTCAGCGGGTTCAGATTTCAGTGGGTTCAAGTAGTAAATTGTCGACGAATAAGGTATTCGTGACTTGTCTGTCAGCTTGCCAGCACAGAAATCACACAACTTGTTGACGTTAATTGTTTTATTCCAACTGTCAAAATCAATAGGCAGCAACACGCACAACTTGTGTGCATATGTATGTATTGTAACTAACAACCCTTTATTTTCAATTCGACCAATTTATACTTGCCTTCAAGTACAAATCAGAGTTCTTTCGCCTTGCCTTCTCGTAGCTTAATTCTAGTCAATTGTTTTAAGATACCAGCTACACATTAAATATTAATAATCAGTAACATAGTTTTAGATATATTTAGGTAGGTAGTATGTAGGATTTTTGTTTTGACGTTCATGAATTCTTGGTTGAAACTGTTACCACACGGCCCAGTGCACAAAGAGAGTTTAAGTACCTTTATGTGATTCGTGTCTGACACATACAGATCTGCACAGAAACACACAAACTAATGTATAAGACAATGTATATACATACTTAGACTATATATAGAATAAGCATAGTTATTTCCTAATCGTCGCTCATTAATAAATGTATTTATAATTCATGAATTAGATATATAATATTTACTTCAAATGAATTCTCAAAGAATTGCTAAGGAGACATCACTGTCTCCCTCTCTCTCTCTCTCTCTCTCTCTCTCTCACACTATCTCTTTCTCTCTCTATGTGTAATTTTGAATAACGGCCCTCTATGTGATTTTGTGTTAGATTGGCGTTAAATATATCTACACACATTTATACTTACTTACATATGTATATGTCCAACTTTTATATGATTTATTTTGTAACTTACATATATTTTATAACATATACATACCTATAAATTTTCCTTAAAAGGAAAACGATATACAAATCTGCATGATACAAAAATCATACAATTCTTAGATAGCAAATATTTAAAGTACATACAGCCTTTATAGTAGACAACTTTCCACTTATGTATTACACATTAAGAAATTCGATGGATTAAACTAAAGACTACAAAACATTTTTAGGCTTAACGAATAAGAAAACATATCTCTTCAAGCTTTCAAAAGCACAATACAAGCCCTAAGTGTTATTAACTTATTTTTTATTACTTTATTGGCAATATATAAATTTAAAATCATATTTTTGTTGTTGTATTCCTCATTGATAACACTATGCAACATCCAAAATGCGGTGAGAGTTGCACACAATTTGCTTAAGCTAAATTTAGGAACCAATAATAAGGAAATCTATTCTATATTTTTTTCTATTGTAAAGTTTTATTAGGATGTATAAATAATCAATTTTTAACTATCAATTTTTTTGAGAGGTGAGTTTTATATATTCAGTACAAGTGTTTGTATACCAATTAGATAGATTCGTTAGTATTTATTGCTTGCATTTGAAAATATTTGAGTCTTTTGGTGAAATATATTAATTCTCCCCTCAAAAAAGTTGAAGATTAATAAGCGAAAAATCACTCATTAGAAAAATTAAATTCTGCCATTACAAAATTATCAAAAAATATTTTCATAATTTTTCACAATGTTGAGCAAATATTTTGTATATTCAGAAATAACTTTTATATTTATTGAATTAAGGAAAAGTAATCTATGTAACTATTGTAGTTCTATTACGAATACATACATATATGTATGTATATATTTAAACAGCCATATTGCTTAGAGTGTATGCATACTAAGTATCTGTAAGAAAAGCACTTGTGTGAGCCCTAATAAATGTTAATCCTAATCTTAAGTATCGGTTAAAATCGTTTGAAATTAAATAATATAGTACATACACACAATGTTACCAAATTGGTTTGAAACTATAAACTAAATTTGGATTCAGAATCCATGATGTTGCCATTATCTAGCCGTTACATATCGAAAAATAGAAAAAGAAAACAATACAAACATATAAAATTCTGTCCGCTCTTGTATCATATGTAAATAATTAAGAATTTGTCGTTCGTATAGCAAGCAAATACACATTAAGTCCAGATATAATTATATACATATAGAAATATATACATACATACATACATACAACATACTTTGTACCTTTAGAATATGTATACTCGTACATTAGCAAACACATATATATATATATATATTTTGAATAGAGAACTTTTACCGAAACTTTGCACTTTAACTGAAGAATCCATAACACATTTGTTTGTGTTAAATGTTCTTTGTAATTTTATATGTACATACATACCTATAATCACATACATATGTTAGGTATGGAAATTTATGGTGTGCATATTTTTGAGAATTCAAACGATACATTTTTCAATGAAACGCGTTTTAGTACACTTTTCAATACAAAAATATATACTATAAAAATTCATATTTTGAATATATACATACACATACATATAATTACATATATTTTATTATGTACTTACCTAAAAATAAGTATACATATATATATATATATATATATATATATATATATATATGTATATAAAATTAAGAGCCCATGAAGCTTTATGGATGAGAAAACAAATTGTACGTTTTTTTATAAATAATCGGATCGATTTTTGAAAAAATCTTTATTTTTCAAAAGAAAAAAAAACTATATATTAGCCAAAAGAAAAAATGTCATGTCCTTTGAAAAAGGATGTAACTTGTTTGCATCGCAATGATTTACATACATATATACATATAGCATATTTGAAGCACAAGAAAATGTTAAAGTTGAAGGCATGATTTATTAAATATATTATGCGCGTATTACCAGCAAATTTCTATAAGAATACTATACCTAAAGATGCTATGTATACATACAAATATAATATTTACATATATATACATATATTATATATACATATATATATATATATATATATATATATATTGTTATATAGTCCGTTGTGTAATTTGTCCTTATTTTGTATTGTTTCATTTCATATTGTTAGTATGTATTTATCTACATACATATGTATATCCGCAATGGATATTCAGCTGAAACGGCATAATAAGCAAATACAAATCATTTCATTTCGATAAAATAAACATTTAAGCATACAATTTTTTAAAATGCCTTTGAGCAAATTAGTTCTAAAACCAACCATATACATATTTACATAATGTATACTGATTTCACTGATTTCAAATAAAAATGTTTACTTTTTTCTTGAGTGTTAAGCGAGTGAGTTTTCTTTCTCTAGATGGATTTAACTAGATGCTATTTATACCCAAGTATAATCATTAAAGTGATTATACCATGTGTCCAATTCCGGAGAGCCCATACAGGAGATGTATTCTTGAAAATGTGAAGGTGTTACGTGTATTGCTTACATTACTTAACTTTTGCGCATCGACTTGTTAAAATTCATCACTAACCATCAACTACTAACCAGCAGTGAGGCAGTTTAGTATTGAAACAAAAGAAAAGAAGAATAGTAGTAGATTTTATACAATAAATGTATGTTAAGCTCTAATTGGTTGTCTTAAATAAAATATACAAAATCAATACAAACATCATACACTAAAACTAATATTAAGTCAGTCATAGACAATCATCAGTGAGTCCACAGAGTGCCGACAAACGGGACACCGATGTTCATCTTCGAGACGTTCTAGCCGCAAGGAGCACTCCTTGCACACGCAGAGATGCCGACAGGGCAGCATTACAATATTCCGGCTGCGATCCAAGCAAACCACACAAATGATTCGGTTTGTCGATGCATTCTGTGTTCGTTCGCGGATCTCAAATTTCTGCATCACCCAAGATAATTGTTGGTCTATCCACCTCGATGCACTCAGCAGAGCTCCATACACTTTTGTTGACATCTCAAGCGTAGTTTCCTAAGCAGATAGACGGCATAGTAATACACATATCCGCGGAACACATAGAGCACCAGGAGCAGAACGATGCCAATGGAAAGTCGGAAGATGTTATTAAACAAATATGTGCCCTGCTCAACAATACAAGTAGCCAAGTAATGAAGTGCAAGTATTAAATAGTCCAAGATGACAATGATGAATCGTGGCAACAGAAGCACTATCCACAATGTACAATTGCCGATTCCAATGAGCACGTTGGCTAAAAATATAAATATCCCCTTGAACACATTCCTTGCCAAGATCAATGCATCGCCGGTGCCATCGTAAATATAGTCGGAAATATCGCAGACTATGTGACGCAGATTGCTGTAGAAGATTGTGAAGTCTTTGAATATAGTCGCAGCTAGCTGGTAACCGTCACAGACGAAGCTCCAGATTTGAGCGCCGCCTTGAACCAGCCAGTAACCCACAAAACAGCTACCGGCAAAAAAGTAGTAAATGGCCGCTAGCAGCGTCTCAATTGTGAACGTAATTGGTTTCAGCAGCACAATGTCAATAAGATTTGCTACAGAACTCAGTAATGACAGCATGTTGTACACAAGAACATTTTAAATAAACAATAACAAAATAAAATGAAAACAAATGCGAAGCATCCCTCACAATCTCCCGATATATAAGTTCACTTACAACCATCGATAGGGCTACTACTCAATTTTCTCAGAAATGTCAACTATCGATTAACGAAACAATGTTTAAGAGTCGATATTTTTACAAGATGAAAAGGTTTCAAATTTGTTTTCTAAATAAAAATGAATAATACTGCAAAAATGAAGGTACATTTCTAAAATTATTTTATCCTCGAAGCAGTAATAAAACAATTTGTAGATAAAGTGCACTTTATTATTATTGATAATTATACTTATGTATTTTACTTATATTATACTGATTATATACACATACTATGGAATAAAATGTACCGTCTAAATTGTTTATCAGACTTATCAAACCGCAAAATTGTTCAGCAGAGCTATCAAATCGCTGTTCTTCTTCATCACAGCCATCACTTCCAGTTGCTGCTGCTTCATAATGCGCAACCGATTGCGTTCCTCGATTTTGGCCAATTGATTATTGCTGTTTATGTTCCTGGTGTCCGCATCCAGCTTCTGCTCCGACTTAATGTGATACAGCTCATCGCGAATTGCATGTAATTTGCGCTCACAATCGCGCACATCCTTCTCCAGAATCTGCGTCTTCAGATACACAGTCTGCGCCAGTTTATACCAATCGGCCAGGCATTCGGCCATTTGAGCTACAGCTGGGCTAACGTTGTCGAGCAGCAGCTGCTTAATCCGTTTCCCATTGTGATCCACTTTTATTTTCTCCAGCGCATGGAATTGCTCATCATTGTACGTTAAAGTGCGTGTGGCCCGATCTCGGAGCAGGTGTTGCCAAGAGTCGCGCAGGCGCTCCACCAAATACTTTGCCTGTGCGCTGGCCCGTGTGCGGCAAGGACACTTCTTGCCGTGCATCAGCGATGACCACTGATCGCTGTAAATGAGGAATGTATAATCAAAACCCAATTGCCTTGGTATTTACTTTTCTACTCACTTTAGCTCGTCGTCTGTCACATAATGTTTGTACATCTGTGTGATTACGTCGGCGGCTCCATCGAATTCACTTTTAACATTGTCCAAGGAGCTGGCAAGTGACCTCAATTCCTGATCACCCTTGGTCTACGGCAATAGACACATGTTGATAATGTTTCTATGTGGTAAAAGTGGTTCTCTTAACTTACCACACTGGCCGTGCTCTGCATCACATCTGCGTAGTCAACCACCGTCGAGAGCAGATTGTCAAAACTTTCAGTTTTTCTGTGATGTGATATAAATAGGGTGTTAGAGTTTGTAGAGCATTGTTTCCTCAATTGATTTACTCACTTCAACAGCAGTGTAATTGTGGTGATAAGCATCTCGATAAACTGCTTCACTCCCTTCTTGATAAGAATGTCCATGGTGGTGAAGATGTCCACTCGTCTTTTGCACTCGTGACCCACGCTGCAAGCAGCCTGCATTAAGGGAAATATGTACCATACATTATATATACCATACATATATTTTATAAAAGTTTAGAAGACCAGATGTTGGCTTTACCTTTGCCAGACTCGCATCGTTTTCAACGGAAACATTTGGTGGAAATACCGGGAACTTGGGTAGCTCCAGTTGATGCGGCAATTGAACATTGTTGTCATCATTGCTGTAGAGGAATATGGGCTGATCCATGGTTGTGCTCGGAAATGCGTTAACTGCCAGACAAACAGACATGAACAAAGAAAGTAGAGAGATAGTTTGACAGCCAGGAAAAACGTACCCAAGGTGCGAGGCGAGACTTTCTTTTCGAGATGCTCGTTATTGAATAGCATTATTTGCTTCTCCAGTGGCACTTCGGTTTGTAGGAATATACGTTCCCGGAAGTTGTCAATCTGTTCATCCGGCTCCAGGAACACCTCGACTGAAGTGGCGCGATTCGTGAAGAATACGTGAATGACACTCTTGCGCAGTATTAGCGTCACCTCCTGGAAGAATCGATCAAAGGACCACGTCTTATCCCGATTCTCCTCCAAGAGGCCGGCCAACAAAGGTGTCACGAGCGTCTTCAATCCTTGCGATAAATGTGCATGCGGCGGCAGTGTTGTTGACCACTCGATGGGTCCATTCTCTGTCAGCTGGGTGCCCGATATGACGCCTGAAGCCTTTTTTGTTGTTATTTGATGCATTGTCTCGCGATTCTTGCGACCCCCATATGGTCTAAAGGGTAAATTGCCAGTGGCGACGTGGTATAGTGTCACCCCAATGGACCACAGATCCACATTCGCCGTAAATGAACGTTGTATGGATTTGCGGAGCACAGCGCGCTCGTAGAGATCGGGATGCAGATACTCCTCGGTGCCATAGAGCGAAGCAAACGGCTGGTTATCTTCCAGTTCGCGCGCAGCACCAAAGTCAGTCAACTTATATATGGTTTGACCATCTTCCGATATGAATTTCATAATGTTGCCAGGCTTTAAATCGCGATGCACCAACTTATTGTCACGCAAATGTTTCATGCCGGCGCACAGGTGCTCCAGCACCAGCAGGAACTCATGCTCTGGCAGGCCGTAAGAGTTCTCCGGATCGTCAAGTATATTAAACAGACTGCCGCCCGTGCACAGCTCCATGACGATCACCTTTCCGCGTCCCTCCTGATCCTCCTCGATGGCCAGCAATTTTACAATGTTCTCATGGTTCACTTTCTTCAAGGCCTCAAATTCGCGCATCTGGACATCGGCGGGTCGCATGTGACTATACGGATTGAATGTCTTAACGGCGACCGATTCACCAGTTGTCTTATTCACTCCCTGATAAAATGACAAGAAAAATATATGTAAAGACATGCACATGAATACAATTTGATTTTTATTCACCTGAAAGACAGATCCTGTGGCACCTTTGCCAAGCACACTGGTCGTGCACCAGACATAGTTCAGAGAACCACGCAGGAATGACATTTTTAATTAAACTGTTGCTATATTTCTTAAGCAAACATTTATTGCGATAAGCAGGTGAAAACAGATGTACGTGCAGTTTTTTATTCGGTTCGATTAGCCTATTGCTATCGATATATTCCACTAGTTCATTTACATAAAAATCGTGAATTAAGCAATTACTATAAAAATTCGAAAAGTGAATGCGCCTCAAAGACGAAACTAGTCACGAGAGCGTGTAATCGATTAATGTTATCGTGCTGCGCTCATCCTTAGTTATTTTTGTTGTTTTGCGCTGCGACAACTTTGGCAGCGTTTTAATATTATTATTTTGTAGTTCGACACAATATGACAGATTTGTGCATGGTTTTTAAGGGCGCACCATTTCGTTCGTGAGCGAATGGTAAATATGTACAACACATTAAATATCTGCATTAATCGTGGCCGAGACACATAATTTATCGTTGCGCCGATTCGCGAAACGCCTTCCGTTGTTATTTATTAATAATAGGCGCTGCGTACGCGCTTCTTACAACAAAAGGATGAAAATTCGATTACATTTAGTGCGCTTCATGTACATAAATCTACTACTAAGGTAAGCAAAGACACTGTTTGCTCCAACAATTTCCAATCATTTTCCTAACCATTTTATTTTCCTTTCTTCCACTTTCTCGATTCTCATTTTTTTTTTACTGCAGCTGCTGCTTCTGGCTATATGACAACGCTGCTGCAGCAGATGCTGCAACAACAGCAACAGGAAATGCAAAGGCAACAGCAGCTGCCAGTCAGGCGGACCATCGACAGCACAGACCGGCTGCCTCCTTGGAAGGGGTGGTCAACGAAGAGAAGGTCGCCAACTCGTTTAGAACAAATTTCATAAAACTTGCAAAACGTCGTCAGAAGGCAGAAGATAACGTTGACATTGTGATGGAAAAGTTGGCAAGCAACACGCCAACAACTATTGCGACGAGTGCAAAAAACTAAACCGACTGCTGCTGTAAGAGACACGTCAGTGAATTTAAATACCCCCAGTGTAAATATCAATAATGATAATAATAATAACGAGTATATTAGCTTAGTGCAACGCAGTGAAAATGATAATAATAATGATAATGATGCAGGAAATGAAGGGACAGCCCAAGTGCCAAAAAATCAATTAATCAACAATTTTAATACTAATAATAATAATAATCATATTATAAAAACAAAAACAAACACAAATGAAGATGCAGATGCAAATGAGCAAGTGCAGCAAGCAAGGCATGTTGGCGATGAGGTTGCAAAAACATCAACAAACAACAAGCAGCAACAACAACAAAGCGAGCAACAACGGAATGAGAAAGAGAGGTGAGTTATTTATATTTTCACTATTTGCATAAGAACAATTTCCATGACACTCGTTTCGTACAAACAACACACACACACGCATACAACTAAGTAGAAATAATTGATAAGTGGACAAACTGTGAGAGGCGCCTCCAAGCGTAACAACAATTATCAATACACAAGTGTTTTGCATAAAAACGTGCCAAGCGACAAATTTCCTTCGACTTGGACGTGCGAAAGAGCACTGAATACTACAGAGATACTAGAAAGAGACGGATAGAGAGAGTGAGAGGGTGAGATAAAGATAGAGAAACAATGCGACCTTTCTAGACTCATACACACTGTAATCTGTGGTATTTCCTCATTAAAATAATGACGGGGAACATCAACGCCCGTATCAATTTATTTCCCTGAAATGTTTGTTTTTTATTCTTGTATATTTTCTAAACATACACATGTAAATATGTATGTTTGTTTTTTGTTGTTGTATTTTTTATAAACCTACATATGTGTGTAAATATGTAGCAATGCTTCTACAGTTATCGATTTCGTTTTGCCTTTCTATTAACTGATTGTTTCAATGCCCTTTGAGTCCATTAGGGTGACACGTATCCCGTTTCATCTTTTGTTATACATCTAAGGACATTTGAGTTCTGCTTAAATTACACATTTTTAATTTCATAAAGTCTATTCATAAATTAATATGATCAGTAGATCCAAACAAAACTTACTAATATTTTCTTAAACTTCCTTCCCCATTCCCAATATATATATATAAACATATAAATCGACTCAATACAGTCCATATACAATTTGTGTCTATATTGGGTATATTGGTAATATTACAAACTCATTAATAGAAAAATTAGAAATGACTATTGATTACTACTTTTAATTCCTTCACGAATGGACTTGTCAACCCCAATGTGATTAATTGCTTCTCATTATTATTTTTGTTTTCGATTGAAAATCGTGAAGCGCTCCTAAAACTATGCAATGCAATTGCATTTCAAGGAATTATGAATTAACAAACCAAAATTTTCGTCTTTAAATAAATGCAATTATAATAAAAGTTTTAAGCCAATAATAATAAAGAAACTTTTATAGATGTAAGCATGGGAAACGTTGCTTCAAGGCCGACCAGCCTTAAACTTTTATGTAGTACATAAAAATTAAAAATCGATAGGAGTCTTACTGGTTTTAGAAAGTTCGTATATGGATATTAAAAGTAAAACACCCAAACACAAGAATAATATAAGTTAATAGCTTCATAAAGCACAACAACACAGCAGCAACAACAAAAAAACAAAACAAAACAAAATGTGGCAAGCTAATGAAACGCTAAGGCATTTGTACTGCTACCAGGTATGTCAGAAATGGTCGCGATGAAATATTTATTTGATAGGTAATTAGTTGCGTGCTCGTTTCTATAGTACAACCAGCGGCAATATGTCTATGCATACATGCATAAGCAAAGAGAGCCCAATGGCGAATGTTAACAACAAAAAAAACACCCACGCCGGCTCTTGTCACAATGCATTTTACCGGTAATTTGCTTTACAGTTTTCAATTTATTTTCCCTGACTCTTAAACGGCATCGTCGTGTGAGCGGCGGCCGGCGACTTTCTAAATGCCTTTGCAGTCGTCTTTGCTTTTGGTCTATCCAGCTAGCTGTCTGGACTATCTATCTATTGGTGTTGGCCAATTCGTTCATAAAAAACCAAGAAAAAAAAAAACAAACCGAAACTGCGTCGGGCGAAATATTGTATATATATATATATATTTTGATTATTTTTCCTATTTTTCTTATTTACGAGCCGACGAGACGCTGTGGGAGTTAACGCCAACGCCAATGCCGATCGATGATCGCCCCGATCCTTTAAAGGCCTTGCACAGCATATTTCAAAATTACCAAAAAACTTTGTTGGTTGTTGTATTTGTAAAAGTGTTAAATGGGCGCCATATTTAAAGTGGGCATTTCAGTTTGATTTGACTGGATACTAATCGCTTACGCGGTGTCTCCTCTACGGGCTCTCTCAAATCAAAAATGACTTTATCAGTAAAAATCGACTTTCCATTTACTTTTTTTGGGGGTTATAAAAGCAGTTTTGTTGCATTTGAATTGTGTGTGTGTGTGTGTGTGTGCCCCAATAGTACGCCAGAATCAAGCAATCAAGTCTCGAGTCTCAAGCATCATGCTGTCTTCCAAAATTCCCCTCCAGACACATTTCACACATGGCAGGTGATCGCAGCGAACGATGATCGTTGTACTTTCACTTTCGGCGAATGTGTAAGGACTCGACTCGATTCGACGCCACTCTGCGAATAAGTTTTGCAATTTAGGCTTTCGAAAATGCATCATGATCTTGTTACTCTAATCAAAGTTGCCAACAACACCAGCACAACATCTGCAACAACAACAGCCAATAATCACATACAACGGCAACAACAACATGACATTGCTATCAGAGCTAGCAGACTTTATGGCAGCGATTGTCGCTTATGCAAATGATTAAGTCAGCCCATTGTGGGAGATTATTAATATGCCAAATGCTTGCAGTTAACACAAGTTATTGATTGTTATCAAAACAGATAAAATAAAACGCTGAACGCTGAACGCCTACCTCGGCTCACCTGTCCAAATTGTTAATTGATTGTGATCGGGCGCGCATTGACTTTGGCTTAATCAGTTTGATCGGTGATTGGGGCTCGTCAGTCGTCAGTCGCCGATCACTGATCTCGTCAGGCTGCATCGATTAGCCAGTCAGCCGGTGTCCGTCGGCAGATATTGCGAATCGTGTCGTACACCTTCACTTCGTTTTGTTATTCGCATTCCAACTGCATTTTCCGAGCACTCTTTTTCCATGTGACGTAGGCGCGCTGACTGCCAGCCTGCTAGCCTGCCTGTCTATTAAACGCCAACTACTTTTTTTTTGTGTTTTTGCCAAGCCGGTTTTCGTTTTTGTTTTGCCGGCATTTGTACACCGTTTAATTGTTTTCAGTCTGTCTGCATGGCTTAATATTCCAATGCGAAATCTAATAACATTTTTAGTCGTAGGAGTCGAAGATAATCAAGGCGGTGGCTGCCAATGCTTAACAATTTCCCAGCACCCATTAAATATTATTTAGAAGGGTATATCAAAATTGTAAATAATTTGTGGGAGCCTCTTGATGAGGCTTAGTAACAAACATAACAATAAAAAAATTAATTTGTTATTAATCTAGAGATGAATCCATTTTGGCATGTGTCTTTTTCGCTCATTTTATATAAATAAAATAATTAGCCTTTTCCCCACAATCGTCTAAAACCACCTGTTTTCCACCCATCAACCCATTGCTAAATTGAAATTTTAAATTCGTAGATAGTCAAACGACGCTTAAGCGGAATAGACCCGTTTTGCCCACTTGGCTATTAAATTTTGTTAAAACTTAAATTGGAAGGAAGCTTCGTATATTAAACGATTACTCAAATTGGTAGGAAGTTTCGCTTACTGATCGATTACTAACAATTAGGCTCAAAATTTAGATTTGAGCTTTGGTTTATCTCATGTCCCATGAGCCTGCTTATATCCGAAAAAATTAACTCTTCTATGTGAAAAGCCTCTCATTCAGTGTTGCATTTCGAGTTGCTTCAAACACTTAACAGATCGTGTGTGTGCCCAGAGTCATATTTGTTGTTGTTGTTGCTGTTGCTGTTGCCTTTGTTGCTGTTGTTGAGGTGTTCATTGTGTAAGCGGCTGTGACATCAAAACACTTTCGCATTACAAGTGTTTATCTTTCAGTGGCGTCTCTGAGCTGCAAGCAGAGCTACAAACAACATCAGCTAAGCAATTCAATTGTCGCTTTCGGTAACCTTTTGTGTTTTCTGTTTTTGTGGATAACACCACGACGATGGCGACGATGACGAGGAAGAAGACAACGACAACAACAGCGACAACGTCAACGACGCGTTGAAGGAGTTGCCGATGTTGTCGATAGTGTTTTGTATGTTTTTTCAAAAACAAAAGAGTCTTCATCAAAGACACTGAAGGCGTCACTTGGCGGTAGCCACTAATTTTGTTTACGGCGCAGACTGCACGCAGATTGCCAAATGGTTTAATGCTATTTGTTAGCTTTACTTGAAGCTTATGGCAGCAATTTCACTTTCCGTTGCACTTCCAATAAAAATATAAAATCGTAGTGTATAGTAAAATTTTTGTGAAATTGCATGTAGGAGTTGGAGACCCTTGACTCGACTTGACTTGTCCGGCTTTTTGGGTTTCTTCGACGATAAAAATATAACGAACAATTATCGATAACCCAACTCAACTGCTAATGGCTATAACAGCTTCTGCTCAAGACAGATACTTTTAAAGCTTGGACTCTTTGATGCAGGATAATTTTAATCGATCAACATAGAATGTAATTTTCAAGTGTTGCAGAGTGTGAAAGTTTAGTCTCTATGGATTTGACTTGATTCGAATTTGGCATGTCTAGCAGTAGCTTCAAAAACAACACTAATAACAAACAAAAGCAAACACACTCGCACACACATAGACACACACTGACACACACATAGACACATTCGCTTATAAGCCAAAGCTGTGCGACAAGTTTGCCGGCAGCAGAGTTAACGACTGCATCGTCAAGTTTTGCAAGTGCACTAAAAATGTTGATATTGATGCTGAGTTGAGCTTATCTTGGCTGAGAGTTGAAGCGCGCTCTCTTTGCACCTGTATGCGTGTCTTTCTGCCTGCCTGCTTGTCTGTGTGTGAGTGTGTGTGCGTGTGTGTGTGTGACTCTCTCTCTCTCTCTCTGTTTACGGCATAAGGCGCGAATATCTGCACAGAGTTGGAGCACAATTACCAAAGCTTAGTCTGGAATACGTTCAGTTCTCATTTCGATTTCCAGTGGTGCGAACGTGCGCTACGCACGCTGGCTCGTTGGGTCCGCGAATGCGCAACATCTGATTAACAATAATTAATAATACAATCGCATATCCTAAATATCCTGTGTCTCGTGTCGTGTGTGTGAGATGTTGTGCCTGCAGTGCACTCAACTCAATAACATTCGTAACACATTTAAATGTAATTGACAACGTACAACGTACAGCGTACAACAATCCTTCGGCCAACAGCAACAACGCATTTTAACCATTTCTGACCATGGCTATTTCCTTTTAGCCAGCTAGTAGCACATTGAGTAGATCATTTGCATTGGTCGATAGCCGGAGCCAAAGTGGTTTCGCATGTTTGGTTATTTAACAAATATGAATAACGAGCGCTTAATTGCAATTATTTTCAGTGGCTCGCAGCAATTTTTTGTTTGCCATGACAATATTAACAAAAGCTTTAATGCTGGGCAGATTGTTATTGATATTTATTGATCTCTACACCGGATGACAGACTATTAAGTCTTTAGATGAACAATTCCGCGTGTACAACTAACTCGCAAAATGATTATAATTATTTTTAGCACGCTTTCAACTTTGCGAATGTGCTAAAAAAAAGACTACAACTGTTAAAATATCGTTTTAAAATTAGCTAGTAATTATAGCTCAAGTATTCTTTTTCCTCCTTTTTGCGAGCAGAAGTGAAATGTAAACAAAAATTATGTCCGGTTATCTAAAGCAGTCTATTAACTAGGATCTAGGATTTGTCCTCTATTTTAAAAGAGTAAATTTGTCCAATATTCATAAAGCTTTTAAGTAACTTCTCTAAGTGGCACCGTTTTATTGCTGAAAATTATACAAAAAATAAATATATCTAAAGAAAATTGCCAATTTTCACAGCATTATTTGATGGTAAAAAAGTAGTAAAATATTTGTTATGTGCTTAGCTTATTCAAATACATAAAATAAAAAAATTAAACACACAGAAATTCCTGCCAAACTTGTAGCCCACTGCCGGAAAGAGCCGGGCAGCCAGCCGGGCACCATTTGCTATATTGCCTGCTGGCTGCCCAGACAGTTTTCTGTTGAAATTTTTGATGCAGTCTGACAAGTCATAAATATGCCAACCAGATGGGGACTTGGCGGAGCTTTGCCCCACGCTATCGCCATCGCCATCGAAGTGGGCGTTGTTGACACGTGTGGCTGCAGCACAAAATGATTATAGAATTCCTGCATTTAAATGCGATTTGGGGCGTGCTCAAAAGGGGGTTGCCCACTAACAGGAAACTAACAACTTTACCTAACACACATCGGACACATTTCATACCTTCGGCCACAGTCAGGAAATCCATTTGATAAGCTTTCCATTGGGATTCCCGTTACGCTCCATTTAGCAGCTCTAAGGTGTTAAAATTAGCGCAGTTCGTAGGTCTCAGTTGCAAGTTCGTATTTTAATTTAATGGGTAAGACCACAAGCATTGCAAGTCGCTCTGGTACCATTTTACGAGTTCAAACCCCAAGCAGTCCATACATTGCTGCACAGTGCTAGAGCTACCAATACTTGATATTATACAGCAGACAATAAATATCCTTCAAAGATGAATTCAAAAGTATTCCCGTGACTTTCACACCTATTCTTTTGTAAATCACAAAAAATAATATCTCCTACAATTATTGTAACAGTTTTATAGTCCCTGTTTTTTTAAAATTATTTTTTTTCGATTTTTGCGGATATTTGATTTAACGATCCTTGAAAGATTACCAATAAAATACCTTCCAAATTAATTGAGTCCAGCCTTAAAATTGCGATTCTAAGTTTCAACAGCATATAAGAACACTTATTTTGATAATTTTATCCTTTCCTCAAGCAATATCTTGAAATTTTAGAGGCTTTTTGTTGAAATTTTTATAAAATGAACTTTATTTATAGCTGCAAATTATTTCATATTTTGGAACTCTATTGGCTAATGTGACTTATCAAACGAGGAGTTTTCGCAATACTTTTCCATTTTCATTAACAACAAATTCGATCCGGTGTTTCCCTGACTAATTATGCACAAGTAAAATTTATATTTAAAATATATTATTAAACTAATTTGTATTAATGTTAATCATTAATATAATAAATATCCTTTGCGGTGTGGGAGATGCATCCTTAAATTTTAGCTCCTTATATAATTAAAACAGTTTAGCGCTTTTATGGTCCATATTAGAGATTCCAGCAGGATGCTGCCAGTATTTGTGCAACTCTCCGCAACTCTATAAAATATATACCTCGCACTTTTCCAATATAAACATATCTATTTTGAAATCCAGGTTATTACTGACAGGAAAATGTAGTCCAGCTAGTATATGATATCTCATCTGATATTTGCCTAGTCATTTCAAACTAAATGTTGTTGACATTCCTTGGAGAATAATTGGTCCTCTACAAAGGTTCGTTTTAGATACGAAAGTAATTTTCAAGGATAAAATCAAATCCCTTGCTGGACTTTTTTATTGCTTTGCACACAAAAACGGTTGTCAATCGAAAACAAAATCAGATTAATTATTTAAGACAATTATATTTAAATTTATTTTAGGTAGTCAAAACCTGAACTCTTAACAAGTTTTAGGCACTCCCTACTCGATAACTCTCGACCGAGTTTTATATATATATAAAAACGTTCGACTTTTCTTTCTTGTTTCTTTGGGCTTTGCATTTTTGCGCACAGGTGTTCGGTTTTTGTGTGGGCCTTGTTTTGGTTTGGCACGTGCGATTCTCATTCAATAGCTATATATTCCATATTATCTTGCCCAGCTGTCAACTGAGGCTGTCTGTTGAATACGCAACATTGATCCATTTCCACTTAATCGTTTTAAGGTCGATAAACTATATGATTGAGTTTATAGGCAGATATTTTGGGTGATATTGATAATAAGCTCATTGTTATTTATTAAGTTAAACAATCTTCATGTAGAATTGCTATAAATATTAGCAAAATGCTGCCTCAATCGATTGTGAAGTTTATAAGTTGTGAGTTAAAGAGGCTGAGAAGAAATTTAACAATGTTTTTAATATTCTTGTGGATTCTATGGTGTTCACAAATCATAGTCATATCGACTGTGTTCATGAGGTGAGATTGTCTTTATTTAATATTTAGCCATATACATGTTTATTTATATTATATTTATAATACAAATATTTATGATTTGTGTTCGGTTGCAGCCTGCCCAAGATCATTCCGGAGTTGCCGGCCGTAACAGTAACGAACGAATTGCCGGTGGAGGTTGAGCAGGTCACGGATCGCTTGGAAGCGGTCATATTGCCCAGTGCGCTGCCTGCGCACGATTCAAGCAACCAAAGCGAGAATCAACAGGCGAGTGAAGCTCTTGAGGATGCCGAGAAAGTAGTTCAAAAGGGTGAGTAAAGTTTAAATTACAGCTGATCCCCAATAAAGTTAATCATCTTATTCAATTAGCTGAGCAAAAGATGAACGATCCGGGCGGAGGGTTAGAGCTGGGCACCAGCGAACTGAATGCCACCTCGGATGCGAATGCGACTGGTGACAGTGGTGCACCGATCGCGTTAAGTGCGGCCAGCAATGCCAGTGTCGAGGAGGTGCCGATGCCCGTCTTCTCGGAGTGGTCGCAAAAGCAATTGGAGGCCGAGGCCAGTCGAGAGCAGGCCATGGAGCTGGAGCAGCAGGTGGTCAACAATTCGGCCCAGCGTCGCAACGCAACCGGATCGGGCAGTGGAAAGGCGCCATCATTAAAAACGCGTGCCAAGAATTATGCATCGCCCGACTGCGGTGCCAAGATAATTGCCTCGAACGGCGATGCCACCAATACGGGCGCAGTTCTCAGCCACTCTAGCGATGAATATATGCTGAGCACCTGCGGCAGTCGCATCTGGTTTGTCGTCGAGCTGTGCGAGGCTGTCCAGGCCCAAAAAGTCGAGTTGGCCAACTTTGAGCTTTTCAGTTCGTCGCCGAAAAATTTTACGGTTGCCGTTTCGAAGCGCTTTCCCACTCGAGACTGGAGCAATGTGGGTCGCTTTGCCGCAGAGGATAAGCGAACGGTGCAGACGTTCGAGCTGCATCCGCATCTGTTTGGCAAGTTCGTGCGAGTCGATATTCATTCGCACTATTCCAAGGAGCACTTTTGCCCCATTTCCCTTTTTCGCGTTTTTGGCACATCGGAGTTTGAGGCATTTGAAACGGAGATTCGACACAGCGATGAACTGGATGATTTTGACGATGACTTTGCCGGACAGGAGCAGCCGCACAAGCAACTGCAGGGCAATGCCAACATTTTTCAAAGTGCCTCCGATGCCGTCATTCAGATGGTGAAAAAAGCCGCCCAGGTGCTGGTGAAGCCAACGAAAGCCTTACGTTCGCCAGAGTCGCTGCACTGTTTCACACCAACAGCTGGCAATTACAGCTGCCAAAGCTGCAACTCTACCGTTGTCGAGCGCATTAACAATCTGCTCTCCTGTCAGTCGGAGCAGTTGCAGCAGCTGCTTCAGCTGCCACAGCTGCGGGCACAGCTCCTACGTACACGTATCTGCCACACAGAATATAAAATCAGCTTCGGCTCGGCAAGCATCAAAGAGCAGCAGGCAACGTGCAGTGGAATGGATAAGCGACAAAGTTTCTATCTGAGCATGCTGCCGGCGGAGCATGTGGGTGCCATGTGCATGCTTCTGCAGGCCGAGTACAACAGCATAACGGCAGAGCAGCCGGTGAAGTTGCCTCAGGCGGCGACCAAGCAACAGCAGCAGCATTTTAATGTGGCCGAGCAACTGAATGAGAATGTGACCACAGCTGATCAGGCCAACGAATCGGAAGCTGTAAAAACTACCACTCCGAAAGAGCCTTTGCCAGCAGCTGACACGCTCAGCGCGGAAATAGTAACTGCCGAAACATCTGAAGCGCCCAAGACAACAACCACAACTGAAGTCAATTTTGAACCAGTATTCACAATCGAGGCACCACCATCGGATGTGAATATATTTAATGTACCCACGGACACTCAGAAAGAAGTGCCCACAACGACAACAGGCTCAGCAGCGTCCATTGTGCGAGACGAGGCGGGGACGCCAACGCCAGCAGCAACACCCATGGATGTCAAAGAGATGGAGTTGGTCATAAATCCTGATAGTCCAGTGACGACCAGTGAGCAATCACCAACATCAGCTACCACAGTCGAGTCAGACGGCGGCGATTTGGTGGGGAGTGGAAGTGGATTGGATGACAGCAACCTTGCCAACTGGGAGAGCATTGATAGTCTGTTAACCACAACGGTGGCATCGATAACTGCAGGTGGTGGCGCCGCTGCAGCGGCTGCGGCTGTGGTCAATGGCAATGCCCACATCGGAAGCACAGGCAGTGCAGCAGGAGCAGCAGGTGGTGGAGTGTCAGCTGGTGGTGCAGGTGGCATCAATTTGCAGCCAAAACTGACGAACGGAGCGCAATCAGAGAGCGTCTTCATAAGGCTATCAAATCGCATTAAGGTGAGTATCGATTAACCAAACACACTTTGTACTCTCAACTAGAATTCGATTTTATTCTTGGCCTGACTCAAAGCACTAATACTCGATTATGCTCGACTGAAAGATACCTCATACTGTAAGCAAAGTATTTGAGGCCCTTCTATCTTCGCACTAAAGACAATTTTGGGAACGACTTGGGATTGAATAGATATTTAATATTTGTGCATTGGACTTAAAAATGATTTTCAATTCTCAAAATTAAAACTGATTATTTAATTATTTTAACATCCTTGCAAAATACACTTTATCAAAAATCAAAGTGCGGAACAATTTGTACGCAACTCTTTTGATTTTAATCAGACTAACCTTAGACCGTTTTTCAAGTAAGAACTTTGCATGCGGATGTAACGGACTTTCTAATACTCTACTCCCAGTAATGAATGTTACCAGTAATATATATAGTATTAATTTATTGTCTTAAAATACTGTTCATTCTAGAACCGTGGGCGTGGTAAATATTTTAACTTTTTCTTTAAAGAGTCTATTTAACAAGCGCAATTTCGAATTGTTGCAATTTTAAATGTATTATAATTTAAAGCGAAAAGAACAATGGTTAAAGATTAATATTTTAACTGTTTCTTTAAAAAGTTGGCTTATCAATGGTAATTTAGAATTATAATTTTATATTTATTAAATTTGTAAGTGAGCTCAGTAAGGACATACAAAGTTCGCATTGTGTCCTGCTCACTTCCACATCGTGTTTGTGGCGGGAAACCTTGCGTGTTTCATACTTATTAAGGGTAGCTTGGCTGGGCTTGGCGCACCTACGCTATCGCTGAAATAATTTCTGATTTGAGCTTCTTGCTTTTTTGCAAGGGTGGCCTTGTCATCGCCATTGTTAGGGGCAACATCAGTGTGGCGGCCTAGTAGCCAAGCAGCCAAACCAATCGTTATTTAATGTTTTTCACTGTTCTCTTCTGTTCACAGGCACTCGAACGCAATATGTCGCTGTCTGGCCAGTATCTGGAGGAGCTGTCGCGCCGCTACAAGAAGCAGGTGGAGGAGTTGCAGCAAACGCTTACACAACAGACGCTAACCGTGCGTACGCTCGAGGAGCAGAGTCGTCGTTACATTGAGCAGGAGCAACTGTATCAGCAGCAGAGCGCCGAGCTGGCTGGCGATGTTCGAGCGCTCACGTACCAGGTGCAGGCCTGCATCCTTGTCATCATCATTGTGGGCACCTGCATCTTTCTGATGCTGGTCGTCGGCACTGTCTACTATCGCAAGTTGCGCCACCAGAACCAGCAACTTCAGCCACTGGTGGCAACAGCGACGACGGGCTTAGCCAATCAAAAGTTGAGTCGTCGCAAATCGTACGAGCAGATGTTGCAACAGTCACCCGGCAAGCAGCGACGTCCCAGTGAGGAGGCTATGCTCATACTGAATGGGTGCGGAGATGTGTCCGTGGTGGAGCCCTCTGAGGTTGCCAATAGCAATGGCAGGCAGCGTAAGATATCCATTTGCTATGGCAGCAACAACAACATTGCCGGCAACGTGTTCAACACCAGATCATCGCTGCACAAGCGAAAGGGCGCCAAGCACTCGTTTCACGCAAGCCTGGACTCGGCACAGGTTGCGTACTCTGAACATCCGGACAAGTTCTTCGATGTGGGTAAGTATTGAGTGTGGCAATAGCAATAGCAATGGCATTAACAATGTCAACGTCAACTTATGCTATATTCATTATTTTGCAGATACTTTGAAAAATAACAGTAAGTTGCCACCCAAGGCGGCCAAAAAGAAGTCCCAGCAGCTGTACCAACAGGAGCTAAAGCGTCAGGAGTCGGCGCCCGCCAACTGCACGCAGAGTAGCCTCGCGGAGGAGGAACCAACGCAAAGCGATTTCGATGAAAGTCTCATTCTGGATGACGAAGATCTGTGCAATTTCTTACCCAACAGCGATTTGGCCTACAACGAATTTATGCCGGATGGCCCCTCCGGCTATCAGATTGTGGACACTGTTGACGGCAAGTCGGAGAAGTCAACGAAGAAATCGCGACGCGTTTCTTCGCCCGCGTTCTTCAAGTCGCCGTTTAGCAAGAGCAAGAACAAAGGAGGCAATTTGAATGGCATGGGCGGCGTTAAGGGCAGCCAATCGGCGCATGAGGCCACATCCTGGGAGTGGTATCGCCTCAAGCGCAACGAGAAGCACGCCAAACAGTTGTCAGTTCCGAGCGTATCGCTGACACCCAATGCCAGTCTGGACAGCTCATCCCTGTCGGAGATCAATTTTCCGTTTAATTCGACGCAAAACTCATTTCGCATACTTGGCGAGGCCATAATGTCCTCGGGCGAGACAAAGGCACAGGCAAGACCGCAGGCAGCAGCAGTAGTAGTGGCGCCAGCACCACCTCATCCACAACGAAAAAGAAGCAGCGGGCTTTCAATAACATTTTCCGAAAGGTTTTCTGATGAGAATTCGTTTCGCTTGTAGGGTGTTTTAATAATATATTTTACTAATTTCCTGAGTAGTTTTCTTCTCAATTGTGTTCTGCAACATCAATTAGACTGTTATTTTCGTAGATAATAAACAAAAACAAAACAAAAAAATTGTAAATGAAACACACAAGTTTTCTAAACAAAAAGATTATCGAGCAAAAAGATTTATTTCGTTTCTCTCAAGAGTTCCTTAGTGCTGCAGTAATATGCAAATGACTGTAAAACAAATTAATTATACCTTCATGATTTTTAGATGTAATTCATATGCTCGCTGCTTGTACATGTATATATAAATATGTATTCAAAGCATCAATGAATGCGATTATTTCACGATAGGCATATAAGTTAACTTAATATTCCAAGCCTTATAAGTTATGCAGAAATCGGCTGCAAAACTTTGCCACATTATTTTGTTATTAGCAATTTAGCAAACATATTAAATTAGTAATTAATTTAACTTTTGTTTAAGGTAAAAGCAAATAACATTTATTTAAAAGCAAATTTACAAACTGATTATTATATTTTCAATTCGCTCAAAAAATCCGTAACATCAACCGAATCCTTGTTTGCCAATTTCTGATCCCTGACAGCACTGTTCAGGTAACGTCCAGCCGTGCCCAAATGTTTCTTCCATTGTTCCACTGTTTTGTACTCAGCATTGGTACAGTAGACAACCTCATTGATGTCCTCGTCCAATTTATAGCTACACACCGATGAAAACACTCGCTGCAAATTGTTTATAGCCTCCGCACGCAAAGTTTCATCACGACACACCAGATTTAACATGAACAGACCCTGGGGTCCAATGATCTCCTTGATGTGCAGCAATATGTTATTGGCCAGAAAACTGCGAGGTGGACAGCTCATGCCGAGCGTAAGATCTTTGCTGTCAACATCGAAAAGCACAGCGCCAAAATGTATATCTGCAATGTTAAAAGCAGCATAAGAATATATAGTCAATCGGCCGACAATTACTTAGTCATCCACCTTCATTGCGGCAACGCTCGACAAAAGCGAGGCCATCGTCGATAACGACATGCAAGCGATCGTCCTGTTTCAGTTCAAAATATTGTTCAGCAACTTCCAGCATTATGGGATCTATTTCTACGGCCGTGACACGAGTCTGACTGTAAGGGAAACAATGTCTGAGATGGGGCAATAGATAAAACCGATTTGAAGGCTTACGGAAATGCGGCATGCAGGAAACTACACAGGCCACCGCCACCGAGTCCAATCACCAGCACATCGTTGTGCACATCCTTTTTCAGACTCTGCATCGTTGCCGCCAGCTGGACGCCAACGGACATGAAGCGATGATGTTGACACGCCAAGTAACCAAAATCAATCTTTTTGCGATCCTTTTTGGCCTTGATTTTAACTGGATTACAGAAATGAAATTATGAAATTATATCAAATAGTTAATGAAGTTCAGTTTGTTACCTGTTTTGACCAGCGCCTCCGACTGCACCACAAACTGATTGCTGAGGAATATCAGACGGCGTAGTGTTTTATCAGCGACTTCCACTTCTTCAATACGAAAATCGCCAGAAATTTTGGAGCAGCCAGAAATCAGCGTCTCTCGCTTGCCCACTTCGGAACCAAGCGATAGATAAGGTATCTTCTCCTTAAGGCCTGCCGGTGCCAGGTTCGTGATACTGTAGCCCAGCTCGCTTTTCACCTCGTCCAGTGTGCTATAAACCTGATCGCGATGCAATGTGACAACAGCCAATCGCTGATACTTGGCCGATGCCTGGAGTTTTCTACGACCCGCCGGGGTCGCAAAGAGCCACTCAATCTCTCTTCCCTGGGGGACAATAAATGCCGCATATTTGCCAAGACCGCGTGCTGGCGGTTGGTCCAGAATATGCACTGTGTAGCGAGGTGTTTGCTCTGCGGCCCGATGCAAGTCCATTGTGATCTCATTGTGGCCCACAATGCTGGAGCGAGCTAATCCATTGCAGACCAGCGCTGCTTTCTGCACCGATGCCACAGCATTAATGAGTTCCGTTGCGCAGCTGAAGCGTTGCATTTTATCACTGCCCAGTCCAAATTCAAAAATCTGTCAAAGTGTATGTTAACGAGTCAAGAGTTATTCCAAAGTAAGCGGATGCAGTTACTCACCGGCATGGGCAAGTTTTTGAACTTGGTGGCAATTATGACAAATACAGGCAGTGTTAGGGCATCCTCGCTTCGTTCCTTGTTCGCACGCTCCACATCCAGACAGTGCACAATGCGCAACATGCAGTTGTGGCGCGGCAGAAATTCCAGCAAATAGTTAATAATGTGCTCCTGCAACATGGATATGCCAACATAGCGACCACCGTTGCTGCAATTACAAAATAAAAAGATTCATTTAAATTGGACATGGGTGATCAGTGGATAAAACTAACCGCATTGTGCGCAATATTTCCGTGAAATATAGTTCCACAGTTGCCTTAGTGTCCTCGTCGTCATTCACAAATATCGCATCCAGTGTGCCCTTGTCCAAGGCCACTGAGAAACTCTCATCCGGAAAGGACATGGCCGTCGCATCCATCTGAATGAACTTCATATCGGGACGTGTTCGCGCGTTGATTTCAATCATTTTCTTGACAGCAACCGGTGAGATGTCAATGTTTGTAATATCCCTATATAATTATATAAATATAAATGAATAAAAGTGATCTTCACTTAAATAGCTGAAAGATTTAAAGCACACCTGAATCCCTTGTCATACATGTCCATGCTGAGCTTTGAATTACCGCAACCAAGCATCAGGATTTTTTCGGCGGGCTTTATATACTTGTGTATCTGATCGCATAGCTCCAAGTATTCGCCATACCTATGAAAATTGTTATTATTAAATATAGTCAGCAACAGTTTAAAGCATCTCCGATTTGGTAAACGTGCTCAGCCGGCAATCGGCACATGTAGAATATGTATTTATGTGACTACAAACCATTCGAAAGCCTTTTCGCCGCGTTTCTTGAAGAACTCATTCCAGTAGTCCGCTTGGCCAAACTCTTCCCGCGTTCTTGGCAGCAAATTCATTGTTCACTAATCAGAAAACAAATATTAAGAAGCTTTGTTTTTAATCGCGCCTGATGCGGTTTCAATGTTATTGAAAAATGTACTAAATATTGCCATGCAATTGTGACGTCAGACTGTCAGAGAGCTAAGAAAGCAAAGGTATCGCTAGTTTCGATAAGCAAATTATGTGTAAATTAACTTGTCAACTAGCTTTGAGTATCAAATAAAATCAGAAGAGCCTCATAAATTACATTTATCATTCAATATTATCGCTTCTAATCTGCCATCGCTTGTGTAATAATACCCCTACTAACCAGGCTGGTACCGATAGCGGTGAAAGCAAGCAGTGCTACCAGTTTTGGAAATTTTCTTTTACCATTTAAACATTTTGTGAAACATTCAAATCATGTTTAGAAGCACATTACATATATATGTATATACATTTGTAAATAGGATTGCAAGTAAAATATGAATTTTTGTGGCTGAATTAATGTTACTTTTTGGATTGTCTCTCATGCCGTCGATGAAATAAATACAAAAGGCGGTTGGAGCAGTTGCTGTAAAAAAGAAATACAAAACGCATTAAACATTTTTCCGATATGGCTTATCAAATGCTTAACCGATCTTTGAGCCTGTTATATTAGAAGTATCTTAAATAGAACGATATCAATTTTATGCAACGTGCATGTTGTCAGCAAAAAAAATGTTTCCATCGCTCACATATAGGGTCAAGCAGTCACAAAATATAATCAATTGAAAGCACATTTCCTCACGACTTGTCAAACTTTTAACTATATCCTTGTTTCACATCACAAGGGTATCTCCTACTATCCTGTTGTTGGCAGAATTGAATCTCCAAGCCAATCAATTGATCTTCATGCTGCAATTAAATATATGTGCCCGTAAACACAATTCGTAAATTTAAATATATTATGTACTTGCATTCACGTTGCTTGCCTGCTCCTCTGTTTGTTGCGTATCATAAAGCTTTGCTATTTTGGTCAAGAAGTTATGGAACCGGTCCTGATAATTGGGGTAGTGCGCTTTAAACACAAAGCACGCCAAGTATCCGAGATCTTTACGTGCATATTTTGAGATATTATCGGTATGTTTTGTGTGTCCCTTCACAAAGCAAAGTGACTGGTTCACCTCAATGAGCCTAAAGTCTTCGTCCTCGAGGCAACTGTAAGATGAAATAACGGTCGTACCATCCTTAATTTTATCCTGTATTATTCCCAAAAGATCTTCTTTTGTTTTACTCTTGATGGGTTGAATATATAGCTTCTTCGCATCTCGCTCAAAGGCAGCAAGAACCCATTGACCATCCTTTAATTTCCCTCGATTTATTTTACGCTTGCTGACCATCAACTCATAAATTTCGACAGTTCTTCCCGGTCCTCCCAGCTTGCCGCAATTGAAGTCGGCTGCCCATTCGACGAACACCTCACGTAAATAGTGTCTCCAGTTAATGACGGTGTCCGTGCTACAATTGAATTCCTGCTTCAAGAACTCCGTTATGGGACTGATCTCAATCATTTCGTAATGCATAAAGAGGCATATGTCCCGTATCGACAGTTGGGAGCCAGAAAAATAAGTGTTATTCCTTACACTCTGCATGAAGTCACACGCCGCTTTCTTTCGCTTCTTATTTTTTGCAATGATGCGAGTCCTGCGGCAACGATAAACTAAGTTATCCTTCAACTTAACAAGACGGCAAGGCTCGCTGCAAGTTTCGCATAATTTTTCAGCGCAGATGACACCGTGTCCTATTAGAAAGTCTCTTAATTTGTCATCATCTAATAGAATTTCCATAAAATCATGTGCTAATAATTGGCAACCAGTGCATTTTTTTATTTGACTACTCATATTTCGTAACTTTCTTTATAGTTTCTATAGGGATGGGAGCTCCTCCATTTCACTAACGATAATATCGATGTTTTTGCTTTTGAGACTCAATTTTATATTTAATTCTATTCAACATTCGTATGTTTATTTTCTTAATAATTTGCTTTTGAAAATCGATTAAGTTTTAATCTAATTATAGCAGTGGAACATTTTTAACCGTTCCCAATTGCATTTTTTTGGGATAAAAAATATAAATATATTTTCAGCGAAAATCGTGCATCTTAAATTTAAATGCAATTTTAATCAATATGTTAAACTATAACAGAAAAATGATTTAAATATTCACTAGGCTTTCAATATTAAAATAAGTAAATTAGTTGGGCGTTGCAATATATTTCCGTCCTCACTAATAATTAATATGCATATATAACAAAAGCCACATATATTCATTATATTTATAAATACAAGCCTGACCTACTAACTAAAATATTTACACGCAATAAAATATAAATAAATATCTAAGTACAGAGTGCGCTTATCGTTTCTGTCGAATGTTATTAACAGGTTTCTGTTAATGAAGCCATTCGCATGAACTTTGTGATTTTGGCATTCACTGCGAGTAGCAGCAGCTGAGCACTGATTTCTTTCTAATAAAATTTAACTTTAACGTTTAGTTTCTGTTGGTTTTGTGATATTTACGTAATTGATTGCCCTATTCCTGCATACACATGTCATTAGGCACACCCCCAGACTCAAGTGCATCTCCACGACAGTAAGGAAAGTTGAACAGTGAAAGTAGGCAGCATCAGTGAAATAATAAAAAAAGGGGAGGCGATCCGAAGTTATCGCACTGTGCCTCATTTCTCAGAACTAAATGCGAAACAATAGCAATTAATTGAGGCACTCACATCGATGTCAATGCCAGTGACAAATCATAGTAGCAGCGGCACGAAGAGCACTAAACGTTAGTGGAAATGTGGAGTCCGAGTATCTAGAACGGGAACAGTGGAACGGGGGGCAAAAACAGTGAAGTCTCCAAATGCGTGCCGTATCGGGACCAGGAGCGTCTAATGCTGGCGTGGATCCAGGTATATCGCGGCTGGACTATGAGCAGAATGCCCTGCATCATAGCTGCTTGCTGGTGCTGCTACGCGGCGTGGGCCCATCTCGAGCCCGCATTTTACAGCGGGCCTTTGAGAAGGTGCGACGTGTCAATAATATCAAAGTAACGGGTACGACACACTTTCAATTCGAATTCCACTTAAACTGAGTGACTTATGATGATAATTCCATTTTCATCTAGACTCCAGCGGCAATGTGCGCAACGTTTATTTTCGGTTCATTCACGATCATCCCGTGGAGCACAATGATTGGGGTGATTTTCAAACGCATCGCCGTCTGCTGGGCCTCGTCACAATTGGAAAGTTTGACAATCAAACGGAACTCAATGAGCTGTGCCGCCATCATGAATCCTTGAAGGTGCGCTACGGCAGCACACTATACGAGTCACGTGCCATTTTCTTTGGACCCGATGCCGACAGCAATTCCATCGCAAATCATCAGATGAAGGATGGTCTAAGCGTCGTGGACAATACGCATCCGGTGCTCCAGACAATTGGTGAGCATGGCGTGCGTCCAGATACGGGAAGTAAGGAATGTCAACCAGGTCGCATCCAGGATGAGTATACCACGCCATCGAATTTCAAGTCGCAGGCATTTTTCTATCGCGAGCAGGATACCTGCGTTGATCTGGAGGCGCGAATTGGTGATTTTTTGAATGCATTATTTTGGGTGCTGGAGTCGCGGCGCCTGGAACGTTCGCGAGAGAAGGCGGAGAAGGTCAGTCTGCTGTTGGCGCCCTTCGAGAAACGGGACTTTGTGGGCCTGGACATGGAGTCGCGAAACAATCGGAAACGCTGTGTGGGCCGTGTGATGAAGAATCTGGCGGATCTTTCCTTGCAAGCTGGCCTCTTGGACGACGCCTTGAGTCTGTACCACAATGCCAATGAGACGCTGCGCTCGGTGGGCGACTCCTGTGGGTGGGCGCCAGCGAGGAAGGATTATGTGCAGCGTCGGCTGTTATCCTCTATCCACAAATGCGTGAGATTGAAACGCTGCACAGGAATGCATCGCTGCAGGAAACGGGCAAGTTGTAATTGCAATTGATAAATTTGATTTCTATTCTAACTACCCATTTGGGTGATCTTGTAGGCACTTCACCATTGCGAAAAACGCCAGAAAAGTGGCGTGCCAGCGATGCAACAAAGAAAATAAGTGTCACCGCTGGAACAACCACAGATGCGCTCACATCACATTCATCTTCCTGCTCGTCAGTGTCATCCATATTGACGAACAATTCCTCAGCGTCGGGCACGCCCACAACGTCAACATCATCATCCTCGACATCGACAATATCGGCGGTAGCTCCAATGGGTCATCGCAACGGCGAGCTTCCCGGCAACATACTCAAGCCGGAGGAGATACCCAATTATTATCGCAAGGCGATAATCAATTATAGCAAATACCGACACGCGGCCACGATTGAGACGGAGGCGGCACTGAAGGCAACCCGCATTTGTATTGAACAGAATAGTCCCCTGGACGTGGCGATGTTCCTTCAAAATATTCTCTACATTAATCTAAGCATGAGTGAGCCAGAGCGTGTCAAACAATTTGAAATTATTACGGAACTATATCAGCAGATTGGATATCAGCGTAAGGCAGCATTTTTTCAGCGCTTGGCCGCGCTTAAGCATGTCCACCAGGGCAGTCAAGCGCCAGACTGGACGCAGAGCTATCGCCTATTGTTGGGCAGCTTTACTGGCTATCTGCTATCGCTCGATTCCCTGGAAGTGCTTGAAAATGCCGCTGGTTGGCCGGCACTGCAAATAGATCTGCTGCAGAGTCTCATAACTGCAGCGAGACGTCTTGGACACTCTGCACTGGCCACCCGCCATATGACGTTTCTGCTCCAAACCCAATGGGACAATATGACTGCAACGGAGCAAAGTGAAATGGCTGTTCAGTTGCAGGTGTGGCTTTGAAAACTTGTTGCATTTATTATTAAGTTTACTCTCATTCATAATGTAATATGATATCTTTTGATTTCATGTAGAATCTGAGCGCACAGTGCGAAGGCTCGCCCGTGCCTCTGGTGCTGGAAAATGGGACTGTGATACCGCCCGCCAATCTCACCGATCTGCCCTACTGCATGAAAGTGGTGGTGAAGGATCTGCCTCCACACTTGCGTCCGCAACGGATCAAGATTGCCAAAGCCGACAGCGGGCCATTTCTGTTTACGCCCATTCATTTTAACTCGGTCGATAACAGGGACAAGAAGAAGAACAAAAATAAAATAGGTAAGCTAATCACAAAAAGCCTACAAGCTAAAAAAAAAGACTAATTTGAATTTTATCCAGCATTTCTGTGGGTGCAAAACGATCTGTGCGAGGTTTGTGTGACCCTTCGCAATCCTTTGCCGTTTGAGCTACCCGTGACCGATATGCGTTTACTTACCAATGGTGTCGTCTTTGAATCGCTGCCCCAAACCATTATCTTGCAACCGCATGTGCCCACCCATATCTCGTTGCATGGCGCGCCCATTGAGACTGGCCAACTGGATCTGCAGGGCTACAGCACGCATACGTTGGGCGTCAAGTCTAACTGTCGACTGAAGCACATGCGAGGACGCAATTTGCCTCCAAACTACCTGGTGGAGGTGATACCTGCTTTGCCACGCATCGCCATTAAGACATCGCTGCCACAGACGGCCACTTTTAGCAATATGAGCAGGGCGGACATTGTTGTCACATCTGCTAGCCTAACCTTATACAATGGAGAATCCTCGAGTTGCACCATTACGGTCAGGAATGAGAGCGATACGTTGCCGCTAGAGCACCTTGAAGTGAGCATCAATTCAAATGTGGAGCAGGAGCTACAAAAGAAAATGTTTCGCATTGATGACAAGGCACTGCAGGTATGCTAATTCCATCAATTATGCCAATTGTCCAATAACAATAATAATTATTACGTTGCAGGCTCAGCTGCCGGTTGCTCCGTTGACCACTATTGAATTTATACTACATATTTATGCGGATGCTGATTTTGTATGCCCCCTGCCCCCGGCAGCCGGCTCTGTACATTCAAACTCTGGTGGCGCTTCCACTGAACATGGAGCCTCATCGCTATCACCCTATTCCAACATGTCTGGCCATGCCAGTCTTCCCATGCGTGTCGGTTCGCCGGATCATCGTCGCCAGCAGGAGTCGCAGAATTTAAATGTTCGTTCAACCTTATCTGGCGCCCAACAGTCGCTGGCTTCGTTGAATGTTCAACCGGGCGCAGTAGGTGGTTTGTCCAATCTACGGCCCGCGCAGAGCAGCCAACACATCGAGGCTCAGTTGCGTCTCAAATACTCTGGCGGAGAGGCCTTGGTCGCCGGCTATTGTCGACAGTGTGCCGTGTCCTTTAATTTGGAGCTGCTTCCTAGTGCCCAGATTACCAGCTGGGATGTACTGCCCGCTGAGATGTACATAAGTAAACTGAGTTTTCAATCATTCTTAATACTAACTGTCAACTACCTTGCAGCGCTTCCCAGTTCTACCTAGTTTTGGACATATCTAATTTAACTGCTCAAGAAATGTCGCTCAATTATACTGATAACAAGAATATACTCATTGAGGCCAAAGAAAGCTGCCGCGTACCCATTCCAGTGGATCGCTGCTCCTTGGAGCAGGTTTGCATAGCACGCGCAGCGGAAGTAGCTGAGAATCTGGAGCGCGGTAATTTTTAATCTTTATTGTGTGCGTATCAGTGCTAAAGTTTTTTTAAATTTACAGAACTGTGTTTTCGTACGCAACTTCTATCCTTCAGCGATGCCCTCAGCAAACTTTGCTCAACTCACATTGCGGAGCGAGTGAAGATTAATTGGCTGTTGACGGGCACAGACATTAAAGGTGTTGCCTCATTGCGCGGCATTGTCCTATCGCATGAAATGGTTGATTTGACAACCGTGTCTCCTATTCAGTGGTGTAAGTATTTATTAGGAATTCATATAAATCTAACTAATTGTGTTTTTTTGCTGTTTAGATATAAGCTTCCAGGATGCGCCTGTGCAGCCACACAGCGAGATGACGTGCACCGTTGGCCAGAGTGCACAGCTGAGCATCAGTCTCACCAATCAATCATTGCAGCCGCTCAAGAATTTGGTACTGACGATCAAATTTTATCAAGACTACTTAAATGGAATGGAGAACTACAATCTGGAGACACGTGTGGCAATTTCTGGACCTAACCGGTACGCACACTATAGGTCCAAATTATAATAATCACAAAATAATGTTATATTTTATCTCTATTTAGAATTACAATCCCTGTTTTGGAGAAGTCCGCGCAATCGCAGCACAATTGCTCTGTGATATTCTTTACGCCTGGTCGCTTCAAGGCCAGCATTGAGTGCGCCACTAGGCCGCAGCAGCAGGGCAGCGGCATTTTGACCCGTTCCTGTCCAGAAGCTACCAAATTAAGTCAATTAGAAACTTTATCATCTCCATCAGCCAATTTAAACACACTTTCGTCGTCTAGCCTGGACGAGCAGCAGCCGCATGTATGGAAATTCATACCGCCTATTGAGGTGACTGTTATTGAGCCGTAATTGAGTATATCCACATTTGTAGTTAAATTTCGTTATATCTGTACTTGTATTTGTTTCGTTCTGTATTATGTATCCCGAGCACTGAGTGTGTACCCGGTCCGGTTAGGTCTATGCGATAGCGCTGTTAATCTGTGTATACAAAAATATATACTTACAATATATATATATAGCTTAGCCTTGTTGTAACATGAAAAGCAATTGTTTATAAATGAATAAGCATTACATGTATATATATTTAAGCTCAAACTACTCACTATGCTTCATAGCGAAAAAGGCCATAATATATGTATGTAAATCGCATGCTCTATGTAATCAACATATATGACATGAAAGTGAAATATATATATAAATAGCTAGCAAATGTTTCGCTCACTAAACTCTCAAAAACAATGCAAAATTTGATAACATGTATGTATTTACAATATTTTTATACAATAAACAAATACAGAGTTCTCACGGCAGTTTTTCATGTTCGTACATAAGAAATACAATTGATAAAAATGAAAATTCAATAAAATGTTAAATATTTAATTATCCCAAACGACGTATATCGTCCATTGTGTAGCCCCGGCGACGCATCAGAATACATGACAGAATGTAGAAGTAATATCCGCCAGGTATTATCGTCAGTACACCAATTATTATCAGCGCCCATATGCGATCCGAGCGATTCTGATTCTCGTCCGCCAACCAATCCAAGGCTGCACAGCAAATACAAGTCTAGACCACAGTTGTGCAAAGTTATTTAATCTGGCTGTACTGAAATAGTAGAGCATACATACGGTTCCATTGATGAACAGTGTGATTATGATTGCAATTGTCTTCCACGGCGTTGACTCATCCACATTTGTCGCAGTCCATTGTTCATTTACGAAGCCGTCTGGTTCCGTGGAGTCGGCAGCAGGTTTGGTATTGTCAACATTTAAGTAAGCGGTGGCATTAAGGCGACGTCGGGAATCCGTTTTGGTGGGAAACATATCTGGCCACTTGTGTTTAGCTTATTCAGTTCAAGCACATCACGGTCGATTGAGCCAATGCACATTTGTTATTATATTCGGGTTCTGTTATTCACATTGTGACATTCTGATAACTGCCAGTGAGAGAAACATCTGGCAATCAGCTGAGCAGTAATAGAGTTGCATGTACACAGCTGATAGTTCAAAATAATGGCGCCAACATTTTCTGACACTATCCAACATTTACAGAAATGTAATTATTTTTTTCATGTGCCAATTTTTTCTTAGTTTATTAATTAAAAAAAAGGAATTCCAAGCCCAAAAAGTACAGTTAACCTTTTTAAAATGTCCATTATGTTATCAATAACAATTGAACCCAAGCTATTAATCTCAGAAATTTTTTTATAATTTTGGTACAGTTTTAAAACGCAGAAGTATAGTTATCGCCATATTTTTTTATTTGTATAATCAAAAATTGTATTTAAATTTCATTGCACAAAAATTGATCACGATGGCCACTTGGGTAAATTAAACCTCAAATTAATGGCATTGGTTGTCGCTCCCTCCAAGGGAAATGGATCTGTAAAATAATTAAACAGTGTTGAGTAATACGAATATTAAATACTGGTTATTAATAACCAATAATATAATCAGTAAAGTGATAAATCGATCATGGATTTCAGAAGTCCCTATCTAAGATATCATCATTTTGGTGACGTTAAGTCACAGTAATGTGTTAATTTACAACTATGAACTTCTTACTTCATCATCTCCAGTATCCCATGTATTCCAGGTGCTCCAATGGACATCCATTTCTCTTCAGGTTTTTTCTTGCCATTTGGATGTTACTTCCAAATGGAAGTGCGTTATCTGAAATAATTAAATTATTGTGTTACTAACAATTGTAGTGAATTGAGACTGAAATATCAATTATTTATTAAATCAGTGCTTATTATAAATATGATAAATCAATCACATAATTCAGATGTCCCTATCAATAAGTATCATCACAAGAAATGTTTAATTAATTATATACAATATATACTTACAATTCTCTGTAGATTGAAGTTGTGTCACATGGCTATAACCAACCAATCTTTGATAGATTCATAATCCAGGTGCTCCAATGGACATCCATTTCTCTTCAGGTTTTTTCTTGCCATTTGGATGTTACTTCCAAATGGAAGTGCGTTATCTGAAATAATTAAATTATTGTGTTACTAACAATTGTAGTGAATTGAGACTGAAATATCAATTATTTATTAAATCAGTGCTTATTATAAATATGATAAATCAATCACATAATTCAGATGTCCCTATCAATAAGTATCATCACAAGAAATGTTTAATTAATTATATACAATATATACTTACAATTCTCTGTAGATTGAAGTTGTGTCACATGGCTATAACCAACCAATCTTTGATAGATTCATAATCCAAGCGCACTTTAACTTCACCAACATTTCCTCGTTAGTTCCAAAACCGATCTGAATGACTTCCACGTGGTGTTGGCAGGCACTAATAACACTGGAAAATTTGTTGTATTTTAAAATACTGTGTTGTGCGGCATTTTCCAATACTACTTCAGTAATTTTTAGTTGCAGAATTTGTTATGAAAACAAACAACACTGTTCGTTTTGTTGCTATTGACTAAGATTTTTGTTTTTATTATATAAATAGAAATTGCTAATTGGACACTGCTTGTTGATTGTTGATATAACTCGATTTAAACCACTCGCAGCTAATTAATGCTCTCAATTTTTAACTGGCTTACAATTTAAATTGCTTTCAGATACATACAGTCTGTGTATGGTCAACATTTGGAAGTAACGTGTCTGTCTTCATCGACCCGCCTCGCCTCGCCTCGCATTGATTAACTTTGATTATAACAAAACATTCGTACACACATACATAATATATATCCTATAACTATTTTCCACACAACAGATCCATTTGTTTATTGCTCTTCATGCTCCTGCTCCTGTTCCTGTTGCTGCTGTTGTAGTTTCAACCGCTTCTTGGCCTGTATGTCGGCCAGAGTCTGCTCGATGGATCGCATATCCTTCTTGTTCTTACTGGGCACAAAGCCGTAGCTCTGATTTGTTTCCGTTTTACGTGCAGCTTGCAGAGCCGCCGATTCGCCGATGAGGTGAGCATATTTTGCTTTGTAATTGCTGGTCGGTTTCACCTCAGCGGCATGGGCTGGATCTGTGCTGCTACATGAGGCGCTGCAATCCGACTCGGTGGCTGTGGCGGATTGCGATTGCTCCTGGGCGAGGCGCTCTTGCCGGCGTTCGGAGTACTCTTTGGCTATGTCCTTGTTCCAGCCATCGCCGTTGCGGCGCGCTGTAATCTCGTCCTCGCTGGGTGGGTGCTCCTTTTGTAGACGACCGTGTGGCGGTCCTCGTCCTCACGACCAAAGCTCATCGCTATGAAGCCGCCATTCTCCGCTATCTCATGGATTACGGAGCGATGCACCTTGTCCAGCGGCTGGAATTCGATGCATGTGCGATCATCCTTGGCAAAGCGACCCATCCTCTCCTCAACGTACTTGCGGAAGCGCAGTAGCTCCTCCTTTTGCTTGTTTTGCATGCGCTCCATCATCTCCCGTTGCTTTTTGATCAGCGTCTTCTGCTGTTCGTTTGTCGCTGGCGGCGCATCCATTGAGTTTAATATGGAGTTTAGCAAATCCATTTTGATTTGCGCTGATTGCGCACAGACGCACTATCGTATATCTTATCGTATTTAACGCGCACTCTCCTCTATGGCTAGGTGCTAATTTGGTAAATTATCGCAAACATTTGGATTATTTATATATAATTCTAATGTGTATTGTATAAAAAAAGATTATTACCGGTGCTTGTGCACCAAAATACCAGAATACTCAATTTTAAATACCAAATGCGAATTGGTATTTTTCCAAAGCTGCACATGAGTTGGCAGCTCCATCAAAGAACAGGCGGAATTTACTTTTGAATATCAACAAAAAAGTGGGAGATGACTGCCCAACGTCGCACCCTGGTGCACTGGTTCCGTAAGGGACTCCGCGTCCACGACAATCCTGCGCTGTTCCAAATATTCGAAGTAGCCCGCGCAGCACCAGAGAAGTTCTATGTCCGACCCATCTTTATCTTGGATCCTGGCATCTTGGATTGGATGCAGGTGGGCGCAAACCGTTGGCGCTTTCTCCAGCAATCGCTCTCTGACCTGGACCAGCAACTCAGGGCGCTCAATACTAGGCTGTATGTCGTACTCGGCAAGCCCGTTGATGTTTTCCCCGGGATCTTCGAGCGTTGGCAAGTGCAGCTCTTAACCTACGAAACGGATATTGAACCCTATGCCGTATCGCGTGATGCAGCTGTACAGCAATTGGCGGCTTCTCAGGGTGTAAAAGTGGATACCCATTGCTCGCACACAATCTATAATCCCGAATTGGTCATAGTCAGGAATCTGGGCAAAGCTCCAATTACTTTTCAAAAATTCTTGGGCATTGTGGAGAAGCTGAAGTTGCCGAAAGTGCTGGATAAGCCGGAGAAGCTGCCTGATGGAATGCAACCGTTGGTAGACTTGGATATCTACGGTTGTCCCACATTGGAGCAGTTGGTCAAGCGACCCGAGGACTTAGGCATCAATAAGTTTCCAGGTGGTAAGTGAGACGGATTCACTTTCACCTTGTAGCAGCATATGAATCAGTATTTAACAGGTGAATCGGAGGCACTGCGTCGCATGGAGGCATCTCTAGCTGACGAGCAGTGGGTAGCCAAATTTGAGAAGCCAAAAACGGCGCCCAATTCACTGGAGCCCAGCACAACGGTGCTCAGTCCGTATTTAAAATTTGGTTGCCTAAGCGCACGGTTATTCCATGAGCGGCTCCAAGAGATTCTGGCACGGCAGCCGAAGCACTCAAAGCCACCAGTTTCCCTCGTGGGTCAGTTGCTGTGGCGGGAGTTTTATTACACAGTTGCCACAGCTGATCCAAATTTCGATCGGATGCTGGGCAATGCATACTGCTTGCAAATACCGTGGCAGAAGCAGCCGGAGCATCTGGAGGCTTGGACGCACGGACGTACTGGATATCCGTTTATCGATGCGATTATGCGACAATTGCGTCAAGAGGGCTGGATCCATCATTTGGCGCGACATGCGGTTGCCTGTTTCCTGACACGCGGCGATCTCTGGATCAGCTGGGAGGAGGGTCAGCGCGTGTTCGAGCAGCTGCTCCTGGACCAGGACTGGGCCCTAAACGCTGGCAACTGGATGTGGCTGTCGGCCTCAGCGTTCTTTCATCAGTATTTTCGGGTCTATAGCCCCGTTGCGTTCGGCAAGAAAACCGATCCCAAAGGTGACTACATAAGGAAATATGTACCCGAATTGGCCAAATATCCAGCCAAATGCATCTATGAGCCCTGGAAGGCAACACTTGCTGAACAGACACATTATGGCTGTGTGCTGGGCAGCGATTATCCGCACCGCATTGTTAACCACGACGTCGTCCACAAGGAGAACATTAAACGCATGAGCGACGCCTACAAAGTGAATCGGGAAGTGCGAACGGGCAAACAGGAAGAGAAGCACGAGGAGGAAGAGGAATATGAAGAGCAATCAACTGGAAAGCGCAAAGCTAGTTCAAAAGTCACAGGCTCAAAGCTCAAACGCAAACTTTTAAAATGAGAGATGTAAGTAAATATTCTGTAAATATGACTTGGCGCAGTAATAAAATATATGTTATATATAATAAAAAGCAGATTTACTGTCTATGCATATTTTCTTATATTTGTCAGTTATTTGAGTAAAGTGTAGATGAAAGTGCTGCTTATTTAAAAACAGAGTTTCGAACTAAACATGATAGCAGTAGTATTGGGAATCGGTGTATTCTGAGGTATTTTAAAATGCCCTGAAACCTACTAGTTTTAAAGCTGAAGACAAGTTACTTAGAGCGAGATTGGAACTAACTTAGAAATGTTGCTAAAATTCAGCGGTGTTTAGAATATTAATTTACCAAAATTAGTTGGTTTTAGCTTTGGCACAACTGCAATTCTATTAGAGAGTTGAAAGTATATATTAGATAAAAAAGTTGGCACAAATTTACTATGATGATACTTACTGATAGGGACAGCTGATTTATTTGAATGATTTATCATATTTGATATAATCACTGATTACTATTGATGAGTATTATTATTCACTGCAGTGCTTTCTAACACAACATTTAATTCGTTTCAGATAATGTAGTTCCATTGAAAAGGAATCATTAATGGCACCTGTCCGGCCTGTCCGATAAGGTTTCCTTTTTTAAAGGAAATCTGTGGCTACAAGTGAGGATTAAGTAAGTGCAGTTAAATCATTAATATTTATAAGCACTACTAGAATGATGATATCTCTATGGTCAGCTGAAATCCATGACTGATTTATGAAATTCATATTACTGATTATAATTAGTTATTTTTAGTGACCAGTTCATATTATTAATGCTACTTAAAACTATTTATTCTTTTACAGATCCATTTCGATGACAAGTGACTAATTTCACGGACATCAACTTGAATATACGTTTCCAAACTGGCATCCAGATCAATTTCGAATGGATTTCTGATGAATAAGGGCGCCCAAATAGCCTTGATATTTTTGAATCGGTGCAGAAGATGAAATTTTGAATTTATATGCTTAAATACATGTTGAATAAAAATAAAATAATAAAAACAACTTGCGACTTGTTTATTTAGCTTTTAGTTTTTTTTGCCCAAAACTATCGATTTTACATCAAATCGAAGTTGAGAATCCTTCCCAAGGAATCATCCCAGAATGGACCTGATTATGTCCTTCATAAATCTGCACTGATGTGGACGATTAAGAAATATTCTTGAAAGTAATTGTCCTAGACTTTTGATTTTACAATTTTTGATTTTCCGAGACTAGTTTGGATTTTAGACATTTTATTCATCCTAAAAGTATGTTTTATAATTTTTGATTGCCCCTAACAGACTGTTTTATTTTCTGCTGCACTAAGAAATAAGCTTGTCGTACATTTTTAATTTAATAAAAAGGAATGTTATTTCATTTCTATCCATTTATTAAATTACGTCAACTTAATAAGTACTGTTTAAATTATAATACATAACTTGCCTTAATGAAATAATTTTGGTTTAGAAATTGAAGGAGTCGATGAAATTCACTTCACTGTCTTTCGAGAGTTACTTGTTTCAAATAATATTCTCATACCACACATTGGTTTCGGCATATTATGAGCACGAATTTTGAAAAAAAAAATTGTAATCAAATATATTTCCTTGGGATTCTTGTGACTTTGCAGACAGAAGAAAATATTTAAAATGTTCCGGAGCTTAGCCAGGCTGCGCAATAATATTCAAATGCCCCATAATAATTGTTCGGGGTACACTTTGAAAGCCAATTTTGTAACCTGTCTGAGGCTGCTGTCTAGGCAAACAGATGGGATGAATAACGACATTTCGGTCAGCGACATTAACATATATGATCTGGCCAAAGAAGATAAAGAGTTTGCGCGCAACTTTCTAACAACAATACCATCGCTCGAGCAGAGTATGTTGTCGTCCATAACACCCGCTGGCGATGTGAACACAACAGTTGGGCCTGAAACTGGTGAGGCAGCCACAGATCCGGAGAGTTCAGTATCCAGTGAGGCAAACATAGACGGATCAGCTACTTCACAAGTGCTCGACAGAGATGGCCACCCAGTTGTGCCGATTGAAATCGATGGCTGGAAGGACATGGATGAGGATGAGTTGGGTCCAACTCTGCACACAAATTCGCAACACATCGAAATAGGCAATGACAATGAGTACAAACGCGAGAAGGCGCTTGAGGTGCCCGAGAAGCGAGAAGGAAGCTTCGAGTACAAGGGCATCAAAATTAAGCTACCGGAAAAGGCCAGCAAGGACATTGGCACCTATCGCTTCCGTCGAGACATTGAGGATCTGAAAACGGTTGCCGATGATATGCGTGTGGTCAAATTTGATATAAAGTAATGCGTGTTTTAGTATATTAAATTTAAGAATGTTATACTTTAAAATATATTTGCCAAGCACCAAAATACCACTCAATTGAACTAGATTAACCAACGGCCGAAAATTGCAAACGCAGAATCGAGGCAAATATGCACTCCAAACACAAACAAGAAACCAAATTCGAGCTAATTACGTCTATTTCCAATGTCGATTTGAGAGTGTGTATGCGTTTCTGCCAAAAAACAACAAACGGTTACCAAATAATTTGCTAAATTAAGCAATTTCAATTCAACAAACGAGCGCAAATAAGCAAATCTGAAGATAATTCCGAATCCAAATCGGAAGCCTTATTGCTATTGTGTGAACGTTTTTATATGTGCTCAGCAAAATACACAAATTACCCTCTTTATGCCATACACACACATTCACTAAGCCATGTATAGTGTGTGTAGATGAACTGTGCCAATTGGTTGTTAAGTATGTTGACCATAATGACCGCTGTGTGTATGGGGAGAGAGATTGAGAGACATTGAAAAAGATATTCGTCCTGGTAAGTACTTATTTTCCAGTCATCAAGTTGTAAAGGTTTTAAAGCTAATCAAGCACCTCCACTTCAACAACTTGAAGAATAAAAATTGCTACTTGAAAATAAATCAGAAAATATAGCTTAGATTTAAGTAAAGTTATCACTTTAAGTGTCAAGACAACAGATTTCAATTTAAAGCCAATCAGTTTGCTCTACTATTGAACAGAGCAGTTGCGCAATACTTTCAATAAATATTTGACTGTCGCAAACAATTCGAGCTGAACAAGTGGATACATTGATAAATATATATACTATATATATGCACAGTATTAGACAAACATTGCATGGGACAGAGACAACTCTTTTGTTTCATCGTGTTTGATTGCCAGCTTTAAGTTATTTGAATTTGTACATAATATGCATGGACAAAAGGAAATTGAGCGCAAATAATGGGTATTGAAAATGAAATGGGTTTATTTGCCTATTCCTGTGTTACGCAAACAATTATCCAGATAAACGTGATTGATTATTGTGCCTAAGTGCAGACATCGCCAGCTAGCAAAAGTGTTTTTGCAATAGTTTTTATTCGGGAAGCGAAATGTTCCTTTCGTCGACACTCAGTCAACTCGTTTTCAATCAATGCAATAATTAGATGTCCTTCCTCCGAGTTACATGGGGCGTGAGCAATTTCAATCAACAATCCCATCCACAGCAACCTCCTCCGCCTCATCCGCGTCCACGTCGTGCTCCTTGCACAGTTTGCTACCAAATAAAAATACTATAACGTTTTTGGCAGTAGGAAATCTACTTAACCAAATTGATGACAATGCGATAAGTCAGCCAGCGAGTTAAGCCGCTTAAATGTTTATAAACTGACATCCTCGAGCCAATAACAGAAAGCACATTTGAAACGTCTACTTTGCCATACTCTGATGTTCGCAGGATATAGTCCTTAAAGAACCTATGAATGCGGAAAAAATCGTTGTAAGATTTTGAAAATCGAGCCTAAAATTTAATCGGCCTGAAAACAAAAACCATTTTAATAATGCAACTATTTCAAAAATGTAGAAATGCTGACTCTTATTCTTAGAAAAAATTCTTTCTGAAATTCGGAATATAGTAATGAATATTGTTCTCCCGACTGGTATTTTAGAGTTTATCTGTTGTCGGTAAAATCGAATTTTTTTCAAATCAAATTATATGTAAATGTGAAATTATGTATATTATTTCTACATTTTAGAAAAATTTACCCTGGAATTAAGACATAAACTATGATTGTTATATTATTATTATCTATATATTATTTATACCTATTTATATATATATATATTTTATTTATATATATACATATATCAATATATATTTATTTATATATGTATTTACCAAATCAATAGGTGCAATAGCCGTTATAAATTGTGTTGCCATAAAGGAATAGACTCGGTTTTTCTTTTCAAACAGAATATAAATATGATTCCCTATTAAACCTAACCGGCAACTAATCGGAGACCTTTTTGGCCAGCTATGCGAATTTTGTAGATATGTGTATGCATATGTGTATGTATGTACATATATGAACATTGCATATGCTGGCAAGCAGCCGTTTGGTGGGAGCATAAATTGTTGTCATGCCAAGGAGGGCATATTAAATTCAGTAAAGGCACGTGCAACAGCCACAATTGAAGGCATTTATCCCTTGGCCAGGACTCTATACAGGTACCAAGAATAGAGAGAGAGAGTGACTTTATGTTGTAAATAAATGTACATATGTATATCAAAGATTCGTTCATGCCATAAATCAGCAAATGCGTGCACTTCTAGCCATAATTGGCAATTTGCGTTCGCCACTCGTTTTTCTCCGTTCTCGTTAGTTTTTCGACCAGAATCTGCTACCATATTCCCTCCTCGCCATTTTGAGTCATGTGTCATGGCTTATTGTGTGCCTTTGAATTATGTACGCTGATTATAGCCACAAACTTATTAGCTAATACAAGTGTCATCTATAAAATGCGTTATGTATTTTCGACGATATCTTAAGCTGGCATGAAATGAGCCTTTTTTTATTATTATTTTTATCCTATTTACTTTGCGTTTTAGTTTTCAGTAATAATTTATAAGATGTATTTATTTCCCCTTTTTAATTTGTGAAAAAATGAGAGTTTTTGCTAACACTCAGGGGACTTGATCTGCGTACGGCTTACTAAAACACCTAAGATTTGCAGACACTCAAAAAATGTCTAGCTTTACGTAATTCCGTTCTCGGAAGTAAGCTCATAACGGATACGCTGATGCTGATGATTTCCGCAAACAAATATTTCGTTTGCTGTGCCAACAAACAGGATACAAAAACAAAGAAGTGCAAAACACATTCGACAAGATGAGTTGCAATATTAGGGCGCAAATGTGTGTTCTACGTTTGCCCGGTTAACTCCTGCCCAAATTTACACATGACCATTCACATCCGCAGCCGCATTCACATTCACATTCACATCCTTATTCCCCTCCAGCTTTTCCCACCCTTTAAATGTGGCGCTACAGGTCTCATTGTTAGCTTTTGTATGCTTGTGTTTTGTATGTTGTGGTTCTGTTTTTGCTGGCGGGAAATGAGCTCAGTGGGTTAAATGGAAACATCGTGCTCCGTTTTAGTTATGCAAATGTACATAAATGGTTTAGGCGCGTTGCCGTCCACAACAAATGTGGCTGAAATGTAAAAGACAAAAAAGAAAAAAAAAAAACACCAAAAGAATTAAGCTCACAAAAAATTGTTTTTATATATGCGAAAGCACTCGCACAAAAGGTGTTTGCAGCTGCCTCGTCGTCGCTATGCATAATGGTTCTGCTGCCGTGCGTCTGACACTCGCCGACTTAGATCTTTATTTGCTACTAGCAGCTGCAACTAGCAGCGTGTGTGTAAGGATGGGGCAAGCGTGAATACAGGATGTCGGCAAGTGCATTCAAATTTGTGCTCATTTCGCGAATGGAATTAAAATAAGCAACTCTAAATAAATAATTCATTTCGATCTTCATCTTTTAATCAATCTTTTAAAAAGTACCGAATGATGTTTAAATATGAATGGTAACTCTACATTAATTGGTTTATAAATATAGATATTTATTCCATGGTTCTAGGCTTTAAAGGACATTTTATATTTTACGTATATTTATAAATATGAATACTAATTAGAATTTAAGATCAAATATTATATTATTTCGTTTTTACATTATTTTATTTTTAATATATATAAAATTCAAGTATTAAAATAATATAATAAATACTAAATTATGGAAATTTATTGCCAAATTCGAATGTTAAAGGGAAATTGTTTATTATATTATAAGTGAAAGGAAAGCTTTAAAAAAATGGAAATAAATCTGAAATCTGAATTGAAAGCTTTTGAAAAAACATATAAAATACGAGACACAAAATAGTTTCTTTAAAATATTTAATAAAGTGCTATCATCATTTGATGTCCTTTCGAGCTATTGACAAAATATATAAAATGCGAAATAGTATCAAATATTAAAGTAAAGCTAAACTTCTACTTTGAAAAAGAATATTGATTTTTCTTAAAAATTATTATTCCAACATTCTATCTACATTTCTTTTGAGTTCAGGTTGAGCTCTAGAAACAATATATAAAATACGGAAAGGTTTGTTTGAAAAATGTTGCTGTATCAAATCGAAAATGCACCGATACTTGCAACATGCCACTTGCAGTCATTTTGAAAATATTTTATTTGTCTTTCGTATGGCATGGAATGCCAAATCTGCAGTTTGTTTTACGTGCAATGACAATTTAATAGTCAAAGATGCCATTTATATGCCCCAACCTTTCCCAACAGCGACTCTCCCAAGGCCCACCACAACCGGAACAGACCAAAAATAAGAGTTTTAGTTTGTGTTTGCTTTGTTTGTGCGAGTTGCTGATTTATGGCACTTAAATGAACCTCGACTTGAATCTTTAAATTGGTAAATGTATAGCGAATTTTCGTGTGGAATTTCTCTTTGTATGAAAAGGTGAAAGTGTGTTTTAAATTTGTTAATTCTTTTTCCTATTTGTTGATTATGATGTATTGCAATGTGAATGTTGAAGTTTTTATCAACATTTGTAACTGTTATTTATATTTTATTTATATTTCGATAATTTTTTGTACTGTTTATCCCTTAACCCATTTTAACCGTATGTCTTTTCGCACAGCTTGTTGCTTGGATTTGAAGCGTGTCCAAAAAATCAGACTTTTTTGTGCCATAAATAACGCCTAACATATGTATATGTATAGGTTCATTCGTTTTTTTGTATGTCAGGTCGGAGTTGCTTCAGCCTTCTGTTGTATTGAATTTATGAGTCTGCCACAAATTGCCGAATTTATCTTGTCGAGATTGACAATTGTTTGACATTGACGACAGCGCATAAAACTGTTGGCTGCTTCTAGTTCACTTTTTGTTTAAATAATTTGCACTCTTGGTTTTTTTATTCCCACTTTAACAACGCGATTGTTATAAAAAAGATATGCCAATGTTAAGAATTTCATTGCTGAGAATCCTAAGACTCACTTTCGGATTTCAGTCGGTTTTACTTTGAACAGCGAACATGCTCATTTCTAAAAGGAAAAACAGCCCTGTTGGCAATTTCAAAAGTAACGACACGTACAGAAGTCAAATATCCCTAACAGCCACAGCAGTCGCTTAACAGCAGTAGCTTCACAGTCACTTTGCAGTACAGAGGGAACAAATAGCCCACTAACATAGTGTTATTCGAGATAACACTTCACGCAACTGCAGAATAACATGAGCTAAATTAAACAGCATGCAGGATATTTTAGGAACACTTGCACAGTCCTGGGTAATTTGTGCGTTAACAGTAACAGTGCAGCCGCCCCTTCGCAGTAGCAGAGCGGCAAATGGAGTAATTTTTCGGAGTTGCAGCGAATTGACAACGGTGCTGCAAAGCTTTTGCTTAGCTTGTTGCTGCTGGCGTTGTTCGGCAGACGTTTGTTCAACGTCTAGTTGCCGTTTGTCATCAATTGGCAGTGGGTGCTAACGCAGTAAAGTGTTTTCTCATTCAGAGCCCGACGCTTCGGAAGCGCGACACGTGTTCAACGGTTCTATATATGTATATGTCTCGCCAGTGTCCAAAAACGCGTGATGATAAAAATGAAATTGAGGCAGGCCCGATTGCCATGCGGCCGTGTTTAATAACAGACAGATACGCATTAACCCAAAATAGACAGTTCAAAAATGCATGAACATGCCTCAAACTGTCAACAGCAGAACAAGAAACTTGTGTCAAGCAAAAACGACAAGCAACACTGGCATCGCCACTGCACTTGTCAGCTCAGCCAAGAAACACTTAAAACGCGAACCAGCAACTGCAATTAGCAATACAAATTTAGTGCTCAGGGGACTTGAGCCCAGCACAACAAAAATTGACAGCTGACATTTGTAGCCGGATAAGAGATAAGCCACCAGGAGTGAGTGACGACAACTTCAACTGTCATTATGTGAATTATGTGCGAGAACTGAAAGTGAAAGTTACGAGAAATTCACCTTTGCTTCACTTCTGCTGTGGAATATATACAATTACATACATACACATATATATGTATTCCTTTGAGTGGGTGCCAAGTAATTTGGTTGTTTTTTTGGGGTTAGATAAAACTTCACAATTGACCCATCGCATTGTGTCTCAGCTCGGTTGTGTTGCATGTGAGGATACCTTCAGAAAGTTGTAGATACTTTGTTCTTTTCGATAAGCTCAGAAAACTGTTAGCATGATATTGTGTGTTTTAAAGTGCTTTTACAAAAGATTACATAAAAGACTGTAGATATAATTATACGATACATGTTTAATTTGAAATTTGATATGTTTTATTTAATTCAAAGAAATGAATAGAACCCAAAATGAAAGTTTAAATACATTTAATTTTAAATTTAGTTTGGAATTTTGAGTGTTTTGTTTAATTTGAATAAATGAGAAGAAATAAAACGAAATTCAGATTTAAATTGAATTGTTGAACTTTAAAGTTCTTGCTTATTAGCTTTAATGGATAGAAGCCTTACAGTTATAAATAAATATATAACAGACACACACATACTCATCTTCGGCAGACAGAATCCATTTACTGGCCACTTTTCGACCAATGTATTTCCACGATCAAAAATTAATAATTCAATTGCATTCACACGCATTAATGCGCTTTGACTAATCATATGCCTAATCGTTGGCAAAGTTAGTTCAGCACTTAATACGTCATCAGTATTAATATGCTCAACGTACGCCCGATTTTCGACTGCTAATAATTCATAAACACGCGCGCCTCGCAATGTAAACACCAATGTAAACACACACACACACACACACACACACTCGCCCACATACATGTTTGACAGGCCTGAGCATACATCTTAACATGCATATACATACATATATGCTGCTTAGCACACGAGAGATCCTCATTGGTTGCTGGCTAGATTTCTGCCAGCAGAATGTCGTTGTGCTTGCAATGCCCATGCACACACACACACACACACATCCACACATATGTTATTTAGTTGCATAGACGTGTATAAGAATAATCCTATATTATTTCATAATTCACTCTTAAGAGTGGCCGCACATGCAGCTTCAGTTTTTTAAACAGTTGTTGGTGCTTGAATGTCGCTTATGGCAAACGCTTTAAATATTATTTTTATATATTTTATATTGAGTGCAAAATACAAAATAATGTAAAATATTTAAATTGCTAACCAGTGCCAACTGTTAAGAATTAAGGGACAACAGTGGAAACAATAAAATCAACTCGCAAACACAAACAAATGGCTCAAAAAAAAACGAATGCTGCTCAGAAAGGTAAAGAGTCGAATGGGGATTGGTTAAGGAAGGAAATAAATCCATGTAGAAGATGTAGATGTAGATAAAGTTGCCTATAAGGAAAAAAGAAGAAGACGAAGGGTAGGCAACAAATACAATTAAGTTATGTAAGAAAATAAGCCAAAGTCGCTTCAGTCGATGACAAACCAAAAAAAAAAGAAAAACGAACATCCAAAGTGCGGAAAGTTTAACTGTATGAGTGTGAATATGAGGATGAGTGTGAGTGTGAATATGAGTATGATATGAATATGACTATGACTATGACTATGACTATGAATATGAATATGAATATGAATATGAATATGAATATGAATATGAATATGAATATGAATATGAATATGAATATGAATATGAATATGAATATGAATATGAATATGAATATGAATATGAATATGAATATGAATATGAATATGAATATGAATATGAATATGAATATGAATATGAATATGAATATGAATATGAATATGAATATGAATATGAATATGAATATGAATATGAATATGAATATGAATATGAATATGAATATGAATACGAATATGAATATGAATATGATAGTATGAATATGAATATGAATATGAATATGAATATGAATATGAATATGAATATGAATATGAATACGAATATGAATATGAATATTATTATGGCAAAGGAAAAAGAAGCAGAAATAAAGCCGAAATTAAGTGTTGAACAATTAATTATCATTTTATTGTGACTTTTGTGCAGTTAAGCGACATAATGATTAAACAAAGCAGACTATTGAAACGAGATAAATGCACAAAATAATAGCAATAATGGCGTCACATGCTGCCGTTTGTCAATAGCGGCAGCAACATAGCTAAATGAGTAATGTTAATTGAATCACCTGAAACACTGGCAACAATTGCATATAGCCAAATAATAAGCAGAAACAATTTACATACAACCGCTGAATGCCTGCAGCAAAAGTGATTGTTAAACATCAACAACAAAAACAACAGCAAGAACAGCAAAAACAACAGCAGACGGCAAAGCGTGTTTTCAATAAATGCGCGCGGATGCGTCGCAGCGGCGTCGTCGCCGACGTAGCCGCTAGATCGACCACAAGCAATGCGGCCGACGCTGGCGTCGCAGTATTCGCACCTAAAAGGAGGCAAGGTGAACAGCGCAGCGGCAAAGGGGCGCGAGGAATTGCAATAATAATGGCATTATTTTTTAACATAATGCATCCACAACAAATTATGCACTGGCCATTTTGTAACGGTAAGTGCTTTTTGCCCAACACTTTTCCTTTGTCCCTTTCTCCACCTCGCCCTTTGACTTTCTTCCAGTGGCTAATATGCGTTGGTTGCGCGGTAATAAAAATTCGCGTTGCATACTTTAAGCTGCTTTCATAAGGTTTCACATAATATTAGGTGCGTATAGCTGTAAATTCACTAACGCTGTGTTTTCCGTTGCATACACGTCTCTGGCAAGAGCCTTGCAGCTGGCAGTTGTTTACACGTGTCTAGCAAAACGAATGTCGAATATTCAACAATATGGAAACCCATCTTAAAAGTCAAATAAAATTCAATATTGCAGAGTATATAAAATCACACACAAGCTAATGCATAATTCATAGCTAATAAATAGTTAAGTTACAAACTTTTGCTGGGTTTAATGAAATTTAATCTTGTAGCCACCATAAGAAATACTTTGCTAATTACCAAACCAGCATAAATAAATCTTCAAAATGCTCGTTCACAAAAAAATGTTCACTAATTAATGAAATTTATGTCGGTCAACTTTAGTCCGGTTGACAAACTGCTAAGACGAAATTCAGAAGGAAATAAGGCCAACCCAAAAAAAATAAAATACTAAAATCCCAGACTTCTAATTAAATATACAAAAAAGCATCGGGACTTGGGAAACTCAATTTTGCTTGCACTTTTGAGTTTTGCTTGCTGCTTAAGATCGCATAATGTGCGGGTTTTAATTACGTATAGGAAAATCAAATGTATTCGATGGTTCCTCATCAAATTTGGGAAGCATCAAAGTATACAAAGCATATCAATTTAAATTCCTAAAGCTACTTACAAGAGCAACACACGCTGTTGAATGCGACACAATTCTGGGAAATAGGAGTGGTGTTATGGAATTTGTGACGTTGTCAAGCGAAGTATACTCATCCTGTGACGTATCCTGCTACAATCTGGTGCTGAACTGTGGCTAAACGGAGACCATTAGTAAGCGCGTACTTGGAGCAGTCTCCACACACACACACCAACACACATAGAGGCACACACGCACTTTCACATCGAAAATTAGGTCAATCGTTCATCGGACACGTTGCGAATCTTTGCATCCTTGTGGTAGGATATTGCCATGTTGTTGTCTTTCCACATTCGCTGGCCTCACACGGCCCATGTCAGCGTTAAGCACAATATATATACATCTGCTTATATGCATGAATAAAATAAAACTATAAAAAGCCGGTGCGATAAATTAAAGTGACTTTCAGGCGCAAGAATCCCAACTGTCGACTAAAGTTTGGCAACTCCAAAGTTTTGCATATTATTTACAAACGCACAATTAGAATGCCAACCGACCAGCGGCAATGGGCTCACTTGGCCAAAAGTTTCAGCTGAGACGGTCTAAGACTAGAACAAGCAAACGCTATGCAACAACAACAACTACAATATCATTTTTGGTGCCTAGACAATTGAAAAAAAAAGTGCACTTATTACGTGAAACTTTATTAATTTGCAGTCGAGAACTGCAAATTTTACAGCAAATTAATTTTGATAATTTGGTTTATAGCAATTTTCACTTTGCTCCGACTGTTTTTTTTTTAGTTTGCTTTTAGCACCACCATCTGTCGCTTTTGGGCCAAACTTTTTTTTAACCCTTTCTTTCTTATTACTCCATTTTTGTAATTGCCCCTTTGCATATTTTTGCAGCCCGCAACGCCGACGCATTGCATTAATTAAATTGTAATTTTAGTTGCATTTTCAACTCTTTTATTTATTATTTTTATTTTCTTTTGCCTCGCGGCTTTCCATCATTGCCATGTTAATTTTATACTTTATCTGGATATTTTTTCGCCAATGCCCCCAGCTTCTATCATCAGTACTTTTTATTGTTTTATTCTTCCACGTGCTGGCTGTTTCAGTGTGTATTATCTTAAATGCATTTCAATGACTTTTTTATAAGTTTTGTATTGACATAACAGAATACCAATTTAAATAATTTAATGAGTTGCAATCTCCCAAATGTAAAAAGTTGAAAAATATCATTTTTATTCACTATATCCATTAAAAGTGACCTAATGGGCATTTTGAATGAGATGCAGGAAAAGCTATACGAGAATCTACATACCCGCTTTTCCGTTTCTCTACCTCTTGCATATATATAACCATTTTATTATTATTTGTATATATATACATATATGTCTAAATGTGAGCTTCTGACAGACTTATACTTTTGAGAGCATTATTCTTTTGGGGCAAGGACATTGAGAGTCTGAGGTTGTTGTGTTGGGTGGGGATTATATTTGTTACGAGAGACAACGGAATAAAAATTGGACAATATTATAAAAAAAGGGAAAACCAAATAGAACTAAGCACACAATAATCTCTCCCGTCGCAGCTTTTCTGCTCAGTTCAAATGCTAAACTTACCATACAATATGTAAATTACAATCACACACACAATCACAATCACAATTTATTTCAATTCGAAAAAGTTTGTTGTTTCAACGGTGACCTTTTTTAATATGTTGATAAATCTTTAAGCCTTAGCCACATATTAGCATACTTTTTTATTCACAATCGATCATTATTCAGCACAGCTTTAACTTGAGGATTTTTTTTTTTAGATTAGGTTGTTGTGTGACATAACTGTTGAATTATTTATTACATAGTGATTTGGATAGAGAGCGAAATAAATTATTCTTTTTATTTTATTGTGAGCCCCAGGAATTTGTACTTTTCAATAAATAATGAATATTAAATCGAATTAGATACTACTTTTCAATATATTTATAATTAAACTATATGCGAAATAATGAATATTAAATGTAATTAGCTCATGTTAACAAATGATTATAATCCACCAATGCTGTTATGTCAACTTTCAGCTATTTGAGCGCTCAATAGTTTCGAGATTATCCAAACGGTCAGTAGCCAAATGCTGCTGCAGTTGACACCATCTTTATGAAAATGTACTTCCTTTCGAACTGAGATTACTTTACATCGCTGATGGCACTCGAGAGGCATTCCATTCCATCCCAACCCTGCTGGCTGTCTCTCTGCATCCCCACTGCTCTCTTACTCTGATGCCCTGAACCCATTGAAAATGGCTGAAAGGAGTATGATGGATATTTGAAAAAGTGTGGAGCTGGCAAGAGACTATCTATATATATAATTACAAATTCTGTTATCGAGCTGAAATATAAAAAGATGCCTTGCCTTGGATTCCTTTATGGTCAATTTTCTCTATTAGAGTATATGTACATGTCTCTCAACTAGAGCAATTTGATTCTTATGCCCTTGTAGAGAGTATTATTATTTTTGATTTTTATATACCATAATAATATAGCCAACTTCGTATAGAAATTTAAATGACAGCAGATTAATCTCGATCTGCAAGGGTATCTAATCTTCGGTATGCATAAGGTAGATATTCTTTCTTGTTTTTTATGTACTAACTGCCAGCCAGGGGCATCGGCATATTCCAAGGCGGGGCCAAGATGGGGGCCAAGGCGGAGGCTAAGCCAAAGGCAAGGGCAAAGGCAAAGGCGACATAAGCGCAGTTATGCAGCCAACATCAACAAAAGCAAACTTGTTTTGAGTAGCACATAAATTCTGGCTGATTACTATGCCTGTCTGTTGGTGAGCAAAGCATGTTTGTTTAACTTTATAGTGGACCCAGGCACTACAAGTTGGGGCGATAAGGACAGCTTTAAGCTAATATATATGTGCATCCACAACATGTAAGCAAAACTATGTCAGGTCAGACAAATGGCTCAAAGCAAAATTAGCAATCTCTAAAATATATTTTTAAGATTAAAGTTAGAGAAATAACTTTTCGACTGCGATATATTGCAATAAGTTATCAGAAGCATGTTGTAAGATACATAGATACAAGCATATGTATTTCAAAGCTGATGATAGTTAAACCAGCCAAATGAGCAATTTAACAATGCCAACCAAGGAAAAGCATTCAATAGTTGCTATTGTTAATGTTGGATGATAAATTATTCAACGAACTTCTGCAGTGCAGAAAGCAAAGTAACTCGGCAAATGCATGTCCACATTTGTATTTGCAATAAAATAATATAAATTATATAAGCACATAGGTTTTACTTATTCACATTTAATGCCACAATATTTAATTGCATTCTGTCAAAACGAATTGTTATTCCAATTACTTGGTTACTTTCTTATCCTTGGGACGTTTGACCTGCTTGGAAGATAGAAATAATTACTGATCAAAGTCAATTAGAAACTCAATTAATTTGAACCGCTTTCCTTGATGTGCTTCTTGGCTTTTTGGTCTTCTCGTTTGGCGATATTTTCATCGGGTATTAAAGGTGGTGGCAGTCCTTGTTTAACAATTTCCTTAAAATGCTGGGGCAGTGATTCAAAATTCTCTTTGGCGTTGTCCTTGATCAGTCGCTTGTGGCTTGGCGCAACACCAAATGTCATCTGCAGCGTCTCATTTGAGGGGAGTTTCGGCTCGGAAGCTATGGGCGACACAAGAACGGGTAGGGCGTGGCTGCCCGAGGCTGCTTTTAGCTTATGCATGAGCAAGCCCAGATCTTGAGGCAGTGACTCCGGCTGCATTCGCTGTGAGCCTGGGGCGGGACACTCCTGAGCGCCTTTGGGAATGCTGTTAAAACCCTTTGGCATTTTGTTGGTCACAGTCAGCGGCTCAACGTCAGCCAGGAGGGCTGCATCCCTGGGATCCATTTCGGCTGGTCCCCCATCACTCTGTTCGTAGGCATTCAGGTTGAGCAGATCGATATCAAGAAGCATGTGAAGACCCTTAAACTGTTGACTATATTGCGACTCCAGCTCGGGAAAAGAAATGGGCTTTTCCGTATAGTCCAATAGAGTTTTAGCACAAGGCAAAAACTTGCAGCCAATTTCAGGAACGGGCAACTGAGCGCTGTACGTAATGGGGCAGATAAACGGGGTGCTAAGAAATATAAAAATTATGGATAATTGATAATACGGCTAAGGATGTGTTTTACAAAAATCATATTTATCATATCTGCTTACAGTTTTAAATCCAATTTATTCGATTCGCCATTAGCTTTACTTGCAGCCATCTTGCCAATAATTAATCTGAATCAGACTGAACGCTTTCTAACGTTGCTTGACAGGTGCTGACTGAGCAACTAGAACAGTGATGTGTATCACATTTTGATCAAGTGTTGTAAGTGACGGCAATAAAAGGTATCGAGTACTAAGTGCTGTGAAAACAGAAATCGTTTCTATTGTTGTACTCGGCCAACGGACATCTTCAACTTGGACTTGTTTTCGACTTGCCAAGTGGCAGGTAATCACTACAGTTTGTAGCTTAGTTGTTTCACTTCATTTAATTTTTGTTTAATACAAAATAAACAACATAGAATGGCTACAATACAGAGGGTGACACCTCTCGTTTGTTGGAAGCCGAGCCCAAATAAAAACCAGAAAGAACGGCCAAAGATAATCTGTCATCGTCTAATGTATTTAAGATCTCATATATATTTAAATTAAGTTAAATAATTATATTTGGTGCTTTTTGAAAGCCGCAAGGCAACTTACAATAATATAATAGAGCTGGCAACAATCTGCAATCAATTAAAGACATTCAGCAGAACCGAGACGACCTCCTGCCTATACCAAATTCTAGCTTCTCCTTGACCAAATGCTTGCCACAGTCCTTGGATAGATTGTAGCTGTCGTCGCCGTGCGGCTCGAGCAAATTACCAAATTGCAACTGCACCCTCTCATCTAGTTTTAGATAAGGATATACATAAGCGTCGGTGTCCGATTGACTTTCCAGTGGCTTGCCAATGCTCACAATTTGTTGATCCACAATCAGTTTCTGTTGCGGTTCCAGCTGTGGCTCTGGGTGCATCGGACGGGGGCTAAAAGCGGCATGCTAAAGAATAAAAATCGATGGCAATTTGATAAGATGGTTGTACCTAATTTTATCAAGTGCTGTAAAATCCAACAATTATCAACCATTAACTGCTCAATACAGGGAAAATCAGAATCTAATTGTCTACTCACACAACTGCTGCTGTTATCCTCCGATCCATCTCCTTAAAGCTGCCAACTTTACAAGTTTGTAGCTTCAGGGTTTTTGCTCGCAGTAAATCAATCAAGTTTACAGACAAAAAAAATCTGTTTGCATAAATTTGTCCATTTTTATTCCTTGATTTTAGTGTTGTCAAAAGCGAGCTTTGACAACCCATTGAATAGAACCGTAATCTAAGAACCAACACTATTTGAAGAGCTATTGGAAATGAGTTGCTTAACAAGTATTGCTGTTATTGTGTTCATGACTTATGATTTCTGCAACAGTTGAGCAAAGGCCGTAAGTAAAAGTAACAGCTAATTGTGCGACCTTTAACAATAGAGTAATCAATTGTAGTGGTACAGGACAACAGTGACTGCCTCCTGCCCACGAATAGCACTCTATATGCCGACTTAATGGCACCCAATAAACGTCTTAGCTAGAGTGAGAACTGATGAGCTGACCAGCAACGAGTGCGGCACGGCGAGGTCCACAAGTGCGACAGAGTCAGCCGATAATTATGATTTATGCCACCCGGGAAGGTGGCGCCTAATTGTCTGGCCATAGGCATGTCCCGTCCTTGTGCAGATACAATTATGTCCTGGTAGCCACCCGAAACTGGTTGCCATTCATCTCCGTCTAACATTCCATAGAAGCCACATATCCCCCTCCACACTTCGTCTCCCTCTATCTGACACCCAAAAATAGTGGGTATGTTGTGGAAATGTCACACGTACCGTAATTATGATGTGCCTGGCTAACGTGAACAGTTTCCTAATGCTAACGCCTGCACATACGGTTGGTTCATCCAACGATTTCTTCAGTTCTAACTGAGTCATTATGACCACTTAGAGAAATTTACTTCATTTTGGAGATGCTGTAGTTGAGTGCCGGCCTTGCCAATTTCATATATAACTACTCTTCATATATAACTAGTGCTCATGACATTCAAAGGCCAGGTCAGTTTCAGTTACTTTCGGTTTTTTCTTTCATTTACTGATGTTTTTATTTCCCAGTGCTAGTCTCAACAGTTTTTCTATTCATTTATGAGATTCAAAATATGATGATATCTTAAATTATAATCATGTGTGCTCTTTTCTGAAATCAGAGCTTTATGTTACGTTTCTCGCAACGTTAAATTTTGCAGCAATTTAAAACTGGGATCTGCATTTGCTGTTTGTGTTCATGTTTGTGGTTTCCCCTCATGTCGGCATATGTACAAAACTTAAGCATTGCATTGTCGAGTGTCGCACATTTTTCACTTAGAACTGCATTTTTGTTCTTCGACTAGCTGGCCTCATTTGCACTTTCGCCTTTTTGCCACGTAACATATTCATTTGTTGTGCTCTTATGCGAACTTTCTACATTTTATTCCCTGTATGCATTGGCTACATTATTTACATATTTACTTGTTTAATGTCAACTAACGTTAAAAATATAATTTATTTTAAAATTTAAATTAAAAAAATATTGCTGAATGCCGCGGTCATTTAAAAATGCGTATTTATTTATATATTAATTTTTGGCGACTTTATAAAATAATAGCGACAACAACAGGCAAAGGAATAAATATCCGTATGCAGAATATCGATTAATGCAATACGTTTTTATTGTTGTTCTGTTGAAATAATCGATAATTATATAATAAATATATGAGATTAAGAGATGCTGAATTTGGTATGTAGATTTCTCTTCAGCATACAGAATTAGTTGAAATATTTTCAGAAAATGAGAAAAACGTATTTTTAGAGATATTGGCTAAAATTTTGTGTGAGTAAAGAGCTAAATGCCATCTTATTTATATTATAGCTATCTACAGAGTATTGCCAAGTCCCACACAAGTCTACAAGAGCCAGTTTTCTTGATCCACAATGTGTCGAGTGCTTGTTGCTTACCCGCTGACAGCTACCCCATTTTTGGTTAAATGCCATCGTTCTTATGCTTTTATTGCATGTTTTATGGAAATGTTTCAAACATTCGACGCAGCTTGCACATCAAACGCATTTAAAGCCTGGAGGCTAATTTGCACACACCACCAACAACCACCCACCCACCAGCCACCACCCACCAGCCAACCACACAGCCATCTGGGTCCTTGTTGAGATAACCTGCCATGCAACTTGACTGCTCAACGCACCTCCAGGTGTCTGTCTATCTGTCAGCTAGTCAATCTTCAATCTTGTTTGTGGTACGGCAAACGAAATACGAATTTTGCTTTGACAGAAACTGTTAATTTCCTTTGATTTGTTGCCCCAGGGACATCTATCATCAGTTCTTACAAACAACTGAGACTGACGCTTAGCCTCCTTGCTGCAAATTTGACAATGGGCTCATAGGCACAATATTGATTATCTGAAACTGGTGCTATTCCCTTGTCTTCAACCACAATTGTCTTTTTGATCATGTAATTTTCTGGTTCATCGCATTATTTTAAGCTCGGATGTAGAAAATGTTTCATATACTATGGCTGGCATTAATTATGTTGACTGTGTGCATTTCAATTAACCCATTTTCTAGCTAACACCCTGATTGTATTTTTAGTTGCCATATTTTTGCGCAATTAAAAGTCTTTCGATAAAGGACATAAGAAGGTTTTGAGATTGCTCAGAAAAAGCATTATATTTTAAGAGAAATCTGTTATTAGCTTACCCTTTCTTATGTTGGGTCTCTTAAATAGTATTTGAGGTCGTATTATACTTTACATTACTACAAGCAAAAATGCAATTAATAATAAAAGTCTAACTTGAAAAATATTTCAGGTATAAATACATATAAAATATAAGCAATTAAAATAATTAATAAGATAAACACAAAAATCGCAATTGATGTTGTGTCATGTGACGATAATTTTGTCTATTAGCAGCAATGATCCTAAAATGTAAATGTTATTTTAAAAATGGAATAATATCGATCTTTTGATTATTAGAAAGCCAGAAATTAAACGTACCAATAATATGCTTAATTTCTAAATTCGAGCTCATATATTTTTTACATATAATAAATAAATAAATAATTGTTTCTTATTTATGCAATAAAATAAATTTGTTTGCAGTATGATCCAAGACATTAATTTGTAGTGACACATGCACATTTCAAAATATACATGCACACTTAAAAGTAATGTTAAACTGTGTATGTCTACATGTGGTAGAAAACTACGCCATAAATAAATTCATTAATAACGTTGACGCAAACAGCATTGACTGTTGGATGGTCAAATCCACTTTCGCTTGACGCATAAATTGCGCTTAAAGAAATGTCAAATTGAATTGAATTTACGTCAACCTGCTGGCGATGATTTCCGCTCGACTTCACACACAATGGCATCCATGGAATGCCAGCAACAAGCATAACAAATCCACCTGAAATGAAAAGGTTACACAAAAACTCATTCACAAACTGAAATTTCCACACAAATCTCAACAAAGAAAAGTTGGTACTATGCTTGTTGAATACTACCCACTTCTCGGCGACGTCATCAAATTAAAGAGATGCAAAAATAGTCCTTGACTTTAAATAGTATTATGTAAATTAGACAGCGACAATAGACGTTATCCATCTAGTTACCAACAACAGTAGACTTCAGAGTGTAAATAAATGTGTGTATAGGTTGCCAAATATGTTTTATGTGTTCTTAGTCATTTGAAACAAGGACTTAACTTCACATGAGTTTCTCTTAAATATTTGCAAACTTTTAATTAGTTCATTTTAATGTATAACGAAACGTGATTTAGATTTATATATAATGTAATCAGGACTAACTTATTATTTTATAATTATTTTATTATTATTATACTTAAGCCAGCTGTCAAAAGATTGCAATTAAATTAAAAATTACACATTTAGTTGTTATTTTAAATGCAATTCCTAATTGGTTCTAGACGTGCTTTGATGTTGGTTACAAATGCTATGTTTTTGAGTAATATCCACCCGATTAAGCCATCAGGAATTCGACAAAAAGGATAGCCTGCTTATTGGAGCGATAATCCTTGTGTTTCCGGTATAGGTGCAGAAATGATGGCAAGGATAATGCCAACTTCCAGACAGTATTGAAAAACGTAGACATTTTCCATTGAGAATGTCACAATCACAATGATGTGGATCACCAGCTCAATGCAGACAGCCGGTGCAAAGGGAAAGTGCTCACCCAAATAAATTGGGGTGCTGATGACAAACAGGCCAGTAAAGAACTGGAAGGCCAGAGAGATGAGAAACACCTTTCATAATTAAAATTTATGTGCCTTCAGTTCAACAGCTAGGATTAGCATTACAGCCGTTTCCAAGCTTGTTCAGCAAGCAAAGTGTCATAAGGATGTCAATGAAACGTAAAACGCTTTCCAAAATTATTGACCAACTCGTGTTGGATTACTCCTAAAGTACTGTGCTATGGCTTATCATTGACCTGATCATTTTATTTTTCTTTTAGAAATTTCTATATTAGAAAAATACTTACAAAATACTTATTTATTATTATTAGTTTTATTTTTATTTTACAATCATATGAAAAACGGAATTTACATCGTTTTATTTTTTGTTTCATCGAACTAAAACATAAGCCAATGTATAATTTATATATGTACATATTGTAGTTGTACAATTCTTGTTCCTGTTATTGTTGCTGATAAGAGTATTAGGCGTCGCTTTTACTGCTGTGTGACCTTCCTGCTTGTTGGACCATCGACTATTGACCCTTGACCCTTGACCCTTGACCACTGACCATATGATCTATGTTGGTTTGTGGCGGCTCTTGTTTTTGCAACTCGCCTTTTTGTGTTTGTTGGATGTATAGACTATGTCGTGACTGACTTCATCTGACGATACCAGGCCCAAATGGTGTTTGTTATTAAAACAACACATTTTTATTTTATTTTTTAATTAGCCTGTGTCCAAAATTGAAGGAGTTTTCGTGTATGGTCAAGGACATACGCTTGGGAAGGGATTAGGTGATTTAATAATTAATGCTATCATCATTAGGTTTGTGCGATTTTAGACGCTTGTATTTATTAGAATATTAATTTGTAACATTTACCAACTATCCGTTAGCGAGCTAAATTGTGTGCAGTTGGCCAGCAGAACAAATCAAACGGCAAACAAAATGAATGCCTGGCGCACAAAGTAACCGAATAGGACAGAGTAATAAATTTATTTGAAAAATGCCTGGTACGCGAACAGAAAAAAGTGCGAGATGCCGTAGAAATGATGAAAAATGAGATGGATAAAGATGCGCATCCACCCTCCCATTTCGTACTTTGCAGGTCCTTTTGCAGAGGCGAACACATACAACAGCAACAACAACAATCACCACAACAACCACAACAATAACAATAGCAAGAACAGCAGCAACAGTTACAACAATGTTGTCTTGAACGGATTCAGTGGCAATGGCCTGGCGTCGTTGTCGTCCTCTGTGGCCGCAATGCTGCCACAAGCGGAAGCCACGAATAACACTTTCAAGAGCTTACCATTCCTAGTCAGCGAAGATAATTCTTTTGCCTATTCCCTGAAACCGGGCGGTTTTGCGGAAACGGAGCTGGCACATTCCTTGCCAATATTTGACTTTGGCATGCCGCGCAACATTACAGGACGAACAGGACACACAGAGGCCATAATTAAGTGTAGAGTGGATATGTTGCATGATAAGTCTGTAAGTCAATGTAATGAAATCAAAACATAACTTTAAAAGTACGTTACAAATTGAGCATGAATTTACTATTTTAGAAACAAAATATTCACTAAGTGATTTATTTAATTAATTATGTTAATACTTTTAATTTGATGCTGACTAAATTTAATATAAAGTGGATGAAACAACAATTTTTATTTTATTTATTTTTTATGTATTTTGAAACTATAATCTATTCAGTTCCCCATTTTTAATAGCTGCAGCATTAATAATCCATGAGCCTGTTTTACCATAGGTATCCTGGATACGCAAACGTGATCTACACATTCTGACAGTCGGAACAGCCACGTATACATCCGATAAGCGATTTCAGGCAAGTACTATATAAATGTATGCATATATCTTTGTGAGTGTTCAGACTGACTGGCCATACTACATGATTAAAATATGCATAACTCCAATGTACAATTATTTCACTATTATTATTTATTTAGATTATGCAAATATTAAGATTGTTGATTCAACTAATTCTAGAACGGACGCATGTTTTAATTTGTATGATATACTTCTCTGTAGAAACACAGTATTAATAAGCAAAAATGTACAATTAAGATGACATTTTAAATGATTTAACGCAATTAACACTGAGTATTGCAGGTGACCGAGTCGAAGGATATGCGCGAATGGACGCTGCACGTGAAATCGCCAAAGACCAAGGACAGCGGCATCTACGAATGCCAGGTCAACACGGAGCCAAAAATATCCATGGCATTTCAACTTAATATCATTGGTGAGTAACTAATTAAATATTTTCATTTAAACTGATCCCCCATGTCATAAAGAGTGTGCTGTGTGCCTGGCCGTCTGAGCGATGCTATTCAAACTAGAGACTCAACACTTGAGCTACAACTGGAGTAAAAGAGTTTCTAAGCCTATTCAATTATAGAGTAATTGCTTAATTCATTACGGTTGTCCAAGTCATAATCAGTAGTCAGAATAGAGTACTGCAAAGTCATTTATGTCCGACAACACAATTTAACTTGATGTTGTTGTTGACTGTGCTCAACAACTGCTGACTACGCATTTGATGCTGTTAAATGCTGATTACAGTTTTTAATTCAGATTACCTCCCCGACTGCTCACAATGATGATTATTTTATTTGTTTGTGCTCCCATCGGTTTTAAATTGAGCGTGCTGCAACATTTTGGTGCAAATGTATGCAGGCATTCATATTTAATTTCTCATTTTTCATCATAAATAAATAAAATCGTGCCAAGGAGCAGGGCTCAAAACAGGCACCTTCAATTTGTAGCTACCGCATCGGAATATTGGTCGAGAGAATTTCTTGACAGCTCACATGTTATCTAGGAGTTAATTAGGAAGTCTGCCCGAGGGACTTAAAAGAGTTAAGCTGCTTGATTGGTTTGGAGCTCTAATGAAGGTTGGCTTAATGGTAATGGTGTGTACATATTTTATATGATAGGAGAACAAGTTAAAAAGTAGCAAGAGCTAAGAAGAAACCCCTTCATAACAATATGTTTATTGATATTCAATTATTATATCTCATTTTTATTCTACCTTAATGTCTCTTAAAGTCCTCATTATTCGAAACAAAGCATCCATTTAAATCGATGGCTGTTAAAAAGCTGTAAAAGTGTGAACAAATTTTAATTAAATGCAGAATAAAGCTGCCGGAAAGTATTACATATTCGATGACGTTGCCATCGAGTGTCAGCAGCTGCTTCCAGCCACTTATGGAAATCCTGTTTTCTACACAGATACCATACAAAAAAATTAGAGCATACTGGCTTTCGACTTGAAAGACTTGTATCTTGGAATGTATGTGTGTAATATAACCGCAAGATTTAAGAAAAGAGTTGTTAACCTACTAGTTTCAAGTTTACACTTTATGAGGCATTAAATTCTCAAATAAAAAACTGCTCATTTGGCAACAGAGTATTTTGCAGTCGTACTACGAACATGTTCGGTTTGCACTGCATTCGTTCTTTTGTCAACTTCCTTTTTGGTGTTTTTCACAAACGAATTTCCGATTACATTTTCTTCGCCACCATATGCATTTTAATTTACGTTAATGAAACAATTGCGAAAGTACCTTCGACACACTGCCGGATGCTGCAGCAAGTTGAAAGTTGCGAGCTGCATGTTGCCTGCTGGACAATGTGGCCTTATTCTTAATGACATTATCGGCATACGCATTGGAGTGACTTTAAAGTAGCTTCTGCGAGACGCTTAACTCTTCCCGCATTGCATTTGATTAATGTGATAATGCAAATTTATGCAACCGACCCTCGGTTTTTTCGCCATGAGATTTATGCTACACATTAATTCAGCTTGAACGTTGTCAATAAGTATCTGCCTGATGAAAAATTCCAAGTAATGCTTTACAGGGATACATTTTTAAAATGCGAAACGAGACAATTTCGAAGTGACAATCATAATAAATACACAAATTAATATTCTGTTCAGATTTTAACATATTGACATTCTATTTTAGGAGAATTCACACTTTGAAAACTCAATTTTGCTCGTTCCGTATATGTAGCTCCTGAAAGGCTAAAGTTGTCAAATATCACCTTTTAATCTATAAATAAATGATAAAAGTTATAGTCATTTAATTGAAACTCTTCTCAAAATCGCGGCTCTATAATAACACCATTTGAGACAGCTACAAATTTCATTTTATTCCTTCTGCTGCTGCTCTAGTATATCTAAGTAAATACGTGTATCTCTTATCTGTTGGTGCAGGATACACTTTTCGGCTTATTTTTATACTCTGCTTCCATAGGAAAGAGTATATATATTTTTTTTTGCTGTACAATGTCCCTTTATCTGTGTATTCGCCACATTCAGAAAGGGGAATCGCTCTGAACTTTAGATTTTATTCTTTCTAGAAATAATTCTAAGAAAAATATTTTAGTTTTTTATATATTTCAGAAATATATTTCTTAATTATGAATCTTTATTGTAGACCAGTCGTATTAATAGTATTTGTAATGTGTGATTTTATTCTTAGAGTCAAAATTCGAGCTGCTCACAAGGTTTATTTTTACAGAGTATTTTAAACAGAGTACTGTGCAGTCGGTTAGATCGGACGTTCCCACTCGCCTAATTATTATTATTTGCACGAGCCAACGCACAATAAATATTATTATTAACCCACTTTTACCAATTCCCACACATATTCTGCATGCCACAAACATATATGTGAAATGTCTGCGTTTTCATTTTGCACGTGTTCCTTTACAGGTGACATTTAGGGGAGCTTAAAACATGTGTAATTTTGTTGTTAAAAGTTTATGCTTTCAATTGCGCAAATAGTTTGGAATGTATTTGCGTAAATGAAATGTTTGCAATATTCTAGTCGCCACAGTAAACACTCATAAATAATTCACTTTTTGTCTGTAGAAATCTCACCTGATGCCAAGGCCGTCATCAATGGGCCGCCCGATCTGCATTTCAAAGCAGGTAGTGCCATTATACTCAGCTGTGTGGTCAAGCAACCTTCGGTAAAGGACATTGGGCCCATCTATTGGTATCGGGGAGAGCAGTTAATCACTCCTTTGGAGGAGGACGGTAACGAGGTCGAGATGCCAAAGGATCTGCAACCGGGTCAACTGAATCAATCACTTAACGAAGTCTTGAGCACCGACTTGCAAAAGGAGTTCGTCACACGTATTGCCATGGAATCCCAGTTGGGAGACACCCTCAAGTCGAGGTAGTATATGAAATGGACATGTCACAAGATCTTAAGTATTTAACTAACGTCTTTCCAAAAGGCTGCGCATCTCCAATGCCCAAATTACGGACACCGGCATCTACACGTGTCAGCCAACGACTGCGAACAGCGCCAGCGTTGTTGTCCATGTCATAAATGGTAAGTAATCCCCGTTGACCCTTCTCAGATTTATCGCTACAAGGACGAAGCAATTTAAAGAATTATAAAACTAATATTAATAAAAATAATCAGGCGAAAGAGGAGCAGCTTACCGTTTTAATTTTCAAAGCCGTTTTTGGAAGCTCCATTTTGCAAAATCGGACTTTCCATTTTGAAAATGGACGCTTTTGACACAACAATGAAAAAAGCTGTTGTGGCTATGCATTGAATTGAAATTCACATCGCTAACAAATTTGTGAGTTTCCAAAAACGGAAACTGAATAGTTTTGCGTAAATTGGAGCATTCGTGAATATCTATATTTCAAATTAAATTTCTTATATGTGGGAATCGGTCTTAATCGTAAATCACAAAAATATCTCAGGGAATTTCCCCTATTTCCGGAATATTTGCAGTTACGATTCGCCTTCTTACCCGAAACTCTTATGCTCTTATAGGTGTGGTTTCTAATTGTTGATCAAACTCAACATACACCTTCATGGGATAGTATAATATGGAGCATATATGGGAGTAATCTTTTAATAACTACGCTATTTATTAATAAGAGCACGAGTAAGTTATATGCTTATTATATGCTCTGCCTGTATTTATCTGCCAGTCGGAGCTCATAAAAGAAGAGGCATAAAAATAGGCTCTCGAATAACTTAGGCAGATCAAGTGTGTCATACTTTCTTTTTAAGTTTTGTAAACAAGTCAGCGTTTTGGTATTTCGCTTTGCATATTTCAAGCATAAATTTGAAGGAATTGTGAGATTAAGTTGTGGAAAACTACACACTTATATACAAAACACTGGCACTGGTCATCGTAAACTTGACGCGTTCCAAGTCCTTTCTGGTTTTATGGCACGCACTTGAAGCAAATTGAAGTGCGTTAATTTGATGGCATATCAAGTGTTAAATTAAATGCCTGACAGCCAGCAGTTAAGATGAACCCAAATTGTATTGTACTAGAAGTAAAAGCTAAGCAATTTAAGGAATTTACATTTTAAAGAGTCAGAGAAAGGACCATAACATGGGTGGTAGTATCCATGCAATAATATATATTATAATATGTCATGAAGTAACTGGCAAAAACAGTTAATCATAGTCGTATTCTCAGCAGGCATATGTGGCATTCACAATCACATACGTGAATGGGACAGGCATAAGGAAATGAGTACGACACTGACACATGCCTTTGCCTAAATACAGATAATAAATCAAAAACAATACAAATTTAAATAGGACGAGAAGAAGAAGATATAACAGACAACTTATACTCTTATCAGGTTATATTATAACTACTTGGAGTACATTGATAAAATAAAAAAACTAGTACATAAATAAAAATGCCAAAACTGATTTAACTGCCTATTGAAACTGTTTTACACAAAATAACAACCCAAAGAGGACAAAGCATTCGCGGCATGCGCTAGGCTGTTTTTTCTTCTTTTTTTGGTTTTTTTTTAAACAGACATATGAGTTATTTATCTAGCCCAGTCTGAAGGCGTGCTATCTTCATGGTGAGCAGAAAAAACAAAGGAAATAATCTCACAATTATGTTATCTTATTTGTCGCACAGAAAATTGCCTCTGCTGTCCTTAATTTAAATATAAAGACTTACATTCGGTTGGGACTCACTGTTGTCATTTGTTTTCTGCCCTTTGCAGATGAAAACCCCGCGGCGATGCAAAAGAGCGCAGCAACATCTTCTTTCGGCATGGATCTACACCAGCTGCTGGGTCGAATAGTCTATTCTATGCTGGCAAAACATTCGACCAATTACTGGCTGCCAAATGGCAGCAGCTCCAACTAAATGTAGTAGCTAGTCTTTGTCTTCCCAGCAGCATCAACAACTTTGCATCGAAAGATGACTAACTTAATTATAAGCATTTGTTATACTCTGATTATTTCTTAGCTGCTTGTAATGTTTTTAAAAATGGCCCAAGGAAAGCAAAAACAAGGAACCGTGAACAATGTGCTTCTTTTCGATTTTTCCGTGTTCTTCTTTATATTTACATTTCACTGTGTAATAATAAGAACGAGTACTGCCCTGCTAGCAATATAATAACATTCCAAAAGTGGGGAAAATACAGACAGATGATGTAGCGATGATGAGGCTTCTGCGACAAGGAATTCAACTCACAAGGAGATGACGACAGTCCGTCTCAAAAGTGTGTACACTTGACAAAGACTAAAAACTGTAATATAGTATTATTTCAACAGAAACCGAAAAATTGGACAGGAAACTTGATTTGACAAATTAATATTACTTTGTAACTACATCCAATAAATATGTATATCATTTAACACTATAATTTGGTAAAGAAAATAAATAGTAGTCTATAATATACATTTTAATTGTAGCCATGAATTTAATACTTGTAAGAAGATGAACAGATTTTAACGAATATGTGCATGTGATGGTAAAAATAAAGTAATTCTTTAATAAAAAAAATAATAAAGCAAAAAACAGAATAAATGGACGGAAATTATACAAGCATATGTTGTAGAAATGGATGTAGGTAAGAAAAACAATTTAATACATATTTCTTTATATATCAACCTTGCTACTAGCCAAATACTTATTATTATGTTTGTACTTTTCGAAATTTCATTTAACATCATATCATATTACATCTTGCACGCAAAGAATAAATAAAACACATTACGTTTGTCAACATTATATTAAAATAAATTACAATTGCGAGTCGCATGTTGTACCACTTGTTGCGCGTATGCTTTGTGTATTCGATGGGAAGGCAGAAGAAAGACAAAAGGAACAACAAACAAGGACAACGATCCGCGTTTGCAACCGCATCCTCATATCAATCATACGCCCCGTAAGCTTACAAAAACGTCTTCAGCAGCGTGATATATGAGCCGGTTGTACTAAGTATCTGAAAGTGATACAAAAACAAAACACAATAAAAATATAAAAAAAGAGTCAACATTTTCAGCATTCATAATCATAGAATAGGCATACCGAACTGAAGGCCGGCAGCGATGGTGTAAAAAACGGCACCGCAATTGTTTTGCCCGCTGGGAGCGGCGCAATATCATTAAAATCATTTTCCTAGTCCTCGCATCGCATTTGTACCACTCAATGTCGTAGACTGTGGCAGCCACATCCAAGCTCTGTGGGTGGGGAGATTGTCAAGTGGTGAGGCTACAACATCTGTCAACATCTTTGTTGTGTAATTAAAATTTTAGCACAAGTGCAATTTGTGTCTGTCCCATTATTTCTTATGGAGTGAAATTGATATTACCGAAATGATAGCACAACACAACGGAACAACAAAAAAAAAAACCAAAAACCAAACACAAAACCAAACCCAAAAATAAAACTAACACTTTCGCTGACATGATTGCCACCGTAGCAGTAGAGGAATAGCTGCGTCAGAGCGGCGGCTATGTAGCAAATGTAGGTTAAGCCGCTCAGCGATGAGGTGTTCTGCCCATGGTTGAAATCATTGCAGTTGGTCCAGTTTTGATAGTACGTTGAGGAGTTGTACGTTGCACGTTGCCGGGAAAATAGAGTGTGATAAGAGCTGTCATTAATTGGATTGAAGTGGCTGCTAACAAAATAATGAGTTTTTATCTCCAATTACAGCATTTTAGTTGCATAGAATGAATTTTTCTCTAAACATATTTAAAAAGTGAGAAAATAATAAATAAATAAATCATTGAAATTGCTTAAAGAAAGTCTGATAAATAAGCGCTGCTTACCAACATTATGTCCAAAATGGTCGAACAGAGCACAAAAGCGGCTGAAATGAAATGCATCAGGACAATAACGGTACTCTGGCGCGTTAGCTCTGAGCACAAATCAAAAATCGCATTGTGGCGCTCAATAATGTGGCCAAGTTTAGCCCTTATGGCAGCATTCATAGAGGGCGTACAATACTCTACTGTATGTGTGTGTGTGTGTGTGTGTGTGTATGGAAAAGGCAGAATCTTAAGCTGGCATTGTAGCTGATGAGGTCTTTTGTTCATACCACCATCCAGATCAGCAAAGGCGGAACGAATATCATGTTTTACAACTCGAAGTATGCCGCTAATGTATAAGCAGCTACACAGAAAAAAACCATCCACAAAGCTGAAGGTGAATACGGTCCAGTAGCTGGAAGCTGTCAGCAACAAATAGGTTAGTGGAAACCATTGATGTTCTGTGGCAAACTCGGGTAGTCTATAGAAATGAAAATTCAATAAATGTTACCTGTTTAGTAAAAAAAATCAAATTTACAAATGTATTCTTAAGTTTTTTTCAAAAAATTCTTTTAATTGTTAATTTGTTTTTCTTGGTTTGGTTATCTCGTATTCTAATTTATCACTGACCAAATGCTTTTTATTTTTTATACTCCAGTTTTATTTTTATCTATATATCATAAGCGTTCGATTTAAGAATCAATAACAAATTATATTTATTTGAGAATATTGAAAATCGATTTGAAATTGAAAGTTACTTGAACAAAACTGATATATATCTCTAAGAGCAAAGCCTGATCAATCAATCAATCACATGATGTCAAAGTAACTTTTAAACATATGTAAGACAATCCCCACTCACATGATATTAAAGGGCAGCTTCATTTGAATTGGTTGATCTTGAGACCATCGATAAATACCCATGATCAAGGGTAGCACAACGAAGCATGTGCTAGTTGTGAATCCAGATGTAAACAGCAATAAACTGAATCGATTTGCTGTCGTCGAGACATTAACGAGTATTTTGTGAGCTTCATCATCTTGGCTGGCACACAACATCTTACGTAATTTCTGCACAAATTCGAACCACTGACGATGGTATATAAAGAATGTGCTCAATTTTAGCACACAGACAGCTTTTGTGGTGCCGGGACAGAATGCCTCGAGTGCATTTACTAAATGATCCAGATTGAGAATACCATAGAGAGTCTCGCCACATGCACCAATGAGAACCACAATCAAACTGAACGCACAGATCAAATTCTTGACCCAGGTGCGTTTCTCCTGGGGCCAAATGCCCACAAACAGTCCAGGGATCCGTGGAATCACATAGAAGCTCTTCACAATAGGTGATTCAGCGCTGCTCATCATTATTCAAAGTTGCTACTGATTAAAAACGAGTACACTTAAATTAAACGACGTCTGCGCTGCAGGCAGTGTTTTAGCCAAAAGTTGACAAATGTCAGCTTGCCATGCTTTTTATATGCTTGGTGCTAATTGTAGGATGTTGGAAACTGTTGAAGTCCACTTAAAGCAGCGCTGAAGGATTTGGTAAGACTACACTTATAAAAAAAAATATAGCCATAAGTGAAATATGTCACATTTTCAGAAAGTAAATTCACAAAACACACGTTTTCTAATTTCAGAAAATATTTTGTATAATCTTAGAAATTACTTAAATACAAACTAGGGAATATGTATTATTTTTTGAGTGTATGCAAGTTACGCTTTATAGTACTTTACTAAAAGTTTTAATTGTCGTTCTGCTTACATTTGTGTTTACACTTCTAAGGTCCTTTTTTGAACAAAAGTCACGCCATCTGTTCGTCTGTCCAATTGTGTGTCATCTTACTTTCATTAGAACTGTTCCCGCAACTAATTATGGTAATCAATGGAGGCTCTTTTAATTTCTTTGGACAAAGGACATACAAGTTTAAGTTAATAAGCGCTTACAATGCAAAGTTTTTATTTAAATTGTGGTGCAGCATTGTTGATTATACAAGCTGCTAATAAATACTATTAAAAGCCATAACAATTATGTATTTGAAATCAACAAACATTTATTTGCTTAAACTGCTGCTGCTCACTTTTTTTTTGCTCTATTTAATTATCTTACATTTTGTCAATGGTTTTTGCACCAAACTTTATTTGTTGTTTCTCCACATTTTATGTCAAATTACACTAAACAAATACAATTTGCTTATATATGAGAAGCTGTGCTCTAACCAAAATCAATTATACTTACATTTTATTTACTGACGCGTTTTCAAATTGAGTGCAGCATGCTGGCTGTCGTATGTGGGGCATTCTGAGGCCTAATTCGGTAATGACCAAATTCTGCCGTCCCCGCATAGACATAATTAAGCGTTTGCAAAACTAGTGCCACATAAGCTACTGTCAAGTGTCCCATTTACCCGACTCTACATCTCTCACTCTCTCTCTCTCTCTCTCTAGCTGCTACTGCCCCATTGCTTTGGGACTCTCATTAAATTAATCCACAGAATGCAGGCGTAAAGTGACCGTTAAGTATTGCTCAGAATTATGACGAAAAGCTTGGCTCAAAATTACAACGCTTAGAGCAATAGCAATAGGAATATGTGCACTGGTTAATTATATATTATATTTATACACTGAACAAGCGATAAAAATGGTATATGAAGTCTATCTTATGCCCCAGGCAGAGACTTCAAATTAATCCAAATTAATTATATATTCATTAAATATTGACTAAAATCAGTCGACACAGATAAATACAAATGATAAAAAACAAGTTACATTACATTAAATTAAAAATATAATTTAATATTTAAATTTAAAATTTAATTTGTCAATTTAAATTTCTCAGTTAAGCTCGAATATTGCATTTTGTACGTATTAAATATGGTTTCGTCAGTGTTTCGTTGACACAATGATTTTATCGGCTACTCAAGCGTCAGAGCCGCTTTGCTGGACTTAGCAGTTGCCCTGACGTCAACAGCTGGAATGCCCCGGACAGCCCATTCTGTGTAAGGTCTAGTTGCATAGTTGCCCAGCTGTCCAGCTGTCCAGCTGTGCAGTTGTCCAGCTGTCGGCTGCCCTTTGGGTCTAGCATTTATCAGCTGAAATAGACACTTCATCTACGAGAATGATGACGAGGACCGATTTGCCTTGATTATTTCAAGCACTTTCTTTGTAGCTGTGTGAGTGCCAATTGCATTTTGAGAATTTTCAATTCGACGTTGCTCGAGTTGTGTTTGTCTTTGTCTTGTCTTTTTTTGGAACTGGCATAATTTCATACTCATTCTCTACCCCAACCATAAATTGTTACGTGCATCCGTCCAGTCACATTTTGGTTGAGTTATGCGACAATCAATTTCAGTCACAGCAGCTGCTATTTAATGCAGCGTGCTTGTTTATTTAGCTATTTAACAAACTGTTAGATAACCAGCAGATAACCGAGATATTGTGTGAGTGTGTGTGTGTTTGTGAGAATAGGTCCAACAGGATACAAAATACAATTGTGGGCAACAGCGCGTATGATTAACAATGTGCATAATTGTTGAACGCTTCGCCTATGGTTCTGTATATTTATTATTATTTTGTAAATTACCATTAGATCTGCAGATTATGCTAAGGATGTGTGAAGAAGGTTGATCAGTCTGCATATTTATTTTTATTTATTTACAAAATTATTACCAAACAATTATTACTAAACATAATACTTAGTTAACGAGTTCTATAACCAAAGCCTTTGAGTCGACATGATTATAAAACTATATTTTAAAATGTAAGTTTTTAAATTTTAAATATTATCGTTGTGTAGCTTTCGGTAGGTTGACAGAATATGAACGATTGGTTTGTTATACCATTTATATTTGACCAAATATGGAATGTATCAAATAAAATCATAGTTATTCCTAACTATTAATTTTAAATACGATAAATATGTGTGCCATAAAATTAAAAGTTGGGTATAAAACCGTTTATCTATGAAATAGAATATTGTTTATGAAAGAACGCCTGCTGGGCTAGTGTTTTTTGTTGTTGTTTGTTTTTAATGGAATGCGTGATTGAAATGTTGAACGTTTAGGTTGGGGCTGCGACAACTAATAAAACCACCCACGTGAAAGTTATCACTTGGCAGTAAATGCGCAAAACGAAGCGTACATCCGGATATCCATGAATCCGCACACATCCGACTATAAACAGACGCATACACACTCACACACTCACATTCAACACCCATGTGTGACAATAAAATGCAGTTGGAAACTCGTGCAGAGAAGCTGCAGATATTTGTCCTGTTTTCTGCTCCCATGCCCAGGTGCCCCTTGCCCCCGAAACTACTCAGCAGCATACCTACTCAAAAACAGTGCACTCCAAAAAAATTAAACGTTTTGTAATTAAATCAAGTAGAAACGTTGAGAACAAGTGGCCAAGATCTACTGAGGTAAATTGAGAGGTAGCTTTCGAAATCCAAACGGTAGAATTTCTTGGCTGATTAACCGAATGGAGATTTTCTCTGAGTGTATAGTAGCCTAGGGAGGTCGACGGATTTCATAAACAAACAGCGCAAGGAGAAAAACATGCGCGGCAATGTGTTGCACATTTGAAAGCAAAGTTGCGCAAATGTGTGAAAATGTGTGAAAATTCTGCGGCACACATTTCCACAAACATGACCAGCGAAGTGAAGGAAGCAAACTGGAGCAACAGCAGCACCAGTAGCAGGACCTGCAGGACGCGTGAAAACGCAATTGAAAAATGCCACAGTTTTACATAAATCAGCAGAAAAGCGCCACAATGGTGTACAAACACATAACCAACACCACACACACAACGCTCAACAAACGGGTAAACATGGCGTAAGGTCCACCAACGAGCTCTGGAAGCAAATACAATTTACTGATACTACAATTGGCGATCAAGTAACGCAGAAGGGAGCACCTGGAGCAGCTGCCACAAGAACTTGCAGCATCATCATAAAAAGGAAACTCCTTGCTGTTGCCAAATTGTCAGGCATCGTCAAGAGTCACTTGCATCAACCTTACACAAATTGCAGCAAGCCAACAGGACTCTGCTAGACATCGTTAATGCTGCTCCATTATGCTAGTATGCAAGTTGATGATAATGACCAGGTCAGGACTTTGGTGGTTGGCAGAAATCGGATTTGTTTTGGCAGAAAATGAGGCACTGTTTACTTGTAGCTTTATCCAGACTTTATGGCTGACATATGATTGATTGTGTTGCGGTTAAAATATATTAAATAAAAGCAAATACATTCTTAAGATTTATTTTATTTATTTCTCTGGTGATTTTCAAACAAAATTTTTTGCTGTCTTTCATATATTTTAAAGCTGATTATATCTATTATAGTTATTACTTTTATTTCTGTTCTGACTTACTGCATTCGCAGTACTCGCTTTCAATGCACTGCTAACCCATTCTCTGATCATATTCTGAAGACGTCAGGCTAACTGCATGCAACTGTTTCTGACACTCAGTTAAATTGGCTTTTTTTGGTAAAATTTGGCGTAGATCCTTCGCCACTAAATCAGTGTTCATATTATTTTGTTTTAAGGAGTCAAAATCCTGCTTCGGTGTAGCATGAAATGAGTCATCCCGTAACTCACTTTGAGTGTCCTTAAACACCAATTCGTTTTCTGCCGTTGCAAAGTCCAAAAGAAAATCAAATATCCGAATCACAGAACGGAAATATAAACTAGGTATTCTTAAGACTGATTTGCTTACTTTATATGGATACTTTATTAGTTGCATCGCACAAATCGTTTGCTCAATATAATTATCCTTGTTCAACTTAAGCTGAATACCAGCGAGTGACAGCAAATGATTTGTAATGCCCATAAAATCATCCTCATTCATAGTATGCAAGCCTCGCTTTAAGATCACACGGAAAGCAGGTATTTGTTTGAGGTAGTTCAGAATGCGTTCATCTTTGCACATAGTTTCCTTGCCGAAATCTAATTTGCGCCTTGGCACAGAAACCGACGCTGACGTCGAGGGAATTTTCGATGCGGAGGGAGCTGAACGATTTTTTTGTACTGGCACAGTGCAGTGGAGACTTAAGCAATTCCTCTATTCTTCGCGGCTCGCCGCGACTGTTCTTCGCCAGTGAATCCAATAAATCGAAGTCTTCGTCAGTGGTTATTGTTGGAGGTGGCATTGGCAGTCTTAGCTGAATTTTGTTGAATGTGGAAACTCCTACGACAACATCACTTTGACTTGCTGACGTCGGTAGGCTTTCCAATTTGTGTATATTTTGTATATTTTATTCATTTGATTGCGTGGCGACGGACGCACTAAATTCGCTCTTGAGTTTGATGCATGTATAGAGGGAATTTTGGATGCGGATGATGTGGCACAGTGCAGTGGAGACCTAAGCAATTCCTCTATTCTTCGCGGCTCGCCGCGACTGTTCTTCGCCAGTGAATCCAATAAATCGAAATCTTCGTCAGTGGTTATTGTCGGAGGTGGCATTGGCAGTCTTAGCTGACTTTTGTTGAATGTGGAAACCGGCTTACTTTTCATTTGCAGTTGTGACTGACGCAGTTCATCAGTGCTGCGAGGTTCTGTGGTGGATCTTAACATTGATTTGTCAATTAGTTTTAGCTGTAATCTAACACAAAAAACAAATTTGCATACTTTAAAAATGTGCGATCTCTTACGACATCATCACTTTGACTTGCTGACGTCGGTAGGCTTTCCAATTTGTGAATATTTTGTATATTTGTATCCATTTGATTGCGTGGCGATGGACGCACTAGATTCGCTCTTGAGTTTGAAGCATGTGTAGAGGGAATTTTGAATGCGGACGATGTGGCACAGTGCAGTGGAGACTTAAGCAATTCCTCTATTCTTCGCGGCTCGCCGCGACTGTTCTTCGCCAGTGAATCCAATAAATCGAAATCTTCGTCAGTGGTTATTGTTGGAGGTGGCATTGGCAGTCTTAGCTGAATTTTGTTGAATGTGGAAACCGGCTTACTTTTAATTTGCAGTTGCATCTGAAGCAGTTCATCAGTGCTACGAGATTCTGTGGGGGATCTAAACATTGATTTGGCAATTAATTTCACCTGCAATCTGACGGATTCACCTACCGTAAATATGTGGGCAATTTGACAATATCCTCACTTTGACTTGCTGGCGGTGGACGATTTTCAATTTTGTGTATATTTTGTTTGTTGAAATCGAACTTGTGCCCTGTTGCACAATCCATTTGATTGCGCGGCGATTGACGCCCCAAGTTTGCTTTCGAATTTGAAGCTTGTGTAGAGGGTGTTTTTGATGTGGCGGAAGCAGAAGTAATGTTTTCCTTGGCACAGTGCAGTGGGGACTTTGGCATTTCCTCTATGCGTCGCGGCTCCCCGCGAATATTCTTCGACTTTGATTCTATTATTGATGCTGTTAACTGCTTTCTAATGCGCACTGGCGACTTCAGCAGTTTCTTAGCACTGAGAATTTGAATTGCAATTGAGTTCAGTTGTTAACAATTGTATTGTAAAAGCAACGAATTGCATACCTGCAAAATGTAGGATATCTGTTGACATCTTCATTTTACCTCTTTGTGTTCCATCGTTATCTTTATTTTTAGCTAAATTTTATAGTATTTAATTAGAAAACATTGAGTAACGCACATAGTTCCCTAATATAAGCACAACATCAAATAGAAAATATGCTTGACAAGTGACGCTTTGTTCCTGACGCAAATAGCTGAGAGCGTTGCCACGTCGCCAAAACTGGATCCTTAATTTTCGTTGTGTTTTTATTTTGAGATTGGATATTTTTGAAATATTTACTTTGTTACGGTTCGCTCAACAAAAAATGTACTTTTCGGTTATTTCTAATGAAAAATATTATTTATATTTATTTTTGGTGCGTTCTGACACATGGCAGCCATGGTTGTAATTATGTAAAATACATACTCGATAATATTTGCCTTTATGATCGATCCTTTGTATATGATCGTTAAACAGTTATCGATTTTTAAACTTGAACAGTGTATTTCGAAATTGGAAATAGGATATAAGAAAAATTACGATTAATTTTTGATTTTTGTTTTCATAAAAAAAAAAAGGTAAGCGATTTGCTTAATGCAATATTATATAATTAAAGGTTTCCTGATAAAATGTTTCCGTAGGGAGAAGTTATAACTTTTTTATTTGTTCCAATTCTATATTTTTTTTATAAATTAATGGGTTTTCCATTATGTCTGGTTAACTGTGGATATTCATATGTAGGAGAGAGGGAAACATACCAAATAATTTTACTGTATTAAGTGTCCGAAACCGAATTGGGAATTGAGAGTATTGTATGATTCTTTTAACATGCCCTCCGCTTACCTGCACAAATGGTCTGAAAGTATTGTTATCACTGAGCATGCAAGAGCTCGAAACAATATCGACTATATCGATTTGTAGAAACTTGAACACTTGAATACACATTTAAGTTGAATGTTGTTGCAACAGTGGCCGGTAGTCTATTTCGCATATCACTAAATAATTTTGCATTTATTTTATATAATACAGTACACGTTGCATTAAACTAATTTAATATATAATTGTGTATATATATAATCATACAATTTATAAACTTTATACGCCTCACCTACACAATTTTCGATTGCATAACTACACACACATTTAACATTATATGTAGTAGTTCTCAGATTGCCTTTAGTTTGCATACATACCCAAGTTACGGCCCAATTTGTTTGCTCTATATATTGTTAACAATAATTATTGCTATTTTAATGATAAGTTATTGATTTAAGTGTCTTGTTACAATTGATTTGCAATATTTTGTATAACTTGTTTAACTTTAGCGGTGTTAAGAGTTATCATGATATCTTGTTCAATGTTTTCATTTTTTTGTGTCTACATATGTGCTAAACAATTGCTTAACAGATTAAAACTTTTATTTACGCATTGCATTCACAGTTGCACTTTAGAATATTCAACTTATGGTGAAGATGGTTGTTTGATTTATGACAACGGTATTTTAATTTGAATTATTTACAACTTTGTATAAAACTATAAAATAACATAAAACTTGACATTCATTCTTCATTTTTTATTGCTTACGTTGCTTCGTTATTTTTGTTTTGTTTCTGTTGTTTATCAATATTTATATTGGTTTATTTGTGGACCGTTTGAGTGACTAACAAGTTAAAATTTCGATTATTTAAAAACACTACGCAAAGCGTTTACAGCTCGGTTCTTGTGTGTAAGTGCGAGGGTGTACTTTATTATTATTGATGATTGAATAGAGCGTATGACCGCAACTGATGAATGAAGTAGTGCAAAGATTGAGCCAAACATGCATAGAAACAATTGTGTATTTTTGGGTAAGATGGTTATGCGAACGTAGGAATATAGGATGCGTCCCGCACAAGCAAGGGTAACCTGAACATATAGTGTCTACACAATTGTGATACGTGATACATACGTATATGTAATATGTATGTAATCTACATATATATGTAGGCTATGTAATAATAACAGTAACTATCAACGTAACGGACGACAACGGGACGTTCAATTGGAATTAAACATTAATCAACAAACTGACCACAAATCGACTACCACTCATTCCTGGCAGAAGCCCTCAGTCTCCTCAATGGCAAAGGTCAATTTCTCCACCAGCTGATCGTAGCTCTTATACGGCGGCAAGTCCAAGCGATTAAAGCACGTATGCGAGCGTGGCAGCCACGTCTCCTTGCCCACCTTCTCGATGCAGAAACGCTGCGGCCCATTCGAGCCCATCAGCTCAGCAAAGCCGCCAACCGGCACGCGACATGTGCCCGTCACAAACTGCAGCAAACGAGCCCGCTTCTCATTGTCTGTTTCGCGTACAAACTGCAAGCAATAAGTTCGTGGTAGAGATGTGGAGTGTAAAATTAACTGATAAGTGAAGCTCACCTGCCAGAACCAGACGACCTGCTTGGAGTTGCGATTGTAGTGCCTATATATTGTGTTGCGCTGCCAGTCTTCGACATCCACGTCCTGCATGCCGCACAGGATCAACTCAAGCTCGCGCTCGTCAAAGTACTTGAGCCACTCCAGAGGCACAACTTCGTTGAAGCCCTCGAGGAACGTCTTCGTTTGTTGCTCAATACCGCTGAAGAATTAATATATATATATTAAACTATCTAAGACTCTTGATTGTATAAATCAAATTACCGGGTCATGCGCCATTCGGTCATGAGTGTAATGTACTCCTCCTTATTCTCCTCGATGACGCGCTCCTTCTCGCCATTCTCCTTCAGCTCATGGTGTATTATCTGGCCAAGCACTTCGAAATCGACGCTGAACCACAGTTCAAGGCCGCACTCGTCAATGTTATTGTCACGCACCCAGATAAGCGAGTTGTAGAACTCGGGATCAATCGTTTCAATGTCCTTGATGGTCAGCTTCTTGTTCAGCATGCGTTTGTAGAAGGGCATGGTGAAGCCACTGTATATGAAGCGACCATGGTACAGTGCCATGGCAATAAATCGTCCAATGAACTTAAAATATTGCAAATGGTCCGGATTCACATACGATGCGGGATTGATTTGCAGGCTATAATTGTTCTTGTTTGCGTACTCGAACAGACAGTACATGGGGTTGAGCACCTCGTGCGACAACAAGAAGAACCACTCGCGCGAGACGCCGCCGTAGTCGAGACCCTCCTCGCCACGGAAGATTATGTACAGGCGACGACGCAGCTCGTAGGCGGGCAGCCGCATGATCTGGTGATACGAGTCCTCAAATAGGGTCTGCCGTGTGACGGTGATCTTGATATGCGAGGGCAGCGCATTGCTCTGGCACAGGTAGCGGAATTGGGACAGCTTCCAGCGGAAGCTGCGCTCGTATGCGCGCGGCACTCCATAAACACCCTTGGCACCCTTGGGCGCACCAGGGCGGGGATCCTCGAATGTTGTGCGGCGCGTATTGTGATCGACGAAGAAGCGTTCGCCGGCAGCCGTATAGCGTATTTCCCAGCCCGCCGGCAGCGGACCCTCATTTATGAGGCTCACCTCCTGGCCCTGGGTGCGCGGATCCTCCCATTGGGTGGTGCGATTCTTGTGGTTCACAAAGTAGACACGATTGTCCGATTGCACCTTCTTCTCCCAGCCATCGGGTAGGACGCCGAGCGCATCTTCGTCGTCCTGCGTCACGGGCGCCGTCACAGCCGTCGGCTGTTGCTGCTGCTGTGAATATAGGAACCGCTGGTTGCCTTGGGCAACGACATGAGCTCGCTGGCCCTGCCAGTGCTGGAAGTGCATTAGGCGCTCACTGTTTGGCCGCTGCCAGGTGGTCTTTCGCGTATTGTGGTCCACATAGTAGACACGGCCGCGCACATCCTTTCGAATCTCCCAGCCGGGTGGCAGCGGCGTCGGCTTCTCCCAGTAGGTGGAGCGTGTGTTATGATCGACGTAATATCGCCGCCCATACTGATCCAATCGTATCTCCCATCCAGCCGGCAAGAGCTCATCCTCCGCCGGCTGAGTCTGCAGCTGCTGATCTGTTCCATTGACTACGGGAATTCCAGCGCCACAGCCCGGCTGCTCCAACGCTCCACCCGCCGCCATGTAAGCTGGCTGGGCTCCATTCTCCATCGGTCCATTCGCGTACAGTTGCGCCTGGCTAACGGGACGATGCTGCACCTGCACCGGTGCCGGTGGCGGTGGCTGCTGTGGATAGGATGCTGTTTGAGGCACAGCCGCTGCACTGCAATTGACCAGGCGCAGCGGCTGCTGAGGCTGTGCCACTTGTTGCTGTTGCTCCCAAACGGGCGGGGCGGCCGAGCGTCGTTGTTCCGAGGGTAGGCCATTGGGCAAGGGTGAGCGGGTGACCGCCTGCGGCTCCGCATTGCTAGAGCGGAGTCGCATCCGCGCACGCACTCCTCCATAAATCATACAGCTACGTCCTGAGGCGGCGGCATCGCTTACAACTGGATTGACCGGCTGAACGGCGGCGCCACCATTCTGCTGTAGCTGGACCACCTTGCTCATGTCCAGCTTAAGGCCATTGAGAATGGCAACCAGCTCGCCGCTTTTGGTCTGCCGATTGTCCGACTTGGAGGTGACAAACAGATCGATGGTCAGTTCGAGGAACTCGCATTGCCCGTTATAATGATGCAGTATGTGCGACAGATGAATGACACGCTCCCCGAGCATCGCATCCTTGCGAAAACTCGAATGGTCCAGCACTTTGAAGTGCAGCGTCGAATTGGGCGTAATCTAAACACATTTGTAAATTGAGTTAAATATAGATTAAAGAGTATTTTTTCAGATCACTTACCAGCACTGTGAACTCCTCGTTCCATTTGGGCAGATAGCTGTTCTTCACCAAGTCCGTTTTGCGCTTGCTCTTGCTGTCCACCAAGAGCTCCACATAGGGATTCGGTTTGAGGAAGCCATTGTTACGCAGCGAGGCCTCCTCAACTGTAAAATAATTTCAATGAAACACTCTCTAAAAATTAAAACTCCAAAGCAATACTCACTTGTCACGCTCAATTGATAGTAACCCTGATTACCATTCCCACTGCTGGTGCTGCTGGTTCCACCGCTTGGTGTACTACACGAAGAGGATCCGCTGGCGTTTATTGATCCTGCTCCTGCTCCTGCTCCTGCTACTGCTGCGCCTGCTGCTGCTGTGACACCAGATGCTCCGGCTTGATTTGGATTATTATCGTCGAGGCCACCGTTGACAGCACGTGAAGCTGCACCTGCTGCCTGACTATTACCATCAGCCATTTAATTGCTGCTCCTAGCTGCTAGCTAGCTAATTCACGCCTAGTATTCTTGCCCGACGTTGGGGCCTGTGTAGAGATAAAGAGCGAGCGAGAGAGAGAGAGAGAGAGCAGCGTTCAATTATGAATTATGTACTTCATAAAAGTTAACTAAACAAAGAGATTGCCACAGCAGTCGTGATAAGATTGCCAGCAAAATGATCCACACCAAGCAAAGGAAGTTAATGTCCACATATATGTAATAAATAATTGCAAACGTCAGCACCAGGTGCGAATAGTTCTCAGAGAGAGCGACACAGAGAAATGTTTGTAAAAACACTTCATACACTGATATATACTTAAATACCAAGACTCATGCATGTATTTATTATATATTTATTATATGGTACAATTATAGCACGACTCTAAAAATGCTGTCTGCTAGCGTCTTTGTGATAGAACAATACTGAGCAAAACACCAGCTGATAAAAATAAGCTTGAAGCTAGAGCAGGGTTCATGCTATTCGCTCAATGTACTTCCCAAATGAAATAATATAAATAAAGTTCTTGGCAAATTGTATTCACAAGTAGGTTAATAACACTATTAACTCCTCATACAGTCAAACTCATTCCAAAAACACTTAGTCAGGTGCTTATGGAAAATCAATGAAAAACACATGCATCCAGTCAGTATTCAAATAATATTACTTGGCGGCACTGGCAAAGTGGGGGTTTTTTTGTTTTTAATTTTTGATAATAAAAAAATGCATACAGTTGCAGAGAAATGGGAAATGCAGGACATAATAATCGGGTCTGGCATTCGCCTAAGACCTTGGCGAACAGTAAAACGCGTATTTAGTAATCAATTTATTGTGGTTTATTTTGATAGAGGCGATATCGATCCGGTTTCTCGAAAATGTCGTTGTTCATAATGGGTGCCATTAATTAAGACGCACGTTGGGCAGGGAAATGTTGTCAGAAACTTTGTCCAATGGTCGCTTGGAAGTTTAAATAGAAGGATCTGTTTGAAATGTTTATTTTTGATCACACATTGAATTGGAATAATCGAACCTCTAATTGATCAATTTCATTACTAGTAACTAAAATTGGCAATCTGGGAATTAATTAAATGTTTCAGTAAACTTTTTATTTTGTTGAGTCATTTTTTTAAACACTTTCGATTTCGGAGCCACCTTCCGAGGGCAGGAGAATATTATGTCTTTTATTTCAAGCTAACGTTTGTATATTTTTCCCCGTCAGCGTTCACCTAACTACATATTTATATATATAATCATATCGCGTATATATATATATGCATATGTATGTATTGGTGAATAATTTGATATCACGCATTTGTAGGCTGCCTTTACTACGACGACGAACACAACAACTACATGCCTGGCAGAATGAAATTTATAATCGCCGCAATGAGTCACAAACAGAAAGTAAGTCTGGTGGTTTTTTTGCAGCACATTTTCTACATATTGTACTTGAAATAGATAGATAGATGTCTAAGTGTGTATGAAAATTCTGATGCATACGTGTGAACTTAGTGCACTTTGCATTTGTTGTTGCCGCTCAATCATCGTCGTCATTGATGCAGCACAAATTAATTATTGTTTTTTATTTCAGCAATTGATTTTTATTAATTATTATTTTGATTGTGTAAAACGGAACAATTTATGTGAAAAAACACTTTTCTTTGATATTTCCAAAATGTTGACAGTTTTGCTAAGTTGGAACATAAATTACTCCTAGTGGGAATAAGCATGTGTGCTTTTTCCTAATCTTGAATTTCAAGTAAAAGCGCAAAAGCAATTAAAGACTTATTTTTATATACATGTGTACATATGTTCTAAGTACTTGTTAAGTACATAATGCTGACGTCGAGAATGAAATAAAATGCTGATGCTCTTATCATGCATGTGTGTGTATGTGTCTGTGTTTGTGTTGTATTTTCATACAGATAAATATGTACATCAAATGTGGAAGAAGGAAACTCAAATATATATGCACAAACATATAATAAATACCTACATACATACATATGCAATCAGCGATGCGAAACAACAGCTGCGTCTTTGGGTAGTTCAAATTGTATGTGTGTACATATAAAAGGACTTCTATTGCATGCAAGCATGTGTGTATGTAAGCACCTTTAACTATTTATATATATGCAGACATCAATAAATCAGGTGGTATAAAAATACCTAAAAATGCATTGACACACACACACACATACAAGCAGTAACCAGTTGCGGGGTGGGTTGGGGATTCGAAGAGACACCTGAAGAGTAAGCACTTACAGGCAAACATATCGGGCTTGTACGTTTATTCTACACCCGCACACTATCACACTCGCACTCATGTAACGCACACCTATAATACAATAAGTTGTGTGTGTGTGTGTGGGTAAGTCTTATACGTTATGCATGGGTATGTGTGTCACTGTTTGTTTGCAATTGAGGCAAAGGTCGCGCGGACAGTACTGACACTGATTCTTGCCTAACGCCCCCACTGACTACTGCTGGCAAACTATCAAAAAATGCGAAGCACATTCCACATTCCACTGCACAAATGTGCATTTGACTGCTGGGAGTAAATGGGAGGGGGGAGTTATTTAGCTTTACCAGCTTCGCTTACCTCCTGTTCTTGTTTTCCTACAATTTATACACTTTCGGGCAGTGTGTCTGCGTTGTGTGTGTTTTTAAGAGTTTTAACGATAAAACAATTATCTCACGATATGTTTAGTATAATTATTATTACGCGCACACAGCACTCGAAACACAAATAATGCTTAGCATTTTGTTTTTATTTGGTAATGTTTAAAAGAAGCAGAATCAATGCATTGGCAAAAAATTAGTTTTCGTTTCCACTGAGTGTTACCGCATACGGAAAAAACAAAAAATACTTACGACTCAATGCAAAATTTCTAGAAAATACCAAAACTTTAGATACATATAAATAACATTGGCACATCATATTTTAGCCTTTCGATTGTCACTGTTAAAACATCGCTTCATTCTAGCTTCGTCTGTTATGTCAAGTTCAAGAACTGCTGCCATATTCAATGAAACTACGCAATAAATCTGATTTTTTTTTTAGCATAATGAGTTTATTTTCTTGCCAAAATAGCTATTAAAAAAATAAATCGCAACTAGCGCTAACAGTGCCGTGGAGTATCGATAACACTCAGACCCTCTGGCCAATCGATAAAACTCAGAGAGGCTTATCGTATCTCGATAAGTTGGCAATCAACGAATTTGCATTAATTCAAAAAATTATATTACAAATAAATTTATTATTGAAGCCAATAAAATCAATGGACTGACTACAATGCACACTCGTTAACAACAGAAACTAGTATGAATAATTATTACGATACCACAAATCGGCTCATTACCATTGGCGAAATAAGTTAAACTTAAATACGAAATATTTCATACGAAATCAGATTTATTTCTTATTTGTTAACACATGAAATGAACATCATTTATAATTACAATCTTTCAGCCTAATGTAAAAGTGAAATTATTTCAACATTGCCTTTTCTTAATTCGTCTTCCACAACAAGTTGGTTATTTGTTTAAACAATTAGTACCATACATTTTGAATGGATATAGAGTTTGTTTGTTAGCCGCCTTACATTTGATGATGAGAGTGCCAACATGCTTTTTCACGCTTTGCTCTATATTCGAGTAGCATTTTAGAGTCCGTCGCTCACATTTCTCTGCGCTGCGGCTCTGAGTGCAAACGACGCAAGCGCAAAGTGAAAATTATTAAAATTTAACGCTGTAAAAATCTTGAATGTGCAGCCATTCGTATCGCGTGCTTCGCCTCAAGCGGAAGTTTACCTTCGAGTCGGATCTTGTCAGCTGTCAAGAGATCTTAATAATACATAAGCGGTAGCAAGGATATCAATAATCGAAATCAATAAGCGATATGCATGGACTTATCATATATTTGTGTCTTCTCATCAGTATCTTTCACTTTTCGGAAGGTAAAGTGATAATAATTGATCAAATTGGATAAATAACAATTGCTAAGAATACAATCTGTGCTGATTTGGAATGGTCCAAAATACAGTCAAGAATTAACCAAAATAAGTGCTTAAATTAATATTGACCACATTGTTTCTTCTTTTATTATGCGGTATATTAGGAAAACCATGCCCCGAAAAATCACGCCCACACAAGACACGCTGCGATGTCTTCTATAAATGCCGCGAACTACCTTCCAACTCGCACGTCTGGATTCCGACCAAGTGTAATGAGGGACTCGTCTACGAGCACATTGTGGGCACCTGTGTCCTGCCCGATGAGGATTGGGACTGCATCACACCCAGTGAGCTGAACAGCACTCCGAAGAGTCCCACAAGCAAGAAAAGTAGCAAGGATTCTGATATAATTATTGTAAGTAACGAAGATGAAGCCACTCTGTTGCTCAAGGAGGACAGCGATAACGATGTGCAGATAGTCCTAGATGGCCAGCTGAGCAGTGAAGAGCAGGACGAGCAGGTCGACGGCAATTCATTGAAAGTTAATCAAGTTACGTCCACACCAAATACCAGCGAATTGGAGAACCCCTCATTCATCAGTCAATTCGATTCCAGTGGCGATGGTGAGCTGGTCGACTTGGAAGGTTTCCCGCTGCAGGCAGAGAATCGGGAGGCCGAGGTCAACGTTAGCAATGCACATAATAAGTACAGCACTCACTCAACGGAGACACCTAATAAGCAGCCAAGTTCAGGATCCAGCATTGATCCCAATCTGACGGCGCATCTGCAGCGCCTGTCACAGCTGATTAATGGATTGCAGCAGACGTATCAGAAGACGGAAAAGCCACAGCTGGAAATGCGTCCGGATCAGCTAAATGCCTTCCTAGCCCATTTTGACCTTAAAAATCGTTACGACATGATGAATCCCTCGGTTAACTTCAAGGATACACAAACTACAACAACAACAGTGCCACCAGCAACGACTCCGATGATGAAAACATCCTCTGCTGCTCCAGTGCCCCAGCTGGTGGTGAATAAAACCCGCCTGCAGGAGCATTTAACCAATTATCGCATGCAGCCGGAGACAAAACTGATGCTGTCCAATGCACAGCCGGGCTATGCCAGCTCCCAAATTGTGGTCAATCGACCCGAGGGATCGGTCATGTTCACTTTACCTCAGTATGGCTCCAGTCCCAGTCAGACTCAAACTAAAAGTGTGCAAGCTCAGAGTCATGAGTACACCGAGCATGAACCAAAGGTCTCGGAAGAAACATTGAAAACGGTGCTGGAGCTGTCCAAGCAGATGATTGCCGCACAGAATCTGCCCAAAGTGCTGCCAAGTCCTGGATATGGTGGTGCCTATTACGCCCAGCCCATTCTTCAACCGGTCATCCTCTCGCCGCAAGGCAATCCCTTTCAACAGTACTTTTCCATGCCGAACTATGAGTCAGCGGCACCACCGAGGACTCACTATGTGCATCACAAGAAGTTTGGTGGATACAACAAGAAGCAACCGGGTACCACGATTATTCACAACAATGTGATACCCGTTCATCTGTCCAGCACCAGTTCCGGCGAGAAAGAAATCCTTGATGCCTATGGCAACAGTTTGGGCCACTTTCCCCATCTGGATAAACATAATAACAACAACAACGACAACAATATGAATCAGGTGGATAACAACTACTACAACAAATTTATGGCCACAATGACAACAGCTCGTCCGAGTTCTATCACAACAATGAGCAGCCAATATACTGGACAATATGCAGCTCCCTTCGCCGGCGAGTTTACCCAAACAACGCCGCGTCCCTTTGTGCAGCAACCCTCGCCAGTAAGCGTGGACACCTACTACACGCCCAGTCCCCATCTCAGCGAGAACAATGTGAATCGTGTCTTCAATTCGGAGAGCTATCCCACAGCCAACAGCTTGAATATGCCCCGACCAATTGGTACACAGAATCTATATCCCAATCATCTCGATGCTGGTCAAGTGAAAATACGACCCAATTCACAGAAAATCGAGAGCATGGAAGTGGAGGCTGATGACGCGAATAATCCGAGCTACGTCAACATTAACGGAAATGGTAACAATAACAACAATCTACACGGCTCTCATCTGCTGACCTACAGCAATGCTGGCCAACCAGACAGATTGGCCATGAGCCATCAATTAGCACCTGGCTCGTATATGGAGCAGAGCTATGCGGCGTCCCAGAATGTGGCCAACGAGCATCAGCAGCAGCAGCAGCAGCATCAATATCACTTTAAGCCACCTACATACATGCCCAAGCCAACACCGAGCATGAGCAGCAGCAGCATCTATAGCGATGCAGCTGGTAATTTGGAGTTGAGCATGTTCAGCACCGGCATGGGCAATGTTAATGGCAATAATAATGGTAACGGTATTCACCTCATGTCCGGCAAGTATCCATCAGCACTTGGGCAACTGGTCAATTTCAATGGGAACTTTATCAGCTTGGATGTGTTCCGGAAATCAATCTTGCCACTGATGACACAATCACCGTCGGCCATCTCGGAACTGAACAACGTTGAGGTAATCACCTGCCAAACCGGCGTACGTCAGCCCAATCAGACGGACTGCACCCGTTATTTTGTGTGTAGCAAGAAGGATGGTAAGGTCCTATCCTACTCCTGTCCACCCTACACGGGCTTCAATAAGCAGACACGCATCTGCGATGCGACAACCTATGCACAGTGCGGGAATGTGCCCATATTCAATGGATATACCATTGATGAGAATAGGCGACTGCATATGGAGACGCTGAAGGTGATGGCGGAGGCGAAGCGGCGACAGGAGGCGGCACTCAAAAGTCAAAACTTTGCGAATCTTCTACAGCAATACGCCAGTAAGCCGGAAATGACTGCACCAGCAACAGCGCCCGGATTATCTTCGAGTATGGAGCAAAGCATGTTAGACTCGTACATGGTCGGTTTTCCGGAGCCGAGCACCACATCACGACCACAGATTGTGATACCAACGCCACCGCCAATAAGTAACAGCAGCGGACCGGTCAAGAAGCGAAAGTATTACTGCAAGGAGGGGGACAAGATTCCCGACCAAACATCCATCAGCAGCTACTTTGTGTGCTACAAGAACGCACAGGGCAATATGAAGGGACACAAGATGACCTGCTCCAAGACACTGGTCTTCTGTCCACGAACCCTGCTCTGCACCTTGGCCAGTAAGTGCACGGGCTAGTCTAGCATTCTAGATCTTAAATTGTTTGCGTTTTTGTGTAGTTGTGTAAGTTATTTATTCTAATTTTAGCAAGCGAACGGCGAATTTTCTATATTAAACAATGTGAAACGAAAAAGTCGAAAAAATTGAAAAAAAATTAAAGTTCGTTTTTATTTTTAAGCGGAGTTTTTCAGCGGTTCAAGGGGTCAACGTGAAAGTTATGTTGTATTCCATATCCGTTCATAGAGTATGTTAAAGACCTTGTGTCACAATTTCTCTCTCATGGCTCTTAATACCAGTTTTTAATTGCCGAACAGTCGACCTTCTCATAAAGCAAGACACACTCGAGACTCTGTAGTACCCAAGTACATCTGAACTTATGCTTGTATTTGGTTTTTAAAATGTATGCCAGCCCACTTTGTTTTTGGGCACTTGTTATGGTTGAAAATTTCACTAGTTTATTGTGCTCATAATGTGCTTTAATCTGCGACATTTAGTAGGTTATTATTTGTACATGCCTATGTATTTTTTGAAGCATATTTCATTTGTACAACTGTACTAAACAGTGTTTGACTTAAGGATACCCTGTACTCAGTATTTGGGGCCTTGGCAATATCAGAAATGGAAATTGAACAATATCGTTCAGTATTATTTGACAAATTAAAATCCACTTTCTCCTTCAATTTAAATGAGGCGAAAAACATTGCCGGCCTGTTTGAAATTTGTTTTCTTTTTCGAATTAGTGTCTAATAATTGTTTAAATTAATACGCACACAAAGCATGAGCACGCGTCTGTCAAAAATTTCTACTCAACGTCTCTTTGTATGCTGTCCATTTAATTTGTCACTCACGCATGAGAATCTATTGGAGAAATGACTACTACTAAAAATACACTTTTCACTTGACTCAAAATGATTATGACTTATTGTACAACTGCAATGGGTTTATTAATACCAATGAGCAGTTTTGCATATGGCATTAGCGGGGAGTACACTGCACGGAATCCTGTTTTAGTTATGGCCAAAAACATATGAGAAGAAAGTGGTTGGTCACTTATTACACCTGTTTTTAGAATTTTAATTGTCGCCAGATTTTATTATTTTTACAGAGCGATAAACCGGTTGGTCAAAGTAATCTGTGTAGAGATATGGATTAAAGTTCTCTAAAGCATTCTTTGTGCTATTGAATAAGAATGTAAATTATAAATAGATAACGAGATGCATATTATATAACTTAGTTTGAACTGAAAACTAGAAATTAGATAATTCAGGAGTTTTTCAATTGTCGATGCTACTCGTATTAAAGTTTACTGTTTATTTGATTATTTAGTTGAACTTATTCTTCACATCACACATAAGAGATCATTACATTCAATAACGATTTGCTTTCTCAACGACTACACATTAGTTTGTTTCTATTTTTGTACTATTACTAATTATTTGTAATGTATTTATTTGAATTTGTATGTAGCAAACCGATTTCAACATTTTAAAACTGGTATTCATTTTGATATACTATATCTGATCATTTAGATCTTTAAGAACTCTACTTAAAAACGCGGCTTTCCCATTCAAGCGAAATTTAGCTGAAATGCATAGTAACATTGCTTTTAGTATAATTTCTTTCTTTCTCACAATAGATTCTCTATTTGAATTTAAATTTTAAATACATACTATGATCTACGAAATATGTTTTGAATTATTTGTCTGCTGTTATGGGCCCTCTGCATAGGTATTCAGATGTGATTTCTACACAATAAGACTGGCATTTAACTATAGTACAAAAATCATGCTTCTATTGGTTTTACAACACTTTAGTTGCCTTATTTTGGTTTGTAGCAGATTTAAAAAATGTTTTACGATTAACTTGCATTAGTTTATAATACAATTATCACATTCTTTTTGATGATGATATATGTAGGTTCATTTTCAATTCGATTCATTTAAAAACTAATTTCGCATTAGGATCTAATTTAAATATTGCTTTAGGTTTCTTTTCTTTTTCTTCTTTTAAACTATTTAACATAGAAGGCATATAAAGCGCGTAGAAAAACTAGTTCGCTTTTAAATTTAATCATCACGCAAACATAGTAAAAATCGCACCTAGCAATATGACATATAAAGCGTAGGAACATATATAGTTGCAGACTCTAAGCAAAATAACAATTGAATTCTACAAATTCCACACCTTAGACCATTCCAAAGCCCTCGCTGCCCTCGCTGATGGCCAGCAGCAGCGATTTCTCGAATTGCTCATAGCTCTCATAGTCGGGCAGGCAGAGTTGATTGAAACTGCAATGATAATCATAAATTATAATTTTAAAATAAAATAGAAATTGACTGTCAAGGATATACGCACCATGTGTGGGCCGTTGGCAGGTTTCCAAATGTGGGTGCCGCGGTTATTTGAAATTGGGGATTGAGCTCCTGAAAGCCACCAGGTGGCAGCTGGGAACAGCCTGTGGTGAATTGCAGCAGACGCGCCATTTCCGTCTGACTAAAATTACTGACGCCCGCCCAGAACCAGGCGAGGACACGACGAAACTCTGAGGAATTCCCATTGGCAATGTGATGTGACTTGAAATCACTGATGGAATACTCGCCAGTGCCACACATCAGTAGCTACAACAGGTAGATAGGAAAATTATAATTTATAGGTATATTATTACGGAAAAACATTAATATTCACCTCCAGTTCGTTCTCATCGAAAATGCTTAATAAATTGTCGGGTATGATTGCATTGAGGCCCTTCAGAAAACTGTCGACCTCATCCTTAACGCTATTGCAGAGCCGCTGCTGGGCTAAAGCATCTAGATATTGATTTTTGCTGGCATTTGTGACGCGTGTCTTGGCACCATTTGGAATGAGTTCTATGGTCTTGCTCAGCTGCCCGCTGGCATCGTACAGATCCTCCACAAAATACAGCTCCAGCGTATCCGTTGCATCCAGATCAGTGTCGAGTATGTACTTAATTTTGGACAGATACAGATCGGGATCGTCCTGCTCAAAGTACTGCAAGAGAAAACACACTTTAATGAAGAGAAAATGTGAAAGTGGGAAATTATATTATTAACCTTATAGTGCACTCTTAGCCCAATTAGTTGAGCCAGAAATGAGCGACTAAATCGAGCTCGCACCAACTGCCGATAGCTGCCGCCCAAAGCACTCTCAAAGAGGCATTTGCCCACCATTTTGCCAGCAAATTCAAAGTACTTGAGTTTGAGATGCGCCGGCCTTGTTGGATTCGGATGAACCAGCGCCTGGTGCTTGTCATGAAAGGTACAGAAGAGGCCTCCACGCGAATCGAACAGAGAGCTGCAAACCAACTCGAACCACTCGCGACGTAGACCACCCCAGTCGATTCCCTGCTCCCCCTGGAAGGTGACCTCGAAGTTGCCACACCAGTCCGAAACGGAGAAGCCCTTGGTGGACTTCATGCTGCTCTCCAGTATCTTTTCCCGGTTCACCTTGAGGGCCATCTTCTCGTGATAGTAGCTGGCATGGAATTTGCGCACCTCATGATAGAAGAAATCCTGTTTGTCCTTAAACGTCTCGGAGCCACCAATGTTTTTTAGCAGAAAGTGTGTGAACGTCGCTGCAATAATGTTCCGATCCTTAGAAGCCAGCTCGATGCGCGGTTGCGCCCCATCATCTATAATGAATACAGGGCCATGCACCTGTGGCATCAGCTGTGGCAAAAAGTGAAACTTGGTCGAGGGACACAGTCGAAATGTCGCAATACGCTTGGGTATGAACTTCAATATCATTTCCTTGATGGTTACCTGAAATATCAACGAATTCTGAGCCTGAACATTTCGCACAATTAATTAAACTCAACTCTATGATACTCACCTGTTTCGGGCCCACATAGCACATCACCTTGCGCGGCTTGCTCCGCGTCGAACCAAAAACACTCAGCAGCTTTGCCTCATAGCAAATGTTGTGCTTCCGCGAGGCAATGTTCTTGTGCACAAGAGTGGTGTCGCTACCTTTGAAAGGCAAAAATATAGATTACCTTATTATTAGTGTGTTTTGAAAAGGGTTCGAGTACTCTTTAAGTGAGTGTTCGAATAGAAGAATCAATACATGCAATCAATTAATCAATCAATAGAAGAAATATAAGAAGAAGAAATGACAACAGGATTGTGCAAAGCTTAATCAGTTGTGCATGAAGGCAATTTAAAGGGTACATTTGCATAAATAGATTTCAACACATTTTAAACGGACAAAAATGCAATCGGACATCGGAAATGCAATGGAAATAGAGGAATAGTTCTGAAACTGTTCCAATTCAAAGAAAAATGTAATTTTTATTCCCCCTCCATGCAATGACTTATTGACTAACTCACTGCTCAGCACGATGATGTCAAAGTCACCGTTGGGCAACTGCTGTTCCCGATAGCTGATAACGGCACGTAGACATGTTGGCTCTGGGAAAAGAGCCGTGACGGAGACACGTGAGTTAACGCGATCGTAGCTGAAGGCAATCGCATGCTGAAGTTTCTCCACGGAAATGCCATGCAGATCGTAGATGGCCACCTGGTAACCCTGCAATAAGAAATACAAGTAATAAAATCTCAAATCTGATTGCCAACAAAATGATGGTCTACCTGCAACGCCTCATCGGACTGTTCGAAGAGGCAGGCATTGCCAAACTCGTCCCTGGGCTCGATATGCATCAGAGTGGGTGCACTGGCGCAGCAGATGACGGTGCTGGCCGGGCGAATGAATCGGGATCTGCGTGGATCGATGGCGCCGGGCAGAAAGTTGCGTACAAACGGCGAGCCAGCAATGTGACTGGCGCCGATCAGCACGGAGATCTTGTATTGGCCCGCTGTGCGGACCGTAAACTTGACTTTGGCAATGTTGGCATTATTGGGATCTGTGGATGAGCCGAGCTCACTGATTGTGACCACTTTGCGGGTGCCCTCGGTGACCTCCACGAAGAACTGGTCCGTATCACAGATGGGATAGGGCTGGCCATTGCGCTGAAAGAAGCGCACAATGAAGCACATGGTGCCACCGACACGGGCCGGATCCTTCCAGTCCCACTGCACCCGACAATTCGCTGGCAGCAGATACTTTCCGGTTACATACTGGAGCAGCGAGTGGCGCGCCTCGGGCGCCAACGATGGCTGTGTCATGGCGGCGAGTGTGACCAGGCCGGCAACGGAAACGGACACCACCAGCATGCCGCCCCATGTCCAGGCGTCCTGATGCTGACTCGACTTGACCACCGTTGACCACAGCTGCGCCTTCAGTGCGTCCAACTGTGCCTTCGACGTGGGCAGACCCTGACGCGCCGTCGACCACAGCTGCCAGTCCTTGCCCAGTAGCTTGCTCGCACGCGAATCCTCCAGCCAGTACACGTCCTCCAGCGAGGCCACCTCAACGGCCAGCAGACGTTGATAATGATGTTGCATACGATACTCCCGCAGCCATTCGCGCAATATGAGCTTCTGTTGCAAGTGCAATGCGGCACGTTGCAGACGCTGTTCGTCCCCTGGCGGCAATTCCGGCAACCGTTCCGGATCCCCGGAGCTGGACAACGATGAGATGCCTATCCGAAAGAGACACAGAGGGAGAGAGAGATAGAGACAGGGAGACAATTGATAAATATTATTATATAATTGCTGTGACAAATGAACAACTTTTGGCGTCGCAGTTTATTGAGTTAAATGATCCAAGTTTGTGTGCAATTCAAAACTTTTGCAGAGTCATATCGTCATAAGGACACGCTGAGCCAACCGAACAACCAAATTGGAAATGAAATCAGCCGAATGGTGTCTCAAAATAAAAAGCCAACTAATTTTGCCAGGTGACTACGTCAATGGCATTTAAGCAGAACTTTGACGACGACAACAACGCCAATCAATTATATTTCAATTTTTATGACTTTACCAAGCTGCAGCAGGGGAAAGCAGGGCATCCGGAATTGAGCCCCAAAACCAACGCGGATCCAAACACTACTCCCTCGAATATGTCACAAGCTAACGCTTATCGCCGACTGCCATCACATAAAAATGTTATGCCTCCCTAGCCACTCTTCAAGTACTACTTCAAGCAATCGAGTTTTGGCCCCCGACTTTTGTAATGTCGCAACGACATTCAAGTTTTCCGCAATTTTTGCAGCTAATATATAAATATATTTATATATGTAAGAAGTGCTGAAGAAAACACTAGTGTTGGAAAGTAGCTATATATTTTATCATAGTGTGACTTCTTCGAATATGTCAGACAACTTCAATTAAGGAAGATACGCAAATGTGAATGACCTTTACAAATTTAACAAAGAAAGAAATAATAATTTAATTTTTTTTTAAACATATAACCCATAAATGTGCCTGTTCTATTTTTGTTCAACTCAATTCAACTCTCCTTCTCAACTCTCACTTCGTCTGTCTCGTTGTTTCTCTTCCCCTCTCTCTCTCTCTCTCTCTCTCTCTCTGTTTCTCCCATTTTCCCTTCACCAAACTAACTAACAATGGTATCCCGACAAATACTGAAACACACAGCCCACCTCAAGGCACAACCGAGTAAAGTACAAGGTTTGCGGTCTGGTGGCGACCAGAAAAATGTAAAAATAATACTCGTCGAGCATTCAGCCGTTATTTACTTCCGACATAGTACAACCAACGTCAGGTTTGCGTGCCTGACATTCGAAAACCATTTCATTTCGTTACCAATTTCGCTTATTTCTAACACTCGTCCCCCATACTTCCTACTATAGTGCTTCCTATGCTACTATTTATACCCTGTACCCATTATTAATGAGTTATAATGAAGTTGTTACATATACAATGTGACATTTCCGACCAAAGAGTAGCATTTATATATACCAATCAGTACGAGCTGATATCGACAAACAGGTTATTTACTCGTTCTCCCAAACCTGGAGGTATTTTCAGGTATTTTATTTTTGTATCTTAGAAGATCAGATAACTAGAGCACTTAAGCGGTTATTAATAAACTTTTGTATGTTTATAAGTAAGAATGTATTTAACAAGGTATCTTTTAGTCAGAAACACTTTTATTTGCTTTTCCACAATTCGTGCGAAACGAGCAACTTCCGTTTGATTTCGTTGATTCTGTGAGCGAGTTAAAAACGCCGTAGAATCTAAAGAGCAAACAATGAAAGGCAACTTTTGATGTTGAAAAACTTTACAGTGTATGTGTGTAAGTGTATGCACTTTGTGTGTGCAATTATAGTATTAGTGTTGCATATTTAATAGCGTTACGTACAAAAGCACCAAGTGCGCTTTACGTCAATTGTTCAACGAGAATTACTAATCCTTTTAATAGAAGGTACTAAAAACATTGCAGTCGGAGTTATTGATTTTTGCAACTGAAATGGAAACACAGTAAAAAATGTACACAGCGAAAGAATCTCTGGAGCAACAGATTAAGTGACTTTAAACCAAAGTGTTTGTAATAAATGTAAGTAGATAAATTATGTTCATTAAATTTAACAGCTATAACTTACTCGCATAACTTCGTAAGTATTTCGAGTCTTAAAAATTGCTAAACTAAGTTATAGACTTACCATTCGCAGGATTAAAGCCCACTTTGAAACTGACTCGTGGCAACATCTTTCGAGAAATAGAGAATGGGCAGCCGACTTGCATGTTATAGATCAATAGTGCCATATCATAATTGTTGGTAAGCGGATTAAAAAGTCCCTTAAATTTCGCATAACCCCGGAGCACTATTTGTTCGCTACACATCGCTGCGTCCTCATGCGCCAACTCAAATTGATCCATATGTGCAGCGACAAATCGTCGGAAATTCAATTATTACTTTCTCAATTTTGGCATATAAATCAACTCTTAAACATTTCACAATAACTGGGAAATCTAATCAGTCCAAATTACAAGCATTGCTTAACTTAAATCTATTCTTTAGTTAAGAGACCCATAATGCGCTGCTAAGCGACTTTTTTTGTTTGCTCATTAGCTGAGCCACTTGGCCAAGGGCTATGCAAATGCACGCTGGGCAAAAGGGGACAGGAAACAACTTGGCCTAATAGCGGGGCTTTATTAGAGCTCTTCTTTGTCATCATTTTGCGATTAATTTTTAATCAGTTTTCGCTGCCATATTGGCTCGAGGTGCGCGAGAAAAGTTGCGTGAGCAGCAAACCTGATAATGAGATGGGTAAATAAGAGTGTTCTATTTAATGCACGACTTATAAGTACTCCGTATATTCGTAGCTACCTGTACAACATCGAATAGATGTGGCCAGGTCTCAGTACATGAATAATACTTTATTTTACGAAGGGTATGTTCAAGTCGAGCACGCCGTTGAAGACATACAGCTGTCACGTGCGTAGCCATGAATATATATATACAGATAATATATTACTTATTTCCAACTCCCTTAACTTCGGGGTCAGCGTAAGATGTCGGTTGACTGTTTACATTGGGACTTGTCTTTAAATAAACCGCCAGTCATTAATTACGCTTTTTTGTTGTGTTTGCTTTATCGATTTGGGGGTGCTCGAAAATGGAGGATGGAGGACTGGCGACGTGGCTGGAAATCACAATTTAAACGATGTTTGATCGTCACCTCAAAGGGCAAAAGTCGTTGCCAAAGGAAGCCAAGTGAAAAGGGTCGATTAAAAGCCGAAATGTTTATACTTTCATTTTCACATTGGCTATTGTGTTATTTTTCATTGTCAAAGCGAAAAATTATGAAATTGGCAGCTGCAAGGACATTATCTGTGTGTGTTTTTAGTGCCATCAGAGGAGCTGAGGCACTTGCTGATGTTGCAAGTTCACACTATTTTAGCTTTAAAAACTGCTGTAAATAAATCAATTTTACAACTTAACAATTCAAGCATGTTTGCACATATATCCACGTGCCTGTTTATAAGTATTTATGTTGCCCGTCTGCAGCAAAAGCAAAAGCAAAACAAAAACAACAACTGAGGCTGGCAGCGGCAGCAGCAGCAAATACTAGCGTAAAATATTTGAATATTTAATTTGAAATAATAAAAAGTGCTCTTCAGCTCGACGCTACGATTCTGGCCGCAGTTGCCCCAAGTGGCGGCATAATTTCAAATGCCACTTTGGCAACAGCCTCTGCAAATTACGTATACGCAAGATGGGCCGCACAAATGAAAATTTCGCACAGCGCTCTCATCGCGACAGCCACACACACACACACACACGCACACACACACACACACAAACACACACACTTACTCACACAAATATGTATAAAGTGCTTAGGGCTCCCAAGTGCTCTCTAGCCAGCCAGTGAGTAAACTGCCACCCGCTTCCCCTCCTTCTCTTGCTGATGCTGATGCTGCGGCTGCCTGCGCCTTCAAAGCTTTCTATTTAAAATAAATCTGTAGCTAAAATATGAATAACGAACATCATACATATGGATATATATTTATATATATGTATGACTGACAAGGCAGGTAAAAGGATGCGCAGAGAAAGCCAGATAAAAGCGCTGAGATGCGACACAAACAGATCAGCATTGTTTACGTGACAGTGGAATAAATGTATTTACATAAATATGTATATGTACTTATGTATTATTGATTCAATACTTTAATACTAAGCAAACAAACAGACAAATATTGTACTCTCACTGATTTAATGGAAAATCAATTTGGCTTTATTGTCGCATCAACTTGCGAATCAACGTTCGCAACGCTGTTTGGACCAATGCCAAAATGTTGTTAGATTCGGTGCCCAAAAGCACCTCAGATCTGTCTTAGCCATTGCCATTGACGTTGACGTTGACGTTGCCGTTGGCCGTTGCAGCCGATCAACGTACATAAAACAAGTGACTCAATAGAATTTTAAACACTCACACCTGGCCTGACTGCAGCGACAGCCGTGAACAAAGATGTTGCCAACTTGCCGCCAATGATTCAAAAGCCAAACCCCCATGGTGATAATGATAATGATAATGATGATGACGACGACAATGTCTGGCTCTAAGCACAGAATGTCATCAGTGCCGGGTGAGGGAGCGAGTGAAACGAGCAGACATATTTGTGGCTTACCCAATCTCATTCTGGTAAGTATCGGTGTGGATGGTATGCGTGGGTATAGATGCAACGACTCTAAACTTTTTGCGCAAGTAGTTCACCCTTTCCCTTATATAGCTGCAGCTCCCCTTGTGTTTTATGTGGTGCTCTTTTACCAATGTTTAGTCATGTGTTCACTTATGCAACCAACTTTATGGGCAAATTCTAGCATGTTGTTGCACACCTGCACCCAACCACCCACCCACTCACAAATACAAGGTCACCAAATGTTGCCAAGTATGCTTCGTTTTTCATTAATAAATAGTACAACAAGAGGCAAATATATTTCTAATTTACATACACACATTAGTAAGATTTAAATTCTCAACTTAAACTTATATAGAAAATTGTCTCCTTTCAGTCTGTATTTAGTTTATATTAAGGGCAAACTGAATAAATAGTATAAATGCCAAACATGTTTCCATTTTACATACACATCTAATTTCTTACCTTGGTAGCATTGTTAACAATTAGCGGAAGATGTAAATGCACTTGAATCAAATTAATCTTCGACAAGGCATTGTCACTTTCAAATATATCTTGAGTTTATATTTAAAAGCAATAATAGTGAATAATACGACAAGATAGCAAAGACATATCCATTAGTAAGTCCAAGTTCTTACCTTGGTTAAGTTGTTAACAATTATGACAAGATTTTAATGCACTTAATTAAAATTATGTATCCATAAAAGATTTTCTCTTTTCAGTAGGTATTAAGCTTATAATTAAAAATGAACTGAATGAAGTTTAGCAACTGAGTTGCTTAACAAAGTTTTACCGATTATCAATTATATATATTAAATTGGGATAAAATTAGATAGATAGCATATTATTGTCACACATTAATGGCAGCTATCAAAAGATATTATTGATCAAATATTAGAATTATAATTAACATTTCCTCTCACTTAAAATAATAAGAAAATGCGCTTGGGATTCTGCGCTTATTATTATTAAATTTGAAGTAAAAGTGAAATATACAAATTTCCACGAACACGAACATTTTTTGCGTTAATTGCTTATGTATACTTTTTACTACTTCTGTACTTATATAATTACATATGCAAATATATGCCCATTTTAATGGAATCACATTTAAAAATGTAGTTTTGTAAATTGCATTTCGATGTGACTGTGAATTTGTTAGCCTGTTTAATTTCAGCAATAGCGATAATATTTGACCTACTTCCAATGGGAATGCTCATTATTCGTTGCACTTAATGCTTGACCACACGAGTTCATGCCACTTGTGCAACAAATATATATTATTTCAATTTTTTAAAACAAAAAGCTATCAGTAAACTAGAAATAAAATATAAGTATTCATATGAAAACATAAAACTACAAAAGCCATTAGCGCATAAAACCTGACCACAAGCCATGAGCTATCAAAGAGGTAGAACCCTTAATTGGGTTAAAACTATAACTAAAAACTATATAAACATGGCTCGGCTCTTGTTGCCCTTTCCCTCATGCAAGTATCAAATGGTGTATACCCAGAAATGGCAACCTGGCAAAGTTGGCTTAAGCCATTTGCCAATTGGCTGCAACGGCAGCGATAGTTCGCCCTTGCAATTAATATATATATGTATATGCGTGGCCTACATTCGATGCAGCTTGCCACTGCATACATGCAAATTTCCACGAAGCTGCAAAAGTTCGAGATTTGAAATTCAACTTGTGTGTATGAATTTGTAAAATTAATTTGCTCAGTTAGACTGTAGAGTCTCTATGGTCTTTGGTAGAAGTTTTGCCAGTTCAAACTCGGTAACAATTTCAACTTGTGCTCAGTTATGAACAAGACTTAGAATTTGAATGTGTTATGATATTTATAAAAACTTTTCTTCTCAGACTTTTTTGCAGCACACAAATAAAAAAAAGTCTGAGAAGAAAAAAAAAACATATGGAAACGATAACAAAAACAATATTGCGCATACGCCACGTTTTGGCCACGCATTGACATGGAATTTACATTTTGTAGTTGAAAGCTTTGAGCTTTGATATTTAATTGCCCCAGCGAATTGTATGTGTTGCAAACTGGTCCCCAACTGCACCCAGACTCACTCACCTGAGGACGCGGACTGCGAGTGCCGCATTGTGGCCATGGCAATGGAATTTATCTCCGATTCAGGCGACCACATTGTTATATTCCTGAACAGTCGATGGATGCCTTGTGGTATATTTTATGTAATTGAGTTATTGAACGCGACGTTGTCTCAAGTTGTTCACTTTAAACTGAATAGTTAAATAGTCATGTTGCACTGCGTTCTTATTTGGATTTGAAAGTGTGGTTTTTATTATTCGTTTTTAAATTTATTGAAAAAGTTGCAGCATAAACTTTGGACATATTTGATGCAAAGCAACGTATGCTGTTTGCATTGCATGTTAACAAACAAAAAAACAATAGAAAATCAGTAAAACAAACTGAAAAGCCTAGTTGCAAATATAATGTTGTAGGCGATGTGACTAGGATCAATGTAAGTAAAATAAGTAGGCGTGAAATGACTCGACAGCCTTGACTGGCGGGGGAGTGGATTCGAGGTCGATCAAAACTTGCTGGCAAAAAGTGCAAATCAGAATTGAGAGAAGCCACAACTTTTCTTTGCCAAGAAATCCCATTGCAAAATTGTTGGCCAAGAAAATGGCACACAAGTCATCTTAAAAATGTTTTTATCTTTTTTTTATAAGGCATTTACGAGCCACTTTCTCATACAACAAATGCCATTTTGTTTACTATGGGTCGACAGGAGCAAAGCAAATTTTGGCAGCTGCAGCTTGAGGACCCTTCACAATGCAAGTGCTTAATGCCTCTTGTGTGCTGTTGGAGAAACTGCAACTATTGAACAATATTGGCAATATTGATCCAATGGGACAGCATCCATCATGTGCGACAGTTACATGTGGTTAGAGTGAAGAGCAACAAACAAAAAAGGTAATCTATTTGAAGTCGCTTACGAATCTAGACGACTTTCTGTACTGAAAACTGCATCTTATACATAATATAGCTATTAAGCTTTTATACTTTGATACCGAAGGAATATGATAAGCCTCAAAATCGATGTAGCTGAAAGTGTTAAGTGATAAAGCCGCCTTTTTCCAACAATTCTAAAGATAGAGTCATCAAACTGGGAACGTAGATTGCTAGTGATCTCTTTCAGAGATAGATATATACATTTCCGGATCCGATATGCCGCTGTTATCTGCTGGTATAACATTGGTATCAGAGTATCTAGCAGTCGTTTACGCCCGACTACAACGGTCTGACTTGATTTGGTTGTAACTGTTACACCAACATGTTTATCAATGATGAAAACAATCAACTATTCCAGATATATATATACATAGATATAGACATATTTATATTTATATAATTGAAATCTAAGAGTATATACTTGAAGTGAAACTATACAATTCTTAGTATTCTTAATTTTATGCGAGTTTAGTAACATAATTTCTCAAATGCTGTTGCTAGACTATCGAAATTGAAGGCATATGTACATCATAATTATTGCTTTTCTAAAACTGTTTTAAAAGTTTTACTGCATTTATAAAACGGTTTGTAAAGCATTGAAATGTGATTTTTTTTATCTAATAGAAGCACTCTTAAAAACAAACACATTTTGTTTGATGTGGACAAACGCAACGTGAGCAAAAAACGAGATGTCCTTCGAGACCACCGCTATCTCCTTTAAGCATGTGTGATTCAATAATTTCAGAAAAAGTCACAACAGCAGATTCTTTTCCTCTTTGTCTTCTTCTTCTTCTACTTTAGCCTCCATATCGTGGTACACATCATCATTGGCATTGATGGCGCCATTTTGTTTTTCCCGCACATTTGTTTGTTTAGCTAGCCAATCTGAGTGTAAGTGTGTGTGTATGTGTGTGTGTATGTGTATGTATGTGTGTGCGAGTAAATGTGTGTGTGTGAATGTGTGAGAGTATCCTGTTCCCGTCGGCGCTTGTAATGCGACCTGACAAACTTTGTCTGCAGTTATAAGCACTTGTCTGTGTTAGTATGTGCGTGTGTATGTGTGTGTGTGTGCGTTTTTTCTCCTTATTTTTTGTTTGTGAGCGCCATCTGTGTGAATCGATCTGTGTTTGTGTGTGTATGTGTGTGTGTGTTGGTGTTTGTTGGTGTGTGTTTGTTTGTGTTTCTGTGTGTGTTTACCGTCGGAATTTGTAATGAAAGTGAGCTGTTCATTTGCTTTAAGGTCGCCAAGTGGCCGACGTCTATTTGGGTTTCTCTTCTGTTTTCTCTTTTCCTTGCACATAAATACGTACATGAGACATGTTTTAGTGTGTATGAAAAGATAAGTTAAAGCTTCACTGTCATTTCTTTTATATAGACATACACACAGAGACAGTCAAAGCCTTTCCATAACTTGTCATAATGCTGGTCTATGATTAAAATAAACTCCTTATGCATATTACTGACAATTTTATGAATACCAAATTGCACAAAGACAGCAAAGCGTTTTGAAAGTGACGACTAAAAGACTGCAGTTTGTCAACTCTCCTAATTGGAAGTTGCAGGGAGAACAGAGTAGCTATTAGTCGAACATTTTTTCGTGAATTCTTGGTAACTATTTTTGTCACCATACAAGTGGAAATTAATTTTGCGTTTAAATGCGCAAATGTTTTTCATGCTCTTTGTTTTCGATTCAAGGATACCCACAAAAGGCACAATATGATAATTTGCGAGAGCAACGGAGCCTTCAACAACAATGGCGCTCGCAACTGAAACAGAGAGAGAGACAGCAGCAACATCATCAGCAGCAGCAGCAGCAGCAGTTTCCGTCCGGCGTCTGTTGTCTTGGCCTACATAACAAAAACAGTTGCAGCTCACAGGCAGGCAAGGGAAGGCAAAGGGTAGGGGCTAAGAGACAAAAGAGAGAACGAGGCCTTAAAGGGCTTTTTGTTGTGGGCACACACACATTTCTTTTAGACTTGTGTTGTTATTTTCTTGTTGCTTTTCATTTGACACTCGAGTCACTGTTAACGATTGCCTGAAGTTCAAATCTTTTTAATTTTATGTTTACACATACACAAATATATTCTCAGTCAGGAAAACAAGTGCCATTTCCCCTTAACAACACCAACAAATTGGCTTGGCAGGCACATAATGGAAATTTCATTGTGGTCAAAGCTTACCAACACAACTATTTCCTCTTTTTGTTCCGCAAAACTAAAACGTTTGCACCGGAAAAGGGCTTTAACTGAATACCTTCACATTTGCCTCGCGGAGTCGCCTTTGCAGGACCTACTTTGAAAGAAGTTTTTACTTGTGTCGATTGTTGGAAAACTGTTGCCATTTATTCAACCGTTCAGCTAGTTTATTGAAATTACCTTTTGAATTTGTTTACCTCAGCATTTCAAGAATATGTATTCTTTTAATGCAAATTTATAAAATTTTGCTTATTTGCTGTCGACCCTCGATCACTGGGGTTCCATGGTGTAATGGTTAGCACTCAGGACTCTGAATCCTGCGATCCGAGTTCAAATCTCGGTGGAACCTGATTTATCCCTATTATTTTTGTATTTTTAATACAATTTTATTTAAAAATTAAAGTTATTAATAGAAGCAAATCAATTAAATACCGTATCATTATTATGACATATTTTTGGATCTGTTTTGGGCTTATGTGTGTATTGAAAGTGAAAACAACTTCTCCGCTCGTTAATCATATATATTCTTAACATATTTATAAGTATTTCTGTATGCTGTGCGTTATGAAATTTTAATTTTCCATGCTGGTATACCCATTAAAAATCATAATGACTAAGCGACTTCATAAATAATTAGGTACACAATCCATGTTTAATTAAGAATCAGGTCAGTCCAAACACTTTAACATATTTAAGGCCACAAAACAAGGAGTGATTTAAGTCGAAGCTCCAACAGCCAACAATCATAATTGATTTACAGTGATTTGCAGTTACTGCGACATTTAACAAATATGATTATGCCAACAATTCTTGGCGGGAAATTTATTGCATTGCGATTAAAAAGTGTTTAAAGGTGGTGACCTCTCCGGCACGTGCACGAATTTTGTGAATAGGATGGGGATGGGAAAAGTTATTTGCCACGAAATGGTTGCCACAACGGTTAATGACGAAGGCAAATCAACAAAAACAAACAGGGTAAACAAATAAACAAATGCAAAGCGTTGTACTTCGTTTTCATTTTTTGTATTACATTTTTATATTTGCATTGTTGTTGCTGCTTTTTTTGGATGCCAACAAAAAAATAACCGAGACGCGGCGCGTCCTGACCAACAATCAACCAGCGGGCTCCGAAGTAAAACCAAAACTGAGCATTTAAGGACATTTACGATTGATTTTATACCGAAAACATGACTCGACACTCTCTCTGCTGCCGTTTTATTGCCATTGGCCATGTTTGTGCTGTTTGTGACACAGAAAACTTCGTTTTGTGTACAAGCCGAACGAAGCGAACGAAGCGTCCAACACCCGAACGGTAATTCGGAGTAAAAGCTTCCAGGCCATTGCCACAGCGGAGCGCTTTCATATTCCAGCAGGTTGTTTTTTGTTTAGCCCGCCAATTATAATGCTGGCAACACAATGTGCTTTCACTTAATTAGCCTATGCATACAAGATGTGCACATATGTACATATGTACCATTTATACGACGGGTGTACATATGTACTATACTCATTGAAAAGTTACGTACATACATACGTATGTATGTAAAATATTTAAAGTATTTACTTTAATTATTCAAACATATTTGTGTTAAAAGGTATTTCATGAAATACGGCATACGGTAAATGCTTAAATACTTAATAATTATCAAATAATACATTATTGAGAATCTCTCCGCGTTTAAAAAATTGTTAGGTAGTTGGCTTGGATGTAAATGTCTTTTCGGATCAGAATAAAATTAAAGCAAGCAGAAAAGTTTTGTTTGTTTCAACAGCATCAAACAAATATTCTACATAATTTTGTTAAAGTCTATATAAATTGGGTTTGTGGGTTTTTCTTTGACCTATACTGAAGCTTATGACAGCTTTATGAAATACGGTGAGTTCTGCTGAGAACTTGTAGTAAAATAAAAATAAATACATATACACAAGGTCTTCACTTTAATATATAGAGATCCGTGTTGTGTGATTTGCATACAGTTAAAATAGTGATATATTTTTCCCAACTCATAAAATATACATATATAGGATATAATTACAATATGATATCAAAGATCTCTTGATACGAAGTCACTTGTCGAAAGTTTTCAGTGGATTCAGCAGATGCCAGATTTTTGGTGATCAGTTTATTACTGGCAGATACAAAACCAATTTGTTACTAATCTTTGCACATGGTTCCATGGTGTAATGGTTAGCACTCAGGACTCTGAATCCTGCGATCCGAGTTCAAATCTCGGTGGAACCTAGTCGAACATTTTTTCTTTTATAAATTTTAATTATTTATCGAAAATATTTAAACTAAAATGATATAAAATAAATTTTACAAGGTATTGAGCTCTTTTTATCTATTTAACCATACATTTTTATTATCTATTTTTTATTGGAAGATCATATGGGTTCCATGGTGTAATGGTTAGCACTCAGGACTCTGAATCCTGCGATCCGAGTTCAAATCTCGGTGGAACCTGGTTCTACATTCTTTTTTTATAAAAGTTACACGCTTCTCGAAATTTATTTACACACTGCTTGGCAAGCACATAAATATTGGTCGAAGAGCTTTCGAACTGCAAATGCAGAGCATATATACACACACACACACTACACATTTGCACAGTGTACAATGTGTCAAAAATGCATACACACTAAAAATAGTCTTGAAAGCTCAATGGACCGCATTTTTGCAGACATGATTGTTGTTGTTTGAATTCTTACCTTGATCACGGAACAGTCGCTTGTACGCGAGCCATTCGTCGGCAGTTAGGCTGAGTGGATGTTCCTCGTGACTGTGGGTGTAACGATGCAGCCAGTCTGGATACGATGACCAAATCAATAAAACAATCTTTACCAATGAGACGGTAAACATTAAACTCAACACTATTGCAATCAGCACTTTCAGAGAGCGTTTCCACATAATAAATACACATAATACACGCACCGGGTTCTTTAAGTAAATGCAATCAAATCGCGTATTTGGCTAGTTAAACTTTACGCACGCAATTAATTTTAATAAATATTTAATAAACTGACTATTAACTGCTGCGACGCTAGCAGCGCAGCGCATCCATTTTGCGTTTTTGCAACACTCGTTTTCATGTGCATTTATTTATGAGACAACAAAGTGTATTAAATTATTTTACTGTTATTGGTCGCGCAGACGTTCATATTTGTTTATAGACACACACAGAGACATTAAACCGTACAGAATAGCGCAGGCGAATGTTTGTGTTGGTCTGATTGCGTTTTCGTTAAACAGCTGACTGGTAACGTTGCCATATAGTCATGAGCCAACGATCTGGCAGCACAGAATGCATAACCGATGCACAAACCACTCGACCCACTTAAAAAATATTATATACATTTATTTTTATTTATATAATTTTTTAAAGAAAAATAATACGGTGTGTGTGTTATATTAAGGAGTGTAAGAGTGTTTTAGAAAAAAGGATAGGTGGAAAAAGGTTTATCCCAGGTTCCACCGAGATTTGAACTCGGATCGCAGGATTCAGAGTCCTGAGTGCTAACCATTACACCATGGAACCTCTTTCGTTTCCGACGGCAAAAGTCGTAAAGTATTAACAGTTTTACACTGTAACACAAATAATACCGACTCAGTGAATTAAATATACCAAAAATATTTTTTAAATTAATTTAAAAAAATTCTAAATAATTGAAAAAGAATATTATTGAACTCAGGTTCCACCGAGATTTGAACTCGGATCGCAGGATTCAGAGTCCTGAGTGCTAACCATTACACCATGGAACCTCTTGCCGTTCGTGTGTCAAAAACCTTACAAATAAATAAGCCTAGTTTTCTTTATGTGTTTTGCAGCTTAAAAGAAGCAGATTAATTTTTCGACCATTTTTTTTGATATTTTTAATATATTTTTTATTTATTTTTTGTTGTGTTTTTATAAGCATTTATCAGTATACAAAAATTTAATTAGAATTGCCAGCGCGCGCTTATCCATTTCCATTATCACAAGTCCATTGTCGGGGTGGTATTAATCGTCACAGTATGCGTACTATTTATCCGTAGTAGGCATATGGAGAAGCATATCCAGAGTAGGCGGAGTAGCCATAGGGACTGCCGCCATAATAGAACTGTGGAGCCGGCTCCGGGCTGGCAATGGGCACTGGGACAGGTGCAGCACGAGGAACGGGCGCTGGAACAGCCAAGGAAACAGCGAACAGGGCAGCGAACAGAAGAGCGAACTAAAAAAGAAGATATTAAATATTAAATATACAATATATAATTAAGTCTGTATTAATCTAGTTACCAGCTTGAACATTTTGAGTTTTATTTTTTGGGATTGCTTGTTGTTATTGAAACAATTACACTTTGTGTTTTGATGCTGTCTGCTTGAAATCGGTCTCTATTTATACCCCAAAAAAGCGAATCTCATGACTTATTTATGATGACGAAAACAATGTTGTTTTAGGTTTTACTTTTATTTTGCAATTATGGCACTTTTGTTTTCTTTTTCTACTTTGCTTTGCTTTGCTCACGCTATTCTCAAAAGTTGTTGATAGTTTTGTCAGCAATCAAAGTTGCTTTGAATTCTAATTCCCTCTTAACGCCTGCTCAATATTCGGGAACTATATATCTATACTACTATAGATAGTACTTGGGCATGTGTATTTTTACCTGTATTACGTAGCTGGCCTTGAATACGATTGGTATTCTGATGTTTGATGTTTGGGCCCGCCGTACGACTTCTGTTCAATGCATCGAGCATATTAATTCGCATTTCTTTGGCCAGAACCCATTTGACAGCAATTAAAGTGATTAATGATTTAATTGGCTAAATAAAAGGCGGAATGACAGAAGTCAAATGGGTTCCTCATATTTTTATAATATATATCGAAGAATGGAGAAAATTAATCAAAATAGCGCAATTAATTAAAGTAACTGTCAAAATATTAAAAAATATTCATATTTCATTTGTAAATAAAAGTTGCGGAAAGACAGAAGTCAAATGGGCGCCTATTATTTCTAGAATACCAAATCGAAGGCTAAAGAAAATGAATCAAAATAGCGTAATTAATTAAAGTAACTGCCAAAATCTTAAAAAATATTCATATTCAATTTGCTAAATATAAGTTGAGGAAACGTGGAAGACTGGAAAAATGAATCTAATTAGCGCAATCAAAATAATAACGTATTTATTGAAAAACGAAAGCGAGAATGCATTTATTAGACACGATTTATTCAATTTACATAAAAGTACACTTTGTAATGTTCATTAAATATTTAAACTTTTAAATATTATTATGATCGATGTCTCCTTTTGACTGTTACAAAGCAAGTAAACAACTTCATGAGACCCATTGATTTGTTGAACAACTTTTATTTATTTTTTTTACACATTTGCTAAGGAGATTTGTAGTTAAATCTAAATGAGTTGACACAAAATTTGGACAAATACTCCTAGTCGCTTCATATTCTATATTGCGAATCATGTCTTATGAAAGCGGATCCAAAAACCATTTGAAGTAGCCAGCACTTGTTCTTTTTCTTCTTCCTCTTTTTTCTTATTTTTGGAAACGAGTGTCGCAGTTATTCTGTGTGTCATTAGGCTGTCGTTAAAGCCAGAAATTGAAGCAATAAGCTCATATAACGAGACATGCAAGTTGAATTCAAAATCAATGCAGCCATGATGACAACACACAGTCTAAATTTACAGACACTGGTAAGGGGAGGAACTGGGCTTGAGAGGGGTGGATAAGCCTCTTATGGACGATGATGTCAAAATGCCAAACAAAGTGTTTGTCGACACACATTCTCGAATATAAAAGATCGAATTGAAAGCAATCTCAATCGCAGTCTGTTTCTGTTTGCATTAAAGTCAAAAGCTAAAAAAGAATTTTGTATCATGTTGAAGCTGGTAAATAATAGATTTATTAATTGACATTGAAGGACGTGATATGAGTATTTTCTCTGTTGCAGGTGTTCCTGTTGCTTGCAGCCATATTCGCTGTTGTTATGGCAGTGCCAGCTCCCGTGCCTGGACCGAATCCTGCACCCAGCCCACAATTCTACTATTCGGCCGGGTATCCAGCAGCCTATGCATCTCCCTATGTTTATTATGGATAATTTCTATTATAAATGATACATGACAATAAAGAGATTTTACAATGACATCTAAAAAATAACAATATAGCTTTATTTTGGCCCGCCTAAAAGTATGCAGCGAAACGTTTCACTAACGCAAGACAGAAATTTCTGCTTGTTAACCGCCATCTATCTGTCATATATGATACTGCTAATTGAATACAAAGCACCATCTATGTGCCATGCTCTATAATTATTTAGGATGAAGCACCATCTATGGGATGTAAATAACTACTGTATACTTGAACATAAGGTTACATCAACCACATTTGTAATAGTCCAAAATAATTTAGGATGAAGCACCATCTATGGGATTTAAATAACTTCTGTATACTTGAACACGAGGTTACATCAACCCCATCTATGGTACTTAAATTTATGGATACCCAAACTTGGTGTTATACGCCAACGTGTGGTGAATAATTTCGTTCTACACATTTCTGTTATACTTATATAGACAGAATATGAATCAAATCCGTTATGTCCTGTATAACAACACGAAAAAAGCACACCACTACCCCTACGTCCTAAGGCCGAAAGCTTAAAAAGCTTAGGCGGCCATCAATTCCCCTGTCAACATTTCCAATGTTGAGCAACATGTTACCAACGTGTAGCCCCCAGAATCCTTTTCGATATGATGATGTTGCCTGTTCCTTATTTGGGGTGACGACATGTTGTCTATGACGAGGCGACGAAAATAAAGGATTCCAGAAGAGGTGAAAGGACCTTCAGTACAATTTCTGATTTCGCACTGATTTGAGCAAAGCAGCAAGCAGCCAGCGAAATCAACTGTAAGTTGAAGTCGCTAACTGTAAAGTCGCCGACGTCTTTGTCGTGCGCCCGACGAGCAGCGCTTATCACGCATCCTGTTTCTGCTTCTGTTTCTGTTTCGGTGTTACGCGTATTGGTCTCAGTTCAATTTTGGCGCTCGCTTGCAATGGATCACGAATCGCGAAATGCGCCAAGGACATCAACATCATCGATGGCAACTGAATCGCGGCCATCAAACATAGTTTTTGCGAGTGTCTAAAGACAAAAGGCACCAAGCAAAAAAAAACATTTTTGCTGAGGCTAAGGATATGTTGCCGGAAATGTCATCTCTAATGTGTGCGACTTCCCGGCCTAGTGTTAGTGTCTAACAAGAAAAAAGCCAAAAAAAGAAATACAAAAAAAAGGAAAAAGAAAACGAGAACGAGAACTTGGCAAAAAATAGAAAATATTATTATGATGATGGTGGCATCGCCTGTGTTATTGCCTTGGCGATGATGTCATGCCGCTGTGTCCACCAAAGTGAAAGTGCCGTTGTTTCTGTTGCCGTTGCTGTTGCTGTTGCTGTCATGCTCGTTCCGTCTCCTGGCGGCATATGAGTAATCATTTTGGCCCACTCTCTTGCCTACTCGAGAAATACTTAAAGCCAGTGCAAGTCTAACCTCGAACGGATTACAAATCACAAACAACTCGTCGACAGGAACCATACACAACACATTCACACACAAATATATAATGGATATTTTCATTTTGTTTTATTGCCTGCTGCAATTGGCAAGAAATTGTAAGTACTAAAGAATATATGTATAACTCATATTAAAAGCTCAATGTTGCAAAAAAAAAAATAAACGAAGTTTGTTTAATTTTTATTACTGGCATTTCAATTAGTCGAAAGGAGATAAGAGCCAAAATAATGGTAGTCTGGCCCCAAAAGTGTTCATTGTTTAATGGTCGCTTGACACAGGTGGCAAAAAGCGGGTGTGTCAATTATATGTTTGACAACATTTTAGTCACTAAATTTAAAAATTTAAGTTTGCCCCAAATTTGTACTAAATCAATCATGGAAAATTCTAGTCACAGCCAGGCTAGCTAAGATATGGCATGAGGCTTACTATGGTCCATATCTTTAATTCATACCACATCTATAAATATTTGGGGATGCAGTTACAGTAAAACCAAAGGAAAAACCCGTACATGTAGTAGTCCAAAGCGCTTCTCTGTTTGGATATGCAAAACGTATATTTTTGTATGGGAATGTGTACAAAAGAATGTGGGGCAATTCAGAATTTACTTCAAACTGCAACCACATTGAATATGCTAGAAGCAACCACTTTGAATTTGCCGTTCTCAATCCATCCATCAATCTGGTTAGTTATTTATTAAATATCACAACAATATTTAGAATAATTTAGCATAATAATGCATAAATTCTTCTAATTCTAATATTTGCAAATATAGGACAACAATAAACATATTGGAGCAAATTTGAATTCAATTAAAATAGACACACGTCTCTCATTTCCAGTTTAATTTAAATTTGATATCGTGAACCAAACATAATTTGTGGTTTAGTAATGACACTTAAATAACAACATATTATTACATAATGTGGCAAAACATGGTTTGGCTTTTGTTGAGAAGAGTCTGGCCCAAGAGATACCGCGTAGTCAGCCAGGCCTAAAGCACTCTAACAATTCAGTCTATTTGCATATCAATTTATGCAAATATATACACACACACACCTACACACACACACACACACACACACGCACACCATCTTAATTCGCTTTGAAGAAAAAAATCATTTCTTCTTATCGTTGACTATTGTATATAGTTTATTGAATAGCTTCTGCAGAGAAAATACTGTAGAAGAATAATATAATCGGAATTTGATATTAATAGAAAAACAATTAAGAGCACTCTAGTCGATGGAGTAAGTCTCCATATATTTTCTTGCACAACTTCTGATTTTCAAAGCGATGAAATCGATTATTTCTGTATTTTCTTGAGATTATTTATGTCCATTCAACCGTCTGACAATTCTAATCTCTCCAGATTCTTAATTTGCAAACAAACTTTAATGTATTTATATTAAATAATTCATATTATCATTTCTAATCTCTTAAAATGTTTAATTTGCAAGCCCAATTTTTAATGTTTATATATTAAATAATACACATTCTAATTTTTGATCTCTCCAAATTCGTAATTTTAACTCTAAACTTTGTATATTAACAACAAGAAAACTATAAACTGCCAAGTCTGAGTATCCTATTAATCATATTTTTTCTTAATGACAATATTTTCTACAGTATAGTTGCTATATATAGTAAAATGTTATTTATTTTCCAGTAAATAAATTGTAAATGTTAATTAAAAACAAGGATACACAAAATAGGTGCCTCAGTCTCTGAGATCGACAGACGTCTAGATTAGTTCGTCTATTTGTGCTGATGACATATATAATTACCTTATAAAAATAGAGATGCTCTCTTCTGAATGCTGCATAATGCTGCTCATCAATTTCAAATGGATACATGGTATTCAATGTAATATTAGAAATGTTACAGCTTGTGTCTTCGGCATCATGTATGCATATCCAATTATGCAAATGCTAAGTTGGTGCCACATTTGACTTCAAATATTCGTTTCTCCAGTACTCTCAAATAAAACGTATTGAATTTCATCAAATTTGAAGCATATGCAAATAATTTACTCTTCACGTTTTTTACTGGGGTTAACGATTGCCACAGTCATCGTATTAAAATAGCAAATTGGTTTTTATTCCAGTGTAGGTTGGGAAATGGTGAAATGATATGATTTTGTCACATTCTTATCTACAATTTAAGTTCAATTATATATTATAATATTAATTATCACAACCCATTTAAAATGTGAAGATTCTGAATTAAGAAGCATTTCGCTTAAATACGTTTGCCGCTATATTATATCCTGAACCTATTTAAAATTGAAAGCAAGTTATGATGAACTTGTGGAAAGTAGCAGACAGATGGAAGCATCATCCAACCCAATGAAATATATATATATATATATATATATATAGATCAGCATCAATATCCGAGTCGATATAGTCGATGTATATGTGCGGCTACCCGTCTGTCTATTTGTATAATCAAGCCAATCTCAGAGACTTGAAATTTGAAATACAACCCGCATTTCACAGTCTGAATAAAACCTGTACTTCTTTTATATTAAAGGTAATTCGCTTCCAAAAAGTATACTCTTGTATATGTAGCCATCCCCTAGATATAAAATCATATTTATAAATTGCTTTTAACCATTTTAAGTAAGCCAAAATTTAATAAGCGGAATTATTTTATGCAGCCAATTGAAAAATATAATTTTGTTGGCAATAATTTATAATTTAATTTGATGTGCACAAAATAAATAAGTTACGTAATGGGCTATAGTGCTTTTGCCAGCCAAAATTTTAGCGAGGCAATAAAGAGCGCTGGTGGACTTCATTTTGTATGACCTTGCACTTTTACAGCAGCTGCAGTTCTTGAATTGGGCAGCCAGAGAGCTACTCCAGCGGAGGAGTGGGCGACATCCTGTCGCAGTCCCCACTGACGCTAACGCCATCGACGCCATCAATAACGCATTTTGTAAATGACTCCTTCATCATATTCTGCAAAACAGTACAAAAGGATGCTGACACCAAATGGCGTGATCCCAGGGGCCAGGCCCGTGAGAATACCAAAGGACGCGTTCACATCGAAAAGAAGACGGGTAAGTGAAAGTGCCGATGTGTGAACGACTTTCCCTGCAATCTCAGACAACTCATAAGTGCCAAGAGCCAAGCTGCTGTATTGCCAACATCCAAATCCATATCACATCAATTTCCTTCCACTCGCAACTTTTACTTAGGTTCACTTGCCCTCGTTTTTGAACACATCTCGTTGGAGGATAAGGGTAACTGGACCTGCGAAGTCGATTCAGCTGCAGTGCGAGCGGCTAAAAGGTCCTTTGAGCTGCTTGTAAATCGTAAGTTGACAAGTTTGACTAAGAATAATGGCTGAGTGATGGTTTCCATAAAGATAACTTCAACAACAAATCAATCAATATTATCCTATTGTATATTTAGACAATGAATGTGTTATCCATTATCTGATCAAACATTTTGTTATACATACACTCAGAAAAAAAACCGCACCGAATGTTCAGGTATATGTGAATTCTGAAAAAACCAATGCTTAGGCGTATATAAATTAGATATATTTACCAAGGAATTAGAAAGACACAACCTTCCCTTTTAGAAATATACTCTCTGATGATTTTATAAAATTAATCCGAGTTTGCTTCTAAATGAATGCATGAGCAGAAGTAAACTGTTATCATGTATGTGTATGGTAATAGAAGATAATACACTCCATGAAATGCTTGTGATTCCTGATATGCTATATTAACTCCATTGGCAAACAGAGAAAATCTCATTTGACAAGACGGAGCAGGTGCAATCGGTGCGCGAGGGACGCGATGCGATGGTCAATTGCTTTGTGAAGGGTCAGCCCGTGCCGGAAGTCTCTTGGATGCTAAATGGCGAACACATAAACAGTTAGTAGCACTCACTACACACACACACACACACACATACACCACACTACTCTACTTATGCCACCTCCTGTCCCGTTTAGCTGTGAACTCGACGAAACACAAACGCCTGTCGGACGGACTTTTCATCAGGAATGTGACTCAATCAGATGCCGGCGAGTATACATGTCGTGCTATGCGAATAACACCCACTTTTTCGGATTCCGATCAAATAACGATACTCCTACGGATACAACGTAAGTGGCAAAATAAAGAAAAGACTCTGTCTGCATGTGAAAGCTCCTCACCAGCTCTGCATGCGTTGTCAACGATTCCCACTCAATGCTTTTTTCTTTTTACTTTATTTGAGAAAGTATTCAAGTATTCTATTCATACATGTATCTGGCTGTTGTTCCATTACACACAATTTTATACACTTCCTGTTTTTGATATTTGTCGAATTTTTGGCGATTTTTTGGCAAACCCATTAAATGTATTTAAGCACGCTTCGGTGGCTTTAATGAGTTTCTCCCACGCTCCAAGTGCGCCATGGAAATATTGACTAGTTTTGGCATTAATGGAATTTAATTATACCCCATCATATTTTGCCAACAAGCCCCTGAGCATATGCAATTAATCGAAGATATCCAATTATTGCGAAGAGCTTACAGCTTATAGCTCAAAATATGTCCAAATTGTAATTAAAATTGTTTGCCCAACAACTATTTTTGCCTAATTCCAAATATGGCCTTCGTACATAAGGAACCTCTCAACTACTTAAACAGTTGCAAGCGGATTAAGGATGCTGGTCAATGGACCAAGAACGGCTTCATGAGTAAACCATCAATCATATGCATTGCCGTCTAAATTTAACTAACGACTGCCGACCATCGGAGAAACTTAACCGCTTACCACCCTGCCCTGGCATCCGCATTTCGTAGTCCGGATTGACCCTCAGCTGGGTAAGCTTGAAGCATATCCTCTGAAAGGCAAATAGCAGTCAATGGAATGCCAAACTAATTTGTAGCCCAGTTGAAATGCTGAAATGTTGCAATGCTGTTTAAATATATATATGTGTGTGTATGTATGTTTGCCTTCTTAAGCAATAAACATCATTGAGTCCCACTGAGGACGTTGGCAAGGACAACGGCAAAATGCTAAAATGTGTCATCAGCTTACGCTTGAATGGAGCCGTTGGCTGGTTTTGCTTGGGCCACGCTTAAATAGTGGATACAAGCTGAACAAACTGTAACTGATGTCCCGTGAGCAGCATAAGTTGACAAACTGCATACGAGGATTAACTATGCGCCAAGTCGCCTCTGATGTGTGCACTGTGAAAATATATGCATTTCCTAGTATTGATAGTAATATTTTTTTAGTAATATTTTCTTAATTGTTGGAACTGATTCAACTAAAAGTACAAACCAATTAATTAATATTATTTAAATATGAAATTATTTACGCTCTTCAGAATTGCTTTCTTATATTTAAAAAATATTACTAAACATATTTAAATATCTGCAAATGAATTTACTAAAAGTTGGAGCCCATTAATTATTAATCTCAAATTAATATAATGTATTTCAAAATTGTTGCTACATTTTTGAAAAGAATTAACCAACACGCAACATTTTATATTTTTTATTATATTATTCGTTTTTTTCAATAATACTTCTTATATTTAGAAGCATTTTAGTCATTTTTAAAAACCTCCTTTCTTTAATATGTCTTTGAATACTAAGAATTGCATGCTAACAATCAAAATCAACCAAATTGCTCCCGTGGCATATTTTTCGATGAGTGTAGTCAAACACAACCAGCTGAACTATTATGCAGGCTTAGGAGCAAATTCATCCCAATATTCAGCTCAAACACATCCCTTGACCATCGTTACAGACAAACCTCACTGGTTCTACAACGAAACTCTCCGCTTCAGTACGCCTATGTGGGTGGCTCCGTCAATCTTAGTTGCGATGCGATGGGCGAGCCGCCACCATCATTTACATGGTTGCACAATGGCAAAGGCATTGTCGGTTTCAATCATCGCATCTTCATGGCCGACTATGGGGCAACGTTGCAGCTGCACATTCGCAATGCCACCCAGTTTGGAGACTACAAATGCAAGGTGGCTAATCCGCTGGGCATGCTCGAGCGTGTTATTAAGCTGCGCCTGGGGGCAAAGCCCATTGGACCAACCCGTTTCCAGCTTAAGCGTCTCTATTCGGATGCCTTTGAGCTGGACCTGCGTACGCCTCGAATGTTCAACGTTTCCGATGAGATGCAAATCTTTGGCTATCGTGTTGCATACATGAGCGACACCGATTTCAAGTACAGTGCTGGAAACTGGAGTCATGCCAAGCAGCGCGACTTTTCCTTCCATCGTGGTAAGTCTTCCAATAGAATACAAAAATTTCATATATATCCAGTGTATTAATAAATGTAACTGATCGAATGGTATTCAAGAAATCGTTGTAAATTTAATTGCAATTGTTTTAAAATTAAATTTATTATATAAATATTTGTAAAGCCCTGAACTTATTATAGGGAATTTTTAAAGTTAAATTTCACAATAACATTAAAACAATATATTCAACAACTGGGTTCTGTGTAACTCGTAGTCGAGCTCACTCGACTCGACACTCTTATTTATTGTAATTCACAAATATAGCTCCGTTTGCAGGACATCGCTTCATTATACCACATCTGGAGGGTAATACGACCTATTTGATGCGGGCTGCGTCTCGCAATTTGGCTGGACTTAGTGAGTGGAGTAACGTGAAGATATTTGCCACTGCTGGCTGCCCAAGTTGGAAGCCGCATTCGTGGTGCTTCCACATCCTGATGCAGATCATTGGACTTGCTTTCATTTGGCGTTAGGTTCTCAGAGTCTACTCTAGCCTTAGTTAGCTTTATATTTTTAATATTATTGTTGCTATTTGTGTGTACGTTGTTTTTATGTATATCTTCTGTGATAGAGGTTTTTGTGCAATTTACTTATCCAAATATGGAAAATGCTTAACTAAGTTCACCCATTGCCAATTACGCTGCCAACATTCTGTGTTTCGTAATCATCTAGTTTGGTTTCTTTTTAAAAAGCGACGTTTGAAGACAAACCAATGGTATAAATACATATTATATATAAGTACATATTCATTGTCAACACTACATTATACTAGTTGAATGTAATTAAATCTTGACTCTACATCAATGTTGTTCATGCAAAAATAAATTAATTTATAGAATAAGATGTACGCATAAAAAAAAGACAGGAAAAAAAAATAAACTCACTTTGATGAATTTTACAAAAGTCCAAATTAATGAAACAAATTAAAGCCTTTTAGATGAAAGGTATAAAAAGCATATGTGTAATGAAAAGAATAAATAGCATAGCGAATAAACAATAAATGTGCATTCATATAGGCTTAATTGAAATGAAAGGAAAATAAAATGCAAATAAATATAGCTGATAAGCCGAGTGTATGAATAATATGGAAATAAAAAACAGTTGAATGTGAGAAGACATCTTTTTCATTTTATAATTTGTTTGGCTTACATTTACAGATATCTTGCCCAATCCCTGAACTGGCTTTTAACTTGTTTGAATTAAATAGATTCAGATTCGATGACGCAGGTTGGTTAAAATTGTATCATTTCCAATAAAACAGGCCAACGCAGGAATAAGTGTACACAAAAGCTATTCACCAATTTCCAGTGTTCGTTTTCAAGATGAGCAGTTAAGCGTCGATAAAGCTGATTACTTGTCTCGATGATAATTGAAAAGAAAACGCTTTTGTAAATATCATCTGATCCACAGCAACTTAAGAGGATTTCGTAATTATAAAAGTCAGCGCTATGCTCCCGTGGAGCACATCCATCCGAGCAGTGAGCATCTGCCACTGCAAACAGGGGACAATGCATCTACGTGGCCATCTTCCATTATTCACGATTACCACATGTGCATCTCATTCTCCTGTGCACACGTTGTGTTGCCGTTAATCCTTTTTATTGATAATACCGGCACACACGCACACACACACACACACGCACACACGCACACACACACGCAAACACTCACGATATTTGTTGGCACTTTTGACCACGTTCGTCGGACAGCCAAATGGAAAAAAAACAACGCATCGAGCTGCATGCAATTGCGGATTGTGTGTATGGCGAGCTCATATCACTTTAGCCAACTCATATCGCTGGCCACCGTTAACGTTTAAGTTTATTTTAATTAAAATGTACAAGTAATATGTAATAAGTCAGTAGAATGAAATCAGGACACATGTGCCATGGGCTTCAGCCGTCAATCAATGCATTTATGTTGATGAACACAAAAAAAGAACAAGTATCTCAATTGCATCATTTTAATATTAAGCCGATCGAAAGTCGCACATAGCTTAATAGTGAAACCGAATCACTACAAGCAAAGGCTCTCGAGTAGGATGCTCCCTCATTGCAGAGCAGAATGTATTCTGTACACACACAATGTGATGTAATTGAAACATGCTCCAATATCTGATTGCATATTTCTTATATGAATTGCTTTCTTATCTGTTCTACTATCTCTGTTAATAATTGCGCTGTCGAAGCTTCACTTATTCTAGTTTTGACTGACGCATCGTAATGTGCTTCTTTTATCGGTTACGCAATGTAGAGAAAAATAAAATATAAGCGCATGAAAAAGCTTTCGGTAACACATACTTTCTGCGTTGATTTGTACCACCGAGGCTTATGCAAATGGGTTGTTATATGGATTCGAAGCTACACCGGCTACAAAGTATATTCATAATAGGGGATTTACGCTGGATGTTGTACTTAGTCAAAAAATATTGCAAAATATTGTGTAAATACTGTGAAGCTCATCATGGTAAAAATCAATAATTAAACTGCAAGTCATCGACAAAGCATTCATCTGTCAATTTGGCGACTTTGATGATTGGTTTCAAAATGCGCAATAACTTATTTATGAGACGCAAAACCAATAAGCGGAACCACAGAAATTTCAAATTGATTGCGGCTTTAATTTTGCAAGATGAGTCCTTTGAGTGCTCATATATAAAATATAAATATAATAAATTGTGACTTTTGTTTGATTCTTGCTTCAACGCAAATCAGGCCCAAAAATATACATATTTAGCTAAATGTATACAAGCAAAGATATTTAACTACCAGGCGTATACTTTTCGAGAATGAAAGCATTTCCTTGAGTAACAAGTAAAGTAAATACTTTATTTTACCACCATTGCCAATTTTTAAGCACTGAATTTAATGAATTGGCTTGTAGAGTACTTGTTGAGAGGCGTAAGAAAAAAGTCGGCATCCGTCAAAGTCAGCCTGAATTTTGCTGCTATATTCAGATGTCTTTTCAGTTTTTCCCCCTCATTTCCTTTTGTTTTCCCGACGTACAAAACTTTTGTACCTTGACGACTTTTAAGTGCCAAAATGTGGAGCAGAAGGAATATGTAAAACACATTGAAAAGTGTTATGAAGAGCGAACGAAAGCGAATCTCCTGCAAATATGAAATATGCCAAATTCAGCACGTGTTTGTGGGGTTGAAAGGGCATTAAATATGTCAGTGGGTCTGAGAGTCATTCATTGAAAAGTATTACATTTTTGTAAATGCAAATGCTGTTGCTGCTTTTGTCATAAGTAAAAGAGCTATTCAAGGGCCCACCCAGCGTATCCTCTTGAGGTACTATTGTGAATAACTTTAGCTTGTTATAGCTCTATCCAATAAGTCAATCAGTCAGCTATAAGAAAACCAAATATTAATAAATTATAATTAATCGATTTTTAATCATGAACATTTTGCACCCGGTGCTTGTGCAATACTTTGGCATTATTTGCTCTCATAGGCAAATAAGGCCACATTAAAATTGAAATGTAATTTGTTATAATTACACAGTGATACCAGCTGCTTGGACCAGAGCACCAGAATGTCAAACATATTAAGAGTAATGTATCCTCATTTGATTAATTTTAATAAAATTACATATGTATATGCAGCCGTGCAAACCAATCAGATAATCCGCAGAATATGGTCACGGTGGTAATGGTAACATTATCCTTTTCACATCTTTTTTAAAAGCCATCCATAATTGTCAGCGTCAGCCTGTAGTTGGTATCAGGCAGTACCAGAAAAAACTGCTTGGGGTAATTTAATTTTGTCACAATTGAATGCCACAAATACATAGTGATAGCGCATAAAACACAAATAATGACTTTGAAATCAAAGGATTTTATATAAATAACGCTATTTAAATTCCTGGTAAAACTGTGCTCATGCTGCTATTCATGCAACACACAAAATAGAGAAGGCCCAAAGTGAAGTAAATAGAAGAATATAAAAAATTCTCTTTGATGGTTTTTTTTTTGCTTTACGAAAGCCAAGAAGCAAAACAAATGTTGGTTGAGACAGATAGCGATCGCGAAGGCGTTCCCGCAAACCGAATAGCGGAATTTCAAACCAAAGAGTGAAGCATTATCTCTGTATTGTATTCATATCTCTTTGTGGAAGATTTGCGATTGTGTATGAACTGCTTCTCTTATAAATATGAACATTCCAGTTGATATCTGCCCGCATTTATGTACATGTTTTATGTTAGTGTGTATGTGGGATTTAGGGACTGATGAGTTTTCCGCATACTCTTCTTTATTTCTAATTAAATAATTATGTGAAAGTGATTTACAATTTTCAAGAATCTTTTCATATTGGTCTACAAAACTCAAGTTATTTCAAATATTGTGAAAATATACAATTTTGGAAATTAAAATGCTGGATCGATATGTTTTACTACTAAATGTAAGATTTCTAAAAACAACATTTAACATCTATAATCGCACGATTCTTATTAAATCATTGTAAAATATTTTCTTTATTATATACATACAAATGTACATACATATGTACATGTGACAAGGAACTGGTCGAAAACAGACGTGATTTAACAGTATATATTATGTTGTTTACTGTTTACTGTTGTGTATCTCTATATACATAAGTACATACATACATTTGCTGCTTGATTTTGCACAACTTTGCGACTATTCTTATCAGAGCATTCGTGACATCATAAGTAAATACGTATTTTGCTTTAAATCGCTTAGCCACCACATCGGCTGCGTAGCCTGTGTAAACAAAGGAGGTTATCAATAACCGGTGGTCTGATAAGCAATTCTTGTGGCGCAAATTTCTTTAAAATATTGCTTGATCAACGATTTGCAGTTATAAGAGAAATGGAATCTAATTGCTTAAACGTTTTTACAGCTAGTATTGGAACAAGAGCAAGTTGTGACGCTGTAAGCTAAGATTGGTCGGTTTCTTCTCCTTTTCATATTTTTTCATCACTCATTTGCATAAAGCGGAAAAAGCAATAAAATGCAAACAAGGCGAATCATTGATAATGATAGCAGGCCTACAAACATAGTTCGCCCTCGGCAAGCCATACATAGTCATTTAAGTTAATTTTTTTCTCTTTATTTTAAATTAGATTACAATAAGAATAGAGTCATGCAAATTTAACAGTTTCAAGAGAACGTTTCCAACAATCATCGCTTATTGAATTTTGGCGGGTATTTCGACACAGACAATATCATCACTGTTCTGGTCCTGCAGTTCCCATTTGACGAGCACGGCGACTTTGGGATAGCTCTTCAGCACGGGCAGCCTGGCCGTATATCGATACGTCTCATTCTTTTCCAACGGACATTTCAAGCCGCTGTTGACGCACGCATCGGGATTGTTCAGGGGAAAGGGCATCTCGATGCCCAACACCTTGCCATGCACCACCGTCTTGACGACTGAGGCCACTTCGGCCAGAGCAAAATCTATCGATATTGAGACATTCGTATTTCTGTGGAGAACACACTCCGTTTTTGTTGTATCACAGCCTTCGATCGTGATTTGCGTGAATTTCCCAGTTTTTGAGCCGCAGTCCTGAAATTCAAGTGCTGCTCCAAGCTGCAGTGCCAAGAGCAGCGACACGATAAGCACGCACAGCTTAAACATGAGTCTAATTTCGCTTAATTAAATTACAAGTACACACGTTAATTAACTTAACGTACTTGACTCATATAAATTCTTCTCTGCGATGGCTTAGCAACAACTGAATTAAGAAAAGCAAACACAAGCAAAAGCCAAAACCAGCTGCGCAAATATGAGCTTTGTATCGATAAGTATATCGATATCGGACAGTCTCTGTTAATATAACAGAAATGAGCTTTCAAACATAATATATTAATTGACATTTGTTATTTGTATATAAATTGATAAAGTTGACATTTGTAATTCGTAAAGTCTACCAAATTCAGCATATGCAAAACAATAAATTTCTGTTGATTTTTTTAAATTCTAAATAATTGTTTACAGTTTACATTTACTTTAACAGTTCGCTGACGTCGGCTCGATGTATTGTTTAATTTCCCATCACTATCAGAAAGCTTCTACGGATTCCAGTTGGCATCTGGTTAGATTTACTTTAGCCGCAGTAGTCGCAGCATTTTGGCGGCACTTAAAAGAGTTTTTGCTTTATTGCTTAAATATTATTTACATCCGTACTAATTAAAAAATGTCGCAGATTTGTCAACGAAGCTTGTTGGCAGCAAACCGAATTGCAATCAACTCACCGGCTGCTGTTCTCCGCTGCAAGTAAGTCTTAATGTTTGTTGCATTCACTTGTGTTGTAGTTGCTTAAAGTAACACGTTGCAGTGTCATTTGCCAAGGTCATTGCAAATGCCGGTTTATTTGTTCTTTACAACTGTATGTGTGAGTTTGTGTGCTTATAATGCATGTATTTGTGTCTCACACTGGATAATTTGATATATTTGTTTTTCCTATAATTGGCTGACTTTTTTTGCATTATGTCAGCCTGTTATGCATGAGCTACAATAAAAATGATTCGTATGATTTTGTATAGTATGTACTTGTTTACTACATATATCATCTATATACATCTGTTATGTTCATATGAATAGACGCAAATCTTTAAATATTGCAATATCTTCTGCAACTTTTTAATCTCATATGCGATAAGAAATTGACACAAAAACATGTATATGCTCATTTATGTATCTGGTGCGCATTTTTGTACACATATATACAAACATATGTACATGTATTTTTCCAGACGAATGCTATTTTGTCATAATAATGTGGAGTGTAATTTTTTTACAGGAGTAAAATAAATTTGGCACAACTGAAAGTGTAACATATTATGACGCTAAAATTATATACTATTTTGAAATATATGTATACATATTTTATTCTATATTAACTTAAATTTCTCAGCAAATTATTTAATTTCAATTCAGTTTGAATTGCTATCATACACTCGACCCTGACTTGATATCATATCACAAATCTGTTTCCTTTGAATTTGATTGAATTTCATATGGTAAAAATTCTTAAGTAATTTCCGTTGGAAAAAACCTGCTAGTTAATTAACGAAAAATATATATAATGAGAACCAGCTTAGTTCGAAGTCCGATTAATACATTTTTTTTGCATGCGTTAGTTATATGGTTTACGCCTATCTCGATCCCAGATTTAAATAATATGCATACATATATCTTTATAAAAAAAGGTAGAGACAAAGTGAGTATTAAAGAAGGCAATCAACCTCTTATCTCCAGTCGCGATTGGCTCTTGTCCGCATCATTAAACTGAATTAAATGCATCGAGGTTTGTTTACAGCAGATTGCGATAAGCGATACGCGATCTATTTACGAGCAACAATCCCCCGCTGAGAGAACTCATCAGTATTGCAGTGTGAAAAGTTTGACTTTTACCTGTACTTGACTTTCAGACTAATGCATTCCAAAGTATCAAATGGAATTCTTAACTAATCTAGTTATTGAAGTGATTAACGAAAAGCAAATTAGCTACTTAGATAAGTTCTGAAAACAATCGTCTACGAAAATGAAGAGTGACAAAAAAGTTAACGCAGGGCAACTAACAGTCAAAAGATAATCACAAGAGGTTGTAAAGATAATTTTTTGCATTCAAAGGCAATAATGAGATTGTTTAATTACAAAAGATTGTAAGGGTTTTTTAAGTCGCTGCTAATCTAGTCAGTCGATTGGCTGAGATTTGCGGCTAATATTCGGGGAGCAATGATGAAAAAAATCTCAATGACTTATATCTATAAAAATTTCAGGCAAATTTCGAAGAACCCTAGTGGAATTAAATACAGCTTAAGCCAAATACTAATTCCATCTATACTCTAAATTTATGTTATTGTTAATATATATGTTTGAGATGATGTTTGAGAGTTATTTTCAGAAAATTCCCATGGCATGAAACCAGGTATTGACTTGGCCATATTTTATTTTCAGATCCACATGGTTCTCCGAGGTGCAAATGGGTCCACCGGATGCCATTCTGGGTGTTACCGAGGCCTTCAAGAAGGATCAAAATCCAAAGAAGGTCAACCTTGGAGCCGGTGCCTATCGTGACGACAACACCAAACCCTTTGTGTTGCCCAGCGTGCGTGAGGTGAGTGATTCCTATCTTATTATCACTTAAAGATTATCCACTAAACTGTTCTTTCTTTCAGGCTGAGAAACGTATAGTGAATCGTGGTATGGATAAGGAGTATGCAACCATTATTGGTCTGCCAGAGTTCTACAACAAGGCAATCGAGTTGGCTCTGGGTGCGGAATCGAAGCGACTGCAGGCGAAGCACAATTGTACCACACAGGCGATCAGTGGCACTGGAGCACTGCGCATTGGCGCTGCCTTTTGAGCAAGTTCTGGAAGGGTAATCGCGAGATTTACCTGCCCTCCCCGTCGTGGGGCAATCATGTGCCCATTTTCGAGCATGCTGGCATGCCGGTGAAGCGTCATCGCTACTATAATCCAAAGAATTGCAATCTGGACTTCAATGGCATGGTCGAGGATCTAAAGGTAAGCTAAGCAATCAAAAAGAGAATGTGTCCTAATTGTGTCGTACTTCTTACGCAGAAAATCCCTGAAACGTCTGTGGTGCTGTTGCATGCCTGCGCCCACAATCCAACTGGTGTGGATCCCACTGCCGAGCAGTGGCGTGAACTCTCTCAGGTGTTCAAGCAGCGTAAGCTGTATCCGTTCTTCGATATGGCTTATCAGGGCTTTGCTACTGGGAACGTTGACGGCGATGCTCAGGCGGTGCGCATCTTTGAGGCCGATGGTCATGACTTCTGTTTGGCGCAAAGTTTCGCCAAAAATATGGGTCTATATGGCGAGCGCGCGGGCGCCTTCTCTGTAATTTGTGCCGATGACCAGGAGGCGGCACGCTGCCTATCACAGATCAAGATTCTCATTCGTGCCCTCTACTCGAATCCACCAATTCATGGAGCGCGCATCGCTTCCGAGATTCTCAATAGTGCCGATTTGCGCAGCCAGTGGTTGAAGGATGTGAAATTGATGGCCGATCGCATTATTGATGTGCGCTCCAAGCTCAAGGCAAATCTTGAGAAACTAGGCTCCACGCACAACTGGGAGCACATTGTTAATCAGATCGGCATGTTTTGTTTCACGGGCCTGACGCCAGAGCAGGTCGATAGCCTGATGAAGAATCACAGCGTTTACCTGACCAAAGATGGTCGCATTTCCATGGCTGGTGTGACCAGCAAGAATGTCGAGTACCTGGCTGAGAGCATGCACAAGGTGACAAAATAAATCCAGCTAGTAGTGGATGGACATGGTAAGAAACCACTTAGCGACACCTGACCAACAATTATTTTTGATAGCATTCAATGACGATAGAAAATTGTATTTGCTCCTGAATCACACTCTCTGTACATACACGCTATTGAAAAAATAAAGCATTTTTAATGATACTTATTGAAAAATAGAAAATACATAATATGTGTGATGTCTTCAAATACACTTAGCATATCAATAATTGCTCAATAAAATACATAAATGAATATGCACATAGTACAGCCGTTATGTGAATTTCCCTTTATTCTAACTAACATAAATAGAAAGACAATTCTTAATTCTACAGCTCAAATAGTTAGTCCGTGTTTTTTTTAATGAATTTTCGGTATCCATATCTCTGATATTTATTCTTACAAACTCAGCATTTGGCTTAAAGTTGATTTCTGCTAGCTTCTTCTGTCTGTCTGTCCAATTGGATTATACTTATGTAATTTGTTGTATTTGTATGTATTATATATAACTAGAATCACGGTTTGTTATAACGATATCTTAACTTATCGTTTGGCTCACAGTACTCCTTGATAATGAGCTTGCACAGGAATATATGGAATACTACGATTATTGCACACACTGACACCCAGAAAAGGGCGGGCAATCCGCCCAGTTGATGGCCATGCTTATGGAGGGCAATCACATGCTGCTCGTGTGCCGGAGCTGCAATTTGCAAATTATGATCAAGATGCAATTTATGATAATATAGAATATAGCAGCTTACCCTCGACTACTTCCTTGACGTGTATGGCATGATGAATTTCCTCCATGTGTTGTTTATCCTCGGTTATGTATAATATTGCAGTAAGTGGTTCAGTCAATTTCACTGGGAAGTCTCGGCGACTTTGACTACAGCAAAGAGATGCAGATAAGTTAAGAACTAAAATTAGCTTCTACTGGATATTTACGTCAACAGGATTGGTTCGTCCAGACAGCCGCCGTCGCAGGCATAGTAACTGCGATCGGAACGATCTAGGGCCACATTGATCACCGCCTTGTTGTCGTCCTTAACAATTATGGTGACATTGACATGCGTCTTGTTGCCGTAGTTGAGGCGTCTAAAGTGAAAGTCGCGATGCAGGAATTTCGGATGTATATTGCATTCCAGATGCTGATTGCTAAAGCGAAAGCTACCGAAACTGAGGGTCATAGCCTGAATGACACCCGAGGCGCCGGCACGAATCAGATTGTGGCAGCCTTGCTTCTCCAATGTCAGCATCCAGGAGGACACCAGCGAATTGAGTTGAGTCAGCGTGGACATGTCACGCCACAGATTCTCCGCCTGCAGCGTATGATATGAATCATAGCAGCCCTCCGCGTATGTCAAAGCCTTGGCAATGTCCTCACGCATGCCCGCAGTGCCTGAGCCGGAGACGGCGCCCACTTCTTCGAATTCAAAACTGCGCACTTGTGAGAGCACCGCATACATGGTTGCATTGATGCGATCACCATTTAAGCTATTGTCCGCCTTGGAAGTGCTTATCGTAAATCCGGTTGCCCAAAGATCCGTCCACACATTAATGTGCTCCTGCCGATACGAATTGATGCTGTACTGCGAACCGGATCCGGATGCCTTGGCGCTGAGTTTCTGTAGTAACTTTGTCATGGCCTGTATTGAATGCTGTTCAATGGTCTCCGATGTGGCTTTGAACTGGGCCTCCGTCACTGGCTTGGAATACTCGATGACTAGTGGATAGATGATACGCACAGTGCCCCGTTTGCGCAGCTGTACTTTCGGTTCGAGTTGTGGCTTAACAATACTAATTACAATCAATTTACTGGGATCATCAGCCGACGGCTGAACCGTGCCCGTAATAACTTCCAGGCCATTATACGTGAGCATGCCTATCTGTGCTTCATCGCTGTAATTGAACATAGTTAAACTGTGTGCGAGATCTCTGTGAGGAATTGGGCACTTACCTGAGCGGAATGCTGCGCGTTGTGAACTTGGGCAGACGATTGCGTGGCAATATAAGATCAATGCTCTCAACCACGTTGCGTGTATTTGTGATTTGCAATTCTTGCATCAGCACATTGGGCTGTGTGCGATGGGCGTACATTGTGTACGACACAAAGTAGCCGGCAAAGCATTGAAACCGATGCACCATTCCCGTCAGATACTCCACAACGGTGGCCTCTTTCTCACTAGCTGTTACACCCGGCTGTGTCACAGATAGCACTGGCTGGAAACGTATGAGTAGCTGCATCGCCCGGCCATGTTTGATATTCAGGGCAGCGTCGGCAGCCACCTCCAGGCCAATGTAACCGTTACCTACGTAGGGCGCATAATCCCGCTCACCCGGCAGCAGCGGCGACACGTGACGAATGTTCGCGTCATACTCGTAGTTTTGCAAAATGTAGGGCGTTAGACGGTCGTCCATGCACATGCTGTGCGGATCTAGTAATGTAATTTGGTTAGAAAGCAAGTTGTGGCATGGTAAAGGAGTAGGATAACGTTACCTTTCTGCTCTGTTGGGCTTAAAAATAAATAACGAAAGATTGGTGGCAGCATATAGAACACAATGCACACGCACAACAAAAGCAGAAACAAACGCCGGTATGACGTTAGGGTGCCTTCGGCTAAACGCTTTAGTCTTCGCACAACATCCACTGTCTCGAATTTGTTTTTGGCTGATCGGAAGAACATATTGATTGCGATTTAACCATTTAATTTGCATTGGAATACACTTCTAGAATTTATAGTGCTTGGCCGTAAGCTGTGGCCAAACACTGAAATATCTAACTCCCATTCTATATCGATATATCGATACACCTTTATACAATACTTTTACACACTCTATTATTCACTACCAACGGTTTTTATACAACTTAAAAAAGAAAGGCATTATATCTTGGCTATGTAATTTCAGACTTAAATTTATGACGAATATATGCTCTTATTTGATAACTGGGCCATTTAACCCATAATTAACCCAGCGATGCCATTATTATGGGTTATCGTCGAACTTTTTGAATTATCGATCGATAAAATGATATATCATTGAGATCCCAATGATCACCTCTAGATTGCTGACATGTTATTGTTAATTGTGAGCAAACATGTCCAACAACACATACAATTCGTGCTCAAAAAAGTACATGAAAAAGAGATATCTCCTTTTGCTTCCACTGTTTAGTTTGCTGTTGATTTTAATTGTAAAATACTCGACTGAAACTGGAAACGATCTTGATGCTCAGTCCCTATCCGAATGTTTATTTTGTAAGATTGCCAAGGGCACGTTCTCAGCCACAAAGCTCGAATTTGAAGACGAGGAATTCGTAATTTTTAAGGATAAAAACCCAGCGGCTAAGATCCATTATTTGGCTGTTCCCAAACAACATTATGATAGCATTAAAGTTTTGAATAAATCCCACATGAGCCTAAGTAAGTTTGGGTAAGCTTATTAACATATTTAATTTATGTATAATTAATCCACATTTATACCAATTTTACAGTTGAGCATATGCAGAATGGAATGATCAATTTTCTGAAATCAAAAGATGTGGATTTATCAGTTGCAATTATCGGTTATCACGTTCCTCCGTTTATCTCACAAAATCATCTGCATCTACATGGAATATCGCCCGTTTCTGAAATGAGCGTCTCAAATTGGATAAGCTTTCTTACGCCATCGTTTTGGTTCAAGTCGGTAAGCTAGAAATACAAATTCTTAATTTTGCACATAACCTTTATTTTGATTGTGTGTAGAGCCAAGATGTTCTCAGATCCTTACAACGTTCTGACCTTAAGTGATGATTGGAAGATTGACTCCTTTCTCCACGGAGGCAGAGATGGTTTTTAAACTGACAGATGAACTGATCAAGAATAAACACATGTGATCTCCTCGTTATACATTCCTTAACAAAAGGTATTCAGAAAGTAATGTTTAAATCAAACCATCCCGTCAAAAACAAAAATAATTACAAATTAAAAAGTGATTTTTATTTAAATGACCAGAGAGGGGAAAGTGAATAAGTTATGCATATAAACAAATAATTACGAACTCATGTAAATAGACAACAAAAAGGTTTTTAGAAATATATGTAACTATGATTAAAATTTAACGTCGTGGCAGTCGCAGGTAAAAATATTTCATAATGGGTCAAGATAAATTTGGCAATAGTTCAAGCAGTGCTCAAGCGATACTAATATCGCAGCCACACACACAAGATATCGATAGTGTGATCGATTGTTTTGCAGCACTGAAAGCCAGCAGCAGCAGCAGTACAAGCAAACGCTGAGTTTTGGTTTGTTTTAGTTACAAGATTCGCAAAAACGATTTGGGAAATCAGCTCAATTAAGTTGCAACTGAACGGATTGGAGCGCTTCAAACGCAGTGCGTTCAAAACAATCGCAGCATGTGGCCGCAAACGCTGGAAATGTCCCGCGACGAGTGTCGGGGTATGCTGCGTCGACTTGGTAGGTGAAATGCTGCTCCCGCCAGCCCCAGGAGCACACTTTCCTTTTCCACTTTATCCGACTGCAGCCCCATAGTCCATGTGCATCTCTAACTAATGACAAATGCTCTCCATTAATTTGTATTCTTCGTGCAGAACTCGAATCGTATTCGCATCTCGTAAGCGTTTTTCGCGCCCAAGGCTCGCTCAGTGAACCAAAAGCCAAACTACTCGAGGAGTTGCGCCAAATGTTTCACATAACACAGGAGCGTCATCGCGCCGAGGTGCGACGTGCCACCAACGACGAGCAACTCTGCACCATTGCCGAAAAGTATATTTTATATGCAAGGTTATCATATATATATATATGTGTAACTCTATATCCACAATTTGCAGTGTCTGCGGACCGAACACATGGCAGGAATGGTCACGGGAAGGTCGTCGTCCATATCCCCTGCTGCCCCGCATAAGTCCCCAGACCGCATTGGCGATTGTGGCCAACGATTTGGCGGCGAAAGCCTATGCGGAAAACGCTAAACTTGCAGCACCGGGCGAAACTGGCGCTAATTATAGCGATGCTTTATTGGACCAGGCCACCTATTCGCATCTGAGGCATGGCATGAACAAGCGACAGGAGCCACATGTGGTCATGGATGAGCCGGTGAGTCTGTCTAGCATTATATAACCAACCTCAGCGCATTTGATGAACCTGCCCAATATGTCTACATCTACTTTTGTACATACGTGTGTATGTAGTGAAAGTACAGTCTGCGCCTGGGTCGCATGCTCTACTCACTGACTAACGGGGGGCTGATTGCCCCAATGAACAGGCCAAGTGAGTTTTTAGTGAATTCAATTTGTGTTCGAAGGATCCACCTAAAAACACACACACACATGCATATATATATATTTACAGGCATAGAAATTGGGAGTCAAATATTCCAATTGGAATGTGCCTTGCGCTTAACAGAGCCAGAGCACAAGCTGTGTGGTGTCCTCTAAGAAATTCCTGTTCCCACGTGGCGCATACGCTGACCATTCTTATTTTATATTTTGGCAATTAGTGCCAAGTGTCGCTTATTATTTTGTTGTGTGTATTTAATTAAATTTGATTGAACTCCTCATCGTTAGCAAACAACCAGTGCCAGTTAACAGCATCAGTATGCTGTTAAGTAACACGAACGATACAGTTACAGCTCGATATGCTATGATCCAGTAATCGATATCGATAAGAATGTTAAAAGTGTTTGGTGTGTTAAATTTGATTTAAAAAAAGGATTATTAATATTTGTTAATTATGCCTACGACGATGATTATGTTAAATTACTTTAAATTTTACGATTATCGTTAACAGTTCAAGGTACCCGATTTGCCCAGCGAAATAAAGAAGGCGACCCTGAAGCGAAAAGAGAACGAGGCGGGCGATGTGAAACCGAACAAAAGGCGCAGCACACATCATGATAAACAGCACGGACAGACGCAACAGTTGTCGTCGTCCCAGCTAAGTGCTGTTGGCAAGGACGAAGACGGTCAGATGGCGCCGCTGGAACAGCGCCCCAGCGATCGTACGCTGCAGCAGCGGTATTTCTATCAGCAACAGCAGAAACACAAGCAGCGAATGGCCAGCAAAAAGGGGCCTAGCAATAGATTGGGCGCCAACAGCGGCGTCGCTGGTGTCGGCGCCAACACGAAGCCTGCAAAGAGCGGCAGGCGACGGGCACAGAAGCAGCTGCAACAGCAGATGCAACAAAAACAACAACAGCAGCAGCAACACCAGCAACAAGAACAACATCAGCAACAGTTGCCACATCAGCAACATAAAGTATTATTGCCGTTGGGGCCACCACCGCCAGCAGGGGAATCCCCAGCGTCAGCGCATCCGAATGCCAATCATCTAGTGCAGCCGCACGTGGAATACATACTCGACGAGGCACTCAAATCGGTGGCTGCCACCAAACTGAAGACGATACCCGCTGCACGCGTTGTTTACGGACCGCCCGAGGTCCTCTCGCCAACATCGACGCGTGCGTTCATAAACTCACCCATTGTCTTCAAGGAGAAGTTGTCGCCAACACCGCAAGCAGTTGCCGTACCCGTTTCCGTACCCTTGCCCGTGGCCGTGCCCGTGCTACAGCAACAGTTGAGCACTCCGGTTAAAAAATACATTGTTGAGGAGCGTCAGTCGATTGCCGTTGGTGGCAGTCAGTCTGTTGCTGCTGCTACAACTGCACCTGCCAATGTGTCAACGGCCAACCTGCCACTGGCACCGCAAATAATAAGCGTGCAACAGATTGCGGCGCCCCCAAAACTGCGTACAACATCAACAGCAAGCGGCAGCGGCACAACTACCACCACCACCATACTGCCAACGGGCACAAAGCTGACGCCCAAGAAAATCAATCTGCTCGACAAACATCAGTTGCCCTCCATGCCCAACACGGCATCGGTGCGCATTCTGCCTATCGATCAGCAGCAGACGGCTCCAATTCCCATCCCAGCGCCATCTATTAGCAATCTCACGAGCAGCAAATCGCCAGCAACGGCGGCAACGGTGCAAAAGTACATTGTGGACGATCGTGTGCCTAGCCAGGGACAGAGCATTACGACGCCGTTGAGCAGCAGCGCCTCTGCTGTGAACATTATTAAGAATATACCGGCCAGCAGTTTGAACAACACGCTGATTACACCACTCAGCAGCGCGACGGTGACGCTGCCAGTCGCGGCGCCTCTATTTCGCAAGGCATCTGCGACAACAACAGCAGCAACAACAACAGCAACAGGTGGTGGATCACTATCGACGCCACAGATACTGGGCAACATAAAGCTGACAAGCGGCAGCGCCATCAAGCATGTGCCCAGCAGTGCACTGCGCAACTTCAAGATCTGTTCGCCCAATGGCAAGGTGTTCCTGCAGCCCGCCAAGCTGCACGCCGGCAGCATAATACACAAACTGAACACAGCGAATGTGGGAGGAGCGGGCAGTGGAGGTGTCACTGTGAACAGTGCCAATCTGTCGCCGACGGGCAGTGTCACGCCCACATCGCCACAATCGTCGCCGCAGCGGATAACGATACAGAAGATGCAACTGCTGACGCCCACCCAAATGATGTCGAGTGCCGGTGGAAGTGTCGTCTCCAGCTCCAGCATTACGAGTGGCCAAGGTGCCAAGGTCAAACCCACCACGCTGACCCTGAGTTCAACTGGTGTTGGCAAGAATAATTTGGTATTTCTGCCCACGAGCGGAATGCGAGCAGTGACACTGGCCTCCAGCAAGCCCAAGTCTGGCGCTGAGCTGCTTGCAGCCAAGCCCAATGTGCTCGTCATAGGTCCATCCTCGTCCGCCAATGTGGCCAATAATGCACCACAGGCACCGCAGGTTACAACGCCAACGTCCGTCTTGGGCAAGACGAAGGCGCATCAGCTCATCACGGAGGATACACCCATCGATATCATCAACATGCCCATCATTGTGGCCGACAATGGGACAACGGAGACGACGAAGACGACAGTTAAAGCGGCGCCAATGATGGTGCTGAATGCAACCGACTGGGAAATGGAACTGGATCAGGCATCCAAGGCGACTGCCGTTACGACAACAACACCCACAACAACAATTAGTAACGATTCAAAGTGGAAGCAGTCGTTGGATGATGCCATTATGGAGCACATAGTGGAGGAGCTAAAAGATTCCAACACGCAGCTCAAACATCGGAGTAAGTAGCTGTTAAGAGTTATATTTTGGAATTCCACTAAATCCTGTGCGTAATCTTTCAGTAATTGAACTGCACGACGATGCCGATGGTGCCATTGAGTATATGGACATGGAATTGGAGCAGCCCATTGAAATCGAGTGCACCAGCAACATATCGCCGGATTCAATGACCGGTAATGCAAAAACAAGAACACCATCAACAACCACGTCGCTCAAGGCAACCATTGTGCCACCTCTGGTGCAGGAACAGAAGAAACTGGTTGAAGCAACAACAACAGCAGCAGCAGTAGCGGGAGAATCGACAACGATGAAGACGACAACGTTTTAGTGTTCATTTCTGTCATTTGGCGATTAGTTTTTGAATTTGACATTTTGGTTGCTCATTGACGGATCGGTTTTAGGAAAGCACAAAAGCAACAAAAACATATACATACACAGACCCGGTTTAATTTAGAATTAGTTATTAGCTTAGTGCCGTGCAACATTATCATTATATTGTATATGTATATGTTCATGAAAATATTTGTGAGAATCCCTTGAAGAATGTCGATCATAAGCTTTGGCTTTGGCTTAGGCTGTGGCTTGGCTTCAAATTAGATTATCGGACTCGGACCTTGTTTAGCGCAGTTTTTTGTATCGCCCAGCAAAATGATATTTTGTTGACATCTCCAAGCTGCCACCATCGAAATACCTTAATATTTGTGTACATTGTAAATATCATTTAGTTAAGCGTTTTAAATCAAACAAAAAAAAGAAAAACAGGAGAAAAGTCATAAGTGAAAGTGTGTTTTTAATGAGATTATAGTATTTAGTTATTTCTTACGTATGCCCGCTAAAATTACAATCAATGTAAATATTAAAAACAACAGAAAAAAAACAAAACAAAAAAAAACCGTTGAAGAATTTCAATAAATGCTTAGAGTCAGTCATAACAATTCGTATGTAAATTGTACACTGTAAAGAAGAGTAATAGCTGAAATAAGTTACACGGAACAAATTGATAGAGAAGTAGAAATTGTATACACAAATCCACATCAACATCCACATCCAAACTTGCGCATAAATATATATACATTTCTAACTACTACTAACTGGCAATCTAGGTGTTAAGTATTTTATGCATCGATTTTGTAAATCTAAATCATCAAGAATGTTGTAATTTTTTTAGAGAAGAATTAAGAAGCGCAATCGAAGCGAACCACCAGGAGGTAAACAAAATGTAATGTAAAATACAAAATATTGTTAAACAATGCGTGCAGCTGTAAAACTTTTAACATACAAATTGTAAATGAAATAAATATAAATGTAAACAAAATGACAAATCTGTCGAATTAATTTTTACAGCAATTGTCCTCTCTCTTTGTTGTTCCATTTTTTATTGGTCAAACTCAACAAATAAAGAATTTTTATTTAAGGAACTTCAATTGAAAAAATGTACAGTTTTAGTTTATAAAGTTAACTAAATTAGAGTATGCTGAATTTGTCATCGTTCCCCTGGCAACCTTTTACTGAAGTTCAAGAAATCGAAATCCTATTTACAATCATTTATTCTTCGTGTATATTTGTAGAAACATCAATTTTTAAATCATTTTTTACCATCCTCGCCGCTTAACATGTTTTTTTTGTTTTTTTTTACAATTGGATTAAGGTACTAAACTCATAAGGGTAAAAGGATAATGAGTTGCTGTTGTTCGTAGTTAAGAGTTGGAAATTCAGTACAGTTAACAGTTAGTTTAGTGTAACCACATTTGGGTTTGAATATATATGTAGATAGACTAATCTTAATGATTACAATGATTCATTCAATTGCGTCCCAGGGCCGTGCCGTGTCCCCAAGCCGAGTTGGCCGACTGGCGGGCTGGCGGTGCTCTGCTCTCGGGCGGCACACCAAATCCACTGATGCCACCGGACACGTCGGGAGCGATGCGTTTCCTGCGATGCGAAAAGAAAATCGTTTAAAGCGAAATCTTGGCAATTAAAATTGGAGATTTGCAACTTACAAGAACTGTGGCGTCTCGAGGAAGGCGCTGCCGCCCAGCTCTTGTGGGTATTGGAATTTCAAGAAGTAGTAGACATGTCCATTGAAAATGCCCACCAGCGAGGCCAGAGATCCGTGGAAGATCAGCTCAATGCCCGCCAGCACCCACGGCAGATACATGGCCTTAAAGCGACTGCCGAACCAAAAGTTGACGATGACCTCCTTGTTTAGTTGGCACCAAATGTAAGTTATGGCCACGACAAGCATATCCATAAGGAAGTAGACATTGAAGACCATGCCACCGACATTGGCCAGGACTGCTGTGATGATCAATAGATACATGTAATCCGACGGACTTCTCGCATATTGATCCTTTTCCAAGCGTGCGCTATACTGTGTGATGAAGTAGCAGTTGATGAGGAAATGGAAGCCGGTGGCCCCGTTCAGCGGGAACACAAACAACGAGGTTATGCAGCGCCACAGCTGGAGGCGAGTGAAGACCAGCTCCCGGGAGAGATACATGTGTTCCATGGGCAGCAGGCCGAATCTGCAGAGCAGGCTCAGGCTAACGGTTGCGGTTAGCCAGTAGCGCGTGAAGCGGGGCAGCGATTTGTACCATGTCCCAGCGTCCATCCTGTCCAATGTTTTGTTTTTTGTTTCTTATCGGTATTACTTGCAAATCTTTCTTACTTTTCCAATTGTTGATTTACGTGTCTTTACTAAGCAGTGTGACCCCACACGAGCGATACAAAATGTTGAAAATACTACTTTTGATTTGACAAAATACCAAAGGGTTTTTTTTAGTAATTTATGTGCTAAGTAATAAGCTCAAACTATTTTCATTGGTCTGGTTGCCTTCTTTTTGAATTTTTCGCGCAGCAAAATCAATTTGTATTTAAAGAATAGGAAGATAACAAAAGCAAAGTTATACAATATCATGAATAATGTATGGAGTGTTTGTATCTACTTATAAGTGTACATAAAGAAAATAACAACCAAAGCTTACATTTCAAAATATTATACAAATTGCGAGAAGAAAATCTACTTTAATTCAACCATGTGGCAACCTCTGGCAGTATTATGAAATCGATAATCCGATTATTTTGACTAACTCGCACATGAAGAATTTGAATTTGAGTTGACACAACTAAAGTGTACAAATATTAAGCCTACAAAAATAGTTCACAAAGTTCACGATTTAAATGTCGAACATGAATGTGCGCTTTGTTTTAGAATATGTTTCTAATTTGGATAATATTTTTTTAATTGGGTCAAAGCTACCCTGCTCTTTTGCGTTATTCGGAAATTTGCCACAGCCACAGATAGGCAAGCCACACATAACAATGGAAAACACACGCAACTCACTGGTGCGAAAATAATGCACAAAGGAACTCTAAAAAACACCACTTGAAAATGTGCGCTTTTCCAACTAGCTGCACTCCTAAGTGGCAAGTGCCGAATTAATTTGACCAACGATGTCAAATTAAAATAGTTGACAAATCCATCACTGTGCAATTGATTTTATTTTTGCATCAGTTTTGGTCATATTATCAAAGTCGTAAAATATTTAACTCTAGATATATTAGCAGAAATTTTGTTTAAGAAATCACAAAATTAACTTACAAATTTAAACTAATTTAATGATATTTGATATTGCTCAGGAAATTATGCTTGAACATTTACATGGAAAATAAATTATATTGATATGATATAAATATAAAAATATACGTAAATGCTAGAAAATGCAAAGAAAATTTATAAGTTATAATCGCTGTAATTTTAATGATATGTTTATGCAACAATTTCAAAATTAAAAGTAAAAGTTGAGAGCATTAAAAACACGAATCACATTGCAAAAGACAAAATGGAGTTTTAACTCTAAGAAACACAACGTTGCAAAGGACAAATAAAATGAAAAAAAACGAACAACTGCGCAAGTTTCTGCCTGTTGAATTTTAATATTTTTTGCATAATGTATAAGGATGCATGCGAGATGGAAAGAGATAGCGCCACAAGGATGAGAGTGAGAACAGAGAAATGTGCAAAAAAAAATCGAGCTAATCAAGTGGTTTTTCGACCGGTTCAATGTGTGTGTGTGTGTGTGTGTGTGGGTGTGTTTGTGTGTAGGCATGCCCAAATGTCTGTATGTGTATGTGTGTGAGTGAGCAAAGACCACACCCACCGTTTAAATGCAAAATGGGTGCTTGGCTGCGAGTGTGCGACAGACAGAGATAGAGACGCATGCGCTGCCTGCCAGCCTCTTGCCTCCCTTGCCAGGGCAAGGGAAGAGCAGCGCGACAACACGCCCACATGGCCATTGCTCATTATGAAGTTGTGCTGCTGCTGCTGTTTTAGTAGCTGTTGACAAACGCATCGTAGATGTTTTATTTATTTACGCGTTGAGCTTTTACAGCGCCTTGCACTCACTCACCTTGCCCGATGTCATTTTGTCGTTTGCCGTTTGCCGTTTTGCTGGCTCACTTCGTTGCTATATGTATGTGTCTGTGTGTGTATGTGTGAATTATGTGCACAATTATATATTTGTGTATATATTCATATATAAATACATAAGTACATAGCATCTTACTACAATAGCAACGCAAATATTACATAAATACGTATAAATTAAATAGGTTCAGGTACACATTTTTGTACATTTATACTTTTAGCAATCTTGTAGATATTTCTTGCTTGCTTCAGTTTTTAACATTTTTAACTGCAACAATTCAACATTTTTCTTATTTTTATATTTAATTTAGATATATCTTTTTTGGATCCTACTGAAACATTTGATTATAAAGAATTGCCCGACAAAACTTGAATTTTCCTTTGAACGTTTTTAAGAAACCATGTGTTTATAACTGGTCCCATTTACTGAAATTTGAAAGGATTATATTAATGTGAATAGCCTTAACATTTAATAAGAATACTTTTGTTAAATTTAATTTAGGTTATTTAATTCTGTCCAGTTACTTCTATATATACTATATTAAGAATTATTTTATAGGATAATCTTGTTCTCTCCAGTTACTACAATCTATACTATATTTTTGGCATTTTTACTTCTATTTAATATATTTTAAGTCACTTTCAATTTTGCTTTAATTTCACCATTGACAATTCTGCTAAACTAAAAGCTGCTTAAATTCTTTACCATGTATCAATGAGAGGTAAAAGATGCTTACTCATAATATATTCAGGATATGTTTCGAAATCAATGAATGTCACTTAATTTTGGATCTACTCTTATTTCCATGGGAATTTTTAAAGCACATAAATACCTATGTGTGTATCACGCATTGCCTTGCTGCTTAATTACAGTAATTATTTGATTATAAAATCTCCCAGGGAGCACAACAATTCCTCGCCTTTTTTATGCTATGCACAACATCTTCATTACACAGAAACACACACACATCCACACATACATACATATATACATACATACATACATGCATATTTCAAATAGTTCTGACAGCATTCGAAGGCATTTTTCGCATACATGCATGCATTTATACACACATGCATATATACACATATACGTCTATTCATTTACGTATTTATGCATATGTATATGTATTTCACATACCTCGAGCAAACCCACAAACAACGAGAATTTTCTTCTAATAATGGCGCAGCGGGCGAAAGGTTATCGTTAAAGGGAATGGGAGGGGGGCACCCAAAAAAAAACTCACTTGTGTAAATGAGAAGTGAAAAAGAGGCAAATCATAAGAGGAGCGTGCGCCGCCAAATTGCAGTACAAATATGTACTCTCATCAAGGGTGTGGGCAGACAGAGGACAGACAGACAGACGTAGGGACTAACGCACTGCTTAGAAAAAGGACAGTCTGCAGATACAGCAGCTGTCACATACACACACACACACACATACATACATAGCAAAGACTTCCCCCTCCCAAACAAAGCTGATAGCCCTGCGATGGCGATATTACTAAACACACACACACACATCAATACAGAGAGACACGCTGAATGTATGGCAGACATATTGCGCCTCGCTCAGCCTTGCTCATTGGTGCTAACGAGAGAGAGAGAGAGAGAGAGAGAAGATAGAGAGAGCGAGAGAGAAAGCAAAGAGTAATGATGTTCATGAATGATAATGACGTTTTGCCACCGCTTTTCGTGTTTGTTTCATTTTTCGTCATAACGGTAGTTGGTCGTCACGTAAGAGTGAGAGAGCATGACAGCGCATTATATTCATTCGACGTTTGGCGTTGACGTTTGATGCCGTCGGCAAACTGAATATATGTATATGTGTATGTATGTGTAAAAAGTGGCGAACGCGTGGGAGAAAACAACGGTACGCGAACGCACGCGACAAACAAACAAACGTAGCCAAGTATATTCCTAAGCTGAGAGAATTTTGCAAAATCTGAAACTAATCACTTTGCAGTGTTGCGTAACTGATAAAGCCGTTGATCTAAGAAGTAACATTTAAGTGACAAATAAAAAACATTTAATTCATATCTGTAATTAATACAAAAGTTGTCTTATTCTAGTCTTTTCTTAATCAGCAATTGTTTCGTGATGCAGTGACTATTAAACAAAAAAATTAATATATCTATAAAAATATATAAAACGTTTACTCTCACTGCAAAGTTTGACTTACAAATTATAATTATTTTATTTGCAAATAAGAAGTTTAATACGAAGACTTGTAAGCTGAGCACATAAATACATACATTAAGACATACATATTTCTGTATCCTGTTTGTGTTTTGCCTTAACTTGCTTTGACTCATAAGTAAAATATTTACATTACGAAATTGACGTTTTGAACGCGCGCGGTCGCAATTTTAATGGTTCCTTCGAGGGTATTCCCGTGCAAATTAAACGGACAGCTTTCACTGTGTGTCTGTGTGTGTGTGTGTGTGTGTGTTGTGTGTGAGCACCTGTGTGTGCGTGCGTCTCTCTCTCTCTCTGTGTGTGTGAGTGCAGTTTATAGAGGACTCGCTTAAGAAATATGGACTAAGAAGTCAACACACACACAAATGTCGGCGATATGACCTGCAGCATTTGCTGGCTTGATTAGTCTAGGACCGATTTGGCGAAGAAGTCAGTAAAAGCTTTGAAGTACTTAAGCACAAAGTCTTATATTAAATTTAAATATTAACTCAAGCAACGAGGGAAAGACATCAAACCCGGATTTTAATTAACCAAACAAATACCAAACGAATATTTGTTGAAGATCTCGCTGTGAGTTCCATTTTTGTTTGCTTATAATAATTGTTGTTTAACCAAGTTTAAATGAATTGTTATGATAATAAATTTAAGCATATTTCCATATATATACATATATAAATAGTATATAATTATATTGTATCAGAAATGATGACATATGCATCGATATTGCGGTTCCACAACTTTTATATATATTGTTTCTACAGAAGCTATGTATATGATATGGAAGTTGCAAGATACAATTTTATTTTCATACAGGAACAGATCTTTTGACAGCTATATGCTTTAGTACTGCTATTCGATCGTCTTAGACATATCTATTGCCTACAACAAAAATACGAATATATGGCAAATTTCGGCCTATTAAAAAGAATACAAGGATATTTAAAGGCTGATGGTAAATAGCTAGATACAAAGCTTACGGCTATGTGTCTTAGTTTTTTAACTCTGTGTCACTTTTAAAGATATTCTGATGAAACTTGCAACATATTCGACTTTCTGCTGCAGACCCTACGAATATTGAAGTCAGCCGAATTGGATATCATACAGATGCCACATCGGTTGACGATGAGTTCTTACATGAGACACTTTTAGCTTAGCGATTTATCCGAACCAAACTTAACAGTTATGAGTGTGATCAAGTTCCTAATACTTTGACAAAAAATGATGACCATCAGACTATTACATCATATAGATTTGAGCACAGCAATCGCTTGGATTTTAAAATATACTGGGCCATTTACAGGTCGGCTGGTTGATTCCGCTCTGCAAGGGTATCTAATCTTCGACCTGACTAAGATATATATTATTTGATTCTGTCTAGCTTCTTGATTCAACAATGAAGAGCACATGCCTTATTGGCGATATCATCGTTAAAATAAAATATTTGCTTAATCGACTTATGACTAAATTAATACTAAATCATCAATATGAATTTCATATGTATAAAAAGAATAAAGTTATAGTTTATTTCTTGGAATGACACGCACATTTAACATTTTGGCTGAATTACCCACTCGAATTCTTTCCACTTGCCCCAGAGGCCACTTTTGGGCTGTCGCATCAAAAAATAAAACCCGTCGACAGCACTACTTGACGAGAAGCCTGTGGAGACTCGAGTCCTGTCTAGATGTATGTGTGTGTGTAAGTGTGTGTGAAATGAAATGAAAAGTGTCTAAGCTCGCAGCTGAGCTGAGCGCAACAATCTGTGCAGAGTTCAGTCGTCGTCGTCCATCAATTGTTAATGTCACAGACGCACAGCGTGCATGGCCAGAAAGTGGAGGATGGCAGATGAAGGGTGGAGGAGGGAGGATAAAGGATGAGCACAAGTTGTACACTCAGCATGGTGGCCACAACTTGGAGTCATTTCTGCTATTTAAATGTCGTTTTTCTTCGCGCGCTTTTCAATTTTTAATTGGGATTTTCGTTGATGCTGCCTTCGCTGTTGATGTTGCTGCTGCCATTGTTGAGTTGTTGTTTGTGCAAGGCCTTAGCAAGGACTTGCTTGCCACATGCTACTGCTACTGCGACGGCAGAAGCAGAAGCAGTCTCCCTCGCAAATTGCTTGGCTTGCTTACCCGGTTCGCTTGAGTGGTTAAAATGTCTTACGGTTAGTCGCCGTCATCGCCACGTGGTTGTAAAATGCGCTTTTCAATATATTCCGCTGCTCGACAATGAGTAAATAAAATGCTTGGCTTGTGTGCGCTGCTTTTTAGGGTTCAACATATTTACCGATTTTTCGTGGTTTTTTGATTTCCTGACACGGGTACGACGGCAATCATTGTGACATTTTAATTGTTTATTTGCGTTGTTTGCGCATGCGGCTGCTACGAATCCAGGGACCACGACCAGGACGAGGACCACGACCAGGAGCAGGACTACTGCAACTACTCCTGCTTCCAGTGCTGTATATGTACATGTATACTTGTGTACTATGTACTCAAGTGCTTGCCAGTTTTGCCGGGCTGGCAGAGGTAATTGTTTTGAAGTTTCATATTTTGACAAAAGATTTGCGGGTGAGGAGTTTCTGGTTTGGTTTCCTAGTACTTATCCCAATGCAAACGAGCTCTCCTTTTCCCTCTCCCTCTCCCTCTTCCTCTCCCTTTCTATATCCCTCTCTCTCTCTCTCTCTCCTTTTGGCAATACTCAGTTGTGTGCTGTGTTGGTTAATGTAAATATTTGTTTTTTATTGTCATTTGAAGTACGCTTCTGTACTGTTTATTATTATTTTTTCTTCTTGTCCACATGTGACTTCAAACATTTGTGAAGAGCGAACTTGATTGCCAGCATTCCTTTAAGTTTAAGAAACACTTTAATCAAACACAAAACTTTTATCAGTGGATAGTTTTTATTTTAAGAGAGAACTGGTTTGTCAGCATTACTTTAAGTCTAAAAACTCTTTGGCCAAACACATAAATGTCATGTTTGTCCTGTTTTTACATAAGGCAATTGGTATCTATATACCAGCTGTGGATGTACACATAAATATAATACCACAGTTAAAAAATACATTTTTTTATTTAATAATTATTATCCGAAACGTAATATGTGCAGTATTTCTTAGCATATTTAGTTAATTAACTAAAACAGAAAAATTATAAGAAGTTTTGCAAAACTATGTTAAAAATAGTTTTGTCACATAAATAGAACATTTTCAAAAAAGGATGGTTGATCATTTGGGTTGATAATACATCTCATTTAATATGAAGATTATATTCTGAGTTTTGAGTAGCTGCTTCACATTTTTGACTCATACTCTTCAAGAGCTTTTTCCGTTCATTATTTGAATTGAAGAATTTCAACTTTTTTGGTTTCACATCCACAAAGCATCTAGATTAATAATATAATAAACAAATATAATCAAAGAGAGAGTATAATTATCCGCTTAGAATTCCCAAAATAATAAACTAGTCTTTTTGATTATGTCAATTTATTGATTGTTATTGTTGTTGAACCATTTTATATTTTAACACCAACAGATTTATTAAATGCTTTATTTTATCTTTTAAATTTAATTACTCTCTTTTAACTTTGTTTAATTTTGCTTGTAACTTTAATTTACATTTTAAATTTAATTAAACATTTATATTTCTCAAAAGTTTATTAAAAATGTTAGGGTATTTTTAGTCCACATAATATATTTATAAAAAACCTGGAAACCTCATTGAGACAAATATTCGAAATTTAGTTAGAGAACTATAAAGATATAGCTTAAAATATAAGCTGGTCTGATTAAAAGAGCTTATGAAAAGTATCAGTATTCAATAAAATACAACGAAAATTGTTGAGCACCACTTGAGCCACTGTCGAAATATTGAAAAAAAAATCAACAAGCAAATGAATTGTAACAATTTTGAATTAGAATCAGAATCAGCATAACTACCACCAGCAAGCAGCAAGCAGAAAGCAGCAAGCAGCAACCAGCAGCAACACCAACCATTTACACATTCACACACTGTGGTGGGGCATGCACCCTCATTTTAAAGAAGCAACAACACAATCAAACATTTATGCCTAATAAGGGACGGGAGCAGCAGCAGGGAAAGACTGCTGCACATATGGAACTTTATTAGATACAAATTCTTTGGATTTGCCTTTCGGCTTCGTTGGCTGTTAAATGCTACCCATCTCTCCCTCCCTCTCTCGCTCTCTCTATATCTCTATCTCTATCTCTGTCTCTCTGCACTGTCGATGCTCATGTAATAAATGGAATAAATAAAAAATGCGTGACGTCAACCATTTTTGGATAGTTGCTGTTTTTTTCTTTTTTTTTTTGTATTCTTTGGGTGCAACAAAGGGGTTGATGTGGCAACGGCATAATGTAGCTGCGCCCGCTGAGGGCCCTGAACGATTTGTTGCAATTTTATATGGATCGCTGTGTGTAGCCATTTTTGGTCCCGATCCCGTTGAGCTATGACTACCCTTAAAGCGCACTCGCCGCTCTTTCAAGTGCGCAAAAGGTTTTGAACTTCTACACAACTATTAGCGCGACTTTGCAGCGGGGTTCGTTCGTTTGAAAAACCCGCAATTAAGTATGCGTTTTTTCTTTTTCTTTCATTTTTGCTGTTGTTGCTGTTGTTGTTGTTGTTGTTGTTGCACACATTCAGCGTCCGCCCCTGTTTTTTTGCTGTGCAGCACGTTGCTGTTGTTGTCGATCCGTGTAACTTTTGTTTATTACGCGTAATTGCAGTTACTCTTACTCCGACTCCAGCTCTCCATGTGTGTGTGCCTTTTGTGCGCTCCTTTTGCAGCTGCTTTCATTTCCAGCCGGCTCTGCTCTTTTCCACGCAGTCATGTTCCATGGGGCGAATGCTTAATGTAGTTTTTGCAGCACGTACATCTTCTTCTAGGCAATGGGTCGGATAATGGCTTAAGCAAACATTGGCAAGATTCTTTAAAGCGCATCGACTGCAATGAATAAATGTATCAAAATAATAAATGTTGAAAAATATTTCAACACTATATCTATTCTATGTATCCGTTTTTTCTGAAGAACAATAGGTTTTTTTTCATTTTTTAATTATTGCAACCAAGCTCGCTAGATAAGATTGATACAATACTTACATTTTGTCCACAGATTTCAACACCATGCCAATAATTTCTAATAAAATAGCTGTTCTTTTTGTGTTATATCCTATATTATAAATATGCAAAGCTTATTTTCAATATGCTTCAGTGTCTTGAAAATCATTTAGGGAAGTTTGCCAACATGCAAACTCCAATAAACCGTCGACAGACAACCAGTTGAAATGTGAGTTACAAAATGCCGGGGCGGAAAGTGGGTTAAGCCCGCCTGTCGACAAATTACAGCAAAATAAATGGGAATTTATTTTAAGCACAACCAACAACAACAACAACGACAACAAGAACAATAACAAGAACTGGAATAACAAAGCAAGTTGCAATTGTAAATTGCAGAGTAGTCTTTTTCTTGCTGAATTGCACATTTGAAGTCAAACAAAATGGCGTCGGCTCATTTGATTTGTGATTTGTGTGGCGTGTTAGTTAGTTGTGTGGAATTCGCGTGCGGAGCTGATAATTTGAAGAGCCACAACAACAGCAACAAATTGCTACCTGTATTTTATCGATGACTATCATCTATATATGTATATGTATACAGATCAGATTGGTATTCCTTGCATAAGGCAAACAACCCCCTTGTTGGTGTTATGCGTTATGGAGCGCATCTTTTGTCAATATTTGTGCTGGGCATGTAAACAATTTAATAGGCTGTTAGTTGCTATTGCTGTGTACTTAACAGATATGGAAAAACCGCCGTTCAGCCACTTGACAGCTGTTGCAATTTACGCTTGATCTAAGCCAGCCCTATATATATATATACGGCTCTTGTATTTGAGTTTGAGCCTCGGGGGTTTGTTGTGCGCTCTGATTTTGTATTTTGTATCTTGTACATTCTCAATTCAAGTTATTTGTGCCAGGCAAATAGTTTATTTAGCGCTTTCTAAGTAAGGGGGAGAGTGAACACTTGGGGAATCTGTTACTTAATAATGTTGTTCAGCGGGGTTTTAAATTGAAAATCACATCTTGAAATATGCACATTCTTGTTGTTAGTGTTTGCTTAATCTAATGAGCTATGCACTTTTTGTTTGGATTGCTAAACCAGGGTAAATTACATAATTGTATAGTGAAATATTAATTATAATTTGTATACCATTCTAATGTTGTTGGGACTTGTATAATAGATTATCTATATTCTTAATCAGCTTCACTGGTCGGGTCAATATACCCCTGCCCGTCTATACATCCTCATTTTCCTCATTTTGTACACCCATTTTTTGAATAAGTTGGAATATTGTGGTTAAACTTGGCATATGTCCACTTCAGCACTTGGCATCTGACCGGATCGAACCTCTATATCATATATCTGCCATAGAAAAAATCGGTCTAAAGAGATCAGTTGTAAAATATAAGTTTTTTAAAATGATTGTCTGGTTTTTTTAATCAACTAGTTATTCGGCTCAAGCGATGATTATTTTGAAATTAAAATAATATAATATTTCCAACTTCGGACAGAAATTTAAATAGTATGTACTACAGAGAGAAAAAAAAACAATTTGAGAACAAAATATTTTGTACAAACCTATTTTGGGGTCAAGCGTAGAGTATAATTAAAAAATATATAATAATAGTAATAATAATACAACCGATAATAATATATCATTTTCCAGACAAACATTTAGATATCAGCAGATTAACTCCGATCGACAAGGGATTCAAAGCCTTTCCGGGCCTAAATTAACCGTTCTTTCTTATTTTAATTGCTTTTCACGTTCTTTTTTGCGCATGTAACCAAGAAGCTTTTTAAAAATATTTTTAAAAATACATTGGAATATTTCAACCCTTGCGGGGATCGAACCCGCGACCTTTGGATTAGAAGTCCAACGCGCTATCCGCTGCGCCAAAGGGTCTAATTACCTGACAATGTCATAGCACCTATCCAGTTGCTACAACGCTAGCATATTTATAGTAATTGTTTAATTACAAATAGAACAAATTTAACTATATTGTTGTCGACATTAGAGTAGCCCCCAAAAGCAAGTCACGCAGCGTTTCGCTTGTAAACAAAACCATTTCAAACACAAAAACCGAGAAACAGCTATTTAAACATGCGTACAACTAGTTCTTTATTTATAGAATCGAAATTTCGCTGCGCCGTACAGATAGAACTATATGTACAAATATATATACAAGACATAAATATGTATGTATGCCACGCATTGAACTTGAACACTTTTCTGTTGCAGCTGCTGCACCCAAAATCAAAGCAATATGAGGATCTAGTTTGGTTGCAAGTGGCTTTCACTAAAGGATATTTATTTGTGCCGACCCTTGGCTCTATCTGAAGTTCGCCGGGGCATTCAAGTGCTCAATTTGCTCGCTTCTAATTTTCATTTTCATTTGCATTTCTCGCTCGAGGCTCCTTGTTGCTTTTATCGCCCACTGTGATCTTCATGCGCTTTTGGCTAATAAGTACTATAGAATTCACACACACACATACACACACTTACAGACCCGGGGTAGACAGATACATATACACACATTTTTGGAGAGCATTCAGGGTTGTTCACCGAAAAATACTTGGTGACGTGACTGGTTGCAATTACTCAAGGCGTGTTGTTGTGTTGTGGCTGTTGCTACTTTCAGTTTGTTAACAAATTAATCAAATCGAACACCAGACCCAAGTCTAATAGAGTAATCGTCCAAATGTGGCAGTGCCCCCACTACCCTTAGGCTAAGTCAAAGTTCTTATCTTATTGCCTGTTTTTTCTTCTTTTTTAGCAGTGTCCCCTTTTTGGGGAGTTTTCTCACTTTGTGTGCCGCGTGATTTATCTGCTCCTTCCGACGTTTTTAGTATATTGGACTCTGGACTCCATTCACGCCGCTCCCCGAGTCTCCGGCCAGATTATGTAAACGTTTTTTTTACGCAAATCGCACACTCGAAACGGATATTAAATTTTATTGCTCTTGTTGCCATGACTTTGACTTGGGTTGGGTGTTTCGGGCTTCGCTTGGCCCATTGTTGTGCTCATTGAGCATTGAAGTAGTCGCATTGTCAATTAGCTCGGACTAATCGGAATGCCAGGTATGTGCATTTGGCTTCTGCCAGTGGCAGTGGCTCTCAAATGGGGTTAAGGCAACTTCGATTTATGTGGCAGGAGTAGGATACGCTATATACACAAGCTGGCATTAGTCGACCTTACTCGGCCCAAATGCTTTACTATCAATTGTAGCTAACATCGTTGCAGAATTTCAAAAATCCGTAAGCCGCATATTCATTATGGGTTTTTTTTATGTTAAACTGGTCCTTGAGTTCATATTTTTATTATGTACTCCTCAAACCAAACATCCTTGAAACGGTATATTATTAAATATGAATCGGATAACTGCAGCTGCCGTTGTTCTTAACAATCCAATAAGATAGGGTGACTGCAAATTCTTGAGCAAATGTTATGCAGCAGTCGCAACGCCCCGCAAATGACGCCCATTCCTTAAGGAGCACACTCCTCTCTATTAATTTCAATCTCGGCACGCGCTTGACAAGGACATTTGGTGCTGAGATTTGCACATGTTCCATCATCAGAGATTTTAATTGCTACATATGCGACACACACGCTGCCTACGCCTCCAAAAAAAAGAGCGTTTCTAAGGCACGAGATTTGGAGGTACCCTCGAACTCCTGCTCCTGCTTGTACATCTCCTTTTGCTGCTGCTGTTGCTGCTGTTGTTGATCCTTCCGGTGGCGGGACACACAATACGACGGCTGAGCATCAAGACAGGAAGCAATGTGCGCGGATGAACAATTGTTGGCTGAGATTGTTGTTGGGCACTGGCGCAGCTGCCTTAAGTGGGCAAGGATAATCAAATGGTGGCTTACACAGAGTGTACTTGTTTACTCCTCTCTCTCTCGCTCTCTCTCTTAATGCTAGTCGATGATCATGATTTGATTGTTGAAAACCGGTTGCGTCTTTTGGGCGTTACCTAGACCTTGTGTCCTCGTCTGACATTTGATTTCGCTGCCCTGCCTTGCGCTGGCTGGCTTTGCTTTTCAATTTCGATTTCGCTTTCGGCAGCGGAAACGCTTTTTCTTTTTCTTGCTCGCGTTATTTCTACGGTTGTTGACACGCGATCCTTGCCAAAGATACTCCTCGCTTCGGTCTTTGACTGGATTCGGCGGTTGCGTCTGGCGCGTGTGCCTGCTTCCTGTTAATTATATTCACGTAAACTGTCAAAATGTGCAAAAGCGACCACGCTCCCCCCCTACCTCTACCGCTATCCCTATCCCTACCCCAACCACTTCTGCGAGCGTCCTATGTAATTGAAAGCGAAATTTTATGCTTTCATTTGTTTGCCTCGTCGTTCAATATTAAATTAAATGCATATGCTTTGGCTTTGGCTTTGGCATTGGCAATGGCTTTAACTTACTGCATTGTATTCTGTGGCATTCTCCTTTGTGCTGTCAGTTGCTCTTGTTGTTGCCCCACTGCTCCTTTGCTCTCTCTTTCGGTGTGTGTGTGTGTGTGTGTGTCTTTGATTCGTGTTCTCACAAACTAAACAACTGCTCATTACTTGTCGGCTTCTGTGTGTTTTACTCTCGTTTTGTCGTTTTGTCGCCCTCATCGCCAACTTCAGCTTACAATTTGGCTCGTGCTAGATTTGGCATCAGCATCAACATCTACTTCAGCTTTCGTTTCTTCCTTGGAAAAACACTTCGATTGGATATGCAAAACTGAGAGGTTCGAGTAGAATGCTTTGATCCGAGTCACAAATATACTTTTGGCATGTAAAGGTTGGGCTTCTTTGTAATGGAATGTAATCGATTTATATTAAATATCTTATCGTTGTTTGTCTCGCAATCGTATCGAAAATATAGATAGACTTAGAAAAAATCGACTTGAATGCTATTAGAATTTTCTTGTTTTCAGAAAGAAGTTCTAAATATACACAACAATTTCTTATAATTAGAAAGGCTTACTTTTTATTTCAGAAATAGATAATATAAATAAATTAATAATTGAAAAGTAAAAATGCAAATCCTTATTTTTAGAAAAAACTATTTTTGAAATTCAGAAAATAGTAATGAAATTTCCACTTTATACTCTGGTATTAGCTATCTGTTGAAGAACAACTCCTGGTTTCCGTTTTAAAAACAACCTTACAGAATAAATAGGTGAGTTACCTGGGCGCCAAATGTAAGGCGTATTTTTAAAATTCAATTTGAGAGTGTATAAATAACAGTTTGTAATCGGCAACAAAGCTCATCGCATGTCATAATGATAGACGAAAATGTCCTTATAGACATTTATTTCAAGACAAGTATTTTGTCAATAACATTAAAATACACCGAGTACTTCTGGGAAACACCGTACACCGGAAGGATACGACCTGTGGCTCACTTATATATTTATGTTACCAGATTTCCCGTACCCCTTTCAAGTCTAAATACATTTCTTTCTAATTGCCTACATATACTTTGTAGTCTCTGTGATACACTCCTTTTTATTTAACTAAATTAGCTGGCGTCACGATTCCCAGCGTTATTTGCCCTCTTTCTAGTCCACAAATATTTAGCTACTTATCATGTTCGACGAATTTCTCTCTCCTTTTTTTTCTCGCACATTTGAAAAAAACTCACACACGTTCCATAAACGTTTGACGGCGGCCAGCTCAAAAATACGAAGCGGAAAAAAGTGTACTTCCTGTAATAAAAAGCAACAACAGCAAGAACAACGCTAACACCAACACTTCCGCGTGACAAATGCCTCTTGCAACACTCGCAAGGGTTGAGAGTCCTTAACAACCTGCAAACAGGACAAGTCAAACGGTCCAAGCCCAAAGCGCGTGTCCGCATTTTTGTCGGAGCCCGGGGACATTATTATCATGTTCATATTTATGGTGCTCAGTTCCCAGCCCAAGTTGCAGTCGACCCCAGTTAAAGAGCTGTGGTTAAGCGCATTACGCAACATTATGACATTCACCTCCAACAAATATGCGACACGCGGCTGAGGCCCAAAAACAGCCAATACAATTATAATTGCAACAAATTGAACGACGCTGCCGGCACGCGTCCTATTAGCTCATCTTCCGGTAGCCAGCCTCGGAGTCTCGCTCCATATCAACACTGGGGTGAGACGGGCAATGGGAGACGCCCCTGATGTGGGTTGGTTGGGTGTACAAGGTCCGGCTCGGTAGTGTTTGCTGTTTGTTTGGTTTAGTCCTTGAAATATGTTTTTTTTTTGCGCCTCTAGTTCGCATTCGTTGTGTGTTTTTTCTATACCCTGTTCCCAAAATTCGAAGACGGGCTTAATTGAGTGGTTATTTCTCGAAAATAAACGGAAGGGTTCCATTTATTCGATATATTATTATATTCTTAAAACTAGCCGGGATAAATGTATATATTTTTATAAAGTATTTAGTTTATTTTATTTTCATGCTTAAAATAGTTTCGGTGTCCGATTTGAAAGCATAAATTCTTTACAGAGTATTTTATAGTGCATACTTCACATCAAATCTGCGCTTACAAGACTTTTTTTTGTAAGGTTTTATCATTTTGCCGTATTTTTTCTGTGGGTGATTTATTGGCTTTTACTTATTTCCGGTCTTGTATCTACTGGGGCATGGGAAGGACATCATTGACCGTAATGATGTTTAAGTAGTTATTATAAGCGTGTTTTGTGTATGACACATGCTGATGGCTTCTTGACATCCACTTCAGTTGAGCGTAAACAGTACATAGACGGCAAAGTTGCGAGTGTTTCTGATATGTTATTACCTCAATTCAAATAAGACAGGTGAATTTCTATAACAGACATTTCTTCACTTCTTTTTTTTTAGCTCTACCAATATCGCAGCCGTGTTCTCTACGTTGCTGATAATGCATCACTGATTTCGGTTGAAATGTATTTTCATATTTGTTGAGTAATGTTGTTACAGAGATTTGCTGAGGCGCAAACCACAGCTGCTGGTGAAACAGAGCAATTAGCTGCAATTAGCAACTTATCATCAAATCAAATCGATTGGATTGCACAATGTGCAAACATTTGCAAATTGCAGGCAGCTTTGTGAACCACAATCGCTTGGAGCAATTTTGTGCTGCCGAAATGGTTATTAATAATTTTTGATCCGCATTTGGCACAATGCCTTGAGAATTATTTCATGTCTGTCAAAATACTGTCGGCACATTTTCCTGGACCAAGTGAAAGGTGTTTTTTTTCAGCTTTGAACCTGGCCGACATTTCGTCTGCTACCTAAATGTGGGTGCAGGACTATTGAGATGATGGTCTTAGGTCCTAAGTTGGCCATTGTGTTTGCTAGCAGGGTAATTATTGGCTTGGGTCTGCGTACACAAAAGACTTAGACATGTAGTTTGACATGATTAGTTGCTTAATTGAGCCTAAATGCATGCACAGCATATAAAATATTTGCCTTAAATATTTTGGTTAAATTATGAAAGGGTACACGTTCAGCCGTTTAGCCGCGAGCAGAGTGAATAAGAGCTGGACAAAATGCGTGAATGCTGAACCCTACCACAAAATATGGAATAAGGACGAAAGAGACTTATTCACAAGAACGTTACACACAAATATTAGAGCCAAAGAAAATGCCTGAGAGAAAAAATGGAATACTCGACAAGAGATCAATTATTGAATTTGATATTGGTAGGGGCAAGGATGGCCTTATTGACACAGATACATAATTTTACAAATCAAATATTTGCTCCAACCTAAATCGTTTTTGCTTGAGGCTCAATCTGAGAGCGTAGCTCGTTTGAGGTCAAAAGTAGTTGAGGGTGGCTCTAAAAGTAATCCATACTAATACATATATATTTGTTAAGTAAGCAGTTGAAATGAAACTGATTTGTGCTTAACGGAGATAATTGGTGATTCCGCATAAGCTCCATAAGCTTCTTATGCATAGTATGAGCCATGAGACCACTTAAGACCCTCCACCCAATTTCGTTAATCGATAAGTTTGCCAACACAGCAGTAAAGCGATGTCAAACGATTAATTTTGCTCGCTAAACCACAATTTCCGGCAACACCTACCCAAAAAGAGAAAAAAAAAAGAAATAAAAGAACCAGGAGAACGCCCCCTATGTGGGCTGCAGGACGACTGTCGCGACAGTCAACATCAACATCAACATCAAATCTGGAGTTGCTGTCAAAACGTATGCACTGAAATATGACAGGAGGTGGGAAAATAAATGCCCAAATACGCATGGAAAGCCAATTAGGAAGAAATAAATCATGTGGCATGTGTGCGATTTCTTGTGGGGAACGCCTCATTCATAGACTCGAGGACATCGCAGAGAGTGTGGCAAACAAAGCAGCAACCACAGCCAGAACCAGATCCACATATATACTACTCCAGAATTAAAGACAACCCCGCATCACAGTTCACAGCCAGCCTGAAGAATCTGAACAAGTGCCAAAAGCTGATTTCACTGTAATTACAATTCACACTCTCCTCATCCAGCAGAAGCAGCAGCAGCAACAGCAGCAGCAACGGGGAAAAGTGAAGTTAAATATTCCCGTAAATGTGTTCTTTTTGTTTGGCAGCACTTAAGCAACGCCCCCTCATCCGAACCAGCAACCAACCCTCTCCACCCACATCCCAAAAAGGACAGACGAGAACAGCACAAACTTTTTGTGTGGCAGGCAGTGAGGATTGTGATGGTGATGAGCAGGAAAACCCACAAACAGACACACCTACTAACCGACAATAAGCTGAAAACTCTTTCAGTATTTGGCTGGGTGGCTGGCTGTGCGTGTGTGTGTGTGTGGGTGGGGTTGGGCTGTGTTGAACGCGTGTCAGGCCTACCACTAAGCAAACAAAGACCAAGCAAAAACCCCGTCACATGGCATGGGCAGCAATAGAAATGTCACAAACAAACCGATTAAACAAGTACTTTCAAACACAACACCAAGCTAAAAAAAAAGCAGCCAAAAAAAAACTCCATCCACCCACTGCATCAAAAAAATAAGTTGAGCTAAGAAATGACCGAGGGTTGACGGGGCAGGTTCTACACTTCGAGCAACCCTTTGGGCCGTGTTGAGATCAATAAATTGGGTGATTCAATTTGCCAAATGCGGTCGACTTTTCAGAGTGGGGATTTTAAAGTTGTTGTGATATTTCCATAAGTTTCTGGTCACGCGACTCCTTTGTCCCAATGCCCAATTTCTCACAAATTATGCTAATGCGCATTAAGCCTATTAGTGTCAATTAAAAACATATTTCGCTTATCTATCTGAGTGTGAAGGTCTTATCTCTGGCCTAACGATGAGTCTGCTGCCCATCAACTGTTTGCATCAACATTCTTTTTTCATTTTTCGCAAATGTCAAATGCATTGAGCTTTCGCTTGTAATGCGATTAGTTGGTGAACTGGTTGACATATATTTTGAGTCCAGTTGTCGATGACAATTTTTTGGCAGTCTTAATTCGTGAGAATTAAGAATAATTACATGGGAATCTGTTCCACACAAAGTGTGCTCTTCTTATTCTCATGCGACAAAATATAATTTTAAATTGCATACTATTTGGTGACCTCTTTATATAATTTTAAAATATTTGTTTTTCTTTGTCTAGCTGAAGTGTTAATTTCTTTTATTTTTTAATCTCAGAGTTTGTTCCAAAATTCCACAGCTGAGTTGGCGGACGCTGGGAAACTCTTCCTGAACACTAATGCCAACGGTATTCGAAATATAGCGGAGTATATAAAAATGTATATATGTATAAAAAAAAACACTTGACCTGGAGCCAGCGAAAAACATATTTAAATTATAACAAATATTCTAATACCATCTACAACCATATAAAATATACAATATAATTTAATAGTCATAGTATTAGCAGAAATCTTTCTATCTGTATAAAAAATTTAATATTTAGTTATATCAAATAATAAAAAGTTGCCGGCTCAAAGCATTAGAAACAAATATATTTTTTAATTATCTGTTGTGTTTATTATCAAATTATTTAATAAAATGATGCCACAAGGCTTTAAGGATTAGATATTTTATTTTGAATATGATATGTTTGAACTCTGAAATGGATATTCCTTGATTTAAAATCAAAGCTAAGCCACAGATTTTTCACGGCTCGACGTCCAGTATAATTTCAAATCGTTAGCTTCTACCGCTCTACTAAACCACTCAAACAATTTATGATTCGCACCTTAGGCGAATATGTCACCTGCTCCGGGCCATCAGAAATTAATCTCAAAATTGAAATCCAGTTCGGCATATTTGCAATTTCCAATGAAAAACACCAGATCAAAGCGAAGCTGAACAACAATGCAAATTTACATGAACACAGTCGTCCAGTTACTTGCATAATCTGCAGTAAGCCACAGCGATTACAAGGCATTGTGTAAGAGCAGGCCATGTATCCATGATATACATTTGCGGCCATGTGTGACTGACCCATGCGAGCTACTGACCCAACAAACCGAAAACACAATGCTTATAGGGACCATGACCACAAAGGCGTCTCGAACTCTACTCGAGGGAAACTCAACAGCTGCTGTCCGGAACAGCTCGATGGGTGGACACATGTATATGCCAGTGGCGTGGGTGTATCTATATCTGTGTCTGTGCCTGTGTCTGTGTCTGTGTCCGGGCAACAAATATCCGTTTTGCAAATGAAACAATTGCGGTGTTTGACCAATTTCACAATTGATGTAATCCTGCAAATCGCTATATTAGCGACGACGATGGGAAGGAGCAGGAGCTGCGGCTATTGTAAATACGGCTTGGCATTACGATTGTGATATTGAAATGTTTTGAGTTCATTCAAGAGTAAACAGCACATGAAATTACTCTCAGTGTGTGTGAGAGTGTCTGCAAGAGTGTGTTGTGTTGGTTGCGGGCCCGAAGAAGGTTTATAATAATATTTAGCTAACCTTCTTTTCGCTTGTAAAAGTTCAAAAAGATTTCGCCCGCTCTTTGTAGGCATTTGGCGATTACCGACACAGATTAAGGGATGTTCGGCAGCATCAGCCGCCTCTCCTCTTAGTCCTGGCTGAGATTCCCCGGCTTGCCCGGAGCATGCGCGGCAGGTTCTGTGTTGCCCTGTGGTCCTCACACTGCCAATTCATACGAGCGCAATTAGACGAGTTTACGCTTTTGTTTCCCATTGCCCGTAGACGAATTTCGGCCATTCGGTTCTTTGATCCTCTCTATCCCTAAATCTGTGCACTCGACCATGCTCGTCTCCTCTAGGCCCGATTCTCTACCGATTTTCCCATTGTGTCGCGAGTATTTGGCGCGTTTAAATAGATTAACCGCCTTGCAATTTGCTTGGATCTTATCTCAGATCGTAGCAACAGCTACCTACGACTCCGTATGTCCTGTCCAGGCGTTGAGTCAGGTTTGCGTGCCCGTTGATTGGTCTACACACATACATACATTTAAATACGTACTGCTACTGCTACTGCTACTGTTTCTCCTCCTGCTTCCCTCTTTACTGCTTTTTGCCTGACGTACAATTAGCTGTGGTCGCCTTTGTTTGCTGTCCTAATCTTTAGTAAATTAGTTCATTAAGAGGTTAATTCCTCACAACACCCACAAATTATTCTTTCGTTGAATGGACTCATGTGTACACGAGTGCTTCTCACTGTTAGTTTGTAGATGCCAATATTATATGTAAATTGAGTAGCCTCATTCCTTGCAGTGAACTCTCTTAACCATTAGAAAAGAAAATCTGTTCGAAAGATTTAAAAATAGTTTTCTTTGCCTCCAATCTGCTGGTTGAATAAAGTTTAAGTTTAACAATGAATTGTGAAGCGAAATATTTTGTTAAATTAAATCATTTTGGTGATTCGGATTATAACAGAAGAAATTAGGGTCTAAAATAGAAATAAATAGTCGTTTTTATACCCTGAACTGGCTGTTTAAAATATTTTCGTTTTTTGCTTAACACTTGGAATATGTATTCATCTCTTTTCTACAAGATCAATAAAATGCTTAATTTTAAATCAATAAAACCACATGTATCCCACAAATTTAAAGCCATATTTCACTCCCTTCCACCTAATCCACAAAATTACCTAATATGTCATGGGGCTCAGAAACCGATAAGACCGATAATATCAAATCGTCCTGTGTCTCCACCAATATTTGAACGTAGATGGATGCAGACGTCCTTTAATGGTCGACAAACAAGTATTAATTTTGTAATCACGCGTCAACTTTTTAGTTATATATTTTGACACCTGATATTTGATCTCAATCTATAAATCAGAATGATATACATATATTTAGATTGTTTATTGATTATAAGCAAATAGATACATGCTGTTTACTCGTTAGTCATATTAATAAAGTATTATTTTCAGGGGCGTAGCCAGCTTTAAGTGGTGAGAGGCTGAATTTTGTAAAGGGTTGCGAATTATAATTTCTCACAAATTTTAATGTATGCCCTTTTGCGTCTGGGCAAAGTTTCCTCCTGTCTCCCCTTGCATACGCCCTTAGTTGCTTTACTAAATGCATGCAACAACATGCAAAAAACCATCTTAAAAGCTGCACTATAAAATGACGAGTCAGTTTTTAACAGCAGCAACAACAATAACTGGACTTTCACATAAAGTATCAACAAACAGTCAAAGCAGTCAACACTGAAAAGCTGGCTACTGACTGCTGTCTATTGCCGGCTGATTCCTCCAGGGCTCCGTCATCGTCCTGAGTCCTGGTCGTGCACCTCGACTCTCTCAGTAATGGCCTGCGCCAGGTCACAAAAGCCGTGCAAACATGCCAAACACACACACACACACACACACACACATATAAAAAGCCAAATGGGTGGTTAGCCTTCGAGTAGGAATGCAGAGCAGTCACAGGACCGACCGCAGTTGCACATGAAGGATGCATTGGTGTAGGGAAAGCAATGCGTAAATTGCAAACACAAATGCAAAACTTGAAAATTGCTGCAAAATGTGCAAAAATAAAATATGAAAAGTGCAAATGTGATAGGTAGAGAAAGGGAGAGAGAGAGAGAGAGAGAGAGAGATAGAGAGAGAGACAGTAGGAAACTTGAGTATTATTTATAGCCTACACCCAGAAAGTGGCCATTTCGCCAGGATGATTTGCTAATTCTTTAGATTGGTCGCTGTGTGGAGTTTCTGTTTGTTCCTAACTTCATTTAATTTAAGTTCATGCTTTCATTGTGTTAAAAGCTAAGATACTCAAAATTATGGATTTATTTGTGTACCTTTTCAGATGGTATTATCATTTGGTGTATGTTTCGGTCGGACTTAATTACTAATTCAATTCAGGCGTGACACGGACTTGACCATGACTTGAACGACATTCATATTATTATTTATTTGTTTATGTGTTTCTACATATTATATTCGAGACCTTACAAGAGTGCTAATGTTTTATTTTTAATACATTCGATTATCCGATTTGGGCGAGCAACAGAATGCGTTTATTTAGCTGGGGTTTCAGTTCAATTTGCCTAATGTATCAAGTGTAAAGGCCAACTCCAGTGGCTTCGTCTGTTTGGCAATGTACTTCGCCCACATTTAAGTAATAATGCATCGAAATGGAGTTGGTAACACTGACTGTCTGTCAGCCTGGTTGCCCTTGTCCCGCCAGCTAGACAGCCATTCTGTCTATTTCCTGGCCTTTCTGTCGCCGTGAAGAGTTGTGCTTTTGGGTGTAGAACAAGCTGCTCAACTAACTGCAGCGGCATTACAGCTTTGACAGTGGAAGCAACGAAGGATTTGAGGAACCGCAACGCGCTTCTTCGCTGCCTTTTCGACGTGGACGTGGACGGGAAACTCCAAGAGCAAACAAAATGAAGAAGTTCCCATTGCCGCTGTGCGATATCATCAAATGAATATAAGATTATATTTACCAAGGCGGGTAGAAAGTGAGCGAGCACATTTTTAATGTGGATACGGAGCTGATGCTGAAAGCCCTGCTGAGAGGAGGAGGTGTAGGCGGTGGCGATGGCGACAGCGATGACGGAGATGGTGGACGTGGCCGCCATTGCCGTTATGCTGACAGGGCACCGGGTGTAGAGGTGAGCGGTGAGAGATGTGCAAACAAAGACACTGATAAAACGAAATGCCAAACGGCAATTGAAATGCATAACAAAGACATTGCACACCGGAGGATCGGATGGAGGAGACGCAGACGCAGACGTCGACGAAGACGGGAATGGGCACGGGCATGGGCACGGGCATGGGCTCCGGCTGAGGCAGCGGCTGAGGCTCAGGGCACTGGCACGTTTGGACAAGTGAAGGAGGCGACGTCAACTCTTTTGAGTGGACGACCAGAGGCGCTGCCATTTCGGTGTCTGGCTGCGCATCTTGCTTGAATGCTTGGCTGAATGTGCTGGGGGGCGAAAGGGAGCTCAAATCAAGTGTGAACAGAATACGGCCAAGTTTTTTGGTTGCCACTTTTGCGTGGGCACCCGCTTGACAAGGGCCACGACGCAACCCCCTGTCGCGGCGGATACGTTTCGTTTCCTCGGGCAACACTCGGTCACTCTCCGCCACTCGCCCATAAGGAGACAGCCAGCCTCTTCTCTATTTAGCCATCTCTTTCTCGCTCTCGCTCTCGCTCTAGCTCTCCCTCTCTCTCGCACTCACTAACTCGCTTGCACTCCTGCGCATCGTGTACATAAATATTTTAGGGGCGGGCTCAACGCTAGCTGCTCTCAGTAATAATACTCGTATAATATTCCAATTCGACATTTTGTGTGTGAAATTCATAAAGCGGTTGACGTCGCTGCCGACGTCGCTGCCAACGCCGCTGCCGGCAACAGTAACGTCAAACGTTGTTGTCCCATCCAATCTGAACTTCATTATGATGTTGCCGTAGTCCTTTTGCCTGCTATACGTCCTGGCCACATCATGCTATCTCTTTCGCATGCGCACACACACCAAATGGCAGTCCACCAAATAGTGTATGTGTATATTAGGGGTGGTTTTCCGCACCCCTTTGTGAAGCGTCGACGAGTTTGCTCAGTTAACAGGCCCAGTCAGACTCGGTGAGTGGCACAGTGAGTCCTGCCACGACAACAGTCCTTTTCACAATTCTTAAGGCCACACTGTGTCGTGTTTGCTTTCATTCCGCTTCGGTCGCTGAGTCTGTGCGGAACGTCGTCGCCTCAAATATACGGATATCTCTGCAGCAAATACATACGTACATCGTTATATGTGAAATCACTCTCGGTACGAACACAGTTCAAACAAGTTTTTAAGTGAACTGAAAAAGCAACTGAAAAACAGAACGAGATCTTTGGTTTATCTGTGCACTTGTTTTGAGTTAATTGTGAAGAATTATAACTTGTTCCGTTCGAAGCAGAGCAAACAAATTGGATACTTCTAGGCAGTGCCTAAATATGGTTTACTTTGTACGTATCTTAACAGTATTTGTTGGTGATTAAGTATTTATAAGAATTCATGTGTGACGGAATCGTTTTCTTAAAACTATTCAAAATATTGTGACAACTCTTACAAACACTCTATTTATATTATCTCTTTTGCAATGCAATTATTCCTCAAATATATATTTATCTGTTAAGTGTAGAGCTAGGCTTCATTTTATTTATTTATGAAAATAATTCGTTCGATAATCTTAAAAATGAAGAAACTTAAAGAAACTATAAAATTTCCAATTTTGTATTTACTTACTGAATGGAATTCAACGACTGAATATTAAAAGCTAACATTAAGTAAGCTATTATTTTCTTTAAAACCTTTAACACATGATTGTCCGTTGTAGTTTTCATTAATATCAAAGCATAAATTTGTTACTCATATGGAAAGACCTTGTTGAAGTTGCTTTCTGCTTGAACTTACAAGTGGCCAATGGAACACTCGTATTATTTGAATATACCCCAACTTAGCGTGCATATATGTGTAATAAACCAAGTGTCAAGATCCAATTGAACGCAGATCAGGGTTAAAATTAGTCCGCCCTCATAAGGCGAGACTTAATAGAATTAAAAGCACTTGGAATGAGGCAAGCCAGAAAACTATTCCCAGCTCCGCAGCCATTGAGGAGCTACTTACTGAGGCGTCAAATCAAGTTAATTAAAAACGGCAGTCGCATGCATCGTCGCCTGGTAAACAGTGGTTATAAACCCACAGCCAGTGGCAAAATTAAAGACCAACCTCAAGCGAAAATCAGCCGAAAACGGATGTCGTCCATTATTAACACTTGAGGAAGCAAGCATTGAGATGTAGATGGCAACCGGGTAGAATCTGAGTCGGAATCGGAATCGGATTCGGAGTCGGAGATGGTAGACTTTACACTTGCAGCCAAGTGTAAACAATTTGATGAGGTGCAAATAAAAGCAGCGCAAGACCCGCGCTAAAAATATGTTCGACTTTAGAATGCTTGTCGTGTGTTATGATTGATTTAAACTGCAATGATTGTTGGCAATATGCTGTGAAAGAGTGAAAGAGTTGGCCTGGTGCCCCGCGACTTGTCCTGGTCCCCGGTCCATTGTTCGGGGTTAGTCGAGCGTGGGGCAAGCAACGCACGGGTTAAGAATCAAAACCGCAAACGCAATCAATAAGTGAATTTATATTTTATTTATTTCTTTGGTTGTGTTTTACATAATTTTTACATGAGTTGTGGTTTTGTTTTAATTGCAACCCGCTGACTGGGCAGCCACAAAGCGAGTGCAGAGTGCAGTGTGTAGTTGAGTGCTGAGTGTGTCCTCCCGTTGAGCTTTGCCAAATATACATATTGAAAAAAGGATATATTTGAATTGGGAATGGGAATGGGAATTTAAGTCATGGCACGCCCCTGCAACAATTGCAGCGTTTGTTTGTATACCAGTCGATTAGTTCTACCTGAGTGGATCGGCTTAGAAGGCGGCTGCCAACAACGGGGCGTATGCTGAATATTAATTGATAACCCGTTGCTTATTTGCATACACACCAACGAGCTGCTGTGACTAACCTTTGTTTCCGTCTTCTTTCTTTTCTTTTTTTTTTTGCAGAGTCCGCGTGGCATGCAACCGTGTAGTCCATCGGGAGTTGTCGCTATGATGCCGCCATCGAAGAGTCCCATCATGGAAACCGCCGCCAGTGATAGCAATCAAACCAACAGCAATCAAATGAATACAGCAAGCAGCGATGCCAAGCGGTCCTGTCCCTTGAAGTTCTCCATTGCCAAGATCATGGAGCCGGACAATAAGCCGTCAACTATATCCACGCAACAGCAGCAGCAACAGCAGCAGCAACAATTGCAGGAGGATGATCAACCCAATCCGGATATGTATGCCGATTCCGAGCGATCCTGCAGTCCGATTGAGGTCACAGGCGATGACGATGAGGAACCAGCTGCAATGGCTGCCATCAACTACGATTCGGCTTTCAAGAAATATGTGCCCGGCTCCAGCTCCAGCTCCAGTTCAGCCACAATCTCAGCCTCAGCCTCAGCATCGGCCTCAGCTTCGGCCGTGCAACAGTTTGTCAGCACACGGCACCAGGAGTTGCTATCGCAGTACCCGCTGCTCTACTACGCACCCAATCAGCTGATGTGTGCCGCTGCTGCTGCCCAATATGCCGCATTGACTGCCCAGCAGCAGACATTGGCGAGTGCTGCGCACATTAGCAGCTTCACTGCCTCCCTCAATGCCACCCTGCATCATTCACAGTCGCTGCGTCGCAATTTGGGACACCCGTTGGCCGCCGCAGCCGCTGCTGCTGCAGTTGCTCAATCGCAGTCGCAGCAACACCCAGCAGCATCCCAACTACCACAACAGAGTCTTGAGAAGTCTCCGATTCGTACGCCACATGCCCCGCAACATGCTAGCCTCAAGCGCAAGCGTTCGCCACAAGCTGATATTACCACGCCGCCGTTAAGCATGCCGCTAGCTTTGCCATTGCCACCACCAGTTGCAATGCCACCGCGCTCTCGTTCACCATCGCCGCATGGCTCGCTGGAGGACAACAGCAGCCCGGGCTCGGCCAATGGCGGCAAGCCGAAGACCTTCTCGTGCCTGGAGTGCGGCAAGGTGTTCAATGCCCATTACAATCTAACGCGCCACATGCCGGTGCATACGGGCGCCCGTCCGTTTGTGTGCAAGGTGTGCGGCAAGGGTTTCAGGCAGGCATCGACGCTGTGCCGCCACAAGATCATACACACCTCGGAGAAGCCGCACAAGTGCCAGACCTGTGGCAAGGCCTTCAATCGCAGCTCGACGCTCAACACCCACGCTCGCATCCATGCCGGCTACAAGCCGTTCGTCTGCGAATATTGTGGCAAGGGCTTCCACCAGAAGGGCAACTACAAGAACCACAAGCTGACGCATAGTGGTGAGAAGGCATACAAGTGCAGCATCTGCAACAAGGCCTTCCATCAGATCTACAATCTAACCTTCCACATGCACACGCACAACGACAAAAAGCCCTACACTTGCCGGGTGTGCGCCAAGGGCTTCTGTCGCAACTTCGATCTGAAAAAGCACATGAGGAAGCTGCACGAGATTGGTGGCGATTGCCTCGACGATGATTTGCCGCCGGCCTACGAGCGCCGACGGGCCTACACCCGACGGGAACCACTCTCCAACTACAGTCAGACCAGCCAGTTGACGCCGGACTCTTCGTCGGGCAGTCTATCGCCGCCGATTAATGTGACCACCCCACCACTGTCCAGCGGCGAGGCCAGCAATCCGGCCTGGACGCGTACCTCCTTTCAGGAGACAACTACCGCAGCACCCCCACCCACTAACTTTCATCATCATCTGCAACATTTGCATGCGCCGCCTGCCGGGTTGCATGCTGAATATGCGGCCAGTTCTCCGTTCCTTCAACTAGCTCATCCCGCACAACAGCAGCATCAACAACAACAGCAGCAGCAACAGCATCAGCATCAGCAGCAACATCATCAGCAGCAGCAGCAACGCTTGACAGCAGCTGCTCTGGAGAATGTGCCGTTCATAGCCAAGGTATTTTGACAGAGATATTATGCGGAAAATCTGGCCAGTTGTACGGCAACAGCAGCTTCTGCTGCTTCAGCGGCTGCCGCCGTCTCGAAAACGGTGTCCACAAAGAGCGCAACGAGCTTGAGTAGCGCTGATCTTTTGATCGATTGACTGCAGTTTGTTTCGACCGCTGCAACAATGCCACAGGAAGCTACAAACACTTCAGTCATGCAAGAACTTGAGGCTGCCTCAATGGAGCTCAGTTGCACTACCCTCGGTAGTGCTGTGCGTGCCCTGAATGGACTCTTCTAGGAAGCAGCCGGAGTAGAGCTACTTACTTGTCTACTTGTCAACCAGCAACCCACCAAATGGTTTCAACAATAACCTGTGCAATATATATATATACATGAATATTCAGTAACAATCCAACTTAGCAGTAGGGTATCCCCGATTCGAGCGATCTATGCTTACAGCACCTAGGCTACGAAAATATAGTTAGTATGTGTGATTTTTTGAGCGAATTTATGTCAATTTTATTTATACAAGTGTAAATATTAAAATATATATATATATATATATATGTGTATATATTTAATTGTTTGATGACTAAATATTAGACCTATAAGATGCACATTATATCAATCTATTAGGTGTATCTATATTACAGCTAGCTAGTACCAAATGTGTAGCCTAGACTCGCCCTGCACAGATTCGCTGTGTGCGAATATAGCAAATTTAATCAGCATTGTGAATTGTGAATGTGTCAGTTGGATTTGTATGATTGACAAATAAAACACCACAGATACATATGTATACATATATCGGACAAACATACTAAGTATATGTATTTGAATATGTTTCTGGATTGGTTAAAATGGCATCAGATTTTATCGAACTCATTAAAATTGTTTAGTACCTAAGTGATATTATTGATAATGTTTAAGCAATAAATCAATTCTTCAATATAACTAAAATTGTAAAAGTTGTTTTGTTGTTCCCATTGTTTATACAGCTTACAAATGAGTACTGTGCTGTCGGGCAACAGTTACAATTTCCCGGAGCACGGTCACAGCTCGGAAAGGAATTAGGAAACATAGATTCTTCTTGAACGATGGGCTTCTACTGAATTATGTGGACATCTCTCATAGAAAGGAGGGCTAAATTTATAAAAGATACGCCTTCTAGAATCAGATCGTAGCTCTCACAACAAAATTTAAAATAAATGAAGTTCAATTAAAATCAATACAGAATGACAATATCTAAATTATATATTTATCGGCATACGCTGCAAATTTTAATATGAATACGAATTAATATTTAATTTTGAAAAGCTCGTTTTTAAACCTACTTTCAAACTTGATTGTATCATATTAGTAAAATGGGATCCTTGTATCAGGTAATACCCAATATTCCCGGACAAGAAGAAGTTAAAGAGACTATTCATGGCTCAAACAGCTTTCTTGAACCTTACAGACTTGCTCTCATTTCTAAAGTCACTGCTAGGCTCCGACTGAGACTATGCCAACCAGGACGACGCTGTGTCTCCAATTTTAAAATGCAAATTAAATGCGTTGCTTTTTAATGAAAACAATTATTGTGGCATTTGCGTAAGAGGCTCTCTAATGGGCTCTAAACTGTCAGCCTCCAAATCGGTAGACTGAAGCAGTCCACGTAGCGTATTCACAACTTAATTATTGGCGAGCTGGTTGCCCACTCAAATGGTGCTCCAACGCAGCACACGCCCCGCCCATTTGCATTTTCCTTTGATCTGTGGGGCAAGAATGAAAATGGCGACGTTGTCTGAGACTAAGAGTTTCACTGAGACTCGAGCTCTTGAGGCTGCTCATAAAAACGCAGCAGAAGTGTGTACCGAGTGCGGCATCCACACCTGTTCTACTTTCACCCTAGGTAGATGAATGCCCGACATGGGATTCACCTACCAAAATATTTAAGAACGCCTAACAACTAGCTCAGCTTAGATAGAAAGAAATTGAGTAAGGTAATGTTAGTTTTAATTAAAGTTCTAGAAATTCTCCTAATTTTTTGCTGAGTGCAGTATAATTAACATCTTTACATCTTTCAAGAATAATAAAATTATTATTAAGTATTGTTTGAGTGCTGGTAAATATGAATGTGACTCAATTCTTAGCTCCGCAGATTAAGTCAAATAATATTTGATTAATTCGAGATGCTTGTTAAACTACATTTGTGCAGCCCTATTTAACAGGGTACAAGTAGAGAAGTATGCGCATGTGTTGCCACTTCAGTTGACATATCACTCCACAAGCTCCCTGCATGCAACGGCTGCTGCATATGAATAATTCAAACGAAATCAAATTAAATGGGAGCGAAAAGCGAAATCAAAAGGCATTACTTTATGCAAATGCAAATATGGATGCGAATACGGTTCCAAATACGATTCCGATTCCGATTCCCATTGCGAGTGCGAACTCGAATGCGAATGCGAATGCGAATGCTCTCTACCTGCGTGCATATGTCTAAGTACACCGCCCACTGTCAATCCACTGCTCATCCTCGCTCCTCGCCAGCGCACTTGGCTAACAGTTTTGTATACAAATGAGATCAACCCACTGAATGGCACGCATGACAAATGGCGTAAAGCTTGTGCCAAAATAATAAAAAAGAATTGGGATGACTTTTGACACCGCCTCGCGGCATTCTTTTGAATCTAGTTGGTTGAGATGATTTGTATCACCGGCGTCGGCATCAGCATCATCAGCAGCATCAGCATCAGGCTTGATGAGTCGAAGGCCAACCCCCAATTTTGACGTCAATGGTCCTTCACTTGTTGTCATGTTGTCCGCGCGCTGATTTGATTCCTTTTGATGTTTGCTTTATGCACGCCCAAACGACAATTTGAGTGGCCTTTCGCCACAGGTTCATTTCATCTACTGCAACCATCCGTTAGCCATTATACATCCGCAATCACATTGACACAATGTGCCGCCTTATTTGGCTAATTGAAGTCTCGGCTTTTGGCTCACTGGCTGGCCACCAGCCCACCTACCCCCAACTGTGCAGATCTTGTGCAGATAATTCTCCACTTTCCGATGCGCCTAAGCGTGACATCCTTGGCACTTCCTTGGCCCAAATGACTGGTTACCCTGCCAGTCGGTGGCATTAATTAAGCTAATTAATTGATATGTGGTAGCTGTCAAATTTCTGTTGGCATTCCAAAAAAGGGAAGTTGATTGTTTAAGTAGGTAATTTGTTGATATGCTTTTGTAAAAATTGTTAGAACGGGTATTATGAAGATTTGTGAGGGTGGCGATCATAATGCGGTTCTGTCTCCATAGAGCCAACTTTGATCAGCCTAAATATAACTTCAGATCTCGGAGACAATGTAACTAATAATAAATAAATAAAATAAATGAGAAGACTGCTCTTTTTTATAGTAGCTCTTTCAGCTGACTGATCAGAAATTTGAATTCCGGATTAAGTCGCTTTATTGTGCAGTTTCAATAGGTCAACAGACTGTGCAATCAAGTTAAAACCAAAAAGAGTTATATAAATATACAGAAAAGTATTGAAAACATAAAATAATTTATTATAAGATAGATTTTTGAAGTAGAGTACAAATATAAACGATGCAAATTTATCTATGCTTCTCGACTATTTGCTATTCCTAAAATGTGATTATAATAACAATCTCATCAAGTTATTAGTATAATTACAAAGTTGGATGAGGTAATTATGAATCCATTGAAAATGTAATTGCATCTCATACTTCATGTTTCGCACTTCATATTTATTGTCATCGCAAGGCTTGTTTATGTCCCCCAAATTGTTTACACCGCATAAACAATTCCAAAGGCGCCATTGCTGTAAATTTGCTCCAAATGTCTAGCGTTTTTGTATATTAATAATTTTTATCGGGGCACAATCTGCGCCACGCCTGCCATGATTAAAATCGAAACAAAAAGAAAAACGAATAGAAATTGTATCAAAACAACTCGAACACGAAACAATGGAGACGACAACATGTCTCTCGTTCAGCGGCGGTTAAGCACTTTGCCATCGAGAATAAAAAACGATGAAATATATATATGTATAATCCAATTCCATTGTTTAACATGAACCGCAACGGGAAAAAGCAGAATGATGAAAAATTGCATAGCGCTGTTAATGTCGACTGCGCTTATCACCTACAACAATGCAGAGAGCAGAGAGTCCTCCTGCAAGGACAATAAAGTGAGGTCGGGGGGCCCCAGCTCAACCCCTCAAGAGTGCGGCGCATTCGAGCGTAAATTGCAGCATAATCTCTTCCGGATATGATTACGTTCTTAAGTGATCTGAGTCAGACAGCTGGACAGGACAGGAGGAGCATTGTTGCCTCGCTGCTGTCAGCTTTCTCTCTCTTTCTCTCTCTCTCTGCTCTCTCTCTCTCTCTGTCTACCTCACTCTCTCTTTCTCTGTCTACCTCTCGCATCTTGGCTAAATGCTGTGACCTATCAGCTTTGTATCTTTATCGCTTCGGCGAGTGCACGAGTACATCATACTTGTATTGTGCAATATGTTGTGATTACAATTTTTTAAAAAGCTAAAGCTGCATTTTCCTTTGAATGACAAGGGGTGTTGCGTCTTGCAACTATGGGTACTCGGCGGGGGAACTGGGGACGCAAAACTCACGCGCTATGATTATGGGCATGGAAAAAAGTAAGTGTATCATTTGCTGCGCCAACAATGTGCTGGCAAAAACACTTAACGCTGCACGGGCGTGGTTCAGCGTTGTCAACAACATGTTGGCATTGTTGGTAATTGTGCCGTTAATTGTCGAGGTGACACTATCCCACACCACTGACACAACATCCCCCTATCTGCTGAATGTGAGGGTGTGACAGCTCGACGATGTAGAGCAGACAGTAAAGTATTCGGAACATGTTACTTCCAGCTATAAGTTATAAGTGACAAAGTCCTTGTTTGGTGGCGCGCAGAACTCAAAAGTGTCCTTTAATCCAGCATGTCTGTAGCAACTGGGGTTGCAGTTTGATTGTATCACTGCCAAAGCTAAAAAAAAGTGTGAATTTATCAATATGCTTCAAATAATATGATATCTCCTAACTCCTAACCATTATTAGGTTATCCCTGATCATCTAACCAGTATAATGTTATCCTTGATATCAAATCACTTGTTGTTTAGGTAATCAAATCATTTATTTTTATTCCCTTGACGTTATATGTTATTCCAGATCTAAACCATTGGGATAATTGTATCTCGATTCTTAAAGGACAGTAGGCTACATTACAAAATGATTGGAAATAAACGTAGCTTAAAAAATATTTAGTTTTATTTTCTTTTTAGTCTTTTATAGTGTAATATTATTGTTGTTAATAATCATATAGAATATTTAATGAAAAATACAATTTTTGACTGTTCGAATTTGATGAGAAAAGTAGTAATCCAAATAACTAGCTAACTGCAAGAATATATAAATACAAATATTTAAAAATACATAATTGAAGTGGTCTCAAATGCTTTCTTCACACTATTTCACATACTCCAAACACATATTTGCAAAACTTTATTATATGTAAAACAAAGTTATAGTACTTATAAAATAAGAACAGCTTGAAGACATTTTTCATTTGAATGCTCTGCGTTGTGTGTGTTTTTGTTTCTTAACTAATTAATAAAATAATGAACCTGTGAAACGGCATCAGCACACATTTGCACTCAAAGCGTCATGAATGTGATACTTCACCTAAAACTAGAGGTGGATACTTAAAGGCCAGACCAGGCCATACATATATAATATGTACTTATCTAGAACATATTCATAACTCGTCAGGCAGCACAAATGGGCAGCAAGGCGACTCACTGACTGTTTGTATGACTGGGCGTGTCCTTTTATGAGTCCTGGGTGTGAAAAAGCGTATAAGAAGTTGACATAAAGCTGACTGACAACGACTGCGTTGGGCGACAATGGCGACGGTGCTGGATGGTATCCCGGATCGCTGGAAATCTGCATTGGAAGCTGCTGAACCGAACTAATTGAGCCGCGTTACATTAAGTTGAATGCCTTTCAATGTGTTGCCAAGCATCAATGGAACATCATCACACTTACACACACACACATATATATATATATATATATATATATATATATCATATATATTCATTGCCATAACTTGTGTCTTGTCTGGGAAATGGAACAACTGCCTCTGCCTCTGCCTCTTCATTCCCCAGCCACACTTGGGCGCTGGTGAAAGAATACTTACAAACTGCACACAAATACCAAGTGAGAATGCCTTGGACGACTATAGTATATGTGCAGTAACCAGCTCTAACTAACCGAAGTTGAGAAATACTACATACATGATATATGCATACATATGGGAATGCTTGTATTCGTATGAATAACTTATATACAAACATTTTAATTAAAAGATATTAGTTAAAGATACAAGTGCACTCTCTGATATAAGATGTTGAAGTGCTCTAGTGCAAATTGCTCTATTGTGCTCTGAGATATATGTTCTTGATCAAGTCCAGTATCTGACTATTGTTTCTATGCACACGATTCGTTTTGGCTTTTACCTGGTTGTTTCTAGTATAATTATGAATAGAAATAATACAATTGCTCAAACATTGCTTAATAGAATTTATGTACAGTTTATGTACATATTTATAAGTTTTTTTAAAAAAACAAGGATTTTAAGATTTCGCTCTGCGAATAAAATTTTTAACCCAATATGGCCGAGTTAGAGCTAAAAAAGGGCTTTAGAAAAAATGAGAAAATAGATTGGAAAAATAAAGATATTACAAGTAAATGTACAGCGCAGGATAGAAGTTGAAGTGGTCGAGGAGAAAATGCCCAACTGTGATATATATTCTTGTTCATGTCGATATAGCCACGGCCATCTAATTGACTATCTATTTCTATACTAATAAGTAATGCAGAGGTTTAAACTTGATCAAAATAGTATTGAGTTTCTATCTTTAAATTCAGTGTCAATGTTGATGCCAAACCATGATCATAATAGCAATGCGTTTAGTTTGGATAAAGTAATGGTTGTGGAAAGTTTTCCGATACACAACTCACTACAACATTAGAATACAATATTATGTTTAATAAAGACAAGGTGTGCACAACCTTATCCGGTACGAACCCTCCACCAATTAAGAGCGAACAGGGGTTCAGGCTGTTGCTTAGTTCAATATTGACACAAGTTAATTAAACCCCAATGCGAATGGGAAAGTATCAATGGCAATCGACGTATGTACTCGCTTTGGCTTTGGCATTGGGTCAACAATGAACTAACTGAACAACCAAAGAGGCACTTTTGCCAGCTGAAAGGGACAGGAGCACTGACAGGAACAGGAACAGGAGGAGGAATCGAGCACTTGCTGGGGCAATGTTACGTAACAATTTGAAAAGCGAGGAAGCACAACAGATCCATTTGAGTTTTGAGTATCACGGAGGGTTGGACATTTGTCACCTGCTGCGATGGTCAGCTCTTCGATGTGGCTTTAATACGGTTTTATTGCTTCCGTATAGGTGTGCTTGGCAGGTATTCTCATCTCAATTAATCTAATCAGAGTGCTTGGCATACGTACTAGATATTTATTTACATGAACCCAGCGCATATATTCAATTTAGTTGTCCAGCAAGCCAAATATTGTCAAAATATAAATAAAGATGTGTATTACATCGATATAAATGCTTAGCGCAGCAATAATATAATCGTCCTCGCTGTACTGATTTTTACGCTTGCCGACCATCAATTGAATATCATAGACAAGGTACAATGAAAATAGAAGTAGTCCCAAGCCAACATAAATCCAAACTAATATTTTGGATTTGATGAAAAACATAAGCAAGCCCAGAAGTACTAATACTATCATTAGCACATACAGGTAGGGTCCACATCCAGTAAAATCGCATGGTGCAAAAATCGCGAATAGGGCAAGTCCCACACAAACGGCAATCGTGATGCCCAGCGCATAAAATATCTGAAAAATTGTAAAATGAAATACAAAACCAAAAGATGCTAATCGAGAAGCTTATCGCATGTAAAACTTACCTTATCTGTACTATAAAAAATGCAGATACAGCTGACTATGATGGATTGAAATAACGTAAACGCTATTAGCAAAATGTAATTGATAGGAACTTTTCGGGCTACAGATCTATAACAAAATAGTACAAAAGATATTATGGCAGCCCCTACAGCTCCCACAATAAATATGAACATATGATCGTACAACCAAAATTTGGCATCTTCATTGAAAATAAATACGGACGTGATTGCTGCAGTAACTGCCAGTTGCAACTGTCAAGAAAGTATCAATGCCAATCAATGTATTCAAATTAGTTGCATATATATATATATATATATATATATATATATATGTACTTACGGCAAGGATACTGCATACTTTACTGATAAAGTGACGCCGCGTCGGCTCGTCATCCCAGTCGGTGTCAAAATCAATATCCTCACTTTCCCTGCGGCCCCAGGCTTGCATATCGTTAAGTGTTTTGTTGGTTTATTGAGTATTTGTTCGTGTAATATTTATTTGTTTTCATTTGTTAAGTGTTCCAGACAACTAACTAGATCATGAAAGTAAAAAGTGCTTCAGTGGAGAGATTTGATTTCATGCTGATTTCCTGGGCGACTCGTTTTGATTGAAACTACGATTTTTCAAGTCACTGCCAAATATGAAGTTATTTATTTTTGCATAGTCTCACAATTAATAATTTGCTTTAAAGCTTAATTGGTTTTAGTTCGAGTATATTATAACGTAATTTGATATTATTTGGTTTTGCCACTACCCATCATATAAAATACACATTAGAGTATGTATGTATTTGTGCATACATATTATGTGTACTGCATTTTTATTGCATAGGTCGGAGTCGTCTTGCAGGCCAGTCAAAGCACTAAGCAACTTGAGAGATAAATCGAATTTAGCATAAAGTTGCCTGGAGTTTGATGAGATTTTAGTAGTTAATTGAAGAATTGAAGAGATAAAAATTCAAAGCGTTGTTATTATTTTCAAAAATTATGCATTTTGTATTACTCGCGTTCGAATTAGTAATCTTTAGTTTCAGAATAAGTAGCATAAGTGACATAAGACATAAATAATTTGAATTATCGCTTGTTCTAAGATTAAGTTAGTTTTAATAAATTGTATTTAGATTTACATTATTTTATTGTTTATTGTTTACTGTTTATGTTTAAGTCTAATACATTTTAAACGAGTTTTAGTTGCCAGTTTAGATATAAGTGTCGTAAATACAATTAAATAATTAACTATTAATGTACAGAACAGAGTGCTTTGAAGTAGTTTAATGTAAATTGTAAATGTTCTTCTTAAAAAAAACCATTATATTCTTGGAAGTCATCGCCGATTATTCAAATGCACATCTCTATATAAGCACTTAATAATTCAAAGTCATATTTGTCTGAATTTGTTGCCTGTTTATCGGGGCATTATATAAACTTGAATATGCAGTTTTGATGCAACAATTTCTTGTTAGATTATCTTATTGAGTTTGCGTCTATTACGTGGAATATGCATGACAAATTCATTAACAAAAAAAAAGAAAAAAACAAAAACAAGCAAACGTAGATAGAAGACACAAAAATCTGGGCGTCCTTTACAGTTCTGTTTTTAGGCTTTGCTTTCGCTTTTCTATACGCCCTTAACTAAAATAACACTTAACATATATGAATTGCTTATTGAGCCTAACACGCAAAGAATTGAACTCACGCTATACAAATATGATTCTTATATAAATAAGGGCCCAAACAAAAAATGCACACGCACAAATAAACAAATACTTAAGTGCTACAAACTTGACTAAAAACGAATTAAATCTTTACATTATCTATTAATGAATATTAATTACAAATTAGTAGTAGGTGCTGAATTTAGTTGTTGTTGTTGTTGTCTTGTTGTTTGCCATTTTCCAGTTAAATGGTTGAGTTTTTTTTGTTTGTCTTTTTTTTGTTGTTGTTGTTTTAAATAAATATTAGTTAGTTTTAACCCATTTAGTTTTAATTAGTCAATTAACCTAATATAGTCGCTACACACTAGGAGGTATTCTCAAACTCATCGGGTTTGTGCTTGATTCGCAAATTGCTCAATAAATCGGCACAGTTGTTGACCATCATCAGATAGTCGCCATTGTTAAGATTGCCGGTTCCTGATTGCTGTTCACGATTGTTTCCACCTCCGATTTCACCTCCTCCACCACTATGATTGTTGTTCGGGAGAGTTTTCTCGTTTTGTCTGTAATTTAATAGATATATTAAATATTATCTAGTGTTCAATGCTGTCGCCAGCTTAAGCATTACCGATTGTGAGTAATGTTGCCAAGCATATCACGAGACATAATCACAGCCTTTTCCAATTCCTGTAATAGCAACGAGTTCTTCAGATTCGCGTGCAGCTTCATCGCCGCCTGCGTGGTCGTATAAAGCTTATTGATCACATTGTGCACCTGGGCCTCAGCTGTGTTAAGACAACAACAAAAAAATAAGATTAGTTTGGTGAACGGAAGTATAAATAAGAGTGATGTAGTCGAGAGCTAGTCGAGCTCTCGCGCGATTTGATACCCTCGACTAGATCATTCTCATATTGGTTGCAGTTTGGCTACTCACACTCTGCAACCTCGTAGTCCTCAACGCTGCCGACTCGCTGCTTAGTCGTATTATTGGGAGTATTGCTGTTCATTTTGTTCTTGTGATCGAAACCCAAATTGCGGGGCCTGGGTGGCACAATGGGTTTATTGCTGGCAGCAATACTGGGCGTCTCCTCCGAACTGGAGTCATCTGGCATTGCTAAAATTATTTAAAGATTTATATTATATTTATGGCTTTGAGATAAATGTTTAATCATTATAATTACCACTGCTGAATGGCGTCTTGCGTCGATTGCTGTTGGTGTTGTTTATCTTGCTGCTGTACTGTCGATTGGCGGCTAAAATAAAGCAGACAAAAGCCTTTAATTAATACTGTTCAATGTATAAACCAAAGTATTTTGTGCTTAAGTTTATAATAGCAATAAGAAATTGTCAGCACTTAGTATATATATGAAACCTACCTGTGGGTCCATTGCTGCGACTCTGTCCATTTGACGCACTGCGCATTCGATTGCTGTCCTCTGGCTCCGAGTCACTCTATATGGAAAAAGTTTTGGTTTCATTTAAGTTTGGTTTGAAAACATTAAATGTTTTGCTTTACTACTTACAACCTGATTGAGCACATTCATTGAGTTGCTGGAGGCGCCCAGACCTGATTTGCCTTGCTGACTATTCCGTTTACTGGCGGATCTGGTAATGTTACTGCTACGATGCTGAGCTGTGGGCTTCTGTGGTGTTCCATTGGACTTGCTTGCTGTTTATGGAAGAGTTAGGGAAAGAGAGAGACAGAGAGAGAGAAGAAGGTGATTAGTTTTAGCAAATGGGAGCAGTGATGGGTTATATTGGTGGCCCTTACGCTTGCCAAAGTTGCCCATATGCAGATCGCTCAGGGAGCAGGCGCGACGAATCGACGACTCCTCAATGGGTATGGGATTGAGCACTTTGGGATTACCTGTAAGTAGGTGTAGACAGTTATTAGTCGCGGGTCGAGCATGCTGGTCAGTGGTGCAACGTAAATGGTTTCTTTCGTGTGGGTAGCAAAAATGAGAACGTCAACCAAAAAAGCTCTAAGAAAAATGGGTGCGCAAATATCAAGGATATTCCCGAGTACAAAATGATGATGAGTGGATGGTGGAGAGTACAAAAAAAAAAACAATAATCTTTGTGCTTGTTCTGTAGTAATTTGTAGTACAACATCGAGGCTCAAACGTTCAAACCTTTTAGGCGCTCAACGCTCAACTCCTGATGAACATCATCTTTAGCGCCATTAGCATTCACATTTTCATTGCGCTCATGGTAAATACATCTTTTGTTGCTTGCAACATCATCATGATCATCATCATCGTCATCGTCATCATCTGCATCGTCTTCGTCTTCGTCATCGGCAACCACTTCCTTGGCTAGTTCGACATCGTTGCTGCCATTATTGTGGTAGTTAAAGTCGGCGCTCTCAAGCACATCCGGCAGGCTGCAGTTCCGGCGAATGTGTCGAGCATATGCACAGAGATCCGCATCGCTGGAGGGCAACAGCTGCTCCGCGAGTTGCTGCTGATCCTGGGCCCGTGCCAGCATATCAAAGTTCATAGTCAGGCTCTTCACGTAACCCTTCTGCTTCGAGTTGCAGGCAAAGGGACGCAAGCGTGTCTCTGTCGCCATGCGTATCTGCTCCATTTTGCGCTCCTCCATGCCAATTAGCTTCTCGATGATGTCAATCTTTTTGGCTATGTTTTGGCACTGGTGGCTGGTGGAGTTGCCGGCACCCGAGCAACGCTCCACATTGTCCATGTTCTTTTTGTGCTTGGCTCGCTCCAGCTGCACCTCGTCCACCACTGCCTGCAGCTGTGGCTTTGTGTACAGCTTCAGGCTGTGCATATGCTCCAGATTCTCGGGCGCATTCCCATTCTCGGCAAAGAACATTTCAAAACTCCGCTCGGCTCCATAGTTGCTTGGCAAACTGCCCACGATGGGTGCATCCATCATAGCCTGCTGCTCATCCAGCGTAGCCTCTAGCTCCGACTCCATTTCGTTGTTGCTATTGCTATGCTATTGCTGTCCCCATCATCGTTGAGATTGGCGCGCTCCCGCTTTGCACTGGGCGTATACTTGATTTGCGAGACGGTATTGAAGCGAACACTGATCTTGGGACGCGCTTTCTGCCTCACACTCGAGGCGCGCCAGTTGTTGCTGTCCTTGGTGTCGAAGCGCGAGACTTTCTTCAGGCAGCTGTGCGTGGCGAGGGCGCCACTACTCACACTACTCCTCATGGCCGCCTGCGGACGCTGCTGGGCTCGCTGCTTCTCGCGCTCAAACTTGAGCAGATTGTGCTCGAATTGACGCACAACGCTGGCCGTTCTCGAGCTGCCCACACAGGACGACTGCTTCTTCTCCACGTTGCAGGTCAGGGTCGACACCAGGTTGTGGGGTTTAGCGGGTATTGGAGGTTTTGGCATTTGTTTGCGCACAAACATCAAGTGGCCATTCGAACGGGTTTGGGATTGAGATGCAGTTTGAGATTGAGAGTGGGAATGGGAATGAGCGTGGGATTGGGCTTGATTATATGGTTGGGCGTGGGACTGTGAGAGGGGATTTGAATTGCGCTGCTGACGCTGCTGGGCAAAGTCCGTGCTGAGACTTTTATTCACTCCGGAATTATACTGCTTGTTCTTGGATCGCATTGTGGAATGTGCTCCAGCCAGCAGGTGCTGCTTGCGGTTGTGGAACTGAGGCTAGACGTGGATAAGTCTTGGAGTTGGGCAATGGCTTTAGGGGCTGCAGATTGTAGCCGGTCACATCGAAACTGTCGAAGGCAGCTGCCGTTCTAGCCGAAGTCTCCTGGCGCATATAGTAGTCAAAGCTGCCATAGGCATTGGGACTACTGCCGTACGACTTGGACACCGGGCCGTGGATTATGAAGTTGCGTATGCCGGCGTGGCATTGCATTGCTTGGAGTGGCGGCTCCAGTGGGGCACTCTTGCAGTCGCTCTCGTCGGAGAGGACGCTCTCCAGGCTGTTGCAGTAGCTGCCGCCGTCGGACAGCAGCGACTCCTGGCTGAGCTCGTGCGGCAGCTGGCCGGAGCTGCTGAGGAAGAAGCTGGCGCTGGAATGGCGCTGTGTCTCCAGGAAGCGTGCCTCTTCGAGGCGCTGCTGCTGCTGCAGCTGTTGCTGCTGAGTGGCAGCAAACTGATCGGGCTTTAGGATGTCCGAGAGGGAGACTTTCCGCTCGCACTGATAGATCTCGCGGTAAACATAATACTGGGTGCGTCCACCTTGTGGTGGCGTCGCCGCTGGCGTTGTATCGCCTGTGGAGCCGTCCAGGGCACGCAAATTGGCCGGCATTGAAGCTGATGAGGGCAGGGCAGCGTATCTGGATGGTTCATCCAGATCACCATATTTGCGCGTTATCTCGTCAATCATCTTCTCGGTGTCCGCATGAATCATGTCGAGAATTGTCCGTGCATCGTCCGCATAGACCGAGTGTCGCTTTGGCTCTGTGGGTATGGAACGCTCCGACTCCACCGACCACTCCACCTCCTCGTGCACAGGCGAAACGGGACAGGATTTGTAATGCTTAAGAATGCTTGGGGTACGACGATTGTTGCCAGCCGGATTACGCTTGGCGGCGCTTAGCCGGGGCGCTGTTTGTGCCGTTGTCTTCGGCTGTTGCCTGGATGTGTTCGAGGAGGTGACGTAGGAGGCGTTGCCGTGACCAAAGGGCACACCAGGTGGTGGGTGGATTTGATGCACGCCCACATGATGCGGATAGGGTGGATAATGTTGCTGCACTTGGCGCATTGTTTGAAAGTTCTGTTGCAGCTTCGATTTGGATGCGGCACAGTTGAAGAATTGCTGAACAGAGACTTGTGGCTGATGTTGTTGTTGTTGCTGTTGTTTTGATGGAGGTTGAGGAGATTGAGGAGGATGTTGTTGTTGTCGTTGTTGATGTTGATGTTGTTGATGTTGTTGCATTACAGATGGTTTAGTGGACCTACTAATATACTGTGAAGTATCATGGGAATCAACTGGTTGGGTTATTCAACATAATCAACAGTAAGTGTTACAAATAAGTGTTTTACGATTTTGCGGTTGATTGATTGATTTTTTACCAACATTATTTTTACCAACATAGTGAGCGCAAGGGAGAGCAATCATTAAAAAAGAGACAAAGAAGTTGAAAGAGAGAGAGAGAGAGAGAGAGAGAGAGAGTGGACGAGGCAAACAAAGTATGTGTCGCAAAATGGACGGATTAGCCTACAGTTATCAAGGAATCGATCCGTATTGGGTTGTAACTTTGGAATAACCTTGAGCCTTACCTGACTTCTGATAGCGTGCTGGCCCCGAGTTGCGAGACCCATCCAGATTGCCAGCCAGACTCAGATCCGAAATGCTGTGGCTGCCTCGCAGCGTTCTATGGCCGACCTGTCAAGATTATAGAGTAACAAGAAGTAATCAGTGAAGAGCGACCAATTGTCAAGTGGCAGGCATTAGTCAATGAATGAGTCAACAAGTGGACTGCAGCCATGTCAGCAGTTTTCCAGTTTGCGCAGGTTTTTCATTTCATGTAGTTTGTTTTTGTTAGCAAGCGAATAACACGCTCGATTTTTGCAGTCAACGTGATAAAGAATATGTTGGCGATAATTCAAATCGTCGAATAAAAAATGTCTAAATTTTGTATTTATATAAAACCTTTGTGTTTTAATAATTTATCACGCTCGAATCGAAGCCGCTAAACTAGCTGGACATTAAATCGGTTTAAAGTATTAGTTTCATTCTATTTTTAAGTGAAACGCAACTTAACACTATATTTTTGCAACGTTGTAGTTACTGTTTAGTAAGGAATGAGTTTAGTATTAGTCGTCGTTAAATGGAGCTCAAACGTGTTTTGGCCTTGCGTATTTAACAAGCGTAATGAGAAGCAATTCAGTCGTTAAAGCATCAACAATAACTCTTAGGTAACTCGGTTTCTCACCTCGGCAATTACATTTAACTTTTTACTGTCATTTTTGCGCGTACCCTAAATGTGGAGGAAGGGGTTTGTGTGGAACGAGACAGACACCGAATACCGAATACGCAACAAAATACACACATATATAGGGGAAACCGAAACGAAAACGAAAATAAAATGTAGACATAGAAAACAGAAATTAAATAAAAACAGAAAAAATAGAAATATTTATATATATATATATATATAAGATGACCAGCTAGATAGGATAGATATATCCATCTATCTAACTACTCACATTCTCCAGCTGCTGTTTGACCTTGTTGATGACCTGCAGCAACTCCTCCTTCTTGGTGCTTGTGTATGACTTTGTGATGGTCGGCGGCGCCGGGACAACCTTTCCATTTTCAGTATTGTGTTTGGCACTGATGCTGCGACGACCTGCAAGCAACAAATCAGTGATTACGAACATGAATGCGAAATGAACCCAATTAGGTATCCCTACTGCTTGTGCCACGCTCCAGCAACGTGCCCGGTCCTTCCGGCAATGCCGCATGCAGAAAACTATTGGTAGTCTGGGGTAAATTTTCAGAGCTGCCGCCCAACGTTGAGGCCAGCGACCTCTCCGCATTCTCCGCACTGGGCGTGGAGCCCTCGTCCTCAGTGTCCGATGTGCCCGTGCCAGTTCCGGTGCTTGCCGTGTGCGAGCTGCCATTGCCAGCGGTGGCCAATTGAAGACCAGGTTTCTCAAACTTTTGGCGACGCACCGATTTTCGCAGCTCATCCTCATTCATGGCGGTCACCTTGAAGTCCCTGCAGAGCAAATGGTTTAATTAACTTAAATCTCAATTAAGACAAAAGGTAAACTGATCTTACGTTGGCGTGCTGGGCAACATATTGTTGTAGAACATGCCATGATCTGAGCTGGTGCGTTCACCATCAGAAATGTCCTCCACATCGCCGTCGTGATCGTGACTGTGAGTGTCGAAGCGGAGTCCAACCTTGCGCTTATCGGGCTGGAGACGCTGCTGACCAACACCAACGGTAGCTGAGGCACCATTGCTGGATGCCGTCGCAGCTGAGACGGTGGAGATGGTGCCATTGTTGTTGCTGCCAATGAACATGAGCTCGCGCCGCGTCTCCATGCCCGAGTCAATGGACGAGTCCTCGCTCAGATACGTCTGATTGAACATGATGTCCTTGGAAGAGGCGCTATTATAATCAGAGGTTTGTACATTGGTCGCGCTATGACCACCCACCGAGGAGACGGTGCCCAACGGACTCTCCGAATTCGAGCGCATATCCTCCGTTTCCAGCTGGCTGCGCTGTGACCAGCGTCCACGTGGCCGGGGCGCCTTCACGCCCAACTGTTGACTGGACGCCGAACTCAGGTTGCCCATCGACGAGGCCGTGTGCAGCGTGGCAGACGACAAACCGCTGACAATTGGCGTGGGTATGGATAGGGCGCCGCTCTCCGAGTTTGCCGCCGCCGCCGCCTTACGCATGGCCCACTGGGGCAACTGGCCAACGTCCGAGAGCCGATAGGTATTGCGATTCGATTGCGGCTCCTCGGGCACTATGAACTTGGGCGACAGCTGCTGGTGCTCCAGTTCGCTGGTGGGTGACTCCACCACAATGGCGTCTGGTGGCGAGATGGGCGCCACTTGACGCTGCAGCGGTGCAATGCCGGAGCGCAGTCGCTGCTGGGACATGCGTGCCTGCATTGTGACGATCATGTCGTGCGGCACCTGCCAGATGAATATGCAGCCATCGCCACTGGCCGAGATGAGGTGGCGACAATCGTTGGTGAACTTCAGACCCGTCACCAGCTCACTGTGGCCGTACATGCGTGCCATGCACTCGCTGGAGTAGTAATCGTAGACGGCGAGCGTCTTATCCGTGCAGGAGGTGGCCACATAAATGCCGCTCGGATCCAGACTCAACTTGATCAAACTGCCCTCCTCCGAGTGGGAGCCCTTAAAGGTTTTCGTTTGCTTCGCATTCTGAGTGCCATAGACACGAACATTGCGATCTTGGCAAGCGGTCAAAATATGCTTGGCATTCGAGTCTACCTCCATGTCGTAGAGCGTTGTCTTTCCCGAGGTGTTCGTGCCGCGCATAAAAATGTTACCCTGCAATAAATCAATGATGTAAAATTGCATTTCTTGATAAAGACACACACAGACACAACTTACCTGAAAACTGCGAAACATGATTGACTTGTCTGCCCCGCAGCTGATCATCTGAAAATTGAGGCCAGCGCCCACAAATTTGATGGACGTGATCGAGGAGCTGTGATCATCCAAGGTCTGCAGCAGCAGATAATTCTGCGACACGTCGAACACATGGATGAGACGATCGCGACTGGCGCTGGCGAGCAGCTTTCGCTCAATCTTATCATTCGAGTACTCCAGACACAGCACCTCCGACTCGTGCGCCTCGATGGTGGCCAGCAGCTTGAGATTTGTCAGGCTGTAGACACGTATGTTGCCACAGCGATCACCGCTGGCCAAGTGCTGCAGCTCGGGACTGATTTTGATGCAGCGCACACCGTTGCGTCCATCGTAGCTGGAGCTGCCGGTCTTCTCGAAGAGCGAGGAGCCCTGATCCTTGATATACTGCAACTCGTCGTCGCTGTAGATGATCTTGAGTAGGTCTTTGGAGTAGATATTCTTGCGATATATCTCATTGTTGGCACAACTGTCTAAGCCCCACACGCGTATCGTATCATCCGATGAGCATGTCACAAAACAGTCCTCGGGCAACGTCTGCGATGGCTCGCGCTCTACGTTATATGGCACAGTCTCCACGCCCCAAATGCACGTGGAGTGATACAGGAATGAGTGCGACTTGCCCACTCGCGACACATCGCGCAGATCCCAAATGTACAGCGAGTGATCGTTATAGACGCAGCTCACCTGCAAATGCATCAAACAAACGGTGGTTTTAGAAGTGTTGAGATGATTTCCTAATATTAGTTTATTATTATTATTATTATTGGCTTCTGAACTTACAGCTCTTCTGCTATACTACATCGTTTTCTTGATTAAGCGCTGACATTCTGCTATAATGTGTCTTGAGAGCTCTTCGTCTTTGTGACAAAATCGACGGAGTCCACTACTGACTAGATTCTTTGGGTGACTTCTTATTCTAAGTGTTCTGTCATGTTGTTTTATACCATAATTTTTGTTGAGTCTGCCAAGCTAAGAATGATGCTTGATAATACATCTACGCTTATCGGTATACATGAGATACTTTATCAAGGATCTAATGCAATGTTTGCTCTAATTTATAACTGGAAGTTCAACTAATGTTTTACTTTACTCTACACAATTTTCGACCATGGATTAGTTAATATATAAATCGCACAAGCCATGTATCTCCACTTATACTCTATATATACTTGGGGTATGTTCTTAGTTTACGTCTTGAGAGCCACTCAGTCTGAGATAGGCATTCAAATAATTTTGGCCTTTTGCAATCAGTTCAATTTGTTAATTTAAGTTAGATTATCGATTGCTGTATAATATTTCTGTATAAATTTTGTTCCACAATCAGTTTGTGTGAAAGATTTTGTACCTTGGAACGCTGCTCGTCAAAGACCATGGCAATACAATCGGGAAACTTGGCTTGCTGGGGCACAGACATAATGTGATTGATCTGAATACCCTGGGCGACATCGACGCCCAGGTAATGTGTTCGAGGCAGGGTTGTCACGTATTCCAGAGTGGCAGCATTAAAGATGCGTATGATGGACTCGGCACAGCCAACTAGAATAAATTGCTCGTTGACGCAAATGCAGCTGGCGTTGCTGGTGCGGCACTGCACCCACTTGTCGAGCAGCCGCCTCGAGCTGAACTCCACCAGGTGACCCTGCCGTGTGATGGCGTACGTGCTCTCCGAACAGATGCCCTTGCCGCAGGCCACAGCACAGAAGTCATTGTCGCGAAGATCGCCCAGAATGGCGCTGCGGCCCATTAGCGGCACCGGATCTTTGTACTGCAAAAAATGGATTCATTATCAAGCACTTGTAATGATGCTGAAAGTTAAATGTTTGCTCACCTTACGTGCACCCTCCAAGTACCAGTATTTGACGTGACGCATGCCCACGGTGACAAAGTAGCTGCCATCCTCAGCGAAACAGACGGCGGACACTTTGGTGCTGATTTTGTTGGAAGCCATTTTCAGATGGGCACGCCAATCGTACACATTGACAATCATGTCGTGCTGCGAGCCCACAGAGACCAGGTACTTGCCATTGGGCGAAAATGCCTATTGTGGAGCACAAAATGCAATTAGAGAGGAGAGCGTAAAGAATTTTTCAATTTTAAATGTGCTTACCACACATGTGGCGGCATATTTGTGATCCACAAACTCGGCGACAACGTTGCCGCCGCTACAGTTATCCAGATTGCCATTGGGCGTCTCCAGTTCCCAGACTTTGATGGCAGGATTGATGCCACACTCGCCTGTGGCTACATAACGGCCGCATCGCGAGAAGGCCACGCATGTGAATCCCTTGCGGGAGGTATTGACCAGATAAGCCTGTGTGTTCCGCTTGGCATTGAACAGCACCACTGTGCATCTGGTTGGGGGTAAGCGAATAAATGCACAAAACGCTGTAGTACTGCATAGCAATATAAAAATGACATTCAGCATTTTGCCAAGTTGGCATTTGAATGCGCCCTTGGCCAGGCTGAAAAGGATAACACAGCGTGCATGTCATCTCAAATGTTCTCAGCTGGGCACAAATCTCATTTGTCCCCAATTCGTGCTATTGACTGATATTTCATAGTTGGCTGACTGTAAACCATAACCTACACTAAAAGAGGCTAAAGAAATGCTTGTTTATACAACGCAATCCACTATCGAATAGACTTTAATAAAAGCTGCAGAAAATCGCTAGATATGCGAATTATTCGTGGTTTGAATTGTATGCGAATCCTTTTAGTTAACTCTGATATACATTAATAAATACAGGTACTTTTAATGTTTTTCACTGCATATTTTAGCAGACAGACAGTAATAATAATAACTAAAATCTAATTTTTATATGCTTCACAGTGCAGAAACTTATCTGATCAAACATGAATCTGATTTACGAAAAGGTTGATAAAAAAATGCTGCTAATAATTTATCAAAGAAATATCAGCGTCAAATGCGTTGAAGCTATGCATACTATTTGCATATATTTTCAATTAAGAAAATTAATCTCTTCAGCTGCCATAGTTTAGCTGGTTTGAGATACTTACCCCGCTGATAGGCCAGCAGGCCGCTGACAGGCGACACATCCAAAGCCGCATTGCTGCAAACAGTTAGGCCCAAGACTTTTTGAGTTTTATCTGCAAAGAGACAAAAAAAATAAAATAAAAAATAAGAATCATTAAATTGGCATTACATCACTCGCAAGTGTTTGGTCAAGGTAAGTTAAGCCTGAAAACATTAACCAACGCTAGCATTTGCAGCACAAACAGCAGCCCAATTGAATTTATTCAATGCGAGATTTGAGCGTGAAGTGCGAATTATTTACGCAAATAACACTCACATTTGTCTAATGAGCTTGTATCGGTTTATGTGCGTGTGTGTATGCATGTGTGTGTGTGTGTGTGTGTGTAAATGTATAAACAACAATCGAGCAAAAAGTGTTAACTTGATTTTCCAATAAGTCGCAGGGTTGGGTTAAAAGTTGCGTAAACATAAATAAAAACATACTTTTAACGAGTTTGTAAGTTTTGTTACCCGATTAGTTTTGCTTGAAAATAAAAGTGAAAGACGATACCAGCTTAAGTAAGCCAGTAAATAGAAGAGTATAATATACTTGCAGAAGTCTGTGATGCACTTAATTGGGAATGTGAATATCTTAAGTAGAGGAAGCACGAGTCAAGTGTTTTATGACAGTTGGACTGACGGACTGGCTTTCAAATGATATATGCCAGAGTGCTGAGTGCTCGCCCACATATCGCGTTCAATTAAATACATAGTTAGATATTGGCTGGCATGCAAAAAAGAGTATCAAAATGATGCTCATTAAACACCCGCAGCTGGAATGAATGCTTTTGCGTCGCAGACACAGAACGAGCACCAAGCTGAGATCATCTGGTTGGCAGTGTATATAGATACATATATATGTATACATATATAGGATATGTTAGGAATGTGCGAGCTGTGCGACATCGATGTTTGTTTTGCTTGGTACTACACACGAATTCACTTTAACGTCCGCGCTTTAAAGAGCATTTTTGTGTTTGCCTATTTCACTCTAAAACTGCCACCAACGCAACGTCCAAATATGTCTCAATGCAAAAGGTCGTTGGGAACCGGTTTATTCTATAGTTATCTTATGATATTTGCATTCGTAATGAGTATAATAAACCGTGAAATTGTAAACACTCTGAGCGTGGCTAGAAAATAGGCATGGGAAAAAAAACCAAAACAAAATACAAATATTCAATGCGGCCGACAATAATCAGCAGGAATGTGCGAGTTGGTTTGTCCACAAGATACCCTGTACTCGAGTTTAGACTATGCTCTTTGGATAGATTCAAAATTAACTTAAATCCACTGAATTTTATTTATTATATTATTTACTGCTTACAGCAATGTTTTCAATTTAATTTTGAATTTTGATTACTATTTTCTTTTTTGTCTGCAGCAACTATTTTATTTAATGAGAAATGACTTAAGTCTATTAATATTAATTAATTATAATATATACTGTTTACAGAAACTTGTCAATTCAATGTTTTTGAGGAACTCCGCTCAGCCGACAACCGGAAGACAGCGCACGTCATTTATCAAATCAATTTTATGGTAACCAAATAACTTTGTTACAAATTTGGACAAGCAGCGAAAATAGTTTATGCAAATACGGAAAGTTGCTTCAAGTTGTCTTACAGACGAGACGATGGGGGGAATGCTTTTATAATGCAAAGTTACAAACAGCTATTGACGAAAAGCATTATGTATTTTGTTGGTATTTTGCCAGGATAACAGGGCGTATTACAAATAATTACAAAAGCATACAGAGGACGCTAGAAATCGTAGGGCTTACATTATTTCGTTGTGCACTTCTAGCTTTTTAAGGTTTTTATTTTATTTATCGTGCTATTATTTGAATCGTTCTCTACAAGTGAGAATAAAATGCACTTTGAAACCCATACACTAAGCTCTTATATAATATCAGATTTATAAAAACAGTTTGCATTTGTTTATTGCCTTGTCGGTCAGCACGTTTTGAGAATTTCTAATTTGCTCTCATCATCTTCGATTTGTATGTATTGGGTACATATATATATATATATATATGTATATATATATAAAGGCAAGCAATAGTATCATTGCAGCTACGTAGTAGACTACGCGAACTTACTGTGGAACGTGATCAAAATGTTTATGGTTAAGGTTCGTTTTTGGCAGCCTTTCGCCAAGGCGAGTTGATTGAAAAATACGAAAAATTGTATGCAGAGAGTTGATATCAAATATTTTTGAATTAAAGAACTTTTGCTTGTACGCCGGCAAAGTGAGCAATGCCAGATTCTGTGACATTGTCTCAGCATACCTCTACGCCTTAGAAGCTGCCGCCGCTTCAACAATGAACAATCGACAAAAGGCAATCGGTAGTCGGCTAATTGTCTATAATTACTTGCGGCAGCCAACAGTTCAGTCAGATTGGCCAAACAAATTCTATATGAATAAGCTGAGCCTGGCCACAAGCACACAGCTGGCTTGTCTATAGCACAATGGAATAAAACTGAGAGAGAAAACCACAAAAACTCATTACGAACGGGGAGACAAAACTTTTGGCCAAATGAATCATGCCACAGAGCAGACAATGGTCCGAAAAGGGGAGACGCAATCTTGGCAGCGCAGCAGAATTGGAGACAAGTGAATATATATAGTATATTTGTATCAAAAAGATGCAATTATCAAGACAAAAGTGACCTTTACCTCATAGGCAGCTATATCCTCCTTGCCGTATATGGCAACTGGCGATGAATTTCGTGGCGCGAACATTTTTTTTCTTTTTGCCCTGTCTGACAGCACATAACAGCTAAAATTTCTTGGAGCACTTTAATCTCTACTTAATAATAATTTTTTATGGCACCGCACAGAGTGAAAAACACAGAGAGACAGTAAGAGAGACAGTAAGAGAGAGAGAGAGAGAGAGAGAACAATAACGCCCACAATTTCTCAGTTACACATATGTACATATGATTTTTATATTTTATGTCTAGATTATAAATTCGGATTTTCTGTCAAGAGGCGTTTTCAATACGTTTCAATACGTTCAATAAATAGTACACATTAAATAATACTTTTTCGGTTGTTTTACACTGTTTTTAACTGTGTTTCGCTTTGTTGTTGTTGGTGGTGTTGGTGTTGGTGTTGATGACTAGTCTATACTATATTTTGTGACTTTTTCAAGGTCGTTGTTAGGCACGCTATTCAATTTATATATTTTTTTGCTTTTGCTCGTTGTTGGTTTTATTTGTCCGGTTTGTCGTTTCAATGCCGTGTTGAGAATTCGATGCTGTCAAAGTTCGTGTAATATTCAAGATTTAATAATTTCTTGAGGCGAGTTTCGTGTAATTTTGCATGGTGCCTAATCAATTCAACAAAAGCACATATTTAACTTTAATTATTTGATATTCGTTTCACGTTTTCGGTTTGTTTGATTAACTCATTCATTTGTTGTATTGCGTTTTTACAATAAATTGTAGAGAGCAATATTATAATCGATTGCTTTATTGGCGTTGTTCATATTGCTTTAGTGCTGATGTGTAATTGTCGTTGTCAGCCGTCGTTGCGTATCTATTGGATACGTTTCGTTTTTAGCGCGGCTCAAATGAAACTGTTGAGATTTCTACACTGCCAAGCAAACAACGTCGTCACACAGAGATATGCAGAGAGAGAGAGAGAGAGGGAGTGAAGGAGAGAGATACAGAGAGAGAGAGAGAGAGATAGATACCAATATTGGTAGGCCACCTTCTCAGTCTTCTCGACGATTGAGTTTTCGAGAGAAGGCATTTGAAAGCTCTTTGCGTATCTGGCAAATACTTGGCTCACTTTCCGTCAGGTCTCAGCGTCGCAGCTCAAAGTCTCGCGCTTTAATTTGCATATTTTGAAAACAAGTTTGCGGCGGGCGTGGACTGGAGTCAAAAGCGAAAGACACACAACAAATGAGACCCGATCGCTTGACCGATGGAAGGCGTTGTTGTTATTGATTAGTTACTCTTGTCGTATCCATCGACTCACGTTTAGCTTTGTAACACGCGATTACATTTACAAATGACAATTGAGAAAGCACAACAAGTCGACAAGCGCATTTAACAATGCATTCAAAAGCGGACGAGCTTTGCACCAGTAGTCATTAATCATTTGTGGATGCACCCACTCAACACTTAATTGTACACCTAGTGTGCAACAAATGGCCGAGAGGCAAGAGGTATGCGAAAGAATCAGTCAATCGATATATATGGAGAACAATGTAAATTATACTAACTATATTATTCTTGTAGTCTAGCAATACTCTTAAAGTAGTCAGGCTTAGGTATTTAAGGCCTGATCATAAGTAGTTGCACATTTGTATTTGTATTGACATATTTGTATTTGTGTTTGGTTTTTTGATTCTCTTTCTGACTGTCTGCACTGCCCACAAAATGCAATAAATTATGAGCAAAGCAATTCATATTGAATTGTAGGCGTACACGTTTGCACCAAAGTTGTAAACAATCGCAAAATTAGGCAAATCAACAGCAACAACAGTAACAACACAACAACAACACCACCACGAAATCATCAGTCAACAGAGGAAGCCAACCAGATCATCGGCAGCAGGCCAAGCAAGTGGAACAGAACCAGTACCATAATAAACAATAACACCCTAAAGCCAGATATATAGATAGATAGGCAGATACATATATACATATAAGAGATAAAGCAGTATAAGTGCTTAATAGGTATATTGCGTAAAGTATGCAACAGAGCAAACTATATTTATTTATTTAATGTCGACTTATACAAAGCCAAAGAAAAAATAGATAAATAAAAAAGAAAACAAAAATTAAATTAAATTCAAAGTAAAAATGAATACTTATGCATTTTAGAAATCAATTAAAAAATGATTTATTTTTATTACAAGGATTGGGGGGAACATCAGAAAAGACCCAATCAATAAATTAAAAATAAAAATTAATATTTATGCATCTTAGAACTAAACTATAAAATTATGTTAATTATGTATTTTTATTACAATAATTTATTACATGGTTGGGGAAATGCCAGTAAAGACCCAATCAGACAAAAAGTAAAAAGACAAGAGTTGGTAAGAATTAGTTGAGAAGTCAAACTTCAAATGCAAATGAAAATGTTATTCACTTGGCAAGAATTTTAAAATGGAGTTCTTAATTATAGAAACTTAGCTTATGGGACGACTTAGCATTGATTACTTGATAAAATCTATTGAAATCTTTACAGGTGAACGAGAACTAATATTCCAAACGATGGACACGGATGGACGGATGGACAAACAGACATGGATAAATCGACAATGTTGTTTATGTTGATCTAACATATATATGATGGGGTTTACAATTTTGCACAACTACATTGTGCCCTTTTTCCCGTTTTTAATGGATGACAACAAATATTTCAAGTTCAATTTATAAACCATTTAGCCTAGATTTAGGTATGTAAATATATATGTACATTTGATGCCAGACGAAAGGCAATCACAATGCCAATTTACAATGCACTTGTAGACAACACACAAATCGAAATGTTGCCCAACTTTATGAATTTCTTTCTTAGACATATGCACATTTATTTTCCCGTTGACGAAATCAGTAAAAGGAAAATCACTTTGCATAATAAATAAAACCAAGTGCAGAAATCAACAACAACTGCAAGACAAACTAACACACACACACACACACACACAAACACACACGTAGAGTGCAGTGCAACTGATTGACAAACAAAATGCATTGTTAAAATTCCACATTGGGCTCCACATGTCCCCTAATAAAAAGAAAAACAGCAGCATCAACAACAACAACAACAGCAACAAAGACAACAGAAAAGAGTCAAACGCACTTGAAAGCATCGCCAACAAGAGCATAAGAAAAAGAGACACGAGGCCAAGTCTGAGACCGGGGCACACATAGAGATTGATCTCCAATGTTGCAGTCAATTTTTGTTGTGTTGTGTGTGTGTGTGTGTGTGTGTGTGTGTGTGTGTGTGTGTGTGTGTGTGTGTGTGTGTGTGTGTGTGTGTGTGTGTGTGTGTCTGTAAGTGAGTGTGTGAGTCTTCGCTGTTGTTTATGGGGGAAAGTTACAAGCGACGGCTCTGACAGATGCTAGGCAGATAGATAGATAGATAGATTAGTCTTGCGACTACATGCGGCGCATATTCAAATGAATGCAGCTTGTTGTTGCTCTTGTTGTTGTTATTGTTGTTGTTGTTGTTGCCACTTGGCCGCCTTTTTCCTTTGATTTGTGCCGTGAAATGTGGCCGGCCTGTTATAGCTATGTATAGGCAGCATTTACGTGGATTGCGGATTGCGGATTGCAGTTGGTCTTACAATTAAATTGCATTTGCCTTATTGTCATTGGACGCTGAAATGTTTCATGACGCCGTTTGTCATATTTTTCTTATTATTTTGTTATTTATAAATGAATTATAATTCAATGGCATTGTTAAAGGTTTGTGGCTTGTCAATTTGCCTATTGTATGGGTATTTAAACAATATTAATTATTAATAAATCCATATTTGTGTCTGAGCTGATTTGTCTAGTAGATATATTGATACTATTTTAGCAGCTTGCAACTGATTTAACCTTCAAATGAAATAAATAAACAGCCCACTGTTGACTTAACAAATGAAGAAACCGTTTTCATTTGTACACAATCATCTTATTGGAGTTTTTCGTGTTTAGCACAGAAGGAAGCATCGCAATCAATACCCATTTCAAGCAATTTGAATGGGCACAAGGCATAATAGCAAACGAATTCATTAAAAAAGACAATTAATCATTAGACTTGAGTTTAACCCAGTCAAGAGCCAACAAAACGACAGGTCGACAGTTGGACAGTTGGACCGTCGATCAATGGGTATAGTGGATTGTGTGAAATGTGCATGTGCATTTGTCACTCTCTGTCCACAAATGAAATAAATGGCGCTCGCTGCGATGAGGTAAGCCGAGTCGACTTTAGCCATCAACTTTGATCCGTAAAAGTTGAGTATTATGAAAAGTAGGGTATTTAATGTGCGGCAACACAAAGATAATTGAGATCTTCGGTTCATTTCTCAATAAGACGATCATTTTAGGGCACTAATGTATATTATCTCGTCTCGTGTCTTGCACAATTAATGGGATTGCATTACAATCAGAGTGCCTCCTCAATGCTCCCATTGACATATTGATTATATAATGACAAACATTTTCGTGTGGTCGGAATCGGTTATGTTATGGCCACGTTGTACGATTTAATTATTGACGTGTATTTCATAAACATTTTTATGTGCTGCTAAATGCTGCAGAGGAGTTGTCTTTATGCCAGTCCAGACGTTGTGGCAACCACTTGAGAATGCAATCAAAACTAAGCCGCTATTCAAAATGGGACGCCCACGATATAAAAAAAAAAAAATAACAGACAAAAAGGCAGACAGACAGACAGAAAGACGACAAGACGGACTGCGTACAGTTTGAGTGAAAAATGCGCACAAATTTATTTTAAAAATCAATCGCGTTGCATGCAGCGTGCAGCAGCAACGCACTTAAGAGATTAGCTACAATCCGAACAGTTGCTGTGTCTAATAACAGGTGTCAGTCGGCCAACCCCAAAGCTGCCCACTGTTCACAAGCTTTAATTATGCGCTGTTTTCGCATAGGAATAGGGTATAATCAACTTGTAGTAATCTCTGCAATCAAGAAACCATATTATTAATTTGACTTAATTGTGCAGCTTTTAGCTAAGTACAACATTTGAATTATTAATGATTACACAGTATCAGCTAGTCGATCATCGTTGAGTGCAAGCATTCTTACATGTTCTCAGTTTCGATGTTTTTAATTTGTACTTTGTCACAGATTTTCCGTAGTAATAAATTTAATGTACTTAGTTGTTATGTATTAACAGATATTAAATTGATTAGTAGTCGGTGCCTTGAATTGTTTCCGGCATTTAAATAAATGTTTTTATGACAAAAAACATTAATGAATGTTTAGTTAACACCTTTGCAGCTTTTGTTACGTTTGGGGTAACTAACAACTTTAGTGCTATTCAAATCTGCTTCAAACTATTAAGAGAATGCTCAAAGTAATAACTACAAATAATAAAGTATCTCCCTTGAATAGTTGCGTCTTAATTAATGTTTAACTAGAGTAAGCGAGTCTTGTCACACGATTTTAATTACTTGTGTTTGCTGGCCACAATTTTGTGGCTCATGGTCAAATCTCATTAAATATTTGCAAGCAGTTAATTAAGAGTTTAAAACGTGTGGAAATGGTGCAGACTCTTAAATAAGCAATAAGCAATTTAATTATAATATCCCTTAGACAATTTTCAATGGATGAAGAGAACTATTTATTTATTTGTAAATATTAAGTTTAATCCAAAAAATAATACAAATAATAATAATGAATGGAATAAAAAATAATAAATAATTCTTGCGAAGATTGAAAATAGCTTGAGCAACTTTAGGCAGTTCCTAAAAATTAATATGAACAGATGTCAAAATAAACATTCATATTGCATTCTGCGTCGCTAAAATGCAAAATGAGACTGAAGCAAAATATAATCAGAAATTGGCTAGGGAGAAATAATAGAGATGACCTCATACTCTGACATCAGTAGTAGAGCTTATAAGAACCGACGACTAAAGCCGCAATCTTTTCATACCTCATTAACAATGCATTTGTAATACACCAAGCCTGTTAGAAACTTGAAACTTTGATTTGGTTTTTTTTTTTGTCTTCTCGATGTTTGTCGTGTGTACTAATTAATAAATCAGCACCGTCATTGAAGGAATAAGAATAACGAAAATACCTGAAAACAGGCAGCGAAATAAGCAAAACAAGCAAATAAATTGTCACCTTGTCGGCCAAAGACGGAATACAAAAAATGAGGCATGTTAACTTTGGAATGCCGACGACTCAATGATTTTAGCCAACATCCTTATACTGGTATTTTGTAACAGCCAACGTGGGTTGAAGATTTTTATTTTTTTTTTAAATAAGCTGAGTGTTAAGAAAGTGAAACGCTTTTGTGGATACGATTTGTGGGCGTTGTCGGATAACCGATTTAAAAACAATCGATCTAATAGAAGTGTTGCGGCATTTAAAAGGCAAATTAGTTCGAGTCTCATCGCCACTTAACTGCCAACATATTTTAACGAGTTTATTTGAAGCAGATGTTGCCTAAAGCGTATTAAATAACCAACAACCAATATTGTTAAAAGGCAACCTGTCAATGGGGCCAACGAAGCAAGTATGTCAAATTGATTATTGTTTTGCCGCAAGCGTAGATTCTTGAGCGTCAATCGAAGTGGTGTACACTGTACAGTAGCCACATACAACAACGTACTTCTTACTATATACACACAGCCTGCACACACCTTCAGATAACAAGACATATATATCGAATCGTTATAGTTGTGAGTTGTGAGTGCCCGTTCATCAATCAAGTGTTTGTTAATCATGTGGGTTCCATTCGAAAACAAAATGTTTGCAAATATACAAAAAAATAAAAAATAAAATAAAAAACCAGTTAGGATGATCTAGGTGTGAGTAACCGATTAGGTAATACCCTGTATTCGGCTTTTATATCCATATTCAAAGAAACTATATTTGCTTTGGGTCTATTCGATATGTAAACCATTTTTTCTTTTTTTCTTCAATGTTGATTGCGTTTCGAAATTGCTTGTCTAGAAACTGATATGAATGATATAAGAAACCAAAGAAAATGAAAAACCAACGCTGATTACCAAAGCAGAAAGAGGCATGAACAAAAAATGAAAAAAAAACAAAGTGTTGACTCCCATTTTATTGTATGTTTAACAGTTAACAAAAGCCATCAGCTGGAAAACCGCTAATAGTGGCACCTCTCTCTAGTATTAAGTATTTTCCTAATTCCATGCTTTCAGCATATAAATTGCATAAAACTTAAAAGCCGATTTGCGCCCAAAGCTGCAGGAAAAACAGTTTGCAAGTGCCAGCCAAATTGCTGGGAAAAACGTGCAAGTCTTTGCCCATTATTTTTATAATTTTGGTTAAGCTGCAGTTACTAACAACTAATTTTGGTTGAGCTGAGAGTACTTTACGATGATACATAGATGTGGAACCAGACCTGTCAAATCTTGGCCAATTGCAGACACATTTATACAAATACTTGGAAAAGTTAGTAGGTGTTTCTCAGTTTCAACTGAATGCGTCCAGCTGGAAGTAAAATAAAAGCAACCAAAAGGAAAATATCGAGCCCTGTCAAAGTCGGTAATACATTTTGTAGTAGAATTTGCAGTTATTATTTTTAATTAGCCTGTGTCAGCTAGGAAAGCAAAGCTAAATGATTTAAATGCATAAAAAGCGAAGGTAATTGTTAATAAAGCTAAGCATTTAATACAGTTGCGACTGGCAACGTATTAAATGCGTTTTGTGTGCCGGATGAGATGGCAGGCAAAAAATGCAGAGCATTCTGGTCAAGGACAGTGGGTATGATCCCCCGCAAGCGCCAAGCGTCCTTCAATGCAACCCTCCAGATTACGGGCTTGAATGCAGAACTCTCACTCAGAAAAAAATTGCATTAACAACTACAGAAAAAAATGCTGTTTTTTTCCTTATTCACAAATATTTCTAAAGTGGAGAAATGTAATCAGCTCCTTTTAGAAAAAAATCGTTTCTGCAACTCAGAAAAGTGTAATGAAATTTGTTCCAAACTATTCGAGTTCAGCAGCTGTCTGCCTTAGAAATATTTAAAATAATAATTTTTAATAAAATAATAAGTAACAAAAAGCAAATGGAAGAACTGAAATTAGACACATTTTCTCATTTGGAAAAACGTTCACTGGAATTAAGAAATAAAGCCTCGTTTTCACATTCCGTTTTGGAAATTTACTTTCTAAATAATGAGGAGAGTTATCCTTGACGCCATAAGTATGACGATTTTCAGGTTTTGGCGATTTTTTTCCGAGTGTAGGAGGAGGTAGAATCGATGACCGAGACAGACACCTTGCTGCTAACCATATCATATCTAAGCATATATAAATAGTTGGCACAATTAAAATACCGGTCACGCTTTCTTGGGCTTAATGCAAAAATAGAAATGATGTAAATAGACGGGGGCTTTAAAAGAGTTAAAGTATTTCCTTTCACGATTTGTGTGACATGGACGGAAGCTTAAACTAATAAATTAAACATTTTGCTTCTAGACAGATCTTGTAATTGGTTTCTAGACAAATATTACATTTAAAATAATTAAACACAATGTTTAATCAAAGATCATATTAAAATTCTACACCTTTATTATTAGCTAGTTAGTTTTATTCTTTAATGAATTTGCTTTTAAGATCTGATATATTTTAGGGAAGGCACCAGTGATAACCCAATGAACTAGATTATTTAGTTTGGAAATACAATTTTGCTGTACACAATAATAATAATACTAGATTCTAGTGATCTTATATAACATGTTCATTCAACTTCATTAGTTACTTGCATTATCACTAGCAGGTCCAATTCTTTTATTTTTTTAATATTTTTGGTGTTGTGTTTTTTAGCTCAACAGTTCATTGACATTTTGGACTATGCTTTGTTTTTGCTTTCCGTCCAGCTGTTTATAATTTAATGTATATATGTATATATGTACGTGATTTGTATACGATTCGTGTATGTTTGTATGTATGTTTTATGCATGTGTATTTCTGATGTCTGTGTTGTCACACTGTTATTTGCTGCTAACTCTAACTGTTTTGCATTGTTTTATGGGCAGAGTTGCTTTTTGTCGTGCCTCGCTGTGAGAACATGGGAAACAACACCATGAAAAACCCCCAACAACAAACAAAAGTAACAACAACCACAGTAATGTGGTGCAACACTTTACATTTAATGGGGTCTGGGGCGTTAAGGTTGGCGTTTCCGGGGGGAGAAGGGGCAGGCGTCACCCACAGGGAATATGTATGTGTTAGAACCAACGCTTACCGCTGCCCATTTAAAAGTCACGCATTTTGTTGACAAACTAAACTAAAGCCCATATGTATGTGTGCAACACGAGTGTGGCAAGTGAGCGAGTGTGGAAATTTATGTGGCCTAAATAATGCAATTGTAATTAGCTAAAAGGTGAGTAAGGGAATAAATATATAATTGAAAAAGAAACTTATTTAATGCAAAATAGCTTAAATATAGATTAAAATTTAGCATAGCTAACTATGCAAAGCATAGTTTCTGCCACCTTTTGTTGAAAGCGGCAGCCTTGAAACATTGCATCGTCAATAAATGCTGCTCTAATTGGGCATAATGGCCTCGTTAATGCCTGAAAGATGGCTACAACACAGAGCTGTGGCAACAACCAACAACCATGCCCCAAAAACATTAATCATGCTAATGGGCCCCAACACTTCTTCTCTCACTTGGAAAAACTACAGTCCAGAAAATAAGTAACTAAAGTCTCTGCAACATGGGTGACTGAGTCCGAGGCGGCAACGGAAAATGAAAAAAGTTAAAAAAGGGAAAACAATTTTAAGGCGGCAAGTCGGCCAAGCGAACAGCGGCGTTTTCCACATCGACGCACAAAAATTAGCAACGAGATCAACCTAATAAAATTTCAATATAAAAAAATGCCTCTAGCCAAAATTCAAATTTCAGAGCGAGAGCGTGAGAGAGAGAGAGAGAGAGAGAGAGAGAAAGAGAGAGATATGCAAAAATGTAACTAAAAGCGACATGCAAAAGTTGAAAGTAAAAGAAAAGCATTTTCATACGGTTCAACAGCGAGAGACGACTTTCCCAGAAAGTCAACTGCACAAATGCAATCAAAGCAACTGCTGCAACTACTTATGGACCGGACCGGCCTGTTCCGGGTCTCTTTTCTGCGTGGGTGTGCCCCCCAGAGAGACAGAGCGAAATAGATAGAGAGAGAGAGAGAGAGAGAGAGAGAGAGAGAGAGAGAGGAGAGCTAAAATTGTGGCAAAGCTGTCGCCTGACATAAGCCAAATGGCTAAATGACTAAAGAAAAATATCGCTCTGAACCGTTGCAACTTTTGACTTCTTGCCACTCCGACATAAATTAGCAAAGCGTGTACTGGTCGAAAGACAGAGACTAGAAAATACCCTACACTTTGTACAGAAAGCCGAGCTAAACTTGTACGAGACAAATACCAAAAATTAAAGAACTTAACGCACAGTTAGACTTGGCTAATTCGACATGGCTAGTGGCATGCTTGGTAATGTCGCAAGAGTCATTCTCACATGCACATGGATTAGATGCGGGGCGGAGAGGGGCGGGTTAGCAGCATAAAGTTGCTTTTGTCGCATGTCCAAAAGCCTTTAAATTAAACAACCGCACGTTTTCATGCGACCAGCAGCTGTAGCAATAGTTTCCAATTCGGTTGCAACCCAGACAACACTCTACTCAACAAAGTTGGGCAACACCGACAAATGTGCAAAAGAGACCACAAACTGAATAAATATATCAACTTGAATAAACAGCCAACAAATAATAAACTTCAGCAGCCAGTCCATAATTAATTATTCCTTGAAATTATGTAAATTTAAATATTCAATAAAAATATTAAATTAATGTGATATGTATTATAATATTTGGGTAAGGCTAGGCTAGTTGTAGTAGTAATACTCGACCTTGTCTGATTCGAATTTATAAGACTTCTATAAGCTTTCCTTGTTTTTTCGTAAATCATTGAAAATTAGTTTAAAGCCAATCGGATAACAATCAAAAAACGTTAATACGCATTTTCTGGCCTTGCACAACAAAGATTCTGTAAATAACTGCCGCATATTGTATACCTTGTAGTATTTAAAAAGTATTCAATATTATATATAAGCCACATTGCCAATGATCAAGTTCATTCTTGTGCAAAAAGTGAGCAGAGTTCGTTATAGCCAAGTTCGACGGAATGCAACACATTGAGGTCAATTTGGGTTGGGGATATGCCTGGCGGCTGATTCTGAGTCATGAAATGCCCGCATATTGGTATCATTTTTTATTATTTTCCGCAAAATGTAGAACATACTGCATACTCCCTTTATATATATATATATATATATCTATCTATCTTAAATATATAATATGAATGAATGCTGTGAATGCATATGCCACTTTTTGATATATGACTTTGTTGGACAACGGCGGGGGTCGTTTTGGTCGTGGGCAAATTAGTTGCTGAGGTTGTTGTTGTTGTTAGCTGTTTGTTTTTAACTGGCTGTGGCTGCCCACAATATTCAGGCGAAGCCCAACACTCGTGAGTGGCCAAAATCGATTTTTTTACTTGCCGTTTTAATTAAACTAGCCAAATAAGCAGCGGAAAAAGTCTGCGACACTATGCAATTTATACATATACATATATATAAATCATTTATATTAATCATTTAATTGGCAATTCTTGCAGCACTAAATGAAAGTGGAAAGTGTGCCGAGAAAAAGCCAGAGAGAGAGGGTCAGGGGGGAAGGCAGAGTAAAAGGAGCATGTTTCCTTTTGCAAAGTAAAAACTAGCGACAACTTTTAGCTTGGCTGCGAAAAAGTAAAAGATCGCAACCAGTTTCGAGCACCCGCCAGATTTTAAGTTGCTGTTAAGAGCTAACATTCAATCTAAAGCAGCTCTGTGTTGTTTAATGAGTTGAGGAAATCAGTGAATAGCATAAGAAAAACCCGAGCTCGATTGCAACTATCCCCTGATATTAAATAGTGGCACACGAAGCAGGCCTCGTGATTAGCGACTCCCCTTTGAGTTGCCTAAATGCTCATTAAACGCGCATTTTCGAAAATAATTACATGATGTCAACCATTAATCAAACAACTTCTGCTAGATAAGAATACACACACACACACACACATTGGGGATTTGGTGTGATTTCAGCAACGGCTGCCATTCATATCTACCGCACAGCAATAGAAAGCCTTAAATTTAAACATAAATAGATAATTGAAGAGTGTGAATGTTTATTAGCTTTTTCTTTTTCTGTATGTGTTTGTATAAGGATTTGATATGTAAAAAAGAGAGAACGGTTATCACAGGCACACCGAAGATGACATACCCTTGTAGAGCTGATTGCTGCTAAGAAAGTTATATAACATAATACTCCGATCTCGATGATTATTAATGTTAAAAACGTAATTATACGCGTAACTAGTGAGTTTTGTTAGGAGAAATGAGTATGTAGAAAAGTGATTAATACAAGAATACAGCTTTAAAGTATAGTATTCCAAGACTGTTAGTCAAAATGCGAGAAGCATAATAATACGCATATTAGGTTAGTTTGCTTCGGATATTTGGGTGAACAAAAAAGTTGTTGATACAAGAATTTATCTGTCGACTAATCGTTCCTATGGCAGCTATATTATATCCGATTTGACAGCAAATATAAGTATAAGCTTTAAGTTTCATCACGATAGCTTTAAAACTGATGAGAATAATTGCAAAATATGTAGATTGCTGCAGCTAACCCTTGCAATGGCTCTTTGCACTCACTGCAATCAATTGCAGTGTTAAAGCTGTTTCCTCATGCTGTGAGAAGAGCTCAAGAGCTATTATTAGTGATAGTGGCCTCACTTAAGGCAAACCGCTAGAGACAATGTAGAAAAATGAGCTGTGATCAGTGGTTGCCATATTTGTAGCTCGAAGCGTTTAACAACGTTTTAGCATCTCTGCATTGAAGGCTGTTAGAAAGTCGCAAAACTAATGACAAATAACGTAAACGACATACACACTCTAAGCCTAGAAACCAGATAGATGAATAGCACTTTCCCAACACACACAACACACACACAGAGAGAGAGAGAGAGAGAGAGAAGCAATGGTCATTAGAAGCAACCATGGCCACAGACACAACGCCGCAAATAGCGTTGAGTGCGACAACTGGGCAAAAAGTAGAACAAATCAAAAGGAAATCTTTGCCACACACAACTCGAATTTCTTTCCAGTAAAAGCAAGAAATGAGAAGAGTTGTAGGTGGGGGTAGGGGTAGTGGTTGGGGGTTGGGGGTGGGGAGTGACTGGCCATTTAAATTGCAATTTACTTTCGATGCATTTATAACGTGGCGTATGCGCAATGTGCATTTAGACGAGGCCCCTTTTACAAATACATACATACATACATACATACACACACACACACACACACACACACATGCATATTCATATGGGCCACAACAATTACGCCTGCAAATTAATTGTCTGTTATTGTTGTTGTTGTTGTTGCTTTGTTGCATTGTTGCTTGTGCGTGGGGGAGTTGGGCGTCACAGCTGAGCAAGGCAATTATGTCCATCGTTCGTGTAGAAAAAATTAACAGCTCTATGCAAGCGGGCCGCGGTCGGGCCATGGAGGAAGTGCGGGGCAATAGTAGCAGATATCTGCATAAACATATATCCATAATATATATCTATACACATACTGATTGTGAAAATGTTGTCTGTCTGCGCTGCGCAGGAAAACCCCAATGAATGTAATTTTTTTTTCTTTTTCATCTTCTTAATGTTTTCTGCTCCAAAAGCGCAAAGCGACTGGAAAATGATTATTTCTTCAATAGCAAAAAGAAGAAGCCGGCGAATTGGCCACACAAGAAAATAAAAATGCTGTCCAAAAACGAAAATGAAAGTAGAAAATGGTTTTGCATAAATCTGCTCAATCAAATGAGCCGACGAAAAATTGCATGTGAATTTGCCATTTGATGTTGTCATCCCAGCTCGAACCCTGAACTTGGCTTGCATGTCAAAAAAAGTTGGTAAATCACATGTAGCTGCTTAGAATCGCTGTTGCTGATGTTGCTCTCGGATTAATTATAGCGCATTACGCAATTTATACGCTAAATCGCAAAAGGCTAACAACAAATTAGATAATTGTTCGACAAATTGCGACGCTGACATTTGAAAAAGTTTGAGCAAATTGCATGAGCGAAATAAAACAAAGTGAACTTGGAGGGATAATAACTAAGTTAGTTAGTTAAGTAGTTAGTTAGTTAGGCAGTGGCAATTACCGGCATTTTCAAAGGTCAGACAATAATGGAAGGAAAACTTTGAAACGGAAAGGATTAGGCCTTATTTGGGTACAGCTCTTTTTTAAGGGAAGTATCAGTAAAAATAAAATCATATCACTTATGGGATATTTGTTATTTATCGTTTGCAATTCTCAACGGCCTTAAACTTTACATACACCAGAAAAAGATAACAGAGTTTATCAATCAGCAGGTGCCGAAATAGATATGTTTACTTGTTTTTTATGTTATCGATAAAAATAAATAGCCAACATTGAGCTTAAGTCAGCAAGCGTTTAGTTAATCCCTAAAAATAGCCACTAAAACCACTCGTTATTTATTATATTAAATTTAATCAATATTTACAAAACTTAAGTTGATAAGAAATCTAAGAATAGCTTTATCTTCCAAATTGAATGAGGTAGCCAAAAATAAAGCCCAATAAAATAATATAGGATGAGCAGAAATTACATATAGCACTGCTTCCACTTAGTTTAATAAATTGTCTCGCAAATCACACATACATCTATAGAAATATAAGAGACAAAAGAGGTATTCAATTGCAAGAGTTATTCATAACACAGCTAAATTTTTAACTGGGATCAGTGTGATATTGTGTTCCGCTTCATCAAAAGAGCTTTCTGATTAAAGCACATTCCGTGACGTACCCCCAGAGAATATGAGCTTTTGATTTAATTAATGCAAAGCAATTAACTCAATGCTCGACCTCTGTTGAGCGACAATTCATTCATAATTCACAGTTGCCAAAAGTTCACCACACACACGCACTCAAGCATAAGCTCGCATTCACATTATGGTTAAAGTCAAAGGTGGAGGTGGAGTTGGATTGGCATAAACTCACTTTTTCGCTGCGCTGATAGTTGGCTGGAAATTGTGGGGAGTTGGGCACGCCAAAAAATGATGGCGATGCTGAATGCGGCGTCAACGGTGACTGCAGCGTCAACTGCGACTGCGACTGCGACATGCGCTGATGATGCAGCGACGACAGCGTTGGCGTTGACATCGACAGCGACGTTGGGGTCATGATTAAATGGCGCATTGTTATTGTTATTTTTGTGGTTGCTGTTGTTTTTTATGTTGATTTAAACAATAAACAAATTTTGCACTCTCTTTTTGTTGCTGATGTTGTTGTTGTTGTTGTTTTTGAATGTTGTGTGTTTAACACTTGACGATTTACAGTTGCCACAGCTGAGCGGCACCGTTACATTGTTTGCTGTGCTGCTGTTGTTTGTTGTTGTTTGACTTTCATTCGATGTGCGAGTTTATGTAAATGTCAATTGTCAATTGTCTTTTTGGGTTTATGGACCTGTCTGCGCATGCCACATCAGCCAAATTATAGATAGATATATATATAACAACATTTAACACTTGAGGCGTGTCATTTTTGGGGTTCTTTGTTACGTTCCAATTACGACGAATAATAATAGTAATAAATTAGAGAGCACTCGCCGATTGCCTCATTATAGCTACTATGCTTCACTTTTGTATGCAAACTGAGCTCAACCTTATTTAATCATAACTAACAACCTTTACATAATACATATTTATTTGTTTTTTTATTTACTTTATGTTTTTGTTTAGTTCTCTAGTTTCTTTAGAATTAACGCATTGTTGTGAGTGAAACACTTCGCAATTCTCTTTGGTGCGCTTTATTCTCATTTTGCCTGCTCTTATTGTTCGCTGTTTGCCGTTATCTCTTATCAGCCTATTTAAGTGTCTTTTTGATAGTGTTTTTTAACTTATTTTGCACAGCTCCGTTTCCCCCATTTCCCTCTCGCTTTCTAAACGACACCTCTTCTAAGTCTCGTTATCAGCGAATAGCCAAAAAAAAGAAAAATAGCGGCGACAATTGTGTGAACTTTATTTTTATTTTATACCCTGTTCACACGGGGAAAAAAGACTATATATGAGTTAGAGTTGAATACATATTAACTAAATATTACTAAAGATCTCAATTAAAGATCAATCCACATATAGGATCATTTTCCCCACAGTTTTGAAGTGACTGTCTCACAGTCGCTGCTTTCTCATTATTTCCTGTTTTCCCTTTCCATAGATTGGTGTTTTCGTCACAGTTTTAAATTCATTGAACCAGGCTTTAGAGTCAGAAACTTTATAACGAAAGATAATCTATTAATTTGTTTGTATTCCATAAAACACGGCTTACAGTTGCAAGGCGATTGTGTTTTACTCACAACTTTAAAGCCGCAAACTCTATAATCAAATTCTATTTTCTCTCTTTCTTTCTTTTTTTCCTTTCCACATAGCATGGGTTAAGTCACAGTTTTAGAATGATTGTCTCACAGTTGCAGCTTCTATAACCAAATATGTTCTCTTTCTATCTTTAAAGTCAGAAACTCAATAATCAATTTATATTCTCTTTCTTTCTTTCTTTCCCCATTTTCCTTTAAAGCGATTGTTCCACAGTTACATCTGCAGAGACACAAACTCTATAAGCAACTGTGTCTGCTCTCTTTATTTTTCCATTTTACAGTTTTATTTTTCTGTCATTGATTACGTAGAGTGTTGCGTGGTCGGTTACGTCAATTAGCAATATTCATTTTTTTTATTTCTCATTTCTTGTTAATGAGCATTTATTTTGATGCTTTGGAATCCCTTTCCATTCTTTACTGAAATTGTCGAAGGACTTAAACTAATTGCACTTTATTTTGTTTTTGCCGTTTGTCTTGACCATTTCGTTATAAATTTTGCCCTTCCCTTTACGTGATCTAATCATTTCATTTGATTAACAATAACAAGGCCAAACAACAAAATGGGCTGCAGAATAATTTACACAATATACTCGCTGTGTATATTTTGGGGTTGAGGTTGGCGGTTGGGGATTGGCAGTGTTCCCGTCACAAATTTGCTCTTGTTGTAGTTGTTACACAAAATAATTTACGTCATTTTGGTCATTTAAACTGGGCGAGAGAATCACGTCTCGGCTCGACTAATTATCTGTGAGAACGCTTCAGTCGCAGTCTCAGTCGCGGTCAGCGTCACCATCGACAGCAACGACGACGACGACCGAATTACACGCACCGAATATGTCCGAAGGCCGCTTAAAAAGCGCAGTGTTTATTTTTTGTTTTTTTTTTATTTTGGGCAGATTATAATGAAAAGCGGGTCGCGGTTCATTTGGAGAATTCTGTTGCGATTTTTGTACAGAAACAATTCCTTTTGCACTGCGCTGCTCGCTTGCCTATTACAAATTGCAAAAAATGCACGAGAAAATTGCAATTGCAACCACAACGAAAACGAAATGCAAGCGCAGCAACCCATAAAACGGAGGGGCGGGCGGGCGGTCGGTCGTGCGGTGGGTGGATGTGATGCGATGCGATGAACGAGCAGCGCTGCGAGAAAAACCGCGCACCAAGTGAAATACAAATTGTAACTGAAACAGCGCAGCGGCTGACAAACGGCGCAGAGCCAATGGCGCAGCGGCTGTGCCGAGAGAGCGACGCGAGCTGAACAAGTAAAAGGCACTAACAGCAGCAAACCTTTTAGCACAGCTCAGAGAGTAGTGCTAAAGTGAGAGAGAGAGAGAGAGCGAGCGAGCTAAGATCGTGACTCTCAAACTTCGCTTGTTTGTTTTGGTGGAGTGGCGAGTGGAGCGACGTGCCAGCTGTTTGCTGCTGCAGCTGTGGTGAAGTTGGCTTTTGGTTAAAAGGTCACACAACACGGCGAAGCTTTTGCTTTCTGCTTTGGCGTGTGCTTTTCAAAGAGAGAGAAAGTCTCTTGCGCGCTCTTTCTCCCTCGCTCTCACGCTCTGTGAGTTGTCTTGCTTGTGATTTTTATTATTATTTAATAGTATTTTGCACATCTGTTGTTATTGGGAAGCTTTTCCTAAGAGTGTGGGCGGTGTTAGAGTCTGGCGACTGCGTGCATTGAACTTGACATAAAACCAACTAATTGTTGCTATTGTTCAAAGCGAAGCATTGTTTTTATTATCATTTTTGTATCTTTTAATTGCGTGAAATTCAATGCGCGCTAATTGTGGGTTATACAGCCTGAAAACTGGCCACGAGACGGCGTTGGGTGTGGTGAGTTTTCGGATTTTCGTTACATGTTAATGAACTTGTCAGTTGATCAACGATGTTAAACGACGATAGTGGGCAGCGAAGGTAAGGTACTCGTATAAGGTTGGGAAACTGGGTCAGCGGCAATATCAAGTGAAATTTCTCTTCTAATATCGAGCATGATCTATACAAATTGAAAGAAAATCCACACGCAATTAATCAAATCGAAGCAAGTCACAAAAAAATGTATACAAATGAGTTTTTTTTTGGGAGCGGGCGTCTTTTGAATGCGACAATATAACTTTCATTTCTGGTGCATATAACATGTAGAGTTTTCTGTGTGCGGGAAACTTGCAGTGTGTGTGTGTGTGTGTGTGTGTGTGTGACTGGAAACTGGATCGTATGCTGCTGGCGGACCATAAATAGATCGTGATCGAGTTCAATGAAACGTCAAAAAGAGAAGCGAAAAAAAAAACAGAAAAGCGGAAAAATCAGACAAACTGAAAAACTGAGATTTGAATGATTTGACAAAGTGGAAAAGTTGTCAACTCGAGTAAAGTGTTAAAGTGGAAAAACTTCAAAGTGACACAGTAAGCGCACTTGTGGCAAAACCTGGAGTATTACGATCCATTTAAAGTTAGACTCGACTCACCTATCCATAAGCTGTTCATCGTTGCGTTTACGTCGAGCAGGCGCACGGATTATGCGTCCAGCATCTGGGATATCCATTGTGGCCAAAGGTGCCGGTGCCTCCTCCTCGCTTGCGGAAAATGCAGTGTTGCAAAACTAGTCAAAAGCAAAAATGCTAGAAGAGATTAATAAATAAATTAGTTATGACAAATGCTATAGAACATAGAACTAAACATATTTTTATAAGTATATTTCAGTTTTCACTTTTAAAAACACACATACAATGCTGTCCACACAATTAGTTACAGCGTGTAAATAGTTAAAATTCTTAGTTTTTCTTTGTGAGAAAACTTTAGCTCGACCTTTTCATAGATTATGACCAACTAATTGATATTAATCGGCTTTGCTCAGACCAGGAAGTTTAAAAATGGGTTTATGCATGCAAGTCTGTTTTTTATTTTTATTTATATTTCAAGCACTTACAACAAAAAATCACATTAAAATTTATAGTGTTTTTCTGCCATATTATTTTGCTGTTTGTAAGTGTTCGGCTCTCTCTTCATTCTCTTAAGAACCGACTAGTGAATAACAAAGAAAACTAATTCATTTCTACGCTGAGGCTTGCCACTAATTTTCCACATTACGTTGCATTAACAGAGATATATCTTTATATATATATTTACTACATGCTACTGTATAAATAACACAGCTTCAGCGCTGGGCAATAAACTTATTGCAGCGGTTCTAAGCTAAATGTTCGCATTAAGTTAATTTCAACCGGAAGAAATTGCAGTTAAAGTCACACTTAAAAAAAAAGCGACTTGAACGAATAGCTTACTCTTACTCTTATACGTCGCTCTGGCTCGCTCTCGCATACGTATAAGCCTGTATTAATATCAGTCGTGACTTGAACCCTGACGCCACTCTTATACGCGCTCAACTGCTCCTCGTTGATGAGGGTTGAGTATTGGCTGTGCGTTTGGTGTCACGACTACACATTCCACATGCGGTTCGTTGCGAACTTGAGTAATATGCGATCCACAATGGAATACCCGAACTTTGTACGGGAATGTGGAACGCTTTGATTTTTGACTAATTTAAGAAGCAATTTTCAATGTAAATTCACATAAAAAGAAAACAAATATACTCACCTTTATTTTAATATCTAAAAGTTCCACATTTTATTGAGCGTGTATATCGTCGCTAGTTTGGTAGCTGAAATTCCTTTCAGTGTAGTTGGTTGCTTATTTGGCGATTTATAATTAATTTTATTTGGAAGCAATAGTTGCGCAGGAGTTGTTTAATAAAACTGCAAAGAATAAAATGTAAAAAAGTCTTATTAGTGAATATTACAAATAATTTGATTATATTCGATATCGAATAAATTTGGAATTAAGTTTTGCATAAATTTACATTTGTATAAATTTTATATAAATAAATATATATTTGAGAAAATTAATAAATTCTTACTGAATATTCGATATCTATAATAGATTTTACTGTCAAATTCAAGAGTTCACAGAAATTCAATTCAGAGGCCAAACCGGCAAACACGCTTGAATATTTAAAGCCAATCAACTGGATTTTTCAAAACAAATCTAATTTAAAATTTATTTTCTGTCCACATCCGTCTTATGTGTCCTTCAGCCTTTGAGGATTGCAAACACAAAAATTTGTTACAAAAAACTTTTGCGTTGCAGTTGTTGAAATGAAGCCAAAGTTTTGCCAGTGACAACAATGGCAATTTCGCCTTTAATAATCAGCCACAAACAATGAAAGTTCCACGATGAGAGAATGGCTAAGGATAAAATGGGGGGCAAAGTATATTATCATTTTGTTGGGAGCATCACTAGGCGATTCGAGTCTGTCTACTTAGAAGTAATACCTTAGATTGTCTCACTTTATTATATAGCTCCCATAGGAACAATCGGTCGAAATAAGAGTTTTTGTACGAATTACTTTTTTATTTAGCAATTTATCTAAACCAAACATTTGGAGTACAAATTAAACTACTATAATTAAAATTGATTGGAAGATGAGTTCTTGTATGAAAATCGTTTTGGTTTCAAGAGTTATCCTAATAAACTCACCAGCTATGTGTGTTCTTATGCTTCTAGCATTGGGAACATAATCAGCATTGGATCATATAGTTTTCAAGGGAACAGTTGGTAGCTTTTTGAAATTTATGGTGATATTCTGAGTCGGCAGGTTGAATCTGGTCTGCATGGGCGAACCGAATAAGTCGTTAAATAAACATATTTTTCTCTTTATTTATGTTTATCACCAAGAAAACATAGCTTTTACTGAGCTGAGCTGAGCTTTGGTCCTGTTAAAGCGTTGTTTAGCGATTTTAATTCAAGCTGACCGCAAATCAGTCGCTCCCAAGTGAAATGCAACAAATCATTGAACTGTTTAACATGCAGACAGTTGCCTCCAGGGGGAAGAACGTGACGTCAGGCATTGCATCTAAATGAGGCAGCACTCGACTCTGACGTAGTTATTGACTCAGAGGCATAAACGTACGTCCAAAGTTGGTCGCACTCTAATACATATAAAAGACTCAAGCCCAAAACTGTGATCAGTCTAATCGTGAATTAAACAGCTCTGTGGTTTAAAGTGAGTTATTCGCTTTTGGTGCTGTGAATAAACGAGGAAATGCATACACGTAATTTATGCACTCAAGGTGCAAATGCACAAAGACAGCACAACAACAGTTGCAGCAGCAATAGCAACAGAATAGGCAACACCAATGACAATGTGCAACAACAACAACAACAGCAACAGCAGCAGCAACACAATAACGGAGTGATTACAGACACAAAGCAAACACCTGAATGAAGACACCGAGCCCAACAAACAATTCCACAATTGCTTGATCTAGTCTTGAATGATTGACTCAGAAATACCCTGTACCATTTAATGCTGAACAAATATCTGATATGAAAGACAAACTAACAAGTAAAACTACCAAAATAGGCATTGAAATTATAACTTTTCCAGCATCCAAAAAAGTATTGCTGTGAAGATGAAATTTAAATAACTAGTCAGAATACCATTGGTGCTATTCATTTTGCCTGGAAAAACAGTTGGCAAAAGTTTCCTTAACTTTTGCAACAAGCAACAAGAAGCAACGACCAAAAATTTGTGGGCGATTCGTATACTCTGATAACATGGCAGAAAGAGTATATTAGTTCTGTGCAGTGCCTCGTCTATCTGTCTTTTTGCGCGACACCCGTAAAGTTATCGAATCTTAGAATATATATTCCACTATACTCGCATCAGATAAATTGTTAAATTTGGGTTGCTGGGGAGCTATGAAATCGACAAGATTCATAAGTGGGAATTTCATAAATATCTAACACAATTTTAAAGCTAAAGTTACCAAACTTGGAGAAAAAATAAAAATTAGAACTACAATTTGTATTCCTAAAAAAATGAATGCAACTAACAAAGGCTTGCTCGAGATATTGAAATATTTGATGTAAAGTCTCCATTTAATTCACTTTCGTGGTTATATAGTTATTAAATTATAAAAGCTAAGCTTAAAATAAAATGGAAACCAAAGTTATTCAAGTTTTCCTTTTCGTAGAATCCGAGCAAAAAAGAAAAAAGTTTGAAAAAGCCAACAAAACAAGACAGTGAAAATAAAAAAATTGTATATACTTCGATAAATATAATTAATATATAAATATAATAAATATAATTTATATTTAAATAATATATATAGCTTGAATATATATGTATATCATTAACAGTTGTTAAGCCAGAGTCACCAAATACACAGCTGGTCTAACATTGGCTTCAGAGTATTAGTCAGTCGGTTACGCCCGATTGCAATGTTCTTACATGTTTTTCTTTGGTTTTCTTCTTGCGTTTGTGTTGAACGATTGCGGCATTTTCTTTGCATAACTCGAAGTGCAGAAGTGCAGAAATGCAGATGAGGCGACGACGACGAATAAGAGCAAGTGTGAATAAATGTTGTTGCAACTGAATAGTAGATAAAATCTAATAGTAAGATAGTAAGGCATTGTCTTAGGATTACTACATGACAGAGGTTAATTACAGTAGATAAATGTCTACTTCGAGAGGAGCAAAAATTTGTAAAGTGAAAATAAATCAAATCAGAATTTTATGGTTTTTACTGTTATTCGCTCGTCAAGTCAAGTGTGACGATCGATTTGAAAGTTGCACAATCTATATCTTCAGCTTTATTAAGCTCGTTAAGATACATAGTTGAACAAGCAGCCATTGTCAATTTGTGTGCGATTCCCATTGTGATGCATAGTTGCTCTTGTGTTTAGCAAAGTTCAAGCCGATTTTTGTGTTGCTTGTAAGTGCGACCTACTAAAAAAGAACAGCAAAATCGACACGTCTACTACAAAAGACAAGGCAGGCAGGCAGGCCAGGCCAGAGATAGCAGGCGAGTCTCTGAATCTGGGGCCGAGACCAGTCACAAAGACCGAGAGCCGAGTAATTTGGGTCAATTGACTCACACAATGCGAAACTTGTTCTGAAAGCGCGCTGACAATAATAACCGCAAGATACTTCTACAAATACTACAACAAACAACAGGCCATCAGGCAGGCCATAATAATAATATCCCCTCTTCAGATAGATAGGCTCACAGCCCCAAAAGCATAATATTTAAATTGTGTGAGATTTTGTTGGCCAATGATAAAGATTGTCTAGATGCGCATATATTTTGCCAAAAATTATACACAAAGACAAAAGTTGCACTGAATATTGGCGCCGAGGTAGATAACCTTATTAATAAGAATTTTCAATAAGGATTTTTTCTTAAAATACGTGTTTCTAATTTTTAGAAATATTTTATTATTATTAAATAAATAAATTATAAAAAAATATTTAGAAATTATATCTAATAGAAGGATTATATTTTTTTAAGTGTAGTGGCAATCTACGACTAATCGAAATCAAGAAAGAAATGCAATGCCAGCTGCCATTTTGCAACGCTTTTCTCATCAATATACATTTTAATAGTTTAATTACATGAACATCACACAATAATCAATCAAAATATTAATGATGGATGCAAATGGCGAAACAGGTTCCCACTAAATGTGCGGAGTTAATAGATAACTAAACTTAACTAAATGATATATTAATAAAAGAAAATGCGATAAATATGTCACTTTTATCGTGAGCTGCAACACTATATATATATATATATATATTATATATCATTTTGATATTTGATACTTATTGATATTTTTCTTTTCCAGTTGAACAAATTTACTTTTTAAGGCACTAGTCACTGATTTTACACTTTATTATATAGTTTTCTAAGCATCTTTGAACATAGGGTTGTATTTTTGAAAATCCCGTCGCACGCTTCCAATTAGATTTTAGGTTGGGACCTAATCGGCTGAAAAAACAATTAGTTTTCATAGAACAATTATCCACTCGCTTGCCCGACTTGGGGTGGGTTTTCCAAAGGCCCATCCAAGTGTTAGGTAATCCTTTTCCTCGTTTTGGACTGTGCGTAGTGCTTTGTGTGCGGTTTTAGCTAAACTGATATGAGCTATTGCAACAAACTGAGGAGATGCTTGCTCAAAAGTGCTTTCCACACCCTAAAATTTGTATCGGTTATGCTCAGCTGGCTGCTTACGCAATTTTTTGCAATCCTTAATTTCGAAAAACTTAATTATACGCAGTGTTCGACTTCCGTTAGATGACAGAAGCATACGCACATTTATTAAGTGTAGCAGAATGAGCAGCATCTACCCTAGAAACTGCTCTGAGCTACTTTCTTTGAGAACTTGTATCCAATGTTTATGTTCGCAATATACAAGTATTAAACGATTCTATAAGTTTAAATTCTTTTAACTTTATTAAGCATGCCTTTCACTTTAACCAACCTTATACGCACAGAGGAAGAACTCACTAAAATTGCCTTACAAATTGCACAGCGAAATCATAATACCCGTTTGGACTGCTATAAAGACGTAGCAGGTAATTGCTTATGTTGTATTTTTTGCAAGACTAGAAAGGCAATCAGAATGGCTTCTGCAATATTCATGGATGATTTAACAAACAGGGGCACAGATCAGCAGCATTTAATTGCTTATCACACAGAATTTTAGTTCGAGTGCCACATTTATGGTGGGCCTTTGACTTTTGAATGCGAAACGAGTTCAATGCATTTTTGTGTCAACAGTTTTTCAACAGTTTTTTCGTTTGTTTGGACTGAATAATTCTAAAACATATGTACATACATACATACATGCATGCTCATGCATACCTAATTAAATGAGTTGGAATATTTTAATCACTGGGTCATGCTCATATAAATAAGACATTTCAGTGGATTTGGAACACAGGAAGCAAATCTGAACGCTTCGCTAATTACTTCAAATGAGAGCAAAATCATTGCGGGGATCAAACAGATAAGACTATTTAATACATTACTTTTAACAGATTAAAATAGAGCCACAGACTTGCAAAATGATGTGCAGATCCTCGTACAAAGTTAACCTAAGCGGATCAAGTTATTTTTTTCGATTTGAAGAAACTTCAAGCTAAAATGTTTTATTTATAAGCATCTATATTTAAACATTCGGTTTAACAACCTGAGCTGATTCAAGGCTACCAAAAAAACAGCAGAACAGTTGTTAAAATGCAAGTGGAACGGATTCGAATCGAAAGGAACTGTAAATACTCATGGGTGTTTAAGTTACATTATACATTATATCTATATCTATCCATTAGCCCATCAGCGTATATATAAATAGATATAAATGAAGATATTGAATAAATAGGCATTGGTATAACTAATGAGATAGATATGGATATGGATATATATATATAAAGCATTATATATAGGGACAGATACGCATTCCTCAAACCTATCTAAATTATAGACTGTCTATAGCAATTAAGTAACTAATAGTTTTATAGTGAGCTGCCGATTGGGCTTAAAACACCCAATTTAATTGCCATTTTGTTGACTAGTGTAATTAAGAAAAGCCAATAATGAAATGCTACTAGCCAATTGCGGCAGATGCAGCAGCAACAGTTGGGAGTAAGCTCATCAATTCGAATGCCTAGCCAGGCAAAGTGGCCAAAAGCAATCAAAAGACGGCACGAAATGAAAGACGGTTGCGACAACCACATAGGTGAAGGCAGCGATAGACGACCAGGGGAGGAGAGGACAGGAGAGGAGGGGAGGAAGGGAGGGGGACAGGCCACGTTACCGTTGAACGTTGCACGTTGCACGAAGTTGGCGGCGGCTCAAGTGTTAATAAAATATTGCAGTTAACTTGCCGCAATACCAGCGGACATTAGGCGTGCCAAACGGAGGGGCAGTGGGCAAAAGGGGGGAAGGGCGGAGAGGCGGGGTGGGAAAGGCAAGGCACATTACACATTTTTTTGCACCAAAAATTTGCAAATTGAATGCGAAATGAATTGCAACCAAATGTGTTTCGGGCGCTGAGTAAGATGATTGCATTTCTTTTCCAATGATTGCCAATGCTGCCCCAAAAGCAGCATCCAACAGCAGCAGCAGCAACAGCAACAAAAACAGCTGCTGCTGCAACAACATGTTGCTACACTATATGAAACGGTTTGCGCTTACTTTCAGACCGAAAGTGCTGCGAGGCTTTTTAACAGCACCTCGCTTCCTCTAATGACGCAAGTTCGGCTTTTGGTAATTGTATACGTTCAAAGTAATTTTCGATTTAATGAATGAAGACGTGCCTTAACTTTTTTTTTTTATTTATTTTCTTTATTCATTTTGGAAAATCAACCACTTCACGGTTGTATGGGAATGTAATACATTCGCCGGATCCGCAGCAAATGCAAATATTCCGTGGCAAGTCAAATAGTGAAAGAGCTCCAACTACGGGCAGTGAAACCAGAGTCAAACTACAAAAGGCACATGCAACAAAAACAAAATAAAAGCATTGCAATGGAATGCATCATGTGTCTACCATATGCAACTATTTGCAATACACTGAGCGAAACCGAAATAGGACAATTACCACTACAAAATATGGCACCCATAAATGGTTAGGCAGGAAACTAGTGTCGGAGTAGCATTCATCTTGTTCGTTTTATTATTAGTTAATGCATAAGAAAATGTTGTCGTGCTTACATTTTCATTACTTACATTTTCATTTCCGTATTTTTATAATGCCGAGTTGGCCAACAATATACATATTTTTGCATAGAATATTTTGCTCAATATTTGAAATTGAAAATTTGTAAAAGAATATATGATAATAACCTGAGACAGAGGGTATATATTTTCATAGCAGGTATTAACAACCGAGTCGTTAAAATTATATATGTAAAATAATCGATAATTATTGATTAACAAAACCCATTTGTTTTACTATAAAAACTAGAGATAACAAATGTTTAATGTTTACTCTTGTGCCGCATAAGCAGGGTAAATTCCAGGAGGGTCTTCTCGGTTGTGAAGAAAAAAAATCAAGAAATAATCTTAGACAGACCGAAGATTACATACTCTTGCTGACTGGATTTAGCCCTTCGACATCTCAATTTCAATGTATATTTAAAAACCGATCTAAAAGCCATAACCATTTTGTCCAAGTGTTAATCAGTATTTTAGGAATATTAACACGAATAACGGGATGTTCACACTCATATTCGATCCGGACAGCTCCAGCATATTTTTCAAATTCAAATTTCTTCAAAATAGCCTTAAAGCTGATGAAGTAGTTCGCATAGACAGCCAAACGGGCTGGGCTATATTGACTCAACTAATAATGATGATCAGGAATATAGATATATATATATATATATATATATATATATATATATATATTTTTATGGAGTCAGAGACGTCTACTTCAATGCCTTACAAGCTCCACGACAAAACTATAATACCTCGGCAAGGGCATCAAAATAAGCCGCAAACAGAAGAAGCATGACAACAGCAGAAAAAAACAACACGTGTAGATAATGAGAGTACAGAAATCGCAACATATTACATATGTACAAATGTCTTATATCTTACATCTACATGTGTACATTATCTATGTATGCGTGTATCTGAAATGTGCTTACAAATATCGCGGAAGCTTCAAGGTGCTTAGACGGAGTGACGGCGTAACTGCATTGAAATTGTAGAGAGATCCATGGATTTCGAAAGTGCAACAAGCTGAACTTAAATAAGCGTGAAATTTGCCAAATTGTTGGCACCTCTGAAATGAGCCAAGTGATATGAATATCAAAAGCGAAATGTTAAATACTACCGGTTATTATGCCACGTATTTGAAAATGGGAAAAGTTGTGCAACAGGCAACAAAATTAATCGGTTGTGTATATTTTCTTGATCAGATAATAGCGATTAATATCATTTTTTATTAACTGTACCCATTGAAAACGGCTAAAAGTGTAATATTAAAAAGTAATTAATAATGCAACCAGAGATTAGTCGATTTACCCATTTCGGTCTATCTGTCTGTATGAACAAACCGATCTGAGAGACTATAAGTGCTAGACTCTTCAAATTTTGCATATAAGTTTTCGTATAACATACGCAGATAAAGTTTGTTTCATTTTATTGATAACTACCCACTCGAATATCGATACAAATCGATTTCCGATAGCAATAAGAGACATAATTATAAAGATAAAGCCTTACAATTGTATATATGCAACCAGAGCTTAGTCGATTTACCCATTTCGGTCTATCTGTCTGATGAACAAACCGATCTGAGAGACTATAGTGCTGACTCTTCAAATTTTGCATATAAGTTTTCGATAACATACGCGATAAAGTTTGTTTCATTTTATTGATAACTACCCACTCGAATATCGATACAAATCGATTTCGATAGCAATAAAATACATAATTATAAAAATCTTGCCTTACAATATATATAAAATATACCCTGAAATATTAAATATTAAAATAAAATAGAATAACAGGTTTTATTATCAAAGAGTATTTTCATTTTGAACAAATTACTCTCAATAAGCTTGTCGCATTTTATTGCAAAAGCGATTTGAGGGGAGATTTGGCAATAAGACCAGTGCTTAATACAATTAACAGTTGGGTTCGGGGTATCTCCCAGTCTGGCTCGCTCGATTAGAGTATTCTAGCCATTTTTTTTGAGCTTTCACATTTTGCATACTATTCTTACAGGGCATATATAGGGTATTTCAAGTCCGAAACTATCGAGCAAAGCATAAGTCTTTGTTTTTTGTCATAGCGGTTGTTTATTTTCTTCTTTTTTCATTAGCATTATTAGTATTTAGAGTTCAACGACCTGTTCAAATCCACACATCAGACAAAGGCCGACTACAGCAAGTTCAGATGTCTCTATCTCTTGCGCTTCAGCTCTCTCTCACTATCCCTGTCTCTCTCTCTCTCTCTATCTCATTCGCTTACTGTTGAGGAAAATGTGCGAAATTGACGCATTTTTTCTTGCGCACGTGCCCGCAAAACCAAAGCCAAAGAGAAGCTGCGAGAAATACGTACAACGAGACACGAGAGAAACACAGAAAAGCCAAAAACCAAAAACAGCGCAAAGTTTCGTAATAGAAATGGTATCCATTAAAATAAAAGAAAAACCAAAGGCCGCCAGAAGCCTTGGGGGCAGCATGACGTCATAGCGACGCCTTCGGCTTCAGTTATCAGAGTTGCATATTGTACTTTTTATATGGCATTAACTCATTCGCCATTTATAATTGGCCTTTACTTATCAAAAGGCGTCGGCGATAGCAGCTAGAGAAACAACATTTGTCAAACAGAAACCAAAACAAATAATAACATTGCGGTAAAGGGCTACCCGACTCGCCGATACTCTTCGTAAACAACAGAACTGTGAGTAACTCTGGCGTTGAGGGTATAGTTGGAATCATGTGTCATAGTCACTTCTGTGGTTGAGCTAAGTACGCATATTGTTTTCTATTGGTTTCACTTAAGATAAGCCCGGCGCCTTTCTATTATATCTGCTGACTGAATGAATGATTGTAAGTTAGAGTCACGCTTATCGTTCAAAAATTGAACTTGGTCACTGAAAACAATTTAGTTCAAAATTAGATCTTAAGAAATGGGCGCGTATCAGTTTGGATGAGTTTTAGTTAGGTATGCTTCCTGTAGGCTAGGCGCAAAACTCTTTTAAATACGTCTACTTTGGTTTTCAATGTTAATTAAAAATGTTAAGGAACTGACAAAGCTCAACGGACTGTAAACATTGCCGGCATAGTTCTCAATGTAATTAATATGCGGCTGTTAGCACCCCGCTGACAAAAGCCAAGTTTCTATATACTGGTTGGCTTACAGCCTGTCTGTCGCACGTCAATAGTAGTTACTGATTGGGCTTGCCCACAAAGCCAGAGCACCGAGCACAATAAAACAGAACAGTAGCAGAAGCAGACGCAGACGCAGAAGCAGAACTCAGCTGCTGCCGTCTGCCTTCTGCCTGCTCGCCTGATGACTGCTCATATCAAATAACCTTCAAGTGTACAAGCAAACAAACAAAAACAATCAATCTGGCATCCAACCGGTTAGATGCATGCTTACATAAATACTAATTACATATACACATAATAATAGACACACATATATATATATATATATATATATATATATATATATATAGATATGCATTTGTGTATACCCTTGCGATGGTATCACAATTTCGTAATGAAGCACATATTTTCGACCTTGTATAACTTGTAAATAATAAGTAATTGTAATTTAATAATAATTTCTTGAAATATCACCTGCTTGGGACATTGATATTAGCATCATTTTCGTAACATCGACACGAAACTCAATAAATTATTGCAATTTCGAAAATCGCTTTACGAATGTTGAAAGATCAGAATATTGTCCCTTATGGGGAATGTAGACAGTCAGAAATGCAACAAATGTTGATAGTGGAATCAGGCCATTAATTTAGTCGGTGGTAGGAGTAGTACTCATGTCGAATAGTACAACTAAATAATATAGGTTCTTATGCTGGCAAATTATCTTAACAACAATGTACTACGGTACTAAGGAATTTTATAATGCTCATCATTATAAGATAGTATCTTAATCTGGCCAGAATGAACACTTAGGCATTTTATGTGTGTCATTCTGGCATTACTATAACATCTGGAAATCAATCAGATCCAATTGAAAATACAATTTAAAGTATATTTAGAGTATCTTAACTTCGGCGTGCCAAAGACAGGCTGTTATTTCTTTTGTTGTTTTGAATCAGAGAGTATAATGAATGAAACACAAAACACTTGCCCGGGGGATTGCTGCGCATAAAGCCCACTTTAAGCCAGATAGCCACATGCAACACCCTCGGAACTGTGGCACCCAAGCGGAAACTACTCAGCATGCCCGTGTTGAGACTCGAGCTGGCTAATCTAAATCTAAACTACTGACCATTCTGTACAAATCTTAAATAGGTATTGACACCCACGTTTATGACAGAGTCAACCCTAATCCAAACAAGTACATGTCTATAATAACAGGTCTTTGGTTTTCAAAACTTCCTTAAGGGGTAATGCAGCAACTAAGAGTTTAATTATTAAACATTAAAGCAAATCTGCTATCAATTAACTAAAATTGTTGCATTCACATTTTTTGTTGTTACACATTTCAGCTTACAACGTTGAATCTGCCCTGAGTAATATCAGCTCAGGTGACGCATTCAAAAAATAAAAACCAAGAAAGAACCCCAGATCTGCTAAAATTTAAATTTAAGTACACCTTTAAAATTAAAATTACGAGTTAAATTACATAAAATTAAAAGGGAGATATAATATAAACCAAATTTCATAAAGTATGCTTTAAAAACTGAGCAAGCTCTGCTCATATAAACAAAACAAATGTTGCTGATCAAGGATATATGTTTACTTTATATAATCGGAGCCATCTCTCCATCCAATGCGTCACATATTTCATCAGAAACGTATAATAGCCCCTAAGAGGGTATGCCAATACAAATGATAAGACACCAAGCGGAATCAAGCCAGATCAGAAGCCGAAAGAGTGACTCAAGCTTTAAGTGGTTGTCGTTTTGTGATTATTTACAACATCTTTGGAGTTGGATGATGGTTGATGGATTGCTTCTCCCGCGACCTCATCATGGCCAGCTGCCTGAATGACTTACTGGCAGGCAGAGTGACTGACAGTTGCGTGTGGGCAGCCAAATAAATAAGCATTTAAACGCGTACACCATTTTATCAATACAAGATTCGGTTCGTTGCCGTCATTCATAAAGGCCGCTGATCTTTACTGGCTTACAAAAACAACATCAAACAAAAACTGTGCCTCAAGTTTAAGTGATTTTAGACAGAGATTTGAACCGTGGTTAAGTGAAGGTCATTGGCGTTTGCATTTCATGGCTTTTGGGTCAGGGCACGCGTGCAGAAAATAAGTTAATGTAATGCCAGTCAACCTTCAGAACTAAAGTAAAAATCAATTATGATTCTGTGCTAAAGAAAACCTTTGAAATTAAGGTAATTTTTCTACCAATATTTGTTTATATTCGCAATGAGAGAACAGTTTCCACTTAAAGCTACAAAACGTGACGAGAGATTTAAATATAGAAATTCGAAATATTTGTAGAAAATAGCCAGGAAATAAGTGAAAACGTAAGAAAAATTAACAGAAAATGTTTTTCTTTTCAATTACACAGTGCACAGTAAACAGAACATAATAATAATTCTCATTAGTATTTTATGTCACTAGGTAAGTGAAAGCCACAAATTTGGTAAATTCACATATTTGAATTGAATTAAATGTCTTAGTTACTTTTACAGAATTGTGCGAATTGTCACTCGAAATTGGGCTTAAACCCTCATGTACACATGGTCAACGTCGAAATGAGACAGAACTTTTTCTGGGGCTTAGCCTCGTTTCCAGTTCGGTGCACATGCTAAGCGCTTAAAACTCCATAGCCAACATTTTTTATATACCTACGAATTTCGACACATGTAAAGAGAAAATATGCCGCATAGATCGTGGTATTTTAATTTGCACGTTTCAGCCAAAAAAAAACCCAAATAAAAAGACCAAAGTCAGCGTCAGTTTTTTGTTGTTTTTGCATTTTAGCAAGAATAAGTTTTTTTTTTGATAATTCGATGAGCACAATGCGAAAAGAAAGAAAATTAAGTCCAGGAAACGGGCAAACACACGTGAATAATGACAACCCACAGAATTCATGCAAAATTTGAGTCATTAACTTGCCTCAATTGGTGTCTGCTGGAAACAGCAACCATATAACGGAAAGGTCGAACATCTGACGGATGTATATACATATATACAATACTTTTACAAATTCGACTCGGCTGCGAAAGATAAGTCGCAATTTATACAAGTAAGAATAAAATACAGGCTGCAGCTTAAAGCGAATCTTTCTTATATTCTGGCAAACGGAATTTCAGATTAAGATTAAACTGCAGCAAATCATACATTTTCTTATTTAAAATAATATTACTGCTAACTAAATAGAAGTATACATATATGCTTTAAATGATTAAGCCTGAAATTAAACAAAAGCTGCAATTTAAAAATACTTTGTTATCTGATATGGAAGTGTCTGACGTATGAATTCTCTATATGTATATATATGTACAAAGTTTCTGTTGTTTACCACTGCAGCTGAGACAGGAAGTATTCCGTCAGACAAAGAGTTTCGCTAAGCAACCAGACAACTAACTAACCCACCCGTCAACCGCCAGGAAAGCCCAGCAACCTGTGGGCGTTGCCACAATAGAATGCCAGGAAAACTAACAAAAGAAGAACCAAGCAGGAAAGAACGTGTATTTTGGGAACGCCAAAGGTGACATACCCTTCTAGACGGAAAGTAAATTGAAGATATCTAAAAAGGGACTGATTGTTTCCATGAATGCTATATGATATAGTAATGCGATCTCGTTGAATTTTAATCCAATTGTTTGGAGCATAATAACACGCATAACTGGTGAGTTTGGTTAGGATAGCTCTTCAAACAAAAACTTATCTTTCGACCGATCGTACCAATATCAGCTATATGATATAGTGGTAATAGTAATGGTAATAATATAAGCATAACAATAGACATATTGGGTAAGTTATGTCGGGCTAACAAAAAGTTTTTTATACAAGAACTCATCCTTCGACCGACTGCTATGCGATAGTTCTGCTAGTAATGCTGATCATGAACATATATACGTTATGGATTCAGAGGTGTTCTGCAAGGCGTTACAAACTTCACTACAAAGTTTTAATACCCTCTACAACAGTAATAGACTAAAAGTGACAAAGTTTTTGGCGTCGTTGCTTGTCAATTTAGTTGGCACTAGACAAACTGAGGATTGTCTAGGAAGCCATGAAACTATTCGCAGACAACTTCTCCCACCAGGAACCAGCAGCAGGACATTGAATAAGGGTTGATAAACAATGTCTGCGACTATTTGTACGTTTACAAATGCGAGCACTAACAATGTTTATGGCTCAATCGACTTGCTTGTTGACCAACAATTTGAATATGAATACAAATATGATACCACCCTCTCTTTGGGTTTTTTTGATAGCAAATATTATGCATATTTTAATACGTACAGGGTATTATCATAGGAATAAATTTCAAATATGTGTCTGCCAGACAAAATTGTGCTGGTCTCCACATTCCTAAACGGTAAATGAAAATTACCAAAGAGGTAGGTGTACAGATATGTAGGCGGTAAGTGGAACAAATAAGAGTGATCCAAATGACTGCGTGATACCCTGTATTAAAAAAAGCACTAATCTTACAGATATAGCCTTCCCAACTTAGGTCGATATTTATGTAGATCGAAATGGAGCACAGAAGTTGTTAGATTTGACGCAATTTTACATGCAAGAGGATAGGGGCCAACATAAATGGGCGTGTCGACGCACTAAAGAAAAACACGACTCTGGGGAAAGAGGAGTGGCTTTCCCAAAATGACTGTTCTGAGCTTTGGTCGAAAAGCAACCCCATTTTATGGACACGTATTATTTATAAAGTTGCATGTCCAGCAGACACAAGACTCCAGTCTGTCACACCCCCCGCTGAATTTTTTTATGGGTGCGTTTCGAACGGGAGTTACAAAAGAGCAATCAGTATTCAGTGTTTGCTTCTTTTTTTTTGTGAGTGCAACCACAATTTCCTGAGGAAGGTGCGCCCACATATGTGTGTAAATAACAGACAAACATAACATATACAACATGTGTGTATATATAACAAGTCCGAACACCTGTGTATATATATATAATAAATGCGACTCGAGGAACTCGTCGCATGGGAAACGCTCTCGAAAAATGCAGCATAAAACTAGTTGTACAACTTGTGGGGGTGTGGGGTGCCAGCAGTCGACATTGCAGAGTCAAAGTAATTGAAAGCTGGCACCAGTGCCAAAAAATCACTTTACTTGATTTGATGTCCAAGTATTTAAGCATTTACCGAGAGCTGCATAATGATAACGAAATTGAATAGCAGCGATTTACTTAGATTAAGACACACCCTTTTCAACGAGTGGTTTCTGTGCCACCTGATCCAGAATAAAGTACTCAAATTTCACGGCCTTAACTGCACTTAAAGATAAGCTTGTATATGTAACCAAATATGTATTTTTTGTCTAATGTTTAAGTGTTTTCCAAATTACATAATTTTTACTTGCCTTATTAGTGTTTGTATATAAATCAAAAAATGTTTACCTGCAAAGATATAAACAGTATCAAAGCATTAATAAAATAAAACGGTTCAAAATTATAATATTATAATTATCTATCTGGATTCATGAATACATATATAGATATATATATTATATTTGCGTACAGTCAGCAACTTTATTGCAATGGCACCACTGATAAACATATTAGCAAGTAAATTAACATTTAGCATTTGTTGCTCACTCACCCACATCAACTCCCCTTTGCCTCTTTGCCACCCAACCCATTCGCTCTGCTCAGTTTACACAAGTTTTGCAAATCTCCCTTTCTCTCTCCCTCTCTCCATCTATCTCTGTCATCGTTCATATAAATTAACCTACTTTCAATACCGTTTACACCATTAGCAGTCATAACAACAAGTTAATTTCGTTATGAAATTCAGAGCATTTATTATTATTTAATTTCAGTCCATTTGCTTAGCTGCCTCAACAAGTCAATCGAGTTTAAAACATATTAGCACTGCTCTACTCGACAGCATTTTGTTTAAAATAATAAATGTATTATTTAATATAAATAAATGTGTATAATATATAAGAAAATGTCGAATATTTTCGCCATATATTCCTAAATATTCGTATAGATTACAATACAATACTTTCTTTTGAATTATTCAAGTGTTTAAGTCGAAAGGCAACAATATATTTTTATTTTTAGATTTTGTACTATATTTATTTATCTTTTATTAATAATTATATATTATAGGCTAACTTTTAATATGCCAGCTTGAATTTCCTCTGAAATTGCCTAAAATAATAACCACAACATATATTTAATAATATCGCAAAAAATTCATGAATAACATGTGATGCTAAGAAATTTATTAATATCTCATCATTTAATTAGTTTATATTTATGTAAGCAATATACTATTGATTTCATTTAGATTTCATATCATTGCTATTAACTTATAACTTCAACTTTCACAATAATACAATAATATTACTACCTTAAGATTAAATACTTTAATAGTTGTGCAAAAATAACTTTAATAATCTCCCGAAATGTATTATAGAACCTGGAAATGGATTCTGATTATGAGTTCAGACATTGAACAATTTCCCATCACCTTCCATTTCTTTATCTTCCGCTCAGAGAGGAACTCGTTTACCTTTTGACATCGAAATCATTTGCGGAATTAACCTTCCACTGTGCCAAACTTGGCAGTTTGCGCTTTTCAATTTCATTGAGCCTCCGGTCTGACTTTCTATGGTGATTTTACAGTTTATGGCTGGAAAGTTAATAAAAAATTCATAAGCAGAAGCAAACAACAATCTCGTTTTGTAGCCACTCAGCGGGCAAGCAACATTTTGTGAACTCTCGATTGGCGAATTTACTCAATGCATGTGTGTGTTTAAGTGTGTGTGTGAGTATGTGTGTGTGTGTGTGTGTCAGTTTCGCGTTTCTTCATCTGTATAAGGCAACAATGTAATTAAAGTTCATTATTAAAGCATTAGACATTTGCAAGCGGCGCTCCTGACCATGTTAAGAAGCCACACAAAGCAGTTGGCGAATTGAAAGTAGTTCCAAATTGACACAAAATAGTAGTTGGGTCCACTCTAAAGAGCAGTCCCGACTAAGACATTATAGAAAATTTAAATTCGACTTAATCGCCTAATAAGTTTCAAAAGTTTTCGATTCATCAACTCCATAAATCAAGAAGGCTCATTTCCAGCTGTCTTTAGATGTTATCACATAGTGAATTTCGCAGTCGTTTCCGTTCAACTTGAACGTTTTTACTTGTTTCAGGCCGAAGTCATTAAGACACGCTCATAAACAAAAAAAACACCTAATCTGTTATATATTAAACCGATTTTTAACTAGCAACAGTTTTCAAAAGGCATAAATAAATATTAAAAGCAAATACTACACGGAAATCTAGCTAGAAGTACAACTGTTAACTAATTTCTAATTAACTGCTAATTGCTGCCTACAACAAATTGAGTTAAGGTCGACAAATTTTTTCTTGTTTTTACAGTCGTTTAAAATAGCGTATTAGAAATACAAATGGCCAAACGTTTTTTCGCTAATTAATAAAACAATCTTGTGAAACAATAATATTTGTTTTGTGGCCTATTTTACGCGCCTATACAAATTCATTAACAACAACAAAAAGGTGGAGAAACAAACAGGAAAAGACGAAGAAACAAATAGCAATTATGCACAAAATGGAATTGACAGAAGCGGAAACCATTTGGTTGGCGGTATAAATAACAGTTTTGTATTTGGTAAATGAAATGACATACTATAGATATTGAATTAATGCCAATTGGACACGCAACAAACTTTTAGTTAGATTGAACCATGTGTTTGAGTGATCGAATGCCTGAAATATGCTTGCTTTTTTTCTACACAAATATTCGCTTTTCAAGGCAACCAATGTGCCATAATTTATATGAATATTGCGTAAGATCTTTTGGCATAGCTTAAGCTATTTTACAAACAATCAGCTTAATGGTGGGCAAAAGCCCATCGCTTAGGCAATTAGCTAGCAAAATTGACAAAGATATACAATTTCTTTTAGGTTAAGCAATATAATACCGAAGCAATTCCAGATATATTTATTTATTTCCAGAAAATAATAATACTTGAATAATGTTTGAATACCTCATTTGAGTATGGTAAATTGTATGCCTAAATAGAGTAATTATATTAAGATAGTGATTACTATCTAAGGGATGAAGACAATTACAAGTGGAGCATAAGATTCCTCGTGTTCTATATACAAGAATATTACACACAAGGATATGTAAAGCATTTTAGTAATGTAGGGATCGTCAAATTCTGTCGACCAGATCGATTAGTGGCAGAAGCAAATCTAATCAAACTTAGATCAACACATTCAATACGTTCAAGTGGTTTGCCATGAGGCAAATAATTATATATATATTATATACATATGATATTGATAAATGCGATTATTATTTACATTGAATGGGAATACACATGAATGATCACTTTGTTGTCAGGTTAGTTGCTACCCTTGTTATCCAATTGTAACGAAAGCAAATCACATTATTAAGTAAAGGCCAAAGCGAGACCTCTTCTATTTTCATGCCACGCCCAACTCACTGGGCGTATCCCTAATAAGCTGTGAAAAGTTTGGAAAAACTTTCGCTAGTTGTGTGAGACGCTTAGCGCATTTGGAAAGTGCAATATATATATATATATATATATATATATATGTGATAACATGAACCGCAATCAGTCGAGACCCGTTCAAACAAACAAACTGGGCACATTTCTCAACCGTCGCCAGGCAAATCAATTGAACTGAGCCTCTGTCACGTTTGCCCACTTTAAATTGGAATGTAACCCAAGCGTATAACGATCATCGTCTTAACTTATGATGATGACGCTGTGGTTCGAGGTTGACTTTTTATATTAGCTGGCTAGGCTAGGCTAGGCTAGGCTAACGCATAAATAACATGAATGGAGTCCGATGTCCGGCGATGACAATGACGAACCGCTAATCATAACTTAAGCATAACATAACACAAAGCGCCGAGCTAAATTGACTAAACGTGTGCAGCACCTCACAAGTGAAAACTGACTACAATAATGTAAAAAAGCAGCAACAAAAAAATTGAAAAATAAAACACCATTCGAACTGGTAAAAGTTAGCTGTTGTCGTGTTTAATGAGCCGCAGCGAACGCCCCTCAGTTGTTCAGTTGTGGCCAGACAACAGCCTATCAATACAAAAGCGATAACTTTCAGTCGACAGATATCCATCTACACATTGATATATATGTGGGTATATAGCTGACTGATTAATATATGTAGATAACAACAGCAACAGTGACTGAGTCAACCCACTGCCAATTCCAGTAACTAAATTTAAAAATGCATGCATTATGCATAAATTAATGTCCGTTAAAAATATTTTGTGCTGACAACTTGACTGAATTATTCTTATTTCCTACGTGTTATATGCTCAAATTTATTCATCGTTTAAGTCTGGTCTGCACAAGCTAAACGACTTTCGTTTGCGATTGGAAATCTGCCGAGCGAATCAGTAAAAGTTGTGGAAGGTGGATGGAGTCAACTCTAATTGCTGCTAATTTTCCATTGTTGACAGCTCCAAGGTTAAAAGTGTGCCAATTAGCTGTTAGTTAGTGCGATGCGATTGCTCTTTGATTTGGCTAAAGCAGCGCGTGCCTTTCTCTCTCTTAGCCCAAGCAATTTATTATAGCCTAGGCACATTAAAAAATGGGTAAAAGGGTGTATTGAAAGTGCGCCAAGTATGCAACAGTCAGAAGAGAGCATTTCCAATCCCATTTAGTCTATATATTCTTGGTCAACATCAACTGATAAATCGATCTAGTCCCGTTCGTTGATTTTCGATAGATATAAAATGTATTTACATAAAATGTATCTCGACTAGAACATTCTAACGTGATTTTTGTTTATTTTTGTAAAATTAGAGAGGCAGTTCAAAGGTTTCGTTCGCTTCTGCAGAGCATCGGAGTATATTTGAATAACTGATTAAATTGCGAGATAAATTGATTACTATCCTCTTTACAATTTCCTGCCTTTTATTTAAAAAAAAAAACGATTCACACTGAATTTTTTTTAATTGTATTCCACATTTCTTAGCTAGCTATTCTAAGTTTTCTAAGCAGCGAACATGATTTAACCTTTTTACACTATTAAGCTAGAACACACGTCGAATTTAACAATGTACATAAATTGTGTGCTCTTCAAGCAGTCAAGTTCAATAAACTCTAACCAACTACGGAGTCAAAGTTTAACAATATTTTTTTATTTCCGCTTTTCTCGTATTCTATGAAGAAGTGTTTTGTTAAAATGCTGTATGGCATAACTAGACAGCAAAAGTCAACAATAAAATAAACGATGATTGCCACAAGCTAGAAGGAAGGAGTTAGCATAATAACAACAACAACAACAACAATAACAACAGTTCTGACAATAGCTTTATTTTTGCTGGGGGTCAGACAAATTAATGGACAATGAACAAGGCAACTGAGACAACACACAACAAAAGCCATTGTAAATAGTTGAGAGGGGTGGAGTGGAATGGAGAGAGGGTTAGTGGATAAAAAAAATAGTGACCCATTGGTTTCATTTCATTTGGCAGCAACAAAAAACAAAAAATAAAGCGAAACAGTCAAAAATAACAGTAAATCATTCAATGAGCTCGACATTTTGTGCCGTTTACTGTTCTCTGTAGGATTTCCAGTTCAATTCAGACGGCTACTTATTTTGCTCCATTTAATTGCCATTTCCCGTTACCCCAACCCTTCGATATATTTCTTAGAAAAAAAATCATCAACTGTTGTACACCCTATTCGATTGAGAAATTAAGAAACTGAGCATCAGGTTGGGTCTGAGAACAATTGAGAGCACGATTCTTACAAATTAGTCGCTTTTGAATTGGAGTTTTTACTTGTTTGCTTTGAGTTGTGTTCGCTTAAAGAAACACGTGTGTGATTAAGAATAAGAAGCAAAAGAGAAAAACAAAAAGAAAACCGAAGCTTGCATACCCTAGCAAATTGAATTTTAGTTACTTCTAAATTTGATTTACCAAAGGAAACATTTTTTTGCTATGACTGCTATATAATATTGTAGACAAGGCCATATCGAGATGAGTACTGATGCAAATTAAGAATTTATATAAAGCATATAAATTATACTTCAATGCGTTTCATGTTTATTGACTAAACTAGAATCCCCTCTGCAAGCGTATAAATGAAAGAATGACGCAAGTGCGGCAAGCGAAGAAAATAAAACTACTTAGACGAAAGGCATTTAAATAGAAATAACACAGTCGGCAAGCAAGCAAAAAGCGATAAAAAACCAAAAGAAATAAAGCAATAGCAAAAACAAAACAAAATCGGCAATAAAGAATGTATAGGAATCAGTATTTAGTACGCACCTCAATCAAAATTGCAAACCTGTTTGAGGGTCAAGCATAATAATCTATAGTCGAGCTCATTTTTACCTCGATCATTGCACACCTCAATAGATTGATTGATTGATTGATGTATTGATTGATTGGAGCACGACACATTTCGCTTGCCCCATTGTTTGTGCATTATGTAAGACGTTGACAGATAAGATAATAAATGACCAGAATAACAAACAAAGTTCATCAAGGCAACATGAGCTTTGCAACTTGAATAAATATTGCAATCAAACTGTCTATTCAATTCAAACAAATTAATTATTATATTTCAACTTGAAAGAAAAGGCACTGGAATCAAGAATTTCACGGGTATCTGCAACAATAAATCGGACGCATAAATTATAATTAAGTCATGTTGGTAAAGCGTTTTTTGTTTTTGGAGTTTGCCAGCCGCAACAGCAAAAGCAAAAAGTTATCGTCGAGTTGCATATTTTTGAACAACTGTGGCAAGCAAATGAAAAATGAAAAGTTTATTGCTAGTTTTGCGACACTTTCCACAACAACAAAAAAGAAAAGAAAAACAAGTCTGCACGTTTCTTTCACGCGTAACCGACTGTGATATACTCTGACAACAGCAGATTATAACTGTGGGCATTTCTGATTTTTATCGATTAGCATTTATTAATGTTATCAATTTTACGTACAGCCCCAAATTTGACTCTTTGTTAGACGAATAGACGAATACATATTCCAAGTCTTAAGACTCAAACTTTAGGGATGTTATACAGACGGATAGACGTACACTGCACAAAACGAATACACTCCTTCTGCCTAGGGTATCAGTGTATAAATATTTGTTAAAATTAACAACGTTCATAATAGAGTCGCATTTTTATTGCCCAGACAGTTGGAAAATAAATTTTGACACTAGAGGAACAGATACCACTTTCTCAAGTTAAGTACAATGTATGCGTATATTTTATTTAAATAAGTACCTATGTATTTAAGTATGTGCACTTCCCATTGTCTCTCAGAGACACAAATGACTTCCTCCAAAGCATTACTAGTTCATTGCCTTAGAAATCTTGGCAACTAGCCTGAGTTGTCCTGTTGTCGATGGAATCCTCTAGAGTAATACTTAAATGGCTTATTGCAGAGCGAATAACTATTACTCAATATACCATATAAATTTGGCAAGTCATCAAGTATTAAATGTGCAACACAAGTTACTCAACGATGGAGGCAGAAACTTTTCACAGCTGGTTCAGAACTAAACCACAGCTAAATTGAGCTGATGAATGCTTCGTTAGTTATGTAAATAAGATGGATCATACATGCATATGTAAGTATCTAGGAATTAGCACACAATTTAAAATCAGCAAGGAGGTTGAAAAAAGTAGATGGGAGTAATTCAAACAAATCAAAAGCAATTAAGAAACTTAATTTTCTAAAACAAATAAGCAAGGAATTTGGAAGCAATTTGGCAGAAATGTGCTGTTTAATTAATTTTCAAATCTCAACAAGTTTTCCATAGATAATTGTGCGATTCAAAAGTAGCCAAATAGATTTTAAAAAATTCCATTAGGAAAAACATAATTTAGTCTGTAATGAACTAAAAATATTTCTCACTATGCTTCTTCAATTCTTTGTTCAACATTCATAGAACTTAAGTTTCAGTTGTTTGTTATTAGAATTTTGACCTTGCCACTCACTGCTCAGTGCAGCACTCTCAAGAGTGAGCTTTCCGTGCTCCCACATAAATCCAAATGCAAATCGAGAAGTCGTAGTAAAGCAGAAAAGTAAAATGTAAGCCATAGAAGCGGCAAACAATGTTCGACCAAATTCCAATTAAAATAGCATGCGAGAAAAGGCAGCTCATTAAAAACGACCTCAGAGCGTAAAAAGCTAGTTGCAAAAAAAACACAACTTGCATGGAAAACAATTGAAAAGAAAGCTGTGAACAGGAGCGACCACAGTTAAATCGAAGCGGACAGATAGACAGACGGACAGACCCCAAGGGGGGCGTTTCCAGTTCTTGGATGTTATTTATTTATCCACATGCAGACATAAACATGTGTTTCGTCCACAGAGAAATCTCGAGAGAGAAGAAAGAAAAGAGAGTGGAGTAGACAGCAGTCACATCTTATGTTGTCTAGCATTCACTTCTTCTACTTCTTTTTTTTTACTGCATTCACACGTGTGTTTGCTCATGGGTATTTTTTGTCTAAGCAGCATTCTGCAAGCATTTCATGTGTGCGCGTGTGTGTGTGTGTAAACAGCTTGCGAAAGCGTCAAGATACAAGATATCAATAAAAGTGCATAGCCAAAGAGGTTAAGGGTTGTCATTTTATTTTGTTAGTTTTCTTTCTTACATATATATAGTATAATATATTTATTTATACTTAGCTACGTATTTTTAATAGTAACTACTAAAACATTTACTAGCAGCAAAATAGCCAAAATATTAATTTATTAATCAGCTGCGTAGCAAATGCTTTAATACAAAATTTAAAAATAAATATATCGCATAATAGAATATTACTGTGGCAGCCCTCGCTTGACTCGTATGCTGTCTCTCGTAAAAGATAAGAAGAAGGCGCTAAAACAACAGCAGCAGCAGCGACAGTAAAAGGTATGGTATATGTATATAAATATATAGGCAGACACAATACGAAGTAGACGCAGTAAAAAGCATAAGACACACAAGTTTACAGAGCTAGAGAGAGAGAGAGAGAGAGAGAGAGCGGGACAGAGAGAGACAGAGGAAGAAGAATTTGGAGGCTCTCAAGAATGTTGCACCTTATTTGCCGGCACAAAACAGCCACAACTTCTCCTTGCACTTCTCACGTTGTGGCAGCTTAATGGAGCTGCATCCCAGCAAATTGCCAAAAACAGAACCATCTGCAAAAGAAAAGTGTAGAGGAGAGGAGAGGAAAAGAGGAGTGTGTTTTGAATTTATCTGTCTGTCCTTCCAAGTCTCAAAAGAGTCGCAACATGCATAAGACAGTGAGTGGAATTTGCCATTCATTTTTGTGAGTACGGCTTCAATTTCGCGAACAATTTAGCAGATGCTTCTTCAGATTTATTGCATTTGCACATTAATACAACATTTTCAGCTAACTTTAACTTTTTGTGGTGCATGCAAGGAACTTTCAAAATGCATCTTGTTAATATTTCAATTTTTAAAGATTCGGCTGTTTTCCCAGAAATAACTTTCTCTGATACTTTGATATCAATTGAAATGGCTAAAAATCTTCTTGTTGCTCGTAATTCTTAAATCGCATTCGCCTCACTTCAATGCTGGTCGGCAAATCATTAAGAGGCTAAAGTTATTATCGAGTCACGCCATACTTGGAAAGAGCAGAGAATTGAAAAACTAGAAATCTCCACGATAAATCAAATGAGTTGTTAATTCTATTTTGAGAATTCCAAACAAATACTTAAACACAAGAACAATCTATTGATGGAGCAAGATGAATCCTTATTCTGCCCGTAAACAGACAGAATGAACAGGAAGAGAGAAAGAGAGAATGAAAAAGAATCTGACAACTCCACCTGCAGCAGGTAAACGCCGAGGAGGCCAAGGAACGTCTTAGCGACAAAGCAATGCAAATAGACGACGCGAAGAAACTCCAACAGACACACACAACAATCAGGGAGCAAAAGAGAGAGAGCAAAAAACAGTGGATAGAAAAACGAAGAAGATAGAACAACACTGATTGCCACGTTGCCGAACTTTAAATACTCTTGCTGACAAACTGATGACTGATGAGCAAATAATCTAAACTGATTTCAACTTAACATCAACTGAGGAAGTGCAGACAACTTAAAGACATAAGAGAGAAGAAGAAAATCTCTCCAAAAATTGTCTAAACACATTCGACTACAAAATTATAATGCTCACAAAGCAAGAGCATAAAAAACAAACAAACAACAACAGCGGTGAATGAAGACTAAATCTGTGCAGAGCAGAACAAAACAAAGACGAGAACAGAAACCACACCAAAATCCACCTGTCACAAACAAAGTGTGCAGCTCTTTAGCGCTCTCTCTCTCTCTCCCTCTCGCTCTACCTCACTCTCCTCACACTTTCCATGGGAATCGTGGACTTCTTTTTTGATCGCATTACGATCTGCTCGGAACAATGAAGCAGGCATTTGTTAGTGAAATACAACACTGGGAAGAGTGCTGAGTGCTGGACTAGAAGATACACTGTCAGCGGCTCGTTTAATATATATTTCAAATTGCAATAAAACTCTCCAATTTAATTTGTACAGTTTATTGAAAATATCCATTCACTTTTTAAGAAATTGCCTTTATAATTTAATACTAAAGCTTTTTGATTTCTGTACGCTCCACATTTTTAATCGGCTTAGAAACCATCGTCTATTTTTAGTGAGATTAAGCTGTCCAACACTGTCAGCTTGGAAGCTCTTAAAAAATTACCCATTTACAAAATAGTCATGGTGATTAATGAGCAAGTCTCCAAGCTGCGCTGCTTAACTTCACTTCCCATGTAAGTATTGGAGACATGCAAGTATTCGAGACTTCGTGTGGGATCTCTTTGGAAGGTCACATTTTGGGTCAAGTGCAACACACACAGAAATGATTTACTTAAACACTTTACTGACTTAATGACAACACTTTGAGCTGTAAATGACACGTGTGGGTGTTTTTAGACCTAATACGCAAATGCCGCTTTATTTCATTTGTAGCAAGTCTCTCTTTTAACGGTTGTTTGCTTGCGCAGAAAAGCAAGCCAAGACAAGAAGAAAAAATGCCGCAATTGGCCTTCAAAGCAAAAAGTTCGCACTCAAAGTCACCCAGCTTCGACACACACACACGCACACACATACATAGATAGATTAGTATATGTTGGTATACACATATATACACACACACACATGCGTCAGCTGAGCAATAACAGAAACCACCCCAAACTGAGTGCCTCCCCTCCCTTCGCTGCAATAACAGTGAAATAACAGCACACAGAACACATAGAGCATAAATAGGCCTTAGCATCAGCATCAGTATCCAAAGGAATTCCAACCCCAAAAAATGGAATGGGAAACTGTGCCAGAAAACAACGGGATTCATAACTCACCTTTTTCAGCAAAAAAAAAAAATCTGGACGCATTTAAATTGAGTGGCTGTTGTTGTTGTTGTTCCTGCTCTCTACGATATTTAATGCAATAAGAACAGCAAGACGGATGGATCAAAAGGAATGCTCTTCAATGCACTCTATTCTCTCTCTCTCTGATTCTCTTCTCTCTTTGCGTTGTTTTATTTCACTTTTATTTTACTTTTTGCAGGGCAGCGCGCGTTTGCTGATTTTATCTTTATCTAAATTGCGACGTCAACGTCGCCACTGGCAATGACATTTTCGCACACACAAATACACTCTCGCGGCGGCGGTCAGTGAAATTTCTTGTTGATGTTGCAGTCAGTTCTCCAAGCCAGGCAGGCAGACAGGTGCACTTACACACACACACATGCACATGTATATAAAACCACTATCAAACACTCACACACACACACGCAGCGCAGACACATGCGAAGAGTCTGGGGGGGAGGGGAGACGCTGGCACCTGGCACTGAACTTCTCTCAGCTCTTCTTTACATCTATATATATATATTTATTTTTTTTTGCTTCTTTATTTTTTTTGCACGCGGCGGCTGTTTGGCTTCAGTTGCAGCTTTTCACTGACTTTATGATTTTGATATTCTCGGTATCTAATCTCGGTTTGCTGGCTTGCTTGCTTGCCACGCTTAGATAATGCTTAATGGGGGCTCTTATCTTGCGCTTTGTCGCCTTTTGTATACACTTCACTTTTTTGTAATTAATTTAATTTTTGCAACAGCCGCGTCTCGACGTGCTTATTCTTCGGCGTCAAAACAACAAAAAATTCGAAAACAAACCAAATGTGCAGTCACTGTGGAAACTAAAAAATACCGCAAAGAAGAAATGTAATATATTTAGTATTTTTGCAATGAAAGTATTTTTAAGGCAATTAGTACATTGGCAATCCAAGTGTGACCGTATCAAAATAAAGACCAGCTGCTATTTGAAATGTGTTGTCGATTGCAGGAATATAACTGTTGGTGGAGCTTTCAAGATATTTCATTTGAACTTGCTACTAATAAGCAATTTGTATTCAATAAATACGATGCTTAGATGCGTAAAAACATATTATTTAATTAACTTAAATTTGCAAGCTGACAGAAGCTGACCGCTCTGATATTTAGCTTAGTTATGATCAGTGACAAAAACTACAAGATACGAGAGTAACTGCGTTTCCAATAACTAACGCTAGGTGTAGAAAAGACCATAGATGTCGCTTTGTAACTATCTATGATTTGCTCACACGCAAGAGCTAAATGCTATAGGCGCAGCGACTGTTTCATGAACTAAATTTGACTTGACTTGACATATAGATGGCACTTTTGACAGCTTGCTATGGAGTACTATATTTGGGGATATATTTTAAGGATTATAGTAAACAATATGTGCTAATTAGTTGTTCTGTTAAGCGCTTGCATATTATTCTTGTATTTATTGATTCCGAAATGGGTTCACCCCAATTTCTCATTTTGCCGAGAATTGTTTGACAAGAAGATCTTTTTAAGCCGAACAACAAAGAATATCTGTGATTTCCTGGTGTATTTTTAAACTTTTTTGCGTAACACTTTCTGAACTCAAGTTGCGATCTTTCATCGCCCAACTGGCCTTATCTGGGAGATAACGGCAATGATAACGCGCATTATCAGTCTAAAGTCAAATTTATTCACGTATGTCTTTTTACAGCGCTCACCTCTCGCATATATCTCATTTTATGCTCCACATATATCTTATATAGCTCCGACTTGTTAGACGATAAGATAAGAAACCGGCTGACAGTGTTGGAGAGTGCTTTGTGAAACATAAACACATATTAAAATATATAATTTAATTAAATGAAGTTAGTTGAAGTAGTTTATAAAATTGCATTTAATTCATTTAGTGCTTCTCCGGATCATTATTTAGTTTACAAATAATTACAAATAATTTACAGTAGGAGGCCCATCCGATCCCAGACAGTATAAATATTTTCGATCAGCATTAATAACTGTGTTGATTTACCATGTCTCAATCTGTAGGAACCATCGGATCTCAGCCAGACAAGAGTTAAGCTTGTTTTATTTTATCGATAATTACAGGGATAGTTTTAGGGAAATATCGATACAAATCGATTTCCGATGGCAATAAAAGAGAATTTTGTTAAGATATAACCTATCTATTAATATATAAAATAATCGAACATATTAATGATCTGGAAAAATCTAAGTAAAATCGGATAAGAAATACAGATTTTGCTAAGCAAAACGCATTTTCATATTAAGCAAATTATTCCTACAAAGTATTTACTTCTTTTAATTTTTGACATTTGACAATTATCAAATTTCAATGAAAAACAGAGGATTTATTCTACTATTTGCGATGCATTTTTGTACAGTTTAATTATGCAGTTTATTATTATGGACTGAACAGGAAAGTGATCCTTAATTTGAGCTTTTAATTTTTATATTTAACGTCAACGAATAAAAGTCGATACATGAAAATAGATTACAAATAAATAAACTACGAAAACATGTTTAAATTTAATAATATTTAATTAAAATTTCACATTTGGTGCTGATTGGATTGCGTGGATTGCGGAAACACAAGCAAATCCAATCAGACCAAAACATAAACAACAAAAAGAGTTAGTAAGGATTAGTTGAAATGCCAGCAAAACAAAAATGTATGCAAAAATGATATGCCCGAGGCAAGAAGCTTAAAATGGAGTTCTGATTTATATAAATAGAGTAAAAGAGGAATTATTTGCATGGCAAAGTCTATTCTCATTCTTACAGAGTGGTTCAAAAGTTAAAAAGGAGAAAGTGGAAATAAGCATCGAGTGGCTATGGAAGGAACTGAAAAATTAAGGAATCATTTTAATAATTAAACTACCAAGAAAAGGCCACCAAGAAGGAATCCATCGGAGTACGGAGATAATAATTGCGAAGAGGAGCAAATAAAACACATTTATTTTGTACTGATTCCAAGCAGACTTTCTAAATCGGATATTCTGGAGAACACACACAAGATTCGTATTCCAGAAATGGCCTCACCGCGGAGTATTTTTATCGCATAAGAGTCCTTAAATTTGTATACCCATTTGTATTTAATATGATTATCAAATTGTAATTTACGTTGAAGAACTAATCCTAAGTCAATTACAACTCAGTGCTTCAGTAATTATCGTAATTAGTATTTTTAATTAATGTAATCATCCAAATTTAAAGTGTTGAGCTTATGAGTCTTTCCGGGTATTCACAAAAAATATGTTTATGTAATTGAATAGAGGCACATGTGGCCGAGTAGCTGTTGCCAAGCGATATGTTTGACCGCCAAACTGACCAAAAGCGTTTTGTACGAATATCAATCAATGCAACTTATCAGCTAATTGTAATTTTTGCTGTAGCGGCATTTGCTGTTTTATCCACATGTGATTGGCATTATGCAGGGCTCGTCATACACTATACTTATATATATATATATATATATATTTATACATAAGTTTCGTTGAACAGTCGTCTTTACAATTGCCAACAGTTCGCTGCGTGTTTTTATTTGTGAATAGTTCTTGCCACGAAATGTGTACAACTTTTTCGGTTGCGTGTGGAAATCTTTTCGATAGTCGATCGCTTGTGCATATCACCATTTTGGAATCCTTCGACGCAACCGAATCGGCCTACGAATATGGCTGATAAGCAGTAGCACTGAATGTAAAAATAAGACAAGTGAAAGTCAAATTAAGAGCAGTGCAAGTAAAAATATGACAAGCCCAAAGTGGCTTTTGATCAGTTCGTATAATGGTCTTTGTGCTAAAATCATGTTTCCCAGTTTAAATGTAGTATTGATCTAGATGTCGATCAAGATATAAAGTAGAAACACGAGAAGCCTTAAGTTGCCCAATAATTTCCTAATTTTCGGTTTGATCAGTTCATGCATATTTTTAAGGTATAATGAATTTCGGGTAAGAACCAAATTTCAAGGTCAAATATAGCGATAATCTACAGGTCAACCCATGATTAAAAATATAATGTTTTTGGAAATCAGTGCAATTTTCGCAAATTTTAATGCTTGTGGCAAATTTTTGAGATATTAACTTATTAGTTATTAGTGTTTTCAGCTCTAAATATAGTGTTAATCCAGATGTCAAACTATGATAATAAATCTCTGTTTTGGAAAATCGTGTCACTTTAGACAAAGCTATAGCCATGGAAAATGTTGAACCGTTCACATGATTTTTCAAGGTTTATATGCCAAAACGTTATAGATATCATCACTTAAGCACTGTGGTCACAATCATATAAGAATCAAGGATTGCCCATGGAAAGAGATGTTGACCTCATCTCAACTCAACTCAACTCAACTCACCTCATCTTGCCTGATCTCACCTTATCTCAGCTGATCACATCTGACCCCGTCTCAGCTGATCCCACCTGATCTGATCTCACACCTTTTAAGTAAACCTTGGCCTATCCTCTCAATCTGGCTGCTGTCAGTCAGCGTGACATTTTTGCGCGTCAGACTTGCTTTATCTGCTATCTTCATTCAAGAAAAACAGACTAACGACATTATCTCGGGCATCTCAACTGTCTTCGTCGTCGTCGTCGTCGTCGTCGTCTGCCATCAAAAGCAACAACATCAGCATCTGCTGGCAGGCAGGCAGGCAGGCAGCAGAGAGAGGCTGTCACTGGCGATGCACGATACGGTAACTGGTCCAATTTATGAGTTAGAATATCATAATCGTGACGAATGATCATCATCTTTATCGTGATGATCATCAGCTTGGTGGAAGTGAGCAACGTTTGACTGCACAGATTAGCGGCTATTTGTGTGTCTGTGCTCCGATCTGGAGATTGCAAAAGATATAGTTAGCATACTTGTATGCACAAATCGTTTTTGGGGTTTGCTCGGATAACAGATTTCTCAGTCTCGGTGCGAACAGCGACTGTGAAAGTTTAAAACGCGCAGCCCCAAAAAACGAAATACATAAAAAAAAGAAACAAAACACAATTCAGCGTCACACCCTCCTGCCCCTCCCCAAATAAATATATAATAAAAAACAAAAAACAAAAAAAGAAAAGGCAAAACACCGAGCAAAATGAACTGGCAGCGTACAGAGAATATTTAAATTACGTATACGCAATGCAGGCAAAATATGTGATTAGAGTGCAAAGTGAAGTGCAACACACAAACAAAAAGGAAACCTTGAAAAAGCAACAGCAACAGCAAAAGCAAATTAAATAAACCAAAAGCGAAGAAATTTGAGCAAATAAGAAACGACGTTTGAGAAATGTTAATGGTTTATTTTTAGAGTGCGACACAATGTAATAAGCATATCTAATATATACATATACGTGTATGTATAGTGCATATACACGACGATTTTGTCAAAAACAAATCAAACACAGAAACCAACAATAACAACGACAACAAACGATTTTTGTGCGCCGTTTATTATCACAAATTTCAATTGGATTTAATCAAAACCATAAGAAAAAGTCAGTCACAACCCTGTAGATGCAAACACACACCCACACCCACACCCACATCCACACCCGCACACACACAAGCACACAATCATATTGAGTGGGTGTGTGTGCTCTAGCAACTGTACCTGTGTGTGTGTGTGCGTGTCTGTGTGTGTCTCTCTTTGGCACGTGTGTGTGTGTGTGACCGAGAAACTCAAAACTAAGCCAGCCACGTCGGCTGCATTTCATTGAAACGAACTTCAAACTGTCACAGCCACAACAACAACAACAGCAAATAAGTACTGTGTGTGTGTGTGCGTGAGCGTGTGTGTGTGTGTGCTATGGTCAAAATGGCCAGCGAGGAGACGGTCACGGAAACCGTCCACACCGATAGAACCGAATTGTCCCGATTTGGTGAATTCTGCCAGCGACGAGGCATAAATCCAAATTTGATTATGCTCAAGATAACGCTCTTTGTCATGTACGGAGGTGAGTAGTCATTTACCATTAAGACTATCACATTAAAATCCAATTATAAGTGGGCGGAGCGGGGACTGGAAGTGGGTTGATGGGCTGCACAAACGTGACGTGCAATTAGCTTGTTGTCGAATCGAGACTGTGAGTGTAAGCCTTTTATGCTGATAACACACAATTCAAATGTCAGCTATACCATATGGCACTCTCTTGGTGCTACGGCTTAACCCAATTATGACAGGGCTTACGATGTTGTTTACGATAGGAGCATATAAAGAAGTAAAACTAATGCGCAACAGTAGTATGAGCAGAAGTTGAGAGATTTGATGTCGCGTAAGACTCAGAAGACTCAGACACTCAGAAAAATGGGTAACTCACTTTATTATTCAGAAAGTATATTTCTAAAAAACAACGGTGTTTTCTTTACTCAATTGCTGTTAATTATATGCCAACATTTTATATAGTTTATTCATTTAATTTGAAATAACTTTCGATTTTACGAAGATACAAACTCGCTATATTTGCAAATTATTTGTAAAAATAAGAACATTTATTTTAGTGTTCAACGCCAATTTTCTAAAATTCAGGACGATTTTTTTCTTCTGAGCATTCGTTTTTGAGTTTAAAGCTTAAATGATTAATACATTTTTACCATCTAAGGGGTAATATTTTGTAATTTTTCTAATACTATTTAAAATAATCTACATTTGCATATTCGGCTTAACTACTTTTTTTATACATATTTTAAACTAAGCATCTAGTTTCCAGCATTGGCTAACTTTTTGCACACTGCTTAGATATTATATTTGCTTAGCTATTTAATTTGGTAATTTAGTCAATCGTAACTGTTTTTCACTTATATATATGGATATATATTTAGCATGTCCATTGTCGGAAAATGACAGATTAACCTATTGCAACTACGCCGCACCTTTATTACTAAAATTAATATTTTATCTGAGAATTATTATTCTATCGCAACTTTTAGATATTAATAGCAAGACCCATTTCGTGACCAAAGACCGAATAGCTTAGCACACCTATTGACCAACACTGGGCGCCAGTGTGTCCACCTATAAAAATTTAATGGCTGAGTTGTTTTTTCTTTTGCTTCAATTTTGAACCGAAGTTTGTGTTTGTGGAGCAGCGTTTTAAAACTGTCACATAAAAGATGAACGTGGATAAAACTTTTCTGTGTCACAACTCGTATTTTTGTTTACCTTTTGCATGTACAAAAGCTTAAAATATTTACCCACGTAGTTGTACCTATGCAGACTATATATATTGATTAGTAGATATGCAAACAAGAATTGGATTTTGTATGCCCTGTGTAGCAAAAATGTGAGAATATTTACTTAATTACTTATTTAATCATCAGAAAAAACACAATTAGAAGTAAAATTTAATATGTAATGCTGAAACAAAAGTAATTTATACAATTTCTAGAGGACTTGCACGATTTGCCCAATATTTTGATTGCAGATTAAGGAAACCCCAAAGATGCAATCAGATCAAAAAATGTAGAAATATCCAGTATGAATTAGCTAAGATGCCCAAGCGCAAATGCATTAGAATTTATTACATAATTAAATATTTGATTTCACTCAGGCTTAAGCATTTCTCAAATAGTCCTTCGACTCATGGAATTTAGCTTAAGTCAATGCTTTTATTTAGTTTGTAATCACTTAATTGTTATATCTTGATTGTCAAAATCAAAACATCAAATTAAATGAAATGCAAAACTAAGCTGGATACAACACCGACGCAATTAAATTTAGACTCGCCAGTACAAATACACACACACACACACACACACACACACACACACACACATACACACACACACACGCACACACACACACACTTACACACAAACACACTTACACAGTGAGCAGTCTCGCAATTCTATCCACAATGAGATGCGAGTTAGGCTGGCAGTGAAATCTTTGAATTCATTATCACAACGCGTTTCCACCCGCAACTGTCCCTCGATCCAAGTAGTTATCTGGCATCTTTCTGTGCGTGTGATGATCTGGAACTATATAACTGTAGAAGTATGGAACTGTGGAACTGTGGAACTGGGGGACTGGGGGACTAGGCTGGTCGGAAGCTATCAATTAGGCACAAAATGTGTTACACATTTGTATAAATTTAGTTACACAAACACTAACCCAAAGAGTGCGAGAGAGCGAGAGAGAGAGAGAGAGAGAGAGCGAGCGAGAGAGAGAGGGAGAGAGAGAGAGATGAGAAATGATGCATCTTTTGATATGAGTTGCACAGCTTTTCTCAGCATGTGGCAATTAAGACATACATCCATTTGACTGAGTGTGTGTGTGTGTGTGTGTGTGTGTATGTGTATGTGTGTGTGTGTATGTGTGTGTGTGTGTGTGCGGCTTTTGTAAATAAATCTATCTTATGTACTTTATGGCTTGAGAAAGGTTTAGTTTCATTCGCCTTGTAGTTGCCTTCAAGTGTCTATGTATGTATCTATCTGTCCAGCTATATATATATACATATATATATATATATATATATATATATGTGTGTGTGTGTGTGTGTGTGTGTGTGTATGTATCTTAAACTTAAATCAACTCAAGTCAAGTCAAGTCATCTGACCGTGCGCCGTTTTTCGTCTTTTTTTTGTTTTTTTTTTGCTGCTAGCGGTCAATGACAAAAACATTTTGCGATTGTTTGCTGCTCTCTCTCGCTCTCTCCCTCTCTCTCTCTCTCTGTCTATCTCCGTCTCACTCTCCTGCCTCTGTCGGCTTTTCTTTATGTGACCTCTGTTTGGCAGTTTGGTCGCATGTTGTCTTATGCCATTAAAGTCAAATTGCCGCAAATATTAGTATTAATGTGTTTTTTATTTGGTCTAATATTCATGCCTTTGTCCGAGATTTGTATTTTGGCTGTGCAGCGGTTAACATTTTCTTGATTTTATACATACTCAGTACATGTGTATTTGTGCAGACCCAGGGACAATAAGTCGTTGACTTTCTCAAGTGGCCAGCGTCAAGTTAGCATTTGTTGCGTTTACCAATCAACACTTATAATTGGCAATGTACTCTTACAATTGATTAGATAATTTTAAATGTTTTTGTACCGAAGCTGTGTGACAATCGATTGAGTAGTGTGTGTTATTTCAAAAGGAATCTAAGTCAGCTAGAATTATGCATTTAAGTTGCATGCGTTTTTTTAAGTTCTAAAATGTGCAATTTTGAAGTCAGCTTATAAATCTTATTTAAGTACTCACATAAATATGTCACCAGAACTCGGCCAAGAGCGGCCCCGGCTTGAAATTAATTATAAATGCACACCACGGAGACACAAAGCAAGGCGATGACGAACATGTCCGCCGATCCATACAGCCCTGAAATTAATGTATTTCCGTTTCCGTCAGCTGTGCCAAAGACCAAACAAACACGCACGCAGACATAAAGCAATTAATTGTTATTATATTAAGGATACATTCACACACACACACACACACGATTACACACAGATACACACAAAGTTAAAGCAATTGCGCTGTTGCAGTTGACCATAATCCGCATTCAGAACATTATCGGACATTTTCACACAGCATGTTCCAAATAGACTACATTTATAAAGCAATTTAATCAGCAGCTACCCAGGTCAATTATACAGTTGAACTTCTATATTCTTTAAGAATATACTTTATAAATTTTGTTTTTGCTAGAAATTCAACATAGTCTTGGCACCAGGAGCAGCTCACCTTATTAAACAGAAAGTATGTTTTCTTTGTCTTTCCAAAATCTAGCGTTTTTCTAATGTCTAATATCGAATTTTCCGCGTGCTTTATTTTATATACATAATTCTAACATTGATTTTCTTGTTTTTATATATTAAATATTTTAATATTTAATATATAAAAACGATTTAGACAGTTTACAAATTTATTGAATTTAATTTGAGAAAAAAAACTGAGCATTTTACTGCGGTTCGAATTTGAGACAAATTTCATTACTATTTTCTGCATTTCTGAAAGGATTCTTTCAGAAATTAAGACTTTGCAATTCCATTTTTTACTATAGTGCGATGTTTTTCGGACTGTATGAAGCTCGAAATTGAATTTAGATTTCGATAGAACCACAGAAAATTCGATAAGAGAAAGTTCCACTGTTTTTCCTACAGATATTATTTCCATTTTGTCGTTACGAATCTCAAAATAAACATACACACACAGCTACAGGCACATATGCCACTTAATGAAGCATGCACTCGTTGATAATTATCTGAGGCACTGCAAAAGGGAGTGAAATTCAAGCAGCATGATGCAGAGTGCAGAATGCTTTTTAAAGAGCAATTTGCATTCATGGCACCAAGCACAATCCACAATCCAATTGCGTGCAACTGGATTGGGTTTGCATTGCATTGAAATTGGTCAAGGCTCTCCTCTCTCTCTTCTCTCTCTCTCTGTGTCTCTCTCTCTCTCTGTCTGTCTTTCTCTCTGCACTGTCTGTCGGGAGAGAGGGGGGCATCTGCAATCCTCGTGCCGGGGTATTTTTCGGTTTATCCACGCCCAATTTGACGTCATTATTTGCCGTTATTCTCTTCTGGTTGCACCTGGACGCATTCCGCTTGTTTTGTATGTCCATCATTTATTAATGAAATGTGCTCGAGGAGGTGGGGAGGAGGCAGAGCAAGCAGAGAATACAGCGCCTGGCTCGAGGTCCTTGAGCTTTCTTGATGAAACTTTACCTATTTTTTTGCCTGAGTGATTTTATTTAACAAATGTCTTTATGCAGCTGCCACAGCTGCCACTCCGAGCACATAATTTTTGAACAGAATAAAAATGATATTTTGCTAAACGAAGCAAGTGAAATTATTTTAAATCAGTTTACAATCAAATATGTATTATGCGAGAAAAGCTGATTAACAATTTTGCGTTTATCAAGCAGAGCATAAAGAGTCATTTAAATATGCGCAAATACGAAACATTATTGGTAAACCTCTTAAAAGGACGCAATGTGAACAGTTATAGCACAGCTTTGGATTATGTACGAGAATATTATGCATAAATATTTAACTTGTATGTGGATGATTACTCATGCGTTCTATTTTTTATAGCCACTTCATCACTGCTACCCTATCTGACGATACACATGCAGTCGATTGGATTGACGGTGGAGGAGATTGCGATTATCTATTTGGCTTTGCCGTTTACAACGTTCCTCAGTCCACCGATAACAGGTGAGTGAAGTGGATGAGTGAAGCAGTGCAAAAAAATCAAATACTGATAAAATGGAATACCGGAAGTAAACGAGAAAACTTTACTACAGCGATATCATGTGTGACTTTGACATAACTGTTCAATTTCTCTCCAACCAAAGCCAAAGTGTGTAATTGCCAGGTTTGCAAGAAGGCTGAACAAAAACGGCAATGTTACACAAAACACAAAAACCTGTCCAAGTTGGCCCAAGAAGTGCAGGCAAGGCAAAAGAAACTTAATCGATAGTTAACAGCACTTGAGCTCAATTTTTTTGAAAATTTAATTTATTTTTATCTACTGCTCTCAGCTACTTTAGCTGCTTATCTGGCAGCAGAGAATCGAACAGTCGATGACTTAGTTAGTAGCTGTTTATCATCAATATTTTATTGCTACTCGTCTCTTATTGCGGACCAGTTCAATTTTTCATTGATACATTTCTTGCATCACAGGGCTGTGAAAAATATGAAAAACCAATATCAATACCAAAGATCTGTTCATCATTGAATTTCAGATTTTCACATTTATAGAAAAATATTAAAAGGGCTCTCAATTTTAATTTAAAATGAAATCCGTTGCATACTTTGTTGGGCATGTGGAATTCATTTATATTGATTTATTGGACAAGTCTGCTCAAATGATATGCTTGATTGCAGCTTCTAAGCAGAGCTTAAGTCTTGTTACTCAATCTTCTCAGTATTATTTCCAATTACACTTAGGAAATGGTTTTTTTTTTATGCTGACCAAATCTATTCATCTCAATCTATGAATAAATTGTGACTTACTTTGTAAATGGTGAGGGACATCTTGTAGTCAGCTTTCTTACTTGATAAAGCTGAAGCACTTAAGCCAACACTTTGCTCACTCACAGATACAGATACCATTACAGATAAATATACATATACAGACACACACACACACACATACACACACACCCGCATGGTTTATTCCATTTCAACTTTTGTATTTTCTCTCTGTCAATCTTTGTCAGGTTTTCTCGTTGACAAATTTGGCAAATATAAACCAGTCGTTGTGATGAGTCTTCTGCTGAATGCAATTTTCCATCATTCGCTGCTCTTCATTCCGCAGCAGGAGATACCAGGAGTGGTGCCATCTGCGTTCGTATTGCGACATCCGGACAGTGGCGACATCGAGGTAAGCATGCACTTCACCACAACAACAACAACATCAAAATAACAACAACAAAAATAGGAACAACCACAATAAAAGTTTGTCTGGCTGAAATATTCTCTTTAATTACTTTCATCGCTCTAATCGTAATGGATGAACGTGCTTTGAAAACGAAAATTAGATTTCAACAGCCACGCAAAAGATTCTTTCTATTTAGCATTAAGACACTGCCTTTAGGATTAAACAGCAACACGCTGCAACTGCTTAAGAGCTGACAACTTAGAAGATGTTGAAAGTCGAAAGTAATAACGTTGCCACAACAAGGGATGTGACTCTGCTCTTATGCAGTCTGCACAATCTGCTGTATAAGTATAAGTACACACTAACTGTCACAAAAATACACCCACACACACACACATTCATAAAACCACATACACACACACACACACACACACACCAGCCCACCGCAGGTATTAAATGTAGTGCACAAAGTTGCAAACATGAACTACAAGCAGCTTGAAAGGGCCTCTCATGTTGCATACAGCTGTTGCACGGCAGATTTAATGCGGTTGCTTTACGGTTCTTGTTGTCGTTGTTGATGTTGCCGTTGCCGTTGCCATTGCTGCTGTTTGTTAGTAATGCACCCACAGCATAATGATGACTATGACAACAGAGTCGGTAAAGCTAAGTAGCCCGAAGACACATGAGTGTCGAAGGTGGTTAGCTCTCACGTGTGTGGTGCTGGCGTTAGGGTTTAATAGCTGTCCGGAGCAAATATGATTTTTATTAGATTTTAGCAATCACGATTCGCCCATAAACATCAAGTATAATTAAGCCATCAATATTCGGTGGATGTGCTGTCCCAGTAAACCAGGCAACTGAACGAGACTCTGCTTTAAAGCCACACGCCAGTGTTTGGATGCCGTCATAATCGATGGCCATAATATGCGACTTAACTGTGCACTCATACACACTACAGCTCAGTCCAAATTCAATTTTGACAGCCATGACAGTTTCTGGAATGCCATAAAAATCCCAGGCGCCTAGAATGATAACATCCTCTGGATTATATTTTTATCACCAGTGAAATAAACTTGTCATGGCTTAAGCCCCACACACAAAAACATAACAAATGAAAGTTGTAGAATTATAATATGAATTTTATTCGAAATATATGGTTTGCAACTAAAAGCAGTTTTAATGCAGAGCAAATTGGTTTCAAGCTTTTAAAGTTATGACACTAGAATATTTAAACACGTGCCATCATTCGATGTTAGAATGTTCACCATAAACTTTACAGAGAATCTTTCTCTCTTTTCTCCTTTTTTTTCTTCTGATTTTGATAAATGTGAAATCAGATTTTATTCAATCAGCTCAATTCAAATCAAAATTTTGACAGGTATGACAGATGACTGAGTGGCTACACGAATTACAATATGTTATAATATTTCAATAACTAGTCAAAAAACTTGCTTCAGCTTAAGACCCACACTGAGATAATTTAATGTCTGACTTGTAGAACTTTATGTGCAATGTAATAAACAAAATGTGTTTTCAAACTAAAGTGCAATTGAAATCCTGAGGAAATCGGTTCAAGGCTTTCAAATTATTGGCACGAGATTTTTGGACATGATCCAAAATTCGGTAATTCAGCCATTTTAGCATAAATTTGACAGAGAACCGTGTTTCCAAATTTGACAATGTGTTCGTTGCTTTTATGGCTTTGATTTTTCATTTTCTTTTTTTTTTCAAAACATATTTAATGCAATAAAAAGATTTTATTTGTAAGTTGAACATAATTAAGCCATGCTAACTGAAAGTAAAGTGCAAGCCATTATTAACTTTAGCCAGCCTTTGTCTATCAATATCACTTTTAGTTAATTTACTTCAGCATGTCTCAAAAACAAATATCTATGCTGGAATACGAGCGTGTACAACATGTATTGCCGTGGGAATGTTTTACTTATCTCAAACTACTGCAACGAACACGTATTCAATTGCGACACACGCAGCCTTATGTGTGTTAGTGACTGTGTGTGTGTGTGTGTGTGTGTGTGTGTGTGTTAGTGTCTGTGTACGTATGCTCAGCGGTGCTATACGGTTGCATGTCTCCATTTTTGGCAAAACAGCAAACAGCAGCAGCTGCAGCGGCAGCGGCAGCATTAGCATTAGAAGTAGCAGCAGCAGCACACATAAATGCCGGCTGTTATTTGAGGCGCCATAACGCTGTCACATGCAACACAGACATATACACTAAGAAACACGCCCATTGCCACACGGAGCCATAAAACGCACACACAAGGCTAACAAGTGAGGTTATAAATGTCTCTCTGTCTCTTTCGACATGTCATTGTGTGTGTGTGTGTGAGTACGCCTGTGTACTGTGTACTGTGTACTGTGTGTGTGTGTGTGTGCGTGTGTGTGTGCGTGTGTGTGTGACTGTGTGTGTGTGTGTGTGTGTGTGTGTGTGTGCGTGTGTGTATTTCCACGCCAAAAGTAAAGCACATCACATAAAGAAACAGAGAAGGAGAACAAGTTTGAACCAACTACGAATTGCTGCGAGCCCATCATTCTGAAACACGTTGGCGAACACACAAACGCAGCTTTCAGCTCACACACACAGCACACACAGCACACACACACACGCACACACACACAGAGCACACACAGACTCCCAAAAATAAGCACAAGCCAGCCACACGCATTGTGTGTGTGCGTGTCAGGAGTACCTGCCAATGTGTGCGGTTCACCCAGTTAGCATGTAAGCATTATTCCAGTGCATCTGTCGATGTGTCCAACAGTTTGTCTGTTTTTCATCTGAATATTTTGTGTTTGTGTGGCAAAGTTGCAGGCTGCTTAAATTGCCCACGTTTTTTTTCTTCTTTTTTTGTATATTTTTCTGTTCGATTTCTGCATGCGCATAAATTTGTGGCATGTATAACCATTCAAATATAGCAAATAACTGTGCAAGTGTGTCGTTTGTGTGGGTTGCCTGGCACTGGACCTTATAAATGCTGATGCTCGACATAGATGGTCCAAAGGGCATTGAGCAAATTTGTAAGCCCCACATTTTTATTCATACCCTTGCAATGAGTAGTATCATTTTGGCGTGTGCAATGTGTGCAATGCATTGGAGCAGTGATCTATGAGCAAATATTTGCATATATCAATAGTCGAGTCGAGATGCTTGTAAATTTCTATAATGCAAACTAATCTCTTCTTGGAATCTATTTTGTGTAAAGTGTGGCTGTATTTTTGCCCGCTATAATTCTGTGCAGATTTTGTCTGGCTCATCATTTGCTATTATTATTGATGGTATTATTATTATTTAGTTTTGACTGCTACATTATCTAGTCGTCATATCGTATTTTGGTTTCCAAAGTAATTTAACCAAACTCTAATAAATAATATAAATGTTTATATATGTATAAGTATTTTAGACAAAGTCATTATTTGAAAGAATTTCGAAAGTATTTAAAACATTAGTTTAACAAAATTTTAAATGAATAATTTGAATGAAATGTGTGAATTTGGACTTCGGCAGGGGTATATAATTGTCGGCGTGCCACAGATAGCGATTCTTTCTTGATTTTATGGATTCTGTGTATTTTATGTTTATGTATATAGTTTGAGTTATTGTTGCTGCTGTCATTATTGCTTTTGTTGTATGTCCGGCTGGTGCTGGTGCTGCTTTTGCTGCTTCCTCTGTTATAATAAAAATTTTAGTACTGAATTGTCATTGAAATGCCGGAAAAGCGCTTTCCTTGCTAATATATGTAACAGCAGTGCCGAACAGGGCAGAGTTAAACACAAAGGGCGTCCAAAAGGTCGGCAGCGAAGCATCGAAGATAGATGGGCTTAAGTCTGCAACGGCTTGGAACGTTGAGCTCTCACAATTGCGAATATTAAGAAACATTAAATTATAATAAAAAAGGCGCCGAATGAAATAAACCAACTGTGCCTTGTAGTTTATGCACTACCAGAAATCTTCAATACATTCGCATAGAGTACATTTCCATTTTATTTCTAACAATAAGTCCTTGGCCGACTATTTGTAATAACTTTAAGCACAGTTTTCCGTCGATAAAAGATGTAAGTTCTTGTAAAACGAATAGTTAGCATTTGCCCGAAACAATGCCAGAAAGTGCTTCTTAAATGCCAGATCAAATGCAGACTTGCTGACTTGACTGACGGACTGACCGGTAACGTGCACTAAATCACTCAAATGTCTTTTGCAGTCGGCACTCTTTGGGCAGGCGTTAGTCGAGAAATTGTGCAAACCTATTAGCAGATAACAACCAACTACTGCACAACCATTCAGAGTGGAGAACGGCAGTATTACCAGCAGTTGAAAAGCAGGTAAAACTGTAGAACTGAAGAACTGAAGAACTCATAAGTAAGGCAAAAATACAAGCCGATAAATACACTTAAATTGGAGTGCACGCCGGCTTCCCATGTGTGTGTGTGTGTGTATCACGTACATTTGTCTATGTGTCTTTTTGTAGCACTTAAGCCACACTAACAACACACAAACGTTCAACTTATGTGAGTGTTGTGTGTTTGTGTGTGTGTGTGTGTGTGTGTGTGTACAGTGCAATACAGTAAGTGTAACTTCCCCCATTGCCGTTAGTCGTAATGAAACGCAATGGCCCTGCGTGTGAAGGGCCTCGATGTGGTTTTGGACCATTGCTAGTCGCACGCATTGCGCACATTAAATGAGAATTTGCGCAAAGTATCTTGTATCTTTGAGATACGCACTCACATTACCAAAACACTCCCACATCTTGTCGTTGAATGTGAAGCCACATACCACCCACCCACACACACACACTCACACACACACTCACACACCCACACACACACACACACACACTCCGGAATATTGAATTTGTATTTATGATGTGCACATAAAATACAATAACATCATTATTAAGATGGCTGCAGCTTTAAGCTGCACTTATTGGCAACAATATTTTTCTCTCGGAATTCAATGCTGTGTCTTGTATAAATATTAGTATTATTTGCACAAGCATAACAAGAAATGCAATTCTTTTTGTGGATTGCAGACTTGTATTATTATTATTTACCAACCATACAAATTTGCTAAATGATGACGAGTTATAAATATTCCCAAAAAAAATAACATTTTCGGAGAATGTTATAAATTAATGTGGAATAACAATTCTTTTATTTATTTTGTACATACTACAATAAATTTTGCTGTGGAATTTAACTTCAGACGAAATTCAAAATATTAAAAATAGAAAAAAATGTTGAATTTAGAATACAATTAAAAGTGAATAGTTAAATTTAAAATGAAAATAAAAAGGGAACTAAAGAATTAATCCATAAAATAAAATTAATAAAAAATGAAATGAGGGTATTAAAATGATAGTATTGAGAAAACTCAGATAAACTAAATTTATGCAAAAACAAAAGAGTTAAAATAAATATATCTAATAAGATACTACTTCTCTTCAAAAAAATGTAACATAAAATGTAAAATCATCATAAGATAATACTTCTGGAAATTGGCTCGTGGATTAGTACTACTTTACATTCCCTTAATTCTATTAGATTTTAACAAATATTAAGAATATATATAGACATGAGCGTACTATTAGAAGAAGCAATATCTGCTTAAAAGTTATTTTAACCCTTCATCATTTTAAGCTTTCATTGTGCCTTCAGCTGTACTTTCATTTAGAACATAGCCTGCAACGTCCGAGATAAACCGGGTCTGGTTGATCCTTGACTAATGTATATTACACACATATGTGCTTTGTGTTACATATTCTATCATATTCTCCTGAATTGGTATGCTAGCAATAAGATATGTCCAAAGCGCAACTCTACTGCAACACATGACAACTTTTATGTGTAGGTTTTTGGCTGACTCCTTTGGCCCTTGCTTTGCGGTTTGTTATTTAATGGCATTACGGGCGAGTTTGCCGTATGGCAGCAAATTTATATGCAATCGCCGTTGTCGATGCCGGGCAGCAACGGAAATTACCATTTTATTATTGCAGGCGTTGCTGCCGGACAACGACGCCCACTTCTCGGTCCCGACCTTATTGAATTCGCATTAAAATTTGAAATGGATGCATGCCATGCATGTACAAGAACTTAATGCATATACACAACAAGGACAACAAGGACAACATGGCCTGCACATATGCAGATAAGCCGTTATTTATTTATGTTTTAGTATCGGGGTCGGGCCTCAAGCCATGATCTGTTTCAGTTAAGTGTTTTTGATCATGAAAATGTATATCTTCTTCAATCCGGTTAATTAAAGTCTTATCCGATTCATCAACTTCTTCAATTGGATCAGAGAGAGTCCAGCAGATCACCATTGCTTAAGCTATCTAAAATGACTGTATCTCCTTGGCCAAATTCATTTTTATTCACGTCCTTGTATTCATTATCGTCCTCGCCGAAATCGAATAGGTCTCCATCAGAGTCTGAATCCACTATTTCGTTGGCTATCAAAACGCCTGCTGCATAGAAATGATCTTCGAGCATTGCTTTCCATTCATTCAGATAGGTCTCAAAATCTTTAGACACAACTTGAGCCGTATCCTTAATGTATGCCATGATATCGGTGCCTGGCAGCAGCTTATATTTGCCATTCGGTCCAAAATCATGTGGGGCCGACGACACATCGTAGATAATTCCCAGCAGTACCACCAAATATGTGTTCTCGGCATTTGTATAATCGTACTCTTTCAGCTTATCCATTGTCAGCTGCAGATTCTCCAATGGCTTAGCCATCGGAACGTGCCCCTCATTCTCGTAGTCGTCGTCATCGTACGTGGGATGTTCGCGGCGTATTTGTATATAGGCCAGATATGCCACAAAGGTAACCATCAATATAATCCCATATGGGGAACTAATCCAATCACGCAGTTCCGAACTGCAAGTGATGGATAATGGCGACATTATTAAATACAATATTTTTTTATTCTCAACTTATGTACTTTTTTTAAAGTAAATTTCTTACTGCCTACTCTCAGCTGTAGGCTAGACAAATGTAAGCAAATTTCATTTTCAAAGCCCTTAGCTGTTTTTCGGTAAAACAGCCTACTATTTATTTTATTTATATAAACTCGAAGCAAAGGTTTTATAAATAACAGTTGAATTTTCAAATCATATTCAAATTATTGAAAATGGTTAAAAATGGTCGAATGAATCTCGACCAATTAACAATTATTATTACGCAAAAATGCATTACAATTAAAGGAATATTGTAGAGGATTTTTGAAAGGCAAAATGATTACTTTTCCGCTGCTCCTAATTTAAAAAACTCTATTTGAGATACTGTGGTTATTCAAGATGCATTCAACTTTGAACTGTTGCAGCTAACTTTCAAAAGGACGTTGACATTGTTGATAGTTGTAAATCAACGTTTACGAATTGAACGCTGTTGTTTATTTTCGAATTTGAGTCTTTCCGAGAGAGGAAATTTGAAAACTTTTGCAGCTACATAATAAGCTAATATTTGTAATGTTTTTACTGTTGTGCAGGTCTGGTGGTCGCCTTGCCCCAGCAGGGAGTGCCCCGAGGAGCCCGAACTGGATTTGGCTGTCCATGAATGCGTCGACTATTGTCTAATGCAGGAGCAAGTTAATCCACAACTTTACACTGAATTGCCGGATCCAGACAAGTTCACAGCAAGGACAACGACACCAACAACAACAACAACAACAACAACGGTGGCAACTTCAACAACAACTACAACTGGGATATTGTCGAATACGGGCATCGAAACGAGAGAGCCAACAATGCTGACCACTGTGCCACCATCGACGACATCTTCGCCCGCATCCTCGTTACCAGCACTATTTGCAACGCAAACGAGAAGCAGATACCAAGATGCACTTAATATGTCATCGACCATGTTCCCGCCACTGGAGAACGTGTCTGCAATGTCCTTGCTGCAATCGCCCTCGACATCATTATCATCAGCTGAATTGTCAGCCATGTCCATGCAGGGATTGAATCGTAAGTGACACTTTCACATTATTATCTCAGCCCCCGTCCCCGTGCTCGTCCCCAGCCCCAGCCCCGGCTCCCTTTTGTCCACTTTCATTTGCCCACGTCAGCCATATTATTAATACAGCTGCTCTCGTGCTCGCTTGTTAGTCGCTGGTTATAATCCTGTCAACGGCGTCATTGACAGTTGAGCACAAGTCGACCTGGCCATGGCCATGTCCATATCCGTATTGTTTTTCTTTCTTATACTTTGATTAGTTTGTTTTGGCCGGGAAAAACTTGATCCATTAAAACGAAAGAACGAGTTAGCGTGTTCGACAGCAAATACGAAAACAAATTTACCAGAGTAAAATGCAACCTGAGTTTGGCATGCAGAGCGGACAGCAGGCAGCAGAAACCAGACAGCAGAAAGCCTGTCATCATTAATGGTTTCCGACCTTCCAGAACTTTGAAACTTATCCTGCATCCACAAAGTTGTGAACGGTTTTTCTATATTAGATTTAAGTAAATAGAAGCGTGTATTATGTTAGCTGGATAAGTGTGTAAAACTACATAAGCATGATGCCAGACATGATAATACCTTACAAATTATATTTGATGACTTTATAGAAAAAAAAGGTACTTTTTAGCTAACATAAATTAAGCATTTTTTAAAGCCATTTTTGGCACTGTGCCAGTTGCTTGGATTATTGCTGTGTGCTTTGGACAATTTCATTGCATGTCTGTTAATATTAAAAGTAAATTGAAAGATACTTAACATAAGGGTCCTTGTAGCTTCCACTGGCGCTGTCAACAACAGCAGCTGGGTGCATTCGGAAAATGAGGGTGCCACATACTTTATGCTGCAAATGCATCCAGATTTGGCGGATCCCACGGAACAGTTGGGTATGGAAATCGAGCAGGATGACAACGAGACGGTCACCGATATTAGGCAACGATTCGGCGAGGATAGACTTATTAAAATGCAAATCAATCTCACCGATATGGACGACCTGGATTTGCGCTGTGGTGGCCTGGTGAGACGCACAAATATATCCTATGTAAACGCCGGAGCCGTAAAGTGCATGATGCAACGTTGCACGTTCACAATGAATGCACCAGAGATTTGTCCACCGGACTACAAGGAAACAGATGACACAATATTCTGGATATACTTTCTGCTGCGGTAAGTGAAAGTCACATACTTAATCATCTTTATGTGTTGTTATTTATTATAATTGTTATTAATCTGGCAGATTCCTTGCAACAACTATGTTGTCGGCTGGTGTCACCATTATGGATCCCATTGCCCTCACAATGATTGAGAAATATGGCGGAGACTTTGGTCGCGAGCGCTTGTTCTCCAGCATTGGCATGGCCATCTTTTCGCCCATCACCGGCATTATGATTGACTATTCATCCCGTGGATTGGGCTACACAGACTACTCGGCTGCATTTTATACATATGATGTGCTGCTTGTCATATCGACAATGTCCGTTCTAATGATGCCGCTGGGCGAGAAGTTGCCGGCGGATAATGTCTTTCGGGATTGTGGAATCTATTGAAAATGCCGCACGTGATAGCATTCATCTGTTTTCTGTTTGTCCTCGGCAATTTCTGGGGCTTTATCGAGAGCTTTCTATTTCTGTATCTCAAGGAGCTGGGTGCTCCCAACTACTTGCTAGGTTTGTATTTGTGACTTTGTCCATGCGGAACACACAAAAAAATATGCCCTATATAAATGCAAAAAAAAAAAAGAAAGAAAAGAAATCGATATTTTCATTTGTGAATTGAAAACCACCCACTTAAAATGCACATTCTGGAAAGAAGAACGAGCTGTCTGATTTAGTCTGATAATTTTCTGATAATTTTAGAGGGCATATTTTTTTTTGCGTGTATCAGCAAAAAGCTCATGTGGCTTCGTTTGTGGTTTATTCCAGGCATTACAATTACTGTGGGCACCGTGAGCAGCATACCATTTTTGTATGGAGCTGAGAAAATCACACGGATCTTTGGGCACGTTAATTTGATTATCATTGCGTTCTTCTCGCACGCCGGACGCCTCGTGGGATATTCGTTTATCGAGTAAGTGAGCTGCTGCTGTAGACATGTGCGTGCCATGTAATTTGATGGCGGCATCGCCTCTTTCTAGGAACGCCTGGTGGTGCTTCCCGTTCGAGGCCATGGAGTCGCTCTCCTGCCATTTGATGTGGGTGGCAGCTGCCACCTATTGCTCCATATTGGCGCCGAAAAGTCTGTTGGCCACGCTGATTGGCGTACTTGGCATGGCTCACTTTAGCTTGGGCAAGTATACACACTAACAGTAGCAGTAGCAGTAGCAGTATCAGTAGGAGTTGCTATCTAATCACTAATAACGCACCATTCGTCTAATGAAAAACTTGCGTCCGTCACACACACACACACACAGGGCGCGGCAGTGGCAGCTTTACGGGTGGCTTGCTCATTGGACAGTTTGGGACACGTGATGCCTTCCGCTATATGGGACTACTTGCCGTTGTCGGTGGCATTGCGTATGGGCTGCTACATTTGATTTGGCTGCGCAAATTCGATCACACAATGGAGGAGTCTGAGGAGGATGCCGAGGCGGTTGAGGCGGGCGAAACTGAAAAGCTTACCGAGCCAGCGACCAAGGAGCAGGGCACCTCAATGTCTCTGGAGCGCTTGAGTCTGATGATCAAATACAATCAAATTGGCAGTTTGTCATCGCTGCCGCGCGGCTCTCGGGTTAGTTTTTCAACTTGGCTGACATTCGAAAGTTTTTAATTGAAAAATTCAACCCCGTCTCCACGGGAAAAAACATACAGGCCGATATACACGACCATTTGTCGGTGCGTCGCAGCAGCTACAATGTGGAATCGCTGCGGGGAGTGCCGAAGCATGGCAACATTGGCAGCAGCGCCTCCAAAGTGGATATTTTGCGTTCGGCGCTCGAAATTAATCACAAGTCCTCGAACAATTCGATGCTGAGCAAAGCCGATAACAAAACGTCAAATCAATCACTGGGTCGCAATCGTGCCGACAGTGCCCCCAAATTGAATCACAGCAATCTAAAGAACATTTCACAACCCGCCCTCGAGGGTGTCGTTCTGGAGGTGAGTTTCGCGTTCTTCACTTGTCTTAAACATCCTACATCCTTCATCCGATTCCACTCGCAAATCTCGCCGTGTGTTTGTTTATGTGTGTATGTGTGTGATATTTATATATATATATATATTTTATTTTTTTATTTTTTCTCTGTGTCGATGATTGCCGTCAATTGTTTTGATTTGTGTTTTGAATGGCGCCTTCTGCTCTCGGTTAGGGTTCGTGAGTCTTAAAAATGTTCAGCAGCTGTTGCCTCAATAAGTTTTTAGCATACCCAGGAGTTTGTCCTGTCGTATTCTTTGTGCCCTGTGTTTTTTGCTGTCTTGGCAACCGGATGCTCTGCACCAATGCATTTCCTTGCCGTTTATTGCCGTCTATTGTTCATTTTCCAGTTTATTCGTGTGCTTTTGGCATTTGTTGCCCTTACTGGCTTTTGGCTGCCGCTTGAATGGCTTTGAAATCGATTCTGCAGCCAGCTCCAAGCGGATTCCAATATTATTGGATTTTTGTTTTCAATACAAACAGCTTACAGTCGTAAGTTTGTTGAGTTTGCAATATTGCCAAAAACATCCGCATAGCTCAATCAAATACGTTTACTTTGATATGGCTTTTGTTATTAATTGGAATATAATTTAAATGTCAGTTTTCCAAGTTAAATAGATCAACAAACTGCCGATTCCTTATTACAAGCTAAACAACAAATATTTTATTGCTTTGTATCTTTTTTCCAACAAATTTTCAACCTAAGAGTAACAAAGCTAAAAAGTACTTTTAAGCTAATTGCCAATGTTTAAGAAAAAAACCGGGACTGGAAGACATAATCTGATTTAGTTTAACAATGTTAGTTAGGCTTGGCTTGATTTAATTAAAAAGCCTTAAATGATATATGCCACATTCGATTAGACCCGCCATGGTATGCTTGCCGCAGTTAATTTCAAAATTAATTAGCAAAGCTTTCAAGCGCACTTTTATGGCTGCCTGGCATTCATAATTCAATAAATCAAATGTGGTTGCAACAAATGCGCAACACAAGGAAACAGAAAACAGTAACAACAACAGAGCCAAACAACAACAGCAACAAATTAATGTATTTATGAACATGCCAAACTTTGCCTTAGCATTTTCAGGCAACAAGCCACACTCTCCAGTGGATATTGCTGGACGAGTGGACCAACTGACTAACAGGCAAATTGACAAACTGGCAGTCGTCCTGGACTGGCCTGGCCTGGGCTGGCCTGGGCTGCATATCACTGAGCAGGAAACAAAATCCAGCAAAGCCAGCACTTAAACAGCAGGGAGTTTTCGGCTCTGAGAAGCAGCCAACGTTTGCAAATTGCAAGCGAATTCCAGAGGCCAAACCTCGATTTCAGTGGTTCTTTTTTCTGTTCGCTTGTGCAACATAAGTTTGTCCAAACCAAGAGAGCTGCGTGTGTGTGTGTGTGTGTGTGTGTGTGTGTGTGTGCGGTATGCGAGTGCATCTCTATCACAGTATGTAACTGTACGAATCTATGCTACAACAACAAATGCCATTCACATACAAAACAGGGCGTGGAATCAACATTTTTTCCGAGCCGCATGAAAAAGTATCCAAGTGTTTTGTTAACTACCATACCCGCTGTCGATTTATCCGTAATACCCGGCTCTATGCTAATGGTAATGTACAATCCCAAAGAGACGATATAAAAACACTTAAAGATAGAAAGTTAAGGCATGCCGACAATTAAATACCCTTGCAGATAGGAAAAACTAAGTAACTAACAGATAAGAAATCTTAGAATATCATATTTAATCAACAAAATCAACTATTAAAAGTCTTTGCAAGAATCGATAAGAAAGAGGAAACAAAACAGAAGAGCTTCTAGGATAATATCAAATTTATAAAAACAAAACTCGTTGCTAAAAATAGTCTCATATTTGTTAGCCAAAAAGAAAAGTCCACTTTTTAAGATTTGCCATTAAGAAAATTTATAAAATTAAATATATATTTTTTTTGTAATTTATTTTATTTTATTTAATTGGAAAATTTTGCACTAAAAACAGTTTTTTAGATATATAAACCTAAAAAGAAGTTATGGGACTTCGACTCCACATACCTTATCTGTTGGTTGCACACCGATTAAGAGAAATAATTTATTCAGCCAAAGTTCTCTCTGCAAGCGTATTGAATTTCAAAACATAAATATATACAATACATACATAACTGCACCGAATCCCTGCACCATGGAATCCAGAGGATTCACATCAGCAAACATGAAATTGCATGACAAGTGCGCCTAGCTAGCTAGCTAGCGGCTAGTGCATTTTGGATATATATATATATATATATATATATATATAAGGTTCGTTCTCGTTCCTGTTGTTGTTGGTTTTGTTAAAGTGGTGGTTGAAATTGTTGATGCTGGTTTTACGTTTGCCAAACCACTCGGGCATTTAGTTATTTCGTTGAATTAGAGCCCGCACTTGCACCATTTGCCTTGCTGGCATTTGACTCCACTTGTTTTGATAGAGGCACCACTGACGCTCAGTTAGCAGAGGTATTCCACTTCAACTGCCACTACCACTTAATGCATGCACAGTTTACTCTCGTTTAATTTGATGCATTTCTCATTTAAATTCATGTGTTCACACAACGCATTTCATAATTTAAATTCAAAAATAAATATATATGTACTTTTTGGGTTTCCATTTTTCCTTTTTATGTTGCTGGGGTAAAAATGAAAAAAAAATAAATGCGTTGAAAATTTCGGCTTTGCAATTTCTTCTCTGGCTTTGATTTTGTTTGCGCTTTAAGCCGAATGATTTGTTGTTCAACTTAGCACAAGTTGACAAAAAATAACAATGGCAGCTGTTGCAAAAGCAACAATGAATCGTTGGGTGAACACGAATATATATATATGTATATGCAGGAGTACTTGGTAAATGGCAATGAATGTGAGCACTGCATGGTGGAAAAAGAAACATTGCCCTAACGTAAACAAACAAAGAAGCGCAAAATGTGAAGCGATGGCAACGAATCCCTTTGCAGCTCTCTAGGATGCTAGTGGGCTAAAATAGAAACTGCTGATGAAAAGTTGACACACAAATTATATGGATACTGGCATTTTCCTGAACATAGAAACAGAGAAAATCTTTACAGACCGTGTCACGCTGCTCAAGAATATTTACTACACTATTCTATAAATTATACAATTAAGAGAAGTCTAAAAATTGAATGTGTTGGCTATTGTAAATATTCCACTTCTTTTTCTAATCAGCACATCAGAAATGTCATTTTGCTTCACTGTATTCTGTATTTATTCCAACACCGATTCCATACCAATATTTTACAATTTTTAATGGCACGTTCGAATTTTCCTCCATTTCCTGTTAGCTTTCCTTCTCTTCGAACTGAGCTATTTTTTTACCACACACACTTTGCTAGCATTGTATTTTTTTGTTTGTTATTTTTTTGTATTTCTTGTGGTGCAAATAAAACGATTTATCGATGGAAGGCAAAGATGGCAAAATATAAAGTGGGGAACAGATTTCATTTTAGCGGACGATTACTTATATACCCTAATACGTGTAAATGGTCAATAACAATACGAAATTGCATCTGTTCCAACTTTAATAATCAAAGCTTTTAGAGTAGCGAAAAATTTGAAGACAGAAAAATAAGCTAACTGGCTTTAGTTATCAATTCAGCTCTTCTGTCCTTATTAGATAAAAAATGTGTCCTTCAATGAGCAGAGAACAGATTGTGAGAAAATAGAAATACACACACCAAATGAATGTCATCTAATTTGTTGCCGCTGTTTGGCTGGACAATTTTTATCATTGTTGACTCTGGTCCACAACAACTTAATTTGGTGAAAAACAACACTGCCAATTGGCACTGCATAATGTACCAGAAGTGAGTACGAAATTGCGCGTAAATAATTGTTATTGTGGGACGCAGAAACAGAAAGCAAACGAATTAAAGACGGGAATTAATGGCCATCAACTCTTGAGAACTATCAAAGCATTGGGGTTTCAAGGGGGCTCTCCAAAAATCGTATGCATGTGTGTTTTGCAGTTTATGCAATCAGGTGCATTGCTTTGAAGAGCTCTCAGCTTTTCCATAAAACTTAATAAACAAATAACTACGAGTAGTTTTGATACGTTTGGATTTATGCCGAAAGCTTAATGGCCCGGTAATGCAATAAGAGCAAAAATGCAAAAGACCAAAAATCGATAAAGCTTTCACAAGTTTTTAATAACCAACGTGAATATACTCGAACCACAACCTACATTTGTGAGTTACCAAAAAAGCAATATCATCACAGCACAGATATTCAAAACATGGGTATTATACCTTATGATTCCATTTGGTATCGAATATTCAACAATAACTGCGGTTTATTCGAGCATATTTGCTGCATGACAGCATCCAAAAGCAAACATTTAAATGTTGCATCACTTAGCATTCGTTTTAAACTCGATTTGTTTTGGTACTGAAATGTGTATGAGTTAATTTTACCATGCAAGTGAAACATTTTTAAATTTCAATCAAATAAACTGGAAACCAACAAAAATATTGCGAACATTGTGATTCGATTGCCTTTGGTTTTTATTCCGAACTCCCACAGTGGCAAAAAGAGTATATGGGTTTTGTCGAATGTTCATCTGAACGAAAATCTACATATCCCAGTTTTATTTTTTGAGTTAGAGCCAAATAAATTTCACTGCTTGAATTTCCAATTTAATGGTAACTGTGTTAGACTTGATTTAATTAAGAAGACTTTTTTCAATCTGATTCCAAGCAATCATAATTATGCACATGATTGAAAAAATAATAGTATAATGCAAGAGCAATAAATAGTTGTCACAACCAAAAGGGTCCAACAAAATATTTTTCATTTAACTCAATTTCAATATCAAGCAAGTCCCTTGGGCATTTTGCAACTAAATATTTGGCAGAAAAAACTACTGTTTTTATGAAATTGACCTTTTATTTGCTTTGGATTTTAATTGGCAATGAATCGTTCATATTCAGTTCATATTTTGACATTGGGTGGCAATTCGGTGGGTGAACAAATGTTATAAAATATGGACAAAGCAAACAAAATTAATTTGTTAAAATAAATAGGTTTACGGTTCAGGGGTATTATGATTTTGTCAGGAAATGTGTAAGGATGTATATCCGATCATACAAAGTAAATAAATTCTTGATGGGGATAACGAGTGATGCTTTGCCAGAACTGTGGATAAAATTATAATGCAATATATATTCACCATCAATTTTTTCGATTGCAAATATAACATGCTACTAACAAATATATTTAACCATACATTTTATATATACTCGTATAACTATATGTATATATCAATATCCAGCATTTTGCATTCGGCATGCACTAAGAATATACTTTTAACGTAAACTCTGTCACTAACTAATGGTTTTTGTACTGACACACAGGATCAGGAGGGACCGAAGGTAATACCCGAAGAAACGGAATTGAATTCGTCCAAACAAATTGTGGCAGGCTCTGCGGAGGAGCCGGTCTCAACATCTCAGTCCAATGCAAACGGGAATGGGAGTGGAAACGTGAACGGGAAGGGTTTGCAGGATGATGACAATTGATGAGAGTGCATCAAGCGCCGTATCCGAATACTGTGCGTTAAAAGAAACAAATGAAATTACACAATCCAATATGAATACTGCTTTGTGTGCATAAAATGATAAACTAATTATTGTTAGCTGTACATGTGTTACGAGTATGTTAAATAAATGTTGCAAATAAATAAAATATAGTTGTTGAGCAAAATTGCCAAATTACTCATTTTGATTGAAAAGTCCGAACTTTTATTTGCTTGAAACTGTTTTTATTTTCAATTGCTTAAAATAAGTTGTTATTATAACAAAAAACCAATATCCTTCATTAAATGTACATATATAATTTTTATTTTTATTTATTTATCTTTTTTTGCTTATCATTTAAAAATGTTTAATTATTTTCGCATTTTCTTTGCATACCAGATTTTTCAAAAAGTTATTTCTTTAGGCTAAAGCTGGCTCAGTATAAGTTATTGTTATTATTATAATAATTATTATTTTTGTCGACCTCTTTGATCGTCACATTTTCTTTCTAAACGTAGCATTTTAATTACAAACTTATTTTCGTTATTATTTTTATTCTTTTTAAATTGTATTCTTTATAAAATTCTTTTCCAATTACGGCAAGTTAATATTTTCTTTATGAGCTTATGAGCTCATTTGTTTCGGTTGTCAACACTGAAATCATTGAATACCAATCAACTACCATGAACGGACACACACACTAGTAATCTAGCATATTATGCAAACGGATATTAAGTACATATACATTTTCTGCCACATAACAATGAAAGCAGTGAAAACAATTTCCAATTTATGTTTATAATTTAATTAATAATTAATGAATGTTGAATAACCGCTTCTGTTTGCATCCGCGGATTTAGCGAGCTGCACAAAAATTAGCGACTGTAATCTTTGGTATATGCCACAAATTAATTGATAACTGCTTCCGGCACATGTTTTGTCTATGCAAATAAAGTCAATTTAATGGTGCAGTAAAATTAATTATAACTAGTTTAGTATTGATTTAGACCAGCCCGAAACTACTAACATTCAATTTGAACCAAGTTATGCAAATTAAATTGGTAGCAACATTTGGTTGATAGTGTTGAACATACATATTTTTTAACAAATCTTTATTGCATATATTTATTATATAAATAAATGCACTCACTCTCAGATAAAGCCAAATGAAATAAAAAAAAAGTTTATACGAATATTTTGTGTATTTTTTGCGGTTTCAATAAAGCAAGCAACAATTTATGTAAAAGATTACCAACTAGATAAAAGTCTGTCGCTCCTGAAATAAATTGCACTTCTTTCGCATTACATCATTAAATTGAATAATGTAAATGAGCCAATAGCATACGTTGCAATTACATAATATTCAGTTCACTACACGCATTTACATAATTTTGAAGCATTATCCGTGTTGTGTAACCTCAGTTACACAAGCAACGTATACTTTATATTTACGTTGTGGTGTTTGTGTGTGTGTGTTTGATTGACTCAAGTAAAGTAAGTACACAAGATGTTAAGCCTATTAATTATGCTATACTCGCCATAAATATGCATTTCGATTTAGAGTAATCATAAAGTTCATTTGCTGACCGCTTTAAATATGTGTTTTTAGTTAATAATAACAATACTGTTTTTGCTCGACAATCTTTGAATTATTGCAATAGTAGCACAAAGAATTGTTGTTATTATTATTATTTTTATTATACGAAATGAATGAGCACCTATTAGTAGTGGAGTTTCACTACTGCTGTGAATGGCGCTCCTTTGTAAATTTAACTAACCAGCCATCATCGTTAGTCGCAACTGCAACCGTGGGTCCGTCGACAGCCAACTCTCACTGTATTAGTGGCGAGTTTTGCGAGTTCTCAGCAAAGTCCACCGTATAGTACATATCATTCTCGAAATTCATGGCCAAGTGTCGCTGAAATGGTCGCTCCTGCAGCTGTCCACCGAGCGTTGTCTGAGTCTGGGAGCTGCTGCCATTTGGCTTGGGTGGCAAATGACGCGTCGACTGCACCGATTGTGGATGGCTGCCTGCTGCTGCTGTTGCTGCCGCAGAGGTTGCGTCACGCTGTGAAGTTGCTGCAGTGGGCGCATTGAGACCCTTGCCACTTAGCCAATGTTTATTGAGAGCACCTTGCAACTTGGGTCGCCGACTGAAACCCAAAATGGGTATAAATGAACTGGAACGCGTCGAGAACTTGCGGTATGTCTGATTCACGTTGCAATGGCAAATAGTGACCTGTTTGTTAGCGTTGGATAAAACGAGCAGAAAATCATTAGGTATTGCATTAAAAATTCGTTTAATGTTCTCTTTGAACAGATTGCAAATAAAGATATGTTTACGCAAAGTCGTTTGGCAAATTTAATTGCATGGTTTATCTCTGCAAAAGAAGAATTAATTATTTAAGCGTCAACCAAAACAAAAACGTGCAAAACAATTATGATTTAAATTGCCTTACAATCACTTTAAATCGTCTTGAAAACTAATTGCTAGCATTTAAGTGCTCAATTGTTTTAAGAATTTATCTAGGAAGATATTTTGCGCATACATTTGCATATTTGTGTAAACTTTGCTGCTCGATTAAACTTTGTCGAAGAATTCGGCTGCCGTTGCTACACAAAAAAAAAAAAAAAAGCATTCAGAAACTCAAAAAACATGGATATGAATATGTAATGGCATCTTGCGCACTTTTGACAACCGCAATGTACATTTTCGCTGTTGGTCAGCCCCCGTACTACATGTAGTCTCCTGATAAAGGGTAAATGTAAATTGTGTGTGCATGTTGAAAACTTACCACAACGGCAACGATGAAAATTGCGGCCGCCAGAACACCAGCCGCAAAATATGCATTATGCAATTCAATGGGACTCTTAAGCACAGCCGATGAACCGAAAGTTTTGTCATTAAAATTTCTGGCGTTCACATCGTCGACAATAAATTCACTGGAGCTCACGACAGTCTCCACCACAAACTCATCTGCAGGCACAAAATGAATATAAATGGTTAGTTCATTTGGGTACCATTTGGGGAATCGCGACTGGCCTGCATGGCTTAGATATGTCGCACGGGAGCTTTGCATACATCATTTGCCGGATGCAGGGGAATAGGCGGATAGATGGATAGCCAGCGTGTTAATAAGTATAGCATATAACGCTTACTTACCTTCGCACATTGTGCCCGTGTATCCGGGACGACAGGCACAGTAGAAGCTATCCCCACTCGACCAGCAGGTGCCGCCATGAGCGCACGGATTGACGCTACACTGCTGAAAGTACTGAGAAAGTTATCGCTTTTGCTAACTATTATCATAAATACACTCTGAGAGAAAAATAAATAAGAATGCAGCAGTCGAGAGAGCTCGACTCCTGCTCACTCCCGCTTAAAGTGCACATTTGTGTTATGCTGGGTAATTTGATTAATATGAATATCTGAATACTCTGAAGATGCACCAAAAACATTCACCCCTTCCCCTCCCCGAGAAGGTTCTTTGTCACCTGCAATCAGCTGTTATCACACTGCTTGTCAGAGTATTCCGCAGTCGGTTACTCCCGACTTCAACGTTCTCCCTTTTTGTTAACCAATCTAAATAAATCGTTTAATAAATTTAAAAGCTATATAATGAAATTGTGTCATTTATTTTAACCGGTAATCCATTTTCATCTATATCTCGTTTAGGGTGGAAGTTATCGATAAAACCGAACTTCGAAATAGTATTACGCTTTCGTACACTTTAAACAAATTTTGTTTACATTTTTTCTGTTTCACGACTGGCTGCTTATAAATTTGAGTAGATGTATTGTATCAGCACATATGTCTACTACTATTTCGATGAACCTACTTAAAACTCGTCTTTCGGTCGATTGTTCCTATGACAACTATATGATATAGAGGTACGATCCGGTGGCTTCCCACTTCATATGTGAACGAAAATGAAAGACCGAAATATAAACTTGATCTGATATTTGATATTTGAAAATTAGCAGTATATAGCTATATAAATTGAATCGACCAATGATGCTGACGAAGAATATATAAACTTTATTAGCCTGTTACTTTTGCGCAATTTTATTATATCATTCCTATATATTTTTATGTTTATGGTACACAAAATATGTGATAACTTTATGTATAAATCGAGTGTCGTTAACATAGAACAGCTGTTTTTCTCTCAGTGCAGACACGTACGCATATTTGCGCTTTACTAACTAACAATTAATTTGTGGATCTCTGGGTGGGAAGTGAGTGTGAAGCTGGCATGTTAAATATTAACGGGCACTCATAATTCTGCGCCATAGTAAAATGTAATTAATTTGCTGGCGTCTGGCCACACCGCCAGTGGAGGCATCTCATCAGTAAAACCAGTAACCAGACATCCGACATCAAGCGGCATCATCACCGCTGCCGCCTGCCGCTGCTGGAAGACACAACTCCTAACTACAGAGTAACTACTCCCACCGTAGGTTTCTGTTGCTGACACTGACGTCCTGTCTGTCTGTCTGTCGTTGGCAATTTTGTGGCCTCAAAAAACCGCTCCGGAGATGGATTTGCTGAGCAGCAGCCTCGACTTGCGGTTAGTGGACATGTCCATCATCGTGCAAAGCTTTAATTATGGTGCTCTGACGCTAAATTTATGTACATTTTGTTAAGTTCTATTTTGCTACCACAAATTATCAAGTCATAGAGTGTTCATTAAATGTTATGAAGTGGCTTGTTTGTTAACTATTAAGGACTTGATGGGAGCGGCTTAATTAAGCTCTATTGCAGTCATCGCGTCGTTCTCCGGAATAGAGCTTTTCAGAAAGTATACTTAGTTAATTAGTGAACATAGCTTGAACTCTTGCTTAAAGCAGAGCCAGACAAAGTTTTTAATTAAATACAGTTAGATAGTCAGATTTTGGCAATGTCGTTTCAAAGAGTGACCAGAAATTGAGGTTAGAAAAAGCATGAAAGTTTTAAGAAGAATGTTGAGCGGAATTCGTATAGGTTAGACAATGACAAAACATGACCAACAAAAAACAATAGCTTTGAAAAATCGGTTCAGTTTTAACAAAGGAATGGAAGTTTTACATTTCAATACTCCCAGATTTATTAATCTTACATTTTCAATAGAATGTCTTCCAATTCATTTTGTATAACTTAATGCGTATCTTTATTTTAAATTAAAATGAATATTAAAAAGTTCTTAGTTTCAAACTAAACAATCTAGCTTAATGCACTTGGCTATGAGTGCTTTTAGCTAACCCAATTCCAATTTCCATTATTTAAGTACTCAATTTTTCCTATAAAACAAATGCGACACATTTTAATTGCCGTAGAAGCCTGAGGGCCAAGCTCATTTATCTTGTTTGTCAGCGGCAGAAATCTTTGACACTTTGGGAAATTGCATCATTTAATTTATATTTTAATAGCAATGATATTTTTTCTTTGTCCCAATAGAACCTTAAGCTGAGGGCACATTAGAGCCTTAAGCTGAGAACACATTAACTGATTGCAGCTGGTAGAACATGGAAAACCCTCTAAAGGCGTAAATCAGCTTAAAATACACAGAAAACGAATGCAAGCCAACATTTAACAACATTTAACAATAGCCAACGAAACGGACTACAATTACAAACTGGCATTGAGCAGAACCTTAAACTACTATATTCAACACACGTACACACACACACACACACATACAGAGCACACACACATTGTACATGCATGTCGTATAACTGTGTCAATATGTATGTGTATATTAAGATTTTAGCTCGATGCCAGCAAATTGTGTGTGTTTTGGGCTTTTTGTTATGCACCTAGAGGTGGCATGTCCAGTACCACCCAACCTCAATCCCCCAACCCGAACCACCTTGCCCATCCACCACTGTTTGTACAGCAAACCGCCCGGTCTTAACAGGAAGCCATTTGGGCGAAGAGCGCAAGCTTTCAGTGCATAAATCATGACTTACCGTTCGTGGCATTTGATTACAATCCGGTCCGTTGCGACCTTCTGGGCATTCGCAGCTAAAGTCATTTCCATGATCAATACAGCGATGTCCTTCGGGGCACGGCTTATTGGCGCAGAAATCAACCTAAAACAAACGGAGAACCAATTGTATTTCCCCCCTCACAGAACGTTTGTGTGTATCTCTCAGTCATATTGACATATGCATATTTGTGATATGCAAATATCAGTGAAAGGAAATTTAATGAATAAGCTTTCATATCTCTGCATCGACAGATGATAAATTCTCTTCCAAGGAATACCCTTGTTGAAGATGATCTTTTTTTGTGAAATGTTTCCAAGTATACTTTGATATAATTTTTAGGCAAGCAAATTTCCATATAAATCATCTAGAAACCGAATGCACTAGTCTAGAGATACACACTGAACACAGCCATAACACGTGGACAATTTATCAAAAATTATAAGAGTATTTAATCTTCCGCACATCTCAGACAGCTGGCATATTGTTTCATTTTCAATTATACATATTTACACAGGGGTGTTGAGTATCTCTGTGGAAAAGTGACTGGCTTTTGAGAAATTACATCTTGATAAGATAAGATAAATTGTTAATTATGATCGGAACATTATGACGCTGCCCGAATACGAAATTTTGCGAATATCTTATTCAACCGTGAGTCTTGTATTCGTTTGCATAAGATAATTGTTTTGTTTCATTTTCTTGAGTACACCATAAAATACTTTCGCCTCCCAACTTATATAAGGTGCATATTTTTTATTCTGTTGTTTATTGATTCGCATATACTCAAGAATAAATTCAGATTGCGTAGCCTTGCCTGACTTTTGTATCTGGCACTCACCTTCATTTGGCAACGGTTGCCCAAATAGCCTTTGGTGCAGCGGCACTCATAGCTCCCAATGTGATCGATACATTCGCCGCTATTTTGACACGGATTCGATTCACATTCATTATACTCGAAGTTGCACAGTTCGCCGGCAAAGCCTGCAAGCATTGAGAATGGTGTGAGAAATGGAGGGTGTTAAGTGTGTAGTTGGGTGTAATGTAAATGTGCAAAGCAAATGAAATGGAAATTTCAACGAGAGCTGGCTGTGTGTGACACTCAAGAGTTGGCAACTTTGGAGTTAACGGCCCCCAATCGATGCCTTTTCTTCTCTTTTCTTTTCGTTTCGTTTCGTTTCTTTTCTTTTTATTTTCATTGTGATTTGGGGCGATTTATGCAAATTGTGTTTGTGCCAATGAAATAATTTATGTGCCTTAGTGCCGACTATATTGCCACATTTCGTTCAAAATTTGTGGATGCGTACTGAAATTAACATATCGACAATCGACAATCGACAATCGTCAGTTGACAATTGACATTTGACAATTGGCAGACATTGATTTCCTTATTTCAAATAATTGAAATATTCATCAACGTTTCAAATTTACTCTCACCTGAGGTGTTTGAGTAAGGTTATTTAAAAAATAAAAGAAATGGGCACACAAAACTGTATTGCTTACCTGGCTGACAGAAGCAGCGAAAACCATCTTCTTGGTCCACACAAATGCCATGGACACAGGGCGAGGATTCGCATTCGTTCAGACTGTGCTGGCAGACTGGACCCGTATAGCCAGGTGTACAATCGCACCTGTCAAACACATATAAATTTGTATACATATTATTAGACGAGTCTCAGGGGTATTTGGACGTCCAGTTCTTTTGATTGAAAGAGCCTTAACTTTGATTGAATAAAATATGAGATGAGGCAGAGTTTGTCTTAGCTATTGGAATAGACAGTCATTACTTACCGAAAATGTGTTGAGTTGCCCACGCAGCTGCCACCATTCATACACTCAGCCGGATTGCATGGATCCGATTCATATTGACAATTTTTGCCCGCATAGCCTGTGTCGGAAACAAAAGATGTACGGACCCAAATGGGGATTTAAGCGGATTATACAATTAGCTTACAACGTGGGTAATGGACGGGCATGGGTGAGCCCCTATCACTAATGACCTTACCATATGGACACAAGCACTGATACGAGTTGCCCTCGTGTCCTTGCGAGAGGTCCACACAAATGCCATTGTTGGTACAGGGACTGGGGTTGCAGGCATCGATCTCCTCGCAATGGGGACCCGCAAAACCGCTGCAGCACTGACACTCATACTCCTCCATGATGCCGTTCGAATAGCATATACCCTTGCCGGAGCAGTCGGCGTTCTCGCCGCAATTGTCGGTTTTGTGGTCACCTTTAGACGTACACATTGTGCTCCCCACAGCTCGGACACCACTATTGATGCATGTACAAAAAATGAAATAAAAAAGTATAAGGGTTGTGAAATTAATTAAAGTCGCCCGGTCTAGGCTAAAAACTGCCGCAGAGGCAAATGAAAAACAAGAAATTTAACATGGCACAGTCAAGTCGAAGCACTGATACTCTATCAATATTCGTCTACAGAATTTAACTAGTTTGGCTGGCAGCTTTACTACGTATAAATATATATAAAATTCTACAATATTATCTCAATATTTGAATGCATATGCAGGGATATGCGTTAATTGTTATTGTTTGCTGGTGTCTTTATATAATTTAAATATGTTTTTCGCTGGCAGCTAAAGGGTTTTCATTCCGACGAGATTCGAAGTATATTAGAGTATTTAAACAAATTAAATGTAAGCTAAAGAAGAGCTCAATTAGATGCTGATTTTTATCAAGGAAAAAACTAACATACTACAAAAAGTTGAGCATGCTCAGCAAGAGTAGCAGCTGAGCAAACACGTTAATGAACGTTTTGAGGCGAGGTCTACTTACCAATTAACAAGTTAACTCCCTCTGTGAGGTCCTTATCATACAGTGTAACCAGTTTCCTTCCATCTACCACCAGCGGCGTTATGTCCAGGAGCACACCTTCGGTAACATCGCAATGTTCGTGTCCCGAACGCGTCACTTGGTAGACCTGGGCCGCATGGGCGGCGCTTTGGCTACAGTTGAAATATTGGTTGAAGTAATGTTGAATGTATGCCGGCGAGCAGAATGGAATATGAAGAATGCGGGTTACAGAACGAGAAAGATAAAAGAATGGGCAAGAGCATGAGAAGGGGAAAGACGGAGAGAGAGAGAGAGAGAGAGAGAGAGTGTGAGAGAGAGAGAGAGAGAGAGGTTAAGTAAGTTATAAATATGATGGTGCACTCAGGCGTTTTCTTGTCTTTCATCTTGCTGTGTACGTAATTAATTGAAATTTATTTATAAGCATTGCTTGGCCACTTTGTTGGCGGAAATGAAATAGCGCAAGGCGGAAATTAAATTAGCTGGCAACTATTTATGAGCATCTTCTTAATATTCGGGCCTTGAAAGTTACTCACGACCACCGTGGGATAACTAACCAACTTTAAGCCGCCTATAAATAAGCACAATAATTTGCAGCCAAAATAAGCAAGCACTTTAATCAAATAGGTATACGTATTGTATTTTTGATTAAGTAAAACAAATAATTAAAGTAGTCCTGTTTGGAATTTTATTTTCATGCCATTTAATGGCTGAAAACTCTAAGCAAACAGCCACAGGCTGTGAAAAGTTGTTCACCTTTCTAAACTCACACCTCGCATTCTGACATCAGAGCACAGTGTCCCAAAAACCGCATGACACAAACAAATACGAAAACTTTGCAATATCGCAAACAGCATGCAGCCAAAAAGTAAATGCTTTTTTCTATTGCCTGCGGTTTACAAGCGTTTATTGGACAGATATAGGTTGATGTAAAAAAAAAATCGAATTCCCCTCGAAACTGGTCTCATTTCGGACCCTTCTCTTATGCAGATAAGCCAATTGATTTCATATTAAAAGTAAGTGGATAATGACAATAAAACTCAATTGCATAATAGCAATATACCACTTCGAGTATTTGGACCAAAAATAAAGGTCAATGGAATTGTCAATGTACTTTGTGTCACTGTCAGAGGATATAACAATGCAGGGGCGAGATTGAAAAGTGGGAGCTCAAAACTTTTCACTTCCAGCACTTTGCAATCTATTTGCAATCTCACTTGCTACACGTTCACAATTTTGATTTCTTTTTTTTATTTGCTTGCTATTTTTTTGGTGGCACACATTTGTTAGCTGTGCTCCTTCTCTTTCTATATGCCTGGCCTGTTCCCCATTCGTGACGCCCACACGCAGTCACACATATTAAATCGATAATAAAAACTTTTTGACATCATTTTCATAGTTGGCAACTTTTCATTTTACTTAACTTTTATTTTGCTCACGCTCAATTGTGTGCTACGTTTTTTTGTTGCCCTGCTCCATTCTACAACTTGCACAATTCTCACACGTAACCAAATTGTTGTGTGGTCTTGGTGGAATATACAACAGCCAACAGCCAACATCCAACAGCCTTTGTGACGGACGGTTCGCCATTTGGCCCCAAGCAACTTAAATTGAACTTATGCGCTGAATTATGGAGCCTTCAGGCTAATTTGCGCCAACGCGCAAAGTTCAACACAGAGTTCAAAGAGCAGCGCCTATCTCTTTTGACGAGCTTGCAATTTATTTATTTTTTTATAATTTTTTTTTTCAACTCAAAAGTTTATTTGTGTACATGTGTGTGTAGCGTGGACCACGATAAAGATAAGTGTAACAGGAGACACCAGAAAAAAACGAAAAGAGAAACGTGATAATTGCCACAACCTTTTAACAGCAAAGGGTCCAGCAGCTGAGCTCCGCACATTGTTTTTTTTTTTTATGAGACTCTTGATACCCGTTCTCTGACCCGCAAAATGACTAATGGTCAGCGGAAAGTTTGCTCGTAGATGGGTAGAGTAGATCCAGGGACTAGAAAAGCAACCAACTAGCATTAATTCAAGCAGTTTGTAAGAGATTTACCAGCCTTATAGCGTAAACAAAAAATACGCAGAAATATACATAAATGGAAGAAAGCAAACAAAAATATGCAATATACATATACAAACACACACACACACACACAAACAGACGCAGACACACACACACACTCACAAGCATATCGAGCAGTAATGGGAAAATGCGCGTGGAAGGAGAACGAGCAGACATAAAGGAAGGACAAAAAAATAAAAAAACAATTTAATAAACTGTAAAAAGAGCATGGTAATGGCAAAACGTGTCGAAGCCACACCAAATAGCGACCTGTGGAACTGTTAGGTGGACTCTATGCACCAAGCCCACCAGTCAGCTAAACACACACACACACACACACCCACACACAAAGACACACTATTAGGGCGCCCCTGCGCAAATGTGCTAAAGTAAAATCAATAATACGCCCCTAATGTTTTATATAATAAGCTGTAGAACACACACGTCTCAATGAGCATTAAAGCGCACTTTAAATAGACACATAAATAATAAAGTCAGCAGAGGCGAAAAGCCTACATCTGCTTTATATAGCTGTCATAGCAACGATCGATGGACAATTTGGCTGTTAACAACACACAATAGCGGGGAATTCTATGAAAATGAGTGTGCACTTCTAAATATGTACACTCAGCGAAAATTGGCCAGAAATGTAGCACATTGAAAGTCGCACTGAAAACTAATCAAATGTGCTGGTTTTTACAAATATTTACAATATATTCAAAAAGTTTGAAATGCTTTTGATTATTTTTCAAAAGTATATTTCTTAAGAATAGAAAATGTTTCTAAAACGTGAAAATGAATCCTTGTTTTCATATAAAATTATTTCTAAAATTAAGAAAATAATAACGTAATTTACTTTCTCGACTGCTCGGTTTAAGTTTAAAGTTTGGGAAGCTCCACATCTCGCGATGGAAGGGTCACGGGTTACAATTTCCGTATAATCATAAGTAAATGATATAAATTATAAGCTATTATATAACTCTCTTAAAGCAATCATTTTTAATAAAAATATAAGTAACAAAAAGCTGGAAATTAAACATATTCATTCTTTATTTTAGAAAAATTCAACCTGCCGCTTTAAACATTTACCTTCTGAATATTAAGGTGAGCTTTGGGAATTTTCTAAAATGCAGGGCGATTCTTTTTGAGTGTACATTCATACACACACGTATGTGTGCACATGCATAACGGCATCAATTGAAATTTTAATAAAAATTAATTCACAACTGCTTGCGAATAATAGACGGAAATTGCACTTCGAGAAATGAAAGAATAAAATCCATTCAGACAGTGAAGTTTGATTGCAATTTTTATTAACGGTTCCCGAAGAAAATGAAACTGTATTTTGGTTAAAAACAGCATCTTATACAACCGAATAGCCGCATGGTATGCTCTTTTCCACTTAAGCACAGAGTATAGCTAAATCGGTTATAATTTACGGCCACAACGTTCTAACTTGTTTGCATCACGTTGCGTCAACATTTGCTACAGCATCAATTCCCCAAGGCTTACGGTCCAAAAACTGTGTTTAGATTACTCACTTAGCGATAATTACTCTTGCGACAAACATGTGGTAGCAAAAACCAAAAGCAATCAAAAAAATTAATGTTTGCCTTAATTTAAATTCAACATGGAAAATGTGCATCGCAGTGAATTTGAATCACTTTTAATTACACGTTCCATGAATGTTGTGAATACGAAACAGAAGCAGCTAGAACATTGCAAGAAGGCAATTTTAGCTGTAAGTTGATCCACAATTACTCAATTAGTCAATTAGGGAAGATACACACAAATTATAAGTACTTTTAGCTTAGTAGCTCTCATATCACATTTACCTGTTAGTGCTGTTCTCTTTTTTGGCCGTGTACAGCATAGCATCATTGATTTCGACAATCAAAATATCACCGGATTGGATTTCCGCCTCGCCATCCCACGTGAGAAAGTTGGGAGGACACTGTTCGCCTGGTTTGCAATGCTCGGTGGTCTGCGATGGAAGAGAATGATGAAATTACTAGTTAAATATTATCAGCAATGAAATAAGGACGGGGTTGGGAACTAAAGCCGCAAATGTGTTTTATTCTGAAAGTTAACAGTCAAAGAGGACTAAAAGGTCTGTTGCTTTTTTTGGTCAGTATTCGGTGTGGTTTGCTTACCGCAAAAGCCCAGCAAACCAAGGCAAAATGGCAAATGTAAAAACTGAAAACGGTTAACTGAATAATTTAACAACTTTTCTAATTTTAGTTTCATGTCGTTCTCTAAACCAGAGTTGTGTCCTGTCTCCTTTTATTTTATTTATTTATTTTATTTTATTTTTTAAGTAAAGCCTAACAAATTTACATACTAACCACGTCGAACCTAATAAACTTTGTCCAAGGTTCATTTCGTTTTGTGTGCCGGTGTCGGGATTTATGTTTATTTCCTGGGCCAAAATCCGGCTAAGGCGCCTGATATGAGGCAAGCATTTAATCCAAACCATATGCATAGATCCACTGAATGATTATACTTTTTATTAGTTTGGGTCAAACCACACACAAGCTGCCTATGAGCACCGAACATCCGTTACAATAACAATAAAGAACAGAGATCTCCGGTTTGCCGAAGGATAAACACCCTGGCCTTGGCCCACATACAACAACCACTCATTTATTGGTCGATTGTATATGTACTTTATAAATATTTATATGTATTCTTAGATGTGTTACACATTTTGTGACAAATTCAGAATGCCCTCCGCAAGGGTATACAATTGTGTGTTTGTGGACATCTGTTAGGGTCTCGTTTGCAAATTTACAAATTTCTTGCTCAATTTGAAGCGGTTTAGTTTTTATTTGCTCCAAGGATTTGTCAGTGCTGAAATTTACGTCATTTTAATGGCTTGTATCGGATATAAAATGTACGATGCTTTTGCCTTTTATTGTTCGGTATGCAAGGGAAAGTACAAAAACAAGAAAGGACACCTTTAACATACGTCTGTATGTATAACAACTAAGCTTTGTATGGTTATCCCTGATATCTCATAAGCGGACATTCTCGACAAAAGCTCTCTTATTATTAATAACTTGGCTAATTTCAGATGTCACAGCTTACCATACCATCTAATCAGACATAACAAGCAATATAAAGGACTTTTGTTAACGGGTAAACAACCAATAATAGCACAGTCAATCACTCAGACAGAATGCAAACATTTGGGATTCTCGAATCAACCCAAAACAAGAAGGAAAAAAAAAGGTAATCGTTGCTTGAGTTATCCAGTCAGCAAGCTGATTTGCTTGCCAAGAGAAATTATTGATTGGCATTTCATTTGGCCATATCCATGTGACATGTGTGACAAGGAAGCAGCCCAAACAAGTTAAAGGAAATACGAAGGAGTCCCTTCTGCTTGAATATAAAAATGAAATGTGAAAATAAAATGTAAAACAAATAATGTAGTTTCAGCTGTTGTTGTGAAACTACAGAAAGTAAAAGGGCCATTCAATGCTTAGCCCCAGCTGCTCGTATAACAGCCATGTTTTCTGCATATGTCCTTTGCATGTCCTGTTTATTTTGCCATAAATCAAGCCATCCACCATGTCCATATCAGAGAGTACAGCCTTTTGAAAACAGACCCGAACACAATGGGCATTCCCAAGGCTATGTTTAACTGGACTTTGAGATTGCCTTTTAAGTGTGTTCAAAAGCCATTTAATTAACAACATCTGAAAGTTGCCCTCTGCTTTTTACAGCCCGCATTCATTTGCTTCGTTAATAAAAAAAACAACCAAATTGATTTTCTGTTTACCTTTGATCAGTAAAAGTGGGCTAAGCTTTTTCTGCTTGTCATGCATTTAATTAAAACGTGCCAGCATTATGTTAACTTCAACAAAATACTTTTAAAAAAAGGTAAGATGGCAAGAAGCGAGCTAATTCGACTAGGAGATGACCTTTACTCAGGCTCTAAGTGCTTAGTTGCTTGTAAATGCAATTTGTATTCGTATTTATGGTTAATAACTTTTATACTGGGCGAAACAGAAATGGCGACATATTAACTATATACTTTATAGAGGTGACTTTAACTCGGCAAATTGATGTGCTCAAAATTGTATATTCCTTTTTTAGCGAATCTTATAGGTAGAGAGTATAAAAAGGTTCAATGTGTGCTTTGCATAACATTAATGCTGACTTTTTATTCCCTCTGGCAAATAAAAGTCGGTACAAAGGGTGCCCTGAACTTGTGCAAATGCTGGTAACAGCCAGAACAAGGTATATCCGACCTCATCAATTATGTATACTCTTGATTAGGTTGACGAGCTGAGTCATAAACGTCTGTCCGTCTGTCTATCGTACTCGGAAACTGTAAGAGGCATAAACTTATCGCCAAAACTGGAGAGTGTTAAGCGTATGTGTTAAGCATCTGCATATAGGATAACTACTAGTCGAACACGCTCAACTAGATTACCTTAGTGAACAGCCTGAACTTGTTTTTCTTGGAACTTACCACAATGGGTAGAAGGAGCTCGTGCGTTTCGTTGCCACGCCACAGATGCGAGTCCTGGGGCACATTTTGAATGTCACATTCAAGTGAATTGATTTTCTCCTGCAGGCGACTTAAAATACGCGGCCGTCCAATTGGCTTTGAAGCCGATTTAGTAAGATTAGCGGCCTGATGAGCTCTTTCCATGTTTGTTGGGGCAGTCGCTGTTATTTTGACTTTGGCTGCCACCACTTCCAGTTTCTCAAACTGCTGCTGCTGCTGTTGCTGTTGCTGCTGCTGCTGTTTATCGACAACGGGTGGCGTTAGAGCCTTGAGCAATAATTTAGCTCGCTTAAGCTCCTTCTCGTATTTTCTTGGCTTCACTGTAGTGCTAGTCAAAGTACTTGATGTTGTTGCGCTGTCAAAACTTTCCACTGTGGACGTCAAAGTCACGCGTCGCGTCGGCATTGGGGTTGTCGAGCTGCTGCTCCCATCCAACTTTGTGGTTTCGCCTGCTCTAATGAGTTCACGTTGACGCAGTTGCTCCGAACTTTGCCGCAACCCTTCGCTCGTCGCTGTGGTCCTTAATGACTTTATAATGCTGCTGCTGCTGGTGCTGGGGCTGGTGCTGGTGGTGGTGCTGCTGCTTGCAGTTGCCTCTGTCGTTGTAGGAATTTCTTTCATTAACTTGCGTTTATTATTTATCGACAACATTTCGTTGTACAACTCTTTGCTGTTGTAGAACTTGGTTGTGGAGAATTCAGGATGTGACGCAAAGGCAGCTGAAGCGGATGCTGCTATCGAGGATATCCTGGCATTGGGGCTATCATTTGCATCCGTATTAAACTTGGTGTTGGCAAAGTCAATGTGAGGCAGCGCCATAACATCGCTGGCCCGATGCTGCATTGGGAACTCGAAGCTCTTCTTCACACGCCGATCAATGAAGCTATCGCCAGGTGCCAATTTGGGCAATGCATCCGTAGGTGCTGCTGCTGCTGCTGTTGTTGTTGTGGTGGCAGCTGTTGCAGTTGTGGTTTCTTTCAATTGAAACTTACGCTCGATTTCCGTTATTAAGTCATCCTGCTCAGCCAGCAATTTGCCGGTAAAATAACTTGACGTAGTAGTTATCAATGGGACTGCTGTTGTTGTTGCTGTTGCTGTTGCTGCTGGGATTGGTGTTGGGTTCCTTGTTGTTAGCTGATTGACAACTGCTTGCATTTCCACCTCATTGGGCATTAGATTCTGTCGATACTCCTCGGCATTATCGGGCCGTGTAAAAACGGTGTGCTGCTGCTCTTCAATATTTGTATTGCCACGCAATATGGGCTGAAAGTCTTGCAGTTGCAACGGATACAAGTCGACAATGTTGAGCTTACTTGCCACCGGTTGTTGGGCCAAGAGGACACCATAGCGCTTCCGTTCATCCTCATTAAGATCGGCTAGGGTTTCGGCCACCTGATATGATTCCGCTGCCTGCATTTGTATTTGTAAACGCGCTGCTAAAGTATCAGCATCGTGTTCAATAGCCGACTCCGAATCGGAGTCCGGTTCAGAGTTATCCGGCTCTGGCTCCGGCTCCGACTCCGGCTCTGGCTCTGACTCTGGCGGGCTCAGCTTGATCCGATAGAGTCTGTCAAAAACGCTGCCCAGCGATGCAAGTGGCGGCACGTTTGTCGTCATTAACTTATCCGTCGTTGTGGTTGCTGCATCCGTTGTTGCCTCACTTTCGGGCAGGGTTGTTGGTGCTGTTACTGTTGTTTCGGTGGCTGCATCTGCAGCTTCCGTTGTGGTTGTTGCCTCTGTTGCTGTTGCAGCTGCTATCTCGCCATTGCTGATTTGACTGCCGGCTTCATTTCCGTTGACGATGGACGCTGCTGCTGCTGCTGTTTTTGCTGCTGCAGCTGATGTTGTTGTTGCTGCTGCTGCCGCAGCTGGTGCTGTTGCTGCTGTTGTCGGTGTGCTGGTTGTGGCTGTTGTTGTGGGCGTGGCCGTTGACGTGGACGTAGAGGTGGTGAGTGGTGCACCCACAACCCCAATCTGTATTTCCTCTAAAACTTTGAAGGCGTGGCTGCTATGAGAGTCATTAGTTATAGTTGGTATTGCTGTTGGTATTGCTGTTGGTGTTGCTGTTGTTGTTGTTGTTGTAATTGATGGTGTTGTTGTTACGCCAACAACATTCACAATTACCAACGTTAAAATGCATATTTTAGCCACCAGTATTTTCATAGTTAGCATTTTGGAAAGCGTATTTTGTGCCGAGAGTGGCTCTGGTTGCTGTGTGAAACTTGCAAGTTGTTCTCTTATTAAATATGTTGTCTGTTCAGTTGGTGCTGCTGTTGTTCTTGAGGCTCCTTCATCTGCCCCAGCTCATGCGGACGTTTCAATAACTGCAACAAATCAAATACAAAGTATTATTTTAATGAAATCAGCAATCAATTTTCAATGCAGTTTGTATAAAAATAAAATCCCATTTGTTTCTTTTTAGCAGCTCTCAACTTTATTATCACAGTTGCAATGAAATGCTTATTTATGTTTATTTTCTGCAAAAATTTCCATTTGTTTTTAAAAGTTATGATCCAGCACTTATACGCCCAATTAGCACGAATTATGGAATACGCTTTTATTTTATGATGACCTGAATATGGAATTTCGAATCAAAACGCATTATTATGCATTCAGAAAAGAGAGCCAACAAATATACATAAATATTCAGATATTCAGTTATTCAGATACTTACGCAGAGTGCATAATAAATGGTTCGAATATATTATTAGATTATGGGAACAGGATTTAATAAGGCAGCCACAGACAAGAGCCACACTCAATTGCCAATTTGAACATGCAATTGCGTTTTGAATCACAATTAAATAATTGCCAAAGCCGTTAACAATGACAATGGAGGGCTTATGGACCATTTGCACATGCTGAGCAAGAACATCAAGTTATCCAAAAATGTACTTATTGTCTACATTTATTTGCAGGCGCCCTGCAGAAGCCTTGCTGCTACTGCTTCTTCTTCTTCTACATCTGCCCTTTGTGGGCAGTTTTCAGTTGATTGCACAGTGGCCGGTTTATACTCATGGATGGCCAGAATTTTGTTGAGGGATTCATTCATTCGGTTCAGTTGCGCTCATTCATTTTGCGACCGTTCTTATCTATGGGCACATTGTGTATGTAGTTTGTCAGGCGAAAAGCGAAAACCGGAAAGCGATGTTCGCCTCATGAATTACACTCATGTGTGTGGGCGTGGTCCCGAAAGGCGTACACTATGATGAACACTCTAGCTCTCGTCTTGGCAAGTCCACGCTCCCTACTCGAGGGTGAGGGTGTGCCAGTTTTATCTGCCAAGTCGTAATCCAGACATGTACCAAGAACATTCGTACTACATTTTGGATGAGCTCATTCAGACATGTGTTCGCTTCTATGAGTAATCAATGCTCTACTTGTATGTTGTTACAGCAAGTAACTATGTGGTTTATTTACCATTTGAATTCGTTTAAAAATTCACTTTTGCATGTTAAAGTCATCAGTTCTTATTTGTGTATTCAAAAGAAAAGCCAAGTGTACTCGACAGACTGGGTTGCATGCTGTCCTAATTACACATGCTCATAACCAACATAGCTGCTGTGGGTCCCTTGAAAACCCTCAAAACAATTAACATTTTTGTGGCTCGCTTTTCTATTTGAGGTCCTATGATTTGCATACGCTTATTAAAATGTAATTCATATATACACAAAAGAGTGCAGTTGCATAACAAATTTCCATTTAGGGCAGCCAACAAACAATAAGTCACATAACGCCCCAGTGATTATATATGATGCAGCTGGGCCTCAATTCTGGTCCACAATTAATTATTGTTATGCAATTTGTGCCTGTGACTGTTTTACAATGACGGTGGCTTTAAATGGTTTTTTGCCAGCTTCAAACGAAAATCATTTTCCGCACGAAAATATATTTAGATGTATGACTAAATCAGCTGAAATTGAATATGGAGCATTTGAAAGCTGGCGGCACAAATCGCTAAAACACATTTCAGGCTCTGCTGATCTGGCATGTTTAAAAGCATCCAAAGCTTATGCCATACGAAAATTTAAAAGCAAATAATGAAGCATGAGAGCCAACTCAAGCAAAAGAAGCGAAATCTTCTTAGTTTCAAATCAGAGAAGCAGCCACCCTGGCACTCTAAAGCTGTAAGAGATGCACGTCTCAAAGCAAACAAAAGCAGCTGTCTGAATCCCCGTCGGCCATTAATAAACAAGTAAGAGTACTCTCATCGGAATAAGCCGACTGGGAGATGCCCTATGCTCTTCAAGGGAGGCATTTACAGTGAAAGAAACATACTTATAAAGCTAAAGCTATACAAATGCTTAAATATCAAAGCCAAGTAAAGTCTCCAGTTCTCGTAGTCAGTGAGACAGTCTTAGGGATATGACTTTGTCTCATCCTAATCAAATATATATATATATACTTTAACTGTTTGGTTACATGTCTTTTTATCAAGTTTATTATACCCCATATTTAAATTTGTATTCATTACAAGGAATTGTAAGAAAAGATAACTTAACTCTTAATAAAAAGGAAAGGAAAAATAACTTAACTTTCTTTAGGAATGAAAACAAATGTGCATCACTTGGCCTTTGTGTCTCTTTTATGGTTTTGATGAAGCTTGCAATAAAAAGAGTTTTTAACAGAAGTCATATTTTCACAAGCAGGATTAAATGATTTTTTTTCTTGTTTTTTGTTTTTGTCCTCTTCTACTAACTTTTTAACGAAGCATTTACGGTTTTTACTTTTGTGCCGGAATTTTGTTATTTGCCCGCTATGCCAAATGCTATTTGGCTCACAAGTCTAATTCACAAATGAAACATAGACCCCACTTAAATATGCCTATTTACCATAAAAAAAAGAAGATATATATATATATATATTTATGAAAAATGCTTCAGTAGGAAAACGTAAAACTGCTTAGCTTTACAAAAAAAAAAAACCAGAAAAAAAGAAAAAGCAGAATAAGACAAATAAAAGATAATTCAAACATTTTACTTAGCTGAGAGCCAAAACGTAATGGAAAACAAAAGCAACAAAGGAAAACCAAATATTCTAAAGAAATATTAACGTTAAGAATGAAAATGAACAAGTAAGTGCTCTACTCTTTGTGTATGTGCTTACACACACACACACACACACACACACGCACACACACACACAGCAACACACACACAGCGAGTCGGAGAACTGCTTAAATGCCTTTTGAACAATTGATTACTTTTTTTTTAGACATTTATACATGTTTCAAGTGAGTTTATGCCAAAAGTCAGCGTCACAGCTCTTAAAAATGGGTTTTACATATCAGTTTTACACATTACTCGAGCTATAGCATATATATACTTTATGGGTTAAGAAGTGTGTACTTCTGGCTCTGCCTGTCGCATATATTTGCGCAATTTTATTATACCCTTTTTAGCCACTTTAAATGCGTACAGAGTATAACGAAGCTTAATTTAAAATGCGACAAAGCATGGCATTCACTCACACACTCAACCATAAGCAAGCACTAATATCTATGTATGCACACACACACACACACACACACACACGCACATGAGTGGTCTATGGAGGGGGTGGGTGGGGAGAGGAGTAAAACCAGCGATAGAATGCTGTAGATAAACCTGTGTCGACGACGAAATCGTTTTCCTCTATATGCAAAGCTTCTCGTTTTATTAGAAATGTTTATGTTTGGGGGCGCATTTTTTGGTGTAACGCAGAAAAATACGAAAAGTACCTCGAAATAATATACTCGCAACCGCAAGGCGCTCATAAGTTGAAGGGGTCTGTCCCATGCCAGTGCCAACTAATATGGGGACGACAAGGATGACGGTGATGACGCGGTTCTATTCAGTTTTTGAGCTAGAAAAATGCCATGCCAAAGTGCTTTGGCTCCTTTTAGCTGTTTGCTGTTTGTGGTCGCTCTGTTTTATAAAAAACGATTCCTATTCGAGTCAGACCATAAACAAGGTGTGCGAAACCGTGGTCGAATGCTAAAAAAAGTTTCGAGAAACTGAAATTGCAATATTTTATTAATAAGTTTCAAGAGTGATTAGTATTTGAGATCAAAATATTAACTATTGACATTTAATAGGTCGACTTATAAAGAGATTAAATGAACTTGACGGCGATGCATTCTGTCTATCCCAAAACACACTTTTACTAATTATTCTAATGCTCATGCTTGATGAATATAACTATGAAATAAGGGAATATTTTATTAATTAGTTTCAAGAGTGGATTAAGAATATAACATTAATAGGATATTAACTATTGATATACAATAGGACGAGTTATAAAGATAAAAAATATATTAGATGCAGATGCATTTTTCTGCTTATCACAAGACATATTTACTCAACTTTCTAATATCCATTTTTCTACATTACACACGTCCACTCTAAACAAGTTGACAAGCACTATATCCGTTGAAATACCACAAAATATAATGCACTTTCGTACCACTGTAGCTTTGACACGATTGTAGTATAGAGTGTGCTACTTTGTGAAGAACTCACATTTATTTTTATGCCACAAAGAAGCTGAATCGTGAAGAGAGTTGGGCATGGAGTGGGAAAGTGTGCACGTTCCTACTTCTAGTCCAAGACGTATGCTTCTCCACGAAAGTGGAGGCTGGCAATGAGTAGACGTCACAGCGTTCCGAAGCTGACATGGCAGCGCCACGTCACTAGCACCGCACCCTGAAGCCAGCATTAGCCAAGGCATGTTGATGGCGGTAACGCCAATGGTGGCAACGCATACAAATCACGGAAGCTTCTCTACACAACTATTCCCTATAGAAGAGCAAACAACAGAGAGACACAGCGAGTTAGACAAAGAGAGAGAGAGAGTGTGTGTGAGCTGGGTAGATACGGGGCCGCTGGGCATTATTCGCCTACCATCTTATAGTTTTGGTCATGTAAAGCGAGGCGCTTGAGGTGGATTCGACGGCTGTCTTACGTTTCTGCCTGGCGGGGTAAACAACATAATCCCACAAATACCAACAAAAAGCAGCACGCCCCACGCACTCTCCACCCTTTCATGTACCCACACACACACATTCCGTTTTTAGTGGCACTGGGGTAGCCAGCGATCTGTGGCATTGACAAGGCTAAGAAATATTGGCTAGCACTCAATGGATGCGCTGTCTCAACTGCTCGGATCGAAATCTACTACTTGGCCCGAGGCAAGTGTTTGTCTTTAAGATTAAATTTACATTTTCGGCCCGTTTGAGTAAATATTTTAAAATATGTGAATCTAAGAAAATGTTTACGAAAGTTTTGCTAAATATTTTATTATAAAACAGATAATTATTCAATTTTACAGCTTTCCAATTTGATATTCAAAATATGATGTTACATTTTCCAATTTTATAATTAAGCAAACGGTTTTAGTAATATTTTCTATCCATAAAACAACCGCATAATTTTTCAACTATTTTCAACAATTATATTTTGTGTTACATACAATAAATCCTGACATTGTTGGGATTTTCTGCTATGAGTCCTATTAGATACGGGCAGCCCACAGTGTCTTCATCAAAACATAAGAGATTTGTGACAATTTTCATGAGAAAAACTCAAAAACTTAGAGACGGCAGTTTAAGGAAACAAACAGAGGATGTCCGCTTCCCACTTGTTTCACAGTTTCTGCCTTATCATCTATCTCTGTTATGATGTTTGTGCTTTTTTATTTTATTTAATTTACTATAGAATTCATTTTAAGTTATTTGTTTGGGACACTTTTGTTTACACTTGCCAACACTCAGGATGGAGTTTTATTTTATTAGTATGCTCTGCTTGTTGGGATTGGTTTGTTTGTCTTGAGAAGTTCTTTCTAACTGTCCATGGAATGGAAAGAGTTTCTCCAAAATCAAAATATATTTGAATGTTTTACAGTCACAGTGAATGTAATTTTCTAAATTGATACTAGAATCAGAGTATTACGCGACTCAAATATTTTTACTTTTTAAGTGTTTGCAATTTTGAAATTTTACAGCCGGTATTTTGTTTAGTATTTTCAGTCAGTTAAAATCTTCATAAAGCCACAAATTTTAGATTATTAGAGCTTCGAAAACATTTACATATATATTTATATAAATACTTAGTATTTTTGTACTGCAGAGGAATCTTGCCAGAGGTTTTCTTTAATTATCATACGTTTTGTATTTGTTATACATTTATGTTAGACAGTTAGTTATTCAGTTAATTGCTTAAGTTTTAACAGCTATTTAAAAATTTACTTTCACATACACAAGCTCCTCAAGTTCAGTTGAACTTGTCCAGGTGCCAGTTAAAACAAACGAAACTATCGTTATTATTATTATTATTATTTTTTTTTTTTGGGAAATGTCAAACAATTTCAACTTTGCGAACACACAATTTGAGAATAGATGGCCCGTTGTTCTCAAAGCACTGCTTGCCTTGTGTTAGTTATCCAACTTTGGGGTCTTAGACCAACCGTGACGATTGAAATCTGCTCCGCTACTGAAGCGGCATCGCCTTCAATGCAATGGATGCTGTGTGCTCTAGATAAAAGCTTTGGACTCCTATAAAACGAGAGAGCGAGACAGAGAGAGAGAGGGGGAGAGAGAGAGAGAGAGAGAGGAGGGAGTGAAAAAGAGAGTGCCTGCTCTGAAACGGTCCATTTTCTCTACATGCGCACAGCAAGCATATTTATGTTTTGGGCTCTGGACCATTTTTCGAAAAGTTCTCAAGAAATTTATTAAAATTACCCAAAACATTGACATACAGCTGTTTTGGGAACAGCTGTTCGATTAGGGGGGCGGCAGGAGGGTGGTCCTTGTTTTACTCTCCCGCCAACTTGCCATAATTTTTCCAACTGTGTGGCGGCCATTTTCATTTTGTTTTGCCCGTGCAGCGTTTTATTTGTGAATGCTTACCATATTTCGTCCTGTTTGTGGCAACCCGCATCCGTCACCTCTCTGCTTCTGTCCGGGTTTTCGCTTTGGTGGGGCTCAAGCGAAGCAAAGCAAAGCTTTTCATTATGCGCCGTAATGTCTGTGTGTAATGTGTGCGAAAGGACTCCACTACGGCCACTATGACCGTGTGATGCGTGAGAGGATTGACGTCTGGCCCTGTTTTGGTTTGTTTGCCGTTGTGTTTTGGTTTGTTTTTCAGGTCTCAGCGCACATAATTTTTATTGTTCCTATCAACATTAATGTCGGTAATTTATTGAAATGCTTTGGGCATAGAGCATCGTTAGAGCATTAGGCTTAACACCTGGATTTTTGGATATAACTAAATGCGCAATACGCTGCGTATGTGTAATTAGTGCATGAGGGCACATACGCCATTTAAAATTCTGTTTAGTTTGCCAAAAGTTGCACACACATTTCAATGCACTCAAACACATGCTCCAAAATTATGGCATATAAGAAAAATCGAATCGAAAGGAGAAATTCAAGCAGCCTCTTGCAACACAAGCGAGTTTTGCAAGTGCTCGGGGCAACTTTGAAGACGTGCCCAAAAATATAAGTTGTTGCCACTGCTCATTAATTGCAATCATTTGGAGCTCTGTAACGTTTATATATATATATATATATATATATATGAGTGCTGTCAGCCAACAACGAAAATAAATGAAATGTCTTCCGCTTCACCTCCTCGCTCCGCATTTTCGAGTTCATTAATTTTGACAGCGCTCGTAATTATATAGTGCAATCGGAAATACAGGTTGACAGTTTGAAAATTGCCAGGCGGTTTATGCTGGCTTTACTTTCAAATATTTTTGTCTGTTAAAATCACGAATTTACAGAAAAATAAATATATATTAAGCTGACTGTGTACATTAGGCTTAAAGCGTTCCCATTGCTTCCCATTGTAACCAAGTTGTTTATCTTTCTTTTTTTCAGAAGAGCTCAATTATTACGTAAGAGGTGGGAACATGAAAAAGAATGCAAAGCAAAAATTAGCAGAGATTTTAGGGCGAATCATAATTTCCGCAGTTTGACGTGAAAGGCTTATTTAATGATCGGTCATCATTCGATGAGTGTGTTTAATTGGCTCTCGTCGCGTCGGTAATTTAAACGCAACAATTTATAAAGTTCACTTTTAATGCACATTATATATGTAATTTGTTGTGTGAATATGTTTTTAATTACAATATGCCTGACTGCAACAAAATAATAGAAAAAGACATCAAGTGAGCTGAAAAAGTGTAAGGTAAATGCAATAAAACCAGTAAATAAAGTGCAAATCGATTTGATGGAAGCTAGTTGGGCACAGGTTAATATAATTAAAATTCATTCTAATACACAAATTATGATAATGTACGCGTTCTGTTTCCAATCTCACAGAATAATCATGTAATTGATATTAAAGGTGGGCTCTCATTTTGGTGTTGTCCTTTATGGTTCGCTTTACAATCCGCGTCGCATTTAAAAGGCTCCTTTTTTTGTAATTTATTTCAGTTGTTTGAATGGCGAAGTCACATAAAATTAATGTGTCGGCGCTGCTTTGAAAGTAACAAAATGCAAAGCGACAAAATCTGGAGAATGGTTGACCTCTATTTTATGTTTTTACAATTGTTGCCTGTGTTTTGCTAAGAAATTTATCGATTTTTGTAAATAAAAAAAAAACTAGCAGTCGCAAAGTCCATTAAGCCTTTTTAATCCGTTTTATGTGAACAGGGTATAATTATTGAATTTTCAGCTACTTAAATCCTTTGAAACTTGCTTTAATTAACTCAATATTTAATAAGCTGCAATTTCTAAATGACTTCCTCGCTTTTGTGAATATTTTTTTGGCTTTCGAGTTTGTGCTTTGAATTTTTTTTTGAATTTTTTTGTCAGCAATGGAGAATTGCGGCAAACGAAGCTAATGGAAGCACCAAAAAATAATATACAAGGACTGCGAGCAAAAGTTAATGTGAACAGCTGTCCCGCTGTTCGCTGAAAATTGAAAAGTTTATTAATATCAAAAATGAGCCGACGAGCGGGAGGCTAACATTTTGCGGGTCACATTAAACAAAGTCATTTATACATATATACACATACATATATATATATATATATATATCGTTTTTTCCTTCTTTTTCCCATTTTAATTAAAAGGCGAGGAGTACAGCCCGCAGAGCGAGTGTAATTATATTTGAACAGCAGGCAAATGATGTTTATATTTATGAAATTAAAATAAAGCACACATTATTTCGCCAAACCAAAATCCGAGGCCCAACAAGCCAGCCAGCCAAGGGCTACACATGATCGTCGTCATCTGCATCGTATTTGTAATGAATAATTTTATGAAGCTGACACGGCTACAAAAGCAACGTTATGCAAATTCAAATTCAAGTAGAAGGCATGAGGGAAGCTGTTCTCCTCTTCTTTTTTTAAAGCATTTTCCACATCCTTGCAGCAATATTATCATATACATAACACATGTGTGTGTGTGTGTGTGTGTGTGTGTGTATGATTGTATGTTTTTACACGTAAAAGTTTCATTTGGCTACACATATAAATATACATACAACTTAAGCCAAACGAAACAATATTTGTAATGAGCTTATTAAGTCATATTAAAGTCCAAGTACAACCAATTTAATAAAACAGCAACTGACAGCAAACGCACATGAAAATGTTTTTAAGCCCCCTCACATATTTGGGCCATAAAGTTAATAGCAAATGGCTGGCAGAATGTGCATATTATAAATGAGCCTGACAGATGGCTTAACAGCAGCCGAATTGAGCAGTCTCGATGTGAGTTAACAAGCTCATATTAAGCTCTGTCAGCCCCAGAGGACCACTGTGGATTAAAGACACACCACTCACACAAATGTGCTCCCAGGATATACGTAAATACACGCACACAAATGCATACATATATATATATATATATATATATATATAAATATCGTTCATTGCATTTTTGGGGTTTGCGCAACTTTTAGAAATATAGAACCAATTGGTCGAATGTGGAGCTTATTTCTAAATGCCCTGAACTCATTGAAATGGGCAAGAGGGTATAAGGAAGTTGTGCAAAGGATGGCAGCATATTCAACTCTATAATGATGTTCTTGAGCAGCATTTGCAAAATTTGACAACTCAAGTTGAGCAACAGTATGAAAGCAACAGAAGGACGCATATTATGCCATATAAAAAAAGTGATAGCATTCCTTGGCGAGCGTGACTGACCGTGGAATACTTTGGTATCATTACCAATTTATTAACATGATGCTCGATTGGTTTTTTTTTCAATTTATAATGAATTTGGGTTTCAGTTTATCTCCAGGCGAACCCTTTTGCGCATTCTTGCTTCTTTAATATTCTGAGGAAGTATTTGCACTAATGCCACCTTCAATGCGATTCAAATTTCTGAACAAAACTAGTAGGCATTCATTGAACGTGAACACCAAATTCTCAAAATTATATGTATGTCAAAAAATTGTTGTTTTATAATACAAATACAACTGCTCGACAATACAAATAATCAAAAGTGCAGAAAATATATATAAAGAAAAATGTCGCTAGTTAAGCATTTGTCTCTTACAAGTGAGTTCCCTGTTTTCATATATATATATATATATCGAATAATTTCTAGCTGGTGCAATGTAGAAGAGAATCCCAATCTATTGGCGGCCACAAGACTGATACGTCCCCTGCTCAATAGTCCCATCGTTCAGGTGGTCATCTCATTTATGGTGGGCTATTATGCGACTACGAAGATATCCAAAGTCTTTGCACTTATTCGAGAGAGCACAAATAAAAGGCGCTCCAAATTAGAGTGCCAGACGGAGCTCACTGCTGGCCAAGACAGTTCAGTTTTGCCACAGGCAGCTGAATCTCTGCGTTTGACCCACAAACAGCTGAGAGAATTCGACGGAGCACGTGACACAGCACACATTTATACGGCGCTCAATGGAAACATTTATGACCTGTCTGCGTCGCGGGACACATTCATGCAACCGGGTCTCCACTCTCTGCTCGCTGGCTGCAATGCCAATGAGGTGCTCAATATTGCATGCTGCTCGATGGGCGTCTCCGCCTCGGATGTCATTCAAAGGTGGGAGCGAAGCTTCAATGCTGAATTCAATATTATTGGCTACTTAGTTGAAAGCGATGCGTCTGAAACGGATGAAAATCGAAATGACGACGCAACTTTGGAGTGATTAATGTGATCAGAAGTCATCGAATGCATGTCTCCTCCAAATGTTTTACTTGCTTATTAATACGGTTTTTCAGATTTATGTTGCTATTGACTGCACTGATAATATATATATATCTATATATATATATATATATATATATATATATATAATTCTATTGTGAATATACTTTAAATATAACGTTTCAATATATTAAGAGAAAAAACTGGCTTTTTGGGTGTCATCTAAAAAATGAAGAAATATGCAATAAGAAATAAGATATTATATTGCGATTAATTTTGAACTAAAATGTAATATATAATTTTAAAATTTACATTAGTTTCTTTTAATTTAAGTATGATTTCAATCATCTGCATAAATATATTTATAGTTTTTATAATACAAAATTTACTATTAGCAAATCAAAATAAAATGTATAGGATTATTTTGCTGTCAAACTTTTATTTTTTTCAGTTGGGTCAACTTAATACAAAACAAATACAGAGTTACCGTTAACAGAGCTTTTTTCGCTGTATTCTCGTTTGTTTCCATTTTTTTTGTGGTTCGTAGATGTATTAAATGAAGAATCATAACATAAATAGATTAGCGAAAAAGAATAAGAGAAAATCTCATTAAAAGTAGCCACGAGACAGACAGAAAACACATTTGCAATTTTCTGGCCCATTTTTTGTTTAATAACAACAAATAAAAGCATCAAAAATAATATGTTGTTTTGCGCATATTTGTGTTTTGTTATTTTAATATAATATTGGAAAAATCAGTTTAAAATTTCGGTCTCGGTTGAGCTTTCTGTGGAAATGCCCAAATGGAGCACAAATTTCTCATGTTAAAGTATTGCCAAGCAAATCAGGATAACGAACGATTAAATCAGCAATATCAAGCTTAAATCTGAACACGTTAAAGCATGTAGAAGTGAATCAAGTGCAATCTGATAATTACTACGAAAGGGTATTTAAATGACACATGCTTTCCGCTAATCCGCTAAAGCTCCATGTCTGAATCAATTCACTTACAGGACACGGCAGTCTTTCGAGAGGATTCGTTTGAAAGAGGATTTAAAAGAAATATGCTTCTGATAAATTCCGCGTAGCTGTTGGCAGCAACGATTGGCTGACTGCCTGGCATCTGGCTTAAATGTTTTCGTCGAAGACATCGATGGCTCATACACAACAAATTGTTAGCTTTGTTTTTTTTTTTACTATTACTGGCAAACTTTTCAGTGTTGTGTTAAATTCGCAACAGTGGCAAATTGAATTGGTGAAAAGGTGCAGGTGATACCAGATTAAGGACCCATCAAAGCCGTCAGGTGCTACACAGCTAATAAAATCAAAATTACTTTTGCTAAACAACAATACGGGCTACGTGCCTCTGGAATTTAAAAAGTTGTCAAAAAGTTTGAGCACACTCCTCAAAATCAGTCACATGTACAAAGCTCAACACTTAACACAGAGCAAACAACTTTGGGCCCAAGTTGCAAGATGTCTGCGATAAGCGATAAGCAACAAATGTTATTCGATTTGTAAAGTTCGATCACGTTCAACGGTGCCAAAATGGCCAACAGAAATAGCTGAAATTAATTAAAGTGCACTGGGCACTTAAAAAAAAAAAGAAGAAAGGGTGAGATTTTTCTAGCTCTGTTGCTTATATATCCTAACAAATTTGGAAATATTTTCATATACTGACTGAGCAATTGCTTTGTTTTTTGCACGTGTTTATTACATACTTTGTATCTTTGTTTTGAACAAATACGGTGTAGAAAAAGTACACACAAGCACACTAATTCATGGCACTGTTCACATGCTGCTTCCCTCCGGACTTTTCCTAATTAATGTAACCAAAACAACACATCAAAATCCAAAAGAGAGAGCTCGACTAAGAGATACCCTGAACCATTAAGCAAACAAAACAATTCGCAAATTCTCCTGGCGCCCAATCGCATAGATCTTTGTACGCAGACTTACACTTCCTAGATGCTCTTATTATTGTCAGCACATTCTAGATTGCTCTAGAAATCTTTATGATAGTTAAGAATTATATAATTATAGTTTATACATGTGATAACAAGGTATTTATCAAGCCACTAGGATATATCTGGCTTTTATTGCTATCGATAATAGATTTGTCTCTGACATCGGAAAGTTCATTCAGACAGACGGATATACCCAAATCAACTCGGCTGTTAAAGCTACTTAAGAATATATATACTTTATGGGATCAATGATGACACCTTCTGCCTGTTACATACTTGTGCATATCCTCATTATGCCATTGCTGCACATTTTTAATGGGTGCAGGGTATGAAAATGTCACAGCGAAGCACTAATTAAGGTTTAAATATGGCGCAATATGACACAGACGAAGCTCACTTGAAGCACAGTCCACTGTGGGGAATTTTGGTCGCTTGAATTACATTTGTTTTTGTGTATTTTTGTCATTGCAGTGTTCCGATGGGAGCTATTTGATATAAATATAAATACAATGTTCACCATTTTGCACATTATAATTAGTATCGTAAAACTCATGAAAATTGAGTTTGGCGCAAAGCAAGAAGAAGTTCCTTATGCAAGAGGTCAAACTATATAAACTTATTTCTTATATGTGAGCTTTACGATATATATTAATCCGATGTCTGCAAGAAAGAGACAAGAATACAGTCAAAGTTTTCTTAAAATAGTCTTAAATGTGAAATGACACAACTTTATGATACATTTTTGTGGACATATTTATGGGTGCAGGGTATAAAAAGCCAAATTACCAATGTTTCACATCAAAGTACACACATTAAATTTAAGACGATTGTCACACACACACACACACACACACACACATATACACACACACACATGCAGCTAGGAGGTCAAATGCTTGCCGACGAAGCATTTTGCTATGCGTCGAGCATACAAAAAACATAATTAACCGCGAACTGGCGACGCCGACAGCCAAAAAGGCCACCCAGCCAGCTAAGCCAGCCAAACCACCCAAGCCACCCCACAGCAGGCAACCACCCAGCCACCCTCAAGCCCCAACTCTACCCCAATTGCCATATTAGGTTAATGTGACACACGCAGCTGTTGCCTTTATCCTCAATGTTAGCCCCGGTTCGACTTTTGCAATTACACAGTTTTGAATATAAAGTACTCAAATGACATATATATACATATATATATATATATATACATGAAACCTAATGTCTGGAGACATTTAAATGTTGACTCTGTTTGTTGAAATTAATTTCTTGACTTGTATGAGCCTGGCCAAATAAAAGCTACTCGAAGTTATTAACCGCTGAAGTTTTATACAAGATTCCCGATTTTCTCCTCCGTTCGTGTGTCGAAGTTTTGTGTTATTTAAAACTTATGGCCGAAAAGCGAAAGCTTCAGCAAAAGTCAGTCAAGACGAACTATGGCATACTGCATGACCATTCTTCATTTTTAATATAAAAAACAAAAATCAAATTTGTTTGAGCAGTCGAAATTAGGCTTAAACCGCAGAACGGTGAAAAGTTTTCCCATCATTCTGTGTAATTGTGCGGAGCAAGTTTGAGAATTTCTTTACACGGTTCCGGCCGCCTGAATTTTAGTTTTGCAGTTATTCTCATAATTCAGAACTTGCCCAAAGTGAAGAAAATGAAATGGCTGTTGGCCAAAAGCTAATACGTTGACAATCTGACAAGGTGAGTGTCACTGAGAGTTCGTAATCACTTTCTGGCATCTTGTGGATTATAAATTAGGATTTCAGCTTTTAATAAGTTTAAGTGCTCCAATTTCAGTTAGGGCCAACATTTTACAAAATTAACTGAGGTTGCTTTTGCGGCTGCAGATATTAAGCAGGGTCAGGCGAAACATTCCTCAGAATTGTTGTTGTTGTTCCATGCATAGTTAAGCAACTGAAATGAATAGCAATTTGTATAATTATTATAATTAAAATGGACGTATGTTTAATTCAACAACTCGACAGCAACTAGACAGCACAAGTTCAAAAAGATATATATGTATTTAATACCTATGCTGAGTGTCATATAATGTTCTAAATAATTAAATAAGTATATTCATCTGGATAATTGGCTATATCCCATCCTATCACTCTCAACTTACAGGTAATTTGGTTTATTAATGTGTTATTGGCCCGTCCGTCTGTCTATATGAACGGAAAACCCTTAAAGCTGCAGACTTCAAACTTGCTAGATATGTATTGGATTGCTTAGTCCAATAGGAAACAACGAAATCGACAACATCGATAAGTTAAATCGATCAAATCACAAGTCCTTCAAGGATTGGCAAATAATTTCTCATAAATATTTCTATTAACTTAAACTTAATTTTAATCTTTTAATATTGGTTTAATTTAATATATTTATAAATATATAAATAATTAAGCGGCCAAGTCCACTCTGCCGATCCCGGCCAAGCCGCAAATAAAAATCGCCAAAATGAAAAATCCTAAACAGTTTTTAGAAGCTTATAGAGGGTATTATAATGGTATTATCAATGAAACTATGGAAACTATCCACTCACAACTACTTTTATAAAAACTATTTAATATCTGAATAACACATCATATATCAATCGGTCGCTTTGTTAAAAGTATAGTAAAATTTAGACAACTTTAGTTTGATACCGGTCTATATGGGTACTTAATTGTCGGCGCGCCCAAGATTGCCGTTATTTCTTGTTAAACTAGAGTTGGCAAATTTGTAAGATAGATTCTGATAAGCCCTTTTAAAAATTTGTACAAACATTTCCGACAGCGCATTCTTCCGCCCCTCAAACTGCTAAAATTCTTTATGGGCCACGGCTTTATAGCCAAAGTCACCAAATTGCAAAGGCCGGTGAATGATAAACTGTTTCCGTGTGCGAGCCACGAATACCAACTGTCTCCGCACCCCCGCAAGAAGCTTCCACCAGTTATCAGCTGGTACTAGTGTATGCAGCAGTCGGTTATGTCCGACTGCAATTTTCTGCCTTGTTTCCAATGACGGTGAGTGCATTTTACGATGCATTGCATAGAAATAATTTTATTTAACTTCTGGCACCATTCGATATATTTTTCAATTTATTTCAAGTTTCAAGCAAAAAGTCAACAATGACAATATTACTGCGTTCATTTTTTACAATTTGCTATCCCTTAATTTGGATAAACTTTTCAATTTACTTCAATTCAAATAGAACACGGCACAGACTCGACTTCACGTTGCCCGGCCAATGCCAATAATAATGTCAGTTTATGCAATTTCAAACATGCTAAATTTGTAGCCCACAGGCAGAGGCAGGCAAAGGACACGTACTTTATGGGAAACAAAGGGAAAAGACAAAGCACAGCCAGAGGGCTGTTGTTGTTGCATATAGCCTGCACTAACTTGCACAACTTTATTGCACATGTCTTGTCCATTTTTAATGTGTACAGGGTATACAAATGTGTGGCACGGAAATTGAAAATATTCTGTTGCCGATAGAAATTTGTTGGACGGTTACTTGCATTTGATAGCTATTCCCGAAGATGTTTGTGGAATATAAATTATGGTGGCTTGAGTTCAGCTAGTCTCCAATGACGCCTTCAGCAAAAGTTCTACGTTAAATTCTCATTTTGCTTCTCCTGACACCTTTTTAGGACATTAAAAAGCAAGAACTCTGCTAACTGCTGTATCGAAACTCACATACTCTAACAAATATACATAATTATATACAAAAAAAGTAGGTAATAAGACTTCTGTCAAGTTGTGTGTCAGCCAAATTTTCTTGGTATCTCATTTCGAACATTCGCATTTAATAAATATTATTGAACTGATAGACTTGTTGGCAACGAAGGGCAATGCGACCAGTTTGTTTGACAGAGAGTTTCGCAGCACTTTGCTGTTGCACTCGCACCAGGTTACCACGCTATGATGAAGTGTGCAACACATGCAACTGAAAGTTGCCACATAAACTTTTCGTTCGCTCGGGGCACAAGCCGTGCAGCCATTACCATAATAAGTTATGCGTCGCCCATGGAAAGCGCTTGCTCTTTTATCCCTTTTCGACTTCCAACTAATTTTGTAACAGGTGAAAGTTTTCGGTTGAGTCGAAATATTGAAGAGTTCCTAATGTGTTAATGCATCTGTTTATAGCCACTAAAAGTAGTGTTGGATTCCTTGATTGTTTTGCTAAACTGCGTTAATTTTAGGCAGATACAAAAAAAATGATATAAGTGCAGTTGAAAGATGCATCGGATACGGCTATGATCTGGAGTACTGTAACGCTTTAAAGGAAATGGTAATTAAAGTATCCACTAATTATTATCAGAATTTAGCACAGAGAGATATCGCCTATAAACAGTGTTTGTGATTGGATATGAGTCAAATTAGTGAGCCTCTGTGTGTAAAAATGACCCAATCAACTAGCGTGCCAGGACGCGTCGCGTCCAGAAATGTGGCCTCTGATTACAGCGCTGTCAATTTGTACCGCACCGTTGGCCCAAATTGCTGTGTACGGCTTTGTCGTGGCAGCCGAGCCCTGCCAAGTTCCGCTGCCACCCCTGCCTATCAGCCAGGCCATTCAAAGCGAGCCGTGGAATTTAAAACGGCTGACATAGCCAGCCAACTCCATCTTTCACTGAACGTGGGCAAATTGGGGAGAAGAAGTTCTGGGTTTCATTCGCCTCCAGCAATTTGACCTGCATTCTCTCATTAATTTTTAGCCAGGTCAGCGAAAAAAGAAAAAACGGAAAACAGGTCGACAATCGATTGAATCATCAAAGGGATATTTTCCTTCATACTTTGCATTTTTTGTAAGCACTTAATGGCAAAAACATTTCAAGACCGTGCAACTACAATAATACTTAAGACCTAAAAGGCCATAAGCCTCAGTTTCAAGTTGCTCGTTTCAAGTACGCTGAAATACAATATGAAGAGCATATTTTAGGTTACCCTCAACATTTTATTGTGAGCTTTCCGACATATTTGTGCCAGTAACAATATAGCATACCTAACAAGGTTATTCTAAATGGAAATCCTGTAATTGCGTGTGATATGGATGATAGATGATAGAAAAATGTGTTTAATTTTATTTATTTGAATTTAAGCGCTAATTGCTCCGTTAATTATTATTCAATTATTTATTTTTTCTATTTGAAAGAGTGGTCCATTTAGGACACAATCTTGATCCTTAACAGCGGACAGAAGACGACTCTTCAAATTGCCAGGCGAGAAATCAATATGTGGACTTTGCTGTCTTTGTCACGTGGCGAATGCTGCGGCAACATCAAACAGCTGCGCTGTGGCAACAAGCTGCTGCCAGCTGGCAACATTTATGGCTCTCTCAGATAAACTTGAGTAAAGCTTTGTCAATCATTGGAGGCATATTTCTGTGAGCCAAGAACGATTGCAATTGCTATAAATGCGTACGACGACTTTGAGTTGGACAACAGTCGCATTTGATGGACATGTGAGGAAGGTCAGAAACTGTCAGCCACTTGTTATATATGTTGACATTATGCTACTCAAGGCATTATAGAAACAAGGGGATGACTTCGGAGTGGACTATTTTGGAACCCAAAGTAATATAATCAACTTAATGGTAAACATAGCGTTTAGCATTCTGTTCACTGCCCTCAATTATAGGTTTGACTGACAACCAATTTGTTATGCTTGTCATATTCACTAATATGGCTAAATGTCTATATGCGCCACACCTTTAAAGCCAGATTTACCAAATATTGCTCGAAAGATTAGTACTTGTAAGAAGTCAAAATTTGCTGCCCAAGGTTTGCAAAACAGATTTTAAAGTTGTGCTTGCTCATGTTTTTAGTTAGTCACTACTACAATATTTATATTGTGTAGCTAGTTTGTACAAATGTTGTCAAACAGTTTCCAGTTGGTTAACTCGCATTTATTTAAGCATCAAGGGACTATCGCATTACATGCGCTCGCTGCTGCTGCTGCTGCTGCTGCTGCTGCTGCTGCTGCCAGATACTATCAAACTAATCCAATAACTTGAACTTGCACATCCCAATGAGATTTTTCATTTGCTTTGCGTCTGCAGAAGAGCACGTCCCGTGTATTGTGGAGTCAAATTTTATGGGACGCAGGTTCCGAGTGGGAAAAGTTACTTTTAATGAAGCATTTAAGCCGCCCAGAACTAGCAGTCGGCAATCCTGTAATCCGCTCCGCAGCCTGTTAGCTCAAAATGTTGCATGTCGCCCAATTAGGCGAAAAGTTAAATTGCTTATCTAGGTTATAAATTTGTGCGAAAATTGACTCGAGTGAGTGGAATTTATGCGCTGGCATAAAAATATTTTAAGCTGCTTTGAATTTAAATTGCACATTATGTGTCGCAACTCCTTGAGCTTGTGTAAAAGCGCTGAGCATACAAAGATTATGAAAACTCGTTAAATCCCAAATGGCATATGATGTGTTGGAGCACAGCACAAACCGCAGACTAATGCGAAATGCGAAATGCGCCGAAACAAAACAAAAAAATTCAGCGGCAGCAGCCAGTTAGCCTGACCAGAAAGGACCCCCAACGAATGCAACATACGGTCTTAATTTCCCGCTTAGCCGCAGCAACCTAATGCCATTTTCATTATAGTTGCAGTTCCATTAAAATTATGTATATGAAACTAAAAGGCTTGCAAAACAACACACAAAAAACCGCAAACCGGAAAAGTTGAGTAGCATTTTCTGTAACGAAAGCAAGTTGACTTTTTGGACTCCACCGGCAAGAGTTATGTAAAGCGTAATGCTTGAGGTGGAGTGGAAGAGGGCTACAGCTAAGCTACAGTTACAACCTAAAGTCTTTGAGTGTGTGTGTGTGTATTGAGTTAAAGCTTAAACTTAATTTGTGCAACATGGCACATACATCAAGTCTTTTTTGGCTAAGACTTTGCTGACATTTTACAGTTGTAGGCCTTGCAACAACTAAGCGAGCCAAATCCTTCCTTAAAGAAAAACTATGCTTAAAAGTAAAAACGAGTCCTGTTTTAAATAATTGGTTCATTTTTATAACCTTGCAGAGTATTGTGGACTAAATGCAGTTAAAAGGGGTTTTTATAAATAAATATTTGAAGTTACGAGTTAAATTATATAAAATTGAGAATAAAGAATATAATAAATAAATCTGTAGGTATTCAAATGTAAAATGGTCCAATATCTACCCAGGAACCCAGGAAAACGCAATTGTTAAGCGTTAAGAGAATGAACGAGATTCATTAAATCTCAGATCCTGTGGAGTAAGATAAGTATGTCACACATAGGTTATATATATATTCTTGATCAGCATCTGTCTGTTTCTTCACCCTCAGTTGTAAAGGTATATTAATGAAACTTGCCTTATATCAATCTCTTGCTGCAGTCCTTACATATATTAGAGTCCCCCGTATCGGATGGGTATATATACACACTTGACTCAAAGACGAGTTCTAGTTTGGAAAAGTACTCTGTTTAACATGCTATCTCGATTTAATTCACTAGTTATGCGTGTTATTAGGCTCCTCACATTTCACAAATAGAGTTATCAACATTGGTCTACAATATCTTATAGCTTTCGTGGGACATTGGAACCATGGATGGTATTTTAAATTCGTAATCAAATGTAGATGGGCTGTTGGGGTATTTAATCTAAAGGCTTCTTAATATAACTTCAGCCAAGGGTACATAAGGTTATGTAATGTTCGGTTTGCAAAGATATACATAGTTTCTTGGCAGTTTTGCTATATACAAATATTAAGCATACAATTGTGGAATATATATGTAGAGAAACATATATCTTAAGGATATTTATACCTGTCAGGTGGGCATTTATCCGGTTGGATTTTAATAAGTGCACTGCAAGTGGGTGCTAAGCATTCCGAATACAACTGAGACTGAGACGCTCGACGCATTCATTACTCATATTTATGTTCTGGCCACCATGTAAACCATTTGATTAATCGCATTTAAGCAGAATTAATATCTTAAACACACATACATGTTATGCCAGTCGTGCCAGGACTTGAGCCAAAATATGATGGCAAATAACATTTAATAAGCCAAACAAGGGAATGTTGACACCAATGTTTGTGTGTGTGTGTGTGTTTGTGTTTGTGTGTGTTTGTAATACGTGACCTCATCTTGGAGCGTCCGACTCACCAATGAATCAGACCGCACATAGATCTCTGTCATGGGCATTAGCATTGCGACAGACCAAAGATAGTTCATCAAAACTGACAAGCCCATTGGTGTAGCAGAAGGAGAAGCAGAGCAGCAGAGCAGGAGCAGGAGGTGGCACAACTAGGACAGCGCGGATATTCACGTTTTAGAAAATCTGCATGATAACAACAACAACAACGACAACAACTGCGCTGTTAGCTCAAAGCGTTCCATCTAACCACTCCCATCCACTGTCTCTGCTGCTCTCTCTTTAGATTTTACACTTCTGGTGGATTCCACACTGCTGAGAAGAAGTATTCATCAGTATTTAAGTCACGCAGCGCGCAAAAGCTTTGTCTGCGGGTCCGGGAAACGTGGTGGGAACGGGATTGGGTTGGATGGGGAGCAAGCTGTCAGTAGTTGTATGTTGACATTTCAATGACAGTTGTGAAAATTGTGAATATGCTTTCGGCTGCCTTTTTGTGTTGTGGTGTGGTTTTCGCCAGCAAGTCGCGCCGCGCTTTTGTTCGATTTACACAATTTTATTATCACGGACAGCTTGCGCTGGTTAGTTACTCACATGCTACAGTGTGCAGCCGAATAACACACATCCACAAATCCACACACGCACAGGCACACCCACACACACACATTCACACACACACTCACACAATCGGCAATTAGTCACGTTTGTTTTAGCTAACAAGTGCTTAAATTTGCATGTTTGCTTAATAATGTCAAGCTTTTAGGGCAGTTAGCTACCTATTTGGGTGAGCAACAAGTTATTCTAATAGATATTTTAGGTTTGAGGGGCCCACCTTCTGCCGCAGTATTACTAAGCTCAGATCTGAGATCCACATATTATGCTATTTCAAGTTGAATCACTTAGGAATCTAACATTCGAGTCATTTTAATAGATCCTCCAGTTGGTTGAATCTTTTCTTACTTTAACACATTGAGAAATGTTTGACAACAAAATATATATAGTCTCAATCACTTTCAGTAGGAGCTTCATATACTTTTCGATTCGGTTCAATAAATAGTCAAAACGAAATATCCTAAAAGTTGAAATCAAAATTTCGGGAACCATGAAGCCGATATTCCAATGGCTAATAAGCTGTTGTGCTGGAATGATGTTGGGCGCCCAATCGATCGACATTTGCAAGATAGCCAATGAGGAAAACGAATCCCGGCATGCAGTTGGAATGGAAACATCTGCGATTCAGGGGAACAACAACTTGGAACAACCCTTCATTATGGGATCCGCGCAGATAAGTGCAGTATTGCAGCAACTACTGAGCAGCGACGAGAATGGTCTCAGGAGCCTTACGCAATATAATATTATTGGCACTGTGCCCAATGCTATTAAGTCTGACTACATGCTCGGTTCCGAGTCATTGAATCGCATGTTGGAGAATATGTTAGCGCATCCTTGCAACGACTCCGATAAGCTGCCTCACATTGAACCAGCCATACAGCTTTAAAATCATCCATAATGTTTATATTTGTGAATATATCAATATTTTTTTCTTTTTTTTCTTGCATATGTATTACATCATATTATGACCCGTATCCTTTAATACCCTGTCAGAGGATAAGATGTGTGAAGTCGTTCAGCTCCAATTAATCTTTGGCCACAGTCAACTTGGAAAATCTAATTCGTATTCAGCTCAAGCCTTTAGCATCGGGTCGATTCTAAAAGCAGCTGTTTAAATATGTGACGGTACATTGGCGCCAAAAAAAAATTCAAAAAATTTGTTGCTAATAAAAATTCAAGAATTACTATTAGTCATTTTGTAGTGGTGCCCATTTTATTGTCCGATTTATAATCTAAATAATAATATGTCAACAATTACAATTCATGCCAGCTGTTTTTTGTTTACAAATATGGTAGGGTGCTGCCACATGTGCATATGTAAGCAAAACCACTGCAGGGTGGCAGCACTATTCGTTGTATCGATAGTTGTGTCATAGTATCGCTTACATTGGTCACACTGGCTGCATTTAATATAAACAGAAAAACTAAAATGCTACCTGGCGTTGGCGTATTTGGAACAGGTGAAATAGCCAATGTGCTGGTGCCGCTGCTGCGCGAGAAGAGTTTTGAAGTTAAAGCGATATGGGGACGCACACTGCGGGAGGCGAAGGAAACGGCCAACGCACTGGGCGTCACATTCTACACAAACGTCATTGACGATGTGCTCCTACGCAAAGATGTCGATCTGGTGTTCATTGTGTGCCAGCCGTTTCTGCACGCCGAGATCTCGGTCAAGGCGCTCGGCATTGGCAAGCATGTGGTGTGCGACAAGCCAGCCGGCCTGCATCAGATGGACTCCATGAAAATGGTGCGTGCCTCGCAATATTATCCCACGCTTATCTCACTGGTGAATCATCCGCTGAGGTTTCTGCCCGCTTTCACACAAATGCGACGTTGCCTGCAGGAGGAGCTCATCGGACCGATGGGCGACGTTGTTCTAATGGATGTGCGTGTCCAAATGGGCACACTGTTTCCCGAGAAGTACAATTGGATGTGCGACGCACAGATGGGCGGCGGCGCCCTCAATCTGGTTGGCAGTGTTGTCGATCTGGTGAACTTTCTGCTCCAGCAGCAGGCGGTGCGTGTCCATGGCGTGCTGCGTGCCCATACGAAAACGACAGCGGCCATCAATGGTATACGCCAGATAACTGCACCCGATTTCTGCAATTTCCAAATGGAGCTGGCGAGTGGAACGCTCGTAACGGTGGCCTTGCACAGTCACACGGTGCCCACAAGAACCTTCTCGCAAGAGGTGCTCGTCTATGGCAGCAAAGGTCATCTGGTTGTGCGGGGCGGCGACCTCTTCGTGCTGAAGGAGTCCCAGCAGAAGGAAGAGTCAGTCTACGTGGATGTCCAGGATCTGCATTTCAACACAAACAACTCGCTGCTGCCACGTACCTATATCAAGGGTATGTGCAAAATGGTCGGCGCTCTCAAAGAAGCCTTCAACAGCAAAGAGTCCAGCTGGATAAAGGCGCCCGTCTCCACCGCAGCCACCTTTGAGGATGGCTTCTACGTCCATGCCGTGGTGGAGGCCATACGAAAGTCGAACGAAACACGCCAATGGCAGCGCGTCCAACTGAGCACAGATGCTCCACTAAACCACGACCAGATCATTCGCTACGGATATGCGCGGATGTCTACCATGTGAATATACTGCGAATATTTATATAAGTTACATATTTATTTATTGTATTGGCATTTATATTTTGCATTAAAAAAACTATATTGTTAAGCTTGTAAGATAAATATAAATTGAAAGTTACTAATATACACGTTTGTTGCTCTTCAAGTGTGCTGGGATAAGATAGTACTTACATATATTGATTATATGGTAATCGGTCGAAACTCAGGACAAACATAGACTGCTGAAGAAGGCATTAAAAACGAATACAAACATTGTTATTTTATTACAAATTTACCATTTTATTGATAGGTATTAAAATTAACAGCCATATTCAATTTTTCCATAAACTCTCAAAACTAAATATTTATCTAGCTTAAAGACTAAGACAGCAAACATTACATATAATAAAAAGTTTTTTTGTTGTGTTATCTTGGCCTTTATGGATGAATGTGGGTTTAAATTGTGTATGTATTTTGGCTTGACAATGTTGGAACCCCCTAAAACGTATAATAATTAATAGTATGCTGAATCCAAAAGTTTATAAGCGGCAAGCATTTCTAGTGTTTAGTGTTATTAATAATTTAGTCGAACTATTAATATGAGGTTAATTTAATTTAAGATTTGCTTGTTCCTTTGGTATCTCAGCACTTAGAAAACTAACTAAACTTTATTTATAAATTGGAAAAAAATAAAATCCATGAAAACTACACCCTAAAGCCTGTTGTGTGCAATTTAGTTAAAGTTAAACGAACAATTTAAATATTTGTAGCTAAATGTAAATAAATATTTAAGTTAAATATATTTTAAGTTACTTGGAACATTTAAAACAAATCGAATAAAAAAACCTAAGAAAGTTGCAGTCGAGTGTAATCAACTGCTCAATACTCTGTTCCCAGAGTAATCACTGCTAAGATATATTTTTTTTGTAAGTTTTACTGATAGAAATGTACATATTGGAATATTTTTGGCATGCCTTTCAAAGAGGTTCTTCATTAGTATAGACTCCAGATATTAGTCTTGAACATATATGAACTTTTAATATACACTTACATTTACATGGACAGACGGACCGACAGTTAGACAGACACGTAACAAAAGCAATATACTCTATTTCTCCTTTATGGGAACACAGTATGAAAGCAAATAATAACACCAGCTACAGACATATATACACTAACAGACTATCTAATCGACCGATATCGAATACAGATGCTCATATACGCATCTCTTCTTATCGCTTATTTAGTTTGCGCCAGAGCGTTAGCACCGTGAGCAGATGCATAACGCCAATCACAACGGCCATCAACAGGATGCAGTCGGACATGTGCACGTCGGAGATCATCATGTACTTGAGAAACACTTTGGGACTACGAAAATGACAGTACATAACACTATCGGGACACTCCAGAAACGGGCGATCCATGCCGTAAATGGCATTCAGAGCACCGTGGAAACCAGCACGGAAATAACTCAAATGCCACATCCAGCGGAACAGCGGCGTTATATCAATATACCTGGTGCAGAAGCCAAACACTGAGAACATGACAGCCAATATCGGACCCAAAAAGACGGCAAGCTGAATAAATACAAATATCGATTAGTGATCAATCACCGACGTAAATTAATTTCAATTACCTTGGTTGGCAGCGTGGCACCCACAAAGAAGCCCCAAGCTTGTGCACTGAGCGACGCCAATATGGCCAGCAGCAAGAAGTAACAGATCCGGAAAGCGTCGACGCTGTCATTGTCCGTCAGATGTACGCTGATCATAATGTACAATGCCGTACATAAGCTCTATTGGAACGAGATTGTATAAATTAGAATAATGTTAACAAGGCTTTATATTTATAAACCTAAACCTACCCATTGAAAATGGGTAAAATGGGTATAATGATGTTGTGCCCTAATATGCAACAAACAGAAGGAACCATCTCCGATCCCATAAGATATTTATGTATGCTTTATCTGCATCAGCAGCTTTATCGATTTACCTATGCCTATATCTGCCTGTAAGTCGATTTCAGAGACCTTAAAAGCTAGAGCCTTCAAATTGTGCATATAAGTTCTCATAGACCATACGCAGTTTAAGTTAATTACATCTTATCGACAACGTTTCCCGTTTCCCGAATACAAATCAATTTCCGTTCAAAATAATGAATCAAATTTAAAGATATTGTTTCCCATTCATATTTATATATGTACTACTACTACTCCTAAACTATACTATTGATAAACTGTATACATAAGAATCACAATGTATTTTCATAATGAGCTATCAGCAAACACAAGCAATTTCTATATTTCTATATATATATATACATATATATGTTTGATAATCGAAAATTTTAGTCGTAAAATTAGACACGTATTGTCGCAGTCTGGCTATTTTAGTTTGGGTAATAAAATCAGGCGCTGTATTCACTTAATTATGTGGCCCTTCGGTTCGTGTGCAAGTCATAAAAAATGTAGAGGATTAACTATAATTACCACTTAGTATTTAAGTGTGCAAAGTAATTTGAATGGAAATTTGGCCCATTTACAACATGTGCTTAAATCTATTCAATATGCTTAACAGCTGAGTTCAGGGTGCCTGTTAGTCAAGCTCTCTCGACTAGAGCATTCTTGTTTGTTTTAATTAAATATATGATTACGAAACAATAAGCATTTAACTACAAGTACGAATAGGTGCAGTCTCAACTGCGCAATACTCTGTTATTTCCAATAACAACAAAAATATAACTAATACCTATAGTAAAAGCACAAAATAACAATTCTTTAAATATATAATGCGTATTTATTGCTCTACAAAACGGTAAACTAAACATAGTTATCGATAAATTTAAAGAACTGTGATTAGTGTATAATATCTAATAACCTATATACCAAATATGTGGGTTTTAAATTATGAATTTCCCCCAGATTCTTAGCCCCATTCTTAAGGGGAAAGTTTGAGTTTTACATATTTCTACACAAGCTGATACTATATAATTAGAAACATGCCCTCGAGTGATGTGAATAGAAGAGAAACCCCATAATAATTGCAGTTGCTGAATGTGTAATGTTTTGGGAACGGTTGTAACGATCGTGCAACAAATGGCATTTTCATTACTACACAGCTTAGGGTATTAGGTATAACTTGGATAGGTCACTGACGTTGCTGTAGTGATTCTGTCATGCCAAGTTTGTAGCCCAGTCACACGACATTCTCATTTAGTTGTTTTAAATTTAAATTCTCCCACAACTGTAATGATGATTTGATCATCAAGTGGCAAGACTTACTTGAAAGGGTATTTCGAAGGAGATGAGCGATAGAAAGTAGGGTCCCAGCTTGTACCAACGATTAAAATGTTCTCGAGTCAGCATATGAATGTGTAGCGGAACTGCAATGAGATAATTAAAATATTTATTAAGCATTTGAAATCAACTAAGTTATCGGATTAATAAGGCTCAAATGCTTACACATAATCAAACAAGAAAAGTGTAAGGCTGCTCTAGCAAGGAGTGCCCCACTCGAAGGCAGCATCATTTTCATGCAACTCTCGATTTTACTTACGTTAATACACAATTAAAAATACCCACAAACACACCCACAGCAAGCTGTGTGAGTCAGCAGCGGCAGACGTTGAATTAAAAACGGGGCCAACTCGTTTGTTTCCCCCGATTACAGCAATTATTAGCACTGACTCAGTTTGCTCGGGAAAAGCTGAACAGAATCGTTTATCTATATCTCTTGAATAGTTTATCTAGCGCTCTTGAATGAATATCTGCAGTTCATTAATAGAACGGGAATAGCTATGAAATGTATATTTAAAATTGTGTCTGGGTACAACTGCGATAAAGTGACGCTTAATATGCAAATCAAATCTCAAATGTCTTCAAAGAATAGACAGACGATCATAGGCAGATCTATTTCTGCTATTTATATAAGTGGGATCCAGAGAGCCATAGATCCATTTTAGTTTAAAGTTGCTTTCGGAGCAATACATTAGTTAAATTGTCAACATTAAAACATATATCGCAAAATCGCAATTAAGATACTCTTAAAGAAGATCTTAAACTCCTGACAAAGCTAGTTCTTATTTTAGAAACTAGTGCTGGAGCTTAGTACACTCGAGCTAAACTATATACTTGATGAGGCGGAAGATGCACCATTCTGCTGCTTACATGCAACTTCACAGCTTCATTTTAGCCTTTTTAGTCACGTTGAATGGGACACAGGAAGACAAACAATTATTACATAATCAAATTCCAAAATTACTACGCGAAGCTGCAACGAATTGTTGCCAGAATTACATAACTGCATTTGGGCAGCCTTACAAAAAGATACGTTGTTCGGTTTCTGGCTGCAGCTAACGAGTTGACAAAGTTGGCTGCCTCAAGAACAGGTCTCAACAAAGGGGCAAGCACCGCAAGGAGAGATACTCATTTTTCTTAAAGTATTCATTGTGTATGCATCTACTTACAGGTCAATACCACTGCCATTTTGCCGGTGTAGACCAGGAGCAGTATGGATCCATATAGGTAGACATAGTTGCCGAGCACAGATGTGGCGCTGTTGCCCACATTCATGTACAGGTAGCCGAAAACGATGCCGATGAAAATGTGCGAGAAGATGCGGGCCAACAACAGAAACTGCAAATAAAAAATTGAACCAGGCATTACACATATTGTAACTTAACCCACTTAATACGGCGATTATGCATCCACCAAAGAGGCTGCTAAAATGCCATTGCCATAATGTGCACCAAAGCAGCACTTGGTGTATTATCTGTGTGAAGGTTGCCCCGCCGTTGAAATTTGTGTTTTTCATTATGGCCACAGTTGAGTGGTCAACACGAACTCAGAACTCAGTGCAGCTTAGCTCAGCTCAGCTCAGCGCAGCTCAAGCCCCCTCCCCATATTTGTGTACGTACATATTTATGTATGAGCTCTGTCTGGCATGCACTTATGTGTAGATAGAACAACAAATCAATTTACAAGACGCTAACAGGCACACAGATACAAAGGTAAACAAGCAAATGCGTTACCAATCGTGTGCAGGTAAATACAAAGATATACTACTTGCACTTAGTCACACATTTACTTATTAGATTTGCTTGTTAAGCTGCCGTGTCGAATCTGGAGTCCTACATCGGTTGCGATTCCACCCATCTTCTACTCAATGAGCACGGCTTTGAGCTGTCAGGTAATTTAATTACAATCTTCAATCATTTCACTGTTGAAAAGCAATCGAAATGGCAGCAGGCTTGCTTATCTTTAATTATGCATTTAGTATAGATACTTTTACATTTTAATGTTATGCATCGTTGACCTTGACCTGATTTTCATATGGCCAAGTTTTTGCTGTTATTGCGGTTGACAAGCTTTTCTGTACTCACATAGTTGCGTCTGGCGCAGATCAAAATGAGCTTCATCAGCAGCAGATATTGCATAAGGAACGAGGCTGGAACGACCGGCTTAAGCTGCTCGGGCTGATTGGCAGGCCCTTTAGCTGGAACTGTCTTATTGGCAAGTGGCTGCTCCGCTGCATCAATTGGTGTATTCAGCGCTCTGATCTCGTCCAGTGCCAGCTCTTGTTGGGCGGGTTTAAAGTAACTGTAACTTGAGAACTGATCCAGACTAACTTCAGGAAGCGCCTCAGACGATGCACTGCGTTGCTTGCCACCAATTGCTTCTGTAAATGAATCAAATTTGCACTTAATAACTAGCTTCAATTTAAAGTCAAATATAAACAAAGACAAGAGATATATAATTATTTCCTATTCCGTACCTTTTAAAGTTGTTATAATGTGCGACATATCTGCAGTGTTCAGTTGCCCTTTGGCATCCGCATAATACTTTGTATTCGCTGCTTCTATCAGATTATTAAGATCACACTGATGCTCTCCAACTGCCACTTCCAGCACTGTTTCAAATAAAATGCAAATTCAGGTTAGGCTTAAAGTACCTATAGAGGGAGGGGGCGGGGCACACATACTGAAATCCGCCGGATTGTGATAGCTGGGACACACGAGTTGCTGATCGGCAAGAAACGGCACCAGTTCCTTCACTCTGCCCTGGTACATGCAGTGTCCATCCACCACCGTATACAGCTTGTCGAACATCTCGAAGATTAGCGCGCTGGGCTGGTGAATGGTGCAGACTATCGTGTGGCCCTGGGAAGCCAGCTTCTTCAGCAGTGCCACGCACGAGCTGCACGAGGAGCTGTCCAAGCCACTGAAAATTACAAAGCGTGTCAAATACATAAGAGTTGCCCAAATGGTGAATCAATTTGTATTGAGCACAAAGTGCAATCATAATGCGAGCAGATTAAAAAACGATTCTGTGTCATGCGCATCGTACGAGTGGTGATCCTAATCTGTCAGCAATGGAAAATTACCAAAAATCAAAATATATGGCAAAACTGTCTAGCTGATACCGTATACTGTGTATTAATGTCATATTTAAGTTTTAGCAACACGCTTTGAATTTATATAGGTCACAAAAGCATCAATTAGTCCAGCAACCCATATTTTCTTGTATATAATTTTAATATATATTTATTTTCGTTAAACTTTCTCAACTTAACCGTTTGCTTTTTTTGCTTATCGCAAAGTTGAGTCACGAAACTTACGCTAAAAGATATATATATTAAACTTTATTTTACAAGAAATAAGTTTCATTTTCATTTTTAGTTTATCTTTCTTAACTTCGTTTTTTGCCTTTTATTTTTGCTTAGCACTTTCTTGTAGATAAGTTTCGTGTATATTTCGTTTAAATTTTTCAGTATTTGCAAATGACTTCCCAAATGCAGGATAATGAGACATTTTACTAACTAAGTGTATACGAGCATGACTGGCTTTTTACAGAAATAATGACTTAATAAGCGTTTCAAAATTATTTCAGCGATAAGGATCCAGCTCTGTTCAGTTGATGTATGTACATGTATTATATGTCTAATATAAATGGCTATTCAAATTAAACAAACCGATTTGCTACGCTTTTTGATTTTAAACTGTTTCTGTTTTTTCCTTTTGCATTTTTAAGATTAATTTGTGCAATAACTCGTACAATAGTAATCCAAACAAAATCAGTGAACCAAATAAATAAACACATATATATAATAATAATAATATATATATATATATATATATATATGTATTTGTCTTAATCCATATATATGTAATCATGTACGTATTTATAGCAATCAGCGTAGAAGGCGCTGATAAGCCCAAGTTGTCTACCCTTCTTGAATTTCCGTCTTGCTTAGACGATCGGTCATCTTAATTATTATTCATTAGTTGTCGCTTTGCATATCAGCTATCAACTTACGTTGTCGGCTCGTCCAGATAGAGCACGGGCGGGTTGCTTATCAACTCCAGGGCAATCGCGAGTCGCTTTTTCTGTCCACCAGAAAGTTTGCCCGTGAGCACATTGTAGCGATGATCCAGACCCAACAACGACAAGATGTGTTTTATCTAATATAATAACAAAAAAATAAATTGCAAACAGAGTTAGAAGGGTTTGGGTAATGTAAACTTGTAAGCCACATGTTGCAAATCTTTGGATTACTTACCAGAGCCAGCTTCTCAGCTTTCTTCATGTCGAAGCCAAGTTTCAAGTGTGCCGCCATCAACATTATTTCGCCAACCATCAGCTGGGGACGCAGCAGATCATCCTGGTGAATGTAACACGACAGCTGACGAAATCTGTCAGAGCTGGTGGCCATCGGATTGCCATTGACTCGAATGTTGCCCGTGACTCCGGTGGTGCTGCAGAACGCAGAATGCAGAACGAAGAGAAGACCCGACAAAGAAGTTGAAATACAATTTATGTGTTTATTATGGGTAATAAACTTAAATTAAGTTGACGTATGCAATTACAGACACACAGACAAGTTTCAAGTTCGTAGTTTAATGACCGATAAGCATAAATGGTAATAAGCGTGTAAGCAAACGTGTGGCGACTGCCTGGACTGAAGAGATACCCTGTATTCCAGATAGGGGAACGACTTTCGATTTACTTTCCATTTGACATTTGCATGTTGTTGAGTTGAGTTGACATTCGAGATGTGTTCAGCAATTAGGTTGTGTGGCAAATTATACTAATGCTCTGGGATTACATTATATATATATGTATACATATATGCATATATGTGTGTATTTGTAATACAACAGCAGAATTAATCTGATACGTGGCTAAGGTTGTTTTGGACTTCGGCTGCGTTTGAGCAGCTCACTTCTAATTAGTTGCGATAACGGTACTGTTTAATAACAGATCCGATTTATATTAAACAATTTCCCGCTTTGATTACTGAATCTAGCTGTTGACCACTTCAGTTCATTGACGACAGACGCCACACATGGCTTAAATTATTATGTTTATAAATGAAGCAAGATGAATCATTTGTTATCGCCGATTAGCGAGAATGAGACACTATAATCCTGCTTACCAGAATCCTGACATAACATTCAGCAGTGTACTCTTGCCCGCTCCAGATGGACCCATAATAGCTGTCAGCTCACCCGATCGAAAGTTACCCTGCAGACCATGCAGAATCTCCTTGGTAACTGCGGAATGACGGCAAGTTTTAGGTCGCTAGAAATATGAAGTATTATTCAATGAGCACTTACCAAACTTGCGTTCGGGAAACGAGAATTTGCGTATCTCATAGCGAACATTGGAGAACTCAATGTCCACCGGATCACACTGAGCGAAATTGGCATGTGCAATCGCCTCATGATAGTTGTGCAGTCGAAATGCGTTCAGCTTGTTGTTGACTTTGGCAACAGACGTGGCCGAAACGGATGAGCCGGATTCGCTTATCGATGTTTCCGAGCCGGCGGCCAAGCTGCAACAGTTTATGCCCAGGCAGCCCTTATGTTGCTCCTTCAGACTGTCTCCGCAGCTGGGGGCACTGCTGCTGGCATCGCCGCCTCCTCCACAACAGGTGGCGGCATCTGTGGCTTTGATATCTGGCAAGAGTGTCATCTATGGGAGTATATTTGGAACACAGTTCCCCTCTCAGTTCGCACGAATGTAGTTACTTCTTCTCTGGCCGACTGTAAAACGACAAAAACGACAGGCAAAAAATTAAAAAAAAAATTACTGAGCGTGTTTTAGTATGTGCTTAAAAATAATAATGCGTCTACTCATCGACCTACAGGCCAGACGAAATATATTATGAACATTTTAATGTACACTTATAATTAGTACATTTCCGCTGCGAGACAATTAAAAAACTAATCTTAAAATGTATCCGTCGTATGTCGAACTGTGACTTTGTTGACATTTGGGTAAGTGACTTTAAGATAGCCATATATATATAAGAATTTGCGACTCGTTGGTTGAAGGAGGTCGTCTACAATCTACATTCCAAGCTCTAAAACTGCTGCAAATTTATATTCATATATATTGCATATACAAATTATATAATTTGTGCAACAAAATAACTTGAAGCTCATTAATAATTATATTTGGCTCTCCTTCCCTCTTCTGCCTCTTAGCGACATTTTCTCTGTGCTTCTCGTTATTAATAATTTGACATTATTGTAAAAACTGGTTAAGTTGTAATTTATATTCACAGCAAACACAAATCTTTTTCATTTGCATATTGGCTAGCACTCGCGAGCTACTTGCAAGAAAAATTAGATAAAGTAAATAATAAATGTTTAGCAAGTGTTAATTTGCTTATTATTGGCATAGGTCAGTTAGCGCTACAAATAAGAAAGGCAGCTCAATAAATATAAGCAAGACGTTCAAAAGACTTGTTTCAATTTGTATACCTAATATCAATGTGATTATTTAATTTGTTATTACCCAATGAATGTACATCGAAGAGGGCAGAAATGTGTTTCGCACGGGGAATCCATTCAAATGGCTATGCATATTTTATCTAAGCTTTGCTACTTCTCAATTGAGCAGGTGTTCCAAAGCGTAAACTTTTTATTAGTTGTTAATTTGCTCCCACCATAAAAAAAGATGAAATTAACTATGTGTTAGTAGTGTTTAAATGTACCTTTTTATCACCATGATTATATGGCGACATGCATTTACTGCTTTTAATCTTGGCGATTCTTAACACTAATATTGACTTTGCTGTCAATTAAAAATCAAAAATCTGATAGTCGATAGCCGAAAACCAGTTTGAAAACGCCGCCGAAACCGGATAAAAGAGTCATGAAAAATAATAAATGATTGTCGTAAATTACAGTAAAAGGTGTGTGCCAATCAATTGCCACCAGGGCAAAGCCAAAGAAAACCGTCTAGTCAACAATTTGGCATGGAATTGATTCGGAATGCGCCAACATGTCAATATTTACATGTGAATACTTAAATTGGGTTTACACTGACGCATATTTCAAAATACATTGCAAAAAAACAACTAGAGTGGCACGACTAGCAGTTACCCTGCAATCACTAAGCCTACACAGCCTTGGCAATTATGTGAGAGGTGACGACGACTCCAACTCTTGCCGCAAATACTACTGAAGCCAATCGATTGTTGCATGTTTGAGTACATTTTAAGTGCAGTTTGCTTAAAAAATCATTAATTGAATCAATGCCAATTGAACTTGTCACTCGTGTCGCTAAGGTTTCGTGGCTGATCGTTGTGCCACAAATATGATTTACGTAGGCTTGTACATTTTAAAATCGATACTAGAAGAAAATATTTTAAATAAATATGAATTGCCACTTATATTATAATTGTAAGATCTGAGTTAGATAGGGAGTTTGGCACCCCTTAAAGTACAGCAGGACTAACAGATGCCCTGTACGCAGATACTCTATCACAGAGAAATTGGTATGCACGACCATTAAGTCATCTTTGGGGTCGTCAACCATCTCGGCGGGTTCGTTAGCCGAACAACAGCAAGGTGCCGTCTTCTCACACCTTTTATGGAGCCCACCCAGCAATGAATTGAATTACATATGTGATCATTGCTCGCTCGTTAATGTGAAGTAATAAACAACATTCTCTGAATTATGTGCTTTCTCCCTTCGCAAAACAAACGTACATATGTTATTCAAATATTATGTATCTGACCCCTAGAACCAAAAATGCGATACAGAATTAATGACGTCGTCAAGGTCAGCACGTGGTGATCGAGCTAAAAAAAACATGTTGAAAGCGAACTTTTTCAAGAACTAGTGCCATGATCAAAAATGTGTATGTATGTATGTATATATATATATATATATATATATTTATATTATTATATATTTATATATTTACATACAAACGCACACACATATACAATGATATAGCTGATATTCATCAATTTTTCATGTTTCCTAGTCGTGTGAAGCAAAATACTGGAGCAACTAGCCGGTTTTGGCTTTGAAATGAGGGTAAACAAAATCAAAATAGAAAAAACTTGAGTGTAACCAACAACGCAATACTTTGGAAAAACAGCTAATAAACATAATATTTGCTTTTTAATTATGAGGTCAGTGATCCTTCAACACTTTGAGCTCTTCAACTGCGACAGGTCATAGATTATCCCTGGTTAGCAACAACCAACAAAATCACCTTTCTGATGCGACTCCATACGAGATACTTTCTTCCCCAGTTCGAACAGAGTAACAACAAGCATCAGATCTTTGTATTCTAAGAACAGTTTATGTTCCCTTACATGGCTTTTCACGAATGAAAATACGACTGCGCATAATCAGAGAGCGAAAGAGAAAGAAAAGTGGGAGCAATAGATAAACAGACAGACAGACGGACTGACACGAGTGGCCTAATTTGGAGTTATGTTGTGTGGAGCTACGTTAGAACAGATCATAGGCAACAGAATACAACCAAAATCTTCACTTCTCTCTCTCTCTCTCTGTCTGACACAATTACGCTCCAAAGACCTGAAAGAGCTTGCTTACTCTCTCTCTCTCTATCTCTCTCTCTTTCTCTCCCATTTAGACGTGTTCTACATGAATTTGGGTGTTAGAGCGGTCAAGTAAACGAACCTGTTGGTTGGGCTATCGTTGCTGTAGTCTGCTGTTGCTTATCGCTCGATTCGTCGGCTGCAGTTGTTGGGTTTGTTTTGATTTCGGTTTTTGGTAGTAACAATGATTACAAAAAGGATTGCACGTTAAGTTAAAATAAAAAATAACGCAAAAACACAAACACTTAATTTATGAATAAAACGCATGTAAAAATAGACATGCAGACCTCTGTCTATTTTAAATAAGCATTGAGGATTTCCACTGAACACGCGATCGTCGCAGGCAGTATTTGTATAATTTGATATTGGACTCGTGTGAATTTCGTTTGTAATTTTGAGCGGCAATTCTTTTGTGTTTGGCTGTCAGCCATCTCCGTTACACTTGAATTGCAGCAAATTTGTTTATTTACACACGCACAAATACAGAGATATTTGATTGTGTGCTCTTAACTGAAATTCACATTAGTATGGAAGGGAACAAAGGCTTATTATGAACCGAAGCTTCTTTGCGTACAATGTACATGTGAATGTCGGTATATTTGTACATATAACAAATGCAATTGCCTCCTTTGATATTGTTGTCATTCGTTGTCGCTTTCTTCGCTTTGAGGCCCGTTCTTCGTTGAACTTATGCAGATCGACGACGCGTAAATGAATTTTAATTGTGCACCCATACACAGTACATTATTTACTTTTGTGCTTTTCACTTTGGCGCGCCTCCGTCGGTTTAATGCACGTTCCACACCAGCCGCTTGCTGCCGTTGAACTAAAGAACTTGCTCCCAGCGGCTTATTATTATAGCGCTGCCAGCTAACTCAGTCCAGATGCTCGCTCAGCTGTGCCGGCATACAATGGAGCAAAATTCACTTCAGCGAGTGTAAAAACAATCTCTATTCGAGAGAGCTCAATAAGGAGATACGCTAAACACATTCATTTGACCTTTTTATATATACAATGAGACCTCTCAACTTAAGTTCAATACAATAAAAAATACAAATTATATAAAAACAAATAAAATATATATAAATATATACATATGTTGAGTATAATAAGCTTTCTTTGTGTTTTCGAATCGTTTTGTGATTATTCTATTCTTTTATTGTATAATCAAAATAATTTGAGACTCAAATTAGACAAGAATACCCACTGTGCAACGGAAGTGATCGAAATTTGTTGCTCTCTCTCTCTCTCTCTCTCTCTCTCTCTGTGGTTTGCTCGCTCTCTCACTGGGTCTCTCCCGGGCCGGGTCTTGTAACGTTTTACGTTATGTTCGAGCTGTTCCGTTGTTTGCAAATCATAATTTAAAATTTTGAATGTTTCTGGTCTTAAAATATGTGTGTAAACATATTTATGTACATACATAACTTAAAATTGCACTGACTGTAATAGCAATGACCTCCATTTGTGTATCCATTAAAAATGGGCAAAAAGAGTATGCATAATTAAGTTGTGAAATTGTATAAAAATATGTAATAAACTATATGATTAATATATGTATATGTAGTCATATATTACATATGTATAATATGAATGTAACACACAATGTATGTTGGCCAACGATATATAAATCATTTGGAATTTTTTTCTCTGTTGTGGTTTTTATTTCATGCGACCGGCAATTAACGTCATAGTTTTTACCGTGGTCGGCTAGATGCGTACACAGCGCAGAGTTTCCCCAATGGCTTTTTTACACTTGAGCGTAATTTCCACTTGCACTTAACACTTTTTACGAATACTGTTGACCTACCAATTGATAATATACGCACCAAACCGTTGAAGCTATAAAGCTACAATTTTCAAATCTGAGGTAATCACAATGAAGAAAACAATAAGGGCAAAACTGCGGAATATCCAATTAACGTGAAAGCTGCAAACCCATTTCAAAAGTCCTTTACGAAAAAGGTATTGCAGAAATTGTTCACATTTAATATTTAATAAACTAGATTCAATGAAGATTTTCACATTCAAATAAAACAGCGAACTGGAAAAGCAGTCAGAAATATCTGGCACATAGGAAAAATAATTCTTATTCATAACTATTAATTATTTAGTTACCTAAGCAGACTTTATACGGATATTGCAAATCGAGTAGAAGTAACATTGATCAAAGTAAATTAGGATCAAGAATGTTAAATGTAATGGTTTGTCGATAATTGAATAATTAAATAATAAAAAAAGGCTTAACAATTTGTATTGGTGTATGTTAAACGAATGTGATTATCCCAGTTGCACAGTTGACTTATCAATTGGCTAGTTTGTCGTAAGCCTATTAAAGACGTAAAATCAATAACACTAGATAACAAATTATTATTACTTAAATATAGATATATATATATATATATATATATATATAGATGGTGAAGAAGTATATGTAGATTAGCTTATGTATTTATGGTAACGACATTTGTTGAATTTGGTCTGCAACTGTATACAACAATCAAATATCGGTTGTTTGATGTTGAACACTCTGTTAGCTAGTGTTATTTGTTGAGCTATTTGGTTGTGTTGTGTTATGCATAGCGTGTCAAACGGGTCTCTGATCTGTTGGCACATTGAACCAACGTATAAATAGGGTTCGTCTAACTGCCAATTAGATTAAAACGAAGCCAGAAACAATTTTGTGAAAGCAATTTGTGCGCGCAATTAATATAACTAAATTATTCATTGCAAATCCCAACATTAGCGCAAATAAAAACCGTCCTCTAATTTTGCATTACAGTTTTTAATGCGCAAAAATATGGTTATTTATTTAAGGTAAGTCACGACCGAGATCACATTTTAATATTTTCAAAGCTGAACCAGTCGGAAATACACAAGTTAATTACATTTTCTTATCTTGACACATTTAAAAGGGGTATAATTAAGTTGAGGAAATGTTTCGAGCATCTTTGACCCCTTTTCAAGTGTAAAATTATTATTTCTGAATGTGGGCTTATTCAATTCTGGTGTTTTATTGCAAGCCTAATCGGTTAAGGAGCTTCAATCAAATATGCGCAAGTTTTCGGATGCACATTTAAACTCGGAAGCAATAATAGGATACATTTTGAAAATTGTTTGCGGGTTGAATATGGGGGAAGGAATATTTTATTAGTCAGTATTATTTGTTTTTCTTCACCGAAGTGATGAAAATTATAATATAATGTGCAGCTAGAGTTCTATATTTATATAGTACGATCTTATTATTATACAATGTACCTCGTTTTCAGATAAGAAATAAAAAGATGCTTTAAATTGCACATTATAACAACAACTATAGTCATTTCTTTGTATGCTTAAGCTGATAACACCTGACATGAGGCTGCTGCGTGTAAGTCCTAAACAATTTGTCATATGCATGTCGCAAAAGATAATCTTATACACATATTATACTATATTTATGTACATATATATATATATATATATATTATATTTAATGCACATATAACTGTATGTCATTCTCACAATTCTATGTTAATAGAATATAATAAGAGGAGCAAAGAGGTCAGTGGGTTCAACGCCAGTTATGAGTATGAACATAACTTTAAGCTCATTTGCGAGAAGTGATCAAATAGTTGCCAAAAAGTAACTAAATTTGCAAAAGAAATAAAAAGCAAAGCAGCATTTAATTCGTTCATTCCCACTTTAATTCGCAACAAAATACGCAAAACGCCAACTGTTTTTTAATTAGCTTTATATACATATATATATATATATATACTTGTACCTGACGTGTATATATATGCAATTCAGTCAGCCATTATCAATCGAGTGGAGCAGTGGGTAAAAATGGGCAGATCATTTGGTCACTAATTAATCCATATGGCGAATCAATTGATATGCAAACAACAACATCGCAGTCTCAATGGACGATACGAGAGGGAAGGGCTACAGACACATACATAAATATATATATATGTGTATATAAACATATACATACATAGGCCTGACGTTGAATGAATTGAAATACGAGTACATAAATCCATAAGAGTTTGTTGGGAGTAAACGATGAGCACAAGTGAAAATATTAAATACACCTTTGGGTTAAATGATTAAGGTGTCGGGAATCTTGTCCCCTATATAGCAGAGAATATACTGCATACAATTGACTTACCATTCAATACAAAGAACAGCCCCATTTATTTGTTTGGTGTATTTGCTAGAGTAACTAAACCTTTAAATCGTTAACTAATCAGCAGACATTTGTATAACTAAAAAATTAAGAAAAGTTCTCCCTAAAACATAAAATTCATTGCCTATCTTTTTTTGTAAAATGAATAAAGTTGTCAGAAGTTGTAGACAATTCTAGGCCACTACAAGATTTGTATGTGCACATTAATTAATTGATCACGATCAATGAATACTTTTGTGTCATAAGACGTTAACGACAAATTGTTAATAGGTAAACCAATTACAAACAAATTAAATTTGCATAATCATTTGGAAAGTCAGTGATTGTTGCCACATTATAATACGGCTGACTATTTTTTTCCAAGAAATTTGAATTCTGCCAAATTGTATTTCATAATTTCATCTCGGATATTTATAAGTGATATTTTCGCTCAAATTGACTATCAAAACATTATCGGGGAAGTACATGTGTATAGAGGTCTTGAGTAAGTCTCTTAAAAAATCATTGCCCTATGAGGCCTGATTCCGAATAAACAATCGAGTCTGTTGTTTCTTGATTAATTCCTTAATATATTTATACTCAGCCTTATTTGTCTTGTTAAAAAGTTTTTGTTTTCTTTTTTTTTGTTAACGATATTTGGGTATGTTGAATACAAGCAGACATTCAAATATGTCTACTCATGATATTCCACTGCAATCAAGGAGTGAATCTTATTTCTTACATTAAGCTGCGCGACTTTCATTGGCCCATAAACAAAGTCTCGAGCCAACGAAACGCGTCGCACCGGAAGCCAAGACACCTTTGACGTAAGTACGATTCAATCGTTCAGTATTCAGCACAGGCGTAAGACTAGTCAATCCCGGGCTATTGAATAAGCAGCAGCAAGTGCCGACGGTGAATCGTATGATCTGTAAAGACCCAAAATATATACAACAGAAGATACAATTTACATACATATTACATATTTATGCATATAAGCGGGATGCGACAATCGCAGGTATGAATTATAGTCGAAAATTCAATTTGGCTAATCAGAAACCCTTATTTTATTGTGTAGCCCATCTCCACACTCTCAAAGCAAACCATGAGCTTTGGATTAGCGACCAGTCATTGCAAAAAAATGGGCTATCAAAGTTCTGTCCCCACATCACTCGTAATCAACAGCTGCAGCATTTCCAGGGTCAACCTTCGTCGGGTGCGGAAAACAATAATAGGATCAAGTGCATGGCTTAGTAATATATTCGCGTTATCATAAAACTACTACAGCCAGTGAGTGCCCAGTCATAAACTTGACCAATATTGGAGAATTGAATACTGCGCCACAGAACAAAGACAAAAAACCGCAGTAATCACTTACAAGTTCGTGTCGGCATGATAAGCGTTTTATCCCAAGCTAGTGGCAATTGCAAAAACCCACACATTTAATTAAATGGCAGCTGACGATAGTCATTTTATGAACAATGGGATGATTTATTAGACAGGCGTTTACTTGTAGCGCTGATATCAATAAACTGCACACAGAACAGATGTTAGTACGCATGTAAATATATAAATTTCAGGGATCTGCTCTGGTAAAACTCCCACAGTCGGGATCATACTGAAGATATGATATTGCCGAACTTATGCACAAACAAAGCGATGGATTGAACGAATTCTTACTGTATTTACCCAACAGAAACAATGAGATTTCACTATTATTAGCACACAGCAGTAATTGTAATATCACTTTAATTAATAAAGCGCACAGAACATACCCGAAGTGCCAGCGCTAGCACTAAAAATATAACTAAGCCATACAAATCGAGAACAATAAACGAAAACACAGCACTACCGCAGAGGGTGAACGCTTGAAAGGTGGTTGAAATACGCACACGTCTTTATTTGTCTTTATGTCGCGCCACTTACTGAAATTTTCAAATGCCAGACTGTTAAGGCTACTTCTGTGCAAGTTAGCAGGGCGATCAGTGACAGATGGCAGCTCTGCTGCGATTAGTAAATTACTTATCGATAGATCGATATTGTGCAATCGGGCTTTGTTATTAAATAAAAGCAACGTGATGAAAATCTCACGTTTCAAAAAGTCTCACAAAACTCTTGTGTTTTTTGCCACAAACTTTGATTATCGCGAGCCATACCAGGTGCTGATTGACGCCACCTTCTGCCAGGCCGCTCTACATGTGAGTAAGCACGTCTTTAAGTGTGTCTGCAAGTCACAATTATAAAGCACACATTTCGTACTTCAGCACAAAATTGGCATTGAGGAGCAGATTAAGAAATACTTTCAATGCAATGTTAAGCTCCTGACTACCCAATGCGTCATTCTGGAGGCCGAGGCGGTGGGAGCTGCGCTGACGGGCGCCATAACAATTGTGAAACAGTTCCATGTGCACAAATGCGGCCATGAAGGCAAACCCGTATCGGCAGCGGAGTGCCTCAAATCAATGGTAAGCAGGAGAGATTCACAGATTCGTCCAACATCAAGTGCAATCGATTACAATTGCAGACAAAGGACAATCGTTATATAGTCGCCTCCCAAGATCGTCTGCTGCAGGCAAGTCTGCGCAAGGTGCCCGGCCGCTGTTTGCTTTACCTGCACAAGGCAACGCCCGTTCTGGAAGCGCCCTCGGACGCATCTAAGAAATGGGTGCAGAAGCGTGCCAAGAATCTGATGCTTGGCAAACAGGCGGACAAAATCGAGTATATGAAGGAGAAGCAAGGCCTAAAGCCGACAGAGCCAACGACAGTTAATCAAAAGAAATCCAAGGGCTGCAAGAATCCAAATCCTCTGTCCTGCAAAAAGAGCAAAAAGCAGAAGCCCATCTTGCATGGCGTGGAGCAGTCAACACTGAGCAAAGCCAAAAGAAAACGTGTCAAGATTGCGGCGCATGTTAAAGCCACACTAGGCACAAATCAATAGATTAATTATAATTAAACTTCAAGTCTTTAATAATTGTACATTTGTTTCAAGTATTGAAAATGTAGGTATGTATATAGGGCGTTCACAGGAGGTGTGCAGGGCGCAGGTGCAGCTGCACCGAATCTTTAAACCTCTGGGAAAGCCCTTCTGCACAGTTTACAATTTACCTTCGCGAATATTGTTCAGCCTCTTCTCGGTCATAAAATGTCCGATGACTTTGGTAAGCGTCGGATTACGGGCACAGTAAGCTAACGCATTCACGGGGAACAAACCACACCAGGTGAAATCCATTTTGTTGGCCAATGCGACGGCAAAGAGCCAGCCGCAACGCTTCGCAGTCAGACGCTTCTGGTTGGCTGTGCTGCCGCCCATCTTGCAACCATCGGTGCTCGTGAATGCCTCCAGCAGAAAGTCGGTGGCAACAGGGCCCGGCGCAAAGATCGTCACATCTAGTTTGCGCTGCTCCACTTTCAATGCGGTCAGGTAGGCATTCAACGCATGCTTCGCCGCGCAATATGTGGCCGAGAATGGAACCGGCGAGAAGCCAGCTATACTGGACGTGGCTGCAATGTGGCCCCGTCCCCCATTCTGTTCCAGAAAGTAGCGCACCACAAGGCGCGACAAGTGGATCACAGAAAACACGTCCAGCTCGAAGAGATCTCGATCCACCTGGATCTCGATTTCAGTCCAGTTGGCGCGCTGCGAACGACCCGCATTGTTTACCAGCACGTCCAGACGATCGAAGTGATTGAGAACGTTGTACAGATGGGATTGATGCTTCTCCAGCTGCAAAATGTCCATGGGCAGTATTAGCACATCATTCTGCGCTAGGAGTCCGCGAGCCGCTTCCAGGCATTCAGCTTGCACCTCCTCCAGCTGCTTGGTGCGTCGCGCACTCAGCGCAAGACGCACTCCATGGCGTGCCAGGCTGACCGCCAGAGCGCGTCCAATGCCGCTCGAGGCGCCCGTTATCCAAACCACCTGTCCGCGCATGGTCGACAACGAGACGCCAAAGCGCGATTTGTACCACAGTGACACATTGCAATCGAGAAGGATCCAGAGCACAATATAGCCAACATAATAGAGCACCAGCAGGATGAGTAAAAATTCTAAAAATGTCATATTTTGGATATTTGCACCTAGGCGTAATTTGTCTGTCTGTGAAAATGCGACAGTAAAAAAAGTATCGTTACAATGCAAACAACACTAATCAGCTGTTTTACTCGCCCATCATCGATAGCAGATGCCCAAGAAGAAATCAGCGAGGAGAGCGAGTAAGGCGAAACAAGATCCGCAAAAATTATCGTCTGCGGCAGATCTCAGCTTCGCGAGAGTGACCGACTAGCAAATACCCAGCACTAAGTTCTCAAAACTCTACACATATTCAATTCTTCAAATTCTGCTGTCAAAATTCGTTATAGCTTAAATTATAATCAGTGTATTCAGATTAAAACCAACAGTTGTTGCTCAAAATTTCGAATGTAAGTAATTAATTCTATGATTTTATCACGCTTGCAACACGCTGCCCAGATTGCCGCAGATTTTGTCGATTTCCGCATAGCCCGCCTGCTCCAGTGTCATTATGGCATTGGCCAATCCCACAGTCTCTCGGGTCGAGTGCGCCTTCACCCAGATGCGTCCGTTGACGCCCACGGCAATTTCGTAGGGCAGTTCATCCTTGATCGCCACCAGTGCTGGACAGCTGTCTCGCAAGAGTAGTCGTCCCAGATTCAGACTGCACTTGAAGAAGAAGCCATCTTGCAGCACGCCCAGCTTGCCACGCTTCCCATTCGAGTTGACGCACACCAATTCCGGCTCAATGTCCGCATTTGCGTTGAGCACACGGGCGTAGAGCAGATCGCCCGGATTAAGATCGGGTCGATTCTTCTTTGTGGCCGCCTCGAATGCCAGATACGATATGGAGGCCGTGTCCGCAGCTCCAATGTCCACGCGATACATGTCGCCGGTTCTGGCTTTGACGATGCCAATAATTAGGTCTCCACGCGCCGGCACGTAACGGCGCTGATAACTGTCTACCCAGAAGGTGTTGGGCTCCTTGTGGCGCAGAGGTCCCGCCTTGCTGGCCACAACTGTGTCATCCACTCTGCGCAGTCCCGGACCCAGTATGATTCGCTTGCCCTTGGCCACATCTTCCACAGATGTGACACGCTCGCCGGGCATAATAATACTTGTATTTGCAGACATAATAACAAAACAATAATCGTGCTGGCCGCGTGTTCTTCGGTTTGTTGATATTATATCGATATATCGATAAATTTATGAAATGCATATCAGCAGTGCTGGTAAGCGTCAGCAAATTTGGAATATTAAGAAATTTCTCTTTGCCTCTATTCAGTTTTCTTTTGTTTATTTTTAACATGTGTAAAGCTAATCGTTTTTTTCCCAAAAGCTTTTCCAGCTTGTCAGCAAATGAGGACCATATGTGGATGCCATTACGTCTAACCTTGTGTGAAGGTCATTTCGGATACATATATCCCTGTAGAGATACCGGTACGCAACCTACGCTCACAACTTTCATCCACCAAAAGTGCGCCTGAAGAACGCATACTCATTCGCTGAAGCAGTTTACGTTCCACAATCCACAACAACAATGGCAGCCATTTTCGTCTCGCGCGCTCTACGTGTGTATTCCCCACTGCATTTGTCGTTCCCGACCGCCCAGCAATCAAATCAAAAAATTCGCTCGGTTTCTCATCGTGTAGCGCGACAACTGCTTTCAGTAGCAAATCAGCCAGCAAAGCCGGAAGCTCGAAAAGTCTCTCTCGTCTGGACTTCAATTTCTGAAATTTAAAAGTTCTTGGTATGTATAAGTGTGTGCATGAAATTTGGATTTGCGGTTTCATATACTATTATTTACTTTCATTTTTTATTTTTTTTTTTGCACTGACTAAAGTATATGAGCGCAGTAAATTCTAGAGTTATCTAACAAATTTTATTACGTGCCGATGTACATACTAAAGAAAAAAATATATATATATAGATTTACCGCTGTATATGTATTTTATGAGATTGCATTGGGCGCTTAGTTTAGTTAAATAACTACAAAAAGTGCAATAATTGTGAAATTTTTGTTACTTCGGAACTATTTCGCTTGTATTTCGTTATTATTTGTTCCTCACTTTCGCAATGACCTTTAAGCGCTGCGCAGAGGTCATACATACAAACGCTGAGCGGCTGCTTTTCTCTCCTGCTCAGCGATGATGAAAATGTAATTCGGTTTAGGAAAGTTTCTACTCGATTAATGCTTTTATAAAAATTACTTACGGGAAGAATAAAATATTAGTAATTGAATTAACTTTTTTGTTTTTAACTTAAGCCAGCTGCTCACGTATCAAAAGTTTTCTTGAATCTTTTGCGGCACATTCTTCTGAATCTAAAAAAAAACATTTATTAATACCTATACATAATTCAATCTATATATATATATATATATATATAAAGAACGTTCTGGAGAGCAGTCGGGAACATTCTATTTTATAAATGTATATTTTTAATGTTTTATGTTTGATGTTTTGGTTGCAGTTCCAACGGTATCAACATGACCATCAAGTCGATCAAAGCACGTCAGATCTACGATTCGCGTGGCAATCCCACCGTCGAGGTCGATTTGACCACTGAGTTGGGTCTGTTCCGTGCCGCGGTGCCCTCAGGTGCTTCGACCGGTGTGCATGAGGCGCTGGAGCTGCGCGATGGCGACAAGGCCAATTACCATGGCAAGTCCGTGCTGAAGGCTGTTGGCCATGTGAACGACACTCTCGCTCCAGAGGTGATCAAGGCCAATCTGGATGAGACCGATCAGGCTGCCATCGATAATTTCATGATCAAGTTGGATGGCACCGAGAACAAGAGCAAGTTCGGCGCCAATGCCATTCTTGGTGTTTCTCTGGCTGTGGCCAAGGCCGGCGCTGCCAAGAAGAATGTGCCCCTGTACAAACACATTGCTGATCTGGCTGGCAACAAGAATATCATTTTGCCCGTGCCCGCCTTCAATGTGATCAACGGCGGCAGCCATGCTGGCAACAAGCTGGCCATGCAGGAGTTCATGATCCTGCCAACTGGTGCCACCAGCTTCACCGAAGCCATGAAAATGGGCTCCGAGGTGTACCATCATCTGAAGAACGTGATCAAGGCTAAGTTCGGTCTGGATGCTACCGCAGTGGGTGATGAGGGTGGCTTTGCTCCCAACATTCAGTCCAACAAGGAGGCTCTCTCCCTGATCAACGATGCCATCGCCAAGGCTGGCTATACCGGCAAGGTGAGCAATTGGTCAATTGGCTAAGCAGCTTGCAACTGTAGTTAAAATAACTAAATTTTATATACTAATAGATTGAGATCGGCATGGATGTTGCCGCGTCAGAGTTCTTCAGGGATGGCCAGTACGATCTGGACTTCAAGAACCCACAGAGTGATAAGGCTCAATGGCTGTCGCCCGAGAAGCTGGCTAACTTGTACCAGGACTTCATCAAGGATTTCCCTATTGTGTCAATTGAGGATCCCTTCGATCAGGACCATTGGGATGCCTGGACCAATCTGACCGGTAACACCAAGATTCAGATTGTTGGTGACGATTTGACCGTTACAAACCCCAAGCGCATTGCCACCGCTGTTGAGAAGAAGGCCTGCAACTGTCTGTTGCTGAAGGTTAACCAGATCGGCACAGTCACCGAGTCCATTGAGGCCCATCTGCTCGCCAAGAAGAATGGCTGGGGCACCATGGTCTCTCATCGTTCGGGTGAAACCGAGGACTCCTTCATTGGTGACCTGGTTGTCGGTCTCTCCACTGGCCAGATCAAGACTGGCGCTCCATGCCGCTCGGAGCGTCTGGCCAAATACAACCAGATTCTGCGTATTGAGGAGGAGATTGGCCAGGGCGTCAAGTTCGCTGGCAAGAGCTTCAGGAATCCACAATAAACGTCGCTTCTTATAAATTCCAACAGCACCAAGCACCCATCCGAATAAAAATCCACAGCTGCAGAAGCATGTGAATGGTGTCAATTTGGTGTACGTGTTCGTCAACCCTTAGATATGTGTCTGGCGCACAAAAGCAACCCATTCATAATATTCAATAATATTGCTTCGTTATTTAGACATTATGATTACTGTTACCATTACTATGATCTATTCATTATTATAAACGCATGATCTACTTGAAGTATATTTAACAGTTGGACTGTATCTATAGTTTGTAAACCCAAATATCACTGCAATATTGTAACTAGGATTGACCCACACTACCCTCTCTGCCATTTGTAATCAAAATGCAATGCGGTCAAAGACATATTCTGGAAATATCAAATTGTTCAACTCAATAAAGCAGCGAATATGAAATGCTCTAATACCCAACATAAAAACCGATAGCACCAAACTTTAATTCAAAGTGTTAATAGATGTGAAATAAATATTGTTGAATGTATTCAAACCAAATTGAAATTTCACTTTTCTGCGTTGGGTTCACGAATGGGGAAGCATCGAAAAATATGAAGCATTCTTTTGGGGTGTGGCAAATATATACTGCAGACTAATTTATTTAAATCAAAATTTATAACGCATACTTTTAGGCAGTCGGTTGACCAATACTAGTTATTTATTTAGAAAAATACTCCATACTCGACCACGTCGTTGCAGAAGCATCGAAAAATATGAAGCATTCTTTTGGGGTGTGGCAAATATGTGCTGCAGACTAATTTATGGAAATCAAAATTTATAACGCATACTTTTAGGCAGTCGTTTGACCAATACTAGTTATTTGTTTAGAAAAATTCTCCTTACTCGACCATGTCGTTGCAGAAGCATCGAAAAATATGAAGCATTCTTTTGGGGTGTGGCAAATATATGCTGCAGACTAATTTATTTAAATCAAAATTTATAACGCATACTTTTAGGCAGTCGCTTGACCAATACTAGTTATTTGTTTAGAAAAATACTCCTTACTGGACCATGTCGTTGCAGAAGCATCGAAAAATATGAAGCATTCTTTTGGCGTGTGGCAAATATATGCTGCAGACTAATTTATTTAAATCAAAATTTATAACGCATACTTTTAGGCAGTCGCTTGACCAATACTAGTTATTTGTTTAGAAAAATTCTCCTTACTCGACCATGTCGTTGCAGAAGCATCGAAAAATATGAAGCATTCTTTTGGGGTGTGGCAAATATATGCTGCAGACTAATTTATTTAAATCAAAATTTATAACGCATACTTTTAGGCAGTCGCTTGACCAATACTAGTTATTTGTTTAGAAAAATACTCCTTACTCGACCATGTCGTTGCAGAAGCATCGAAAAATATGAAGCATTCTTTTGGCGTGTGGCAAATACATGCTGCAGACTAATTTATTTAAATCAAAATTTATAACGCATACTTTTAGGCAGTCGGTTGACCAATACTAGTTATTTATTTAGAAAAATACTCCATACTCGACCATGTCGTTGCAGAAGCATCGAAAAATATGAAGCATTCTTTTGGCGTGTGGCAAATATATGCTGCAGACTAATTTATGGAAATCAAAATTTATAACGCATACTTTTAGGCAGTCGTTTGACCAATACTAGTTATTTGTTTAGAAAAATACTCCTTACTCGACCATGTCGTTGCAGAAGCATCGAAAAATATGAAGCATTCTTTTGGGGTGTGGCAAATATATGCTGCAGACTAATTTATGGAAATCAAAATTTATAACGCATAGTTTTAGGCAGTCGTTTGACCAATACTAGTTATTTGTTTAGAAAAATTCTCCTTACTCGACCATGTCGTTGCAGACCTTTTAAGGACATAGTACGCTAGGATCACAATCATCAATTCGATTGCCTGGCACTCAAGGATTATAGTGTCATCGTAGAGCAAAGATACTTTTCACTCGCAGCGCGAACGAGTTTGAGCCGATATCAGAAAATAATTGTTTTCTCGGAAATAATGGGGACGAATTAGATGTGTTTTGATATATAGCGCTCCAGTATTTGCAAGAATATAACTGCGCTATGGGCGATTTGTTTTTGTTTCCTTTTAAATCAACTGTTTAAAGGCGAAAGTTATGCCGGATTTTTAGATTATTCAGATTATTTCTGAACTCTGTGTAATTTGTAGCCCCATTTTCTTCAACAAATCTGCAAATTATTGACTACAGATCGATAGTACTGTGAGCAAAAAAACAGGTGTGCTTTCGAGACCCTTAAGGATATGGCCGGATTTCGGCGTAAAACCCCATGTTCTTTTGGATGTAAATATCGATGTAGACGGAAAAGATCGAAGGATATTCGGATAGACCTAATACCCAACCCAATACCCAAGTTTACATACACATATATTTATATAAAATCAGTGTCAATTTATTGTTTCATAACGTTTAACTAACTACATTAAAATACTCATTCAACATTTAACAAAACTGAAAGCTTTTCCAATGTACTTAAAATCTATGCCTGCCATTATGAAGTGATGTTAAAAATGTAACAGTAAGATGTGATTACAAATAGTTTAGCACAAGTGAGAGCTAATGGAGATTGGAGATTGTTTAAAAACTAGAAACTAAGGCACCGAATTCGTTGCGATCGCAATGGGCCAGGTCGTTGGTCCCTTGAGCAGGATATCCTCCAGGGCATGCTTGACTTTGATGAAACGACGCTTGAACTCCAAGCCGCATCCCTTGGACAGACGGAAGTCGACGAGTATCTTGCCATCCATTTCAATGATGTGCGCCTTGAAGACCAAGCGCAGCTTTCGCCTATCAATCGTGGAGATGGTAACAACGCCCTCATCACTAACTTTGCACGTGTAGCCACCCAGTCGCTCGATGGTGCCCACCAGCCTCTTGATCGTATCGTCCCAGCGCGTCGTCACAAAGAATCGCGTCATGCGCCGCACCAGGCGCTGGAAGTAGTTCTGCGATGCGTTCTGCGTCTGATTCATTTGGGTGGCCAGCAGCAGATCATCCAGCATCGCCGGCTGCGAGAAGCAGTAGGTGAGACGTGCCTCCTGCGCCAGCGTCTGTCTGGCCTCGTCCTCCTGCCCATCCTCGTCGCTGCGCATTGTGGGCATGGGCTGGGAACAATAGTTGCGTGACACCGAATCATCCAGATTATTGCACAGTTGTGCACTGGACTGCAGTCGCTGCCTCTTGGCCTTGGGCGAGCAAATCTCCATGGCGGCCGCCGAGTCAACCAAGTCATAGGAACGATCTGCAAGAGGGGTGAACAACCATCATTAACATTCAATCGAAATTGAACATCCAATCAAAATCAAATGTTGCAAAAGCAAAATACCGAAATCAAAATAACGAATAAAAAAAGAAAGCAAATGCAAAAACCATTTGGTTTTTGGTAATAAAGCTCTGTGGATTATGCGCACACCATAGAGCTAAAATCACCAAAGAGCAAATAATATGCAAACTCAAAAGGGCAAACAAACAGCAAATAAACAGCATAAATCTTATTAACTATTGCACACATATATAAATTGAATTAAAACGTTTGTTAAGCTGGCCACAGGCGCCGATGCTTTGGTAATCTAGCTTTATGAAGTATTCAAATCTATCATACAGCTAAAGCGCCAAAGCGACGGCAATGTGGCACAAGAAGAAGCACTTTAAATATCCGTATAGATTAACACACATCGACACTCAAAGAACACAAATCACTCGGCGTGAATGCAACACGTGCAGCACAGGCACAGAGCGACCCTCAAAGGCGTGCAATACAATGTTGAATTGAGAGTCACTAAGTACCTGAGCAGCAACGTGTGCAGCGGATTGGTTTTGCACATTTAACACTGATAGTGATTAAGACAAGAACAAACCAACCGTCGAACGAATCTCTCGCTTCTCTCTCTTTCTTCCTGGGCTTACCATGCTCTGCAAACTGCATGTTGGACCACTTGTGATCGAGGATCTTCTCGAGCGTCAGACGCCCGCCCGGACTGCTGGCGAGCACTTTGCGCAGCAGCGATATGGCCAGTGTATCCAGTTTGCTCCACGGTGTCTGCGTTTGCCAGCGATCGTTGTCCTTCCAGTTGGTGAATTCCAGGCAGCTAGCCGATGGCTGATCCCAAGGCAGCTCTTTGGAAATGGGAGACAGAGATAGAGAATTATTTAGATAATTTAGTTACAGTCGGGCAGACATGGCTTGATGGCCTGAGTTTGGTCCGTGCAAATTAGAAGCTCTTTATTGTTGGTTTAGAAATGAGTTAAATCGTGCACATAAAAAAGTAATGAATATGATTGTTGATTTTTGACTGTTGTTGTTGTTGTTGTAGTTGCTGTTACGTTATCCATTGCAGCTAGTTTTGTTGTTGTTGTTGTTGCTGTTGGTGGCGGGGTGCAGGCGGTGGCAAGCAATTTAAGCTGGAGCTTTGGTATAAAAGCTTTAGATGATACAAGATATAGAAACAATCTACAGCTAGAATACCAAAGAAACAGCAAAAATGAAAGAAATTGCAATTGTGTGTGGTACTAACTATAGTTAAGACAAAAACATAGTGAAACATAGCATGGTGAGCAAAAACACATGGCATATCCGAGTAGCTTATCAACTAGCTGTGTGTGTGTGTGTGAGTGCGTGGTGTGTGTAACTGCTGGTGCCGGTGTGTAGTTAAATACATACATATATATATATATATATATATGTATATATATATATGTAATGTGTATATATATTTAAACATATATCAAGAGCGAGCGATGGAAGGCGGACACAAAACAATACGAATGCGATGCGAATGCGAATGCGATTTGCGGTTTCTCTTATTTATCTTTTCATTTATTTTCTTTGTTATTGTTATTGTTGGAAGTGTGCATCAAATCAAATGTTGAATCAATATTAATGTGTGCAGGATTAAAGTGTGGCACTTACCACCCGCCAGCATTGTGACCAATATGACGCCGCATGACCAAATGTCCGCCGGCTGTGCGTGGTAGGGTTTCAGCAGCACTTCCGGCGCCACATAGGGCAGAGTGCCGCAACGCTTGTCCAGCAGCCGCTCCCTGCCCTTGCATCTAGGAGCGAGCAAGTCGAAGAATTACAGTTAGTTATGTGATTTAGAATTAAGACTGCTTGTATATAAATTAAGAAAATATTCAATTTGCTGGTACCTAATACCTAAACATGGTGGCCATTCCAAAGTCAGAGATTTTCACATTGTCATGCTCGTCCAGCAGCAGATTCTCCGGCTTCAAATCACGATGGGCGATGCCACGTTGATGCAAATAGTTCAAGCCGGAGAGCAGCTGTGTGAAATAACGCTGCGCCTCATGCTGCGGCATTCCAACATCGGGCTCTAAATGATAAACAGAAATAGTTAGTTATTTTATCAATTTATCTGCACAATTAGTGGACTTACCAATGCGATCGAATAATTCTCCGCCGGCAGCGTATTCGAGAAATATGTACTCTACGTCTCCCTGCGAACGTTTGCCAAAGAAGCGTAGGATGTGCGTGTCCTGCAGCATCTTTTGTATGCAGACCTCTTTGCGAACGGAGATCACCGCATCCGGATGCTTCTTCAGATCGACCATTTTCATGGCCACAGCCTCGCCCGTCTGTCGATTTATAAGCAACTTGACTCTGCACATCACAAAGATAAACAAGATTCGCTTGTATTTAGTAAGTGGAAAATTTTGACAGTGCAGCAGTTGCAGTTGCAGTGGCAGTTGCCACTACTCCGCTGCCGTCTTTGTCTGTGTATCGACTGGTTGTGGTTACTTAGTCAGTGCTCAGTGCTCCTGTTGCCAATTTCGTCGCATGCGCACTACAAAAATCGAGCTGCGAGAAGCTGCGATAGTAACTGGGCAGCAGAGAGTGCAGAGCCGAGCAGAGCAGAGCTGAGGTGCAAGCAAATACGCCGGAAAAGTGCGTTTTTTCATTTGCCTCGCAGCATTTCCGGTTTATTGACTTCAACACACACACACACACACACATGAGAGTGAGTTAAGAGTGTGATGCATTGGCATTTTGGGAGCACTGCATCCCCTCCCCCTCCCGCATAACCCCTTCCACCCACCACTTACTCGCCATATGCACCTTCGCCTAAGGTCTGTGCCAGGGTCCATCCCTCGACGAATTCACGGGTCGCCGACGTTGTTGTTGTTGTTGTCATCGTCGCTGTTGCGTGGGTCGCCATGTGTTTGGATTTCGGTTAAGGTGCTTCAATATCCTGTCAACGCGTATCCTGTCGCCATGCGCCTTTATCATCCGTTTGTCAAGAGAGCCAGCATAGCGCTGCTGAGCTGCAAGCATACACAAAAATATCATCAAATGTGAGAAAAACGATGTTTCAATTATGTTAACGCCTACGCATAAATTCTTAACTGAAATCGTCATTTCACATCCATTAGTACATTCACCTAGCTTCACTCTGGGGATGCTGCTGTTGAACTTCGTGCTGTACACACACACACACACACACCAAAGTACATACTACGAATACAAAAAAAGAAAGCCAACGTTTTTCGTTTTATTTTCTTTTAATGCCGCTTTAACATTTCATCTTTTTGGCATGGTCATGGTTCGCCCAAAGTAATCAACCACAACGCGTCACAGGCAGGCACATGCGCTGTGGCAGCCATCTCTTCGTGAAAAGAGTGCCCGATTTAGGACTCTCAACGTGCAGACGTACGTAACGTATACGTGCACAGATACCATACATATATTTGAAATAGTTCATCTTGATTTATGTGCTTATAAATCAGATAAAGATTTTTGGAGTTGACAAGTCTGTTTAGAAAAGCTGACATTGCTGTTAAGTTAACAGCGTATTGTTTTACTCAAAAAGGATGTCGTATTTTTTTCACAATTGCAAATAAATAGTTTTATAGCATACAGCTTAGTAGCCGGCGTTGCCAGGTTGACTCAATGGTTGCCTTCAACTGATTTAATTATCATAACTCATACATATATGCATGTTTTTAATGAAAATAAATAACTAAATGTAACAAAATGTGTTAAAATATTGACAGTGCAATCTCAGTCAAAATATTTCCATCATAATTCGTTAAATCAGCAATAGCAGCAGTCGCAGGAAAACGCATTTGAAATGCTTGTGTCTGCAATTTTTACAAATGAGCATAATGCGTATAATAAACTTGCGCTGCAAAGCTCATACCCTTCTCTCTCTCTCTCTCTCACACACACACACACACTCTCTCTTCGCGACTCTCCTTTTGAAATACATAGTTCACCACATGGATTAGACTATTGTTGTTGTTGTTGTCGTCATCGTCCACGTCTACTCGGCTTTTGTATTCGACAGGAAGGCAGGCAAGCAGGCAGCGACAAGTTAAGCATAGACTGCTGCCCACTCCTCTCTCTTTCCTTCTTCTTCTCCTGGTGATGCTGTGCACTCCACTCTAATGCTGCCTGCGACTTATTTCCTTTTGCTGCGCTGTTGAAAAGCTCATTTGCTAACTGGTGTCGATGTCGTTGCTTCCACCCCGCCCCTGCTACTTTGTTGCTCTGCTGGCTGGTTCAACAGGCCACTACTATTAAAAGTTTTCTATTTATTGTACTCGTTGAGTGTACTTCACTCCCATTAACAATCAACAGAATCGAACTTTTACTCTCTGTCGTTTGCACCCTCTAAAAGTTGACTCTAGAGCCTACAGACTAAGGCTATGCCACAATTGATTTCTTGGCCAGTCAGCACATTGACACAAGTAGTATATAACAGAAAGTGGATAAATCTTTACTGGTGATAGCTTACTAACAGTTGATTTTTATTTTAGTTATCTGAGGTTAGCAAAAGAAGGATAAGCAGACAAACATGGTAAGATCTTCGCCATGCCTATCATGCATACAAATTAGTATGAACTTTATGGCTGACTTCTTCACTATTTTCTTTTGGGATAGTCATTAATTTAGCAATTAAAAACGCTTTTGTCGATGGAGCTCGACTAGGAAATACACTCAACCCAATCTATAGCTAACGTAGCCTATACACGTTTAGATACTCGTCCTTATTTGAAGTCTCTAGTTTGTATAGTCTCTGAGATCGGCTCGCTTATAGAGTCAAACAAATCGAATATGCTCTTGATGCTGATCAAACTATAAGATACAAACTTTAAGACAAATTATTTTGCATGCTGCATACTTATGCACAATTAGCCATATGGTTATTACCTATAATTAATGAATTAAATGTGTCTAAAGCTCCACCCCTAAATTAAGCAATTTATCAGTCATTATTTTTTTATCGAGTTAATTAGTTCATTATTTTTAATAATACATACTTATCGCTATTTTTATAGCTATAGGTGTGTACAGCTGTAATTAACTAGGTGTGTTTTATACACTAATTCTAAATGAATTGAAAGTCGGATCAGTTGCTCAGCAGCTGGTTCCATCTAAGAAAAAAAAAAAGAAGTTAAAAGACTGCTCTCTAAGCTAGTTACAGCGGGCTGCTTGCCCCGTTACTTGCTTATCCCCGAGACCCGCCCGAGAGTCGGAGAGTCGAGACTAGCTCGAAAGTGGCCCCATAGCAACAGCGTCATAAACTCGTCGGGGCCTAGGAGTGAGACTGTAACTGCCACAACGACTGACTGTAGATGTTATCTGAGACTGAGACTGCGACTGAGACTGAGACCAAGACTTCCATCTTTTGCCTTTGCCTTTGCGAGTGGAGGAGACTGAGACTCTCTCTGCCCGCTGACTGTCGATGGTCGATGGTCGACAGGCGATGGTCGGTAAGGTAAGGTAACATAAGTTAAGGTAAGGCTAAGCAAATACGAGTTTCGTAAAGTATTTTTATTTGAGACCCGGTTTATTTTTTATGCGCTCTGTACATGAAGGAGAGCTGCTCCTGCCACACTCTAGCTCTCCCCAACCCCTTGCGCTGCAATAAAAAATGCAGAAATGAAAAATATATATTGTATGGTTAGGACAAAAAAAGTGAAGAAAAAAAGGCAACACTCTCTGTTGGCAGTAACCAAGGACGGTAGCGGATAAGAGATAGGCAAGACGCCTGTATCAAGACTCTGGCCGGAATGGAGATGGACATAACAGGCTGGCTGGCAGATAGACAGACAGACAAGCGGCATGAAAAGACCAGACCAGACCAGACCAGCATAGCCAGTTTTTTTTGTCTTGTTTTTTTTTTTATATTTTTTGTCTTATGGCGGGAGCTGAAAAGCCAGCCGAGTGTGCAGACATTTTTCGTAAATTAATTTGCCAGCCAAGTAAAATGTATGTAATGACATTAACATTTGCAGGCTTATCTACAATGGTGCCAGCCACGCACCGGGATAATTGTTATCCTTCAATTGCATATTTTTCTTTTTTTTTTAAAGAAATTTTTGCGAACGCGTTTAATTTCGGTTTGCTTATCGCATCGTCGGATGCGAGGAGCCCACCTCCACCTTCATCTCCATCTCCATTTTCATAGCAAGCGAAGCGGCGTCAATCGACACGATTAATGGAAAATATTTCGAAGAGCGCACAGAGCCTGAAAGAAAAAACTCACAGACTGTCATCAACTCGAGAATGCGGCGCGTAGTGCACACACTCGCAGACTCAAACACACACTCGCACACACACACACACACGCTCACACACTCACACACAATGCCCGGTATCGTTTTATTTGTATCTACACCTTCAAAAGTGCCAAAGTCCGTTCCTTGATTAAACATCTTTTGTAAGTGTTGTGGATTTGGATCTATTAAACTAAGCTCTATTTATGCTCCACTAACTTTATTAATTTAGTTTTTTTCCAGCTTAGCTTTACGGTCGCCATTTGTAAGTGATTAAAATAGAGCGGTGTTATCCTGTCACCAATAGCGGTTCGTCCTGGGCCAGCGTTAAAACCAAACTGTTCAGCAAATGCGCCCGACTCATGAGCATTGAATAATCTCCATGACATGGACCAGGCAACTCGAAACTTCCAGCGAAAGGCATCAAAGAGAGCAAAAAAAAAAGAGAGGAGAGCTTACGCATGCGCGCGCAAAAAAAAAAAAATATATATATATATATATGTGGAAGCAACAGAGTTTGCAACTTTTCGGTGGTTGTTGGTGTAACTTCTTCTCACTCTCTCACACAGGGCGAGCTCCAAACAGCTTCCAAGTTTAAATTGGCTCTCTTTAAGTTCGAAGCAGCAGCAGCACCAGCAGCAGCAGCAGCAGCTGGGACGAAGCCGGCGATGGAGACAGCAATAGCCGGTGAGAGAGAGCAGGGCTGTTGCTTCCCTGACGATGGTCGCAATGAGAGAGCGAGCAGGGCTGTTGCTTCTTTTTGTTCCTCTGCATCTTTGGCAATACATGAAAATGTTTATGTATGCATCATACACATACATGCACACACACACATACGTGTGTATATGTAAATTTCATTATAGTGCAGTATTCTTTTACACACATTTTTCCAAGCTTCATCGACGTGCCAACGTGTGTAAAATTGTTCCCATTCCTGTACCTAATATATATATTATATATATATGGATACGATTGTCTATACATGTATACATACATTAAGCTTGGCACAATTAGGAGCAAGGATTTGCTCTCTTAAAATTAAGACACAAGCACCCCAAATAACAAATAATTCCCATTCTATTCACATATTTACGTTCGATATTCCAATGACTTATTGAAGAATGTGCCAATGATGTATATTACGAAAGGTGGGGCGACTGCACCGCTCTTACTGTGAATACCCTGTACCAATTCAAAATGCAAAAGGGTATGGTGAAGCTTGATTAGGACGAAATAAATAAATCAACCTATATATACAATTCCTATATGATAATAGTATACATTTGTACATTGAGTATTTAATCCTCCACAAACGATGGCTGGTTTCTCTTTTGTTAGTTTTTCTTTGCAGCTCTGACGCTATGACTCTTCCTGGCAGTTTTCGGGACTCGTTTACATACATATGCATGTGTGTGTGTGTGTGATACATATGGTGCATATATACACTTTAGATATCAATGAGTGTATGCGTATTGTTTACGCCAATGGTTGTCTTTTGTACACACATGCGTGAAAGCACATACATACATACACGCATACAGTTATATATGTATATATATATATATGTATTTTATGTACATACATAAATATCTGCGTAAGAGCAATCGTGGCACTCATGAATAAGACAGCAGCATCCCACAGCAGCAGCAGTAACAGCGACGCTTGGCAACAACAGCACAGGTAGGAGTACTCTAATCGAGAGTGTTTGACTAACATATACTCCGTAACCAGACCTAAATTCCTCTTCTGCCTCTTATTCAATAGGCAGTATATAAAAGCCAACGTTCCAAATTAAAAGCTTCTAGCTTCTATAGTAGCTGGATTAGTATTGGAACTTAAACAGACTATACCCATTTCCATTGTGCTTGTTACATACACTTCAACAACATCGAAATACCCTATTTCACAAACATTTATATATACAGGGTATAAATACAAATTTAAAAAAATAAACGCAATTGGACAAGGGAAACAAGAAAACGGTTGCCAAGGAAATCCAAAAGTTGAATTTGCCATATGATAATAGCATCACCATGTGTGTATTTGCCTTTGAAGTTCAAGCTCCACAGACTAGAACAGTAATAGTTGAAATAGCAGCTGTCAGTGAGCCCCCTGCCCTCTCCCCCCAACCATGCGTATGTCCTGTCCTATTGTTGGAGCAGCCATTCGCCTGCATGCACCTGGAACATTACACATATTAAGTTCAATTGGCTGTCACATGATATTTGCGAAAGAAGTGACAGAAATTCGAAGGCAACGAAATCTCAAACGCACCGAAATCTGTTTGCATTTAAATATAGACAGCACATTTGCAGACACGAGCTAATTAAAGCTTTCAATACCCTTACACTAGAATCATTTAAATATTACCCACTAATTGCTTAGACACAAGTTTAGCTTAATTATGTACAAATTACCCTATATATGTTTCCATTGAATAATACTTAAATTTTTATTATATTGGAAAGACAAATGTTAATATGTTTTCATACGTTATAAACCAATTTTATTTATTCTTAAATTTAAATTATTTCTTTTTTTTTGTTTTAGCAAACTAGTCTTCGATTTTAGGCAATTATTTTTCTAATATTACCCCTTTTTATGGTGTTTTTCACATTTGTAAATATATCATGTACCAGAAGTAGGCATCTCGATCTCGATCCCACAAGTAAAGACGCTACGATACTGATTTATCGATTTGGTTAGCGATGCTGATCAAGAATATATATATATATATATGTATATATATATATCTTGAGGGTTCGGAGACGTTACAAACTTGAAATCAAAATTATAATAACGTCTTCGAAGAGCAAACATTGTTTACATAGGTAAAAGATCAATTTAATCAATTCGTTGAGAAACACCTTAATACTTTTGCAAATTTTTTCTAAAATATAGACTTTGGAATTCTGTCACGTTTCATTACCTTAAAATAATTATTTAAAAAAAAAAACTGCATATTACATAATTATTTTGGCACATTAAAAAATATAAAGCTGCATTTTGTATTTCAAATTTAATATGGTTTAAAAAATTTGAAGTACATTATTATTTTGGCACATTACAAAAAATAATACTGCATATTACAGTTATATATTCTATGATCACATTTCTTCAGTTTTCATTTTATGACGTATCAGTATTCTAGCCTTGGCCAACTCTTACTTGGCTTTAGATTGAGGAGGATGTGAAAGAGTTATACTGATTACTCTTAGTTCTCTTCGCCTCACGACGCTGACCTTGCCACTGCAACTCGTCCTTCACTTCTTCTATTTGGTTCTCCTCTGTTGCTGCGACTTCGTTTCCATCGCTGTTGTTTCTTCGAGCAATTCGTACGGAATCTCGTAATACATTTCTTGATCGTCTTGATTGCTATCGGTTTCCTCATCCAAATGCGAGTTGGCCGACATAAAGACGCTGCTCTCGCTGCTCGTATTGGACATACTATTTTGGCGGTTCCTGCCAGGTTCAAAGTAGTTCGGATCGAGGATCAATGGCAAGCTGCGGCGTCCGTTGCGCATAATGTGTATATTGCCCTGTGGCAAAGGCACAGGCGCAGTTCGCGGCGCTTCGAGTGTGCCATCCTTCATGGACATCATGCCAAAGTGTCGCATCATGGAGACCGCCTCCTTCTCCACGGTGCTCGTGTCATCCCAATCGGCCATGGTCGCGTGCTCGCCCATCGGCTTTGTGCCGGCAATTTCCTGGATGCGCTCCATCATTGCCAAACTAGCGCGAATCTCTTTCGACTTGGATGCATTCACTCTGTCGATCTCCGCGTTACGCCTCTGCCGATTCGCAAGATACTCGTACGTCGCCTTTGGACGAGGAATAAACTCCTGCCTCCGTTTTGCCTCATACGCCAACTGGCCATGTATCAAATCGAAATCGGGCTGGAAATTAACCAAATCATCCTCAAAGCTTGTCGACGGAGCCCAGGCCATAATAACTCTAAATGTATTTTGTGAGGCTTTTTGTTAAATTAAAGACAGAAATCTGTTTGTATTTCTACTGGATGCGATGCGATGCAAATGGCGATGCCTTTGTTCGTCTTCTTCTTCCGCTTCGTCTTCTTCGCCCGTCAACATAACCTTCTTTGCTTGTGCTCTGCACACAGCTGCACACGCGCATACTCATGTACACATACACATATACACACACATATGCATACATAATTGTGTACATATATAACCATGTATGTATGCGTGCGTGTGCAAGCCGGCAAAACTGACAACAGTAAAACAGCAGACGGTGTGCCGACAGACAAGAAGACAGGCAGAACAACTAATGACAAATCGATTGCAACTCAATTAAATTCGCTTACCAAATCAGTATGTAGTTTAATATCTACACTAATTTAACAATAAACTCAAAAGCAAATGAAAAACTGAATGTTTCTTCGAATTATGTTTTATATGCGACAGAGTTACCAAAGCCTGTATATTCAAAACGCCTTTTTGGGCATATTTAGTACTATAATTGCACTATATGTGAATTTTTAAATTTTAACATCGATTAGCATAAACCCTAAACAATGTTATGTTAATATGTTTTTAGGGTATAAGATTTAATGAATTTAGGGTTTAAATAGAGACAAACGTATTTGCGTGGATTACATTGAGCAGCCCTACACCACAAAAATCTCAACATATATTCGTCTCGCTCTAACGCCAGGAATTCCCATTCGCAATGCAATAAAATGCCGAAGGAATTGCGCCAAAACAGTCAAAGCGAATAGACACAAAAAGGTAGAAAAGAAAATAGTTGCAGAGCCTGCTTTTTACCCAAATAATTGGCGCACAGATCCCACAATAAGAGAATATAACAATGCGAGACTTACCGCTTTGAAAACACTTGCACTTGCAGCGGCGTTTTTTGCACACCTTTTGTTCTAGCAGTGACTGTTAGCGACAGTACTTTTAAACCACAGAACTGAATAAATCAATTGATGGGCACAGTTTCTAGCTACTATTAATATTTTAAATTTGCACTAATATGAGAAAACGTAGTCAAAGGCTGCCGTCGCCTTCTTTTGCACATTTGGCAAACTTTACGAGTGTGACTGTATATGCGAACAGAAAAACCCGAATTAGTGACGGCCTGTCGATATTTTCGTGGTGGTCAGACGATTATCCAGAAAAATACTAAAGATCTGGATTTAAATTAAAATATCGATTGTTAAAAAGGACTGCCACTGCGAACTTGGCGCTTTAATTTAAGATTTAAGTGTGCGTTTGGAATGGAATCCTGTAACATTTAATAATATCAAAAACTTATAAATATTCTCTAATGAAACGTTTGCATTTTGATACGAAATGCATATTTCATGCGAAATTATTGCAGTCGTTGCAACTCGCGGCGACAAAGTTCATTGTCCTCATCGCCTTGCAGCCGTTATTCTTATCCTGTTTTTTTTATTATTACCTTACACATGCGCGATGTGCGTTAATGAAATTCTAACACTTTTTGCCCTCAAACTCAAGGTTTGCCTTTTGCGATTTCGCCCACGTTGCTGCATTCGGCTGGCATTCGCGTTGCTCCCAGTCGCAAATCGACAGCTGGATAAGACACACGAAAATACGGGAAGATTATTTACGAGTGAAACACAAACAACGAATCAACTAATAAAGTGAAACATTTGGCAACATTTCATCTACGAAAAAGATATTTATAATTTAAAAAATACTTCAAAAGAAAATAGGCTCGCCTTTGTCTATGCGTGCGTGCTGGCGTGAAAATCATCAATCATATAATTAAAGCAATATTTTCGATTAGGCGTCTCATTAATGAAGACATTAAATCCATAAGCAAAAGGAGCAGAAACAGCAGTAACAGCAACCCCAATGATTTTTATCGGCAAACCAACGACTCCAATGCGGCTGTGCATTAATTCATTTATAGGTCAAACACCCCCTTTAAACTTTCTGAATTGAAACTTGCACTTCGGCTGCGGCTTTATGTGTGTTTGTGTTTACTGTACTTCCGGCAACGGAAATAGTCGGTGCAGGTTACAAGTATCATAATAAACATTAATTGGAATATGCTCAAAGACTTTAATTGTAAAATTCTCCGTAATCAGCCTATATTAATTACGTAATTTTCAATATTTGTAGCCATATTTAGTGCGAAAATATCAAACGGATATCCAATAAAAACGATCAAAACAAATATATGAATAACTATGTATATTGCTTACACATAAGCAACAAATAATAAATTTAACAACTTGCCGAAAATACGAACGATTCATCACGATCCAGAAGCAAAACTAAAAACAATCCATACACATAAACAAACGCTGAGTTCTCATTAATTGTCGAATTATTAAATTTGCTTTTTATTTAGTTTTTGTTTTTATTTGCGTTTGATTTCGAAAATTTCGAAAATTTCCGTCTTGTTCCCGGTGGCAAAGTCAACGTGAACCAAAAATCATACGCTGGAAGTGCTACGGCAACAAACGCGCTCGATTGCCTCACTCAAGAGAAAATCCCAACTCAAGGTAACTAAGGGATGGGACAAACACCAGGGGGCAATAGGGGAGGAGGGCATGGGTAGGAGGAGGGGCAGGCATGAGAAACGGCCCCTAACATTTCAGCTTTGCATAGACAAAAAGTGATTTAAATCAAAATTATAATTCCGCTTTACAGATCGTCCGCCAAGTATTTGGATTTCCTTAAAACATTTCTAAGAATTACGATATTAAATATGTTATATTATATTATAAATTAATAAGTGAAAGACACTGATTGCACAAAATGTTTGTTGGAGTAAGGAATGAGAATTGCAGTTTCTTGATAACAGATCTTAAGTGTTGTCATATATGAAATATCGAAGATCTCTCCTCCTGCTCATGGGGATAGTTTCAAAAATCAATATCTATTTAATGATTCAAATAATGTGTATGGAAAAGAAGGGCGGAATTATTAAAATCAAATAAAGTGATAATCTGCAAGTGTCTAAAGAGGATCGCAACACTACCTTCCAAAAGTCTTTTACTTAACAAAGGAACAAAAAAAGTAGGAATTAGAACATTTTTCGAAACTGAAATTTGTAAGTCGATTGAAATCCAAAATACTGAATCGAAATCTTGAAAGTTATTCAGTCGAATGCTGTACAAATAAAAACATCCAATCAGTTTTCATATTACACATACGAATGCATACTGATGTATGTATGCGTGTGTGGCATGCACATGTGTGTGTGCAAATAACAAAACACAAACAAAAGGGGTAGTTTGTGGGGAGAAGGGTGCGGAGGGTGTTGCGGTCATCCTGACTGAGTGCAGTGCCCTGAATTAAAACACGCTCAAGGACAACGACAACAGCTGCAAAAATGCAAATGGCAGCAGCAACAACAATAACAACAACAATTGCAACAACCTGCTGCAAAGTTGTTATTAATTGCTGGCCCACGTTGCGCATACTTAATATGACCAACACTTTTTGCACTTTTGTGCCATAAAGTTCTCATACGTATTTGTGGGTTACTTGAATGTGGTTGCCTCCCAGACAGGCTATGCAGTTTAAACTGCACGCCGAACAACTTGGCCAAATTCTTGTTGCCTTGGCAGCCACTGCAGAACAACAACAACAACAAAAACAACAAGAGCAGCAGCAGCAGCAATAAGAACAACTACTACTACTACTACATAGTAATAAACCACCCTCAAGCTCGGCACTCACGCACTCTTGCCCACATTTCTTGGCAAAACAGAACAAAACAAAGCAAAATAGAACAGAATATAACAGCATAGAACAGAATAGGACAGAAAAGAACCTCAGGTTTCGCTCTCATTGCAACTGGCATTTCAGATTCAAGTTTTGCAACATTTGTGCAGGGTTTCTGACTTGTCCTTCGCAGTTGCATTTATTTCTGAGGATGGCGAGAGTTCCAAGTAGCAGCTGTCAAGGACGCGTGTATGCCTCAGTCGTTGCCGGCATCGACACAAGGACACTTTTGGGGGTGGCCATGCGTACCACATATGCCACTGCCATCTGCCATCTGCCATCTGGCATCTGGCATCTAATAAGCCGGATGTGGCCAACCTTCACTGGAGGCGAACCTGAACCTGAAGATGTACAGAAATTTACTCCACAATTTACACACTTGTGTGTGTGTGTGTTAACTGTATGACAGACGGAATAAATACCTCCCACTCCAAAAAAGTGTATTAATTTGTTTATTTAAGCAGACTGAAAATTGTTAAGTTGTAAGTAAAGTAAAAATGTTAAAAAGATACAAAGAAAGTGGGATATAAAATAAACAAAAGTTGGGCAAATCTCGGAACTTGTGGAATAAGATAAGTTTACCACAGTTAAGTGGATTCCCAGAGATCTATTAGTATAACACATTTAGATGTATTTTAATGCTATTTCAACAGATTATCTTTAAAAGTTTCTTAAATAGTTCCCATAGCTAAATAACAGTTAAGAGATCTCTTAGTCAAGCATAAAGTAAGCCGCTACCATTAAAAACCAAGCATCAGCATTGCATACCATAAAAGTATTTATTCTTAGAAGGCTTTCAAGCTTTATGTAATATTAAAATATTATTTAACTTGCCCTTAGTCGCCGTTTAATGTTAATCAACTAACAACACTAATATTTGTATTTGTTATGCTTTTTGTCTTTTAATAGTTGTCGAAATGGAGCGATGCGAAGACAGGCGAGGAGGGAGAAGGTAAGTGAGACACAAACAAGTTAGCAAAGCTACCGGAACACTCCCAAAAATGATTGAACTATCCTCAGCCACTCGATGTTTGAGATAAGTGATATCATATTACACTTGTGTTAACTATTGTTTGCTTTAATTAATAGACACGGTCAACTATCAACTGCCAAAACTAATGCGAACCCACTTTAAATATTTTTAATAATTTAAAAATTTACACAAAGCCAGCGAAAGATATATTTAAATTAAATAAAAGTCACCAATAAACAATATTTTTTGGTCTTTGATAACTAGGAAACTGGAATGGGGTCAAAATCAGATAGCGTTTTTTGCTCGAGTTTTCTGTGCATATCTAGATCTTTTTCAGGTCAATCAATAGTATTTCAATGGATTGTGATTACTAAGTCAGCCGCAAAGGTGGCTCACTTTTGTTTGATGTGTGTGTGTGTGTGTGTGTGTGTGTGTGTGTGTTTGAGTGTGTGTGTGTGTTTGCATGTGTGCGTGTGTATCGTGCACAAAATGGCGGCGACACCAAAGTCGTTGTCCAGTTTGTTTCTGTTTTATGGCGTTGCATGTCCCGACCTACGACAACCAGAATGCATTGTGCCTAGGTTATGTCCTGCGCAGTCTCACTTTCTCCAACTCACACACACACACACACACACAGACACAGACATTCGTCTGTCTGTGAGAAATCAATGAAGGTTCAACGCTCGCTGCACTAGGAACATGCAAGCGAAATGGAGACCAACTTACTCGTCCTACAATCCCCCAAATAATACTCGCACCGAGTCTCACCGAAACGCAGACACCCTTTTTAAAGCAGTCCTTATAAATAGAGTACTTAGTTTCAGCTATCGTAAATTTTAATTATACTATTTGTGTAGTCATCAGACGAAGTTGCTGATGCATTCTTTAGGGGCCACAAACTATAAGATACAGTCAAGAGATGATAATGTCCAAAGGGTGTAAGGCATGCTGCGTGTGGTAAGCCCGTCAATGTGTAGTGCTGTGTGTGTGTGTGAAGGTCGTCTTTGTGTACGTGAAATGTATGTGCATTGATATGGTATGCCCAAAAGTGCTTATCACATGAAAACTACTACATCAGTTTGTAGTTGCAATAACATAAATACTCTTTTTCTTTCACTCTTAGACAAGGACTAACAACTGATTTGGAATTTTCACGAGGATTGGCATATTCTTGTGGCATATTCCCACATACATATTTCAACTTCTTTGGGTATCGACTGTGGGAATGCATTCTGAATGCAACCAATGTCGTTGCATATCAAATGTGAGAAGTAGTCAACTCATCGGTTACTCATAGTCACTTATATGCAAGCACTCTCAACAACACCAGGCTGGTAAGCCTGTGCAGATGTGTCTGTGCATATGATATATAGACACACACATACACACACACACACATGGCAAGCCACTATTGACCCAGATTTGCCAACGAAACACGCAAACACTGCGCCCTTCTTTAGCCCATAGCCCAAAAGCAACGCTTGCTGCTTTTATATGTTTTTTTTATGTATGTGTTTACATTTGCATTTACGTTTGAAAAGTATAATTTAATTTGATGCTGCTGCTGCGGCTGCTGCTGCTGCTGCTGCTGCTGATATGATTATAATGCCTTGCCACTTGCTGCTCTGTGCTGGCATTTGTGATTGCGATTAGCGGAGAGCGCTCTCTGAAATCAATGCAAATAAAAGCGAATGGCAATTTGATTTCGCACAAGGACACAGTTGCCAACTCCGACCTTGGAATTGTGCAAACACGCCACTGGATTAGACAGATGTGGGAGGAGGATAAATTAATTATGCGTCCTGACTGTGTTGTGCCACACTGCCTCTCTGTCTGTCTGCCTCTGTGTCTGCCTGTCTGTTTTGAAAATTGACATTGGCATCGATAAACTTTGTTAAGTTAAGTTAAAGTATTCAATAATCGAAGAGATTTTGTGCATTTTAATTTAGCAACTGGGAAATACTAGAAGTATTTATAGTGTCACATAAATAATAACAAAAAATAATCTCTGAATCTAACTACAAAGTCAGTCTGCACTTTTAGATGGTGGCAAGTTTTACTTTAAAATATTTATAAATACATATAAATAAATAGTATTTGTACTGGGAATTTAACTTTTGATACTCAAAACCCAGGCTTTTTGCTCAGTTGGTTGATAAGCTACGCAGTCAATCTGTCTGCATTTTTACTTGTTACTCAATTCAAAAGGACAACTGCCAAGGACTTCACATTAATGTTCCTTTCATAAAGCGAAACAACAATAATTTTTTCATTTTCTGTTATGGTTTTACATCTATTTTTACAGACGAAGGAAAAAAGCTGCACTTTATTAGTCCGGCGCGTCGAAAATCAGTCCTAGCACCCATATTGAATAAGATTAAGAATGGTATGGATGCCGCAGATATTGGGGACAAGAAGTTGGGCAGTGAGAGCAGCGGGAGTGGCCACATAGCCGTCCAAATTGAACCGGCCAGGCGTGTCAAGGTGCGTTTCTCCCAGTGTTGCCAATGTAGCTCTGATCAACTTGAATCGTTTCCCTGTAGCGCCACAGCATACACGGCATGATGGAGGAGGAGAACACCATACGACCGCATCAGGAGATACGCCAGCTGACGCTGGAGGAGAAGAAGTTTCTGCTCGCCGTGGAGAGGGGGGATATGGCGGGCACACGCCGGATGCTGCAGAAGGCGCAGGACACCGACTACATAAATGTGAACTGCGTGGATCCATTGGGTCGGACTGCCCTGCTCATGGCCATAGATAATGAGAACTTGGAAATGGTTGAGCTGCTCATTAACTACAATGTGGACACAAAGGATGCGCTCCTGCACTCCATCTCCGAGGAGTTTGTCGAAGCTGTTGAGGTGCTGCTGGATCACGAGAATGTCACCTTTCAGATTGAGGGCAATCATGTATGTGGAATGTTCGTTTCTTATATAGATAATCATGGGTTATATTTGACTTAGAGTTGGGAGTCCGCCTCGGAGGAGACCTCAACATTTACGCCGGACATAACGCCGTTGATATTGGCTGCACATCGGGACAACTATGAGATAATTAAGATCCTTTTGGACCGTGGCGCTGTCCTTCCCATGCCACACGATGTGCGCTGCGGCTGCGATGAGTGCGTCCAGTCCCGGCAGGAGGACTCGCTGCGGCATTCGCGCTCTCGCATCAATGCATATCGCGCCCTCGCCAGTCCCAGTCTGATAGCGCTCTCCTCAAAGGATCCCATTCTCACTGCCTTCGAGTTGTCCTGGGAGCTGCGACGCCTCAGCTTTCTGGAGCATGAATTCAAGGTGCGTTCCCCAACAGGATGAATCGTGAAGCCAGCTTATGATTAATATTGTTATTACAGAACGAGTATCAGGAGTTGCGCAAACAGTGCCAGGACTTTGCAACCGCTCTGCTGGATCACACACGCACCTCCCACGAGCTGGAGATCCTGCTGAACCACGATCCCACTGGACCCGTCTATGAGCACGGCGAACGTATGCATCTGAATCGCCTAAAGTTGGCCATCAAACTGCGTCAGAAGAAGGTTGTTGACTGCTCCAAAGTATCTTTGTTATTAGAAATTAAAATTGACTGCTTTTCCTTTAGTTTGTGGCCCATTCGAATGTGCAGCAGTTGCTGGCCAGCATTTGGTATGAGGGTTTGCCGGGATTCAGGCGGAAGAACATGGCGTTGCAAGCAGTGGACATTATACGCATTGGCATCATGTTTCCCATATTCTCGCTGGCCTATATACTGGCGCCCTATTCGGCCATTGGCCAGACAATGCGGAAGCCCTTCATCAAGTTCATCTGCCACAGCGCTTCGTATTTCACATTTCTGTTCCTGCTGATGCTCGCCTCGCAGCGCATCGAGTCCTTCATTGGCAGCTGGCTGTGGACCGATTCGAGCAGCATGCTCAACCAGGTGGAGGAGGAGCTGCAGCTGCCCACCAAGCGTGGCGCCAAGCCAACGTTCATCGAGTGGCTAATCCTTGCCTGGGTCAGCGGCCTCATCTGGAGTGAGGTGAAGCAGCTGTGGGATGTGGGTCTGCAGGAGTATCTGAATGATATGTGGAATGTCATCGATTTCGTAACCAACTCGCTGTATGTGGCCACAGTGGCTCTTCGTGTCGTTTCCTTCTTTCAGGTGCTAAACTCCACTTCATTCAAAATATGCACAAATTATTGTAATTGATTTCTCCGAACAGGTGAAAAAGGAGATGATCTTCAATTCGCAGGCGACAGATTTGCCGCGAGAGCGTTGGGACACATGGGATCCGATGCTCATCTCGGAGGGCCTTTTTAGTGCGGCAAACATTTTCAGTAGCCTCAAGCTGGTGTACATCTTCTCGGTGAACCCACACTTGGGGCCACTGCAGGTGTCCTTGTCGCGCATGGTCATGGACATTATGAAGTTCTTCTTCCTATACGTTTTGGTCCTCTTCGCCTTTGGCAGCGGTCTCAACCAGCTCCTCTGGTGGGTAACAATTTCAGCTATTTATTGTATTTATTCCTCTTTATTTTGAGTTGCATCTTGATTTTGATTGAGCCTGCCAAATACAACTAAAGCATTCTTTGTACACCTGGCTCCTGAAAACTTTATAAAAACTTAAATGTTTACTTATTTTTATTTGAGTCACCTGCCTGAGAGTTGTAATTCGTTCAGATCTTTCTTAAAAGGTTTTCTATTTATTTGACTTCTTACAGCTGCCAGAACTATGACCCGCAATGTTTTGGCATTTTACATTGTTTCTTCTATTTAAAATATTGACTTTTAAAGTCAGTTGAATCAAAAATTAAATAACTAATTAATAAAACTATTAAATAGGTACAGACACTTGTAGTTTATTTAATTGGTTTATTGTTTAAATGTATTCGGAGTTCGGAAGACGTTTTATGAATCTTGCCTTAAGTTTTGAGTCTATTTTCCATATTGACTATTTTCTTAAGCTTTGTTATTAATTACCATGTCTTAATGTGAAGTAAAATTTCAACTATTCTCCATAATGCTGTTCAGGTACTATTCTGATCTGGAGAAAAAGCGCTGCCCCGAAGTATCCCCAAGTGTCCTGCTGAACATGAACGGCACAAACGATCCGAATGCCTGCATTGTTTGGCGTCGGTTCTCGAAGTGAGTGGAATAATAATGGAATGTCAATTAATATTCGAATAAGAATTTAATAATCTAAAATTGCTTGCAGTCTCTTTGAGACCACACAGACCCTGTTCTGGGCTGTCTTTGGGCTTATTGATCTCGACAGCTTCGAGCTGGATGGCATTAAAATCTTTACACGCTTTTGGGGCATGCTAATGTTTGGCACCTACTCCGTAATCAATATAGTTGTGCTACTCAATCTGTTGATTGCCATGATGAATCACTCGTATCAACTAATCTCGGTGAGTCCACACAGACATCGTCTACAAGCTTTCTCACGAACAGGTTGATTCCATTGCAGGAACGCGCTGATGTTGAGTGGAAATTCGCCCGTTCCAAGCTGTGGATTAGTTACTTTGAGGAGGGCGGCACCTGTCCGCCCCTTTCAATATAATACCGACGCCCAAGTCCATTTGGTATGCATTCAAGTGGATGCGTCAGGTGTTTTGTAGCGGCTCCTCTGCAGCCCGACGTGAGCATCTCAAGACAATTCGGGTGAGTACACTGAAATAAAAGAAAGAACTATGAAAGCTGTACTTAACTTAAGTACTATGGATTAGGGCCATTACAAAATAAGTGATTCAAGTATATTGAAGTACCTCACTTGATTTTGTTGTAAGTGTTGGGAGTACTCTTTGGGAAATTTAAGACTTTTTGAAGTGAATTTTAGCTTAAAGCGTACTTCAAGTTTGTATGACAACTTTTGAGACTTTAGATAACTTTATGGCCTAATCCTTATCTCTCTCTGATACCACCAGCGTAAGGCACAGCAGGCCAGTGATCGGGACTTTAAGTATCAGCAGATTATGCGGAATCTGGTGCGTCGCTATGTGACCGTTGAGCAGAGGAAGGCGGAGTCGCAGGGCGTCACCGAGGACGATGTGAATGAGATAAAGCAGGACATTTCCGCGTTCCGCTGCGAGCTGGTGGAGATACTGAAAAACAGCGGAATGGACACGAATGTGACAGCAGGTCAAGGTGGAGGTAATACGACCTGTGACCTTTCATCCGGTCTATCTAATGCCAAACATTATCGTTTCCAGGTGGCGGCGGCAAAAAGAATCGACAGAAAGAGCGTCGCCTAATGAAAGGTTTCAATATTGCACCGCCGGGATCAACGGGTTCGCTGGCGCCGGTGGCCGAGTTCTCCACATCGCTGGACAACTACGATAATCAAAATGAGATACTCAGCTCAACGCTTTCCACACTCTTTGCGCCCAATTTCATGCACAGGCGTCAGAACACAACGGCCGGCTCCATTGGCGGCATGGAGTCGCCAACGTCGCCAACGCAGCCAACAACAGCAGCACCGACGCCGGCGGCAACATCGGCAGTCCCAGGTGCCACCAAGTACAATAAGACCACACTGAAGTATAACAAACGCATCGCTGGACACAAGAAACGTTGGGGTATGTCCAATCTGAATGCAATTCCTTTGTCAGAGCAATGTAAATTCGCTGCTTCCGCTGCTTTAGGCACACTGATTGAGGCCGCCAAGGTGGGCAACATGAGCAAAATGCTGGGACGCTCCAAGTCCGAGGACTCCGTGTGCAATTCGTCGCAGAACTCAACGCCCGTCCATGGTCAGGTGAGGGTCAAATATGCGCAGTGCTCACCACAGCATACATATACCCAGCATGGCGGGGATCCACCAAATGTTGCCTCGCTGCCACATCCTGCCGCCTTGAACAATGCCAGCAACATGAGCCACGCCCATGTGGGCGTTGGCACACACTTTTTTCACACGACAACGGGTTTGTAGAACAATCTTCTCGAGTGTAAAGACAACGATCATTTGTGCTTTGTTTTGTGGCAGGTTTAACAGCGATTGCTGCCCTGAAACGTAAGCGCAAAAAATTCTCATCGAGTAAAAACATTTGCCCCGTCTCCGAGTCCATTGCGGCTGCGAATGTGGCAAATGCTGCCAATGCGGCCAATGTTGCCGACCTGCTGACTGACAAGGTGTGTACCTTTGCCCCGCCTCAAAAATGTGTGTGGCAAGATGAAAGTAACTTTTTGGTTTTTTTTGTTTCTCAAACAGACGCTGAAACGCGTTTCCAGCTATCCGGCGGCGAACGCCGAGTGCAACGTTCCACACAAAGATCCTGCCCAGCTGGTGAGACCACGACGCCATGAGCAAACCCAGAGCCAGCACGACTCTGTGGAGGCGTCAACGGAGTTCACGTTGTCCATCGATCCATCCAACACGTCCGTCAATTCGCGCGAGCCACTGATCAGCAGCAGTTGCGTCTCCGCGATGACGGCCAATGACTGAATATTATTAAATTGGTATCCGTTGCAGGGATCGGGGATCGGGGATCGGGAATCGGGGATCGGGAATCGGGGATGACATTATCATAGTATCATAGTATCTTAGTGGCTGTAGCTGTCCACTGCACTCGAATCACGAATCAAACAACGATATACACCTAAATACGAATTACATACGAACATTTACATAATACATATGCAATGCTGTCGCCATATTGATCGCACAGGACCTTAACACACACACATACATACATATATGGCTATATGCTTCAAGTTCAGTCAGTTCAACTGCCATAAGACATATATATCCACATATCATGTGTCTGTATTTATACGAATGCTTTCACAGAGATGCCGTCGAATTTGAATCGTATTTAAATCGCTACACAATCGCAACACCAAAAATATATAACTATCCCATATCGATATTGAAAGTTGCCTTAGCATGAGAGATATTTTTTGTATGAACTACAGTTAAACACATATATAAATTCATACCTTTGTATACACAAGTTTTGGATGATCATTGAGTAACTAAAACGTAACTCAACTTGTACTTAGGGTAGCGCTGTGTGATGTTAATTTCGGAATGGATTTGAACGCGATAATATTTTCAAGTTCCAGACGTAAGCTGTGTATTTCAATAGAGAAGAGTAGCAAATCGAACAAATTTTATACACCGATTTTAACCAACACAACAAACAATAAACGAATTGCAAAACTCTTAATGATTTTAGCGACTATATAGAAAATACTTTCATATATATATATATATATATATATATATATATGTACTAGATAAAATACGATTACTAACTTCATTTTTAGAAGAGTTTTAAGTTAAACAAAAAAAAAAACAAAAAAACGAAGAGGCAAACGGAATGTTAACTTATATTTAGTTAAATCTATATCGGTTGCAACAACTTAGACTTAAGTATAACGAAACTTATTGTGAACCCACAGCAGCACCTTAGCTAATTGGCTAAATACATATATGACTAAACCAAAGAGATATACAATAAACAGTAGACACCAAAATACGAAAAATGTAGGTACTTCAAATGTTATACACATGAATTTATAAACTACATATCAAAAGATACAATAACGTCCGACTATAAACCCATCATTTTATCACAACTTATCACGAGTCTAGCGAAAACACCTGTTCACACAACTGACAACTATACACATTGTCCGAGTCGATCCGTATATGGTATATATATATATATATATAGAGTATATCTATAGGAATAACGAACAACGAACAATATATTTGCACTACAGTTATTTTTTTTACAGTAAACTGTTGCGTCAGTGTTAGTCCTTCAGACAGATATCGTCTGGATTTCAAAATATCAAATAGGAATGAATAAACTAGTAACTAAACATACAAAGAAATGTTATTTGCACGGAAAATAAACGTAATTTAAATACAAACCCAAAACGAGTTTCAGTTGCTTAGATGGTTATCGATCTGCGGGTTCTCAACTCAACCCATTAATAAACCCAACTGATCCCAAAGTTTCAGGCATATCAAATAAACTTCGAGACACTTTCAGTATTTGTAAATCGCATTTATTTTAAATATATATATGTATATATATAATTTGCAAATAATTGTTATAAATATACATATATACATATATATACATACATATATATATATACTATATATATATATATATATATATTTATGTTGCAATGTATTACATATGGTATGTATGTATAATAAACAAATAATTCGACAAATAGTACAATATTTTTGCTAATATAAACGTTTATATATTGTAACCATTTACCGTTGTAAACATACATGTTTTCTGTTTTCTGTTTTCTGTTTTTCGATTTCTGTTTTTCGTTTTCTGTTTTTTGTTTTCTGTTTTTGTTTTCTGTTTTTTGTTTTCTATTTTTGTTTTCTGTTTTGTTTTTTTTTGTGTGTATTTTTTTTTTAATTTCATATGAAACTATGGAAAGAAACGATTACATTAATTTATTTAATTAGAAAAATAATAATAATTGGAATAAATCACTTTGCGTTGCATTAGGCTATAAATTTCAAATATTTTTATTATATGTATGTATATACTAAATAATTGGTTTTTTTTTGTGTGTAAAAAATATATTTATTTATATGTATAAATGTATGTATATATATTTGTTTGTTTGTTTTTTTTTTTGTTTTTCGTTTTTTGTTGTTTTTTTCCTTTTTTGATTTGTGTGTTGTATATTGTGTATTTATTTATATATATATATATATATATATGTATATAAATGAGAGCTTTGCCTAGCAGAGGGCTGTTGCTATATATATCCATAGCACGGGATCGAAATGGGGCAACAACGACATATTACATAATTCATGTAAGCTCTGGAATAATTGTATTGTGAATGCTATATAAGAGTCCACTTATTTAGGAGGCACCTCAAAGGGTGCCCCATCATCAATCGTTGTGTTTGTTTTGTTTTTTTTGTTTTTTGTAATGTTTATCATAATAAATTGTGTAATTAAATTGTGTTATAATTCATATGAAGAGTTGAGAGAATGAAGGAAGCGTCCGTTGTTGTTATAAACTGTCTGTGAAATAAACAGGGTTCCAGTTCCATAGTCCATAGCAGAGTGGAACATTTTGGATGTTGGCTGTAAATGGTGTTCGCATCCAGAGATTGGCCATTGAGAACAGTTTTACAGTTTTGCAGTTTTACAGATATTCAATATAATCATAGTTGCATAGTTACACATTTATGTCCACATATCTGTATATATATATATAGATATATATATATAGGGTAGTTATCAGTAGTATACTATGAATAGAACATAGTCTAATAAATTCATATTTTTCGTTAATCATTTTGCATATATGTAACTCGTTTCACTTTAGCTATATAGATACATGTCTGGCATTGTACACACATATATATATATATATATACATAAAGAGTATATATATATATATATGTATATATATGGGTACATGCAACAACAATGCGGTAAACCGTTTAAAAAGCATTTATGAAGAATTTTAAGTCGTATTTGGGGTTAAGTTACAGATACAGTTTTCTTGCTTGTTTTTTCATTAAATTTATGTACATTGAGAAGTATTTTTTTGTTGCACAAAATGCTATAGCACATATGGAGATTTGAGTGTCTGTCTGTGTGTGTGTGTGTGTGTGTGTGTGTGTGTGTGTGTGTGTAGTATACATACATCATGTGTATGTGTGTTTTTAATTGTGATTTTAAATATGTAGTTAGTAACAACAATACCATTACAAACACTTTTGTATGCATATCCCAACTATCAATATATATATATATATATATATATATGTATATGTGTATATGTAAATATGTATATATGTATATATGTGTGTATATATGTTTGAATAATATATATATAAATTGTGTATCGACAAAAGTTCATAAAGAATGTTTTCATTGTGTACATTTAATACAATTGTTGATGTTGTTATTGTTAAGAATATATATATATATATATATATATATATATATATTTTTGTGGATTTTTGTTAATGTTTTAGGAGTGATTAATTAGATTACAATTGATTTCTTGAATATACATAGATTTATAGTGTAAATTACAACTAGGCAAATCGTAATCGTTTTTTATTTGTTTTGATTTTGAATTCGTTTTTGTTTTTGTTTTTGTTGTTGTTTTTGTGACACCCAAAAATTGTGTGATCGATCAGTGTTCTGCCATTGGCCTAGCCACAGAGCATGTGGACCAGCATGGCAACCAGGAAGGTGACAAACACAAATGAAACCACAAAGAAGACGGCCTTCTGCTGATCCGTTAGCCGCTTCCTGTTGCAATACAGCGCCGACAGCTTGGCGACAATCCTTCTCACAATGTTGCCGTGCGACATGTTGCTGCTACAGTTGCCATTGCTGGCGCTGCTCATGATGCTGTTGCTGCTGTTGCCTGTGCTGGCCAGAGCGCCGGCGCCGGCAGCGGCCGAGGGATGCCTGTAGTGGGCATGATGCATGTGGTGTGAATGATGCAAGTGCTGGTGATGCATATGCAGATTGCCGCGCAGCAGCAGCGCCGACGCTGCAGACGCTGGCAGGGTGGCCAGACTGGAGGCGCTCGCCGCTTCGGCGGAGCACCCCGGATGCTGATGGTGATGATGGTGGTGATGATGATGATGCCGTGGATCTGCGCAAGACTTGAAGCTGCTCGACGACAACTCATGCTGCAGCCGACTAATTGCCTGGGCATCGGCGCCGACACCGCTGCTGCCGCTAATGGCAGAGGCGCTAACCGAACGCAGATGCGATCCACTGGCGCTGGAGCCATTGCTCGAGGACAGTTTGCGGCTGGACCGCTGTGTGGCATGTGTTGGCGCCGCACTCGCACCGTGCAACAGATGCTGTCGGACAGCAACCGCCGAACTGACGTCCAAATTGCTGGGCACCTGGTAACGCAACGCCACCGAAGATTGGCCATGGAACAGATCGCCGGCGGCGGTGACACGCACGGGGCACACACGAAACTGGTAGCAGGTGCCCGCCGCCAGATTATCAATGGTGAACTTGGTCTCTGTGCCCCGATACAGCTGGCGATAATCCTGATTGCTGAGCGCCAACGGAGCAGCAGCAGCACCGGCAGCAGCAGCACTGCTGGAGGAGCCGCTGCTGCTGCGACCCTTGGGTGAGTTCGAGGCATCCGCATCGGTGGCAACAACGGCATATTGCAGCTCGTACTCAACGCGATCCTGGAAGCTATTCTTCGAGTGCTGCCACTCCAAGGTCAGCTGCATCGCCGGCTGATTGGCCCGGTCCAGCACACAGACGCCGCTCTCGTGCATCACCCGCGGCGCCTTAATGTTCGCCGGCAGCGTGGCGCTCGTCTCGAATATGCACTCCTCGGAGTATTCGCCATCGCCGGCGCGATCCGTGTGCGCATAGATGCGGAATGTGTAGCTGCTGCGCTCCTGCAGCTTGTGAATCTTGCACATGCAATTGGTGCCGGAGTAGACAGTCTGGAATTGTTTCGCCCGTGCCACATACATCTCCACGTGGTACTTGGTGCCGGGCACTGGTACCACCTGGTTGCCAGCGCCAGCGCCAGCGCTGTTTGGCGCCGTTTTGCCATTCTCGCCCCACTTGAGCTTAATGTAATTGTGCCCAGATCCACTGCACTCCAGTTGCGGCGGAGCCGGCGGCGATGGCTGCGTCGTCAGCTTGGCATAGGCACTGAACGGACCGGAGCCCATCGCATTCACCGCCTGCACTCGAAACTTGTAGCTCGTCTCGGGCGTCAAGCCGAGCACCGTGTATCGGGTGCATGCATCCGGTGTGGCAATCGTCCGCTCACCGTACTCAATGTTGTAGCTGCAGATGGCCGAGCCGTGCGCTGCCGGCTGTGTCCAGTTAAGCGTTACCACCTGGTGGGTGAACTCGTAGCCCTGCATCTGTGGTGCGCCCGGCACAGCCGATGGCGTCGACACGCACACCACATCTGTGGGTGGCCCGGTGCCGGCTGCATTGCTGGCGAGGACGCGCAGATAGTAGCGCGTATATGGCGTCAGATTGCGCAGCTCCACGCTGGTCTGGTTGCCCTGGTAGCAGCCATGGAATTGTGTGCCCAACGGCTCCACGGGCGGCTCGTCCAGCGGCTGGCTGGCGTTCTGCAGCGTGTAGCCTGTCACTGGGCTGCCATTGAGCAGCGTTGGCGGCTGCCAGTTGATGCTCAGATGTGTGGCGGACTTGACAAGCGCCTGGAGCGCTTCGGCTGCGCCCGGCGGCGCGGCGGCCGCTGTGAAGCGTAACCACTGCGACCAGCTGCCGGCTCCGATGCGATTGATGGCACGCGCTTGCACCTCGTAGATGCCGCCGGGCTGCAGCTGCTGTGCCACAAAGCAATCCTGTTGGCCCCGATAGACGCTCTGCGGTGCCAATGGCAGCGTCTGCTCAGAGTTGTCCAGATGACGCAGTTGCGCCTCAAATTCGAGCACCGGTGCCCCACCATTGTAATCCGGCTGGCTGAGCCTCAGCCGCACCGCATAAGGCGTTGGCGGCGCATCGCATTGAGGCGGTGGCGGTGCACCGGGTGGCACTGCCTCCGTGGTCACGTGCCCAATGTCCGAGAAGGCGCTCGCACCGGCCGAGCCCTCGCAGCAAGCACGCAACTGATAGGTGACGCCCGGCTGGAGGCGATCACACATTGCCTCCGTCTCGCTGCCGGAGTAGATCCGCTCGAAGCTGGCACCCATGCTCAGCTCGAGATGGTAGCGCAACGCATCGCAGCCACCGGTGTCCGACGGTGGCTCCCAGCGCGCCTTGAAGTGTGTGCCGTGTATCTTGCCCTTGACATGCGGCTTACCGGGCCGACCGGGACGCTCCGCAACGGTGCTGTAGCTGACCTCCGGTGACCAGGGCGAGACGCCCGCATCGTTCTCGGCACGCAGACGGAATTGATAGCTGGTGGCGCGTCGCAGCTGCTGGCACTCGTAGTGCGTGTCGCCGCCCTTGTAGCTGTTCAGGTAACCATGTCCGGTGTCCGCATCCTGCAGCTGCAGCAGAAAGTCACCATCCTGCGGCCGCCGCTCCCAGACCAAACGCAACGAGCTGGCGCCGCACGCCTGCAGCTGTGGCGCCATCGGCGCTGTGGGTGGATTGCCAGCGGTGCTGTAGCTGCTCACCTGCGAGTAGACAGACTGGCCAACCTCATTGACGGCGGCCAGGCGAAAGCTGTAGACGGTCGTCGACTGCAGCTTGTTGAGCACATAGTGCTTGGCCTTAATCTTGGCCAGCTCGACGAATTGCAGCGCATTGCCACGGCCCACATCGTACTCGAGCAGATAGTGCTGAATGGCGGCACCATTCGACGCTGGCGCCGTCCAGCGCAAATTGATGGAGCTCTTGGTGCGCGACACCAGCTTCGGCGGCAGTGGCTGATCCGGTTCGCAGGCGGGCGTCTTGAACTCGGTGGGCTCACTGACGCTGCCTTGGAGCTGCTGATAGTGCACCTGCAGCCGCACCAGATAGTCTTGTCCTGGCTGCAGATCCTGCACAATGCACTCGTACGCCTCGCCCAGATAGAGGCTCTTGTATTTGCACTGTTTCCCTGTATCGCTGAGCAGCACCTGATAGCGCAGATCTTGGACCAGCAACTCATCCGACATGGATGGTGGCAGCCAGATGATCTTCGCAGTGCGTGAGCTCACATCGATCACCTCGGGCTTGTCGATGGCCGAGATTTGGTCCACTATCAGTGACTGGTAGTCCTCGTCATCCTCGGCGGCCAGACTGGATGTATCTTCGCCATCCTCCGAGGTGCCCACCGAGCTGCCGGTGCGCTGTGTTGTGGCAGCCACCTGCTGCACTTGTTGGCCAGTTGTTGTGCTAGGAACGTTGACGGTTTGGCGAACGTGTTGCTGCTGCTGTTGCTGCTGCTGCTGATGTTGCTGTTGGTGGGGCGGCAGACGGCGTCCATGGTTGTGCATGTGATTGTTGTTGTTGTTGTTGTGCTGGTGCTGTTGCATTGGAATGTTGTTGTTGTTGTTGCTGTTGCTGTTGAAGTGGCCATTGAGGTCGCTGCGACGCGGTGAAGGCGAATGCGTGGGCGTGGACATGCTCGAGTCTAAAATCGAATGGGTTATTGAATGCATGTGGTATATATATATATATATATATATATATGTATATATGTCCTGGACTCTACTCACTCTGCTCGCGTTGCTTTTCCAGTTTGCGCAGCAGTTTTGTGTGCTGACGCTGGCTGCGCTCATCCCGATAGTTGGGCGGCGACGGCGAGTGCGGGGAATGTAGATGCGACGAAGGTGCTCCACCAACGCCTGACGTCGCCGTCGACTGTTGCTGCTGCTGTTGGGCGCCGGGCTGCTGCTGTTGCTGCTGCTGTGGCTGCGGCTGCGGTGGCATATGATAGTGAGGTGGTCCATTGCCAGCCGGCCCAGGACCGGGTGAGTAGCTGGGCAGCGGCGTATAAAAATGCGATGTGCCATTGCTGCTTATCTGCGCAAACGGGGAAAGTGGCTTAATTAATTTTGAATAAATAGTTTTAGTTAAATAAATACACATATTCTTGTTGTCGACGTGGTCGTCGTTTCATTCTTCTCTGCCTGCATTGCGCTCTGAGAAACAACTGTGCCAACAAAATTACCACGTCAACGACTATGGCAACTATAAATAAACCAACGCCAAATTGTGCGCGCTGATAAACAATCGCGGAAAACGGAACCTTATCGCCAGCTGGGCTTGTGTACAAATATTTCAAATTTTGGTAATTGGTTTCAAGTATTGCTGCTTGTTAATGACTGTTTATAAATGTATTGTTATTCTGCTGGTAAATACAGGCATTTGTTCTGTTCCGGCAATGTTAACACGCTGTTATGCTCAAATGACTATGCTAAGCATACGAATAATGACAGTGGAATGACAGTGCCAAAATAGTTCTTTATATTATATTTTATTTATTCAGTGCGATTGTTAATTAATATTTTGTGGTATATGCATTAGATTGTTTTATTGCTTAGTTTCAATCGTGTACTTATAATTTTATTTATTTTCCTTAATCATCGCGCTGCATCAAATTATCGATATAAATTCATCGCTGCAAATGCGTATCGGCAGCTGCGTCAGTTCGCAAAATTGGCCACACTTTTCTACGTTGCGCGCGGGATTCGAAAATGTTTGCACGAAGCAATGAAAGTGAACAAACGCGGTACTTTGAGCCGCTGAGCCAAAGAGTCATTTGTGCGATAAGCTTGAAAAAATTGCTCAATTACATGACAAAAATGGATTTGGTGCCAAATATGACGCCGTTATTTGCAAAAGGTATATTTAAAATAAATGCACTAGCATTATGTAAATAGCGTGTTCTGCGTGCCAAACCGAGTTGCCAAACAATTTGGCTTTGGAGACGGCTGTGACAGCAGCTTTGAAAATGCATCAGCTACATTTTTGGCACATTACTCTTAAACAAGTTGACATAAATAAGACGTTCGAGAATAATGCGCGTTAGTTTAAGTTTTTCTGATGACTCTGACTATATAAACTAGAACACAATCGTTTTATAACGAGATTTTGACATAATTAGAAACGGAAACTGTCATTTACTTCAACTAAATTTGTGGCTGCTACAGTCATGTAAATTTACTTAAGAACACTGATATGAAAACAAACAAGCTAAAAAAAGTCGGGCGTAAACAGCTGCACAATACTCTGTATTAGGTGAAAATTACTGAGTAAAAGTCTTCCGAATATGAGGTTAATAGAAAATCAATTGTGATTTGTTAAGCTTATAAGAAGGTCATCAGAAATATACCTTCAAATTCTAATTTCTTTCGCTTTAAATATTTATAATTCAAGCATTTTGAGGTCTGTTTGCCATTAAATGATAATTGTTTAACTAAAAGCAGAAACCAACTGCACATGTTATAGAGAGGCATACCAAGCTTGTCATACATTTATATTGCATTCGAGAATTGTTTTGCATTTTTGCGTTTGTTGTTAGTTGAGTTATTGTAGCCATTATTGCTTTGACAACACGACAACACAAATTAACAGCTGGACGGGTAAATCCCACTGGCTGCTTCTGGGAAATCATCTTCGTAGTTCTCTGCTGGATCCGGTTTGTTTGATGGGAATGTTAGGTAAACAATTTGTTTTGTTTGCTTTTTTTATTATTGTTTTCCAGTGGTAAAATCGTGGAGACTTCTCCAATCAAATGAAGTAGCGTATTAATTGGAAAGACAAGTTTGCTGATGAATATTGGCGTAAGACTGCAATGCTTGTTTCATATCGATAAATATCGATAAGATGTAATAGAAGTTGCGATTCGAGTTTAGCATAGCTAAGCGTGTCTCCTAGTTTTATTCAAGCTTTTATTTATATATTTCTGGCTATTGACAATTGAGACTCAATTATAATTATATGGGTTGATAAGTCACAGAGCTCTGCAACATTTGTTTCATATCGATAAATATCGATAAGATGTAATAGAAGCTGCGATTCGAGTTTAGCATAGCTAAGCGTGTCTCCTAGTTTTATTCAAGCTTTTATTTATATATTTCTGGCTATTGACAATTGAGACTCAATTATAATTATATAGGTTGATAAGTCACAGAGTTTGTTAGATTGCCTTGGAAAAGAGGCAGCGTGTTGGCTCCTTATCAGCATTTTAATAACAAACTTTGTATGAGCTGTGTATACCCCTAGGAAAAATCACTGCTAATAAGTAGCAAAAATGTCAAACCGAAATACAAACGGGGCAGCTAAATTATATAATAACCCGTTCCTAATCAAAATGAAATATACAATCGAATATGTTGATGATAATGATGCTGATTGTACAAATAGCTGCCTAACTTAAATCATATACATAAAACCGGAAATTGTGGCGTTACTTACAAATGGCGTTGCATGCAGATGCCCCTGTCCGGGGTGCAACTGCTGGTACTGCTGCGGGGGCAGCACTACGTGGGTCAGTGTTCCATTCTCATTAACGTACGGTGGCACCTGTACCGGTACGGGCACCGTCATCGTCGGTGGCGGTCGATTGTGGGAAACCATTTGAACTGCCGCTGGACCTGCAATTAGTCAAGCCGTGAAGAGTTTGCATTAGCACACAATGAAAAATATGAATAAATACCTTAAAATAAACGCAACTAAATTGAATTTCATAAATTATATGTTTCACTTTCGCTCCAATTAGCGCAGTTAAAGCTTAATCCTTGTGAATGGTGTTTTTCTCAAATCAAATATTTTAAGTAATTTGCCGCAGAAATGTCAAAACAAATCTTTTGTGTGGCCACCAACATTTTAGGGTAACGGGAAACATGTCAACACAAGTTGCGTTGGCTTAAACATATCAAATTTGACACTGAGCAGTCACCAATCCATTTGCCATTTTTCCAGTTATGCAATCTAAGAGATTGGCATGGCAACTTCAGTTAGAACGGTCTAATGCCAAACAGAAATAAATAAACCATAAATGCCTCCTACTCACCTGTTGCATTTAATACAACAGCTTTATTAGGCCGTTCTTCTACCCTTTTATGGTTACGATTACGGAGTAAAACAAAAAGTTGAGTGCCGAGATGATTTGATGCTTGGTCGACGCACAAGCACCAAAAGCAAAAGCCCTGCGGCGACAGCTCGGCGACGCGTCAACGACGATAACTCCTCAGTTTTATGTCAATACGGTTTATATATATATATATATATATATATATATATATATATATATATACATATATATGTACACTTGTTTGTGAGCTGTCAAACAATGTATGCCATCCGCTGAAGTCATGCGACATTTATGGAAATATGAAAATGTGGAAGTCACCTTCCGGCATTGAGATTTTATACTCGATTTTAAACTGCATATTTATGAAATCAAAATATGCTGCTAGCTTTGAAATGACAAGCATCGAGTGTTGCTGCACGTCTACCCATAAAGGGATTGGGGTCTGTATTCAACTAGAGGAGCACATGTCGCATCGATGGCCAGCAAAATAATGAGCACATTCGCTGCTGGACACAAAGGGATGCGTAGCTAGCAGATAAATATATTCAATATATACGACCATTAGCTGCTGGTGCTTCACTCAATTGTGTTCACTTGTTATGAAAAATATACAAAAGCCTGTCACTTTCCCAGTTGCAGTCGTAATGCATTTGAAGATGACAACCCTCTGCGAGGGTTGGCAACATTAGTGTTTAATGCAGGACAGGGCTAAGTCTGTATTCGAGTGTCGCAGTCGAGGCGAATGCAAGCAATATAAATATTCGTAATGCTGGTTCGTGACCCAATCAGCCGTTAAAAGCAGCCAGGCTCTGGCTACAAGTCCACAGACTCGACTCGCTGCGACTTAGGTGTAAAAATGTCGGTTTAGTGCGTTGACGCATAACGTTGTAAAGTAGAATTGCTGATAGTTGATAACAAGAACGGCGGAAAATGCAATCCAGACAGGGGTTTCTACGGCGTCTGTGTAACTTACAAGCATGCAACACAGAGAATGAGGATAGGAGGCACAAGACTTTGGTGGCAGTATCGCCTACGGCCAGTTGCCAAGTGTTAAAAGGCAGCAATTAGTTGAGCGTTGAGCGTTGTGTGTGGAGATGGAGTGGCTGGTCTTCAGGATTGGGGATGATTGGGTATGGAGGCTTAAGGTGGGATGGTTGTGGCATGGTCGGTCTTGGTCTCGGTCTCGGTCTCGGTGGAGCTTAACATTTGACCAGCAGACAGTGAAATGCTCGCAGAGCGAACGCGTCGGAGTGTCGTCTGTCTGCACTTAAATTCAAACAATTAATGCTAAACAGCTTAGGGCGCACAAGCAACTTACACTCAAAGAAAAAAATCAACATTTATATGTACAATATTTACAACAGATAATAGAAAAATTCGATTGAATTAAGACAATCGGACAATTGCCAGCAAATTGGATTGCTATGGCATCAGACGTGTTCTACAATCGGTGTTATAACCAGTCTATAACTATTTCTTCCTTTTTTTTCATCATTAATTTATTTGCTATTTAATTTGGGTTCGGAAATAATATTTAGATTTGGCATTCTTGTGTTCCGTTTAATAGCAAATGCCATCAAATGCTTTTACTCTCTGTCAGGTTCGAGTCTGCTATTTCCAGTTGCTGATATATATATATATATATATATATATATATATCTACTAACTATAAAATTATAAACATAGCTGAATAATCAAAAGTGCATAAAAACATATATATATATATATTATATTTAATGCTGAATGTCTTTCAGTGAGGTCAAGCATAGTTTAAAGTGCTATTAAAACCGAAGGCTCTCAATTTGTAGCACTTTTACTTTAGATATTTATTTAGATATATATTTTTTCGTTAGATATTTATTGAATAAAATGCGCTGGTTCTACTAAAGCCTTGTGGCTTTAACTGTTGGACTGATTAAGTTTGTCTGTAAAATGAGCTGTTTATTTAGTTAACCAAGAGGCATGCAATTAATGTTGTGGCAATTTCAAGAGAGACTTGAACGTGGCAGCAGCCTTGACTGACTGCTCGCCTTTTTGATTGTGATTTCAAGCCAAGAGTCTTTAAAATTTGCAATTCTGGCGCTGCTTGAATATCTAATTTTATGAATACCGCTAAAAAACAATAGCGAACTTTTGCACCCTGGTTTTTTTTGTTTTTTTTTTTTGTTGCTTTTTTTTGCCATCGCAATGCTCATAAATTGCTCAGCAAAAGCGTAGTGTGGCGTTTAAGGCATGGCGGGGGAAGGAAGTGGTTGGGTAACACAATTAGTTGGCAGCACGGCGACTAGAATAAAAACAAATCTGGAGAAAAAAAGAAAAAAAAGGCTAGCAAAGTTTGCTAAGCAAAGCAGTTGAAACAACAATAAAGACACAACACACACACAAATAATTCGCTGATGGCAAACAGCAAATAATTTATTTGCTCAAATTTTTGGCGACTTAAATACAAAAGCACAAACAAATAAAAAAAAAAAACAAGCAACTAAAACAAATACGAGCCGAAAAAAAAACACGTGTTTGATGGTGACGCTGCGCAATTTGGGCAGAAAGATTTATAAGGCCGCAGCGCCAGTTGCGACACAGTTAAGGATACTTCAAGGACAAAAGGCAAGGCAAAAAACCGCTCAAAAGAAGAACGCGAAGAACACACAAAACAAGAAAAACAAGCTACAACTGAAGCGGCAGACGCGACTAGATATGAAAGTTGGCCAACAACAAGAGATAACAACAACAACAACAACAACAGCAAAAACAATAACAATAACCAACTTAAAGGTGAAGAATCGATTCTTGTGTTTTGCGAATTGATTTCTGTGTTAAACAACAAATATGCCGCAGTATCTGTTTGGAATTTGCTGTAAATATGAAGTTTATTACTTAAGGTGTGTGTGTGTGTCTGTGTGTGTCTGTGTGTGTCTATGTGTGTCTGTGTGTGTGTGTGGCAAGTGGAAACGTTTTGTTCAACTTCAATTATAACAATTGAGAAAGTTTGCAGCGTTTCAGATTAATTTACTCGCCGAAGGCACACGTTTCGCAGTTTGTGGCATTCAATTCAGTTCAGTTTTTTAGACTTGCAACTTTTTGCATAAGCCAAAATGAGAGAAAAAAAGGTAGTACTTTGCAATGGGTAATAGAAAATGCATTGGCTGGTGGCATGTTGCCTGCAACCAAGCAGAAAATAACCCAAATAATTTAAAAACAATTTTTTTTTTGATGCTGCGGCGTTTAGCTGGTAATTGGTAACTGGGAACTGGTAGCTGGCTAACTGGTAACTGGTAGCTAGGTAACGGGTAGACGGCCAACTGGCTGGCTAATAATGCAGCAAACCGCATTTTTCAAAATTCGCTAGTTGACTGATTCTGCCAGACTGGCGAACATTTGTCGCAAGCTATTCGCATTTTTCAGCAAAAGCAACTCAAAATTGTTATCCTTGTTTGTCCTCGTCTCTATTAAAAATATTTAATTGCTGAAATCAATTTTGTTTTTGTTTTAATGAATAAACAAATGCTAAATGCTAATTTTTGCCAGAGAGTACTCAGCGAAGAACTGCGAACAAGTCAACGATGCTGAACATGAATCAACAATTTAACAATTGAATATTTTGTGCAACTGCGACGGATTACTAATATCGCTAAAGCTTATAAATAATATATATAAATATCAAATAAATTCTTTATGTATTATGCTTGACTTCTAACATATGTTTTAATAAGCGGCCAAATGTTGACTGCTGATTGCGTCAAATGGTTTAATGAATGCAAACCACCATTTAAATAAACAATCAACCCAAAACCAAAACAGATTGCATGAGTCAGCCCCAGTCACTAAATGAGTGACTAAAAGAACAAACAAGTCGGGCATATGGGTTACTGGTTACTGATTAGCTGCTTGCTAATCGTGCTCTTTGGAAACATATGAATAATCTGGTCTTATTAACCGATAGTTAAAAATTGGTATAAGGCAATTTGGGATAAATTTTAGCATTTATTGTTTAAGAGACATCTTAAGTAACCGCTCAACTAGTTAGATATTCAATATGAATTGCAGCGAGAACTGCATTTTTGGCCAACTCAGTTCAGGCTTAATGCGGCCAATTGATGGGCGTGGCCGCCACGAATGTCGTCTGTAATTCTGCGCTGAGATTTCAGACTGGGCAACAAGTACGCTGCTAAGAAGCTGTCAAATAAGTATTTGCACTTTCCATATTGACAGCTGCTTGTGTGAGTTTGATATTTTTTCACTCCCAGCTCGGTCTTGATTTGGACAGCATGCTAAGCACAATATGAGCAGTGACATCATCCCGACCCGACCGATGTGGCGTGTGTGTGTTGTACGCGCCGCCACTCCTCTGATCACAGCAAGATATTGCCTCACCCTGGCCTCGTTCAGTTGCCGCAACTGCACGTGGCAGCAGAAAAAAAGTTGGGAGACAACACAGGCGGTTGCTGCCAACTCCAGGACAGCAGTCGGAGAAGATGTGCTGCTGCCAATGCAATGGGTGGGAGGAGGGGGTGGGGCATGTGGGTTTCCACATCCTTATTATTGCATAACTGCAAAAAGTTGCACGCTTCTCGGTCTGTCCGCCTGTTCGTCTCTCCAACTGTCTGTCTAACCTTGCACGCAGACCACAAAACACACGTTGCTGCTTGATCCACTGGTTGGGTAGCTAAAAGCAACTCAACTTGACTCATTCAGTTCAGAGAAACACTATTGTGAATTGAATTCAAAAGTTTGCCCAACAGCCGCCAATTGAATGTGGCGCTAAGTTTGTCACTTGCACTCACACTTGAAAATATCAGCCGTAAGAATACATACATATATATATATATATATATATACATATTCAATTGTGATTCGCGCTTACCTGCAACTAAATAAATTTGGCAAAAAATTCAGCAATTAGAATTGAGCATCGGGAAATATAGTAAAAAATAACCTGGTTTTTAAGCCATGCAAAGGATATTCTTGATGCCTTCATAAAAATAAAAGAATAAATCATTTACTTATGTCCCTGCGTATATAGAGAGAATATTTATACTATGGATTTTATGTGTCGACATAGATTATAGAGAATATTTATGCTGTGGATTGCACTTCTGCAAAATGCACAGAACATAAAATTGAATCTTTACCTAAGCATAACAAAAAAGTTATTGCGTTTGAGAAACGGTTCGGTTTTGATGAAAGTTATGGCACCAGATAATTTTATAGTATCTATCTATTATATATATTATGAATAATGACCCAAAGTAGACAATATTGACTAGTTTAGGAATATGTTTATGGCGTTGCACAATCATTATAAAAATACTGCTATAGTATGGAACAATAGCTGCAAAAACGAAAAACTTTTGGGTGAAATCGAGCATGCACAGATATGTATGTATATATATATATATATATATGAGCAGCATTGGAAAAACGAGAGTCGCATGAATTGCACTTAACTTGTGCATGTCTGCAACTATGAGATGATGGATGGAATGGCATCGCTTGTGCGAGAGAAAGATAGAAGCTTTTATAGTTACAATTTTAATGCACATTGCATGTGTGTTTCCCCGGCTACATTTATTCTACTCCCCGCCCCCCGCCATCCCCCCGCCCAGTTGCCAACCATGCTGCGTTCATCATCCCTTCAACGGCCCTTCGCTCCATTTGTCTAAAGTAAGTTCTGTTGTTTGATGCCAATTTTTTGCATTGCTCCTCCTTTTTTTTTTGTCGGTTGTTGAACTCGCTGGGCGCTAGAGCCATAAGTGGCCCTAGCCAAGAGCAGTGGCAGTGGCAGCAGCAGCAGTGGCAACATCAACCAAAAACAACAAGAGCAACGGGAAGAGTAACACAAATCAAATGAAGGCTGGCGCTGCCGTTCCGGCTGCAATTCTTTTTTGTTTTTTTATTTAGTTTATTTTTTTTATTAGAGTTAAGAAAAATGCGACGATATAAATAAAATACATTCAAAAAGACGCATAAAATATGTTCAAATACACACAGACACACACAGACAGACAGACACACACACAGACAGACACACACACACACACACACTGAGCTCCATTTTGTGGGCATTTGTGCGTGTGTAGTCTGAGATTTATGTTTGCACTGTTTTAATTTTGTCAACTGATATTGTTTAATTTCCCAACTCCATAGACACTTTTTATGACTGCTCTTCCTCTCCCTCTCCCCCTCCCTCTCTCTCTATATCTATCTCTGTCTCTCTCTGGTCTAGACACGCTGATGTGCCCTTTCCCCTTGCAGAGCAGCACATTTGTGGCACTCATTAAAAGGCAATTCGACAATATTTGTTACACGTGCGACGATTAAGTTGTGGCAAAGATAAATTATATTACACATACGCAACGGAGTACGGGTAAAGTAAAACAGAAAATGTTTTACTAATGGGAATACACAGACACAAAGTAAGCGTCTAGTTTTCATCAGTTTCGACACATTTTCCTAAATCAATTATAACTCATGCTGGAAACTTGCAAAACATGTTTGACAAATCATCATAAATCGCTGTGTCAGCCACAGTCAGTCACAGTCCTTTGAGCAGCGATAACACTTAAGCCATTAAGAAAATATTTGTGTGCAATTGAAAAAGCCATGTTTATGCTGCCAACTTCTTTGAGCCGTCTCTGTCAACGGTGTGCGAATATTTATGTTAGACACTGTTAGCTAAAATGCTCGAGGGTGTTGTGTCTTGTGTCTCCAATTTAATTGGGCTTTTGGTTAAGCAACATAACTAACATATATATATATATATATATATATATATATGTATGTGTGTATGTATATGTTCAATTATTTATTTGTACTTATGTTTAGAGGGGAGTTAATATTAGTTTTCTGTAGTTGGCAGACAGATAATGACATTTGCGCATCTTTTGAGGTTGCTCATCAATTGCTTATTCCGCTTCGAGAGCGGATCATATGCAAATTAGTGGAATGAGAGCAACGTACACAAAGTAAGCATGAGTCAGCGATAGCTAGCAATAAACTGACAGCCTGACAGACAGAGAGAGAGAGAGAGAGAGACAGCAGAAAAGAGTATGACTGTGCATACAATGTATATATGTATCTATGTATGTATGTATGTATGTATGTATGTACATATATATTAAATAACAAATTAATTATTAGAACTGTTTGTTTGTGCACGCGCCTACAAAGGTCAGGGTCACAATTCTCAAGACGCTTAAGCGCAGGTCGCCTTGTCTCGCAAGAAAATAGAAAAAAATAAAAAAATAAGATGTGCCATTAACTCGAGACTTTTTACGGTAATTTTAGTGCAAAAATAAGTTAGTCAAACAACACACATATTAAAAGTATGCATGTATGCAATTCCTTTATATATACATATACATCAAACAGCTTGCGATTTCAAAAATCAAATATCAATTCCACGAAAAATGCGCAAGCAAACAATGAGCGAAAACAAAAAAAAAGAGTTATTCCAAATTGCGGTACACGTTCGAGCAATTGGTTTTTTGCTTTTCTGTTTTGTGTTGTCTAAACATTGGAATGAGAGAGAGGAGCGATAGAACGGTGGGGGGGAGCAAAGGAGACGAAAGAGCGCAGCACGCTTCGATTTCTTGCTTCTTCTTCCTTGCTCCTCCATTTGACTTTTCGTTTTGCCCAGGAGATGTTGCCATATGGGTAGAAACGCCAGACACGAATTGAATTTGTCCATGAATTGCGAGAGTGAGAGAGACTACAGGGTATATGCCAGTTGGGCACAGGCTCGATGCGCCAACTGCAGAGCAGCATTCTCATGCTGCGACTTCTGTCCGCTACAAAATGTGCCAGCAGCAATTTATGCAGGCTTACACGTTCCTGTCGCTTTTGTATGTACGCATTCCTCTTTTTACTCGCCGACAAGCCGGTCTCATCGGGCGACGAGCGACCAGCGACGACCAGCTGACGGCAAGCAATTTGTCATTTGGCTATGACAGCTTTTTGCTGTGTCGATGTTGGTGCTCGTCATTAGCAGTGCGAAATTGGCAGCACGGAACTCACAGCTGGAATTATCTTTAAGTCTATGCGACTTGAATACAACAGCAGCAGCAGCAGCAGTAGCTGTCTGCTGGCATCAGTTCAAGCCTCAACCACTCGTCTTTCACAAGCACTCATCATAATTCGGCAAACTTCAAATATGTTTCTGTTTACAAGTATTTACACTTAAAAATAAGAAGCGCTATTAGAAAGAGCTGTCTGAAGAGCATGAACAATAAAATAGGCAAGTCAATAAATCTGCACAGTCGTAAAGCTGAACAAGTTGCGGACACAACCAGTTTCCAGTTGGCCGGGAGGTCCGGCAGGGTATATGACACACATATGCATATATGGCAGGTACATACACATACCTGCCGCCTGATTTCTAGCATTTAAATAGACATTTGATCTTGTGGCTCAACAATGATGACATCAGCGCCAAAGGTTGCCAAGTACTACTACCAGCAGCGCTGTGCATTTACTGAATGCTCCTCCAGTAACAATCAACTTGGTAACCATCTCAAACAGTTAACTCAAAATGGAGCAATGCACCAGTTAGCGAGCTGAAAGTATTTACCCAGCCGAGTGTGGCCAGCCATTGTTGATACACACACACACACACATATATATATATATATATATAGTTTGGAAATCGAGATTCCACAGTGTAGATATAAAGATCTTTGGTTGCATTCTTTTGTATTTTTCTGCACCCGCTTGGCGTGTTTGAGTTTAGTGTGACACAGTTTACATCAGGTGCGGTTCGCTGCGAGCATTGACCTTGTATGCTGTGAAACTTGCAACGGCCACCAAATTACTTGCGATGGGAAAGTGTAAAACGAGACGAGCAACGCGGTGGCAAACAGCAGAACGAACAAAAGTGTATCTTAAACTGAAACACAGTAATAATTTTGAAGTCAACTCAAGTCGGACAATGAAAACATGTTGAATAGGCACAAATACCAATATTGAACATTCAAAGTCTACGTCAACACTCAAAAATTGTATGTATATTTCTTAATTTAAGGGCAAACTGTTTGCCGACAAGTATCTCATTTGACGGCTGATAAGCCCCCCCCTCTCAAATGATTAAAGCATAGTTCAATGCGTTTCAAAAGCAAAAGGTCGAAGTGCAGAGGGTCGCCATAATTATGCTCGCCACACAAAAGCCGACTGCCGCCGCCGACAAGTACCGAGAAGCGTCCACAAATACTTGAATTTGGAAGAAGATGCGGAACTTTGGCCGGGTGAGTGGGGGGCACCACCAGCGAGGTGGCTGTGGAGGGTGTTCCGTTGGTTTTTTCCCTCGCTGCCTATGAGAGTTAATTAAGAATTATTACCAAACAGATTAGGCAAAGACGAGCGAACTTAAAAGAAACATATAATGTATAATATAATTTATGGCCATCGCTGCGAACGGCAACATCTTGTCGCATCTTGTCTTCTCGAAGAGGGGTCGTCTCTTGTCTCTTGTAGTACTACACTTAATGTAGTCTGTCGTCGTCGTCGTCGTCGTAGTCGTCGTCGCTATTGTTCTAGTTTGCTGTTGTTGACTTAACTACAGATTGCCGGCTCTATACCCGGGCCATGTCAGATCGAAATGGAGTGGAAGTGTGACAAGTTCATTGTACGACTGAACTTCGGCCCTGGCCCTCTTGCAACAGCAATAACTTTGGACACTGCAGCAAATCATTGAACAAATCTATGATGAGCTGCAAAGTTCAATTTCGTTTCATTTTTCAAATAAATAAATTTAGTTGAGAGAGCACCAGACTTGCATAATCTGATATAATTTCATAGATAAATTATATATATAATATTTCTTTTGAGAGTTCCCATTTTGAAAACTCTTAATTCTTTCTTTGAAAGTTGAAAATTAAGTTAGCCATCAATAAATACAATCATCTTCGCCTGGTGCACTTACTTAATAAATTAAAGCTGTGACCAGTTCTAAACTATGCCAACTCAACTCAGTTAGAGCCCGGGCAACAACAACAACAATTAACACGCTCAAAACTTGGCCACAATAGAAATAGTGACTGCTAAGCCAAACAAGAGAAATGCTCCTCAATTTCGCACACATCAAACGGGGTCGCTAGGCAATTGGGGAGGTGTGGATTGGGTGGAGGGGTGAGGCAACAAGTGTACACTCAGCATTCTTATAATTATAACATGCTCGGCAGCCATATCAATATAGTAGTAGTAGTAGTAGCTCCGACAGCGTCGTTGGACCGCCCCGGGAGCAAATTCCATTAGAGGCCGAGGGCCCAACACGCATTTAATGCCATTTCCTCTGTAAGTTTATTCGATTAACTACAATCAGGGCTGGGAAAAGTGGGAGTGGAAAGCATGGCAGGAGACAGCCAGTTGTGTTGGGTGTTGGCTGTTGGGTAATCCTCCTTCATTTTGGTAAACGATCAGGGGCAGGGGCAGAGTAAAAACAGGAGCCAGGCACCATTTACCATTTACTTGCTTGTAATTGTAAATTACGAGCTGGGGCAAAAGCACATGCGTACACTGTGAGAAAATCATATCCGCAAATATAAAAAGGCTTAAAATTAATTTAGCAATTAGAATTTTGTTGATAACAAAATTCAGGCAATTTAATTGACACTTTTTATACACATTTTATTTTAATTTTATTAATTCATTTGAGTAATTAAATTTTGCATAATCTGTCTGTAAAATTGATCTGACTTAGCAGCCAATAGAAACGTAAATTTTTTAAATTTACTAATAGTTTGCTTGGAATCAATACACACTTAAAAGTACCTTAATCAAAACGATTTAAATCAACTTTCTATCCATGAAAAGATCCGGGCAATTAATTAATTAGACGTCATATTTTAGATGTTCCACATATATTTTAATTATAGCATCAAATCAAATAATTAACATCTAAATTCGTAGTTGATTCGTAAAATATATATATATATATATATATATATATATTATTTTTCTGCGTGTAGCTGGTTGCTTGGCAGCCAGCTTGCAACTCGCTTTCTTAACCCGGACAAGTTTGGGAGTCATACATGGGATGCCACAGTGTGGAAGCAGGAAGTGGAAGTGGAAGTGGCAATGGAAGTGGAAGTTCAAACTCAGCCACATGCAAATTCAATTAGTGCTGTCAGGCAAAAGAAACACACAAATTCACAAACAAGTTGCCACGTGTGTCACTGGGAATTGGACTTAATTAGTCAACTTGCTGAGCAATATCAAGTTGCTGTTCATTATTATTTTGGCATTCTGTAAGTAGATGCACAGACAAGATGCTCGAACACAGAGCGTACTCAAAAGATTCACAGTCAGTTTGTGTCAACGGGTTGCAGCAACCGCCTCCAGACGCAACCCAATTAAGGTTAATGACACTGATAAATTAATAATGATGGCTATTGGGGTTTCTAGGTTGCGTCAAACTTGATTAAATTCAACTCTCAACACTCAACACTCCCTCAACTCCCCCACCTTCCCCTACCAGTGCCGTGCCTCGCCTTCCCTTTTGCGATCCGAAAGGCAAACATCAACTGCTACTATTTTCGCACAACACTCTGAAATCTTTGTTTGTGATGCTGGCAAAAAAAAAAATAAATAAAAATAAATAATTTCTGTTTTTGGGCTCGGCGATAGCCGGCTCTAGTTAAACAACAAGGCAACGGTATGCGGCATGTGGGTGTTGATAGTGGCATGCTAATGCGGACTCCAATTGAGAATGTTGCTTCTATGGGTGTTTGGTAAGTCGGCTATTTACATAGATAAGCCATATAAATGTCGCCACATATATATCTGTAGAAACAGGGTGACCTAGTCTTATTTCAACACTCGGCGACACAAAAAAGATCGCCATTATTTTTGCGTCAATGGTAAACGAACTTATTATTTAGAAAATGTATTTCTAATAAGGAATATCTTTTTAATGCTATTATTTGCTATAGAAAAAAATGACTAATTCATCAATTTCAGAAATAGAATTCTGCAAAAATTAATAGAAAAAAAAGAGCTTTTAAATTAAAAGAACATTTTCATTTTTATATTTAGTAATTATTTTTGAAGACAAAAACAATTTTTTTTTTCATTTTTCATATTCATAAACACAAAGTTTTTTTATGCTATTTTTCTAGCTTGCATTTTGAGCAATCTGCTCAAATTCAGAATGAATTTTCCTGAGCGTAGTTCATTGTTTTAATTGGAATTGTTTTTTATGGTCTACCAGAAATTGTTATGCCAATAAAAAAAGATGTGAAACATATCTAAAAATGAGTTCCGATGCGAATCGGAAACAGATGGGCTGAAAACCAAACACCCTTTTGCCATTCTAGTTAAATTAATCTGGCCACGCTGGCAACTCAACTCGTGTGCACAACAATATTCAATGGATGTGTGGATGTGTGGGCGGGCGTGTGGCTCTGTGGGCGTGTGGGCGTTTCGCTCGAGTCATGTTCAGAGCCGGTTCTCAGATTTCTGTAGAAACTGTTTGTTTCCTTTGTTATACGAAATCGCTTTGTTTGCGCTTGTAAATAAGCCTAAGCAAACTTTAGAATTTAATTCATTTAGACTAGTCAGCTAATTTTACGCAAATTAAACTGCACAGGTTGAGCTGTACTCCAGCAATTATATCGCATCGAGAGCGAGAGACAGAGATAAGCAAATGGATGAATCAGTTGTGTAATTGAATTGTTAAATAAATATTTGGAATCATCGCTGTTCGTGGAGTGCTATTTAAAGTCATTCGGGACATGCGAAGACATTGAGCCTAAGAGCAGACTCGAGTGTCAGTGCCTAATCCGTGGAATGTGACGTCAACACACATCCTGCAGCGGCTTAGGTAAAGTTTGCTTGACAAGTTGAGTTGTTGATTGGCGCTTTAGGGCGGGGATTAGAGCCGTGTGTGTGGCTCTGGGCTCTGTCTGATTGGCAGCCCAGATCAGCATCCTGGACTGAGAGGGGTTGAGGGGGTGGGGCGGGGGGGAGGAAGGAGTTTTGCTATCGGAATAAACTCACCATATTCCGCCGAGATGGCGCACATGGGCTGATGGTGATGCTGATGCGCGTGCGGATGATGCGGATGCTGTGGACAGATACCCTCGTGCGGGTGCGGTGCTATATAGTATTCCGATGGAAAATACTCGCCGGGATACTGTATATAGAGTGGTCCTGGCGGCGGCAGCTGGGCATTCACTGGTGGCCCGATGCCATTGGTGCCATTGTTGGAGTTATTTCCGTGGCTGCCACCACTAATACAGCCACCGCCACCGCCACCGCCACCGCTGTTGCTTGACACGCTGCTAACACTGCTCGCCGAGGAGCCGCCACCCGAGCTGCCGTTGGGTGAGATGCCACCGTGTCCATTCTCATGCGGCTGAGAAGCCTGCTGCTGCTGTTGTTGTTGTTGTTGCTGTGGTGGTGCTGCTTGTGTTGCGGCTGGTGGGTTTGGGCCATGGTGCAGGCCATGGTTATTTGCTGGCTGCAACATATGATGATGGTGATGTTGCATGGCCGCTAGCAGCGTTAACTGCTGCTGCGGATGATGTAGCGCACACACGGGTGGCACAATTTGGGCACCCTGTGGCGGTGTCGCTGTTTGCTGCAACAGTGGCGGCGATGCTGGCAACGAGGCGCCATCCAAGGGCGAGTGCTGCTGCTGTTGCTGCTGCTGTTGCTGCTGCTGCTGCTGTTGCTGCTGCTGCTGCTGCTGCTGCTGCTGCTGCTGTTGCCACTGCGAGGCTGCCGGCACCGGTGTATTATTTTGCAACATTACAATGTTGCAGGCGGGCGAGGCAGAGTTGGCATTCAGGCTATTCAAGCTCGTCGTCGACGATGTTGTCGATGAGCAGCTGCCCGCATTGTTGCTGCTCTCAGTGTTGTGGCTGCTGCTGCTGTTGCCTCCGTTGTTGTTGCTACTGTTGTTGTTGTTGCTAATGTTGCTGTTGCTGTTGCTGCTGCTGCTGTTGCTGCTGCTGACGGTACTCTGCTGCTCGGCAACATTAAGTCGCACCATGCTAAAGGCCTTGATATCTGCAACCGTATCTCGCTCAGCACCTTCCTGGTATTCGACAAAATTCGAGTTGAGGGAGTCAGTTGGCTTAGCACATGCTTATCAGCCTGATTGGTTCTGCGATGTGCGCTTTTATCTGCAAAACAAGACAAAAGACATGGAAAGAAGACGGCAAGCGTGATTTGCCATTAATTAATAACTGGTGGCAAAGTTGCACTGTTGAACTGGGTTTGCTTTTGCTGCTCCGGTTGCGGGCTCTAATTGCGACCGGTTGATTAAAGCTAATTAATTGCAAGTTGCATTTTTTGAGGGTTTCATCAGGCCAATAAACCCATTGATTGGTCGTCGATTTAATACATATTTAATTTCTAATTTCAAACGAAAACATTGTTTGTCTAAAGTTGCAGGAATTTGAAACACTTCAGCAACCTTAAGAAATATTTGCAGAAAAAATTATGTTAAAAACAATCTGCAAGGTCGGATCTTGAAGGAATTCATGTATAGCTCGACGCGGCTATTAACGCCATTAATCACTGCTCTAAATTAGATAGTCGGAGGAAATGCCTTCCCATGCCAGTTGCGTAAAATTTGCTACACACTCATTTAAAGCAGCCGTTTCTTTTATTATTTTGGCTTACTCTAGCATAAAGTCATTTGAGAGTTTTTTCCGGCTTTTGGGGCCATTGTCTTTGTGGTTTTAACTCTGGCGAAACTTGATGGATTTAAGAGATTGTTTGAGCTGATTGATGTATTTTTCATTGGATTATTATGCAGCTGGTATTTGGTGGCACGTAATGGCCTTGTTATGGGTAAGCATATGGCCGTTAGGGATTCAATTAATAGCCTGTACTTGGATTAGGTATTCATTTTGCACACAGGTCGTATGCTTAATCACATGTAATTTATATATAGTGCGTCTGCTGCTAAGCAAAAAAAGCTTCAACAACAAGCAGACAGTCGTCTGAGACTGCTTCCACCTGTCTCAATATGTGCTCTCACAACTGTCTCAAGTAGCTCGCACCTGCACACCATTTACACCTTTTACATCTGCACACCTTTACCAGCAGCTGCACACCTTTTACACACCCTGCACACCCACGTCCCGCAGACAATGACACAACACGCACTGTCAGCAATGATGGCAACGTTGACGCGTCGTTGTTGAAAACATCAACACGCGGAAATTTACGCAGCTTAGCAATTGCCTTTTGTTTCAGTTCTTCTTGTTTTGTATTAAATGTGGAGACAGTTTTTTTCTTTTTTTTTGTTCTACGAAGATAGCACTTTCGAAAACCCCATTCGCATTTGTGTCACAATTGTCTAGACCGACCATTAAGTGGGTGAGCGATGAGTGTTAGTCTCGAAACAGACAGATACTCCTCCTCCTACAAGCTGCCACGGGGTCTCCTCTCAACGGTAACGCATTTGAGCCCACCTTGAGGAGACCATTTGTTTGTCGTCAAACGGGGTGATAACTTTATCTATGACTCAACTCCGACATCTGCGAATGACATCTTGTCGTGCCCGCCAAGCCAAGTAGCGTCTATTTGGCTGGCTGTTAAAGAGTTAAGTTATTCTATTATATCTATTACATCTATTGCATTGATAACCGATGTCTGCTGCAACATGTAATTGACAACTTCTGCCAGGCAGTTTAAAAATGAGATAACTGCATCCAGCTAATCTGTGAAGCAAGCTTGCCAAAGAACTTGTGAAAACGGTTCAAAGATGCAATGGAATTCGATAAGAATGCCATAGTCGAGTTAGCTCTCGTCTATAATATTAAAATATTCTACTTTTATGTGCCAATTATTTCCTTTAAACGTTTTTGCACACTTAAATGTAATAGGTTTTGCAAGCATTCTTAATTATTGGATCCATGAAATCGGGACTATCTCGACTTGGCAGCTCGGAGCTGCTTCCTGCTGCCTGCCTGCCACATGCTGCCTGCAACAAGCTTCAACACAAATCCAGTATACCCTTTGAATGAGTTGAGGGTATATAAAGACAAGTGTTGATTTCTTTGCTAACATTTCGATTTTGTTTGCTTCTACTTTGCTGCCTGGCCTTTGAAGATGGCTTACTTTGTGTGCTGGCCACAAACGGCAGCAGCAACAGCAACACAACAGCAGCAGCAGCAGCAACAGCAACAACCGCAAACGCAACTACAATAGAGGCAATTTTCTAACGGCAATTTCTAACATTTACCTTGTTACCGTTAATAGACATGTTGGCCAAGTTAGTGAGAGCCAACGTGCAAGACATGAATAAGCGCTGACTTAAGCGATAAGAAAACACAGTCGGCTGAAGAGCGGCAAGTGCATCCAATGCCACACAATGTGGCATACATTTAGCAGCTTTCTTTACGACAATGACGGCGATGACGAACACGATGACGACGACGACGACGACGACGACGACGACGACGACGACGGTGACGGTGACGAGGTGAAAAAGGTGTGCATTTCTTGTGGCACTGTCAATGTGCTCGTTTCACTTGGCCACGCCAGCGAGGGTGCAGCCACATTTTCAATTCTAATGTGTGTATTTGGTTGTGTGTGTGTTTGTGTGTGTGTGTGTGTGTAGTTATACCGTTACGTCCAAATGGTTTTTGGGTTAATCTCTCCCCCCGCCCACCTTTGGCTGCACTCTGCTTACTGATCAATAATTTGTGGTTTCACACTGCCAAACGAGATAAGTTGTTGTCGTCGTCGTCGTCGTCACTCAGTCATTCAGTCATTCAGTCAGTTAGTCAGTTGCATGCAAATTATTGCCACATTCACCAATCAGGTTAATTGCATAAGAAACCATTGCAGCATTATTCAATATGCGATTTAAGTAACTGTTGCTGTTCCTGCATTTTTTGGCTTTTGTGGAAAAACAACCAAAAGAAAACGACATCTTCAGAAAATGAGCCCAAGCTGTAAAACTAGCTCGCCTGAGAGCAACCAACTTATATGCACATGGATATCGGGTCTGGCATTTCTGGTTATTGTTAACAAATTGTAGCATAACAAAAAAAAAATAAAAAAAATGTTCAATTCGCCGCCGGGAGTCGCTTGCATAATCTAGCTTTTGGCAGATAACAATGCAAAAATTGTCTGTGGATAGGCTAATTACGGCGATTACATAAGCTTTTGCCGTAATTGTTTCTCATATGTAAACAAATGTACATACAATTGTACATTGTACATTGTACATTGTACATTGCGCACTCAAATGTACATATGCAGATGCAAATCGCTTCAATTGATTGTCTAACAATGTGTTTGCATGCACCAAAATAGGCGTGCAAAGTGTGAAAGTGAAAATGCGCCAATTTATTTATATTTATTGCTGGCCATGCTGGTCTTCGCAAAAATCAATTTGCCGTCGAAAGTACAATTGTGCTGCATGTCAAATGCCAAATAAGCCAAGCTTTGCTTTTACAACTGGCAGCACAAACAACGCGGCTCTGAGCCATTTCTTGTAGCCTGGTTGTCAAGTTGGTTTCAGATTCAAGTTTGGAATCAGTTTCAAAATACAAATTCCAAATTTTAGCAGGTTTTTGATATTATTTTTCTTTTAATTCGCAATTTGAAGTCTCTCAACTATTATAGTCCCAGGACATGTATAGCTGGACTCGGCTAGGTATAGAATTACATACTTGCAACAGATGCCTTCATCTGCCCTTTGCAACCTTTTTAATTGGGTCAGGTTTAAACAATAAATATCCTTGCAGAAATTAGAGCACCTGTACATTATATATATATATATGTGTATTTGTTCGATTTTGATAATATGTTCGCTGAAATGGGATTACAGTTTGCCACAGTCAGTCAGTACCGGAGCGGACTGGAACATTGCTCATTTAGTTTCTCAAACTTTTATATTGAACCATTTCGGAGCGGTACCATTGCAGTGGCGTACCGTAAAAATCAATGTACCAATACGTAAGGGAATACCGTAAAAAAGTTTGCAAGTTTTGGAATACCAACATTTTTATACCCGAATCAGAATTCATTTCGGTTGTAACACAAAAATTTGCCAATGCAAACGATTTAAACAGCTTCAATTGCAGTTTGCCGGTAAGGTAAATGTGGCAACAATATAAATTATTAGAATTCATGGAAGTTTGGTGTGTGCAGCAATAAATAAGCACATATGTGCATATATCTAGATCCATATAGATAGATATATATGTTAGCAAAGCGACTGTGGCGAGGCTATAAAGTCCAAAATGTAATTTAATTGCTGTTGACAGTAAAAAACTTATCTCATAAATGCAGTAATCATGATGCACACACACACACTCACACACACACACACACACACACACACATAGTAGCAAATAAAAAGAAAGGACACTTTTAAGGGTTAAGCTAGATTTAATACTATTGCATTCATATGGCAACTGCACCATAAAGTAATCTGAATGCCAACAACAACGTTGCTTGACGGTCATAAAAAGAAAGAAAAAACAACTTTTAATAGATCAACTCAATTGACGAAGCATAATAATGCCTTCAAAATAGGTTATACGCATTGCTAGGGTATATTCAAATAACTGGAGCTGTGTGCTATATGATTTTTACATATTTTTGTTTTTTGTTGTTTCAAACTGCTGCCACGATTCTGATAATGACAGGGGCGTGTACTGCTGCCGCTGCTGCTGCTGCTGTTGCTGCTGTTGCAACTGAGTTTTTTTTAATAATAATTATTATTTTTCTTTTTTTTTGTTTGTTCGCATTCCACTTGGCAGCACACCCTTTGCGTTTGGGTTGCGTATAGAAAAAAAGTGGGTGGGGGGAGGCATTTGTAAGCGGACCGCAGGCACCGCTAATTGGCAGAAATTTTAATTACGCTATTTTATTACAATTTGCAGTGGTACTTTGTGCGAGTGAAAGAAACAAAAAAAAAGAACAAGCAATTTGCTAGCCAGCCAGCAGCAGTTAATGACTGCTCCATACTCTGTTCCCTGCAAACAATTGAGAAAGGTGGTGTTTTGTTTGATTAATGGATTGCGAAAATAGGCTTGCCAAAAATAGTTTGTAGTAGTTCACTTTTCTCTAGACCTTTCTCTTAAACGTTATACTACCAATTGCTCCCTTCATAAGTCATTTCGAGTAATCTGTAATGATTGCAATATCCTTTAACGTCTACTCAATTCAGAGTCCTGCAGCTGGCCATCTTAACTAATTCATACTAAATATATATTTTTTTGTTTTTGTCTGGGCTTTCCCCAAATCGAAGCCAGCAATTAAACAGCGCCAAGAAATCTTAAAATTGTTTACTATTTTATTAGATTTAAATATACAATTTTTTAATGTAATTTATTTGATTTTTGTTGTTTACTTCGGTGTCGACTGCTATTAGGCGTTGGTAAATAAATATATATATAAGAATAATTTAGAGCTCATCTCTCATATCTGATGAGCAATTGGTTTTTCCAAATTAGACAACAAAATTGTTTGGCTTAGCTTTAAGCGTTGAAGGTTTGGCAGTTTGGCTTTTAAGTAGACTAGCAACAAATATGCAAGTTGAGCACTTTTTCACACAAATTAAATATGTAAATGTGAGCATCCCTCTTTGTTTTGAGAACAGTGTATGAGACCAAAGTGTGTGTAAATGTAAAATGATAAGATGTAATTTTATTTGCTTGCCTGAGTGCAATTAAAAAGGAATTAAGCCCCTGAATTCGAAGCATGACAAAACCAAAACTATAACCGATGTTTAACCAAGTTTTCAACATCAAATCTCAAATGTTGTTTATCACACTCAACTTGATTAATATAAGTACTAGGCTAAGTACTCGACAATTAGTTAAAACGATAAAAAAAAACTATACCCAGTATATAGATATATATATATGTAATAATGAAGAGGGGAGTTTGTACTTGTGCAAATAGCTGTTAACGAGTTGATTATATATTGCTAACGATTTAAGAGACACTCTTGCATAATCACATCCAACTGGGAAGGAATCATTTTGTGTTTTATTTTCAGTTGCGGCTCATTGTCAAATCTGAACACGCAAAACATATAAAAATGACATTAGAAGTGCGTGATATTTGTATATAAATAGAGAGAAGAGTGCATTAACGTTGAGTAAAACTGTTTCATTTCGGCTTTTGTTATACTTATCACAATTAATCATATGTATTTATGTAGTTAAATATTCAAGTATGGCGAGATGGGCTGGCCAGTTGACAAAATGTGGCTGGCTGTTCATTTTTCGCATACCACTTTTTGGGGACGCTTTAATGGCGGCGCCCTTATGCGCATTCACACACACATACATATATACATATATATATATATATATATATATACATCCATATATGAGTATGTATTGTCGGCATGACAACAGTAGAAGAAAAAGAACGGAACTGCTGTAGTTGGTCCTGCCTAACGCACCACTCCAACCCGTACCCAATCCTCCCTTAACAGCGTCTGCGTCTCATCCTAAGCGAAGAGAAGGCCTGGGCCAAGTTGGTGCCAGAACGGACATGGCAACAACAATGACTACAAACATTTTTTTTTTTTGGTAGCTGTTGCCAAGAAAAATGCCAAAAAGACCAAACGAAAAAGAAAAAAAATAAAAATAAAGATGCCAGCAGCATGGAAGGCTCTGGCGGATGAGATTTGACAGCATACGCAACATGGGCGAAAAATGAGTGGCGACCAAGCGGAGCACAGGCAAATGGAGCCGGGCGCACATCTCGTATGAGTGACGAAAAGAGGCAAACGGCAAACGGCCAACGGCAGACGGCAAACGGCCAACGGCAGACGGCAAACGGCAGACGGCAAACGGGATCTGATTCAGCAGTCAGCGGCGGCATAAACGCCCCGGACAGATTTGATAGTTTTTATCGATTTAAGTAGATTTGGATTCACACACACACACACACACACACACACACACAGAGAGCGAGAGAGATATACAGGGACTGAGGGGATTATGGAGAACAACATACAACTCGTAAAGATGGACAAACAGCCTCGCTTTTTGGCAATCGTCGCGGTCGAAAAATGAGCAAATGAGCATAAAACGACAACTTCGACTCATCGAAACATTTGCGCTATGCTAAAATCTTTGCAATTGATAGATAAAATCCCTCGCACACACTAAACGAAGTAGCAGAAAAGGCCAAAAGCAAATATATATTGCAAATACATATTTTCAATAATATATATATATATATATGTATATGTATGTATATAAATCGCTACAAATTTCATAACAAAGTTAAAGTGTCATCGCGGGGACAGGACACATGTGTTCGCATAAGTCTTTGCAGCTGGGAGAGGCAGAGAGCGACTCACTGCCACAAATTTTTCTGGCATTTTTCTGTACAACGCCAACCGCCCTTTAAATTCCAATTATTCAGCGCCCATCAAAAGAACTCCAAATCGAGCTTTTGCAGCAGCTGCACACAGCTCAAAAAGGGCAGGCATTTCAACCATATTCAAAATCAGCAAAGAACGTTTAACTGAGCCACATTTAAATTAAAAAAAAAAATAAATAAATCTAAAAAAAACAAGGAGGAAAAATCCACTTTGGACATAATTGTAATTTATCGCGTGGCACGGCTGAAATTAGCCAATTTTCTTCTTCTATTTTTTGCTGATAATTATACCTGATAATTTTACAGTTTTTATATTTGAGAGAAGAATGGAAATTGGCTTAGGAAGTGTTGAATCGATTGCGCTTCTCCCTCGTCACGGCAGCATCTGCAGATGGAGTCTGGTTGCTGGAATACCAATAAACCAGTGTCCACTGATCACTGCAGAGCTTATATATTGTTTGCTCGATTGCCAGATTATAAGCGAGTTATTACAGGTTTGTTGCTTTATGAGCTATATGATATACTCAACCGATCTGGCTGGCTCTGGTTACAAGTTCTGGTTCAAGATTAATGTACTTAAGCAATTTTATTTCGTAGAATGCGTTTCGTATAATATCGAATATGAATAATATTTAATCTAAAGTGTTCCCTTCGCTTCGCGTTTCGTTAGGTCCTTGGGGAAAGTGACCTAATAAAAACAATGACAATTACAAGTCTCCTTAATGTAAAACTGGTCAAATTGTGTAAAAAAATACGTAAGCGAATGAGAATTGAGCTGTGATCATTTCTTGACAGCATTATACAATTTTGTTGGTCCAGTTTAATTGACTATCGCTTTTGGGGTTTTGGTTTGCGTATTGTCGTAAGACGTGCCGAGATGGTATTTCTCAATGCCTCCTTTAGCCGATTGTAGTTGAACGATTTAATCTGTGGTGTGCCTTTTTTGGCTGGATTTGGATGGCCAAACATGTCGCCGGATGGCACCGAATGGACGCTTTGGGCCGAATATGCACTTTGGACCGATTGGTGTCGCTTTGCTGCCTGGACTTGCATTTTGAGGGTTTCTCGCTGATAGCGACGCACCTTGGCGCGTCCCAAACGTGTGCCTTCGAGCACACGGGTCTGTGCCGGATGTCGTCGGATCCACGTCCATGGTTTTTGCTCATCGAACGGCTCATGCACCAATACGGGTATGGCCACGCCCATCACCTGCTGGTCGCCAGCGCGTCGCTTTTTAACTTTAACTCGCTTCTTGGCTTTCTTCGCGGCATAAAGCGTCGGCAGATCGATGGTGTGCCTTTCTTCCACAACATCCGAATACAAGTTGGAAATGTCCTTTATGTTCTTCTTACGCTTGCTTGTATCATCTACTTTATTTCCTTTTCCTCCTTTTACTTTTCCATCACCTTTGCCACCTTTCCCACCTTTCCCTTCCCCTTTTTCATTCTGCCCTTTGCCGCCATCTTTACCAACTCCATATTTATTGTATAATCTATTTGAACTATCCATTCCATTGCCATTTTCATCATCATCACCATCATGGTATTTATTCTCTCCATCAACATCATCCTGGCCATCACCATCGGCATCGTCAGCGTCATTTGAGCCACTTAAACCACCAAAGCCAAATTTTGAGTTTTGAATAAAATGACGTAAGCTGTCCGCCTGGCCCCTCAAAGCAGCTTTGAAAAGATCCTTGCACGCACCACCGCCTCGTCCATAAATGGTATCTGCTGCCGTATGCCGACGCCCCTCAACTTTCTCGCACGGCAGACTCAAGTAATGATCTAATATGATCAACACCAGGTGCTCAATGAACGGTTGCAAAGGATTGCGCAGATTGCCGCGATTGTCGAAGATGCCATCGTAGATGGCACACGTGTCTGGGCGAACGAACGGCACACGGTAATAGCTCCATTGGGAGCATCTGGGATTGAGGATCTGTCCGAACTGTGCCAGTGTCAGCTGGAACAGAAAGGTGCACACCTCGATCAGCGGCTGTTGCACATAGCTCGAGAGCCGCCTCAGCATGGCGTTATTGTTGAGACACCAGCGCCTCTCCGCCGCTTGCCATTGTGGATGTCGTCGTCGACATTTGCGGATGGGTTCCGTCGGCGCCTCACAGTTTAGCAGTCGAAGCGTTAGGCTGTTGGGCGGACAGCAGCGCGTTGCGCAGTACATTTATAATAAATAAATAATAATAAAAAAAAAAAGAAATTTAAAACCAAAGTTTACGTTAAAATTTGAATGCTTTTTTTTTGGTTTTTTTTTCGATAATAAGAATTTTAAACTGAATGCTAGAAAGCAAGGAGTACTAGAAATCGCATCAATGATCGGATTTCAACTTTTTCGGATGCCTGCCGCTGGACGGACGGAAGACACGTTGGTACTCCGACTTCTGTTGGAGGGCCGTTCTCGCCCTTTCCACACTCAGGTTATTTAGACTGTGAATGGAATAACGTTCGCTGGCAATTTTCAGTGCTTTCAGCACCGAGTCGCGTCTATAGTGCTGCACAGCGGAGATGCCCAGTCGACCGTCCTGCTGCAGACGCAGTTGATCCGGATGACGACGCAGCCAAGTCGCTTGATTTTTGGGATCGTATGGCGCATGAAAAAATACAGGTAGCGGTTCACCAAAATATCTACGTTCTCTAATTGACCGACCTGTTTGCTTGGCCTCCTTGAGTTGCTCAATTCTTTCCGAACCGGCCACGACTTTCGTGTAGAAGTCGGACACATCTTTGACGCTCACCTTCACCTTTTCGCCCTTCATCAATTTGTGATCGTCCTCGGTTAGGTCGGCGCCGGTCAGCGCTTCTAGAAATCGTTCGGGATCCATTCGACTCAGGTTCCTTAATATTTCATTTAGAATCCGATGCTGCTCCGAGCGCAAGTTATCCAACTGTTGGCTGCCATGTCCATGCCGGCGTCCCTTCCTATCGGTCAACAGCAAATCGCTTGCCAGAAGTCGATGCGCCCGCTGGCCAAATACTCGCATTGGATATGCACCCCGCGAAGCGGCGGCATTCAGTGGCGTTGCACCTCGTGAAGTGGTATGCAGTGGAGCTGCGTTGGTTGGCATTTCTGCATCGATTTCTGCATGTTCATCCTTGCTTCCTTCTGCCTTCTTCGACGCCTTTAGCCGCCAAACGGCAGGCGACGAGTTATGCAATTGTTCGCTGGCCACCTTCAGGGCTCGTTCGATTTTTATATGCCCCCCATCCCAATTCTTGCTTCTACACAAATCCGCACGAATAGCATTGTTAGCTGGTACATTGATGCCCTTGGCATCGGTCAATTTGAGAATGGCCTGCATTAGCTGCAGTAGCTTGGACAGATTCCACGGATTTGCCGGATCACGCACATCGCCAGCCAAGTCAAAGATGTCCACATACCGATCACAGACAGCTGGGCAGGCGAATGGCACACGACAACTGTTCCAGCGCATGCCTCGCGGATTCAAGAGCCGATTGAATTTCTGCAGCGTGAGATTATAGATCAGTTCAGTGAATTCGGGGATCGGTCTGTTCAGTTCGCTGGCCAACCGTTTGATCTGTTTCATATTACGTGCATACCACATGCCCCGTCCGCTGAGCGGCAACTTTGAGTGTTGCTTGTAGGGGTTGCTGATCTTCAACAGTTTAAATTCATCCATTACAACTAATCCCAATTGGAATTTGAAAATAAATAATTTATGCTTCCAAAAGAAATTTATACACTGCACACAAAAGTATGTTGATATTTACAACTGCTAAGAAATATATAGAATAGTTTGTCCCGTTGATGATTGGCCAACGATTGGCTGTGTCTACAGGGTATATACCTTTTGGGCATCCCCGCCTAAGTCACGCAGCGTTTATGTGTTAATTCTTTTGTCGTTTGCAGCTTTAAAGCAGAATTTGTTTATATTCAATTATTTCTTCCCATTTTTTTTTTTACACATGCCGAACATAAAATGTACCAAAAAGCAAAGAAACGCAAACAATCAAACAATGCGCAGACACACACAGAGACACACACACACACACACACACGTGATGATGATGATAATGATTGAAGTGGCTAACGCAGAAGGGAAAGTCAATAACCGCAACGTTCCCAACAACAACAACAGCAACAGCAGCAACAGCAGCAACAACAACAACAACATCATCGCCATCTCGAGCGAATCGAAAAACGTGTCGCTTTTGCGCTGTGTAATTTCTTTTGGATTTCGGATTTCGAGCCTAAGCAAACACGCAACTTTCTGTTGTCTGCGCTCCGCTGTAGTTGTTTCGGTTATGAATTGGTTTGGGGTTCACTGACCTTAGACACTGGCACGAAAAACGCGCAGACTGCAGAAACCGAAGCAGAAACTGAAACAGAGACACACAGAGTGATAGAGAGGGAGAGAGACAGAAACAGAGAGAGAGAGAGACAGAGAGAGAGAGAGAGAGAGAGAGAGAGAGAGTGAGAGAACAATAAGCACATGGTCTATTGAGGCGTTCATTGCGGACTGGAATGCACCGGTTGAACGATCCAGTCAAATATCAGCTAGAAATGCTCGCTGAAGTCAAGTGCAGACCAGCAAACTTGTATGGAAAATTGAAACGCCCATGGAAAAAACGATATATATATATAAATATACAAAATATGTACGGTAAATATTTATATAAAAATATTTTGTATGTGTTTGTTGTGTATAGGAATGTACTGAAATCGTCTCAACCAGACCATAAAATTAATAATTACTAAATTGCATGTTCTTTGTGACTATCATCAGCAAAAACAATCAATTTGACTAGCGCGCTGTAACTAAAAAAGTGTGTGTGTGTGTGTGTGAATAAATCTAAGCACAGATAAAACTTTACACAAAAGCCTGTACAACTAATGTGAGCGCATCAATCAATGGGTTGGGGTGGGGGATGGGCAATGGGAGGGGCACAAGCAGCGGAGGCGACACCGAACTCATTTGATGGACATATTGAGCGCAGATTTTGTCGCATCATGCAAACTTTGTAGTCATAATTATATACGATGAGCATTTGACACAGCCAACAACTAAAGTTCAATTAAGCTCAATTATTTCCATATATATAAATAGGCATGTTTAAACAAAGGACCAACTTAACCCTTACGAAAATTATCAATTAAATATGTGTCTCTAATTACTAAGCTAATTTTACCTACATATACTAAATATTTTATTTAATTATTTCCCCATAAATATATTTCAGATGTTTTTTCACTATTTACTTTAAGTGTAAGAGCAGCAAACGCAAACCAGTTTTTAAGTTTGTTATTAAACGTCGATTTATTCAAATACTTACAATAAGTTAAAGGTCCAAGTCGCAGAAAAAGTCACGGAATATTGATTGATAATTGTTAAAGTATTTAACTTGAATTATCGTTGTTTCTAAGAAATCCAACGTTGATAAATGTGCAGTTGTCGAGTTGTTTAAGCATTTAAGTTATTGCATTTTCTTCTTCTTTTTTTGTTGGAATATGTTTATAAATTGCACATTTTTTGTTGTTTTCTTTATTTATTGCAATTAATTATTTGGTTCTGATTTCAAATTGTTTAATATTTTTAACAAAACAATGAACACAGCGGCGATATATATATATATATACGTATATATTATTTATTTTCAATGAATTTTATTGCACCGATTGATTGTACTTTTTGATTTTTAACTTATTTTTGTATTTATAGTGATTTATTTAGAGTATATTCTATTTGTTTTTAATATACGTTACACGATATTTATTATGGAAAAAAAGAAGTTATTCCTAACTATTGCACTATAGTTTATACACTGCAAGACAAGAGCGTTGTTGTTGTTAGATATGTTGTATGTGTTTGTGGGCCAACGTTTGAAGTTTAGTTTAAGCAATTGTAAATATTATTATAAAGCTTGCAATAACAAATTGACAAATGGACAAATGGCAAATAGCTCGACATTTGTCAGCTGGAAGACATCTGGCATTCTGGGAAACAGACGACATATTGATGTCAATTTCAACTAATAATCTTTATATAACCTCAATGCTGGCTGGCAGGCAGAGGCACACACACAAATCAATTCGATATACAAAAGAAAATACACAAAACCACACAACGGACACGAACCCATTTCATTTTTCTTGGGATCAATTTTCTATTTCACTCAGCCTGTTTATGTGTACCACCAATCGCTCTCTCTCTCTCTCTCTTGCACACACACATGCTCATTAACGTACATGTGTAGAAATTCAGATTCACACACAGAGCAACATTCCAGCAGACCGGATATAACAATTGAAAAGCGCGGATTCGTTACTCAAATCAAAATCTACACAAAAACAAGTACAAACATATTAATTGATAATGTCCGACTATAAGATACCCTGCACTAATGCATCGAATCACACACACACACACACATATATATATATATATATATATACATACATATACATGTGTATACGTTGTGTTTTTTAATTGGTCGGTCGAAATATATATTCATTTCCAGACTGACATATATATACACCACATCGACTCTGGCTAATCAAGAATATAGAAACGATTGGCTGCTCCAAAGATTTACACAACAACCATCTACCCCTTTAACCTATTTTCAATGGACACAGGGTATTTTAATACACACATGTAGTATATTAAACAAAAAATTTATTGTCGCGAACTGGCACCTTCACATACTAATATGAGATAAAAACGAATGCGAATTCGCATCAAAGTATGTATGTATGTATATATGTACTTATGTATGTATATGTGTGTGTGTGTGCATGCAGTGTGCGAGTAGTACACAAAGAACAGGATGTGAGGTAATAACAATAACAGCTTGAGTTAGTTAATTTCCCTTCTGCCCTCAAACATAATATGTATTATTATTATTATTATTATTTTTGTTTTCTCTTCTCTTGTATTATATATTAATTTTGACGAATTTATATTGCGTTATCACGTATTTATTTGTCTTCGCGCACTCACTTCAATTGTTTAAACTTTGCAACAACAATCGCTTATTGCAGTATGCTCAATAATTGTTGTTGTTGTCGTTGTAAATTTTTGTATTATTATTTATTTTTTGTCGTTGTCGTCGTCGTTGCTGCTGCTTTGCGTTAGAGTGTTGTAGTTGTTGGAGGCAGTGGCAGAGTAAAAACATGGAACACGACGCGCTGCCTTCGTTGATGGAAACGCTGCCAAACCGTACAGTTTGAGAGTTAATATCGGACTGTTCGGAACGCTGGCGCTGTTCACTCGAACAATCACGAAACGAAACGAAAACGAACCGAACCGAACTGACGCTAAGCGACGCAGCCAGCGACTTTGCGATGTTGCATGGCCGCTCTCGTTGGAAGGCTACCCAGTCACAGTCCGAAATACAAATACAGACGACTGGAATTGAAACTGGAAAGCGAACCGAAGCCGAAGACAAAGTCGCTGCTGAGCGGCCCGCATAACTATACTGTCGTCTCAGTACATACGGCCGGTTCGCACAGCTGAGCGGCATTTGCCCTGCAATCAACCGTTAGATACCAATTTATCTATAAGATAGACGACAGCCACGTAGTCCAAAAGCAACAAAGAAAAAAACATTAAAAAAAGAGAAGAACCGAAAACGAAACGCAGCGAACGAGCATCGTTATTCGTAGTAAAAGCAAAACCGGTAAAGACAACGGCAACGCTGCATTTTGTGCGGGCGAAGAGAGCACAGCTTAAGAGAGAGAGCGAGAGCACAAGTCGCAAGAGAGCACAAGCCCACGCGCTCTTTTTAGCAATTTGCCCACTGATAATTGTACTGTATTTTGGGCTGCGCTTGGTGCGACGCTGTCATTTTTAGTTTCGAGAATGCCACGAACGCAGCGAATTCGACATTTGGCAAAGTTTGAACAATTATTCTATATGTATATAGCGCTCATGATTGCCTTCTAATGAAATTTTAACTTTAATGAATTTCCCCGAAGCTTAAGCACAAACTTTTCAACATTAAATGGAAGTATGGAGTATAATTCAGCAATAAATACTTTGGGAAATTTCAACGAAATTGGGTTCAAAAATCACCAAATAAATAAGTCATTTTCAAATTTAAACATATTCTGTGTTTATGTATGTGTACGGATCAGAGATAACCTTGAAAGGTTACGAGCTGAAGGAAACCAAATTTGTATAATGATGCTGCCACAGATCGTCATCGCGACATTATCAATTATATAAGTATGTCAAGAGCCGATAGCATTTGAACTTTATTCTCTGAGTTGCGAGTAGAAGTTGAATGAATGAATGACAAATGAAAAATTTCAAATTCCAAATTCAATGAAAAAGACGAACAATATTATTTGCCCAGTCAATGTCTAGTCTAATAATAACTCTAGCAGTGCGGGTCATATCAGTTTTCCTACAAATAAATTGAAACTTTTGGGGCGATGGAAAAAAATATAATAAAAACAAATAAGTATACTCTAGTCAGAAAGTTAAACTCGACTCGACAGATACTCTGTACATGACTTTGATATTCTCTGCATACTACTGAAAAATACCTTTGTATACAGAAAATATATTTGGGAAAATAGTTTTTCAACCAATCTTGCCAATTTTCGACAGATGATTAATTGATTTATTTATTTAATTCTTTAGCTTATTTGATATTATTTTATCTTAGAATTTTAAATAAATTAACACAACTTAAACTTGAAATTTTTATTTATTAACATATTTTTAAAAACTGTTGACTGTTTTAGTAAAATCACATATCAATAAATAAATGAGAAATAAAACCAAATAAAAATTAAGTTTGCAAATTACATCTTTAAAACTGTGGCTTTTATTTGTTTGTTTATTTTTTATTTATTTATTTATTTAATTATTTATTTATTTATTTATTTATTTATTTATTTATTTATTTATTTATTTATTGGGCATACAAATTCTAAAATACAAATGTACAAAAGTATATAGACTGCATCAGGTATATATTTTCTTGAGCAGCAGTCTTACGGATCTGGAATATATATACTTGAAGCTGTCAGAGATGCTATCCACTGCTTGTTACATACTTTGCACAACTTGCCAATACCCTTTACCCAATTTCAATGGGTTCAGCGCATAAAAGCATTAAAAATGGTTGGCCTTTGAAATGAGAAACGACTTACAGATACAAATATATATATATATATATATATATATATATAAATATATGTATCTATATATGTAAATATGTTTGTTTGTTTGTGTGTACGTTTGTTGGCTTTTGCAACGCGACGATGTAAAACACAAAGACATAAAATGCAAACTAAGTAAAAATTGTGTTAGGTCGGCAGCCGTTGTTGCAACGAAATAATCGCTTGCATGATGATGATTATGATGTTAAAGTTGCTCGAGCCTGCTTGACTAGGTTTCGTGGCAACCTCGAACAGAATGGGACACTCTAATAAAATTTACGACACTGTAAATGACTACGGCGACATAAGCCCTGCAGTCATACAGACATACAACTACAGCTACAACAAGCTGCAACTGCCACCAACCAACCAACCAACAGACAGACCAACCGACCAACCGACCAACCAACCAACAAACCAACCAACCAACCAACCGACCGACCAACCTGCAAGCCTGCCCCAAAGTATCTCTCAGATAGTATTATAATGCCAGTCTCTGGCTGGCTCAATGTTTCTCTCTCTCCTCGCCATATCTGTCTTGGTTGGCTTTTTTTTTTTGCATTTTTTCATTTTTGCTTTTTTTTAAATGTGTTTTTTGTTTTTTTTTTGTTTTTCTTTTTTTGGTTTGGTTTGGTTTGGAAAAGAATGCAGTGAAGGGAATTTACAGAGACTTGGCAGCCAAGCTCGCAGTGTGTAATGTATCTCTTTGGATGCATTTTAAATAGTTGCCATACGCCGCTTTTTGGCGCGATGACAATATACAAAAACTCCAATAGTTATCTTATTGTGTTTACATACATACATCTATCTATACATACATACATCTATACATCTATACATCTATGCATACATGTATATATTTACATATTTACATATTATATATGCATGTATGTATGGTATGTAGTTAGACATATGTGCACAAATCGAGTCGCGCCAATTATTTAAAATTTTGCAATTTGATTTGGATATTTCAGCAGCAATTTGGTGCATGCTACTTTTGTCACAGATACATTGAAATTGTATTTGCGGCACAATCAATATTCGGTGCACATCAGCGACAGCGCCAGATGCATGCAACTAATAATAAAATGAATAGAATAAATTACACAAACATCTATCATGGCTATCCGTATCCATATCTATATCTATATCTATATATAGATAAGGTATTCCACTCTTAATTTAATGCTAAGCTGCTCGCTGTTTTAAACATTTTTGATTTGAATTGAATCTCAAATTTTATTGTGTTGGTTGGTGTTGGGTCAGTTTGAAGTTGCTGTTTGGTTTTTATGTAACATTGATCAACCTATTTCCTGTTTCCGCTTTCCTTTTTTCCTTTGTTGCATATCAGTTTCCAATGTTTGTCGCTGAATACGTTAAGATTAATTGCCCGACAGGCTACTAAATCAGTGCAAAATTATGGCGTGAAACTTCATTGTTTATTATCCTTTCGGCTTTGGACTAATGTTCAAAGTACTCTGTGAATATTTATTGGAGATGTGTGCTTCACTTCTCTGTTAGAAATTCCACACAGCTATTTATATTATTTGCGAACTGTGTCCCTTTGAGCACTGCACTACACTCGGAAAAAATCACTGGATTTGAAAAAGTCGCCCTTAAATAAAAATAGCCCTGAAAACTAGAAAAGTGCTCTTATTTTTTGAAAATAATTTCTAAATGTGCGAAAAATATTGTTTAAAATTATAAAATTATATTTATTTATCATTTAAACTATCCAAATTGATTGCTACCTGTAAAATCTTAAAATACTATTCTTTAATAATAATATAAAAAAATATAACAAAAATGGTTTTTTTAGTTTTACAAAAATGAATCGTTGATTTAAGAAAAGATATAAACTGTTTTTTTTAGAAAAATACTTTTAGAATACCTTTAGACAAAACTCTGGCGAATTCGTAGCGAATCCAGGGCCACTTATTTTCTGAGTGTATAATTCGCACAACAAGCCTATTTCTTGAACAAATTGAAGAATTTTTGTCGACTTGAGCATTTTTGATATCTTCCGAGAGCTGAGCGAGATATGTTTTTCTAGAATATTGAATCTGCTTCTGGAAATGCTCTGCGGATTCCTACTCTTTGCCACAAAATAAGAAGATTCCCTTACTGATTACGCCTAGTTTAACTAGATGAAGGATTTATTTATTTATTGGCTTAAATCGTTTCTGATTATAGGATTTCATGGATGGGAAATTTAACTTACTTTAACTCCTCGTAATGAACTAAATATAGAAAAATTTCAGCAATTTTGGTTGACGTTTTTTTTGTATGAAATTGAAGTATGGGTTTTTGCAGGCTTTAACTCATTTTTAAAGATCAACGTACGCAAAATCCATTCACTTGGTTAGACAGGAATGGATTAATGTTGTTTTGGGGCAAAAATTCAAGTTTTGTTAATAACTGAGATAGTTGGGGATCCACGCTCATTTAAATTGATAGAATTGTGTAGAATATTCTAGATCGCTAACTGGATTATTCGGCCAGGAAAATGTCCACAGGGCTGCTGGGGTTAAGAAATGGTCAAATGCTATTTTTGTCTAAGCTTGGCTGCTCCAGCAATTTGGTTGTCAGCCACTTGTCATGCGAACGGGCGGCAGTCTCTTTTGCGAAAATCTTCAAATTGCCCCAAAGCACACCCCCACCCCCCTCGCACCCCGCCGCACCCCGCTGCACCCCTTCGCTCTCCACGCCACTTCCCCATTCAAAAAACTCCATCCTAGTGGAGTGGCCACATTTTTGCAGTTGTCGAGTGGCTTTTGTTAGCAATGCGGCGATTGCAACTTTTCTAATGCTGCCGCGCTCGCAGCGGGGCCGAGGGGCAGAAAGCCAACTGGAACTAAAGTTGAATCTGAAGCTGGTCGCTCAGACTGAATCAGACGTGGCTGTGGCTGTGGCAAGACAAGGAGGAGAAAAAAAAAACAAGAAATAAGAAATAAGAAACGAACAGCCAGCAACCAAGCAACCAACCAACCAACCAGCCAACCAGCTGGGAGTGGAGTGGAGGTCGCTGCTTGGACCAGCTGTATAACATTGAGACCATTGCTGGCTGGCTTTGTTTGGATGCTGCTGGTGGTGTTGGTGTGGTGGTGGTGCTGTGGTGGCATTTAAGGCAATTTCAGTTAATTTCATGATGGTCAGATTTGTATAAACTATTTTATCTTATAAATTTGGCATACATTTGCAAGCATTGAGCGTCTTGGACTGCATCTAAGTGACTCCTATTCAGTGGAATTGCATTACACTTTGAGAAAATACACAGTTCGTACTAAATATGCGAAAATGTGTCAATTTCACCAACTGCAGCTGGTCGCTATATGATTATCAATATTTTGTTGCTTTATAGTTCTGATCGAAATACACAAATTACAATTATTCTATTGTTCTCAATTGCCAGATCGGCACAAGCATACAGATATATATATATATATATATATATAGATATCTGTATAAATGGATAAGAAGGGTATAATAAATGTGTGCAATATTATGTAACAGGCAGAAGTAAGCATCTGCGACTATATATATACGACTGTATATATATATATATATATATATATATATATTCTTGATGAGGATGAACAGTCAGAGGCTTTGAGAAGTAGACACTTCTAGTTTGGAATATAAGTTCTCGCAGATACAGTCTTTTCCATGTTATCGATGTCCGCTTTCAAGAATATCGATACATATCGATTTATTTATCGATACCAATCAAATGAACAATTTTACAGGCAAAGCCTTTTAATTGATAAATTGCACAAATTTGATCAAGATTGGATAAGAAACAAAATGTTTATCAGAACTTGAAGCTGTGCTCAAATCTATATATGACAGCCGAGTACAGGGTATCCCCCAGTCGAGCACTCTCTTTCTCTCATCAATTGAGAACTGTGAATTTATAGAATTTATAGGGCATTTGCTTGAAGCAGCACTCGCGACTCCTACTCTTGTTGAGATCCAATCCATTTACACAAATTCATCCAATTTATGTTTGTGTGTGTGTGGAAGAGATTGCTGGTAAGCGAAGCGAAATGCAACTCTTTCAATTTGAATTGCATTTGATGTGCAGCTTAGTTGAATGTGCTGCGACTTGTTTTCGCACACAGATCCTAACTTGTTCTGCCAGTCAACCAACCAACAAACCAACAAACCAAACAGCAGCCAAACTCGAACTAGCCAGCTGAGGCTGCTGCCATTCATGTCATTTGCTTTCAGTTCGTGTGGCAGCAGCCTGAGTGTTCAGTTATTGAAAACACACACACACACACACACACACACACACACATACAGCTTCTATATAGATGAATGGCAAGTTTCATGCGTGACTCCCTCGAGCCAAACATGTCCAGGCAACAACTTGCTAGATGTCGATTCCTCGACTACATTCGACTTGTCCCACATATTTTGATAGCTGCTGTCATCCTGCATATAACATTTTCCTTCAAAGCTACATTTAGCTTATATATCTATGGGGGTTTCTATTAAGTGCCTTTTACTTATCTAAAGTGCAAAAGATTCGTCAGCGTAATTGTGCTTAAAATGTGGCCTCGAAAAGTATAAAAAAACAAGAATGAATGTTTATCTCAGGCACTCCGTGTAGAACGTAGAACCAAAATATTGTTAAAATGAAAGCTATATGATTAAATACTTGATATTAATAATTTGTTCCCAAAATGTGGTTCGAATAACTCGATAAACAAAACAGTTTTTATACAACAAAGTCAATTTTGGACCGATTGTATACGTTTTATTCGGAAATCTTGGTAAACAAAAAAGTTGTTCATATAAGAAAATGAGTAACAACTTTGACCACAAATAGAATAATGGAAATGGAGTCGGCTAGTCATGCTGCACAATCATATATATATATATGAAAGTGGAGACGACAAAATTATGATGCACTCTACAAGGATATAAAATGACAAAATACAATTTTAATAAAAGTAAATAAATAAATAAATAAATAAATAAATATTATAAATATTTCTTATTTTTAAATATATATATATATATATATATAATTTTGAATTTTGTCATACATTTAATTTACATTTTTCTTTACTTTCACTTTTCGTATTTTTTGTGTCGATTGACTTTATTTGACATTAAATAAATAAATAAATAAATAAAGAGTATATCTCAAGATTGTTTGAGACTATTCAAATATACAAATCTATTCAACAATCTAAATAATCCTATACCAAAAAAAATGTGCTTGAAAATTGTTAGCTATTATTCCAAGACTAAATAATGTCATCAAGCGCGATTTCTCAGCCGCCTTGCAAAGTGTGCAACACAAAAAAAAAAAAAAAAAAAAAAACAAACAAAAACAACAAAGCGTATAAAGAAGAAAGCAAGAAAAGAAGAGGAAAATTCCAGCAAAACAGTGGGGGTGGCGACTAATGAATGAAACACGGAAGCAAGTGCCACGAAAATTGAGGAAAGCCGCAAATTAGATGTTGAAGTTGCAGATACTCGAAGCTACAACGAATACTTATACTTATACTACTGCTGCCACAGCCGCTGCCACTGCCACAGCCACTGCCACTACTACTACTAGTATAAGGCGGAGACGTTGACGTTGACGGCGACAGCGACAGCGACGATTGGCTCAGGCTCGACGAAGACTGACGACTGACGACTGACGAGTGGCGACGCAAAACAATGTTAGCAAAAATAGTATTAGAGGAGAAAGTGCATACCAGAGCCAAAGTTTTACAGTCCAACAATTACAGCAGCAACAATACCAACAACGACAACAACCAAAACAATAAAGCAACGATGATGAGGAAAAAACTTGACTGCCCGCAATGGAGCGTAGAGGCAGAGTTGCAAGGTGCAAGGTGCGCTGGGTGGAGGGGTGCAGATGGGTAGGTGGATCGGTGCAGGCAAACGCGAACAAAAAGAAAAAACAAAAAATAAAGTAGAAGCAGCAGCAGCAGAAGAAGCAACAGCAGCAACAGCAGCAACAGCAGCAGCAGCAACAGCAACAACAGCAACCATAGCAACCATAGCAGGAACGTGTATAAATGAGGTAAAATCCGCCTCAAGCTGCATGCGTATGTACACACATATATATATGTACATACACACACACATATATACATATATATGTACATATGCACATATATGCTCATCAGGTATAAATACAGCGTTAACTGAGGCCGATGAGGCTGCGAATCCGAATGCGAATCGGCGATGCAGCTGCGGCAAGATGTGGCGAGTATCTGCGAGATACTTACAAGCGAATTGGAGTGTGCACAAATAAAACATAAAGCCTCGTTAACACTGAGTGGCAACTGTCGAGCCGAGAGTTGAATGACCAATACAGTCGAAACGACCCTTTCACACTGATTGCCACTCTGGCCACGGCCATGCCAACATGTGGCAAGCGAAAACAACAAAAAAACCAACAAAAACAAACACAAATAAAAGAAAGAAATTAAAAACAATATGAATATTATGAGTGATAAGTAATTGGCAGCCAAGTCGCCGTTTAATTAAAACAAATCGAACGCAAGTCAATTGGGCAACCGACGAGAAACTGCAGTTGCAACTGAAATGCTGCTGCTTCATTGGCAGTTGGCCCTTTTTATGGCAGTGCCAATTTTCCAGCAGTTTCCAGCAGTTTCTCAGTTATTAGTGGGCCATTCGAAAATGACTTGCTAGGCTTGGCTTAAAGTCACCTAAGCCAGCCCCCAACGAGTTTCACTAGCCAACTCAGCCAAGTCAGCCAAGTCAGCCAGCTCAGAAGTGGTTTTCGCCAGCCGCAACGATAACATTGTTGGTAGATAGTCGCCACTTCATGCAACAACACTTTCGGAAAGACCTTGAAAAATCATGAAACTCGCATTTTGCCTGTTGCAACCAACTTTCACCAATTGCAGCGAGTGAAGCGACTCGGTGACAGTCAAAGTAAATTATTGCTGCTGTTGCTGCTGCTGCTGTTGCTGCCGCTGTTGTTGTTGTTGCTGCTGCTGTTGCCAATGCCGCATCACACTTACAATCTTCAATCAAAACTTTAGCTTTGCAGCTTGATAATTATCTGTGTCGACACGATATGCACAACTCACAAGGTCTTCCCTGGCAGCGCATATGTAATTAATGTCTCTGTTCCATCCCCACAGCTAGCTGCTGTCTTTCACCTAGCCGGGCCAGGCCAGGCCAGGCCGGGGTCTCAAGGTAATGCCATTAATACTCTTCTAAATATTCTCTGTTGTCTGCTGCACACACACACACACACACATATATATATATATATATATATGTAATACATAAGGTTTATATGTATTTGAGTATATACCAAGTGCAATTTGCCTCAGCTCACGTTTCTCGCTGGTTTTGCAAGCTGTTGAAAAAATATAAATAAACACAGCATATTTCCTTTGTCCCTCCCCAATCCTCCCCCTGCCCCTGCCCCTGCCCCTGCCCACCCCCTTCCATGCAACCGATCCCAGTTTAGCTTTTGTGGTTCCGATTACGATGCTGTGCCGCGTCTCCGCTTTAAACTTCACCTTCTCATCTGTCCCCCACCACCCCCCCCGCGCCAACTCCCTGACCATGTGAACAGCTTTGATCTTATACCCTGTTCCCAGGTGGTACAAACAAAGTATATTAGTTCTGTCAATTGTTCAACTAAATATTTATATATACATATTATTCCTAGTCGTAAAATGAGTTGATTTTAAATATATATTTTTAAAATGTGAATATTACAATTATTTAGAAATGTATATTTATCAGTAGTGTTTACAGTGTGTGAGCAGAGTATTGTGGAGTCGGTCGCGCAAGCAACGTTCTAACTGGTTAATAAAAGACATATTTATTCTATATTTAAACTGGCAAACAGAATGTGGAAGACACAGGGGAATCTTGGCCACCCCCACCTATAAAACTGGCCATCTTTATTACCTGTATTCCTTAAGCAGCAGTCTCAGTTCGCACTGGAAATGCTTTTAAAGACCTTGGCCAGGGCCACTCTCTCTCTCTCTGTCTCTCTCTCGCGCGCGGTGTGGTTTCCCGGAGAGCACAAGGTGAGCAACAATTACAACAACAATTACAACAACAACAACAATACAAGACAATATCTTGCATTGGAATTTTTAATGTTTACTCGTTTTTATTTGTACTCAAAAGGGGGGATTTCCCAAAGGTTATAGTAAGCAACAACAAGAGAAATCGAACTTGAATGCTTTGTGCGAGAGCGAGACGGTTGACTTGGAAAATACTTGAAAAATTAGTACATTCATCTTATTTTATCTATATGTATGTATGTATGTATATATGTATATATGTGCACCCATTGCCTTGCCACACAAATTTTGTACAATTTTTCTCACTTATGCAGAGCAATGAATAATTTTGTGGCAAGCTCTCGCAACTTCCAGCAAGCAGCAAGCAGCAACCAGCATTTTTGTGGTATGCAATCCCGGCTTTAAAGCACACTTGCACACACACACACACACACAGTAAACAACGGTTTATTGTCAATGTGCTGGTTTGTAGTGTGCGTGTGAAAAAGAAACTGAATTCAAACTCATAAATCGAGTTTTTTCCCCATTTTATTTATTTATTTATTTCGTTTCTTTGCCTTAACTCTCCTCAGTCGTTAACGCATTGCATTTTTTCCAAAGCAGAGTTTTCCTTCTCGACTAATTTTGAATGTATATTTTTTCATAGACCTAATCATTATTTTTCCAGTGCTTTGCTTTCATTACTTGTTTCAAACAAACACAAACACACACACACACACACACACATACAGGCCTGTGTATGTAGCCGCTCGACGACTTGGAAACCACTTGACCGTGCTGCTGCATTTATTTGTGTGTGTATGCGTGAGAGTCGCTGCCTGTGTCTCTGTTGTGTGTGTGTGTGTGTGTGTGTGTGCGTGCTGTTGTAAATCGACTTGTTGAGTGCTCATTGGAATCAAAGAAACAGCAGTTGGAACAACATTGCAAAACTCCAAACCACCGTTCTCTGCCGCTCTTCCCTCTCTCTGTCAAACATTGAGCTCTCCCGGTTTACCTTTCTATCTCTCTCCTCTCTCTCTCTCTCTGTCTACTGCATTACATCGAGCTAAGTTCTCTTTAAATTTACATTTACATGGGGTATTCTAGTCCAGTGAATTCCAAAGAATGCATAAAACTGGCAATGTAGGTCTTGTAAATTATTTTATGAAATGCACCAACAAATGCACTATTATATAATGATGCGGGAGAGGGTATATACTGTTCGGCCAGACAACGATTTTGTGTAGATTCATTGAAATGCCATTTGTGCATGCACAAATGCGTATTTACAAATAAACATATATTTTCGTTCTTAGGAGTGAGTGTAAGAATTGTATTAATTTTGATGCCTCCTTGCTCGATTCGACTCTCGCTCTCTGCTCGCGACTGCCCCCGTCTCTCTTGCACAAGTTGCGCCTACTGATCAAGTGCTCAATTATTTTGTTTTCTTGGCAGACTTCCATGGACCATTCCGGCATTCCGAGATTCGCATACCAATGCTTCCAGTTAAACCAATTCCAGTTTTCAATTGGAATGGCGCTGAAGAGCTCTGCCACAGGTTCAACACACTCGTAACGCTGCACAGTCACCAGTTTGCCAGCTTTGCCAGCTTGCCAGCTTTGCCAGCTTTGCCAGTTAGAAGCAGTATACAGTATACGAACGTACATACATACATGCATACATACGTCTTACCAGCACTCGACCATCATTGTCTCCAGTGTATAAGAGTGCAAGAGCGAGTATAAGAGAGTGCGCCGTCTTAAGAGAGAGAGTATCACAAATGTGTATCGACGATCAAACTGAGCGAGTCTCGCTCTCAGCATGAATTGCATGTGTATGTGTGTGTGTGTGTGTGTATGTGTGCGTATGTGTGTGTGTCTGTGTGTGTCTGTGTGATTAAATGTTAAGCTATACACAGTGCTGTATATGTTGCACTGAACGCACTGATTATGCATTAATCATTTCGTGAGATCAAAATTAAATGATGATCGTTGAGTATATATATATATATGTAGAAATGCTTGACCAATCAAATGTATTAAACAGCAAATCTAGGTTCAATATGCAAGTTCTTAAACAATATAACAACACACTTAGTTTAAGTACTAAAAAATATAGTCCGAAATATATATGTACAGATATATATAGAAATATATATTTTAATTAGAACAAACATTCGTTTGGCAACAGAATATAATAAAAAATTAGTAATGCCAGACAAACAAATTTCGAATGTGTCTTTAGCGGGGCAAAAGGTCAAATAAAATGTATATATTTATATATATTATACACATCTTTTAGATTGCAATTCCTCAACAAAATGGGTATTTTAATAGAGCATATAAATCATCAAGCTGGCTTACCTGCAAAGAAAAAAGAGAAAAAAGTTATTAATTTTAAATAATTAAAAAAAGGAACGAAACTTGGCGTCCCAAATTAATTATTTGTACAAATGTATAAATATAAATGTTAATTGCGTCATTTAATGCTTAACGCTTGAAGATTTTTGTATTATTTCCCCGAGCTGTTTTATGGCTGGCACAGGTATCATTTTCGCATTTTAATTGCATTAAAAGCGAGCATTTTACGTGACTGCATCTCAATTAGAGACTTAAATTAAAAATTTCGACAGAGGAAACCGCTAAAACAGCAAAAGTCTTATTAAAATGTATATTTTAAGCAAAAGAAATAATTCATTTGCTAATTACGTGCAAAATGTGTCTGAATTTTATGAATTACTATTGATTCACGTTACATTCATAAATAGATGAAAAGTATTCTTAGAATTCTTATATTCTTAGAATTTTAGCAACAAAAGTTCTGAAAATCTATTCGAAATTATAGAAATGAACTATTTTTACTAAAAACTCGAAATAAATCACGTATTTTTGGGTTTGTCGATTTACGATGAATGTTTATACTTTTCCGTTGAATAAAATGTTACACAATTTTCTGATTTATTTAAAGCGACTGATTATATCAAAGCAAATGCTTCAAATGAAGAGCTAACACAATATGAGAGCAGAACAGACATAGACGTGTATATATATATATATATATTATAAGATATACTTTTTGTCCTTTGCTGTAGCAAATTTGTAAAAGTTTTACCTCCCTTCAAAAACTTTTTAAAGCTCCAAATCAGTGAATATGCAGCCATAATAGCTGGAAGCAAATATTTATAATCCTACAGAATATGCGCATTATGTTGTCAGAAATGATTATTATTTTTGCTGTTACAACTTTATGGAAAGTAAGACTGTGCCACACATAATTTAAATGTGTGTGTTCGCAAGTAGTTAAGTAGCCAATTTATGGTCAGAGCAATTGGCAAAAGTTGGCATAAGTTTTAAGTCGCATTCAATGTGAAAAACACGCAAATAAACATTTTTATCGCAGCTTTGATTGTGCTGTTTACTTTTAATTCAAATGCAAATTTGTAAAACATAAGTCTTACATACAAACCTCCAATATTATCGGTTAGTATAAAAGCAGTATGCTTCTTGACCTAAAACCAAGATAAAACAATAAATAAACGAATGAATCAAGTCTCAAAAAGTGTATAATGAAGCTGGTCAAAAGTATGTGACAAGCAGAAGGAAGTATTTGGGTCCCAATATGCTGTATATATATATATATATATATTCTTGATCAGCATCAAAAGCCGAGCTTATCCATCGTCTGTATGAGACTATTAAGGTCTCTTTTCGATCGATCAAATAGAAATCGATAGCTGATAGCAATAAAAGGTAGACTTTTGCAATTGACTTTGAATATGCCTGCCATATTTTTTGATCAACTGAAAAAATTGTATAAAAATCATTAATTAACTGAAACATATTTCAAGTTGAACAAACATATATCTCAATATCTGCTATGAAGCGCAATCTTAGCCGATTTGTGTTTCCGATATGCATGCTGAGATTCAGATTAAGGAATCATTGACTGAAGTTGGAGGCGAGTCGAGCAAGGAACAACGAGCAGTGTCAGGAATAAAACCTCAAATCAATCTACTTTGATCTGTGGCCATTAATTAATTATAATGCCTTGGGCAAACATCTTGTAAACTATTATTATTATTGGGGGAATTGCAACGCGACCTGTTTGATCTATTGTGCCCCCTTCTGAGCCTATAGCTCTTCCATCAGCCCCAGTTCCCGCACAAATGTGAGCATCTTCAATTTCTCTAAAGTTCAAAACATGCATCCCTAGGATGCTGCGTCTTCTTCTTGTTAAGGCGACACATTCTGCTAGGATGTGCATCGAGGATGCCTCGTCTCTTTCACAGAACCTGCAAAGATCTCTACCACATATACCCAGTTTAGTTAGGTGACTTCTTAGTCTACAGTGTCCTGGCAATAGACCCGTAAGTATCCTAAGGCTGTTCTTTCCCATGGTTATAACTTGCCTAAATCGTTTAAGATTATAACCACCTGGGAGACATCTGGCTTGTTGGAGTCCTACTGCCTCTGACCAGCTCTGTTGCCATCTCTGTATCTCCTCGTTACCAAGTTCCAGTCGCATAGTGTGTCTGCCTATGCCACAATACGGTTCTGGTCCTGTTAGAGGCCTTTCTGGCCCCATTCTTGCTTGCCTATCAGCCGCAACAACTTTTAAATACTTTGATTGGTAATCCTGTTTTTGGTAATCCTTCAGTGCCGATAGCAAAATCATACAAATAAATTGGAGCACTTTCACTTGCATAATTTCGCTTTTACATTTGAGTTCCCCAAACTAGACGCTGTGCTTCGATGAACATGGCTAATAGCTGGCTTAGCTGGGGTAACTGCTAGTCGAGTCTAGCCCAACTGGAGCATTCTTACCTGTTCATCTTGGACTTTTTTTTTAGCTTTTTTTAGCTGAAAATCCAAGCATCAGTACGGTTTGATTATAAGCCAGATAAAAGCGCAAAGCATTGTGTTTTTCTTCATTTTTTTGTTGTTTTTTTTTTTGGTTGCGGTTTATATTGTTGTCGCTCGCTGAGCGTATTTTCCGCACTGTTATTTTGTCGCTGTCTATTGGCACTTTGCGCGTTTGCATTTTCCTTACTTTCCTGCTGTTGCTGCTGCTGCTGCCCCTGCACCCTGGCAGTCCCCACCCCTCTGTCTGCTGTCGACAATTGTTGCATCACCTCTGGCTCAAGCTGCGACTTTATTCGTGACATTTATTTGCGGTTTTTAAGTGAGTTTTTCCTAGTACGACTTTTTCTTTTTCTTTTCCTTTTCCCTTTCATGTTGCTTCAAGTACGTGCAACTTGTTATCCACCCATCCGACCCCTCTCAGCCATCGACAACCTTTCACACTGTACAATTATCATAAGCGAAGCGATGCGGCACCTTTCGCTTTTGAAGTCAACTTTGATTTCAGTTTTGAGATTTTCGGGTCTGCAGTAGAGTCTCATTTTGCGACTTGGGCGGTTCAAAGCACGCGATTTACTCGAATCGAGAAAGTTTACACTGCGAAAGTAAGTTCATAGCAAAGCGATGATTTGGCAACTTAAGTGTGCCCCTGATTCGATATATAATGAAAGCTTGCCATTATTTGACCTGTACCCACTCAGTGTGAACCGCTTGGCAAACTTGATGGCAACCGAGCATGATGTTGGCCAAGTTATTATATATATATATGGTAGTTAAACAGTTACTGCATTCGTCTGTTAGTCTCCCAACAATAATAACAATAATAATAATAATAATACTAACAATCAGAACAGAGAGAAAAGAGTCTTCTTGTGCAATGACTTTTAAACTGTGCCAGATCTGCTCTTTGAGGGGGATTCGACCTTTGACTCGACCTTTAAATAGCATAATCAGCACCCAAACATTCAAGGCTGTGGGAGTCTAGCTTTAAGTCTGGGCAGATATATATTGATTTTCATTACTTTTTCACTTTGCCAGCTTAACAGCAAATCGGTTTAAGTCGATACGTGTTTTACCGGTTGTTGAAACTGCAATCCACTGTCCGAAAATGCAATTAATGTTGATGAATGATGGTTTTTGAAATGTAATTAAATATTTTCTGATAAATAATAACTGCAATTAACTGGTGTTTGCTTAAAAATATTTTTTTAAAATAGTCAACGGCTGACTTTAATATACTTTTTGCTTTTATCTTTAGCAATGCTGGATTAACAATTAATTTGCCAAAGCTGATATTTAATAAAAATAAATATATATAGTATAAGATATAATGTGTGATCTACAGAGAGCTGTATACTTTTTTGTCCCACTGTCTCTGAGAGATGACAATAATGGCTCAACAGCAAGTTGTCCTAGTCTCGCCGAAAGTTGTGGCAATATTTTGAATATTTAATCTGAAACTTTGCAACTGCTTTGTAATCATTGCGTGTCAAACAGGCGTATACTTAATCCCATTGCTACTTTGCTTCAAGTGGCTGCCAACCCCAACTAGAAACGACAAACTTTTGCGACATTTCGGCTGAGTACGCAGCTGCTAAAAAAATATATATATATAAAATATATCATCGACTTAAAGCTGTCAAAGTAGCTAAAAATGAATCCAACAGCTTTAAAACCTAAAATGAATTGAAATTCTGACACAAAGGCGAAATGAGTTAATGAACAGGAAAATTTTAAAGATTGCAAAGCGTACAAATTAATCAATAAACAAAAAAACACAATATAAATGCAATTTTACATATTTTTTTTCACAATGACTTCAATATTGACGATTGGCAAATTTACCTCAAATATTAATCACTCTTTTGCAGTTCAAAAAAAGAAAAACCCAGCAAGAATGAGTACAAATGGCAACAAAAAAGGCAGCGAGCATAAAGCAAACATTAATAATAATAAACAACTTTCGGGCCATAAACACATGAAAAAAAAATCGGAACTTGCACAGTATAAATTACAGCATGTTATAAAAGGACTATATATATAAATAAGAAAAATACACACACACGCAGCAAGCAAATGAAAATGATACTCAAACAATAAAAAAAACAAAAAGAAGGACAAAAAAAAAATGAAAAAAAAAAGAAGACAAACCGAAACGCAGCCAAAACCAAACGCATTTCAGATGCCGCAAAGCGGCATGCAAAAGAAAAGAGTGTGAAAATTATTGCATCTGACTGCGACTGGGCAGCCGAGCTGCTGGCAACTGGTAATTTGAAAACGGCAGCCGAATTGGCGATTGGCGCAATTCATACTGGACGGGGACGGGGACGGGGACGAGGATGAGGATGTGGATGTGGACAAGGATGTGGATGTGGATGTGGATGTGACCGTTGACCACTATGGCGACAACTGACTGAGGGACGACAGCGCCAGCCGGACAGACAAATGATGCATGCCGCACTTTACCAACACACACTCACACACACACACACACACATTCAACGCACACACACATCATCATCATAGACACATTTGCCATTTGCCATTTCTTCTCATCCGAAAAACGTTTTCGCCACCATTTTGACAAACTGGTTGATTTTGGTGCACATTTTGGTTATCCTTTAATTATTATTAATGTTCCACTTTCATTTACGTTAAATGATAAAAGAAGAAAACGTATTAATTAAGTCAGTGAATAATTGTGGAAAACGTTTTGCGGAACACGGGCGAAAAGAAAACCAGACAATGCCACAAAGTATAACGAAAATTAAATGTAGAGGAAATAAAATAAAAAATTGTTTGGCAAAAAGCCTTGTTACCAAAAATGAACAAAAAAAGAAAAAAGCGAACACAATAAAAAAATATACAAAAAAAATTTAATATTGTGTCTATAAGGAAAAAAACCAAACTTATGAAATGGCAAGCAGAAAATGTACTTTGTGGAAAAGTGTGGTGTGTGTGTGTGTTGTGTGTGTGTGTGTGTGTGTGTGTGATAGAAAAAGCAGTTTGCAACCAACAAATAAAGACATACAAATCTGCAGGATGTGGAATGCAACCTAGCCATAAAACCACAGCAAAATTTACTCTTGATTACAGAGCGTCATCTGCATGCACAGCTGGATGTGGTCAAGTTGGCGCAACTTGATGACTTTGAAGAAAGCAGCAGGATGGTGCATGCAACGTGGCAGGACGAGCTGGAAGACCACAGTTAACGCACAACTGAAGTGGTATCAATTATAATCAATATATACCCAAGCAAGTTTGATCATAATTATTATCAGATTTTACATCGAAAGAAACCCCTATTAAAGGCCAACTTATGAATTTCATTAAGCTCAGCTTAATCAACTCATTCTTAATGCAACCAAATTCAATAGCCAAAATTAATTAGAGTTAAGCGGGAAACTTACTTTTAATGCTGCTGAGAGCAATGGGATTAATATGAGAATATGTTTTTGACTATAACTTAGGAACAGCCAAGTCATCAGTTATCAGAAATTCATAACATATTCGTGGTTGATCAAGTTATATGTTAATGTATATTATACATCTAGTTGGAACAATCTGCCAATTGCTAATGGAAATCGATTTGTAATCAAATTCATGAAACTCGTTTAGTATATCTTTATTCCAAATTTGAATAATATAGTTCTTATAGTCTCTGAGATTGGGAATAGATATGGCTATATCGACTCAGCTGTTGTTCCTGATCCAGAAAATATGCCTCCTTCTGCCTGTTACACATCCGTTATGAGGCAAGGGAAAAGCACACATTCTGAAAACTCTTCTCTGCCAATCGAGCACTCTCGACTAGAGCAGCATTCAGCCTTGTTTTTGGTTTATTTAACTGTGCATTGACTCTATTTGAAAATGACGAACACAACAATTGAAATTGGTAAATATACACATATATATTTGTATAAGTGTTTGTCCTGGAATATTGTTGACTGCTGCAGTAAGACCAGTTAACTAACTCAATTTTGCACTGCCAGCAACAGATTGTTGGCTTTTGTGTTGCCATCAGAGGGACAAACAATAGTCGGCAATGGTAGACTTGTAATAGTAATTGAAGTAGAGTTCTAAGTAATTTTCAATGGTTTCTTCGATTATACAAATCAAAGGAGTAATTACAAGTACAACTGAAAGGTGATCCCAAGAACAAATTTAGAGCTCAACGACAGTGTTTAAGTATCGAACAGAGACTGCTGCCGAAAGCATCTAGATTAGCTTATAGCTATATACAATCGTTCTTATCCTACTTAGGACATTATCTAGTTACATATTTACTGCTGCAAATGCGTCTAGACTCATCATTATCCTATCAGTTCGGAGAACGCTTATCGCGGGAGGTTTTATTACGGTCACAACTGGAGCCACGTCTTTTCGCATCTTCTCGATAAGAATCCTACTTGGAAGATTGAACAGTAATTGTTCAAATCCCCAATTGGCTGCAGTTAATTTCAATTATTGCTAACCCATTCACCATTTGACTGTTTGAGTCCAGCAAAGCTGATTAACTGTTCTGTTCCTGTTCCTCTCTGCACACATCGAGTTCCGGAGAAGCGTCGCAAATGGAATTCATAAAGTCAAACATAATGTTGAGGCGAAGCCAAATGGCTTTCGGCGGAAATAAGGATAAAAATTGCAGGACAAATGTCATAAAACGGACACTCACCTCGATAAAGTTTGTTGCGTTTGCCAGCAGCAACGATTGCTGGTTGCAGTTGTTGTTGTTGTTGTTGTTGCTGTTGCTGTTGCTGCTGGTGATGTTGTTGCTGAGACTGCTGCTTTTGCTGCTGTTGTATAGCCGCATCCAGTTGCAACAGCATTTGTGGCGCTGTTGTTTCAGCCTGGCCGATATTTCCATTGACATTTGTCACAACGGCCAACGACGGTGTCAATTGTTGCTGCTGTGCGAGTTTCTGTTCGTGATGATGTTGCTGCTGCTGAAGATGATGCTGCTGCTGCTGATGGTGCAGCAGATTATGTTGCTGCTGCTGTTGTTGTTGTTGCTGCTGCTGCTGTTGTTGCTGTTGCTGTTGATGATGATGATGATGCGACGACAGCAATGGTTGCCCTGTGGCGCCTGCTGCCGCTGCTGCTGCTGCTGCGGCTGCAACTGCTACTGCTGCTGCTGCTGGCGGTCCATGAGCTGGACAATAGCTACGAATCTCGCCGTTAATATCCATAAATATGGGCGCATCCACAAGTGGCCAGGCAGCAGCAGTTGCTGTTGTCGCTGCAGCAGCTGTTGTTGCGCCTGCTGCAGATCCGGCTGCTGCTACTGCTGCTGCTGCAGCCGTTGGCGTCAGTGTGACCAATTGCACCGGCAGCAGTTGAGCGCCAGTTGCGGATTGCAAATGAATGTGTGGTATGCCACCGTGTTGACTGCAATGCTGCTGCTGCTGCTGCTGCTGTTGCTGCTGCTGCTGCTGTTGCTTGGGCGACAACTGTTGCCGTTGTTGCTGCTGCTGTTGCTGATGTAAACTGGACAGCGCATGCTGCTGATAGTAAACCGTTGTCTGCTCATATGCGGCATACAAAGTGCTTGTCGCCTGAGTCTGCCTGTTGTGGGGCATGTTGCAATTGCTGCTGCTGCTGCTGTTGCTGCTGCTGTTCGTGGCCAACGATGTCGTTGGCTGCAAGTGAGCCTTTAATGCCGCCGGCTGAAAGGGAGGCGCCAGTGGCGTTAGATTCGATTGATATGCCTTGACCAAGGCACTGCTGCTGCTGCTGCTGCTGCTGCTGTTGCTGTTTGATGTTGCTGCTGCAACTGAGTTGATTGGCTTTAGATCCTCGGGCTTTTTAATTACGGCCTTCTCATCTCGCACCGCTTTCACATGCTCCGGCACGGCAGCAATGTCCCGATTGTTGTTGTTATCGACCACATTGTAGGTCTCGGGCGTCTCATTATTGTTGTTGATTAACTGGTAGCTTTCATCGATGAAAGCAACCAAATCCTGGCAGGCCTGTTGCAATTCAGCCTGTTGCGTTGCTGTTGCAGCCACTTTTTTATCTTTCCCTTCATCAGCATCATCATCATCATCATCATCGCTTTCGATAACATGCTCGATAATGCGCAAGTTATCGTAGTCTATAATCCGTGCATAGCCCATCTCAAGCGCCAGTCCGGTTAGTCTGGCCACATCATCGTCGACTCCATTGGCGTTGACGTTGTTGTGGTAGAATTCCTTCAAATCTTTGGGTTCGTGTGCCCTGGAAGATGCCTCCTCTCTTGCTGCATAGTCTTGAAAATCTGGCATATTGGTCTGGTTATCGAAATCGTTATCGTTATCGTTATCGGTTTCGGTTTCTTCGATATCCTGCTCTTCCTCAATGATCTGCTCAAGCTGCGAACGCGATGACTTTCTACTCTCCTGCCGTTGTTCCTCCTCCCCCTGCTCCCCCTCCTCCTCCTCCTCCTGCGATTGCATCAGATGCAGCTCCTCCTCCTCCTCCTCCTCCTCCTCATCCAGTTCGTCTTCGGTTTGCGTGCTATTGTCGATAAATAGTGCTGTTGTTGTTGTGACTGCATCAGCTGTTGCTGCTGCTGCTGCGGTTGTTGCTGCTGCTGCAGTTGTTGCTGCAATTGTTGCTGTTGCTGTTGGTATTTCACAACCGTCATAATAATCATTTGACGGCGCCTTCAAGTGTGAACTGACAGTGGCTGCTGCCATTATAATTGAATATGCACCAGCCGGGAATATATCGCTGTCGCTGACTGTTACTCGCCAATTACACTGCGATTAATTATTAACTGCATGTCGGTTAGCGGCGCAAATTGGGCTGTTTGTTGTCGTTGTTGCTGCTGTTGCTGCTGCTGTTGTTGCACTGGTTGCATTGCTTTTGTCAGCAATGTCATGTTGTTTTTGTTGTTGTTTCCCAAGCCTAGTTCTAAATCTCATTTATCAAAATGCTGGGAAACTTATTAAATCGATGACAAACAATTTATTCGATTTTTATTTACACTTTTTTTTGCAGTTGCAGCGCCTGTAAACGAAAAGAAGGAAAATCAAGTTATGAATTTCATTTCATTCAGTTATTAATTTTGCAAGCAATTTTTGATTTTTTCTCATTAAATATTCATTTCAATTAAAAAAGTTGAACTCATCTCGAATGCAGGGTTTGCTTGGCTTGGTTTGTGCGAGTTTTTTGTTTTTATTTTTTTACGTATATCAATAAACAACCCAAAACAATTGAAAGAAAAATGGAAAATTACATTCCACAATTACATACCACAAATATTAATAAGGATGTGTAACTTGACCAGGCAATAAGTGTGCCTTAAATAAAAGAATATAAAAAAATATTTGTTATCCTTTACCCGACTTAAAGCTGAATAAAATATATTTTATACGAAAGTAAGTCTGGCGAACGAATGTATTTTATATATATATATATAATTCTGTATATATATGTAACAACAGATACACGAAGGAAGCTGATCAGGAATGTATATACACTTTAAAGCGATGAGGATTATTAGAAAGATTATTCGAAAACACACACAGCAAATCTCCAATTGAAAAACCTGGCAAATATCAGGCTAGGAATCAAAGCGCCGACAATGTTTTACAGTTTTTCCAGGTGGGTGCTGTTTAGTTGCTGCTTTTTTGCCCATTAATTTTCACTGGGCTCAAGCGGCGTATGATTAATATGCGTGTGCAAGTTTATTTTATTGCGCATACGCCACATGAGCGCAAACTTATGGTTTATCTACTGTGTGAAAATAAAGGTCAGCCAAGTCACGTCGCATGACCAGCCCAGGACGTATGAGTAATGACGGATGCCAGCAAAATAGCCCCAGATAGACGCATTAATATTCAACAGCAGACATTATGATCTATGCCCAGTTTCATTGGCAAGGCTTTAAAACTGAGCGATGATTTCAGGCGAACAGACCGGATTGCTGCTGACTACTAATGTATGGTATGTATTATGGTAACGGATCCACCCAGTTATACATAGATATAGCTACTATCGAAGCTTTACATTATAACCATTTATAAATGGTGTACAGGGTAAACATAATACAAAATGTTAGTCGGGTGCATGAGAGAGATCTAGCTGCATATACCCAATTATAAATGCGAGCAGGGTGTACAAATTTAAAATATAATTCTGGAGTAAGAGATACGTAAGCCAAGTTAACATGACACACCACAAAGTTGTTCCATTGCAGCCGCTAAGCCCAGTTCCTTTGTATTCACTGAAGTCGTACAAAAACAGGGCAGCCACCGAAAGGAGCTTAAGGATTTATGGCGAGCACAAGCCAACGAAATTGTGGCTGTGGCATTTAGCCACATTCAGCAGGGATGGGCGTGTGGCACAGCCTCAAATGGAAACAGCGAACAGCGTAATAAATGAGGGACGCAAGTGCGTAAAAGTTGCCACCCACTCAAATCTGGGCACTGCCATTGTCTTAATTATTTTCGGTTGCAGTCGAATGACGCACGCAAAGGTAGACACTCAAAGTCGACAAGTGTCCGACTAGCAGATACCCCGTAGATGTGCTTTCAAATTTGGTATATAGACCAGCATATTAAGTGGGCGTACAGGGTATCTAAAGAGACATCGATTGCCAGTGAATATGACTAACTATTTAATACATGTTTTACTTGTAAATAGGACTACTTATTTTCTACATTTTATATATAGATAAGGATAAGGGCTTTAGTCAGTAACTGTACAGGGTATATGAGGTGAAAATCAAACTCATCACTTAATAGGCAACCAAATACAGTACAAATTTAAAATAAATCGGGGTATACTAAATAAATGTAAGGAGTATTTAAAGGGCTAATATATTCGATAAGTTACAGCTTTTCCAAAAAATGAACAGCATCCAGTTTGTCTACTTATAAGCTGACTATATCTGTTTCTATTGGAGATAGCTGTTTACTGCTCTCTTAAACATATATATATATATATATATATATATATATATATATATACCCCATTCATGCGTATTATAAGTTGTCGTCAAGTTTATAGCGCATTGAAAAGGGATTTCCAATGCATTTATTCTGTTTGCATTTGGATTGAATGAGATCGGACTACTGCAACATATAGCTGCCATAGAAACGATCAGTCGACTGATTAGTTCTTGTAGTAATAACTTCTTTATTTACTCACTTTTCTTCAGAATAAAACTCATCGGATTTAAAACAAAAATCATCAAAATCTGGCAGCTGGCAAAAATATCAAACTGCTTTCAACTGAACAATTGCGAATATATATTGTGGCATTTACAAGTCGGTGCTTGGATAAGTATTTTTCCACGTGTCTAGGATAGCCTGGTTTTTTATTGTTTTGATATAATCAGCTCACTCAATTGTTGCCATAAATATCAATTTATCTAGTTCGTGTGCCCGGCGACCTTTTGCCACATGGATATGAACTTATTGCCGCCGGCGTCTGTGTGGGGCTGCCACTGGTCGTGCTGTGATATCTAAAACGGAAATTAAACGAATTTCAACCCACTTGCAATCAGTTGCAAATCAGCACACAACAGCTGCAAACTTTTGTTTGAGCTTACACCAAAAAACTAAAGCATACTTTGCCGGGCTGCCTTATTTTTAGCCCACTCGAGTTGAGTTGTGCCCCATATGGCAAGGGCAAATCGCAAATGCCATTCCAGATGCTGCATTTCATCATTACAATAGCACATAATAATATTAGATTGGATAATTGAGAGAGTCTCATTTAGTTTACAATATGCTGGCTGCCGATGGCTGATATCATTTTTGTTTTTATTTTCGCGTTGGCAGTTTAATTAAACACCCAATTTTGGCCATATGTTGCAGCAGAGTTGTCAAGCAGCTCGGGGATTCTCGGCGTGCTCGATGTATTCTATTTTTAGCTGCTGATAATCAGCAGCAGCAGCAGCAGCAGCATATTTGCGAAAAATATCAAATGGCAGAGTGACACCCTTAACCTCTAATCGGTGCTGTTGTTGTCATGGATTACGGAAATAGATATGAGCTGACGTTTCACTTCAGACTTTCATCTGCCAACACACATATATATATATATATATATCTGATAAGCGTTAAGCGTGAAATGCCAGCAGAGTTCAATTTTCTCAAAGCAAATAACAACACAATTATTGCCAGACAGTAAAATAATTGAGTAATATATCTATTTGGAAAATGTATCTATTTGGAAAATGCTACAAAATAAATAAATAAAAATTATGAACATTTTATTTGCACACAAACAAACAATACTAAAGATAAGTAAACATTGAAAGATGACAATAAAATAAAATATTTAATTATTTAAAAAGTATTTAAAATTTAGCAAAATAGTAGCAAAGAAGCCTTCGTAGCTTTCTCTAAACGATTCTGCAGAGACTCAGCTGGTCGACTTGAAGTTGGAATCGGCAATATGGCAGCATATCATCTTATATAGGAGCCAATCGGAGACTTTTCTCTTTCATTATAGACATGCTCAGACAACATATAAAACAATAGTTGTCGGCTCATCAATTTCTTTCGCATATTGCTTGGCAGACTTAATTCTTCACAGTATTTTTTTAAATATATATATATTATTTATTATGCTATCTGGCATGTCTGTTAACGATGACAGATATGTATATTGATTATTCATGAACAGCACAATATTACAACTAATTTCTAGCCATATGCTTAGCAAGAATTAAAGATATATCAACTGGGCAATCGATACACATATGTTCATATTTCATATTTATAGCCGTGTGACAGATTTACGTAATTTGTCAAATACTTATTTCTTTGATTGACTTGATGACAATAGTTTTTGAGCACAAAGCAGGCCAATACAATCATCAATCGACAGTAAAAACAATTTTGTTTATTTTCACTAGTTGTTGGACAAAAACGAAACGAATTAATAATAATAACGAAAAATGCCGAATTTTAATGGCGCCATCGTTATGCACACGCTGCAGTTTATCAAGACTCCGGCGACACTGCGCGAGATTGTGGCAACCATTGCCAAGAACACAAATTTGCCCGAGGACGAACTGACCAAGCCCATCCGGCAGACCCTACAAACGGGCCATCAAATGGGATTTGTACAAAAACTAAATGGTAAGCTTAAAACAGGACCTGGTCGGAAAACGAAGTCAATCGAAATTCCATCGAAATTCACAGGCAGATATTTTGCGATTCCGATGACCTTTGAAATGCTTATGGCCGAGACGGCAGCAGTGGGCCCAAATGCTGGGCTAGAAAAGGTAGACTCGAAGAAAAAATTGGAAAAGAAGTCGAAGCAGATGAGTTGGTTGCAGCAAGGCCAAGCTGACAGCGAAGCTGCATCGCAGACAAATAATGAGTCAACCACGACACTGATGCCAACAGACTCAATAATGCCACGCAAAGCGAAGCGATCGCAACTGAAAATTAAATAGTTGATTTTATTGGATAATTTTCGAAATTTTTTGCTGTAAATAAAAGAATTTTTTTCCCTTTAAAATATTGAAAGTTTGCTTTTATTTTGTCACTTTTCTTTCTGAAACTCAATTTACGCTGAAAACGAAAATGGTGCTATACATTTTAATAAATTGCCACTCATTTGTGGAAGTTGACAAATGTCTCAATTAGCGGAGCCAACTCGCCATCCACAAGGAGAGACGAGTGCGCGAAGGATATCTTCCCATCGCATCGCAACGTGCCACGTCGAGTCGCGTCGCGTCGAGTCGCGTCAAGTCGCGTCGCGTCAAGTTGTGTTTGCATCGTTTCCTATTCCATTTGAACGGCAAATGATGCGTTGCCTTTGGCCATTGTTAATTTGGAGTGAGCATTGACCATATGGTTGGCGGAAGCCAGTCGCCCACGCCTGTTACGCTTACCGTTACTCGTGCATGGTCGCTGTGCGCTCAGACGGCGTTGATGACGTCGACAACAGAGCAACCAGCCAGAGGAGGGCCGCAGGACACTTGCAATGTAAACAGAGTCAAAGCAAACAGAAATCGGCTACCAGGCGACACTTGTTAAGACAGGGAGAGAGAGAGAGAGGGAGGGAGAGAGAGAGAGAGAGAGAGAGAGAGAGAGAGGCGCAGAAGCATGCGTAAATAAAGGGAAAGATGGACAAAATGGTGAGAAACGAGCGCGTGTTGAAATTGGCGAAACGAGAGTGCAACAAATGTTTGTAACGTCCACAAGACGAGGTGTATGTGTGTGTGTGTGTGTGTGTGTGTGTGTGTGTGTGGTAAGGACACGCTCTCGCTGGCGCGGGGGCAACTTGGTGGCTTCGCCTTTGGCGCGTGGGCGATGCTCTCTAAACACAGCGAAAAGTGAGATTATTTCCCGTCCTCCTTGCGGCATACTGGCATAAATACGGCTCCATATATATATATATATATATATGGCATATCTATATATATATATATATATATGTAAGCGACTGCATTTCCTACTGCGTCTTTGCTTAGGCGTGTAAGCAAGCCTTAAATGGTTTTCTCTTATCAGCAGCTTGATAACAATCTTTTCTTATTTCAAATTCAGGCAGGCAACCAAGAATATTTGTGAGCAATTTGTGAGGGTATCTCTAGTCGAGCAGTGTCCAGTTATTGAAACACTGTTGGTTTATTGAGGGAAAACAGATGTGTGTCAAACATATGCCAAGGCAAGGAAATGCATAAATTGCGTTAATTGCGAAATATTCACGATGCGATGTAAAACAACGCAATAGACTTGAAAAATGCATGAAAAGTAAAACGGGGAAAAGCTCTTAATCCTAAAAGCAAAGGCAAAGACGGCAAAACATTTCTACGTGCATAGATACATAAATATTTATGTGTGTACGCAGATACACAGATACATATGCATATTTGAGCAGTGTATGTGAAAATGCCAAAAGACATGGAAAACGTTGACGTGCAACAGCAGCGCAATTTACAGTTGACGTCGACAGCGATGTCGGTGGCAACTGCCACCAGCAAAACACACTCAAACCACAAAAAAAAAGGCTTCAGCTTTGCCTTTGCTTTTGCTTCTGCTTTTGTTTCTGCTTTTGCTTCTGCTTTTACTTCTGCTTTTGTTTCTGCTTTTGCTTTTGATTTTGCTTTTGCTTTTGCTCTTGCGCATGGTGAGTATGAAAACGTTACTTTGCTCTGCCTGCTGCCTGCTCTGCCCGCTGCGAAGCCCTGACCATGCAGCAGCGGCGCAACTACTACGCCGGCTTTACGCTTTTGTTGCCGTTGTCAACTGGTTGCGTTGCTTTGCTTTGCTTTGCTTTGATTTGCTTTGCTTTGCTTTGCTTTGCTTTTATTTGCTGTATGTGCATGCACCTGTAAGCCAACTTGTGTTGGCACTTTTTGCTGCTTTGGTATTTCCAACTCTCTCACACACACACACACACACACACACACACACACACACACACACGCACAAAAGCTAAAATGTGTCTGTGTGGTGTGTGTGTGAAGTTAACATATTGTTGCCATTTTTGTCCATTTGCACGCATAAAAATCATAATAAAATGTTGCAGAATACCAGCTACACATGAAAACAATTAAATGTTTGCAAAAAAAACTATTAAATATGCAAATTTGTAACAGTTTGCTTTTAACTTACCAGCTGCTGCTTACTGCTGCCTCTGCTGCTGCAGCGAAAGAGCTGAAAATGTTTTTGTTATTTTGCGCAATATACACGCACACGCACACACACACGCATAGGCACACGCATATGCACACAAGGACAAATTCAAAACACATACGGAACGAAACGAACGCGAGCACGAAAGAAAACAACAAATACGCAGCGAAGCAGCAGCAACAATTTGTTATTGTTTTTTCTTCTTTTTGCTTGCTTTTTGCTTGATGCCGTTTTCTTCGTTTGCATTTATTTTGGTGTTGAAAATACCGTAACAAGTTTGCAAATTTCAGTTATTGTGTATAACTTGTTGGCATTTGGGGCTCGACGGAGCATTTAACAAACCAACGGGAAAAATCAACACACACACACAGATAGTCGATACACAAGACGACGACCCAAACGCGGCAAACGTTTGATTTTGATTGACTCTGTGCCACCATGGAAAACTGCAAACGAGCCAAAGCACGACAACAACGACGACGACGACGACGACGACGAGCAATGAGCAGTAAGCCGACCGAGCGAACGGCCGAACGACCGAACGACACACGAAGCCAACAGCAGCAACTGTATGTGAAAGACCGCGTGGGAGCAGCAGCAGCAATGAGAGCCGAGAGCAACTTCGTCAATATTCATGCAAATTCTTTTGCTATGTGGGTGGTACACCTCTCGGCCAGAGAGAGAGAGAGTGAGAGAGAGAGGGAAGTAGAGGAGAGTGAGAGCGCAAATTTGAGCATAACTACAACCTGTGTGAAGGCAGGCGCCGAGAGCTTTTTTCTTGTCTATTGCTGCTGCCGCCGGTCGAAATGCAACAGCTGTTTTCCAATTATACTTGACCAAACGCAATATTAATTTATGTACATATCTAAAGATTAATCAAGTTAATTTTAATATCCATATCCAAAGTAAATTAATCAATTAACAAGTTTCTTACTTGTATTTATTGTGTGCATAAAGTTCGCTTAATTTTAATTATACACATTTTCTACAATTGTCTCAGCAAGAAATTTTGCATTGAACAACAGCCAGCTGATAGCAACGAACTTTGCGCAATTACAATGGGTGAAAAGCTTGCGACGACATGGTGTGTGTCTTCGCTAATACCGTTACAAACGCATAGCTTTTTCGGTCGGCAGCAGCAGTAGTAATTTAATTGTACTTGTAAGCAAAATGCAGCAAAACTTTTCACAAAATGGAAAAAGTTGTCAGAGGGAGCAGGAGCACCTGTTTGTCTTGTGCAGCTTCAGCCACCACTCAAAGTCGTTCTTGATGAACTTTACCTGAGCTTTCGAGTCATGCTTCTTTTGAAATTCATCGCGGTCCCGCAACCAAGTCCTCCCGTACTCCATGCCAATCAGCATCGACATCGAGTTTGGAAAGCACTTCAATTAAACTCTTACTAATCAGTTAGTTAAATGCACTGCAATTAAGTGCTCACCTCACTCTCGATGGTTGGCACCATTGCGTGTCGCTGGGCCCGTAAGCCAGCCTCGGTTGTTAGATTATCCTTTGGCCTGCATATCAATGAACGCGACCATTCCTTAACTTTTCCAAAAGATGCCATATTTAGCTATAACAAAAAAAATTCCCTACTTAAAAATTTTGATATTTAAATCACAAAGCGACATATTAAATTACTGCATGAATCTAAAAAGCAAAAACTCAGCTTTGACATAGAATACAAAAGCTAATTTGCAATCCACTTTAATTAGTATTTGTTTCTTAAATTTAATTTTTCTTGTTAGTGGTCTGGTCGGTCTCATTAGGTCTCAGTCGATATCTGAAAAAGCAATCCACCGGAGTCAAGCAGAGAAATGTTTCCAGGCATTTCTGTCGGACAATAAGCAAAAAACAACAACGCGAACGCAAAGACAAAGAAGTAAAACAAACTTTAAGTCAATACGGTACCTACATATAAAAATAAAAATAAAACACAAAAACAAAACGAAAACAAAGCAAAATAATACGAAACGAAGCAGCAGCAGCAAACTAAAGCAAACCCCCTCCCTCCCCTCCTCCATCCCTGTATAAACATGCTCGCTGGGGAGCGAAGCAAACCAGAGAAGCAAGAGGAAGTAGCAAACCAAGTAAAACAAAGAAGAAGACGAGGAGTGGGGGAGTGGTGGAGAGGAGGGGGTTTGGCCGTGGGTGGTTGGTGGGTGAGTAACTGGCAACGGTATGGCCAAACGTAAATCAAACAAAAATAAACAAAAATAAAACAAAGAAAAACAAATAAAATAAACAAAACTACGCAGAAGTAGCAGGCAGACGTCAACGACAACGGGAACGTCAACGACGACGGCAACGGCAACGAGGATGGCAAACAAGGAGCAACAGAAACAATAGCAGAGTGAAAAGGGCAGTGGGCATGAAAGAATGGAAGAAGCCAAAGCAAGACACCCACACCAGCAAAACAATACACACACACTCACACACACACACACCCACACGCACGCCCAAACCCAAACAAACACTCGAATGAAATTGTACAAAACAAGGCAATGCAACGGTAATAATGACGATGATGATGAGGATGATGATGATGTTGTTGATGATGACGATGATTAAGCAAACGAAGCATATACCGTTTGGCTAAAACAAACATTTGCAAATGTTCTCAACAAACTTTTTGGGGCAACACAACGAAATAGGAAATGCAGCCAGGCAATGGGGCAGCAGCAGCTGCCTCTGCCTGTCCCAAAATGGTGGGCGGAATTAGGGCGGAGTCGAATTTTAGTTTGGAGTTTTAGGCCAAACACACAAAGGCATACATGGAAACACACACACACACACACACACTTGCATAAATAAATGTGTACGTTGCTTCTGTGCGCTCCACAAACAGAGTTAGTCCCGATCTGGCCCTCTCCCCCGCACATCCGCTCTGGGACTGTCGTCGATTGTTGTCTTTCTCGTTCGCACACAATGCAACTGTGTGCGTAAATAAGCATTCTATAATAAAACAACAACAACTGTGCTTATTTCGGCTGCTGCTGCTGCTGTTGTTGTTGTTGTTGTTGTGTTTTGTTTTGTTGTTGTTATAGCTTTGCACAGGGAATAATAATGAGCGTGTCACGCTTTGTGCAAATGCCCAAATCTGAAATATCTGTATTACAAATTTAATTTAGAAATACCTGTTTTTTAATTATCAATTACATTATTATAAATACTATTTTGTATGCATACAATTAATTCCACGAAATTATATTTAAATTCCATAATTGTTTATTATTTTTGGTACTGGTCGACTTCTACTTAAACACAGGGTATTCAATCCGCACACGTGCTGGATATAGCTGTTATTTTGTTTTATTTTATTTTGTTTTTAGTTCTGTTTGTTTATTTCAAAGCTCTGACGGCAGCAGCGCTGTCGACGCTAGCAGCGTGCTGCTGCCACTCCACTGTTTATTGCTGCTGCTCCTGTTGTTGTTGTTGTTGTTGCTGCTGTTGTTGTTGTTGTTGCTGCTGTTGTTGTTGGACTTGTTTCGGTGCTCATTAGTCGCATTCACAATCCCTCCTTATTTTGTGTGCGCCACTCCACCGCCCGCCTCTTCCCCTCCACGCCCCACCCCGCCCCCTGTGTGTGTTTGCATTTGTTTGTTTTTAAATTTTATTGTATTTCATTTCGTTGAACAGCAACAGCAACAGCGTCTATAGTATTATTTCTATGGTTCCTTTTTGGCCTTGCTCCGTGACTGGCCCTCTTTTCTCCACTCCCCCCCTCGGTCTACACTTGTTGTGGACTTTGGCCATATTCTATTCTTTCAACAACAAAATAAACATATTTTGTTAGCATTAACCCCCCTCCCCTGCACACAACTCCGTTAAGTCCGATACAATATTTAAGAAGAAGCATTTAACCTGCAACCTGACACAAAATGATGCATACTACAAATCATACTCGTGGCAGAGCAACAACTCCAAACTGGAGTTGTCAATTAAAAAACTTTTTACATCAGTAGTAGCTATGTAAATATATATACATATAAGTATACAAATGCATATATATATATATATATATACATACATCCGTCCTGGATAATTAAACTGGTTTCTAACACATAATTTCGAAATAAACATAAAAAAATGTTCTCTTATAAGTAAAATGGCATTTTTTCTATTCTATTTTATAGCAATATATTTCAGGAAATAGAAAACATTTCCAAGAAGTAGAAATGCAAACAGTTGTAACAGTAAAATTTATATTATTTTCTCACCTGCCGATTAGCGTTAATTCGCTCAACTCTGTTTCGAATACCAGTAAATCGTAAGTTTTTTTAAAATAAAATTTATGTATTTTATCAACTATCTTAAAATGTTGGCTTAGTAATACACAAGCAGAAAATAGAAGTACAGACTGAAGAGAAGCCACTGAATTTATTTAAAGGATAGCGCAATAAAAATAACTAATTAATAATAATCTCTTAAGTTATCTCAAACAATCTACATCCAAGACTTATCGCGGTGCACATTGTTGCTGCACTTGCAACTCTTTATCCAGTCACTAAATTTACTTCGTAGAACTATCTGACTATATCTATACTATACTATACTATATATACTATATCTGCTCTCGATAAGCGTCCTTTTATACCATCCTATCATTTTTTAAGATGGCCTTTGTCATGATTAAATAATAAATATAAATTGTAGATTTTATTTTAGAATTTTAAAAGAATGTTTAATAATAATATGAGTAAGTAAAAAGCTAATGTACTATGTACATATAGATCTGAAGATCTGCCGATAAAATGCTAAATTTTAGAAAAATGTTAACTGGAATTAGGAAAAAAAAACCCAGTTTTTTTTTAAATTGACAAACTTTCGTCTTAGAAGTATACTTTTTGAATGATCAGCAGAGTAATCCTTGTCGTCAGGATTATGACGGGGTTTTCTCAAATACAGCACAATTTTTTACTGAATGGAATGATGTTAAAATGTGCATAGATATGTACATACCTATTTATGTATGTAAAAACAAATTAAATCTTTCATTTTGTACCATCCAACAAATTTCGATATATTTTCTATTTATCTCAAAAGAAAAGTGTTAAAAGTAATAATACATTATGGTTATGTGAGTCGGCCTTCGTTTTAACCTATAAAACATTAAATGCACAAAATTTGGTGTAAAAAAAGCATTTCTTTTTATGCTTGAGTAATTTGCTTAGCTCCTTGGCAACTTCCAAGAAGAGCTGCCAAATGGCCTCAACTAGGCAAAGCTGGGCTTTTATTTAGTCTGGCTGCTAGTCTACTTAGTCTAGTTGGTCTACATAAATATCTATGTGTGCGTGTGTGTGTGTGTGTGTGTGTGTGTCCAATAACAGTCGCTTGTTGTGCGAATTGACAACAAGAAGCAGAACAATTCAAGGCTCGCTGGCAAGCAACCCTGGCTTGCATTGGCTGTCGAGCATATTACGAGAAAATAAAATAAATCAAATATGAAAGAGACGAGTAAGGTTAAAAATCAGAAGTCAGAAATCGAAAAATCAAGCAAGCCACCCACTCGAAGTTCACGTGTTATTGTTGGACAGAAAATGCATAATTAATTAATTTTAAATGGCAGAGCTGCGTTGGCATCTTTCCGCCTGGGTTATATGTCAATGCAATTGTTAACAGCTGTATTTTTCCAAAAAATTACAGCGATAATGGAAACAACAAAAGAAAAACGCCAACGAAAACGAAAACAACAAAAAACAATTTTGCGGCACAAAATTTTTACGCTGAGCGCGCACAAAAAATAAGAAACAAAAACAACCAAACAGAAAACGAATGTGAAATTTGCAAGAGGAGGTTCTCGTCATGTTGGTCAACACAAAACACACACACACACACATAGACACACACACACACACATAGATACACACACACACACACACACACACACATGCTTGCAGACAAAACAACAGTTTGGATAGTAAATAAATGCGACAAGCGTATTTTCGTCAAATCAATGTCAACATAGACAGCAGCCCAACTCGAATATAAATAAACAACAAAATAAATAATAATAATAATAATAATAGCAATAGCAATAACAATACTGCAACCAGTTGTAGCTAAATGTACAAAGCGCAACAAAGAACAGCTAGAAAACAAACAGAAATGCAACATTCGAGCAACGTTTTATCATAATTAAGTTGCACATTGTTTTGTACAGTTGGCTCCGTGAATTGATGATGCGCAAGTTCATCAACAATTGCTAAAAGTGTTGCATACAAACAGGCGCAAGGTTGCACACAACTACACGAGACAGACAGACAGACAGACGGACAATTAGACAGACAGACACTCAGACAAACAACAACAATACCAATGTCAATAAGTAAGCGCAAATTGCAACAAGCTAAGAACAGCACACCGAAGTTGAGATACCCTCGCATTTACCCTTTCTATTCTCGGAGAACATATCCATAGCACTACACATAAAGAGTACTGTTATCAGTGGAACACAACAAAAATGGGTCCAATATAGCAGTCGAAAGATCCAATTTTAATTACCATTTTCTAAATTTCAGAAAGAATCTTTTTAACTTTTAGAAATAATTTCTCTTATTATATTATTATTCTATTATTAAGATATTAATCTAAAGCATACACACATTTCGAAAGATCCAATTTTAATTACTATTAAATTTAAATTTCAGAAAGGATCTTTTTAGCTTTAGAAGTAATTTCCATTATTGATCTTTTATGCCATTATTTAGAAAATATTATAAAAACACATTCATATGTCAAAAGATCCAATTTCAATTACTATTTTATACATTTCAGAAACGATCTTTTCAGCTTTTAGAAATACTTTTCTTATTATTCTTTTCAACCATTATTTAGAAAATATTATAAAAAGGATATTTTTAGCTTTTAGAAATAATATTCATTATTATATTATTATTCTATTACTAAGAAATTATTATAAAAACATACACAAATTTCGAAAGATCCAATTTCAATTACTATTTTATACATTTCAGAAAGGATTTCTTTCCAAAAATAAGTGTTTTCAATAATAATTTTCATTATTTTTCGATTATTCTATTATTTTTATTAGTTTATTATAAAATTTTCCTGTCTTCAGCGTGATTTTAATTTTAGAATAATTTCAAAAATGCAGGTATTTTTTTACTCTTATTTTACTCTGATTTCGATTGATTTCATAAAAATAGTCAGGAATGGAATATTTTTAATTGTAGTGTAAAATGGCTTTATTACAAGTCTGCAACAGCATATCAGCAAAAAAGGTTTTAAATTAGCTGAAGGACTATTAGCCAAATGTGGAGTGCCAAATACATCCGCCAGATCAAAACTCCATCAGGAATCTTTGGAATGACATTACAAAAGCAGTTTCTGAAGCCAAATCAAAGTATAAATATGAACTTTCCAGCTGAATGAATAGAAAATCGCTTTTGGACTGCTGCTTATGACTTATAGAGCTATATCCCAAGGGATAAATATTCAACGTGTCAATCTTTAAATATTGTTATTGCCAGCAAGGCTCAAAAACTTACTAATTACAATACTATCTTTTTAACAGCTGATATATATATATATAATATACAATTAACCGTTAATAATATTTAGAATTTAATTTAATTGATTTGTTGAGAACAGGATTCTATCATTCCAAAATTCGATATTTTTAAATTTATTGCAATAATTGTCATAAAAAGCCAAAAAAAATATAGAAAATCCTTTTCGATTCTTGAAGTTTGGTGTTATTTTTTTTAAGTTTCAGGTTGTGTGGCTTGTTGAAATTTATATTCTTTAACGAGGACAGATGATGATACTATTTCTAAATATGATAATGATGTATTTAGAAGAGAGTATGATATTTAAAGTTCTCAAAAATCAATGGGAGCCTCTAGCCGGAATTATGGAAGCAACTTTTTAAATGCAATACTAATTCGAACTATCTAACTTATATAATGCTAAATCAATCACAAAATATATGCAATATTAATTTGAACAAAACTCAAAAATATATATAAAATAGAATAAACAAAAAATACAAAAATGCAAAATACTTTTAAATAATATTAAACATACATGGAACATTCGGCTTGGGGCAGTTTCATATGTGTCTTAAGGAAATATATTGCACAAGCCGTGGCAAATACTCGCTGGAAGTGTATAAAAAGCAGCCAGAGAAAATGCGACTTTTCTTGACTTCCGCTTTCGGTGTGCCTTCAATTGTTCTAACAATTCTTGCAATTTGCGCATTGCTTTCCCGTGAAAAAGCAAACAAATATGTATATAGCCGAAGGTCTTGGACTTGGAGAGGCCATGAAGCTATAGCAAAAGATGCAACCTTTTTCATTTTCACAGTTTGGTGTCTGTTGAAGTTGTTGAAGTCGAAACCATCCAATCCAATCCACTATTAATGCTTAAATCGAGCATTTTTCTTAAGCTTTTACTTACCAATTTATACTTTTTGCAAAGGTTATTTAATTATCTTTAATATCGTATAAAATTAAATGAATCGAGCATAATTCTCTTTGAATTTGAGAACTGGAACCTGGAACTATCTGAAATAGAGCATTGTTACTTATCTGGAACTCAAAAATAACTATTTATAAGCAGAAAACTACTGAAAACATCATATAAACTATCAATAAAATATAGTTAAACTTGGCAAAACTTAATTAATAATATATATGTTTTAATCGATGTATTAATAATAAATATTATTATTGTTGTTTTTCGGCATAATAAAAGAAGATTAAAGCTGAGCTCAGAAAAGCTGATGACTTGTCATAAAACGCTTCGATAGACGAATTAATTATAAGAAAACATAATAAATGTATTGCCCTAAATGATATAGTGTTCAGATATTGATCATTTTTAGGCATTATAAAGAATAGTTGACAGAAAAACTCAATTTACAAGTGACTCTGCCTCTGGCAGCTAAAACTATATCAAAAAGCCTGTTAAACCGGTCTCATTTTCCAAATAAAAAACAATTTATTTTATATATTTTATTTTTATTTATATATATATATATATATATATATCTTCTTAATATTGCTTTTTTAGGACTCTGAGAACTGTATTGAAAGAAACTAAAAATATGACATAGTTGTCCTATATTGACCATATTCATATTTGTAACTGATTTGGCTAAGATATCTTTGAGAGCAGTTAGTCAAATGGCAATTTGAATTAATCTCTTCTCGCTGCCTTTACAGCTATTTTAGCCTTTGCAGCTATTTTGATATATCAATGTGTAAAATACATAGTAGCTATAAATATATATTTATTGTGCACGAATATATATATATATATATATATATATATATATGTATATATTTATATATATATACAAATGTATATATGTATTTGTGTATTTGTATTTATTTCGCTCACCTTCCCTTTCGCTAAGCTTTGCGACAACAGCAGCAAATAATTAAGTTCATTGCTTCTATTTGCGTATTCCGCTGCCTTGCATATTTCTCTCCGTTATTGTTGTTGTTGCTTTTGTTGCTGTTGTTGTCGTTTTTGCATATTTTTGTAGCTCAGCAACAAAAGCGACCAGCGGCCAAAAGTAAACAACAATAACAACGAAACAACACATCAGACTCATCTTCATTAGCCCTGCTTTCGTCAGTCTGCTTGCTCTCTCTCTCTCCCTCGCTGTCCCTCTCTCTCTCTCTCTCTCTCTCTCTCTTTGTCTCTCTCTTGCCCTAACTCTCTGTCTCTCTGCCTCGCACCAACACCTCCCCATTCCACTGCATAACTTTCTTGCATTGCCTCTGCCAGGGGCTGGATCAAAAAAAAAAAAAAAACTTTGTTTACTTGGAATGCCTGAGTTGCTATTGTTGTTGTTGCTGTCGCCATCGCCATCGCTGTCAGCGTCGCTGTCGCCGTCGCCGCCTGCGTCACCGTCGCTGCCACTGATGTTTACTCAATTCCATAGCCGAAGTCCAACAATAAAAAACAAGCAGCGCAAAATGCTCAAAAGAAGCAGCGACGGCAACGTCGGCATAATGACCTTCAGTGACGCTAACGTCGTGACGCGTCGTCAACATCACAGCTGGCGTCGACGTCGACGTCGACGTCGGCATACGTCTGTTTGGCCTGACTTGGCTGTTGCTCGGGTCAGGTCTCTTTGCCGCCACCCCCACACGACTTAATTTCTACACGCCTTTGCCTCTCTCTCTCTGTCTCTGTTCCGCGCCCACGCACCTACTTAGTAAACAAGCAGCGACTGCGCTGCTCGCTGCTCGCTGCTCGCGTCTCACTACCGTTGACAACGCTTCCTAGTTGCAAATGTTCTCATAAATATATATGTATGTGTGTGTGTACATACATGTGTTTGATTGCACGGCAATGGCGTGTGCGCTCTCCGCTCTCTCTCAGTCGGTCAGTCGCCACATTGGCGCTCCTGTGCAAACAAGTGTTTGTTTGCCGCGTCGGCAACCGGCAGAGACTGTTTCGTCCCTGTCAAACATGATTCAGCCTAGTGACCACCACCCACACTTGAACTGATACTTATTTGAAAGCGCGCAAGCTTCTTTGAGAACTCGTACTAATTAGCATTTTGCATGGCTTGAAGGCCACAGTGGGTCGCATTTGCGTTTTGTTGGACCACATTTTACCAAATGAAATAATTCTTAGAAATAATAATTAATTTTAAAAAAATTGCTTAGCATTTGTAGATTTACTGGTAAACCAATTTCCAGTAAAACGCTAATGCCAATATTTTTTGGAATAATTAAAAATAAAAATTAGTCAGTTGCCGAGAAATTAAAATAAAACACAATCTCGTCCCTTGTACAGTTAGTTATGCGTAATAGCGAAATTCTAGTAAGGGCGAATAAGAAAAATACAACCGAGTGAAAAAGAGAGATAGAGAGCAATGATGTCTTGTCGCTCGGTCGGTTGGACAGCCGCACGTGAGAGCTTGCGCACGAGAGAATGAGCAACAAAAAGAATAACAAGAACAAGAACAACAACAACAACAGCTACAGCTGCTCCAACGCCGCCCACGCAAAGAGTGAAAACGCAATGCACTTTGCCAGCAGCGGCGACGGTCAGCTACAAAAACAAAACGCCGCTGCTGCTGCTGCTGCTGCTGCTGCCGCTGCTGACTGAAACGTAAGCAATAACAATTTAAATTATTACTGTATGTACACATGTGCATACATACAAATGCATGTTGTTTGTATAACAACAGCAACAACAACAACTGCAAAATACTATGAGAGACATTCAAGGAGAACCAGCGAATAGTATAAGTATGTTTGTATGTGTATCTGTGTGTGTGTATTTACGACACAAATACAGTAGCTGACATCTTATTTCGTTCATCGAAAGCGTTAAGTGCAGAATTCTATATTATTTGTATGCCAACAATAAATTTATTAGATATTAAAGAATGAAATTGTTTAATGACTCAAAATGTTGCTCAAGAGAATTGGATTGTATATAATTTAATATTAATTCAGTCAGCATGAAATAAGCTGTACATAAATATACATAAAATATATGCATATATCTGCTACTTGTACATAAATATAATTGTATTGTACTTATTTATATTTTAACATTTGAACATACTAATACACATACAGACAAATACATACACACACACATACATACATATATCAGCGTCGTCAGCCTTAGCAGAAGACGGAAATACCAAACCAACGATGACGAACGTAAAAACTACGCACCAAGCAACAGCAACAACAACAGAGACAGCAACAACAACAACAACAGCAGCAGCAACAATAAAACACGGCACGAAAAACAAACAAACAAGCAAGCAAGCAAAGCAGCGCGTTGTGTCGAGTGAGAAAGCTGCTGAATGGGGCGATAGCGAACGTAGAGCGCAGCACCTGCCTGCCTGGCACTGGCAGCCACACATCCAACTGCCATCTCCCTCTGTCCCTCCTTTTGCCCACTTCCCTTCCTATCGCTCTGCTAACGAGCAAACACAACTAAACAAAAACAAATAACTAAGCAATGGCAGATTGAGGCGAAATTCTATTAACCTTTCGAAATTTTACTACGACGTAGTAGAACAATTTTTCGATATTGGCGCGCACCTTTTTTGTAGCGTTATTTTTCTGCCCTCGTTCGTTCAACTCGACAGCCTCGCGACAGCCGCCACCCGCTGCCCTATCGTCTGGATTCAAACCTGAACCGCTCCTGTCTACTTGTTTGTTTAATTTTTTGCCATTTCTGCTTCGCATTCTATTTGTTTGTTTGACTCGCTGCGCATGTGTTGGTGCCAAGAAGAGTTTGTGCGAGGGCTGCCCCGTATGCTTCACAACTTGTCAAGCATTCATTGCCACAATGTGCACAATACAAACATATAAACATGTATATTTGTAAGTAATGTATATTATAGTTAGCAAACTAATAATATTAGGAATTGATTTAACAAATGAAAATACAGTTATGCATCCAAGTACATAGACATTTACAGATGTAATGACAGAAGTCGATTTATTCCACAAACACTTGTGGCTGCCCTCGTTTTTGTGTTTTGGCGCGTACTCAGATCGTCCGCTGTTGTTGCTGTTGTTTTTTAAGCATGACAAAGCACCGTACAATTTCACAACAGCAACTTCATTATGATGTTCGGCTTGTTTTTCCACGAAACAACTGTTTACCGAACGTGGCTGCTCTGCCGCAGCAGACGTCAGCAGCGCAGTGATAGCGCTGTCTGTTCGTTCTCTGTGCTTATGTGTATTGTATGTTATATGTATATATGTGTGTTTGTGTGTGTGTGTATATGTGTGGCGTACGTTGCGCTCGTTTCATTCAAACGTCCACCGAGAAATTTCATTTCAATACGCAGCCCGGCCAGCGACGCGTCGCAGTCTCAGTCTCCGTCTCCGTCTCTGTCGCAGTTGTAGGTTCGTTACAAATCGATTTCGATAAGTTTGTCAGTGTTTGTCGGGAAAAAGCAACGCACAGTTCAGATTCAGACGTTAGCAGTCGCTGTTCGCGAACGGTTGTGTGTATCCGAAAGAGTACGAGTTTTTTTGGGCGCGCAGAAGAAAGTCGCGCTAACGGTAACATCGCTCTTCGGTGCTTCTCGCCAGTCAGCAAGCAAGTGAGCAAGTGCGAGGGAGGCGAGATGCGATAAACACAGCAGCCCTCTGCCTGCTGCTGCTGCTGCTGCCACTGCCACTGCTGTTGTTGTTGTTGTTATTATTATTGTTATTGTTATTGTGTGTGTTGTTTGCTGAACAAATAACGGAAAAACTAATATGTACAAGGAGAAACGGCTTTGTTACAGTTTCGAAACTGAAATGCCAAAGTACAACCACAAATTGTGCATTTAAATGTGTTAAGTGAAAAGTACGCATTAGTCCTAAAATATATAGGTTATAGAATAATTTTAATATTATTTCACTTACTTGCCTCTACCTACACGCGTGTGTGTGTGTGTGCGTGTGCCTGTTTGCTTTTTTACGCGCCTTGAAATGTATTTTTAAGTTTTTGATCCGATTTTTATGTTGTTTACTTTTTGCGTTGTGTGTGTTTTTTTTTTATTATTATTTGTTTGCCTCTCTATGAGTGCTTTTTTTATTTTCGAAAATGACAGAAGTGGAAGGCGGGCAAAAAATGTGTGTTTGCTTGTGAATTTTTATGCAAATTGTCACAAACGTACTTGTTTCATGTTGTTGTTTTCCACATGGCAAAATAGTTTAATATGAACTGTTTCAAATTGTTGACGAACTTCTTAAATTGGGATTAATACGTTGGAATACTTATTGGATGTGAAAAAATACGGAATGTTCTTTACTTATTGTGCGTAATAAGTTATCATCGCAAATTAAATTGTTTTTTTGTTTAGAACTGAACAAAAGTCAGAAAAACAAAACGCAAAAATCAAAATAAAGTGAACCAATAAAAAAAAATTCAGAAAAACAAGAAGCAAATCTTAAACATAAAATCAAAATAAATGCATAGCATTAATAAACGTTTTCAAAAATAAAAATAATAACTAGTTTGGCTCCGTAAAACAATTCTGGAAGCATAAAAAAAACCCAATTTTTGAATCATGCAAAACAAAAAATGCCGATTGATTTTACACGTAAACAATCTTGTGGAAAAGCCCCAATGCTGTAAACACGATTAAAAGCAACAACAACAACAACAACGTATGCAGAAAAAACCCAAACTTAGCCAAGTCAATCCCTCAAAACTGTGCTACTTTAAAATCTATGAAGGCCGCACATTTGCTAAAACACGTCAAATATATATAATATTCAAAAAGGAAAAATCCTACAGAATTGTGAACAAACTTATTTGTTGGGCAGAGAATAGTGCCAAAAGTAATGCCATTAAAAATCAACAGCTAAAAATAGCAACAAAAAATGCGTCGCGTCTACAAAATGAACGCTAACAATTAAACATGAACTAAAAAAAACAAAAAAAAATAAAATAAATAAAAATAAAAAACATTTTGTTTTTCAAAAAGACAGCAAACTCGAAAAAAAAGAAAAAGAACGGGATGTGCACTGAGTTTGTGTTCTCATTCTTTGTGCGAATCTTATGTGCGTGTGTGTGTGCGTGTGTAGTGTATGTGTTTACTTGTGCATTCGTTTACTGTTATGATTCATCCAGCTGTTTGCGCAGCAGCATTTACATTCTGCGCAAATTGTCTAAACAAAGGCAATAATAAATAATACATATACTAACGACATCATTTATTAAATGAAATGAAACGAAATGTGTGCAAAAGTTAAGTATATATATATATATATATATATATATATATATATATATACACGTGTGTGTGTGTGTGTGTGTGTGTGTGTGTGTGTGTGTTAAGAAGAACAACTTACCAGGAAGCAAATCGGGCGACAAAGATTGATGTCAAAACGAGATGCCGCATAGGCAGCAGCGCAATGTGTGCGAATGAAAACGCACGTGTCCCTGCTCTCACTCAGTGTCCGTGTGTGTGTGTGTGTGCGTGTGCCTGTATGTGTGTGCGCCTGTGTGCATGTGTGTGCGTGTGTGTTTTATGTGAAATAGCTTCCGTCTATTGTGAATAACTAGACTGTTATCGATGTAGCTGTTGTTGTTGTAGTTGTTGCTTTTGCTGTTGTTGCTATTTGTGCTATGAATTGTGACATTTGCACACGCGTATTTGTATTCACTGAGGAGAATTTCTTAGCGCCTGTTTCGAAAAGTCGTACGACAAATGTTGCTAATTCATGCCAAAGAAAAACGCTTCGACGCTTCTAGAGCGTCGCAATTTTTCCGTTAAGTTAAATTCACAATTACACAAAATATGCATTTGTATGTGTATTGCGCCGATTGTGCCAATGATATATTTCACATCGTACATTAATATGTATTTATTCATAATTTCAAACATTGACGTGTGATAAAAAAAAAACAAATGCAATATGTAATGCAATAAAAATTGCAAAACGCTTTTTGGAATCGTATTCAGGATCAGAAAACAAGTCACCTAATTTGGCTCGGTGTTGATCGACATTTCTTTATTGAATGAAAGCGTGCAAGAAACACTTAACACCTCTTGAATATATTTGGAAAACCTAAAATGTGATTTATCTATAAGTTTAAACAAACTAAATACTAAATTCGACTTATTTCGCTCGATTACAGTGTCGGAATGTGAATAAATGAACGAAAATCAGAACATCAAATGTTAATTTGAGTGCATTTCGCGAACAAAAACCAAAATAAAAACAAAAAGGAAGCAAGGAACAAAGCAACAATAGGAGTACAACTCAAAAAGCTAATTAAAAGCGAGTGACTGCCAAACAAAAGCTCAGCGCTACACAACCCACCAAGTTAACAGAGTGAAAAAGAGACAGAAGGAGACAGAGAGAGAGAGAGAGAGAGAGGGGGAGAGGGAGAGTTTTGCTTGGAAAAGCAAATGAACTTCAATCCAGAGAGCTTTGTAGCCGGAGCAGCTGCAACCGTCCAAAACTCGCCTCATTTTCATCATCAGCATCATCAGTACCATCAGCATCAGCATCGGGAGCAGGCACACATTATACCACTGCCGAGCTACACTAGCCACTCGGCTATTGGCCTGGCCATCGGGTCTGGCGGCGGTAGCAGCAGTGACGGCGGAGATAGCTCAACTAAAATCATGGAATGGACCAACGACGATGCGCTAGAGCTAATCGAACAGTATCGCTGCCACACAGAGCTGTGGAATCGTGCCGATCCCAAGTACAAGGACAAGTTGTGCCGCTTTCGGGCGTGGTCAGAGATAGCGGATCGCTTTGGCTGCAGCAAGGCCGAGGTGGAGCGCAAGATGAATGTCCTGCTCACGCAGTACAGGCGCGAGAAGCACAAGATGTTTGTGAAAATCTATCAGGGCATCCAGCCGAATCCGTCCAAGTGGTATGCCTTCAAGCGATTCGACTTTATGGAAGCCGGCGGCGGCAGTCTGAGCGGAATGCCCGGCAGTGCCACAGTTGCCGCACTCGCCACCTCCTCATCCGCATCCGCCTCCTCGTCGGGCAGCACGACGCACAACGGCCTCAATGGACTGGCCGCTGCTGCAGCCGTTGCAGCTGCGGCATACGAAAACAGCACTATTGCGGCGGCGGCGGCGGCAGCAAATGGTGGTGCGACCGGCGTTCCCATTGGGTGTGCGACAGCAGCAGCCTCGACAACGACAACAACAACAACAATTGGAGCAGCAACGCCCGCATCGCAGCACAGACGCATCAAAACCAAAGAGCTGAAATATTTTGGAGCGGTGAGTAAGCGGGGCAAAAAATAACCGAATGCGTAAGCATTTCGCACAAACACAACAAAACAAGTGACTGACTGAGTGACTGTCTGAGTGACTGTGTGAGTGAGTGAGTGAGTGAGTGAGTGAGAGAGTGAGTGACAAACAGCCAAGAAGCGTCGGCGACCATTGACTAGCCAAACAGCCCTTTAACACCTCTCTGACCAAAGTGCTATTTTTGCAATGACAACAAAATCTGCAAAGCAGCTCGTCTGATGGGTTATCAAGTTGTTCTCAATTGCAATTGATTAAATTGAAAATCCTTGAACAGATTCACACTTTAATAATACATAAATTGAATACAAATGCCGTTTAACCAGCTCATTTGTTGTTTTCTTTTGCACACATCGATCGTATATTGAATGTTAAATAAATTTCAATGCATGTATTTATTTCAAAAGCAGCAGGTTTTTTATTTACAAAAAATACTGTCACAATACAATCAGAAAGAAACGCATTACTTCAAATGTAATGCTAAATTCGGATTAATATATTCTGTTTAGTTTTTGCCTTTCGGGTGTTAATTTCAATCAAAAGCGCAAAGTTAACTGTGTTTTAAGCTGAATACGCCAACAACACTGAGAGACAAACGGAACGCCATGTGCGCAAGTGACTTGCTATTTTTTCTGCCGACACCGAGAGAGAATCGCATTTGCTTCTCTCTCTCTCTCTCTGTCTGATTCGTACGTGTGTGTGTGTGTGCGTGTGTGTGTATGTTTGCCCATGTACATATGTATTTTGTTATTGACGATCAAAACAGAATTAAAATTTTACGCATAAATTTTTCTAAGGAACTTGGCGTTGTGTGCGTGAGGTATTGCCCTCAGTTACGCGAGAATCTGTGCACATAGACACACACACACACAAACAAATACATGTGTATTTACATATGTAGGCTGCGTGTGTGAGTATGTGCGGTTTATATGTATTTGCTTAGTCGCGCCAGGCAAGCAAGCTTTCGTGTTGTGGGTGCGGGTGCGGGTGGGCAAGCGAGGGGGTTCTCTGCTGACATTTCGTCGCCGTTGTCGCTCACATGCTCTGTTTTTGTCTGTGATGAAATGTTTGTTTTGCACGGCGAAATGCGCGTAGCACTTGCGCCAGCGTTGCCGTTGTTGTTTTTGTAATGTTTTGTTTTGTGGTTGCCTAGTGGCCTCTCTTGCTCCGCCTTCCCCACACTTCGTACGTACGTATGTATGTGTGTATGTATTTACATGTGCGTTAGTGTGTGTGTAGCGATTGTGATTCGTTTGTTGTTCGTTTTCCTTGTGTACTTTTTTTATACCCTGTAGCCACACAAAATGAGTGGAAGAGAGTTGTGTAAATGCAAGTAATATGTTGAAGGATATATCTTATTAGGTATGCACTTATTTACACAAATGATTATATTGAGATCAAGGAGTTATGGAATAATTTTAAAAAATACTGAAACAATATCTAAATAGCATCTGCTTGTTATTTAAATTTGTATTTACAAAAGAAAGATTCTTAAAAAAAAATCGGAAACTATATCTACATAGCATGTGTGTGGTATTTAACACTGGATATATCCTAGTCGAGCAATTAGGACGTCAACACTTGTTTTGACTTGGGCCTGTGGTTTTCATTCGTTCTGTGCTACTGTTGCCGCTGCTCTTGTTATTGTTGTTGTTCCTGCTGCGGCTGCTGCTTCTGTTTGCCAGAGTTATCAAAACAAAATGCCAAGCAGCAGTATTGTTATAGTTACTGCTGTTTTCATTTGCTGTTTTGCTGTTGTTTCTGCAAAATGAATGCAATTTTATTCGGTTAATACAACAAACTTGGGCGTTTAACTGAGAGAGGCGTGGCACCTGTTTTTTGTTTTCCCGCAAGTCGATCAGATATTTTAGTTTGTATTGTGTTGCTTAATATTATTTTTGTCGTAGCATTTTCCATTTATTTGCCGGAAGACAACGGGAAAATGCTGTTCTTCTTTTGGGTGCACTGCAAAAAGATTTTGCACCTTGCTTGCTTACCTGCACTTATTTACCGTTACCTCCTCAGTTGGTGAGTGCCATGCTTTTGTTTTTCCGCCATTATTACTGCAGCAGCAACAGCAGCTGCCCACGCAACCACCCACCCACCCACCAAATGCCGACCGTCTCCTCCAGCGCCCCTCGTTAAATATATATAAACATATGTACAAGCATATATGCGTAAATATGTATGTATTTCTTTTTCCTCAACTGTTTTGTTGCGGCATTTTCTCCAAGACACCGAATAACAACAACAACAACAACAATAATAATAATAATAATATGTTGGCATAGCTGACGCCCAAAGCAGCGACGTTGGCAGCGATGCCCGCCACACGCGTTGAGTACACCAACACACCCCTCACCGCCTCCCCAAACCCACCCAACATTTTACAGTTTGTTTGTGTTTATAAAATGCACGCCTGCTTCCTATTGTCCTTGTAGCTTGGAGCAGTCAGCAGCAACTGTTGTTGTTGTTGTTTTCTCTCGCATGCGCTTTTTAAAATGCCTGCTTGGAGTCCCCTGCGGCGAGGCGAGGTAGGGCGAGGCGAGGTCTGAAAAGTGCAAGGCAAATATGCAGCAATAGTCAAAGTAGCAGCAGCAGCAACAACAGCAGCGGCAGCAGCAGAAACCAAAAGCAAGCAATGCAACCGACAACAGCAGTAAAGCAGTCGCTGACTGCGACTGCAACTGCAGCTGCGACGGTGACAGAGACAGAGACCGCGACCGCGATTGCAACTGCGACGTCAGCGTTTGTTTTTGTTTACTCATTCATTGCAAAGTTGTTTAGCTGTGCGCGCAGCGTTGCCAGCCTGGCTGGAAATCGACTTGAAGGGTGCTGGGGCCAAGGTGCTGCAGGTTGAGCTACCTCGACTAGAACATACCCCGTAACAATTGTTGAAAGTGAACTTGTAATATTTATAATGCATTTTACGAAACTCTAAAATATATATTTTCATACCATGTCAATCTGGATCATAGTTAAAGTTATAGTTCTTAATTTTTTTTGCTATCATTCCTAATGCTTTACTTTCTTTCTTACTTAAACTCCATGCCCCAAAAGGCATAGGAACAGCCAGCTTTCTATAAGCTAAAGACTTAATCTGTGGCAACCATGACGAGTTATCGATAAACTTACATAAATTTAATCATCTTAATAAAAAATACACAGCTCAATAAGCAGAATATGTATCTTTTGGAATCATTTGGCTTATTGCATCCATTTTCACATATTTATTATAACCGATTCACCCAATTTTAATGGGTATCCATGGTATACAAAGGGAGTGGCTTGTTATTGTGAAAGTTTTGCAAGAATTTGGGTTATTGTGGTGCGAGTGCGAAGGTGCAACAATTTGGAGGGGGTGTCTTTTTTAAATGGCTGAAGGACGTAACGACATGTTCCCCGATGCACACACACACACACACACACACATGTATCCATACTCACATGTATACACATGAAAGCAGAAATGGCAAAAAAGAGATGTGTTGAGGAAGATAAAGCAATTGGTTAAAAATAGTAGGGAAATAGTAGAAAGTTCGGCAAATCCCCGTAAATTGAAATTTTGGAAATATATATATTTATATATATATATATATATATTTTTATACAAACATTGTTTTTATATTTTAAAGTAACTTTTGGTAGTCTCCCCCTACTAAGTCGAGCTACCCGTTCATTCAGGCAACTGAGCATCGCTGATCCGGGTTCGATTTGAGCTTAATTGCAATATGCCAGACAGCAGGCAATGGCAATATTAAAGTTATGTTTATAGTTTATGGTTTATAACTATATGCAGTACGATATGGTAATAAACAATTTTTACGTCGTCGAGTTGGCAACTCTTTTTATTGTCAACTAACTTTTCAAATGTTTCGCTGTTACTTTTAAAACTACTCCTTCTAGCTGTGTGTGTGTGTAAATCCCCTTTAAAAATACTCATTGGTATAGGGTGTGTAGGGGAAAGGGAATGCATGATTACACACGCACACACACACACACGCAAAGGCGACGACGATGCTCATTCACATTAACGCTGCACAAGCTGCGGTTTTATGGAGTTTCATTAATGTTAGTGTTTCAGTTGAGTCTGTGTGTGTATGAGTGTGTGAGTACAAAAATATCGTATCGTACTTCATAAACATTTGCGTGAGCAGCGACACTCATGCTGACAAAAAAAAAGAGTGAAATAGAGAGGGGAGTGGGGAGTGGGGAGGGGTCTGGGTTGGTTGGGTAGAGGGGGTCTGTACGGAGTGCTAAAAGGAATAGTTGACGTGGTTTATATCGTAGTTGTTGTTGTTGTAGAGTGTGTGTTATTTATTCATTGGATTGGATGATAATCAGTTTGTTTACATTTTTCAGTTGCACACGCACACACACACACACACAATCAGCAAGAGTACAAATGTACACACACACACACATACATACAAGCACATATGCTCAACAAAGTACAGAATGAGAGTGCGAGAGAGAGAGAGAGAAAGAGAGAGCTAAATTTTGTTTGGGCTGCGGGCACGCAAACAAGTCAGACACGCATACGCACACACTCAAACGCACACACACATTGTCTCCAAATACTCTTGAAAAACAACAACACAAACAGCTGCAGCAATAAAAATAACAGCAAAGGCAAGAAAAAAAAAGCAAACGACAAAATCAACAACAACAACAACAGCAAATAGCCCTCGACAGTTGTATTTGTGAATCGTAGAAAGTTCTAGGCGCCAGCAGCAGAAAGACCCGACGAATCAGCAAGAGAAGAGAAAGAGGGAAAGAGAGCAAGAGCGAGAGCGAGAGAATGATCATCGATGATCACATTAGCATATTTGTCGTACGTATTTCCCCACCATCATCAACGTGGGGTAGGTTGTTAATATTAATTAACCTGCTGCTGCTGCTGCTGCTGGATAGCTTTTCATATTTCCCGTTCGTAATGAGTTGTAGATGTTTTCGTGACTGCCCGAATGAAAACAAGTCAGAACACTGCAGTCTGGCATGATCGACTGTGCAATACTCTGCTTACAACTAGATTAAGGTGATCGAGTGTTGCAAATAAAAACCTTGCCATGATATTTCTAATTTGATTATACATATAATTACTACAATATATACAAGTATTAAAATTTCGTATTGCAGATGCATTCAAAACAAATCGAGAACATTTTTTGCAAAGCTAAAAATTCAAATTTACCAATTAAAAAAAAAGAAAAACTTAGAATTTAATGTCGTATGTTATAACACTATTGCTGTGCGGTAACAGTGTATAATTAAAAAAACAATCTTTGAACCGTTAAGTGTCGCTCGCTGATATGCTCTCTCCATTACTGTCTCACTCTCCCTCCCCCTCTCTCACTCCGTCTCTCTTTTGCACGTATACTAACATAAATATGCAATAGCAACAACAAATTGCATCGCTCTCTGTGTTGCTGCTGGCGCCGCTCTCGCTCTCGCTCTCTTGCTTGCTCTCTCTCTCTCTCTCTCTCTCTATCTCTGTACTGCTGCTTAAAAAAAAAGAAATAAAAAAACATTTACTACGCCGCTAGAATTTTTTCGACAATGCGAGTTGCGCTGTCGTCGTCGACGCGTCGTTCGATAGCAGCATAAAGAAGTGTTAATATTATATACAACAAACAACAAATACAACAAATATTGTTGTAACAAGTGCCATTTTAAGACTATGAATTACAACCACAGCAGCAGCAGACAACAACAACAACAACAACAGCAGCAGCAGCAATCAGCGCATAATCATAACTGCTGTTGGCGCAGAAGCAGCAGCAACAACAAAAACTGTACGAAACAAACATGATTTTGCACATTTCCAACACCTTGCCACATGCTTGAATGTGTGTGCTGTGTGTGTGTGTGTTTGTTTTGTATCTGTGTGTGTGTGTGTGTGTGTGTGTTTGTGTGTGATTGGTTAAGACCCAAGCTGTTAGCTTTGTCTGTTTTGATTTGGATTTTAAGCGGCATGCGCAGCAGATAAGAATTTTGCTAATGTTTATTTGTTGATTATGCTTGCTTAGCCTTCTTCTTCTTCTTTTTCTTCTGTGCTTAACGGACTCAAAATTAGTTGTATTTTTACTTAGTTTCATTCAAAGATATCATTTTTTAAAAATTGGGGAATCTCTGCTTATTTTTTGTAGTAAATACTCGAAAACTGTTGCCTGGATTTGGCTAATAATTCGTATAACAGTTGGCCCAGGAATAGTTAGACTGTGTAGACTGAGTAATCTCTAAAAACCCATATATATGGTCAGTAGCGGAATCAAGAAGAAGATATAGAAATCCTCAACTCAACACAGATTTCCTTCATTTGTGCAAGAATAATGGTTAATGGAAGAGTTATTGGTACAGAGGAGAACACAATAGATCTGATGATAATAATAATAATAATAATAATAAAACAATACTAATAATAAATCAATAATATTAATAATAATAATAAAACAAAATAATAATAATAATGATAATAATAATAATAATAATAATAATAATAATAATAAAACAATAACAATAGTAATAATAATATGAAAGGGATAACAAATTGCATCACAACAAATATAATAAATAAGCTTAACTATAAACAAATATAAAAACTATTAATAAATGTGCTACAATTTTAACTATTATATTTGTTATAAATGTGTAAATTGTTATAAACAATAAGCTTAACTATTTATTAGTATAACTCACTTGAAGAGCTAGATCTTATATATATATATCTTGGCAGCCTGTGCCTTATGGGATGGGATCGGAGGCGCAGTGCATAAAACTGCCAGATCATGCTGTGAATTTTATGAACTTTTAATTTCATTCATTCAGTCATTCATTCATTCATTCATTCATCGAAGACTAGGCTAGGCCTGATAGCAGCAGGAGGGCAACGACTATATACAAATCAATCAGATTCGAACTAAAACTAATCTTGTCTTGTCTTGTGTTGTGTTGCAGATGGGCCTCAACATACCCCTGCTGATAGCGAGTAGTCAAACGCAGCTGGACAGCTGGAACACATCGGGTCAATTCTCGCCGCCCAACATTCGAGCGTTAGGCGATGGAGCAGGCCCAATACCCAATCCCCAGCAGCAGCAGCAGCAACAACAGCAGCAACAGCAGCAACAGTTGCGCGTCTCGCTGCCAATGTCGTACGCTGGAGGTGTGAGCAGTACAGCCTACACTTGCGTCGGTGGCGGTGGCGGTGGCAGCAGCAGCAGCGACTTCCAGCCCAGTCCGCACAAGACGATCGACACGTCCGACAACGAGGACAACAACAATCTGCGGGACGAGGCGACGGCGGCGGCACTCGGCCAGCTGGCAGCGAAAGTGGAACGACGCTCGCCGCACTCCGCCAATGCCAATGCCAATCTCAATCCCAATGCGAATGCGAATGCCTGCAGTGGCAGCCTGGAAGGCGGCATCAGCAATACGCACGAGCCGATGGCCGATGCGATGAGCAGTGAGCCAGCTGCTGTGGGCGTGGCGTTGAGCGAGACCGGCTCCAGTCCCATACCCAACACGAATATGCACGAGGCGCACAGGAATCATCTGCTGCAATCGAGTCCGGCGGCGGCACGTGCAACGACGCCGCGGCATGCGCACGAGCAGCTCCAGCTGCACCATGGCCAGCATCATCATCCCCATCAGCATCCGCATCAACAGCAGCAGCTGCAGCAACATCATCCGGATGAGCTGGACATTAAGCAGGAGCTGGTCGAATACTTTAATGCAGCACCGCCGCCGCCGCCGCCGGAGTCGCATCGTTCCTACAGTTCGGCCGGCGAGGAGAGTCGCCTGCACACGGACATGGCGCAGGATCTGCGCGTCGCCCAGGCAAAGGCGCAGGCGAATTTTGTTGGCGCCTTTGTCCTGCCACCGCGCAGCAGCAGCGCCAAATTGGCAGCCGCAGCAGCAGCAGCAGCAGCCGCCTCCTCCTCCATGCCACTAAATATGCGCAAATTGACGGCAGCGTCGAGTGCAGCCGGCCACATGCTGATGAACTCACTGCTCAGCTCCAGGGAGAGCATGTCCGATGCGGATGGCGATGTGGACAACGATGAGGCCACCGAATCGGCAGCCAGTCCCGGCCACATCAAGAGCAGCGCCTCCGCCCAGGACGCCAGCTCAGCGGCAGCGGCAGCGGCAGCGCTCTACGCGGAGAGTCTCAGTCGGGACGATTGCGACTTCATCGGATCGAATGTGTCGTTGAAGCTGCGCACCATGGACCGGACGCAGCGCATCATTGCCGAGAAGCTGATCGGCGAGGTGCTCTACTTTGGCCAGCTCAACGAACTGGAGCGAACCGCCTGCATCCAGCCCAAGTGACACTGGCTGACGCTCTCAAGGAGTGGACGACGCGTAGTCTAGGCTTAGGTTTAGCTATATGGGTAAGGGTATCGCGACAGAGATGGGGGCTGGGAGTAGTCGGCCTGCTGCAACATGGCAAATACAAACAAAACTGTAAACGCAATTCCAACTCTAAACTAGCCACACGAAAACTAAAACTAAAACAGAGCAAAGCAAAACAAAAGAAAGAACAGCTAAACTTAAAGTGGAAATGCCCTTGCAGTCAGCTGTAAATGAAAATTAATTCCTAAAAAAAAGAAGAAGAGCTTTGATTGAATTTCATTTGACATCTTACAAAAACCAAACTAACTGTTCTCTGCAAGGGTATCGCGGAAAACGGAAAACGGAAAACAGAAAACAGCAAAAAGAAAACAGAAAACAAACAGTACAATTTACTTTTAGTTCGAACAGGGTACAAAGCACATTTGGGGGCAGCGTTACTTAGAATGAAGAACAAGCAACAAGCAACAAGCAACATGCAACATGCAACATGCAACATGCAACATGCAACATGCAACATGCGACATGCAACAACTGCAAGGATGTCAAGGCAGCAACTGTGTCCTTGCCTAAACAGTTACTAATTTTGTTAAAATATGTTCATTCAACATCAATAGCACCACAACTAACTGACAGAATCTCAGTATTACTTATAAAAATACATACATGCATATATATATATATATATATACGATATATACGATATATATATATATATACGATGTACACATGTATACCACCTACAAGAAATATACATATACATAGAAAAGCCACTCTACTTGCAGGAAAAGCATTTGCCATGTTGGGTTAGAGGGGGGTTGGGGTGGGGGGTGGGGTGGGGTGGGGCCCATTAACACACACTATCCGGCCATATTGACTAGGCTCAAAACAATAACAAATCGCGGCTTGTGGGCACAGCTAATAACAAGTTCAACTATTTAATTAAAGTCCACGTTAGCAAAAAGACAACAACAAAAGAAAAAAAAAACATAAACAAAAAAATCCCTTGATGGGAAAGTGCTGAATTTGGTAGATCCATAAGCTCGCCGTGTAAAGGATAAAGGGTTCCAGGGGTTAAATCATTGCACTTTTGTATATAAACACCTAAATATATATTTTTTTTACATATATCCTGTACCCAATTACAATTTATAAAGCATTACAAATAATACAGCTTTGTTTGTCCATCTGTCTGTAAAGAGTCGATTAATATCGATTGTCGATTGATTCAAATAAAACGTGTACAGTTATAGCCTTTATTTTTGGTAGCTTTTCTTTAACGATCGAAGTTATTTAAGTAAAGAAAAAAACACTTTTCTAAGGTATATTATTCTATAGAGTATTCTCTGTATATCTGTGAGTGTCTGTGTTTTTATATACATATATATATATATATATATAGATAGAGATATTTAGGTTAGCAACACTGGGTACAGGATATGTGCTAGTCGGCCAATCTCGACTATATGCGCTCTTACTCGTTTTTATATATTTATGTAAAGCTATATATCATTGTACCTTATTTTGAAACAAAAATGTTTTTGTAGTCACTTAAGTCTGGTCGTTAACTTACCAACACCAATCAATACAGCAACTGATACCAACCTATACAAGAAACGTATGTAAAAACTAAAATAAAGAAAACAAAAAACGTAAAAAACATCAAAAAAGAAGCAAATCAAATGTAAAGATTGTGTGAATGTATGAATATGAATATGAATGTATAACTAAAGCTATGCATGACGTCGTCACTAGTTCGTTAAATAAAATATTAAAAACCAAACCAACAAAACAAAAACAAAAAAAAAAAACTTAAAAAACACAAAATACACTATTATAAATAAATATTGTAATTTAATTATTGTAAATTTTTTGCGTGCATGTTTTTAGGTCATAATAATGTTTGCATAATGTTTAAGTAGTTTAAGATATGCAAAGCAAAACAAAACTAAACAAAACAAAAAACAAAAACAAAAAAACTGATATGAAAAACATTAAATTAATTTATAAATACAAACAGAAAATGGGCAAATTAGTCATGTAAATGAGAGAAAAAGATGGTAAATATTATAACAAAAAAAAAAAACAAAAATCTACAAAAAGGCTAGCTAAAAAAAAAGGAATTTAAATTATTTTTTTTAGTTGACATTTGTGAGTACTATGGGCGAGTACATAAAAGAGTGAACATTTTTCAAACATCCCGTTTTATGTAAGTTTGTCAACGGTTTTGCACACACACACATACACACACACACACACACAGACAAATGTCAAAGTCTTTTTTAAACTTATTAAGTGTTTTATTGGTGCAAATATAGACGAAATCAGAACTTTACAATTGTCTTCTCAATGTTCCAAAACGGGGTCGTCTTCCGAAATGGCGCTGCTTCAAATTTGCAACTTTGGATTGGTTTTGCAACTTGATCTGGTTCTCCAATTTTTCGTTTAGAAAAATACTATGGAATGCTAAGTTGGAGCTAATCGATAAATCAGCTGCCCATTTATATTAAGTCAAATTGCAGATTGCTAAATTAAAAGGTAAAGTAAAGTGGAAATTTGAAGATTTGAAGTTGCCTAACTTTCAATTAGTAGAAAATTAATTTTTAATTTCACTAGGAAAACAATCATAAAATGTTGTAGTCAGTTTTATGCCCACCAAATGTGCAAGAGAAACAACTTTACAATTGACTTGAACTATATATTTCCATATAATGCTGTATATTTCAATATAACACAATTGCAACTTTCTTCTTTTTTTGTTTGTATCTATTTTGAACTGCCTAAGACATTATTTTGCAACTTAAAAATAAAACTTATCCAGTCTGCTTAAAACATATTTAATTGGTTACACAAAAGGCTGCGGCAACATTAATTATGGGTTCAATGCATTTTGAACAACCCACAGATAGACTAGGCTTCGAATCGTTACCAAGAATTTAAGTATTTTACACAATTTGTTATCTTTAAATCAGTTTCTTTTCTATCTTTTTTTTTTTTTAATCCCAATGAGGAAGCTAAACACCAAACAAAATTGAAATACAAAAAACCGAAGTGTTACTGTTCTTAGATCTGGCTGAAGAATTTTGTGTTAGGACAGAGAAAAAAAAAAAAAACAAAGTTGTTGTGTAAAATGCAAAGACTTTAATTTGTGCATCAGTTGCCTGCCGCAAGTAAGTGGCGCTGTGGCTCTAATCAGGATGTGGATCATCTTCTGTGGTTGTTCAGTACTCAAAGTTGAAGGAAGAGTTGCGTCCGCCGCTGAATTGGAAGAACGAACGAAACATTTGATTCGGATCGAAATCGGCTGTGCAAAAAGGGGAAAAACATTCAATTAGAATCAAGCATATATATATTTTTATATATATAATATATAATATAAATTGATTGAAAGGACTAAGCACCTTGCATTTGGTCTTCAATGTCGTGTCCGTTGTCGTATCGCGATTTCTTTTGCGCATCCGACAGAATGGCGTAGGCCTCGCCCACCTCTTTGAACTTGAGCTCCTCGTCCTTGCGCACCTCGGCACTGCTGCTTGTGTGCCTATCTGGATGATGGACCATTGCCTTCTTGCGATACGCCTTCTTAACCTCATCCTCGGTGGCACTTCGCGATACGCCCAAAATCTTGTAGTAATCCTTACGCTTTGACTTCTTCAGCGCAAACTTGGCGTCGCGCAGCAATCGCTTCACCTCCGGCGTCTTCTCCAACTGCAGCGCCGTCTCATAGTCGGCCACCGCCTCCTCGAACTTCTCCAGATCGTTCTGGCAGCGGGCGCGCAACAGCAACGCCTTCAGATACTGTGCTTTCAGCTCCAGGACGCGTGTGCAGTCGGCAACAGCCTCGCGTAGCGAGCCAATGCGTGTATTGACCAGTGCCCGATTGTAGAGCAGCTTCGAGTTGATGTCCTTGTTGTGCTCGTCAATTTTCAGGGCATCCGTGTAGATGACGTGCGCCTCACGATATCGTCCCGACTTGAACAGCATATTGCCGTTCTCCTTCATCTCCTTGAGCAGCTTGCACTTGCTGCGCATCTCCTTCGACTTCTGATGATCGGGATCCAGTTGCAGGGCCCGCTCGAAATGCAGTATCCCCTTCTCCAGATTGTCCGTGTAGTACAGGCACAGGCCACGCACATAGATCGCATCTGCCGATGTGCTGTCCAATTTCATGACGCTAACGGCAATATCCAACGCCTCATCACAACGTCCCAAATAGGCCAAACACTCGGCCTTCAGCAGTCGATATCTGTTATCAGAGCGGATGCAAATGGTTGTTATCATTCGCGTTGTTTGTGTTGGTGACTCAAAACTTACCGCAGGCAGGCGGGTGCAAGCTTGAGCGCACTATCCAGATAGTAGACCACATTGCGATATGACTGCGATCCGTAGTTGGTCTGTATGGTCGTCTCCAGCTGTCGTAACTTTTGCACAGCCTGCTCCTCGCCGCTCAGCGCCTTACTCTGCGGATCCAGTTCGGCAACGGTTTTAACCGCCTGCTCCGTGCCAATGATGTCGCCCAGGGCCAGGCAACATTTGGCCACACGCACATAGGCCTTCTCAAAGTTGGGATCGAGTCGGATGGCGTTGCGGGCATCCTGCAGGGCGTTGTTATAGTTGAGCAGCATCATGTAGCAGGCGGCACGGTTGCCGTAGTAGGCCGCCGAGTCTGGGCACAGCGAGATCGCATCCGAGTACAGTTTGAGTGCATTCTGATAGTTTTGTGCCTTGTATTGGTCGTTGCCCAGTTTCTTTTTCTCCTCAGCAATGCTGCAAATGCCACACAACAATTAACAAAATTAATCAATTAATGAATTGAATTACATAAAAACATCAAGAAATAGAGCAGCATAGTTATTGCTACTCAATTTATTTAATTTATATATATATATATATATTTATATATCTATCAATCAGTTGCAAATGTGCTCAATTCTTTTTTTAAATCTGGCCATATAAACATGTTCAGATGTGTGCACATGTTATGCAGTTTAATGTAGTTTTTATGCTGCATTATTAAGACACACCCAAAAATTCCACAATGCAAAAAATATATATTTATATATATATATATATGCATAATGCAGCTGTGTCATCCAACTACAAACTTTGCGCTTTGGCATACTTTATTTTAGTTGAAACTAAAGAGAAATTGGAGTTTTTATTTGGTTGTAGGCAAAGATCAGACTACATGCAAAATTTTGGGTTTAGCCGAATACATTTAACTTTATCTCCAACAAATACTATTTAGTTTTATATAATTCAATGCTGCAATTTTTTAAAAGAAACAAAAAATTAACCAACAATTCTTTGTACACATTTACACGTGGTCTATATATATATATATATATATATATATATATATAGATATATATGCAAATAATTATATATACTCGACCCCAGCGAAGTACCGAGAACTTTTTGCGGTTTTATTTTAGTCGGTTTATATGCATATATTTACATGCATGCATGTGAATATATGTCCACATCGAGTAACGCAACTTACTAAAACATTTTCCACTTTCTTCGCTGTTTTTTTTTTAGTTTTAAAGATTGATTGATGTTTGTTATTTGGCCTTTGATTCGCTCTTCTCGCTGATTTCCCGAGCTGTTTGAACCGCTTTCTTGTAAGCAATTGTTGGGTTTATTGTTCAAGTGTTTAAAACTATAATTTTGCCTTTAGTATTCGACATTTAATTCAAAGCCACAAATAACAACAAGTATTCAAACAGCAATAACAACAACGAGTTATCAGCGCTATTATCTGCAGGCGTGGGCTTGACAAGAAAAAGCCAGTAAACTCAATTGTTTGTTCGCCAATATTCATATATATATACACACATATAAATATATATGTATATATATGTATGTATATATGTATCTGTGTTGTATGTGTATGTGGTGTGTTGTTGTGATTAGTTACGGCAACGATCCGGCGACAGAACGACGATGAGAACTACATCGATGACAGAAACGCACTGCGAATGCAGACATAAATATGCATTGAAAAGCCAACGAAAAAAACGAAAGAGCAATCGAAACAATATGTGTGTGTTTGCTGTATTTGTGTGTGTGCTGTATTTGTGTGCGTGTGTGTGCTGTATGTGTGCATTGAAATAGCGAAGAGCGCACTAATTGGGAACATTTGGGAATTTTGTGAAACACAAGCGATCATTTGCCAAAAAGACTTTGACCTAAGCTTTGGCCACTTTGCACGGTAGTAAAACTTGAACAAAAAGAAAGTTTTAATATATATATATATAATATATATATGTATATAAATATATATATATATATAAATATGTATATATATATAAATATATATATATATATATATATATGTATATATATATATATATATATACATATATATATATATATATATATAGTGTGATCTAATCTCAATTTCATGCAAATATTTGATGTCATTGGTTATGTTTCCTTGAGTGTGTTACACATGCTGTGACAAGTTCAAAAAACTCTCAGCATTTTCAATGCTAGCGGGGAGAGCAGCCAAGCAGCGTGCAGAAACACACTGCTGGCCATGAATTTAACACAACATTCAATTGCCATTATATATTTGCCCGGCTTTGTGCGGGTTAAACAACTTTTTGAGGCCACCAAGTGGAAAATGACATGAAAATTTGTTTGCTTAGCGGTGACCCCTAAAGTTTTACACGTTTTGCTTACAAGTGTTGCGGAAGCATTATCCACATGGGGCATACAATAAATACGCGCTTATTTCAAATCAATAACAATTCAATTTAGACATTGCAGCTGCAACTAAGTTATTAGCGCAGAGAGAGAGAAACTGTCTTTTGTTTGACCTTATTGAATAAAACTAGCTATGTATAAACAATGAAGTGTGGCATCCCAATTTGGCTTGTCGCTTAGCTAACTGGTTAGGCTACCAGCTAAAAGATGACTCATGAGTCATCGCAGACAGCAGATTTTCAACAGTTATAAACGGGTTCCCCCCGCAAACTGTGACTGCTCCCAGTTAGTCCAGCTAGACACAAAAAAATAAAATAAAATATATTTAATAATTTGTTGGTTGCATGAGTAACGGAAGAAATTTGTCGATGTTTCGATTTATTGGCAACATCACGCAATAAATAAAACAAACAAGTTGTTATTTTGTACACATTTAGAAATGTCAGCGAGGCGTGGCACGCAATCGAGTAAAATAAACAACTTATTTCCTGTCTCACTTTTGGCTTAACTCTTTGAAGTTTTTGGCTAAACTCCTTTTCAGCTGCTATTGCATAAGCAAAGAGTTGTCAAAAGTTCTAGTTTTGCTTGGCAAATTTGCTAATCTTTTTTATATAGAACAACACCTTGCAATGAATTTGCTGTTTACTGTTCACTGTTTATATAGCACCTAATTGTTTGTAAACAAAAAACAAACAAAAAAAAACAAGTGCTTGTTGACTAGATATGAATGGATTTCTATTTTCATCGAGTAATGAAATATGTGAGACGAGTGTATTCTCGAATATTCGTTTGCAGTTCGAATGTTAATCAAATCAGTCATTAAATTGATTCATTTTTCTATATATTGTTAGGGAAAAAGATAATCCTTGGCAACAGAGTTCATGGCTTTTTCGCAATTAACACAAGCTTGGCGCACTTGAATCTCTAAGCACAAAGAAAAACTTGTTTCTCGAAAGAAACAAATTGAATTGGGTTGCTGGCAGTGGACGGGACGGGAGGGCGGGGCGAAAGGGTACCAATTATAACAGCGCTGGACGCCTGCGTTGGCGTCGCCAGTTTCTCTTTAGGTTTGTGGTGCTCCAAATGGGAGCAGAAGAAGAGAAACTGGTTTCCAGCTGGCCGGCCTTGCACAAAAGTGTGCAAATGCTGACAATCTAAATTGAATATTAATTAAATAGTTAGCAACACAAATATAGAACACAAAGATGTTTATGCTCTGCGAACAAGTGTCCCGTTAGGTTTACTTACGTTGCCGCGTCCTTTGGCACAATCTGCTCACCGTCGACGACTTCCTCGGGCAGTTCCACTTCCATGTCAGAGGTTGATGAGCTTTCCTCGCGCTCGCTGTCGCTAATCTCAATGACGTCGTCCATTCGCAGCAAACCAACACGGAATAATCAAATTGTGGCCTGTTTTTCTTTTATTCTTTTCCTGCCTTTTCGCTTCTTTCTTGTTCTTTGTTTGCAACAATTTCGTATGTATTATTTTTGTTGGCCCCTTCGATTTGTACACGCTGAGGAAATTGGTTTGCCTTGCTGCTCCGTTCGATTTGCAGCCACAGAAAATACAATATTTAATATTGCAGAGTTGTCTGTTTCACAATGCACGAGCCAATAAATGTTGCTATTGCAGCATAACAACAATTTATGAGATTAATCCTAAAATTTTGACCCGACAGGCAGCGTCAGCGTGCTTATGAAATGAACGAAAGAATTAGTGCTGGTATCGACCAAGTATCGATAACTTCGATAGCTTCAGAGGTGATTTTATCGTAAGACGCTCTAGCGCAAAGCATCAACACCAAACGGTTTTTGTTTTTCAAATGTGTCAAATATCAACAGAATATGGCCGCTGGTTATATTTCAAAATATGTATTTTCACATTTATACAATGCAGCAGTATTTTTAAACTCGGCTTAGCGATAATATTATTACAGTTACAATTATTTGGAAGCAAACACGCAGTTTGACAAATAAAATCAGATTAACATAATTTAAAAAAAAGACTAATAACGAATTCAAATCAAACTGACATCAGATTTGCAGCTGATTTCTTAGGGTTACCATATTGATTTATATTCATTTGAAAAACAGATCGTTACATAGCAGCCAGCTTTGGGCTGTCTGTTTCTGTGGCGCAAATTTTAAGCCAGAAAAGTATTTCGCAGACAAATTTCATACTGTATTAAATTATTTAAGATTGACTTAACATTATTATTGTTTAAGCTTGTATTACTAATTTTTTATTTATTTATTTTTATGTATTAGTTACAGAAGGGAAATTAAACGTACTTTATTCCTGGTTTTAATCCGGCTTGTTAAGCTACTTAAATATCTAGCATACACCTCTGATCATAATTGTTATAATTGTCATCATTTAAGTTTGATTAAATTCTATCATGAAAACTCCTCATAAGCCCTCTTTTACTTATACAAGATAAAATAATATTTTGTGAGATATAATAATTTTTTTAAGGTAGTTCTCTGTGATCTCAGAAGGAATATGTATATATTCTATAAATCAGCATCAATTGCCGAGTCTGACTAGCCATTTCAGCCTGTCCATCTGTCAGTTTATCGATGTGAAATCACATTGTTATAGCAATCCTTATGAATCTTAGAACATATCAGTTTTAATAAGCATTTTATTATTACGTTTATATTTATTTTTGAACTATCTGTCGATATTCTTGTAAGAAGAACTTTTTTATTCACTAAGATATCCGAGCCAAAATCATAATATTCTGATGTAATAAAGACTTACGTTTTGGGAAAATATTTGTAGCTTCAGACAATATTTTATACTCCCATTAAGAAATTAGCAAAATATGCCAGGGTATTTAATGTTTGGCATGCCCAAAATATGCAGTTCTTTCCTGTTGTGCTTAGATAATTTAAGTTAATAAATAAAGAAGAAAAACATGGTTTATTTATTCAATAACTAAAATTCTTCATTCAAACGGACTTTGTTCTAATTTTTGATGATATACGAATTAATTTAAGAAGTTACATATTAAAGATAACAATTTAACATATTCTTTTAAGATAACAAGTTATTGATTTATGAATTACCATGTTTAAAGAATGCAACAGAATTAAGTATTTAATTTAATCGGAGACAGAATGGTGGCAAAAGATGATCTGTTATAGGATTTTACAGACGAGTATTATTTATTTAAATTTAATTAAATTCCGAAAAGGACATCAGAGTCGGAGAATAGTTATTGAAGTGGTTTGAAACTGAATAGTTTAGTGTTTAGCCGATTTTTAAAATTGAAAAAGATTGGAATTCAGCTAGTTGAATTTATTTATGGTTGGCTAGTTTTGACTAAATATTATTAAATATTTACATGTGCAAGCATATCTTTAGCTACGTACATATATGTGTATGTGTATGATATATATATATATATATATATATATATATATATATATATTCATATATGTGTTTAATACAGCATCCGTATAAAAGCATATGTACATACAATGTATAAGAACATGAACACATTTAGCTACATATACACATACATATACATATACATATACATATAAATACATAAATACATATGTATGTGTACCCAAATATGAAAGAAGAAAAAAATGCGACAAACAAGGCAAGCAATGAGAAGAGAACGATATCCGATTGGTTGTGCCAACTGAAATTTAATAAGATACACAAACACAGAACAGAACAGAAAGAATCGCCATCAGCAGCAGCAGCGACAGCAGCAGCCACTGAGAACAAATAATAGAGAAAAAAGAGAAGAGAACCCGCCGTATTAACGCCCAGCATGCACATAGAACATACATAAATACACATGTACATACATACGTATGTATAAATGCATACATATGTACACAAACTCATTCGTTCATATGTACATAAAAATATATGTTTGTATGTATGTGGAGATGCCAAAAGGTGCGACAACGAGAAGTATTTCGTATTTTATTATAAGTATAAACGCCCAGGGCCAGCCCCAAAGTCTGACATTCGTACTCCTAGGCAGTCCCCTCCCCCCTCCACAACTCCCACACCTCTCTCGGTTCGCACTCACTCACATACACAGACACACACACACACAGCACTTCAAGTTTAAAACTGTCAGCGAGTGCGAACAGGATGGATGACGAAAAATACAGTTGCCGAACTGCTCAGAATCAAAGCAAAAAATTGCAAGAAATATAAATGTGACGACGAAGATGAAATGGAAAAAGTGAAACGAATGAGAAACGAAAACGGAAAACGGTTGACAAACCCACAAATAGCATAAAAAAAGAAGAAGAAGCAGCAGTGAAGATGTGAGATGGCCATCAGGCCGAGCAGGAGCAGCAGCTGTCTCGCTTGCACGCCCAAAAGTTCAGTTTAATAAGGATCGGGTGAAGGAGAACTGCTGCCGTAGGTTGATAGATGGAAAGGGCAGGAGGTTATCGGGGGCATAGGGTGGAGGGATATGAAAAAACTTTGTCATTTACTTTTTAATTGAAATTAAAATGCTTTTCCAATAAAAAATACAAAATACAAATATAAAAATAAAGCAAAAGAGGTGCTCGCTAAGCAGCTGCGCAAACGTCAGAGTCGAACTCGAACTCGAACTCTAAGTTTGGCGTCGGGTGCAAACACGAAGTTTTGTTTTCCTTTTTTTTTTGTATTTTTTTTTTGTAAATGCAGTGCATTTATTTTAATTTACTTTGACATAAAGAGAAGAAAGAGAAAAAAAGCAGCCAACGAACAGAAATGCAAAACAATTGTCATTTGTTTATATAAGCGACATCGGCCATTGGAGTGAGTGAGTGCGCGCTACTGGGTAACGCTCACTCTCAAACGCCATACACACACACGCACACACAGACACAGTCACACACACAATGCAAATATGTAAATGAGCTGCTCACGCTCACTCATGTTTATTGGTTGCAAGCCACCTGCTCTGTCTGTGTGCACGATTGTAGTATGTGCCCGATGTGGAAGCGAGAGCGCTGCTCGCAGCCAAAACAAGAATAAGCGAGAGCGAAGAGTGCGCCCTGCTGCCTGAAACGAAATGAAATTGAAACGCAAATGAAATGAAATCGTCGCAATCAAAAAACGCCAAGCCAACAAACGAAATGAAAAAATAAATAAAACGAATGTACTGTGTATTGTGTGCAGGGCGGCGACAGCAGCGTCAACGTCGGCGTTGCCATCCACGAAAGTATGAGTGAGAGAGCTCTGTCAGTATATACACAACACACACACGCATTAGTACATGTGTATATGTGTGCATGAGTGCTGCTGCTAATTTTCTTCCGTCTCAGCCATCGTTCTCGTTCTGTCTTTTCTGCTTCTGTGTTTCATTTCATTTGTGTTTGTTTTTGTTTGTATTTTATTACGTTTGTCATTGTGTTTTCGGGGATGCTAACACAAGCGCATATCGACTCACAGACACACACACACACACGCTGTTACGAACAGAGGTAAGCATCGTATACCACTCCCACTTCTTGATAGTATTGGTGTACAATTCAAACGGCAACACAATCGTATACATATAGTTTCGGGTTTTGCACACTCACACACACATACATATATACAGAGAGAGACACACAGACGCAGACACAGCTACATTGATACGTATGCATGTGTATATGTAATGTAGATGGGGCTGTAGCTACTACTGCTGGCGCTGCGGACGCAGAGACTCGGCTCGAACACTGGAAACTGGCAACGAAACGAAACACATTTGGCTCGCCTTTCATTACGAATTTGTCATTCGTAAGCGAAGGTAATGCAATAAAATTTTTGCGCGCGCATTTCCATTTTCGACTCTCGCGACATCGTTGACGAAAATGTACCTCGGTATATAACGGAACATCGGCGACTCATGGTGTGGGTGTATTAACAAAAAAAAAAAAACATTCGATTTGTGTGCGAGCGTATGTGTGTGTGTGTACTTGTGCTTGTGTGCTTGTGCCTGTGCTTGCGCGTGCTCTCTCCCTCTTTCTCTCTCGCTCTCGCTCTCGCGTAACAGAGCATTACCAATTAATGTGTCTTTGTGTGTGGGAGGAGGGTGTGCGAGTGAGTGACGATTCCCTTTCGAATGCAATTCGTTTCGTTGATTTCTTGCAGTCGCAGTCGCAGTCGCAGTTGTCGCCGTCGTCCTCTCGTGCGCAGCAGACGGGCCCCAAAAAGCTCAATGACACGCCGTCGGTACGGTAACGAGTAACGGTTACGTCCTCTCACTCAGCCAATTGGCGCTTTGCTGAGACGGTGTCGTCGGTTCGCATTCTGATTTGTGCAAAGATCATGATGCGAGTAGCATTTTATTTGATTGAAAATGCCTGAAAACGCATCGAGAATTCAGTTTGATTGCAAATGCAATTGGCCAAAGTTCAATTAAACTATCAAAGAAACAGGAAAACAAATAAAACAAAAGTGTGTAATTACGAATAATAAATACAATAAATACTGCTTCATAAATAACGCGTTAATAATTAAATAAAAAAGGTAAATTTTTGCACAGAACAGGACAATTAGAAAAAACAAGTTTTGTTAAAAGAAATCGGAAATGTTACGAGCATTAAAAAAATATTTATTGGCATTTTTATTTAGTTTACCTAGGTTTGTGTTTATAGGAATTGCAAATATAAATGAAACTGGAACTGAAAAAAGAATGAAAAGTGATGGTCCGTTGGATTTAGTATTGTTTAAATAAACTCGAAGATTGTTGAGAATGTTTAGATGAAAACATTTCCGTTAACCAATCACTTAATTGCTAACTTAATTAGCCATCTGAAATCAGATTTTACACCAATCGTTTTCACACGTGTAGTGAGAATTATCATTTGTCCATTAGCTTTTTATAATTTTTAAAGTTTGAAGAATTCCTTTACTTTTTTGCCTGATAATCAAGCGCATAAATAATTAAAAATAAATTAAAAGCCCATTAATTATGTACAACATACGATCTTTTTTTGGTTTTAGGAAGCTCGAAACACAGGTTAACAAATACCATTAAACAAAAATAAAAAAGAAAAAAATTAAACAAAACGGAGAAGACGCGCAACAAAAAATATATTTTAACCAATGACGAAGCATGGATTCTGTCAATGTCAATAGCCAATCCGTGACAAGTGAATATAGTGAACAGCAACAACAGCAACAACAGCAGCAACAACAGCAAAAAGAACAACAAGCAGCCGATGAACGGTCGTTTAACAACAACAATAATAACAACAATAACAGCACTAACAACAACAACAACAACAACAATATATCCGCAATCAATAATAATAATCATAGCAACTATAGCAAGCTTCTGGTCAGCAGCAATATGAATACGACAGCGATGCTAATGCATCATCAGCAGCAACAGCAGGCGGCAGCAGCAGCCGCCGCCGCAGCAGCAGCAGCACAACAGCAACAACAGCAGCAGCAACAACAGCAGCAGCAACAACAACAGCAGCAACAACAACAGCAGCAGCAGCAACAACAACATCAGCAACAGAATGGCGGACGCGACGGCAGCAACAGTTCGCGTGGCGCCGCCGACGATCGGCCAAATGGACGCAGCTCACATACGGGCAATGGACGCGGCTCCAGCTGCTCGCCGGCCAGCAGTCCGACGCGACATGGCGGCAGTGCAGTCAGTCCCGTCAGCTCGCTGAATCACTCGATGATGGCCCAAATGGCGCAACAGCAACACCAGCAGCAACAGCAGCAGCAGCAGCAACAACAGCAGCAGCAACAGCAACAGCAGCAGCAGCAGCAACATCATCAGCTGAGTCCGCCGCCGCATGTAACGGGAGCCCTGGCGACAGGGTTGGCGCCACGGATGCCGCATGGATTGCCGCCGCACTCGCTGGGCTTGCTCAACTCGCTGCAGATGATGCACCATGCGTCGCCGCTGGAGCTGATGGCAGCGGCGCATCATCATGTGCCGCCACGTTCGTATAACTCGCCGCCGCCGATCTCGACCTCCGATCCCAGCGCCAACGAGTGCAAGCTGGTCGAGTATCGGGGCCAGAAGGTCGCCGCCTTCATCATCAGCAACGAGACGATGTTGTGCCTGCCGCAGGCATTCGAGCTCTTCCTCAAGCATCTCGTCGGTGGCCTGCACACGGTGTACACCAAACTGAAGCGCTTGGACATTGTGCCGCTCGTCTGCAATGTGGAACAGGTGCGGATATTGCGTGGATTGGGCGCCATTCAGCCGGGCGTCAATCGCTGCAAGCTGCTCAGCTGTAAGGACTTTGATGTCCTCTACAGGGACTGCACCACGGCCAGGTACGAAATGCAAATTCCACTCGCAATTCTTGTTCAATTTTCCTTATTTCCTGTTTACGTTTGCGGGGCGCGGCAGGGGATCGGGGTAGCTGAAGGAAGGGGGAGGGGGGCGGGGTGTGCGGCATAATTGCGTGAGCTCAACTTTTAGCTAGAGAAGGGTCCAAGAAACGCACTTGATACACTCGCCAACAAAATGTATTCCTGGGCATTTCAAAAATTCCCATTCAACATTTTTAAAGCGGAAGAATTCGCCTTTTTAAACATTTTACAAATGAGTTTTTATATATGAACATTATCTTTAAGGTTGGCGATTAACTATCACAGAATTATGCCTGTGAAATATCTGAAATACTTTCGATTTATGGGATATATATTTTGTAGTAGCAAAGTCAACTTATAGTTGAAAATTAGTCTCTCAAAATGCAGGCAAATATAAACTTTACTTTATTCAAAATAAGATTAGCTTTCTGTCGTTTTTTTGTTGCAACTCATCTTTTTTTCAGAGTGTATGCAAATAGTTAGTTTTGTAAATCAGTATAACGATATCGATTGATTTTTGAGGCGCCCCCAACCAACGCGTCTTCGGCAACTAATCAACAAAAGTTTGCTCTGTTGACATTTGGCGGAAATACGCAATGCAAACGTAACTGCAGTTCCTCCCCCCCCATCCTATCCCCTTCACCAGCTCCAAACAGTTGACCCCCAACTTCAAAGAGGGCCTTTTCGCTGCAGTCAATTGTTCAGCTAACAGCGCCCATCACAATTGCGTAAATTTGTGAACGATTCTAACAATAGTTGGCCAACAGTTTCCCTGCTGCTGCTGCTGCCCCTGTTGTTGTTGTTGCTGCTGTTGTTGCTGCTGTTGTTGTTGTTGATGTTGTTGTTGCTGTTTTTGTTGTTGGCTTAAAACACAAAACATTCGACGCGTGCGGTGCCTTGTCAAAGCATTTCCGTTCGATTTAAAATAACAGCAACAACATAAAAAACTATTTGCCCCCCATATATATATATATATATATATATATATATATATATATATAATACATATAGTATGAACCCATGCGCAAGTAGTGCCAGCAAAAATAGGTATCTCGATCTGGGGCTGAACTTTGCCAAAAAGCTATACACTTTTCAAAGCAATAGCATATAAACAATTAGTTACTGTTACTGCTCAAATCAAATCAAATTTTGACTTGCTATTTCAATTAATTCAAATGTTAGTTCAATTTTGTCGACAACACAAATATATATAAACAATTAGTTAACGTTACTGCTAAAATCGTTTAAGTTATCTGATAGATATGATCTGTTGGCTTGATATTTCAATCAATTTAGATGTTAATTCCCTTTTTAGTCATGTTGAATTTGAGCAACTCAAATACTGCTTGTATATTTTAATATTTTCAAATATATCCTATATAAAATATATAAATATTAAAAATAGTAATTTTCTAGATCAACTTTTTATTCGTAAATCTTTTACTTCCAAAGTCAAACCTGATCGAATTTTGACTTGCTGTTTATAATCAATTTCATCAACACAAATATCGCCAGTATATTTTTCGATTTTTCCTGTTAGTGTTTTAAGTAATGTCTTATAGTGACTTTTAGATCATGTTATTTTCACGATTATTCATATTTTGCCAATAATGTAAAAGTCATTTTCGATGCAAACGTTTTATTTGTTTTAGAAGAATGAAAAATACCCTAAAACCATAATCATTTTTGATGAAAGAGACAACATATTTATTTGGACAATTTGCTGGTGGTGCCCATTTGTAGTCAGTTAGCCCGGGACCGGGCCCGGGTTCGGGCCGGAGTCGCCCTTGCCACAGAAATGCAGAGTTGGAAAACCATATATAGTTAATTATGGAAACATTGCTCCAAAGTGCACATGCGCTGTGTAGAAATGTTTCAAGGGCTGTGTCTCTTGGCCCAGAGTGCGTTCAACCAATTGAAGAACAGTTAAAAATGCGGTTAAACCTATTATTAGCCTGAAAGACTTGCGTTAAATTGAAACAAGTAGAGAATTGGGCGCTGACAGAGACCAAAAAAAAATGTTTGAAAACACAACGAACGCGGAACAAGGAACAAGAAACGAGGAATGGGGAACGGGGAACGCTGAACGGGGAACGAAAAAGAGAACGAGGAACGAGGAACGAGTCCATACAAAACTGACCGAAAAAGGGTAAAGCGAAAAATGCGAGTTGAAAACCGCTAAAGGCAGTTGTCAGTTGTTTTATAGTCTCTGGTTCTGTGGAACATGAGGGGTGGGGAGGGGGGGCAGAGCAAGGACGTGGTCAGCTCAGTGTGTGCACCCCATTGCGTTTATGGTCTGGGACCTGGGGTAATTATAAACTGTAGTTATCGTGGCTGCCTGCCTCGGCCCGCGTCTCTTTTTTGTTTTTTTTTTGTAAGGGGTAGGGGCGTGTGCATTTTCACACCCGCTTTCCCGCCGCACCGTCCATAAGTGAAACATAATTTTGAAATTTTTAAAATTGCGTTTTCTTTTTTCTGATCGTGTTTTTTTTTTTTTTGCTGTTGTTTTGTGTTTTAGTCGAAGCTTAACACACACAACACACAACGCACAACAAACAACAAACAACACACACACAACGTTTTTTACATATGTGTTTTTTATACTTCACTCTTGTCTCTTGTTCTTCTCTTTTTAATTGCAGATGCCTATCGATCAAGCCGCCAGAGAGGTAAACACACAAGTATAATAAAAATAAAAAAAACTATGGCAATCTGTTGAAATCGAAATCGAAATCGATCCTACAATCGATGTACTCGGTTCTGTGTGCACTTGAGAGTTTTTAGAGCGAAAAAAAAAAATTGTTATTAAATTAATTACTTAATGCGGAAATGGGACGAGCCAGCGTACGACAGCCGGAAGTTTTTTTTGGGAACGTAAACAAATAGAGCGTGTTAATGCGCCTTTTTTCCACTTTTTTTTTTTTTTTTGATTTTGGTTAAGGATAACGCGTTTGGCCAGCTATGCGAAAAGATGTGGGTCAAAGCGAGCCAGTCTAATCAAATTCCACAGACGGTTTAGTAAACACATTTTTATGATCGGATGTACAACAACAACAAAAGCAACAACAACAACTACAGCATATTTTGAACGACAACAATTTGTTTATTTTTTTTTATATTATTTTTTTTTTTTTGAGTTTCTCTTTATTTTTCACTCTAAAATACTCTTGAGCTCTCATCCGTTTTTGTTATATTTTGCAATATTTTTTATTATATTTGTTTGCCTTTCTTTGGCGAGCATTTTTGTCTCACACACATTTTTTTCTTTCATTCGCTAAAAAAAACATTTAACATTTAACTCCGTCAGCTGTGTCAGTCAGTCAGTCAGTCAGATGAGTCGCCGTCAGTTGGTTTGTCAGTGTTCGCTCAATCGATTGGTTGGTTGGCCAATGCATTAGGTGCTGCTCCGGATTGAAATTGTAAATTGATCTCGAATGACAGTTGGCTGTCTCCTTACCTGCCACATTGGCTAAAGCGCCGCTTAGACTTGCAGACATCCACATCCAAGTGCGGCATCCACAAAGTGAGCGCTTTGGAGGCGGGTCCACATTAGCCATAGGATCGATGCAACGTGTTGTAAACGGTCTGACGGGCACACCTTTGCACAAAATTGGCCATGCTTGGCAACAACTATGCAAATTGAAGGTTCGGGCCTAAATTGATTTGGCCACATTTTGCTTTTCAAACACAATTATGTGCATAGTATTTTGGGGGCACTTTTAAGTGCTCAAATGAAGCTAATCGCAGTTTAGAGTTCGAATTGATTAATTAACTAGCAGGCAATTGATGTTTTTCACAAAGCTGCTACTTTAATTTTCCAAAAAAATTGGCGGCGAATCAATGATTATCAAAATCGGTCTATTACGATATATATATATATATATATATATATATATATATATATATGCCAGGGTATTAACTCTTCGCCTACGCCGAGATAACAATTTTCAAATTTCGAAAACATAATTTTTTTTCTGCACCGGTTCGCCGTCTGCTGCGAGATGTGAGATTTCTAGTCTAATGTTATTATTGTTAGCAATTTTGCATTTTGCAAATGCGACTTAATTGAGTGTAACCGAAAAACAAAAGCAACATTGTTTTTAATATAAATGAAGCAACAATAGATCAATTTATTTTTATAATAAATAATTACACAGCCACCAAATAAAAGAGAAAAACACAAAAAGAAATAAAATAAAAATAAAAATGCAACTAATATTCTCTCAGCATCACGAGCGATGAGGCGACTTCTCGAACGGGCTGTATATATATACTATATATATATATATATATATATCTGAATAGCAGCGGACTCAGCAGAAGTTTGTAAGAGAAACACGTAGCATGCTGGTAATTTATGACGAGAACTAAATGAGATATTAACACGCCAATTGAAAATTGAAGTCAACAGCAAGAAACAAGAAGAGCGAATAGCTTCAGCAACTACGGGAACTTGGACTCCGTATACATATATACATATATATATATATATATGATAATTTATATGCATACACAATATTGAAGAGATGCCTCGCGAAAAAGTGTTTGGTTTTAGTATTTGCAAATAGTTTGCTGCCAGTTGTTTGTCCTGCTCTGATAAATGATTAGCTGAAATGATTACTATCCGGCAGCCGCTTGTTATCAGTAAGTCAGTAGTCTCTCCTATAACTGGATTTCTGTTTATCTACTCATTTGAAAAGCTATCCGATGCGAGCCCACAATTTGCCATTGTGTTTTGCCCGTTGAGCTACATAACTACACTGAGAGAAAACGCTGAGGAAACTAAATGCTGTATTCAAGCTGGAGTTGGAGCACCAAATAACTTATTTACTTATTCCAAAGTACTTTTTTATTTACGAGAGATTATAAAAAAAAAATGTTGATTTAAGTTTGATTGAAATGAGAATTAAATAGCTTAATTACTTATTTCAAAATGGATATCTTTTTGCGGAAAGAAAGAATTTCGATGAATGATGTTTTTGATTTGAGTTTGAGTACTTAAAGTTCGATTTTGTTTCTTGCAGTGTGTTCACAAATGATATGTGACTGCCATGCCATGTCATTTGTGCATTTGCATGTCGCTTTACAATGAATGCCAAAGTTGGGCAAGCATTGCAGCTGAGTTCGACCGTTGCGAATAAGTCTATATCTGTATATATATATATATAGATAGTTAGATGTGTATATATCGACATGCTAATTCTAATGCTAGACGTGAACTGACTTTGAGTCTGTTGTTGTTGCTGTTGTCGTTGGAGAAATGTGAGTCGACTTCAAGCGCCGGCTTCTTCTGAGAAATGCTTGAAGTCTTTGGGATCAAAGGCAAACCACTTCGGTTTGGCGCAAATAGACAGGTGGCATGCAATGTTGTAAAAATCAATTTAAATTGTAGTTTCAATTAAAAGCTCGAGTTTGCATTGCATAATTGAAATATGGAAATTTGGCTGGCATTTAATTGCCGTGCAATCCGCGTAGCATTGATTTAACCAAACTATTAAGGTGGCAACGCAGCCATAAACTTAATTGATTTGCCAATTTGCGAAAGCGACAAATGCAGCACACACACACACATACACATACATATATATATATATAGTGTGAGATCTGGGCCACAATCCAGACCCATATGCACTGACAAATGTTGGCAACGCCCAGCGCTTTTTATGACATTTGCAATTGCAATTGCAATTGCAACTGTTTGCGAATAGTAGCTCAACCAATTGATTGGAACATTTAGCGCTGTTTGTTGCGACTGCAGCGCCAGGACTTGGTTCGGTTCGGCTCTCCCCCGATTATATTGAAATAAGCTCGCCGAAACACAGCTGCAAACTGGTTCGGTTTGGCAGTTGCAGTTCGCCCTCGGAGCAAATTGCTAGCCAGTTGTAAGTAGCTACTAGTTGGGCTACTGCGAACCGGTTTGTCGCATGCTTGGCATGACTTTCTGACTAAACGTTTGTCTTAACTCCACATATATTTTTTGGGTGCATTTGAATTGGATTAAATCCGCCGACAAGTGCAAAATCGAAAACCAATCGCGAATAAAACCAAACTGAGACAATGCTGATATGAGTCTTATGAGTAACAGAATTGTAGCCAAGCATTTTAATCTGACCAATATTTGATTTATCCTTGCATAGTCCAAAAGACAGTTATTAGTCAAACTGTTGGCCTACTTAACAAAGACAAGCCAAACAAATCTTATCCGAGAAAGTCTATTTACAAAGCTGGCAAATTTCGGGCCAACTCGAGAGATGGCAAATGTTGGTAGTTATCAATGTTGTTGGCCCACAGGAAGTCCAATTCAAAATCAATCACGAATAATCCCAAGTTTGAACAATGTGGCATGGGTAATTAAATATTAGTTAAATTAAATCTTAAACCAAGAATTTTTATCTGATTTTTATTTATTTTATCCTTGCATAATCCAAAGCAAACAAATCTTATCCGAGAAATGATATTCACAAAGCAAGCAAGACAAATGTAGGCAGTTTTCAATCCACGGGGACAGTTGTTGCCCGACAGAAATTCCAATTCCAATGAAGTTGCCCATCAGCAATGTGAGGCGCCACCTTATCGGTGGCCCTGTTAACGAGAAGAGTGTTGTTTGTTGGTTGCCTGCCTGCTGGTTGCCTGTTGGTGATTGTTGGTGATTGTTGACTCAAGTCTTCCCTTTCACTTGGTGGTCCATAAATTCATTAACTTCACTGACTGACGACACCGACACAAACAGCAGAAACGCTCTCGTGTTTTTTGCACGTCACCGACTTGTACAGGTCCGATTAGGACAAACACACACACAAAAACAAAAGATATAGCAAAAGATATATGTACAAAAAGAAAACACTTTCGCTAGATAATATTTAAACTTTTGATTACTCATTAACTGGTCTCTTTACATGACCCGGCGGGGCAAGTCTGTGTTTGTTGGCATTTGTTGTCATTGCTGTGTGTTGCTGCACAATTAAATCTCGAGTCAGGTCTTACATGCAAATATTGATATTGATGTTTATTGTTGAAATAACTGTAAATATTTGCAATCGCTTTCCGATTGCAACTGTATCGCTCCGGGACCAACTGCGTCCACGCACAATTATAAATTGTTCAATCTGCGCCCACATTTGCTACCCGTGTTTATTTGTTCTCTTGTTTGCCACAAGTCAACAGAGCCAGCTAAGAACCCAGATTTTTTATTTTTATTTTTTTTATTTTTTTTTATTTAATTTGAGTAATTTGGTTAATTGTTTGCTGTGGTTGGAGTTTGTGGAGCTGTCTCTGCCTTTAGTCGCTATTTGCATTTAGTTTCTGAGTATTTGCGGCAGACGCAGTTTTCTGCTCTTCTCCTCTTTTGTTGTTGTTGTTGTTGTATTTGTATCTTTATCTGCATCAGTTGTTGTTTGTCATAACTGCTGCCTGCTGCCTGCTGCGCAAACTTGTTTATGCCTCTTGGTAACTACAATATATGTTGTACACATCTACGTGCGTCAAGTATTTGCTTTGGGCTTATTTAAATATTTGAAAACCAAATAGTAGCATTTGCCTCTGCCTCTGCCTTTGCCCGGTTACAAAACTGACTCGAATATATAGTTTCATAGTTTTGTTTTTATTGTTTTCGTTGTACACTTTTTTATAGCAGCTAATTAAAGTGGTTGCAGTGGTTTAATGGTCAGATCAACGGGGGGTGCTTCATAAATACTCAACTGTAAAACTTTTGAGCACGAAATAAATTGATCAAGCTACACAAAATACTAATAATCAATTTAAAATAATTATGGAACTCTCAAGATTTAGTTTTTATATTCAAAATATCATAAATACTGTGCAGCGCAGGAGAAATAAACTAAATAATATTAACCCAGTTGTGCCACCACATCTCTCTCTCTCTCTGTGTGTGTGTGTTTCCCCATTTGTGCTACAGCTGCTTTATACTGATACCAAGCCAATTGTCATTGCTTTCAACCCAACAGTAACTCTCTGCAATTCCGCAGTTCCAGACCGGGTAGACCGCCCAAACGTGGCCCCGTCGGCCTCTCGTTGCCGCCCTCGCATCTCACCCAGCATCCGCAGCTGAAGAAGCATCGCCTGGACAATGGCGACTATGCCTACGAGAATGGCCATATTAGTGGTAAGTAATTAAAACTCCGTTTAATTCTTCTGCTCATCATATAAATTTCTATAAACAAAAATATATCTAAAAAAAAACCCACTTTGCAATTCAGGCACAATTTTTCTGTTTTTTGAAAATGCTTTTTGGACATTTCCATTTTCTAGCTTCTTCATGTATGCATTTTTTCCAGTGTGGTCCCAGACAATTTGAGTGCATTGATCGTTTTTTGGTATGTCATTTAGGATAATGTTTATGGCCGTCAGCGCCACCATAGCCACGATCTGATCCAATAACAAGGCGCATAACTCGATTGGCAAATGCCGAAACGCACTTGAAATGCTAATGAAATGATTTCATTGAAATTGCTCTGGGCTTCTTTGTCGATCGAGATCTTTTTATGCGATGCTGGTTGACTTTCAACTCAATCGTTCGATGCTCGTGCAGCCAATTGAAAGTGGCTAAAGAAATGTTTGTGATTTGTGGCTGAGTTGATTATAACTTGGCCAACGGATACAGATACAGATGCACACAATGCACAATTGTTTTGTAGTCACAACAACAACAAGAACAATAACAACTTGTAAAGCACGTTCCCAGCTCACAGCTCACAGTTCGCAGAGATCGCAGCTTGGCTGGTTCGCAGTTTCCCAGCTTCAAGTTCAGTTAAATGGCCATTTGTCCAAGGCAAGCAATCATATCGAAAACGTTGCGACTCGCCAACATGTGATTTGTACAGGAAACCGCATTTAAAAGTAACAAACCGAACCGAACCGAAAGCCAAACCAAACCAAACCAAATCAAGACTGCCGACTTCTGACTGCTATTTGAATTGTTTCTTTTTTTTTTGTATATTTCTTTCTTTCTGTGTTTGGCCTGGCATTGTAATTATTATAAGTACTTACACATGCACACAAAAGCGAGGCTTACAAAAATTATTGATTATTGATTTTTACATATTGTTGCTCTATGATTTCCTGATGCGTCTGACAACCACGAACACGCCCCTTTCTATTAATGTGTCTGAGCCCCGACGCACAATATCAGAAACATATATCAAAAACATCCCAAGCCCATTTTTTATATTTCTTTAGAACTATGCGCCGCCGGCGCCTGTTCATCACTGAGAACTCGATATTTATGTATGTATCTATGTATGTATGTTTGTATGTATGTATGTATGTATGTGGAGATTTGCCAAGTCATTCAATCCCTTTAAGGCAGCTGAGAAATACTCGTTGGATTATAGGGCGTTGATTTTTGAGTGATATTGCACTATTCCGCTGGATGCGAAGGACAAATGCAACTGCATTTTTGTGTTAGTTGATTGTATTTAAGCACTTAAAGCGTTAAAGCGTTAAAACTCAAAACTTTTAATTGCATTACGCATTTCAAACTTAATACAATTTTCACATTTTATGCACTTTAATGACGCTGTCTGTGTGTGTGTGTGTGTGTTTGTGTGTGTAAACAAAAGGTGGCCTTAAATATGTTTTTATTTTAGTTGTTGTGTTTAGTCTGGGCGTGCAGACATTATAAAAGCTTTACATAAGTATACACACACATACAGTATATATATATATATATATATATATATATATATGTATATACATATATATATGCTTAACTGAACAGGTGGGCGTTCCATTAAATTGAACAAAAAGGGCTGCAAAGCATTTCGCGAAATAAAAATCGAAAGTGTTGTTTGTGTTAGTTAAAAGCCATTTAAAATACTTTGAATTGCATACATTTGATTTGTAGTCTTTTAATTTAATAAAATGCAAATTATTAATTATAAAATATATATATTTATTTAAGTGTCTCTTTGACTCCATCATTTTAGTTTCGTTTAACTTTTACGCCAAGTTAAGCATTCAATCAAATTTTGATTGATTTGCTTGATTCTTAATACTTTTGCCATAATCAAAAAAATGTTAATAAAATATAAAAAATATAAAATCGTATGCCAATCAGTTACTCGAAAATATATATAAATATATTTATAGGATATAATTTTTATTTAAAGAATAACATAAAAGCTGAATTGCTCTTTCTTTTTGTCTTTAGTCAAACTGCAGAATTGAAGCAGACTTTGTATGTTTGATTGTGATTTATATAAACTTCAGATTATATATATTTCAGACTATATAAATTCATAATAATATATAAATGTTTCTAATGTATAAAACTTATCAGACATGCTCCAATTTACGCAGAACTCTTCCGCTTTTGCAAACTGCGAATCCTCTTGCAATTTCTATAAACTTGCGAATTATATATATATTTCAGATTATTTAGATATTTCAGATTATATATATATATATAAATCAGATTTAGTAAAACTAAGAAAAGTGCGAGAATTAATATTGGCATTGTCGCATTTATTCCTGTTGCAGATATGAATCGCATGGAGAAGTCGCCGCTGTTGGCCAACGGCTATAATCCGCCGCCCATTAACCATATGGCATTTATGCAGATCAATGCCCATCATCCGGGCGCGGCGGCCCTAATGTCGCCTGGGATGCCGCCACACGGTCTCCATGCGCGCCCCGAGAGCCAGATGCTGAAGGCGGCGGCACAGAATGCTGGCATGTCGGCGGCCAATATGGATGCACTGGCTCGGTCGGGCATCTGGGAGAATTGCCGTGCCGCCTACGAGGACATTGTGAAGCACTTGGAGCGTTTGCGCGAGGAGCGCACAGATGAGCGGCAACAGGCCATCTGTGCCGGCGGCATCGATCGATGTGGCAGCATTGCCAGCGAACGGGACTCGAAGCCGCGGGATCTCAGCTCACGCAATTGTAAGTCGAAATGGTTGCACTGCTTTCCTTGTGATGTTGTTTTTATTGTTGTTTTTGTTGCGTGTTGCATGTTGCGTCTGGTTTCCCGCAGGCTCCCCAACGCGCCAGAGTCCCGTGCTGAATCTGAGCAAGTCCGGCGGCAACACGGACCACGGCGGCAGCAATTGCGATGCCGGCAGCGAGCGCAGCGATTGCCTCTCGGCGGCAGCATCGCCTCGCGGCTCGCGCAGCTTGGACGAGGGCAGTCGCAGCGTTGGCGGCGGCGTCGCCATCATTGGCGTCGAGGACGACGACGAGGAGGAGAATCTGAGCGACGAGAACCAATCCGAAGTCGATGAACGTTGCCTCGCCAAAGACGATGAGGGTGAGTAAACTTTGCATTTGCGATAAGAAAATAACGTTTACCAATTCTGACTGCCACTCGACTGACTCTGTCTGTTTATGTGTGTCTCTGTGTGTGTGTCTGTGTGTGTGTCTCTGTGTGTGTGTGTGTGCCTTTCAACCACAGATCTGAGTGACACGGAGCGTGATAATCTGTCGACGGGTTCAGCGGCCGCTGCCGCCGCTGCTGCTGCCGCCGCTGCACACTTGCATCAACATGCGGCAGCCGCCTCCTCGCATCAGCATCCCGTTCCGGCGCATCATCTGGGCGTTGTTGTTGTCGGCCAGCACGGCTCACCCACAGCTGAGGTGGCAGCGGCCGCTGCACTGCAGCATCAGCGCGCCCTCAACTACTCCCAGTTGGCAGCCGCCGCTGCCGTTGCCAACGGTGCGGCCGCTGGAGCCGCAGCCGCCGTCAATGGTCCACCACCGGCCGGCGGCGGTGCACTGACGCCCAACGAGGCGCTGTTGGCGGCAAACGATGGCACCGCTGCGGCAGCGCTCGCTGGCGGCCTGGCGCTGGGTCCGCTCGGCATTGATGGGCATGCCGTGGTGCCCGCCAGCTCCACGGAGACGCTGCTGCGCAACATCCAAAGTCTGCTGAAAGTCGCCGCCGACAATGCCAGGCAGCAGGAGCGTCAGATTAGCTACGAGAAAGGTGAGCAACAAACTTGCAGGCCACAAAATATACATATATATATATATATATAGCATCGATATGCTAAGCAAATCGTGCTCAATGTGACCGTAACTGAATCTCATCCCTCTCTTTCTCCATCTCTCTCTCTCTCTCTCTCACAGCCGAACTCAAGATGGATGTGCTGCGTGAACGGGAAGTCAAAGATGCGCTGGAAAGGCAGCTTGTGGATGAACGCAAATTGCGTGGTAAGTTCCAAAACTGGAAATAAGACAACAAGCACTTTAAATACATATAATCAAAGATATAACTTGACGCATCGTTGAACTGGAACATATATGCATACAATACATATACAATACAGTTGCAAAAGAATAGCGCCACTTTGACATATTTTGTTGCAAACAATTTCGTTTGCAATGCTGATTTTTATTATATTGCTTCGAATTTCCCCTAAAGCTAGTACTGCTCTCTTATATATATATATATATATATATATATTTTTTTTTTAATTTGAAGGAAAGTGCCTTAAAGTAGAGAACAAAGTAATAGTTATGATTCGTAGATTTCTGCTTATAGAAAATACTATTTATCTAAGTATATATATTAATATTATTAATAATATTAATACTTTAATCAGTTTTTTTTCTTCTATTTTCTTGGAAATGGTAAATTACATTTTTTGTTTTCTTTCTTTCTCCTTTTTTAAGCGTCTTTGAGAGTTTTCTAAAACAATTTTCATATTTGAAAACATTTCTATTATTTGTTCGCAGCTGTCTTTGTACTCTAATCGATTGCACCGAGCAATTTGTAAATTATTCTTCAAAGTGATTATCGCCTGAGCTAAACAACCAATTAAGTAATTAAAATAAGTTGCTAAAATGTTGGGGTCTTTGCCATAGCGCCTCGACTGAGAACTCAAGCTTAGAGCAAACTTGAAAATAATTTATATATATATATATATAATTTTAAATTAAATTATAATAATTAAAATTCAAATGCAGCATTGAACTAAGGCTCAAACTATATGATCAAAACGCATTTGGAATCGGTTCAATCTTGACAAAGGTTGACAGTTTTGACCTATTCCTAAATGACAAAAGTGATAGTTTCTATGGCGGCTACGACTTATGGATATCTGAGATGCAAAGCTGCCTCCTTTTTATTTGTTTGTGATTTCTCCATTTGAGATTTAATTTCATAGTACATTTGTCAATTTTAATTTATGCAACGAGTGCTGTATGCCTATTTATAGTTTCATATCCGTGCTGCTTGATTTCTGACTTGGCAGCAATCCCTTTTCACAAGCCAGAACGCTGACAGCAGAGAGTTCTCTAAAAGAGTGCCGGGTGCCGAGTGCCGATTGCCTATGCCGACTCCAATCGAGTGCGCTTAATGTAAGCTGACTCAAATGACAATGACACCTGATATGTCCAACGACAGCAGCCTCACTCTCTCGCTCTCGCTCTCGCTCTTACTCGCTGCCTCTCTCTCGCTCTCTCTCTCGCTCTGTTTTGGTGCTTTGGTGGTCGTTCTGGTTGTCTGTCGACAGGCTCTAAGGGGCCTTTTCAGTCCAAGGCTGCCGTGCTCTGTTCCGTTCCGTTCAGTTGCTGTACCGGGTACCTTTTCCTTTCTTTTCAACAGAAATCACAATTCAAATGAATTTAATATCATTTCATTATTTAGTTACACTCGAGCGATTGGCAAAAAGTAGCAACTTCAACTCCAAGTCCAACTCCAACTCCAACATACCGACGACGCCAAACCATTAGATGATGTCGATGTCTGGATGAGTTCGTGGTTGGACAGGGGGGAAACGGGGGGAAAGGGTGTTTCACTGCTTTTTGGGTGTGGAATTTGAGTTGCTTTTGGTTACAGACAAAAAGTTTTATTTGACGCACAACACAATACAACACAAAGATCTTTTAATTGGTTGTTATTATGTTTATGATGACTCTGAGAGACTAAAAGGGTTGTCAAGCTTTCGGGGTGAGTTGCCAATGTGTCAGCGTGTACAGCAAAATCTTTGCCATACATTTGCTCTATAATATTATATAGTTGAAATTGGAAACCATTCAGCCAATTACTATGATGTCCATTAAATATCATATATATGTCTGTGGGTGGGCATTGAATATATAGGATTCGTTTGCCGAAACTAGTCGGGCTTGTATTTGAAATGGATCAAATATCATCAAATGAATAACGCAACGTAAATTAATATCTTTTGTGCTCGCTTTGTTTGGCTTTGTTTTTTGATTTACAACAACAACTACTTGGAGAAAAGTATGCCATCAAATTGTGAAATAACTTTTGATTTTAAACACAAAAAAAATAAGAAGATAAACACTCGATCAGCACCTGGACTGGTTGCATAAGTTTGATATTACACAATCCACTTGGCCCAAATTGTTGGCCGTGTTCAAATTGCAACGCCTTCGCTTTGGCCAACACCTCAAAGTCAGCAAGGAGCAGCAATTTCAATTCAAAAATTGTTAACTCGGAATGGTAATTGTATAGTCTCACCATTTATTTCGTTATTTTTTTGTTTTTTTCTTTTTAACTTTCAACTTCTGTTGGTGGCAGCCACTTCGTCCTAGCAATCGCATTCGGAGTTGCATATAAATCAGTAGAGTAGAGCGAACTGCATTTATAAATGTTGAAGCCACTTGGAATGTTGTTGGGCTCGTCCGTCCCACATTGCCATTTTATTTGCTGTTGCTGTTGCTGTTGCTGTTGACCTGGGACTTACACAAATTGCATGCAACAACGTAAAAGCCACACAAGACATCTAATTGCAACTAATAATAAAGCAAAGCGATAAACATCTAGAGGTTGTAGAACACGCTACAAATTGGCCCAGTGCATCGGGAGCTGAGTGCATCAGCGCAACGTCAAGAACATTGCTCACTCGGTCTCTCAAGCTGCATTGCCTCTGTCGCTCCCCAATGACCAATGAGTGAAATTCAATATCAGCACAGCCCAAAGCTGCAAATACATACACAAATGCACACACACACACACACACACACACACACACACAGGCACACACACAGTACGTGCATCGTTTTGATGAATTTGCTACACCCCTCAAAACGGCTGTCACCACGCTCCACTGACTTGATCAACGTTCGATTATATTTCTATGTGTCCACAGTCTCTTTTTGCTCAAATTGCGCCCACACACACGGGCGGATGCGCAGTTGAGCTGCCACAGCCAACGATCAACGATCAACGATCAACGATCGACGATCGACGATCAGCGATCAGCGATCAATCGATTGAGTTCACAGATTTATATCTCGGGGCATTCTTGGCGCCTCTGCCACACCGTCAAACATCAACATTTTATCGCAACTGCTCTCAGAAAATATAATATAATGTTTTATAATTTTTTTAATTTTCTAAAACTTTTAATTTCAATTTTATACTTATCTTATTTTAAATAAAATACAATTGTAAAATAATCATATTTTTATAATTTTTTTAATTTTCAAAATTTCTTCTTTCTATAAATGTATTTTATTTTGATCGAATCAACAAAATGAATATGAAGTAAATAATTCTATAGTTTCTAAATATGATAAAGGATTTTATCTCGGAGTTTTTCACGCCGCTTTACAAAAAGAATCCAATTTTTTGTATCAAGAATTGTTTTGACAATGAATTCAAGTTTGATTTGAAAATAATTTTACAAAAATTACATGTAATATATATATATATATATATATATATATATTTTTATTATAGAAAACTTTCTCTTTTAGGCTATTTTAGATTTATTGCGCATATTTCAGAATTATTCAAAGTATCTTCAATTTAATACTTATCCTATTTTAAATAAAATAAAATATAAATTTTATGAGATTACTGTGATTTTGTTTAAAGCATTAAATAATATTAAAGAGAAATTAATTTTAAATGATTCCAAAAGTTTGGAATGAATCTAAATGTGCAAAAATGTGCTGAAAATGTCAAATGTGACATGCAATTGGATGTGGCGTGGAGTGCTCGTTGCTTGAAGTTATTAAATAGCAACAAAATAATCGCGTGAACCATTTCAGTTTTATAAAAAGGAAATATGTCGAAGTATGTCTCATCATTTTGGATTTCCCTATTTCTTTTTTTTCCTACTTTGCAGTGCTCTATCAGAAACGCTTCAGACGCGAGCGGAAGATTCGCATCCGCTATCAGCAGCAGCTGGGCGAAGGGGGCAGCAAAGGGGGCAACTTGAACGCGAATAGCAACAGCGTCACCCGCACCGATGCAGAGCTGTGTGGGGCAGGCAACGCTGCCGATGGCAAATGCAGCAGTGGCAGCAGCGAAGGCGCCGAGGCGCTCAAAGGTAAGTTTCGGGGGCAAAAAAAAGAAAATGAAAGAAAAGAAAAGAAAACGAAAGAAAGAAAAGCAGAGGCGACCATAACGCATGGCTAACAATACCAATCTACCCCTCCCCGCTCCGCTTTTCGCCTCTCGACTCTCTCGCTTCTCCCCCCCCTCCCTGCGCCTAACGCTTTGATAACCAACACAGCGCCCTCTGTTTTACATTGAATCCCATAGACATCGACTGCGGCAGTCGTGGCGGCAGTGATAAGTCCGAGAAGTCCTCCAGCTCCTCATGTGATGTGACCAGTCAAACGGTCCAGCCGGCATCCGCCACCCGCTCGGACTCCCCCACCCACTTTAAGCGCGAGCCGCATTCCGATCACGAGGGCTCCATCGAGCGCCAGCAGTGCAGCAGCGCTGCCCGCGACATTGAGCCGCGCTGCTCCAGTCGGGATCGCGACGACCAACCGCCCAGTGCTGCCACTGTCGCAGCTGCGGCGGCTGCTGCTGCTGCTGCCGAGGGCAGTTTAGCGGCAGCCGCCGCTGCTGCAGCCGCAGCTGCTGCCGGCAACGGAAAGGCTCCGTGGAGCTATCCGGGCATCGATTTGATGGCCACGGGCGCCTTCTGGCAAAACTATTCGGGTAAGTTGAGAAATGTTTTATTTAATGAATTTATTATCAAAATATTCAGGGACATCAATTTAGTTACTGCGCCGACATAAAATTGATTTTTGTTAATGAATTCTCACATAGATCTACATACATAATTACTGACATTTTTCAATCCCTTGGGGATTATATATATACTAGAGACTTTGTCATTAGTTTTGGGTGTAAATTAAATTCCTTCAAAATCATATAAAATTTGCATTATCAGTTTTATGCATTTTCGCATATATCTTTATATATATTTAAATGTTTTCCAGTAGAAAAACTAAGTAAAATACAAAAGAGTTTTCTTTTTATGGATTAAAGTATTATATTTCAGAAAGGTCTTTTGTATTTTTACTCGCTTATTCTGCTGGACGCTGAGCACGGCCAAGGACAAACTCGAATAGATAATGATCTTAATTATAATCGATGTCGCCTTGCGCGTTGTTTGCAACAAGAATATTCAATATGCTTTACATATTTGATGACAGAGTCAAGTACGCTTTGCCATTACAAGCAAGGTGGTTGCCGGTTGAAGGATGCTTTGTATGTTTTCCAATTACTAAACTTGAGGTGTTTTATTGCTTGCTAGTTTAGCTTTGACACGGTTGCATCTCCTTTAGTAAAAATATATATATTTAATGCAGACAGCTTTATAAAATATGTTTGTTTTTTCTTTTTCTTTTTTTTTTTGGAATTTCTTTTGTATATTTCAAAGAATCCCTTGCACAGGAACTGGAAATGGAGCGCAAGACACGTGCGGCGAATGCAGAGCGGGACGTGAAAAGTCCGTTATCGGAGAGACCAACGGCATATTACAAGAACTCGATACTGTTCGGAAGTGCTAATTAGGCTCCCGAGTAAGCGGTAAGCTCTTGCCAAAGGCGACAAGGATATTTGATCTCAAAGCGCAATCCAGGTGTCGGCGGCGTTTCAGATGTGGGCGTCGTGTGTGGGCGCGGCCAGACCAAAATGCTAAATGCAGAACTCCAACATGATTAGTGCAAAACATATGTAAATACGTATTAACAATTAAAAAACAGAAGTCATGCAGAAGTCTCAAGCAGAGATCGTTGCGAATGTTGCGAATGTTGGAACGCCCTGTTTTGTACATACTTTAACATAGCAAAAATTAAACACTTCCGATACCAATAAGCATAATGCATAGACATAACCCAGTTGTACACTTAAGATTTAGGATAGCCTCCAGCATTTTGTACATAGGCATACAAAGACTTTTGAAAGTAGTGCTGGATGCCCCAAATGGCTGCTAAACTAGAGTCGGCATAGCATTTAGCATTTACTAACTGCTACACATTTTATCATTGCTTCTAACTACGATTCTTAAGCATTTAATTTACACAATGAAACGAATGAATGAAGACACATATATATATATATATATATATATATATATATATATATATATATATTGTATTGTATATATGTATGTCTTCAATCATCGGTAATCATTTTATAAATCGCTTTCTAGTGTTTTAAATGGAAATTAAGTGATTGAGCGTTAATGTTATAAGCCAAGGTTTTAATTTATTTATTAGCTTAGAAGCGCATTAAGCAAAACTAATCATAGTATTTTATAAACTAAACACTTAAAGTATTCACACATGCTTAGACATTAAACCATACAAAAATATATAATATAAAACATATATATATATATATATATATATATATGTATATATAGTAGCATAATGCAAGAGATGGAAATAAATAAAAATGATAATTAGAAATAATACGAACTTCATTAAAAAATGTGTTATAAAGTCGACATTAAATATATCTATTTAAACGCTTCATATGCTATAATATATATACCTTAAATCTTAACATTACATTAACATTAGTCCTAATAGTCACTGAACATTGTATTGACAACATAATACACTGTAATTCGCTGATCTGTCCCTAATTGATTGTCCAACATTTAAAATAAAATTCTCAAATATTCACTTGTGAAATATTCATTTTCTTAGGCAAGTGTTTTTTCTTAAGTCATTTCATGTATTTTTTTTTCTGAAACCAGAAAGAAAAGCGAACTTAATTTTTATAAAAAAAAACTCACATATTCCTGCAAAGAATTCAGGTGGATTATTTATTTGGGGTGCAGCTAAGCGAATTATAGTGTAAATTGAATCAAAATTGTGAACTTATTGTGCAACATTTGTCGCTCGCTGCAAAAACATACATATTATTACAATAAATAGCATTAAAATAATACTGAATACTGACAGGACACCAGCAACTAGAGAACAGCAAACATAACGAAAAGTGAACAAGTTTAAAAACAATATATAATAAATTATTATTGAAAAAGCATTAATGGATTAATTTGTTTTAATCTTGGTATTTAATGAAAATGAACTCACTTCAGTCAAAAAAAAACAAATGACAAAGACACGCATTTTCCTGATTTTTCCAATGCTCTTAACGTGGCTATATAAAAAGTTGGAAGTCTCTCTGAGGTCACTAACTCCAGGCCCATAGCCATAAATAGAGCGTGATCGGTTAACCAATGCAATTAAAAAGACAACACAAAGATAAACCAACATTAGCTGCCTGGCGCGCGTTGGGGCAGAGGCAATCTTCTAACAAATCGGCAATCTCACGGTTAGACGGCTCAGACTTAAACAGTTATCGATCCAAACGTTTTTTGCCTGATGATTTATGCGTCTGGTGTGGCTTAAGGGATCAGCTGAAGCTCGAGTTGAATGCGAGATTTGCACGGACACAAATCAAAAAAAAACAAAAACCAAAAAAAAAGAAAAGAAAAAAACCGAAAAGAAAAAGAACATAACAAAACTACATATTGTAATTATGATTATTGGTAAATTATATTTAATTTACAGTTAAGCGATCACGTATGCTTGCCAAAGGCCCCTGCGATTTAAAATATTATCGGCCCCCAAAAATACCTTTCGCCTGACCTCAATTATCGATTTAACTTTATTATTGGTTTAGATTTGGTGCTTTTGATTTGGCCACGGTCCTGGGCCTGGGCCTGGACGCTTCGTGTCCATCTTCAATGCAAAAAACTTGAAATTAAATAAGGAATGCTTTTGATGACCATCCTCCTCGAGGGGCAAGGTACCAGTGTGGATACTTTTGGAGGCACATGTCGTCGTCCCTTGGTATTAGGTGGGCAGATCGCTTGACTCCTCTCATTAATTTCATTTGAGCAAATGTGAAACGTTTAGCTGATAGCTGGTTTCTTCCTGCTGATTGTCAGTTTTCGGCAATCATATTTTATGGTAAATGGCATTCAACATTTCGTATTCGTATTCGTATTCGTATTCGTATTCGCATATTTCGCTTTTGGTTTGCAGTGCTTTTTTGCTGTATACAATAATTATTCAAAATTGTTTGACATAAAATGTACAAATTCATTTCACATTTCTCTCGGCTAGTTAATTTATTTATATATTTATTAATTTAATTTTGACAAATAGTAAAATACAAAATTTTGAATAAAAGCAGCAACAAAATTTAATATTAAAAATAATGTATTTTTTCTTAATTTGTGAGAGTTTTTAATTGAAAATGTTCCAACATTTGCTACATTTAGTGGGGAAAGTCTAGAATAAGCCAATCAAAAATTAAAGACAACCGCACAATATAATTTCTAAAATATTAAGTATATTATGGAATTTAATAATTAATTTGTGTAGCTGTCTTAATTTTATTTGTATTATTACTTTTATGGGGGTTTCGCCACTGCCAAAAACCGCTTCATCTCAAATCCAACGCCCTCCCACTTGAACAGCCGTAAAACGCAGAAAAATGTTATAAAGCACTCGACTAACAAAGTTCAGCCAAAACAAATACGCGCCAACTGAAGGCAATTAAAAAGAAACAATCCAATGTTGGTTTGGCATCGCCTAGACACAATTAAAAGTGCAATTTTTTACATGAATTGCATTGCGGTTGCATTCTGCAACTGCTCTGCTCCCCGCTTCCGATTGGGCTAATTCGTATCAGTGCAATTGATCTGGGGCTGGTAGGTGCATCTAACTTAACGACTGTCCAAGATCTGTGTGGTGGTTGTGGTGAGGGGCGTGGTAGGCGTGTTGCTCGATCATCGTTGTGAAATAAATTTCGTATACCTATTGCAGCAAGGACTGATCGACTGATCATCAGCCTGATCAAGCTAATAAGTAGAAATCTGTAAATGCATATCCATATGACTTCATATCTCTCAAATATTTGATCCCAAAGATCGCTAGAGTTGACTTTTGTTATAGTTTATAGAAGAAGCGGAAGTGTAAGCTACGAAAAATGTTATTACTATTTAAACTATAGTTGATTTCTATGTGGCATTTAATGCAATTAAATAAGGGCATGAAAACTTCATTGAGTTGTAGTTTGAAAAAGTCTTTCGAATTCTGCTTTTAGTTTGCGTGTTGTGCAACATTTGGCAAAGAGTGCCGAGTCGCGTTGCCAACTAATTCGATTTCAATGCAGCATTGACTGCCAAAAGGATCGAAAGATGTGTATTTAGTTGTTGTTGTTGTTGCAGCATGGTGCGGTGCGGTCTCCGGCAAACATATGTTGCATTAATTGTTCATGTTGCTCAAAAGCAACTCATGTTCAATGAGTTTTATTGCTGCTCAACACACAAACAACAACAACAGCAACAGCAGCACAGGCAGCACAAGCAGCACAGGCAGCACAAGCTGCAACAGCAGGAGGAGAAGTAGCACGAAGCAAATGAAAAGAAAAATTGCACTCAAAACATTTTTCATTACGTGATTTTCAAGCATGCCATGCAGGCGAGCTGCAAGAGGAGATGCTCAGAGCGCCATAAGTGGCGACAGCCGGCACAGCACCAAGTATACAACAACAACAGCAACAGCAACAACAACAGCAGCTACAATAAACACAACAGCAACAATAAAAGGATTGTTTAGGGTCGCCGCTAAGCCATAAGGATCGACATCACCTTGTCTGCATTCCCACACGCGATCGCAATCGCACTCGCCTAAGCAAGAGCAACAACAGCAACAACAGCAACAGCAACAACAACAGCAACAAGCAGCAGATACAAATGTATCTATGAGCTGCTCAGTCGCGAATGGCGAAGCGCGACTCAATTACAATTTATTAAAAGACGCGCAACTGATTTATAAGCAAAGCCCCAACAAAATACCCTTTGTGGCCAATGTTTTCTGTCTGGCCGTTGACGTTTTGTTGCCCTGCCAGCTTGTTTTACTGCCAGTTTGGTGGGGGCGGCCTATTTGTGTGCAAATGGCAGCCCAGGCCAAAGATGCGCCTTTAGGAGCATACATAGGTGGTGACAGTTGCCTGTCAGCAAGTTACACAGCCCAAGGAGAACGCAAATACTTTATCTGATTTATATACTTCTGGTTGAGTTATAGATCGTGTAGCTTTCAAGCTCTTTATTAGAGCTTATTGGTTGGGCATCTTTTCCAGAATGAATAGAATTTTTAATGTTTTGATTTGCTTTGAGCGTTGTCTTAAATTAAAATTTTAGGCAGCAAGTAGACTAGCAAAGATAATGTTGGGTCAAATGATCAACGAAAATGGTCAAGTCGTGCCCCAATTTGCGATAACAGGAAAATGTGCTTAAATTAGAGCACTTTAAATAACAATTTTAATTTTAGCGCGATCTTTGCCTCCGCTCAGATATTTTTCTTATAAATGATACTGTTAAAGATGAAAAAGACATTGAATTAAACTCTGCAGATGAGCTGCGTCTACTGACAATTTTCATATCGCATAAAAACGATTCGAATTCTATGAAAATGCTTATCCCCGATATATGTTGAAGATTAACCCTCGACAGGTGCTGCAACTACTTGGCTGCCCCAGTTGGTCTCAGTTGCAAACCGATTTGATGAAATAGCCCGCAGTCCCGCAACGAAATCCGCTCAGGACAACAATAGTAAAACCGCGCACAATGTGCAGCGTCACCTTTTGTTCATGTTTCTCCCTTTGCGGATATACATAACCGTAAAGAAATGAAAAAGAGAAGAAAAAAATAAAGAAAAAAACACAAAGAATTATAAAAAACATATTTTGCGACCATTATTCCATAAATCCTCGAGAAGCCAGCCGATTTGGTGGCTGCAACGAACCCCAGACTCGATATGAAAACGATTCTAATGCATTCAGGCGAACAAGTTGCGGTTGCAAAAAAAAAAACAAGGAAGAAAGGGAACGAGGAACGTGGAACGGGATGAGTAGAAGTAGATGTACTTATAAATGTGGCAACAACATGCAACTGTAGTCTGTGTGTGGTAGATTTGGAATTAGGTTTACTATGTCAAAGGGCGCGGAAATTGCGGTTGCGATTCCGTTGTTGCCGTTGCTGTTGCTGTTGTTGCAACTGTGCTAGCCTTTATCAAAAGTCTCTTCAGCTGACGTACCCCGAGATAATGAGGACAATCTGCTTGCAACATTACCAATGCAGAGCCAATCGATTGGGAGCTGGAGTCTGAGGTTGAGACTGAGTCTGAGTCTGCGACAGAGTCTGAGTCTGAGTTTGAGGAGCACCAGCAGCATGCCGGCTGGCAATTCAAGTGGAAGTGGAACTGCCAGCAGCAGTGAGCGGCCTCGTTCTACGCTCGGTTTTGCACAGGACATCTGATATTATATTGCTAATTGATACTTTTATTTTGAGAAATGCGTCAGCCAACCAACTGCAGGACTCTGCTCTGTCTTTTGTTTTCTTAGTTGCTTGCCTCGCTTTTTGCATAATTTTTCATAACTGAGATTTGAAGGTTTTCTTCTAGAGCAACCGTTGAATATTATAATTTTTTGTTAAAAAAATATAAGACAAAAAATTGATAATAATAATACATTTTGTGTGAATGCAATACGATCCGTTATTCATGAGCAATATCTTTTGTGTTCTGGGCACAGAGTTCTCTGGTGTCTGCGGGCTCTGTGCTCTTAACCGAAAACCGATTTTTACTGCTGGCCGCACTCTGTGCAAGACTCATGGCCTTTATTTATTACCGTTATGTGACCAGACCACACATTATGTTAATTCACCTTTTTCGTGTGCACTCTCACTGAGCCCGATTCTGTGATTTACACATGACGCCTGCACACACAGGTGACAACAGCTGCAACGTGCAGAGAATCAACGGTGGCAGATGCCAACAGTTTGCTGGGCGTGGGAGAATCGAGAGCTACCCCCCTCTCCACCCATGCCAAGAGCTGGGGATGCGCCCCGATAAGCTCATACATCTTTCAGTCTATGCTTCTCTGAGCTGAGCAAACCGCATCTTGTGCACGTTCCTTCTTTCTGTGTGAGTCCTCTCGCCCATTTCCCAAGATGTTTGCTTATATGTATGTGTGTGTATGTGTGTGTGTCTGTGTGTGTGTGTGTGTGTGTGTGTGTGTGTGTGTAGATGCCGTGTTTAATTTCACAGCAGCACCACCATCACAATATCCATATCCGCTCTCATCCCAGTTAGCCGCTGCTCCTTGGAGCCAAGCGAAAATAAAGAAATGTTAAATTTCTTATAGGAAGTATGAATTACGGTTTCATTTTTTGCTTGTGATTTTACTCCTGCTCCTGCTCCTGCTACTGCTGCTGCTGCTGCCACTGCCCCTGTTTCTATTGCTTGCAATGGTTGTGGCCTCTGCTTTGTGCCTTAAACAATGTATGTAGACAGAGTATATGTTTATATACTTAGTTGTACATGGCGAAGTCTTATAAGAATGAAAACCCTGCTGGTATATACAGGGTGAGCACTGCTGGACAGATTTTATCACATATCAAATCAGTGTTTCAATTGAAATTTTTCAATGTTATCGATAAACATCGATAAGGGCACCACATATTTAATGAATTGCCTTTAAATTTATTTTTAAGTTTCGTATATAGTTACTATCTGATCAGAAGCACTTATGCTAGTTTGGCAATCGACCAGCTGATCGATATCGATATATCGATATCGATAAGGTACAAAGATTATAGGGCAGGGTAACCAAAACTGAATGCGCCTGTATAAAAGTTGGCACTTGCCACGCATACATAAACGCTCAAACACCCACAACACACAACACACACTTGCACACACAGACATATCGTTGTGTGTGTGTGCAAGTGTGTGGCAGCTAGTAAGTTTTTGTTTGAGTAAAATAAACGCCATATTGTAGACATTGTTAAGGTTTTTGAAAATTTTATAATTAATTTTCTGGTTAACATGTTTTTCATATGGAAATATGCGCAAAAATCCATACAATAAACGACCTTCCTTCCCACTCGAGTCTGCTTGTCATAGTTGTTATTGTAGCTTCTGCTGCTTCGCAAAGTTCCGAAAGCGTGTTTACAAAGCAAAGCCTTTTGTACAAGTATCAGATTCCTGTGCTAGATTAAAGAAGAACCCCAAGCAGGCAGCTAGGGTTTGCTGCGAGTGTGTTGCGAAGAATCCCCATTCCAAGCATTCAGTCCTTTCAACCAAGCGCACATCAGCTACGAATATTTGTTAAAAATTTAAACATTATAAATGATTGTCTGCTCACATCCTGAATTGAAACTGTCCGTAAATATATATACACTCACAAAAAAAGAGATCCACATAAAATAAGAATCGTCATAAAAATTATAACTTTTTCTTGAACTTTTTCTTAACTTCTTAAAATTTAGAAGACTTGGCGTTGTTCTATTTTGGCTTAGAAATATTTTAAAAAGAAATCCTTTTCGAAAGTCAAAAAAATAAAATAGAGTTTAGCTGCTGTCTTTAAACTTCAGAGTCGGCGTATTTCAGTGGAAATTCAATCTACTCAAGAACGGAAAACTGAAGGTTTTTAAAATTAAGTTATATGAATTTTATAAGCTATGTAAAATGTTTGTATATGCGAAATCTTAAAATACTATTGTATAATAATAAATAAAAGTAACAAAATTAACTGGAAATTCGACATGTTTTTTTCTTATGGCTACAAAAGATTTATCAAAAATTAGGATTTGTTTTTCTGAGTGTACGTGTAAGTCTGGTGGCGCCACGACTGAACCATTAGGGCCTTAAAGTCCCTGCCAGAGGAACACACTGTTTCTGTGCTTGGGATTGGGACACGCATCTTGTAGTTTTCAACGTCATTTACTTTTCGACTCAATTGAATTGGAAATTCAAACTCTTTTGAAACGGAGAGTGACATGACCATGCCGATAGGTAGCAAAGGTGCCAAGTCATGCTGCCACAGAGACTGCATCAAATGGCAAAGTCGCCGTAGATGTTTCGGCTTTTATTTCTTCTCTTTTTGTTGCATGCTTCGATTTCTTTGCACAATAGTCTTGGCTTGGCTTCTTCCACTTACTCATTCGGTGTTCATTTGGTTGTCGGTTTGTATCCTTTTTTTGTTATTCAGTTTGATTCAGTTTTTGGGGTTTGTTTTTTATTAGGTTTTGCGGCAGTCATGGCAAGTGATCCATCTTAATTCATAAAACATTCGTCATCAGTTTTGGAAATGCTATCGTGCCGAGTCGATTTTGATGGTCGAGTTTTTATTTTGTTTGTGCATTTTAATTTGTCAGCACTGTGGATGTGTGGAAACGTGTTGCATAGAATTGGGCGCGCAGGCAGCTGCCTACATTCGAGCTGATCGATGACGACACTATTTGCCAGGATACACAGCCCATGATGGATGGTTCAGCTCGTGTCCTTCTGGGATAGTGAGCGGGTTTTTCTTTGCCAATCTTTTTAATTTCATTTGAAAGTATGCCCCAGAAGAGTTTTCCTTTTGCTGCAGGGATTCGTAACGAAAGATATCGAGAAATGGTTACACTGCTTGCTAGAGTATTTAATGTTCTATTAAATTGAAGCAATTCAAATTCAACTGATTTTGAAAGGCGCCTCAAATCTGTTCTTTCATCAGTCAGCAACCCGATTCTTTATCTATCTGCTCACATGCCAGACTCAAATAGAGTTCGTAACTGGTTTTCTTTTTTCCTCTTTCTATTTTTGGCTTACCCCATGGAATTAATATGCAACCCTTTTATAATGATAAAAACTGGGATGTCAAACGCGGTTTTGTGATACGTCATCGTGATTTGGCAAATTTGACAGCCGATAACACACCGAGGGTAGTGCAGTGCAAGAGATGAAGGGGGTAGAGAGTTGGGTGTCGGGTTGAGTTAGGGAGATTTAGCCCTTTGGTTGATTTACGCATAAATTGTCTTACATTTGTGCAATCTGTGTTTGACTCAATTCATTCATTCATTCAATGGATTGCTTTCTAACAGTAGCTGAGATTACAGTGATGATTTGCAGGAATCTCAGCAACAATAGCATCAACAGCACAAACAACACAAACAACACAAGCAACAACAACAACAACAACAACAACAGCAATTACAACACTTTGACATAAACACAATCTCACATTGGAGGTTGCGTGCCAAGCGAAGATTTCTCATGTAGTCGCAAATCGAACTGCCAAATTGTTGTTGATATGCTGTGCGTGTGTAACTGTTGTACAAATTGAATGCAAAGCACCAGGTTATGGTCCCCCCCTCCACCCTCTGTTCCCTCTGTCCCCTCTGTCCACTGTCTGCTCAGCACAGGAAAATAACAAAAATTGAATTATCAGTGCTGGGTGCATCAGGCTTAATTCGTTTTGGCGCTGTACGCGTGCGCACGCAACTTTTCCAGATTACACTCAACTCCTCCAACAGCCTCTCCCCTCCCCCTCAAGCCGAGAAGACCCCACGCGGGGGCTCGAACACAAGCAACTGACATAATCGTGAAATATTGGCACGCATTAGTTTCCATCTAACTTGTCAGTTTGCTGCTTATTAAAAAAAAAACAATTATTAAAAAATGTTGAGTAGATAGACAGATGAGAGAGAGAGAGATAGTAAGAGAGAGTAAGGTGATTCCACTATCAACATTTCCACATTCTTGAATGTCCACAGTCTGTCTATTTTTGCATTTCAGCAACAACATTCTATATATTTAACAAGTTTATTGCAAATTTTCGCAATTAATATTTAGTGATTTGTTTTGGTGCTGATTTATCGAATCTTTTATCGATGTTATTGTGCATGGCTCAGATTTGAAGAAATACACTTTTGTAATACAAATATAACTATTTTTATGTATACTAAAAAATATCACAGTTTTTAAAGGGTTTTAATAAATAAGAACTTAAAATTAAAGCAATGAGTTAAATTTCTAAAAATTAAAAGGAAATATCAAATTAGATATAAATAACAGGAGACATACGTAATGGAATCGAATTATTTTTAGAATGCGATTGTAAGAAATGTTGGTCATTGCTTATAATACTCTTTTAGGGTTCCAGTTGCATATTGCAGAGGGGTATTTAAGTTGTTTTTGTAACGGTTTGAATCGCACTTGCATATGCAATATTGGCACAGCTTTCTTGCGATTTACGAATGTTTACAGCCGAAATGGTAATGCAGAGAAGCAGGGGGCATGGGGCAGGGGGCAGGAGGCTGGAGGCAGGAGGCAGGAGGCTCGTGCCAGGGGGCTTTTACGAGTGTTTATTTGTGCGTCTAAACATCTTTAATGGGGAATCATAAGTCCCGGCAATGTTGCCGGATACCCAATAGCAAACGTCGCACACGCTGGGTGGCAGTCCTCGCTGGTTGTAGAACTTTTTGATTTTAATGATATACTGGCAAGTATTTTTTGAATTAGTGCATAGCACATACACAGTGCGTAATAAAATCATACCCGGACCCGATACTGAGGGCTGTGGATGTGGATGTATGTAGTTTTATTGTTTTTGCCTCGATTTAATTAAGCCAGAGCAAAGCGTGCCGCCAGCATCGTTGTTGGCCATTTACTTGGTGTTTATTTGTTTGTTTTAGGCGCGTCGTCATCGTCTGCCTTCAAAACTGCAGTCGCCCCCCTTTCCACTCGTCCAGTTTGGCTCAGTTGCATACGGATAGACGCTCTTAATCTCAAACAGTTTAACACATTTACTTCATATATGCACGAGTATCTTGCTTTGCTTCATTTTTAGTGCGGCAATTAAAAGTTGAAAATGTTTATGTTCATTCTTTGGTGACCACAAGACTAAAGCAAATGGTTTGTTTTCTTTCCATCCAACAATCAACATTATACACACATTCACCGATCTGCTAAATTAATTAATCGAACACGGAACGAGACGAAAACTATAATTTACATCTTATTCCAATAGTCGCCGACATTCTACGCAATATTGTGGCAATAAGTGCGTTTCAAGCATTTCTAGTTGAATAAACTGCTTTTAGTTTCGAACTATTCTCGTATTCTTTATCTGATCAGGATAAGCTGATATATTTATTTGCCTGTAATTGTATCTTTTTAAATTTATTTAAGTTTATTTTGGCACTTTATTGATCATCTGCACGGAGTCCATCAAGACCAGTTGCCACCAATACAATTGTATTCGATAGGCGTAAGTGAATTGATATTTCCACAAGGGTATATATTCTTCGACACCACGAGAATTGCGGTTTTTTCCTTGTTTTTTGTTGTTGTTTGTATGCAGGCTATTAACTGCCACACACGTTTCTTCATTAATTCCACGTGTTTATTTATTTAAACTAACCTTTTATGGCCCAGTGGCGCTACGGACATTGCATACGTCATATGGCAACACACACCCCACACACACACACACACACACACACATGTTGCAGTCTCAGAAGGGGGTGTGGTGGGGGAGGGGGCGACTCTGGGTCGTGTATTACACAGTTTGCTGTCCACATCATAGAGGAGCGCTCGCAGCCGACAGCTAATTGAATTTAATTGGCGCGAAAAATCTGTATAAAAACAAACAAATCTTTTGGTTTTAACACTCTTCTTATTTTTGTTGTTGTTGTTGTTGCTGTTGTTGTTGTAGCGTAATTTTATGAGTTGTTTATTTCATTAAACAACAATAACTTTTGCTTGTGCCCGACCACCTTCTATGGCACAGTTTTACTGCCAATTGTTTATGAATTAAATTACAAGTAAAATAACATGTAAGAATCATTTTTACTCGACTGGAAAAAACACTCCCTTTTGAGCTCTCCCCAATAGAAGATACTCTCCACAAGACCAGACTAGAAGATACTCTTCACAAGCCCATTTGCTGTCTCTAACTTACAGATCAGCTGAAATTGGTATTATCGACTTGGCAATTTAGATTAACCACGAATTAAGTAATATATATATTATTTAGTTGAATGTTCCTCCTTTAGACCTTTACTCATATTTAATGGGCAGATGGTAGATAACTAACAAGCAACATTAATAACAAAGGCTGCTCAAAATGAAATATGGCCAGTCAAACACGATCTGGGCGTTAAAAGTCGACATGTAAACGATTCGAAGGCTTTGCAAGATTTAGTGTTTGGCGCCACTTGGCGACCAGGGATCGACATCGGGATACTTGGCTTAAATCATTTTGTGTGACAACCGCTGACAATTGAACGAAAACCGGCATGGACATGGACAGGTCAATTCGACGTTTTCAAAACTATTAATTTCACTAACGATGCTCAAAACATAAATACATATGTACATACATACATATGTATGCACATACATACATACATACATATGTTGAGAACATGGCAAAAACCATTAAATGGAGTGCTTTTTCATTAAATTAACAAAGCAATAAAACAACAGAGTCAAGTCCAGCAAAAGGAACAACCTAAATTAAGACGAGAAGTACGCAAAAAGTTTCAAATTTTTGTTTTGTTTTGTGTGTATTTGAATTGGGAATATTTCGTTTTATAAATTTTAAGGCATTTCTTTTCTTAATTTAGAAATCATCAAAAAACTATATACATATTGATTTATATTTAAGATTTTACATATATTCACTGAAAGTATCTCTTAGCTTGTGGCAGCTTGCGCGGGTTATACAAATATATTGGCCAACCAATTTGGGTGCCTCAAGCATATGCAACGTGGGGCAAGAATAAGACTAAGGTATGCCAAGGTATGCCTCTAAAGATGCATTAATGATACTGTCAACGCAGTTAAGGACTTGATTAACTATGCTTTTCTTAGCTTCTTCGGTTCGCAGCCAATTGCGTACAGCAGACACAAAGATATTATTGGAATCATAAAAGAGATTATGCAGCAATCCGTGGTACTTTGTGCTAAACAAAAAAAATAAAGAACACATACGAAAATCGCCGCAACTTTTAATATCAGTGGCTGTAGTCGAATGTTCGCAAATTGACCAAATCCTGGCTTCGAGCAATCTACTCCATGCAATTCTTATCGCCATCGTGGACATCTTCGACTAACCCAAAACAATGCAACGCGCAATCAGCGACACTTCATCGGCCAAAAAAAAACATCAGCAAACAAAAGGACACAAAGCGTAATGAGGTCGAAAATATCTTTATTTAAAGAGGTAGGCAGACCCAGTCGACTGGCTTCCACAGAAAGCAGCAGCAGCATGCAGCAGCAGCAGCAGCAGCAGCATCGAGTTGCATAAGCAACATATTTGTCATTCGCATGGGGCGCAGGCTGGCAATAATCGCAAAGCAAATATCATGCAGGGGTCCTGTTGCGCCACCACCGCCAGTGCGCCTTAATTAGATGAGGCGACAAGCTGCTAGGGACTCCAGTCGGGAGTCTCGGGAGTCGGGCGTCGCGCTATGAGAGGCAGACACGATCTTTCCTTCGATGTAATATAGCACACAGCTCGGAGCTGAGACTGGTAGCTGGCGACGCTGACTGCTAAACAATACCATGTTTACAACTTATAGGCAATGAGAGCCTTCTTTTTCTGGTCTTTTGGTAAGGACCAAAGCCTGGAGTGGTGTGCGAGCCCACATAAAGGTATGGGAAGAAGTCGACAGACTCAATTGCTACTAATGGCATATTTTGCATTCCAAAAGGGCATTGCGCCAATTGCAAATAATTTTAGAGTGTAGTTTGCTTAATAAGATCACGATTTACAAAGATGAGCTGCACAGATAGCGACTAGACTGGTTTGGTTGCAGGACCAGCCAGCTGCTGTTCCTGCCACGATACGCAGATGCATACGACCCGACTAACATATGTATTAGCTAAGCAGGAATTTAATTATACCTTGCCTTTGATTGTTTACCACTTGAGAGACTAACAAAAAGTTGATATATACGACGATTAAGTGTGGTTTCTTGTTCGATAAGATACGGATGGAGGCATATTCATTATATTTCCACTCCTGTGCAGTGTATATAAAAGTCCTCGAGTCACTGCTGAGTTTCGCAGAACAATAACTTAATTTAGTTGTCTGAAATCTTGTAGTTGTCGGCAGCCAACAATGCCATCGTCCTCTTGCTAACAGTTCCAGTTGCGGACCCACTCTTGGCACGGGTGGTATGTCAGCGTTGCTGCAACTAGACCACGCGAGGAGGCGGGGCAGGCAGGGGGTGTCTGCCGGGTCTCACCGGCCAGACAAACTACTACGCATATGGAGCTCGATCGAATGTAGCGCCAATTACACAAAAACAAGTAAGGGTGCAGCAGATGGGCGACTAGCAGACACCCTGGATTTGGATTTGATAGCAGCTCCTTATTGCTCGATCGATGTGGCATGTGCCATGTGTGGTCTCTGAGAACTTACATTCAAGCTGAAAGACTCTGAGATAGACTGCATGACCAGACCAAAACGACCAGCTCTTCGGGATTTAAAAGTTCTTCATCCATTTTATGGAAACCACTTTTTGTCCATATAAAGTTGGGATGCTGATTGGTTATGTTGACCAAGAATTCATTTCTTGTTTCCCCATAAACGAATACTTTGGTACACCCAATTTGAAAGCGTACAGGGTATGCAAGAGGCGAAGCAGCCGCATGTGCTGAAATCTGAAATCTGTAAATCTCCAAGGCAAATCAAGCAGAACCAAAACGAACAACCCAAGCCAAAAACAACAAAAAAAGAGAGGCAAGATGACATTTTGGCAAGATGGTCGTTGGGCGATAAAGATTAAGCGAGCGGTTCACCGCTGGGTGCCAACCAGAACCAATGCAACGACAATTTAAGCCAGATTCACAGTCGGAATAGTTTAGTTCAGGAGCAGTTGTTGCTGTTGCAGTTGTTGCAGTTGTTGTTGCTGTTGTTGCAGTTGTTGCAGTTGTTGCTGCTGTTGCAGTTGTTGCTGCTGTTGCCCAAGCCAATGAATTAATTTGCGGCGCATTTTTAGTTAACAAGTTTGTAATTAATTAGCAAGAGGACAGACAGCATGCAGCTCCTGACATTTGGAGCAGCAATCCTCGATATATATATATGTGTGTGTGTGCACTTAATATATGTCTGTGGATCAGAGCAGCCGATACTTGATGGCTCGCAGCATGGGGAAGCGATCACCGGTGCACTGGCCACGGAAGTCATCCTGCGTCAGATCGAACAGGGCGACACCGCCGAGATTCTTGGCACGCACATACTGCGCCTTGCTGGCCGCCGTATCGGGATCATCGTAGCTAACCCACATGCCATAATCGCCGTCCTCATTGGCAGTGCGGTAGGCATAGCTGCCCAGGCGTTTGGTTGAATCGGACACCCGACTTAGCGGAGCGGCGTTTCCTTTGGCATTCACGTTGCTGGGATTGGGCAGCAGTTGACAGATTTCAGCCCAGTTCAGCTGACCATCTGTCTTGGACTGGGCCCGGCTGGCGCTGGTCCGTTGGCTCCTGCCACCACGGGCTTTCCAGTGGTACCCGAATCTGTGGTCAGTTTCCAGGCGCGTCCATAAGTGGCAATGCCGATGTTCAGTTTGCTTGCTGGCACGCGCTGCAGCAGCCAGTGCTCCATTTGGAAGTTGACATTGTAGTGGGGCAGGCGACTCAGATCGGCGACCTCATACAGTGGAGATGAGTAGTCCGCCTCCTCCGGATTGCGAGTGGGCGTCACAAAGTCAAAGGTGGCCAGATTGATAAAGTCCACAGTTCTACCGACAGCAGGCACATCAAAATACCCTGTGGAACAGACATTACAAGAGGGTATCCACAATAGCTTAGCTAATCCTTAACTTACAGGTGGAGTTCACATTCGGTAGAACGGTGAGGCTGAGCAGTAGATCATTTGCCTTGAGAGCAGTGTTCAGATAGCTGAGAAGACCAGTCATCTGTTCCTTGTGCGTCTCAGATTCGGTGTCCACAACGAAATCGCCGGTGAAGAATTTCTTGAAACTCTTCCAGGCCATGCCCACGTCCGAGTGCACCTTTCGGGGCTTATTGCGTGGCAGCTGGAACGCCAGATCCAGACCATCGAAGTTAAAGCGACGAACGACATCCCTTGCGGACTCAATGAAACGCTTCTGGCCCTGCATGCCACTCTCCAGCAGCTTAATATATTTATCCTCCTGCTCGTGGTCACGATCCCCGCCCACGCTCAATAGAAACTTAACATACGGATATTTCTCCTTCAGCGCCGTTATTTGTGCATAATGACGTCGCTCAAAGTCCAGCCGTGAATTTAGGCTGTGCAGTTCAAAGGTGTCCGGATTGATGCCCGCATAGCCATAGATCACGTGCGTGCAAAACTGCAGCGCCAGCTCCATGTCAGTGAGGGTGAACTGAGCGAGGCCTGTGGCAGATCAACAAATCAACAATATACCGAGACAATCAGAGAGAGAGAGAGAGAGAGAGACAGAGAGAGGGAGAGAGATCATACCTTGCCGCTCAAAGCCCAATGAGTCGTAGTAGCAAACCATATGTGGCTTGGCAGCGCTGCTCAACTGCAGAGCTGAGAGCAGCGCAGTCAACGCCAGGCCGAGCCGCAGAGAGAGCATTTTTGTAGACTTGGAGAGCAGCTGGGCGGCAATAGCAGGGGAGGAAGCAGAGGGAGACACGGGGCGACAAGATCACAATTAAATACGTCCGCACGTAACGAGAGACAAGTCACAACTGATCATCCAAATGGCAACGGAAATCACATCAACACAGAGCGTTGAAACCGAACAATAGGCTTTACATATATATATATATACTATATATATATATATATATATATATATATACATATATATTATCAACGAAATTCAGGGAATTATTTAGTGTGTGTGTTGTGTGTGCACACTCTACACTGTTCACTGTACACTGTACACTGTGGTGACAAATGACGTCGAGGTCAATGAGATCACTCTGCTTGGGTAATTTACAAAAACTTAACAGTAGCATTTGCTCAAAGCTTACTCGTGGACTACTCATTAAACAAAAAACACAAATATTTTTTGGCGATAAGCTTGAAAAAATATTTTAATTCAGATAAGTAAATATTTAGTTTAATTTTCTTAGCAGTTGATTTCAGGCAAACTTAATTTAACAAATTATGAATCACAACTACACTCATTTTCCAGGTATAGAAAAACAACCAATTGGTAAATAGTAGTAGACCAATACCGAGTGTGTTAGTCGGTAGTTTATTTTAATGACACAACTTACATAAACATTTTCGCGGTTAAATCTATAGTCGATATTTGATGGAACGCAATATGGGATATTTGTCATTGGTGCACAGTCCACGGAAATCATCGTAGCCCAAATCGAAGAGGGCCACGCCGCCCAGATTCTTGGCACGTACATAGGCTGCCTTGTTGGATGCTGCATCGGCATCATCGTAACTAATCCAGATGCCTTCAGTTACGGCGCCATCTACCGGCCTAAATGCGTAGTTACCAGAACGCTTGGAGGGATCGGTAACACGCCTCAATGGTGCATCGTTGCCTTTGAGATACTGATTTTGTGGATTCGACAGCTTGCCACAGATCTCGGGAAAGCTAAGCAGTCCAGCCTTCTGTGACTGCAGACCTTCTGCCGAGTGTCCTTCGGTTTTGGCCACAACCGGCACACCTTCCAGGCCCGAGTCGGCCGATAGTTTCCAAGCATTTCCATAGCTGGCTACACCCAAGTTCAGCTTGCTGGAGGGGAACCCGTGCTGCAACCAATATTGCACCTGATAGTCGACATTGTAGTGAGAAAGACGATTTTGGCCAGTCGGTTCGTACAGTGGAGCCGAATAGTCGGCTTCCTCGGGATTACGATGCGGCGTTATGAAGTCAAAGGCAGCCAGATTGACAAAGTCAACGAGTCCATTGAGTGCAGGTATATCAAAGTACCCTGCGTAAAAAGCTCAACTAATGCATTTGCCACAAGTCACTAATCAAAATTGAATACTTACAAGTTGAGTTAACATTCGGCAGCACCGTCAAACTGAGCAGGAACCCATCGGCGCGCAGCGAATCCTTCACATCTCGAACCAACGCAGTGAACTGCTCCTTGTGCAGTGCTGCATTGGTGTCGACAACAAAGTCGCCAGTGAAGAGCTTCTTGAAACTCTTCCAAGCCGAGCCAATTTCACCGTGCACCTTCCTCGGCTTATTTTTGGGTAGCTGATATGCCAAATCCAGGCCATCAAAGCCGTAGTTCTTCACCAACGCATATGCGGAGTGGATGAATGCGGTCTGTCGCACCTTCTCCCCTTCGAGCAGCTCAATGTATTTGTTGGGATGTTCCACGTCGATGTCGTGATCACCGCCAATGCTCAGTAGCACCTTCAGATGTGGATACTTGCGCTTGAACGACGTCACCTCGGAGAACTGATGCTTGTAGATATCCAGATTTTCATTCAAACTGTGTGCCTGAAAGTTGTCGGCACTTATGCCCGCATATCCATATACCAAATGCGAGCAGAACTGTAAAGCGATTTCCAGATCCGGATTCAGTAGCTTCCCCAGACCTGCAAAGATCAAGATGATTGCTTTGAGTAACAAATGAACTACTCTCTGATTGCTCTGGATGCACCAACTATGCGAGTCTTTGGCGCCTCCATGCACCACACTGCATACTGGGAAGATTATCTCGCAGTGACTCAATTAAGAGCAAACCACAACAACAAACTTGTTGAATTCATATTTTGAGTTATTCATTGTCCAGTTGCAACGAACACAGTCGTTTGAGAGTGCTTACATTTTTATATATTCATAACGATCTCTGAATAGCAAATTCAAATAAATAAATAACTTTGACAAGAGCTTGTCACATCTTGCAAACATAATACTGTTTCCAATATTTATAATTTTAAATCAAATGATGTTTTGATTTTGCATGTGACAATAGTTTGGTTCCACTGTTAATTTCAATGCGTCACAAAGTGAGCCACTTGTTTGGTCTCCAACTGAGCGATGTTGCTGGGGCAGTTGTCGCGTTGGACTCGCACCGAGTTGTACGCTCTGGTTTCTGTTTCTAGTGCGTGGATTGTGTGGATTTCGAAGCCCTTGTTTTTCATTTTGTATAAAAGTAAAATAGGTGCCGTGTTTTGGATTACAATTTAGTGTTGTCTCACACTGTTGTTGGTAAGTTTGTTGTCTGACCTTGCCTATAATTGTTTACACATTTAATTGGCATCTAGCCAATTTATCGTTTTGCGCTAAACAACAAATATTGACAGAAACAGCAACCGAGAGAGAGAGAGCGAGAGAGAGAGAGGCTTCCATTCGCTCTGGAGAGAACTGAATCTCTCTCGAACTCGCATGATAAGCCACTGACCTCCAGGTCGCAATAGTCGACCAAGACACATCGCTCTCTCTCTCTCTCTCTCTCTCCCGACTTTTGTAGGCGATACGCCCTTAAAATTAGGCGTTATGTTGTGGATTTGTTGTCTATTTTGTATGGTTCAACATACATATAATAAGCAGGTTCCATCGATTGTAGAGTTTATAAGATGCTAATTAGGACTGCGTGAACAACAGTTTTGAGTCTAATGTGGATTTCCGAAGAAAAATAACCAGTATGAGGGTGCTACACTGGGGAAATACTCTCGGAGCAGGCCATAAATGCCCTAATCTACATATTTATGTCAATTAATACAGACAAACACAAATGTCTTAATTGGAAATGAATATTGTGCGCTTTTTAAGTGGCTGTTAAGATGTGAACAATATATTTTAATATGTAAGCTCGATTTGCTTGCTGAATGCGAATAATTGCACAGCAAGCTTTGTGTCGCTAATCAGTTGAATAGGAACGAGTTATTCTAAATCATATAGAAAATGATCTGCGTATTTTATAAGCTATTGAAAAAGTAAGAGTGATTTTGCTGACACTTGTTTTATTGACAAACAGACGGACATAATTGGATCGTCGATTAATAGCTGAATAATTATATATTATATGTTATAATTATATATAACTATATCTATATATAATATTAATATTCATGCATTTATCAGTGCTTACTATGTGAAGTTCATAAGACAACGAAATACACAATTTTATACTTAGAAAAATAAACACATTCAGCCGATACGCAATTAACGAATGCCTTCAATTGCATTTCTGTTCACGTCCGATCAAGTTTTTTAATGAATTCAGAATCAGAGTTTTGCGTCCTACCTTCACGCGTATAGCTCGCTGAATCATAGTAGCAGACCAGGTTGGATGCGGCACTTGTGACCGCCACAAAGAACGAAAGCAATATGAACTGCCTCATTGTGCAGTATTCCAAATAGAGTCTGTAGACGCCTACGAGATACACACGACCGTATCGGCGATTAAATGAAATCGAACTGAAGCTGAAGCTGAAATTGAAATTGAAACCGAAACAGAAACAGAAACCGAAACTGAAAACAAAGCGACAAATGAAGCTGCCCACAGACGATGACGATAGCAAAAGCTTCCATAGCTTCCATAGAGAGGAGCTTAATGTTTTCTCACTAGCCCAACCGACCAAGAGAGCAAGTCGAGTCAAGTCCAGCCAAGTCAAGCCAAGTCAAGTCAAGTTTTTATTTTACACTTGCTCTTACAATAATTGGATTGCGTAAGCAAAGTTATTGAGTTGTTGCTGACTGCGGTTCAAGTGAACGAGGCCAGAAGTCTAACATTGAAACAAGATCGCTGATTGGAATATGAAAAATAGGTTTTTATTTATGAAAACTACATCAACGACAAATTATGCCAAAAGGTATTTAACCGAACGCACTATGGGATACTTTTGGCCGGTGCACAGACCACGGAAGTCGTCACAACTCAGATCGAAGATAGCAACCCCGCCAAGGTTCCTGCTTTTGGCATAGGACGCTTTGATGCCCGCAAAGTCGGGATCATCGAAGCTAACCCACAGTCCGTGCTCGCCGTTCTCATCAGCCGGACGCATTGCATAGTTGCCGTATTTCTGTGTCAGGTCTGTGACCTTGCGTAACGGTGCTGCGGCACCCCGATAAACAGCTGTCTGGTTGAAGGGCAGCATTGCGCATATCTCGGGCCAGCTGAGCAACCCTTCGTTGCTGGCTACTTGAAGTCCTCCTGGGCCAGCCCCATCGGTAGACGGAACCACAGGCAAGCCACTTAGGCCCGAGTCTGTGGTCAGTCTCCAGGCGCGTCCATAGCTGGCTATGCCCAAATGCAGCTTCCGTGGTGGACACTGGTGTTGCAGCCAGTAGTTTAACTGAAACTCTACATTGAGATGAGGTAGACGCTGCAGCTCATCCAAATGGTGGATTGGGGCTGTGTAGTCTGCTTCTTCGGGATTGCGGAAGGGTGTGAGGAAATCGAATGCAGCCAGGTTGATAAAGTCCAGTTTGGGATGTAGCTTGGGCACGTCAAAATACCCTGGAAGAAGTACAAATTATGTGAAATGCCTTGTCAATAATATATTTATAGAATTTACCAAATTTCACTTACAAGTTGAGTTCACATTGGGCAGCACAGTCAGTGTCAACATCAGATTAGCGCTCTGATAGGCATTTCTTAGGTTCCCTACCAGGTCTGTGAACTGTTCCTTGTGATGTTCGGCCGAAGGATCCACAATGAAATCACCGGTGAACAATTTCTTAAACTGTTTCCAGTAACTGCCAATGGCGCCATGCACTTTTCTCGGCTTGTTTTTGGGAAACTGGAAGGCCAGGTCCAAGCCATCGAAGCCATTTCTACGCAGCAGCACCATACTGCTGTCAATAAAGTTCTGCTGTGCCGTCCGATTCGCCTCGAGGAGCTCCAGATACTTGTTGGGATGCGACTCGTCCACATCATGATCACCGCCAATGCTCAGCAGCACCTTCAGGTGTGGAAATTTGTTGCGCAATTCTGTTATGTCCTTGAAATGAAACATATCCAGATCGACATTCAAGCTGAACACCTCATGGGTGTCGGGCTTCAATCCCACATAGCCATAGACAAGATGTGTACAGAACTGCATGGCCAGCTCCAAATTGTCGGTGTTCAGTTTGGCCAAGCCCAGGCGCAAAAATGACCCCGAATCATAGTAGCAAATCAGATTCGAATTGCCATTGATAGCGGCGTGTGTTAAACTCAGCACGCCCAGCAAGCTCCAAAGTGATAGCTTCATTTTGTGCCAATATCGCAGGGCACGTGTTGACTTTCTGAGTGTATAAGCTCAACTGTCGCAAAACGATTCTACTTATTTGCGACTCGATTCTCGAATTTGAATCAAAAGCTTATCTCAGCACACGAGCATCTCACATTATTCATAATGATGACGACCCATCAGGCTGCTTATTATGTGCGTGTTTTGTGCGCAATCATTTCTGTAGAATTGTTTTGTAAAAACGCTGCTCTTTCGGGATAAATACAAAGATCAATTCTGTTCAATAATTTATCGCCGAATATTAAATACCCTTGCAGAAGTTCAACTAATTGTGATTGCTGTTTGGCGCGTTGTTTGACTCAGCTCCGGTTATTATGTAAGACATCTGTCAAATGTCTTTTAATGTATTTGAGCTGCGTAAGCCTGATGGCAGCGTATCTGTTTCTCATTGTTCTCCCCGTATTTGTTTTGTGTCTCACTCTGCGATCGCTTTTCGTACTCTTGAATGATCTTGAAGCTGTCTTATGGGCGCTCCAAGACAGGCAACCTGCTGGGCTTTTAAGAGAGGGGCGGGCTATGCGCAGCAGCTGTCAGCCGAGACAGCGGGGAGGCTCTTAAATCAAAAATCAATTGAAGCATTAAATACCCGAAACAAATACCTTAAGATATTTGTGGGCTTACATACATTTACAGCCAGGGGCCTAATTACAATCGTCACAACAATACCGACAAACTATGTGTGGAAGGACTCGCATGTGTCACCACCAATTATACAGAGGACACTGTGAGCATTATCTGTCAGGGGCTGCAAAAGAATGGCATACACATATACACACACAGATACACACACACACATACGGATACACACACATAGACACTGGCACTCAGGAGTAATCCTCACACGCTGCTTAGCGTTGACAATGGGGCGTATCACAATGCGAGAGGCGTGCAGAGTGAGAGAGGGTGTGAGGAGGCGCACAGTTAATCTGCAATGACCCCTGATTTCGAGTGTGTAATATATATATATATATATATATATACACATACATGCGCCTCAATCCGTGTTAATATCTATGTGTGCCTCTTATTGTTGTTTGATTTATATCTGCAAGAGCTGTGTGCGGCAAGTTAAACAGTCTCTCCGTCCTTTGGGTATTTGCTTTGAGATTGAATGTTTATCTTGACGAGAAAAATAGGTTATCCAAATACAAATCAGAAATATAAAACTATGGATTTCAATGGTCAGCTAATCTCTCATTTTACACACACCAGTTCATATGTCACTAATGGACTACAAGTACTGTCGGCCAGCTTTGTTTATGAACTACTATGTACTTTTATAGGACGGACATTGGCAAATATAATCAGTCAATCTATCATTGGGAAATAGTTGTCAATATCAGAAATGTTGTTTTAGATTTGAATAATATTTTCGCCTGTTTTAGTGATTGGGAATCTTAAATAATTTTAATTTTTCCCAATCGAAAATGCAACAAATTTTGGATCGTTTTGCATTTAAATACCCACAGGAATCGTATAAGTATTTGTGGTTTTTTATTTTTATTTTAATCTAAATATTACATTTTATATTACATTTAATTACATTTAATTTTTAATGTTTGCTTAAATAAATAAATACATGAATAAAAATTTACAACACATGTGTCTCGGGTCCAAGAGGACGTTCCTTCTTTCTGCTGTTAGCTGATTTTACCATGGAAACACGAGTGTTGCATCGTCAAAAGATTTCAAACGTTTTTAATTTAATTACTCGCAAGAACATTTCCAAAGATTTCTGCTTAAAAAGTTCAGCTCCAGTGAATATAACAATTTCGAAATTGTAATTAATAAGTACTTAAGACCTCAAGGAACAAGTGAACTTGCCACTTTAAGTTGCTCGTCTTTTCTGTGTACTCTTTGTCTTTGCCATAATTTTCATTGAGCTCTTACCCGCTTTAGTTTGGCTTCACTTTACTTCTTTTTTTTTGTTTTTTTTTGTTTCAAGACATACATCCCCGGTCCGCAGCCGACTTGGCATAATTAAGTCCAATAATAATTTAAACAAATACCTTTGCCAATTTGGGGCTCCAGCCACCCCCGGCGGAGCCCAGCCCCATTCACCTTTCATAATTATCTATGTTCCTTTGGTAGCAGGTGCACAAAGCCGCAAAGCATTTGCCTTTTTACTTATTTGTAATTAGAAAGCCAGCAACAACTGTGCTGTTGGCTGTTGGCTGTTGCTCAGAGAGCTCACTTTCAATGCAATGTGAGACACAAAAGGGAATTCAATTTTCACAAAACAATTGCCACAAGAAGCGTTCGGCAAATGAAGAGTGCTGCTCAATTGATGTGCCTAATCAGTTTATCAGCCGAGTTTCTGCTAGTATTCTGCTATTTCTTGGGGGTTGCTCTGCTCCCAAAGCAGATTCATCATTGTCAAATGTGGCTTGACATTTTTTAAGGTTGGTGACCAAAAAAAAAAAATAAAATAAAAAAAACCAAATCGAAAAAAAATGATAAAGAAAAAACGGTGAAAAATGTGAACTTTTTTGAGCGGGCTTTTTGGGTGGTGCGCGTTAGTCCGTTGATATAATTAGAAATTTATAATGAATTTTATTTGCACTGGCCACAAAAAAGAAACAGAAACACGAAGAGACGTCAAAATGTTCCTTAAAATTGACGCACATTTGTGTGCAAATAAAATTAAAGCACTCCCCGCAACCGCCCCCAAAAACGAGCCAAAAGGCATATCAAATTCTCGGCCAAGGGCCGGCCAGACCATCAGTCAGCCGATGAGATGAATAAGGAGGGTGTTAATGCGGCATGCAAGTATCAAAGGGACGTTTGAAAAATGAAATTAACAATTGTTGTTGACTTAAGCGCACGGAAAACAAACAGAAAGAATAACAACAAGAAAAATTGCTTATCCTTGGCACGCCGAGGATTGCATACCCTAATAGACCCAAGCTAATCTTCTTATATCGATTTCTTAGTCCAGAGTTTAAAATAGTATTATGGTTTTCTATGTTTAAAAGTAACTGGCTGTGCACTGAGTAGTCCACTTTTTTGTAGTTATTTATCTGGTATCAGAAAATGTGGTATATATGCTATATAGTGTCTTCAGCATAAGGGTTGATAGATGCCAAGTTTGCACAAGATAGCTGCAAATCTAAAAAACTTAATTTATAAAATAAATGGGTGCTAAAAATCAGTACAGACACAGTGACTGTTGGCCGGACATGACTATATATAAAAATAAATATATATATATATAAATATTTATATATATCTATTATATCATAGGGTCGGAGACGTCTCCTTCAATATGTTACAAGCTTCAGGACATAATTATAATATCCTTTGCGAGGGTATTAAAATATGAACGTTGAATGCCGTTAGTCTGTTCTTCTGGTATATACTAATATATAGAAGTACGAATTCATATTTGATTCTATATAGTTGGCTTAGTATAGATATTTGGATATGGATATATCATAGTGTATGGATATAGAATAGTGTAAAATATAAACTATAGGATTTTCAGTGTTTTGTTGGGTTTTACCCTTAAAATATATAATTTAAAATCTTACAAGCGAAATTTTGTCCATAACTATAACTACTATAAAATACATAACTATAAAAGAAAAAAGATACAAATTGTATTTTATTTTTCCATTGTTAAAATCGCATCACTTCATCTCGTCCATTATATATCTCTGCTGACGATGCAAATATTCAAAGATTTAATCATAAGTACTCCTCTTTCCATTTGGTAACAGAGTATACAGTTTTTTAATGAGTCAAAGTACTTTTATTTTACCGTCTGGGCCTGTGTGTTGGGGAATGTCATTCGATAAACAGAGACTGATTTCGTTGTTGTCATCATTAGATGTTGCATCAAAAGAACATTCTTGTAGTTTTGTGCTTATCCTGTCAGGAAGCAGGAGCAACCCCTCCGTTTGTGCTTTCAGATGAAATTACTTTGGTTTTCTGCACTCTATTTGGCTGACTGGCCCCACATATCAAGGCTCACTTGGAGGACTTCGCTGTTGGGGTGACCTTCGGGCTGTTGCTCATATTCATTATAAGCCTTAATAACTGTTGTTTACAAACAGCGGCAAATGTCAAAATACCGGCTAAAGGATCGAGTTTGACCAGCGGTTGGCACTGGCGCCTTCTGGTTTTCCGCTCAATTTGCTTTTGTCTGGGTGTTTGGTGTCTGGTTACCAGTTGCAGCTAACTGACTGACTGCATATTGGATTAGCTTGGGTTCCTCTCGGCTTGGAATTGATTCACCGATCCCAGCCAGGCGCTCAAGTATCAGAAACAGGTCTGCGTGAAACCTTAGTGGCGACATGTGTCATACGACAGTTGGGAAAGTTTTCATATTGTTATTTCATTAAGAATGCACTTGACAAAAATCAAATTTTAGCACATGTTGCATAAGGTGTATAGTAAATACGAATGTGATTAAACCCATAACAATATACGTTTGTTATTATTTCTCTGTACTTGTTAAGTTTCCATAAAAGAAAAGGGATAACAGTGAAATATGTATAAATATTATATGTAAATTAAATGACAAAATATTCGCATAAATAATAATTAATGTGTAACCTCTTTTAATCATATAATAAAAATAATTGACATATATTAATCAGCTGGAATACTCGACTTGAAAATACCTCACATGCAGCTGTTTCCATATATAATTTATAGTTATGAATGCATTTATAATAGGCAACTGTTAAATATTTGCTTTATAATTGATATGACTTGAATATGCATGATTTCTTTTGAGTGTGTGCCGAGTGTATTCTGTTCTTCTGTCTGGGTACAGGGTATTCAAATATAATATTATTTATTTTCGTAGCTGTGTGCAGTTTATATCATTTTTGTTATGCTATTCAAGCATAAATGCATTAATGTCAACGGTTTTCATCAACCACATATCAAAAAGAAAAAAATTAACTCACAATGGAAGCCGATGGATTTTTAATTTCATTTTTAACGCCGCATACAAAATGTAATTAAAACAGAATAACAATAAATTAAGTGGTTTGTAAATAAATTCAAAATTATATACGGCTCGGACTCCAACTGCTGTGGTTAATAAATCACTTTTGTTATACGCATACTTTAATGCAAATAAGTAAATTAAAATTGTGCAGCTTTTTCATATGTTTAATACAATAAAGAGAATACTTATCTTTTAAATTAATATATTGTATTCCCATAAATATATTTGTATATCTGCTCTGGTATACCTACAAGCATTTATATAATTAAATATTAATAAGTTTTTTTTTAGTATATGTCTGCAATTTCTTCTAAACGTTATAATATATGTCATGTTGAAGATTCTGCAGATTGTGGTGATTTTTCTTTTATTCTCTTGCCAGCTTCAATTCCACGCTACTTGCTTCTGGCTGTTACCCTTTTTATTCATTATTTTGGAACAGGGAATAAATAGAAGATCGCCTTACTACTAAGTTCCACTTAACCTTGCTCCAAAAGTTAAAACAATATTTTCTTTTTCCGAACCAACCCCAAACTTCTCCACTGTTTTCTGCGCTAGAGGCCAATACAACGGACAGCCATCGTAGACGTTTACATTTGTTAACATATACCCTGTTAATAGAATAAAACTCAGTATATTTTGCTCACCACATTTTTTTTAATTATCAACGCGAAAAAGCTTTGAATAAAATGTAGTATTTCTATCATTTACTCGTATTTATTGAGATTCAATTTACTAATCGGTATTCTTCTTTTCTAACCACAAGATGAAAGGTAAAAATAAACCGTATAATGATAGATTCGATAAAATCTATGGTTTCTGCCATTGAATATCAAAAGATAATAAAAATATTAATCGGTTGATTTATTTTCGATACAATTCGATTCGACACCTGCCCTTTGTTACAACTGTATTCCCATTTGGCACAGGGAATATCGCAGTCGGCATATACCCTGTCCTAAGGCTGCTTGGTTGTTGCTTATTTTGTATGCAACTGCTGAGGTCTCAGACTCAGGCCAGTCTTATAAGTTGAGTGGCAACCCTTTACGCATTATGCGTAAATCTCAAAATGTTTTCTTTGGTGTGCTTATTTTTTAATTGTTAAGTTTTTATTTCTCCCCAACCTCGGAGCAGTGCAAACGTCGAACCCCGAAGCGTACCAAAATACCAACCCAACCCCTAAGAACATGGCCAATGCTAAAAGTTCAACGAAGTGTGTAAAGTTTTTCTGCCTGGCAGTACAGAAGCTGCTTTTGCATTAAATTTGTGTAAATGGATTTTGCTAATGGATCCAATAATTCATTTAGATTTTACTTTTCAGCTGGCAAATGTTGTTTACGTTAAGGTAAATAGAGAATAACTTGGCGTGCTCTTTGTGGTAGCACAGATAGCAATTTGTACAGCAGCAAATTAAACTTGGTGGAAGTTCGACGGCTTAACTAAACTTTGTAAGCTGCAAGTGTCCTTATGCAAGGATGTGCAAAAAAATACGTATATCTGTATATACTCTACTTGAATGGAAGTGCATCAGTCTAAAAATATATAGTAGATCTAAGTATGTGAATATATTCAGAATGAATTCTCATTCCTAGCCTTTGTATTAAAATTATTCATTATTAATACACTAGAGAACTCGATAGGAGACATTTACCGATTTTATCCCGTTTGTGTATTCATATTTTATTCATTCGCAATTTATATTATTTTTTATTTATGCCTTTGATTTTTTTACGGTCTGTCAAAGATAAAGCATATAATTACGAGTATGTAATTTGCTCACGCTCAATAAATTGTTTTAAAAAATCATGAGAATCGGTGCTCATTTCCAATTGTGTCTGCTTAACAATATAAACATGTAAAAAAAGTATTCTAGCGAGGAGGCTCCACCTATTATATACCCTGTACACTGGTCCATGCGGCACATTATTTAGTAATGTGAGTTTAATATAGTTTCTATGTTGGATATATATTTATGGTTGTTGTCAGGATGTTCCTAAAAGCAACAGTAGATTTAGGCATCTCAGCTCTTTATATTATGCAGTAGCCCAGATCATCCTGCATTAAGAATAAAAGCTAGCCACAACACTTGACAGATGGACAGAAAAGGCCTTAGCGACTTAACTGTGCGTCCTGAATAGGTAGTTGTCTCCTATTATGCGTTACACATTTCGTGACAAAATTATAATGCCCTTTGTATGAGGAGTATACGCAATCTGGTCAGGTTTTTTCACACGCAGGACACGCAACGCAAAAGGACAGGGGAAGAGGAAAAGGTGGAGCTGGACACAGAGGTAGAGGAAACCAAACCAGGCCGGGGCACGGGAAGCGTGGCTACGGTCGAAAAGGCCAAACAATAAACGCTACTTTGTCTTTTGTTGACACACAAACACACACATCAATTTTGCAGCATATGTGTGTGCATGTAAAAAAATCACAGCCACACGAGGAAGGTCCTTTTTGCGTGTTGATGTTGGATCTGCACCATTATTTTGCTTAATTATTTACATGAGTAAACAGTTGAGTTGAACTCATAAAAAGGAGGCGGAGTCTTTTTTGTTTGGTCTCGTGTAAATCAACGACACTGTCTGAGTTCTTTTTTCGTACCTTTTTTCTTTGTTTACCAATATGCGGTACAGGGTATAAAAAAAGAGTATTGCCATTGTGGTCAAAACTCATTTCGAAAGGTACATTTACTATTAACATAGAATTTATAAATTAATTGCACAGCTGATCTTGAAATATAATTGTAATTATAAGTGATATTTCCACTGTCTAGAGATACAAAATTTGAGTATGTCTCTTGACTATTGACTGAAGATGATTTTCCTGTGTGTAGTGTGTCTCATAGTCGATTAGACAGTTTCCAATTACATATTATATGGTATTTTTGTATCCTTTCATATAGGAGTGTATACTTGTATCTATTTTAATGTATGACGGGGTCAAAGGCACATAAAATGGGTCTAGTGTTTCTGAAAGTTGGATAGAGGGAATGGCTTATCAAGGCATAGGCTCAGAAAAGTGTTGAATATTCCACATTTGGATAAATGTAAATTCATCGAAAATTCTGTGATAGTTTTTGAGCAATTTCGATACCAGCGCCCAAAGTTTCTCTCTGTTCGCTTGTGTCCTTCTACAGCGAATCAAATCAAAAGCAGAACTAACAAACTTCCAATCAGACAACATATCTTCCAACAGCAACAATGAGCATACAAAATTGTGTGTGTTTTTTTTTCGAGAAAGCCGAGTTCCATTAACATTAGCTGAGCGCACAGGATCTTCGCTCCTCCCCTGCATCTCTGGCAATAATAATTTTAAAATTACAAATTCACAAAACGTACGCGAAATTGTTGGCAATGTCTGCACTCAGTCCGTCCACCTCGTACCACTTTGCCAACCTACTATAAACGAAAGACGTTGTGTTCCTTCTCTCCTCTCCTCCTCACCCCACTCCTCGTCGCTCCTCCTTCATCTCACCTATAGCCACATGCATTCTATATACCTTTGCATCTTTTTGCCATCTGCCGCAGCTGAGTAGCTGTGCCGCGCCTAAAGCTCTTTTATGATACACACGTATTGCAGACACACATATTTATTTATATATATATTATATATATATATTTAATATATATATACATATATATAGATATATATATATATAAAATATGTGTATATTTTATGTGCATGTATAAGAAACGCGAAGGATTACTCGTTTTACCAGCTAGGCCACATCCCGGCTCCGTTTGCGCACAGTGCATATAAACTGAGTATTTGTTGCTTGAAATAAACTTTTTTACGTATTGGTGCCTTGATTTTTCCGGTACTTAAAGATGACAACAGTTTGAAAAAATAAGTGAGAACGTTCCAGTTGGGCGCAACTGCAGAATTCTCTAATATCAAGAACCTCCTTGAATCGGAAAAATAAAGCACATGGCTCGGATGGTTTTGAAACTTATATTTAAATTGAGGTGTCAGCAGGTGGATTGAGGTCTGCAAGGATGTCTTATCTTTGGTGTGCCTTTTACAACAATTTTGAATTTATATTTTGATTCTGATTGCAATTCTGAATTTCAAGCGGTAAAACTCCACTTTGACTCCCAGTTTGTAGCTCTAGTTTTTTTATAATTCTCTTTTAATATTAATTGAAATTTTAATGATTGATTACAACTTCACTAAAAGCAACTTTGGTTCATTTTGTAATTGGAAAGGGTTTAATATTCTGAAATAGGATTTCGATTTTGTCCTTTTCATAAGACAAATAAATAAAAAATAATAATGTTCACAACTAAATACATGTTTAAATGCTTAAAATATTGTGTAAATGAATCCGTATAATTTAAACACATATGCGAAAGAACTAATGATCACTCCTAAATATGTGCAAACATTCAAGAAGATAGAATTATACAATTAAGCCACAAGCTGCAATGCTGAATATGTATTTTCAAAGATTATATAAATATATAAGTTGAGGCAATTTCAATTGTAGTTATTCTGTGCCACTGTGCCTTCTCCTTGCTCACCTTGTATAGAATGTATAAAATTCACATTTAGAGATTGCTCAGCGGTCGTGGCTTCCATGTTGCCACAGCGGAGAGCAGAGAGAAGTCTGTCTGCGCTGGAACCGGGAATGGCATTCATCATTCATTCATAGCCTCGGCGGCTGCGATTTTTCATTGCAACATGGCGATGTTGCAGGCGCAATCGCGAGTCGCAAGTCGCAAGTCGCGAGTCGAGTCAATCAAATGTCTCAAGTTCATTACAAGCTGCCAGAGTTGTTTGGTAAGTAATAAGCTTCGAGTCGGGTTGTTGCTGTTATTATTATTATTGTTGTTGCTGATGCTGCTGCTGTTGTTGTTGTTGTTGTTGTTGTTATTGTAATAGTTGTCGAGTTGTTGGAATAGTTGCTGAATGAGGAGGAGGAGGAGGAGAGTCCAAGTGAGGCCTTCTCGCCTTCATCATCATCATCTCATCGTAGTCCATTTTCGACTGCTACTTTGCGCCATGCTGTTGCCTCTGTTGTTGCCCCTGCCTCTGCCTCTGCCTCTGCCTCTGCCTCAGCCTCTGCTGATGAGGTTGTGGATGAGTTTGATGCATGTTTTGTTAGCTTCTGTTGTTGATTTGGAATGCAGTTTGGTGGAATAGCCCGCAGCCACGATGCTGTTCCCGCATCCGCTACTTCGGTTGCGCTGTGCATTTTGATTACTTTTTTCGGTGGAAGCTGTAAGAAGTTGGAGTTGTTTTTTCTCTTTTTTTCTTCATATTTTTGCAGATTGAACAGATTGTTGCCTTTTGGGAGTTCCATGCTTTGCACACAGTATATGAAGAAATTGTAAAATTTATGTTCTTAATTGTTCTTAATTGTCCAAGTACATACATTTTTGTACAAAATTTCGCTTGAAATTGAGATTACAACGTTAAAATGGAGTTACAAGATTCTGTAGATATCAGCAGTTTTCTCTCGACTTATATATTCTGTGTTGATGATACACAGCAGTTGTGGAGCAGGGAAACGAAATCATCACATTCGACTTGGAGTATTCAGCTCAGTAAGTTAAGTTAATCGGATACACAAAATGGCATCGTTGGCAGTTCGAAAATGGCTGCCTAGTTTTGCATATTTCAGAGCTTCGGCAACCGAACACGACATTTTATTTGAAAAAGTACAAGAGAGTGCGCCAAAATGGCCGCCATAACTGTTTGGGAAAATGTCAACCATGAGCTGAGGCCATTACCAGTTAAAATAAAAAATAGCCAACCCGTTGGCTGGTCCGCTGGTCCGCTGGTCTGCTGGTAGGAGACGAGCAGTCAGCCAACCAAAGCGCTGGCCATGCAATGCCCGGCCGCACCGTAGAAGCCGTAATTATGCTGTAGACCAAAGCAAAATAATTACTTTGATCGAAAATGATATTATTTTGTCGACAATGGGTATACGGTGCGCTCACAAGTGTGAGGGGCGTGTCCCACTCAATTCTCTGCATGCAATTGAGCTGTGCAATGGCCGCCTGCAACCGGCGACGACGACGACGACGACGACGATGGCGACGATGGCGACGATGTCCACCAATAGCCAAAAGTGCATTGCATTTGCCAAATTTGCATATGCGAGAATGGGTACTGAATAATGGGGATGTGGATGGCATTGGGATTGGGGGTGGGGGTGGTGGTAATGTTGGTCGAGGGTTGTGTGTAGTTTCGCCGGTAGTTGCGACGCACCACACCCATTCCATGCCCCATCATCCAATGAATACACTCTGGAAAAAAGAAAATCGACCTGAATTTTAGAAAATCGCACCAAAATGAAAGTCGTCATCAAAATTTGAAATTTTTTCTCGTTTTTAGAAATAAGTTCTAAATATAAGAAAACAGTTTTCTAAAATTGGAAAGGCTTGTTCTCAATTGACTATCCCAAAAAATATCGTTTTTCTTATTATTTACAAATATTTTTATTATTAAGAAATGCATTTCTAAATAGTTAAAATGCAAACGCTCATTTTTAGTCAAAATCTTTTCCAAAATTCAGAAACAACTAATGCATTTTATTGGCTCGGCTTTTGCATTAGAGTAGCTCAGAGGTAATCGGTGTAAGGTCGGAAGTTTTTCAAATTAAATTATATCAAATGAAAAACTATGAAAAAGCAATTGTTCGAATAGCTTGTACACATATGAAAATTGGGCACATTGTATCGAAATTGTAGTAATTTTTTTCTGAGTGTATTCAGCCGAAAGTAATTACTTTTTCGTTCATTTTCGTTGGACGTCCGCACAAAAATTTTATTTATTTCACTGCACTCGGAGCTGCCCCCATTTTCAGAACTACATCCTCGTTGGAGTCCACTCAACTCCTCGCGTCCACTTCCACTTCCACGTCCACGTCCATGTCCACGTCGACGTCCAGTTGCACATCCACTTCCATTGGCCTTAGCGTTGTTAGTTTGAATGTGTTTTCACATTTATATGCAAATTTTTCGTTTGCATGCTAAAAATATGGCTTTCTGTGTGTTGTGTTGTGTTTTGTTGTGTGTTCCAATAGTTGAACAAATGAACAAGAACCATTGAGTGAGTGCCGCGAGGTTGCAAGAGCCGGTATCACGGTGGCGCGGCCGAATTGGTTGCCTGGCAAAGTCCGCCAACCAATGGTCGACCAAATATGCCAACGTGGGATGCATCTGAGGCTTGATAATTCAAAGCAATTTAAAGCTTGCAAAATGGTCTTTCTGCATTTATTCACATTTAATAAATTGCATAAAATATAAAACGTATTTGTGTATGTGGAGTATGTTGCTAGAAGTGCTTGTCAAGCTCGATTTGTTGTCGTTTTTATAACATATAAAAAATATATATTTTATGAATTCCTAATCAAAGTCAGTATTAAATGTGACTGAATATCCCTGTAATTTTTTCTGATTTTATGTAAGAACACGATTCGCATGATGAACAAGCTGAGTTCTTCTTTTAGTGTATTATTTTAAATTTTAAATGCGATTTCTTCTTTTTGAGCTACAATAAAAAAGAAAATGATGCAGAAAATGAAAAAATTTGATGAGAAGTGAAAACAGCGGTTGCAAATAATATTAACATTAATTGAATGGTGCTTTTTTCTGTGCTTATTAAAAAAAGTTATAAATAGCTCAATTGCATGTTAATTTGTTATAAGTACACTTCAAAGCCATACACACTTTAATTATGTATATTAAAATTAAATGTATATGAAAGTACGAATCTAATTTGGCGCTATTCGCAGCTGGGCACCAAGTCAGGCATTTGTTTCTCGCTTAAATTGCTTGTGGGCGTTTCTTAATTTCAGTTATTTCTATTGGGTGTATTTTGTTGGTTTACCTGTGACTTCTGGGTATATAAGGAATGTCGTCACTGAAAGAGTATATGTTCAACAAAGAAATTGGCATTTGAATATGTTATCAAAATATTAGAAATTTGATTGCATATTGGCAATAATAACAGAAAAAGACCAAGAGTCTAGTGAAAACAATTTCAAATGATTTATAGCCCCATCTTGATGCAAGTGGGGCCCCCGTTTGTAGAATCTGCCATCGCTTAATGAAGTCACAAATCAAGTCGCAGTCTGGCTGGAAATTTGCCCGTTTGCCTGCATGCAACCAATTTCTGACTATGACAGCCCCACAAAAGTTCAAATCTGATGACACAATGTGGCAGGAACTGCAGTCCACATATACATACAACACAGCAGCAGCAGCAGATTTAGTCTCTCAATTGCAGTTGCAGCAAAGAGCAAAGAGTTTCGCAGTTCATTGTTTTCAGTTTTTGAGTTCGTGTTGTGGTCCCAAAAATGTGCAAACTGTAACCAAATGCTTGGGTCAAGAGCAGCAGGAACACAGATGCGGGTCGTGGGACGTGGGACGTGCAAGAGTCGCTGGTTTATGAAATGAAAGCAAAGATAAGCACCGAGCCGAGCTGCTCTGAACACATCCCAAAAACCTTGCCAGTGGTGGCGGCAAATTGCATATTGCATGCGACCTGGCCGTATTTGTGGTGATGGTGCTTTGGGGGCGACTCAGCAGTGGCAGTGGCAGTGGCAGTAGCAGTGTGAAAGACCCAGAGAGAGATGCACATGGCCAGATACGAGACGGAGTGGGTTGTCACAAAGTTGACAATGTGCGAACAAATAATTCCATCAGCAAGAACAAAAGCGTCGAGTGTTTGTTTGGGTGGCGACGCGTCTGTACTTCCACTACCACTTGCGACATGCACATATCCCTGCCCCTGCATCCTGCATCCTGCATCCTGCAGCCCTGCCAGCTACAAAGAACCAATGCATATGCATATGCAAGGACTCCAATATGTGTGAGTGTGTGTCTGTGTGTGGCTCTGGCAATATGTTACACTTGCTGCCCATATAGCCGGTAATCTAGCAACGCCCCCAGGCTGCCCAGCACGATTATCATTGCTCAAATTTATGAATTGCACTGGCGGAGCAGAGGAGCAGAAGCTGCTGCAGAGTTGAGACATGAGAAACACTTCTGCACACCCAACCGTATTTCTGGATATATAGGATTGCGGCCAGATTTTATATAGTAGCTTATCATTCAAAAAGTGTGAGAGCCCAGAAACACATAAATTCGGCAGATTTTCGGTGCCAAATGTAACTAAACTTATTATTCAGAAAGTCTACTTTTAGAATTGACGGTTGGCATTTTTAAATTCAAAGTAGATATTTCTAAAATTTAGAAAAATGTGTATACTTTTCGGAATTTGCTTTCTTTATGTGTACATAGAAGAATTCTTAGATTAACTTTTTCTATTACCAACATTAATATTATTCCATATACAAACATTTTACATAGTTTATGAAATTTCACATACTTAACGAATTTTTATTTTTAGTAATAGAAAATATTTCTAAAATCGCTATTTAAAATGTAGGTCGATTTTCTAAATGTCAGGTAGACTTTTTTCTGAGTGAGAAATATGTTTAGGTTGTGCAAAGACTGTAACACGTAGTGTGTAAAAACTAAACTAAGATCGAGGCGTTTAAAGAGGTAGTTGTATGGACTGACGGTAATGATTAAATCGTCACGGATATTAAATTAATACTATTAAAAATGTTTGTAAGTTATTACTTCTACACTTGTTGCAGATGCCTCCGAGGGATAATTAAAGAAAATGTGAGTTAGTCTTATGGAAATGCTTACAAATTGGTGCTGAAATATAATTTCTTTGCACCGATCGCACAGATAAAAGAGTGTTGAATGTATTTCTATATATTGAGCACTGGCTTAAAGCTAGAGTTAACAAACTCTGAAGTTGATTTTGTTAATTTAAAAATTTAAATATGTTTTTTTGCAACAATGTAAAGTGTAATTTTCCGGGTAGCCTGCGAAGCAGCAACTGAAAGCCGAAAGCCAAGGCATACAGACTTTAATGACCAAAATTAAAATATATACAAATTTTAAATAGCTAATATGTTGATGAATGGCCCGAAGGCAGTCGCTACTTAAATGTAAGAATGGAACCCCTTCCAACAAAATATAAGCTGTTCCAACAGCCACCATAACTTATGCTAATGGCAGCAAGAAATTTATGTTGTAGTCTATGCGGTATCATGTCAAACAGACATTTCAATTCAATTAAGTTTTGTTGGGCAAAGTTTTCATTGGATGCCCAAGATAAAAAAACTTTTATGCAACAATTTCCCATTTTAAAGTCGCATTAATTAATTATAAACAACCGACTAGGTTGCGTCTGAACTCTTTCCCATCAGCTTGTTCAACTGCCGCCTCCCCTTGGAAGCAGCCCCTTGAATCGCACACTTGAACCGCGGCGAAATGTGCAAATCGGAGCAACAAAAGCATAAATCGATTAAATTTGCTGTCATTTTAAATTTGACACATGAAACAAAATGCTTCGCGCACACCAACATTTCAGCTGCAAAGGCGGCAAATGGCTGTGGGAAGGGGCTGTTAACGGAATTGGGCTTGGGGCTTGTTACACAACAACACAACAAGAGCGGAGCAAAAGAGCAACAGACACAGCAAACAGAAGAGCAACGGAGCAACATATGCTCTTTGAAACAGTTCCGCTTTTTCCAAGCACCCCTTTGATGAAAGCTATGTGGTAGTAGCTTGTTGTACCTATCCAAGGGGTGGTTGGGGCTGTGCGGGTTGAGGGAATGCCCTTGCCACAATGCTTATGCAAATTGCAGTTATTCGATCTTTGGCGATGGCCAACGCAGAGCTGAAACATACTAATGCCCTTTCATGGAAGCAATAATAATACCTTCACATCGATTTCCCGCTAAATTTGTGATTAGAAATTGCATTGACAAAAAAAAAAACAGTTTTCAAAACGTCTCAGCAAAGATATTCCTGATCAAATTCCTTATGCAAATAATTACGATGTAGCTACAAGAATTAATTCTAAGAAAATATAGATTACTCAATTACTCGATTCAATGCAGTTGTATTAATAAAATAATAATAATACATTTAATTAATGCCGACTAATATCAGTCAACACAGAAAAATACAAAAGGAAAAAATAAATTAATATAAATTAAAAAATGTTATATTATATATATATATATATATATATATATATATGTTAATGTTTTTGACAAACAGATATATCATTATGCAAACATTGCCATTATCGTTTTTCATTGTCCTTGGTTGTAATTGCATCTGCAATTAGAATGCTCTTCCGAGTTGTGTTTCGGTGTTTGTTGTCGTCATGGCTCATTCACATCGAGAACTGCCTCATTTGGAGTCGACCCTGGCTGTGGCAAAACACTTGCTACATCTTAATTTGTACGTAACATGCAAAAGTTCACATTTCCGGGCCTGTTTTCTTGGCTCGCGTCAAAGGGCTAAGAGTCTCTCAGACGCCATTTAAATTAATCAAGTGGCAGCTATTGCACTCCCAGCAGTTGCCCCATGTTGCGTGCTGCTCGCCAATATACATACTTGCACGTTCTAATGAATTTTTAATTATTCGCAAGGTAAGCCAAATTCGACCAGATTCGATCAACTGCATGTACATATAATATCAAATTGAAACCAAACACCCACTCCTTAAAATAAACCACATAAATAAATTGCCGGCAATTACGGCGTTAACAAGTTTTATTGACTGACTAAATGTGCTTGGCTGGCTGGCTGGCTCCCCAATCCCAAACCCAAAGCCAAGCGCAATCGCAGTCAAGTCCATGGAGAGCACCCTGACCAGTTGCCAAACATTTTTCATCATCGTCGTCGTCGTCGTCGTTTGGCAAGGACATTTCATGGGCTTGTACAAACGTTTAAATGTCTGTTAAGCCTCGTTCCACAACCGTACAATTTATTTGCGTTTTGTCACCGTCTGGCCAAGTTGCTCGTTTTTGGACAACAATCGCCGAGGGTGTCTGCCCTTTCAGGAGCGAAAACAATGAATAATACTCGCGTCAGCTAGCTGAAATCGCCTGCAGTCAGCCAACAGTTCATTCTCTCACTCACCACACACTCGGAAAAAAAGCGCCCTAAAATGAAAATAGCACTCAAAATTCGAGTGGTTGTCTTGTTTTTAGAAATAATTTACTTAAAAATAAGAACACATTTTATAAAAATTAAAATTATTTAGGCTTGTCCTAAATAACATTTGTGAAATTCGGAAAATAGTAATGAGATTAGTCGACTTTAGAGACCAAGTGGCTCAGTAATTTGCAACAGATTAAGTCACATGAACAATGTAAGCTATGCAAAATATTTGAACTAATATGTGAAATCTTAATAATGTTTAATAATAGATAGATAATAGATAGATAAGATTTGTTAAATTTAACACACCTGGAAAACAACATCCTAGAAACTAGATTTATTTTTCTAAATATTTGAGAAATCCACACTGAAATTAAGAAATGCAATCACTGATTTCTATAAAGTCAAATTTAAAAGTTTAATTTCTGAAAAAACGGTGAAAAATTATGGGGAATTTGTAAAATTCAGTGAGCATTTTTCTGAGTGTGCAGTCAGCCAGCAGTTTATTCTCTCACTCACACTCCCTCTGTTAGTCACTCACCCTCTCACTCTGTTGGTGTAGCCCCATTTATTCCGCCAGATCAATCTTCGTTGGACTTGTGTCCATGCCCACATTCACGTCGCATAGTTGTCTATCGGTTCGACACTTTGTTGCATTTGAAATTTATTAGCAACATTCGTTGCCTTGACTTCTCTCACCCCCTCCTCCTCCTCCTCCTCCCCCTGCCAACTCCCATGTGTGCAGCGATAGCAAATAGAATCGAAATCATAATCGTGTGTACGCATACGTTCTTGCAACAACACATATGTATATGTATGTGGATAGATATTTTCAGGGCTCTCTTTGGCACATTGTAAATGTTGAAGAAGCCAAAAATTAACATCACAAAAACTTGAACCGAAAATACGCATGAAAAATGGACTGGAAAAATGGCAAAAATGGAATACTTGGAGTGTGGCACTTATTTAGCTTTCTGTATCTGGGGACTCGACGATGGTGACGACGGCAACCAATAAAAAGATAAAACGACGGCTTATGTCGCCCCCCCCATCCCTATCCACCTATCGTCTCGGCACGGTTCTAAACATGTGCCAGCGTCTGGGCCATGTGTAACGGTCTCGGGTGGGTTGGCACCACCATTGAGTAGGTGGTTGCAGCGGGCGAGGTGGTGCGGGGAGCGAGAGCGCTATCAGCATATGCGGTTTAAGTTGCGGTTGACATTTATTTCACGCGCCATTGCACAAATAAATGCGTTGCGGCTTGCTATTTGTTTGGTGATTAAAAGGGGACGGAATATCGACGAATTTGCTAAGGGATAAAAAAGCATATATGCATATTATAAGAAAGTAATGTCAACTCTAAGCAGCTAGACTCGAGTCAAAATCAACTGACTACTAAATTGATATTCACTTTAGTCAATTTTGAGTAATTCGACACGTGAATGGGGCAAAGTGTTGACAAACTCTTCTGATTTGATATTGGTCTCATTGAAAATGTGCTTTACCTTATCGAAAATAATCAAATTTAAGCTAGTTATTTAAAATGAACTAAAGACTGTTTATGCTGTTTGCCAAGTTTATTTGTGGTATTTATTTATAGCTTAGCTAGAGGCAAATGTTGCTATACATATATATATAATAATTGTTTTGGTTAATCTTAGTACTCCTACTCGAAGGCAACTAAGTCGCAATAATTTTGATTTAGTGATACCCTTGGCAATCATATCCACATTTCCATTATCATCAGCATAATCATGACGCAGTCTGAGGCACATTGGCAAACCCTTTTTGATTGTTACTTGTTATTGGTGCAACAACTGGCAACGCCCACAACTTTTTGGTTCTTTTTCAGGTCATCTGACTTCTCGTCTGACTTCTCATCGTCTCAGCTCCTCCTCTGCTCCTCTGCTTCTCTTCTTCGTTGGCAATTTTAATTTTACGCTTGAAAATTTAAAATTTTACGCTTTGTGTTGTTGGTTGATGAGGAACTCGACTCACTCTCGTGGCTAATGTTGCCTTGGTCAAAACATCAAAAGTGAAGTTTTTCGACTGTTGCACAAAATTCTTGTCACGTACGCAACATTTTAATTGATGCCATTAAAAGGCCGACTAAAGAGCCCAGCAAGGGCATAGAAAACCAGCAACAAGATGGCAAAGTTTTTGGGGGCGGGACGCAGGAAACATTTGTGGCTGAGAAATGAATTTAAACTTTTCATTTCGCAAACACAACTGATGAACAGCAACTAAGACTGCACTCAGAAAAAGATAATCACCCTAAATAGTAAATTTATAAAATTCTTCTGTAATTCTTAATTTTTGGGTTAATTTTTCTTAAATTTATAACAAATATATAAATAGAAGAATTCTTATTTTAGCTGTTTTGTTTTATTATTGTATTTATTTCTTTATTTATTTCTTCGATTCAGTTTTTGAATTTTTTACTTTTTATAAATGCATTTCATAATAATGGAATATATTTCTAAACAAATATTATAGAAAACACGATATATTTGGGATTGTCGTTGTAGTGCTAGCCTCTAGTTTAAAGAAAACTGTTTTCTTATGTATTTTTTCTGAGTGTACATAAGGGAGACAAGAGAATCGCAAGGCAAGTGAAGAAGTCGATTAGCTAAATGATTGAGCGCATTTTAGTGGAGTGGATAAAGCGTGGAATGAACTCGTCTTGGCATTAATTAATAGAACGCGTCTCCATATCTAAGCCAGATATCACAAACATATATCACATGACAAGCGAAAACTAAACGGCATTCAAGGAAAACATTGCACGGCAACGGAAAATTTTAATTGCTTCCCCCACGGGGCCTTTTCTGTTGACTTTAATTGTGTGAAAAAGCAAAAACATTCTAATTTACGATGCTATGCTTATTAAGTGCGCGAAAGGATGCCGGACATGTGAGCCGTGTGTGTGTGTGTGTGTGTGTGTGTGAGCCGTGTGTGTGTGACGTGTGTGGAATGTGATAGTGTAATTATTATGCGGTTTTGGGTTCGTGCTGGCGCTATAAAGAATATGCCTCGCATAGAAAAGCTGATTTCAGCTGCCGCTTGCCACATGCCGCATGCCGTCTGCCGCCTGATGAACAATTGCAACCAAGATTAGGCAGCTAAGCCGTTACTCCCTTGCTGCTGCTGTGGCACGTTGCCGGTTGAGTCCTTTTGTGTCCTTCGAATGTTTGCCTTTTGCATACGCGCATTTGCAAAAGGCAGTTGAAAAGTTGCCGGCAGTTGGCATAACACATTGTGAAAATGTCCTCTCGGAAAAGTGTTTTATGCAATTTGCCTTTGTTTGGCATTGTAATTAAGTTGACAATCCATCATCATACATCATCATCAGCCCAGGCAAATTTGTTCAAAAAATATATATTCATTTTGTTTGCCAGTGCATTGATATCCTTCTCTCTTTTTTTTTTTTGGTTTTGGTTTTGGTTTTGTCCGTCTGGCGTTTATAATTTTCTAATTTTTGACAATTTGTTTAGTGAATACATTTTGCATTGTGATTGGAATTCAAATTATGTTCATCGATTACCGCATAGGGTTTGGCTTGTGGTCACAAGTTGACAGAAAAGCTGCTGAATAGAAGTTAAAAGGACACGAAGGACCTTCAAAATGATTAAGCGGATGTGTGCATAGTATGCATGGTATAAAGCCAGTTCTTTATTTATGTACCCCTCAAAAACTCCGCATAACTCATTAACACATAAATTGCTGAAATTAAATTACTTTAAAAAGGCTTTAATGAATAAAAATCTATAAAATAAATTTGAAATTAAAATTACGAATTAAATGAAATACAATTAAAAGGGAGAAATTATATGAAAAATGTAAAATGTAATAAAAAAAACATGGAGGATATAAGAAATAATTCTATAATAATACAGTGTCTGAGTTATAGATTCAAGGCTCGTCGCTCGATCAGAGTAATTCTCTTTTATTAATAAAATAAATATATTATGATGCATATTTTATACCATTCGTGAACTATCGATCCTCTCCTTTCAATCTGTTCTTAAAAAAACCACATTGTCCCCTTATTGGCAAACACGTCGAACCCTTGCAACTTTATTCCAGCTGGGGCACAAATGCGGCAAACTTTCTAGCGAGCTACAAAAATTGAGGCAGTGACTGCAAAAAAAGGCGATAGAGCAGAAAAAGAGAGCACAGAATGAGAGAGAGAGAGAGAGAGAGAGAGAGAGCAGAGATGAGAGAAAGAGCAATGCAAAAGATGTTTGTATGTGTGCAAGTGTGCTTAAGCTCAATTAGCATAAAGTGCAATCCATCATACAAAATGTCAAAAACTGCTGAGCAAAGTTTTCACAAGTCAGTCAGCAAACTGATAAAAAATTAGAATCGTGGTTAGGGGTTGCAAATGGCCAAATACATACAAATATGGATATTCTCCTCTAAAGAAATTCTCATACATTAAACAAATATGATAATAAAGTTGGCCAGTTCTGTTCGGGTTGATGTTGGACACATTACCGAAATAAGGAAACCATAAAATATCCATAAAAATGAAGAAAAAATGGAAATTGAAAAAACTATGGCATACCCTATAATAAATTATGAAGCAGTCAAAATATCGGACTGATGGAAACTGATCTCATTCATTTCTATTTTTAATATATTTATACCAAATGCTGTAATTCGATTTGCATGTGCCTAAATCTGATTGTGTGTGTTTGAATCTATTTATTTGTACATGCTGATCGATAATATATGTCTTTATAAAATTATATGATATTTTCTATGTAAACAAGTTTAGATTTGAGTTTCCAGTGAGAGTGTGTCCAAAACAATTTAATTGTATTTGCTGATCGCTAATGTATATCTTTATAGGATGAGTGAGTAAGCTTAGCCATATTCCAGGTTACAGGGTATAAATATTTGGTGAATTTTTTGGATGCTCGCCTGCATCTTCGCAGGTATTTACGAGCCTGAGCCTTCTGCACTATGAAATACGTCGCTTTGCCAAATCTGGAATTAAGAAAAGAGAAAGAGAAAAACGAAAGGAAAAATAGAAAACTGAAGAAAAATTCAAAAGGATGTGGGCAGCAATCGCAGGGGGGGGTGGTTGGGGCTGATCATAAATTTGCAGGTGAAGTGAGCAAGCCCTTTGTATAAGTTTGAATTATTGTCAGTTTCTGGCGTCGTGAAAGTTGGGCAGGGTCATAAACTTTCAACAAAGGACACTTAGGATGCGGCCAGAAATATAAAGGAGCGATAGGCAGTGTGAATGGACACACACACACACACACACACACATTTCCATAAATACAGAATTGTCGACAAAGTCTTTTCTCACTGATCACTCGATACGAGCAGGGACCCAATAAAAAATGAAAAATATTTTAAGGATTTGGAATATGGTGCATATCTAAAATGCGCTTATCCTGCGCTGTTAGGAAAAATGGCTGAAGGTGAAGCATAAATAAATATATAAACTCAGCAAAAAGCGCACTGAAATTTTGAAATTCGCGCTACGAACTAAAAAGTGTTTCTTGTAATTTTAAATAATTTCTATATATATTTTTTTATTTAATTAGAAAGGTTTTCGCCAAATTGTCAATCCAAAAAATGTGGTATTTTTCCTTTTTTCGGCAATATATTTGTTAATAGTAGCAAATATATTTAAAAAGTAAAATTGTAAGCATTTATTTTTAGAAAAATCCTTGGAAAAATCCCTTTGCAAACCTTTTACAATTTTATCTTCTGAATTATAACGTGAGAAAGACTTGGCCAATACTTTGGCGATTTTTTTCTGAGTGCACATATTACAGATACATAAGTATGTGCTATATTTGCCATATTTGCTATATTTGCGAAATCACGCATTGAGCTTGGGGCAACTTTTGGCTGGTTCTTCAAATGGGTGCTGCCTGTGGCTGTGGCAATTATAGGCGTTGCCGTCTGTATGCCTAATGCGCAGTTCCTCTGGCTGCTATATATATATATATATATATATATATATATATAGTATATAGAAAAGTGCTGACCGGGGTCGGTAAATGCATTCGTATAAAGGAATTTAAATGGCAGACGGCAGCAAAAAGAAAACAGATTCAAAAACTGAGAGCAACTGCCAATAAGAGGAAATTTTCACTAGCCAGCGAGGAAAATTGCATTACGCAGATGTTGCCAATTGGCAAGGAGCTCATGCTAATGTTGTGTGTGTGTGTGTGTGTGTGTGGGTGGGTGTGGCTGTTAAGAAGAGCTTAAGAAAAGGTCATAAAATGCAAGCAAGAAAAGAAAATTGCAAATGAAAAGTTGAGAGCTTTGCAGGGGGGCAAGAAAAAGCAATAAAATAGCAGAATATAACAAAGGAAACAAGAGGAGCAAATATTTTTGCTAAAAAGCAAGCAGATTTCGGTAGGCAGACTGAAACATGAATTCTTATTCGTTTCATCAACGCACAATTTTCATGGAAAAACTACTGCACCCTCAAAATTGCCTAACCAAATTTGAAAAGCATAAATTTTAAATTAGTCAGGGACTAAAAGCAGCCAGCAGCAGGCAGCGGGCAGCAGGCAGCGGGCAGCGACAGGATAGCAAACGCAAAACTGACAACAGTTTTCCAAATTAAGCAGAGACTAAAACCAAAATATTGTTTTTACCTTGCAAGTAAAATATTTATTCAATAGAATAGTAGACAATTTATGGGGAGGGGCACAATTCGCAGGAATGCCTTTAAATTTTAAAACGAGACGCATAAACAAATGCATACAACGACAAACACACACACACACACGCACGCACACACACATAGACACGCAAAATTGTAAAAACAAAAGCAAAAGCAAAAGCTCTTAAGTAAATAATGAAACGAGTACGCTTACAAGCAATGGGAAAATGCAAAGACAGCAAAGCCAACGCAAAGGCAGCAAAGTCAAAATGTAAAAACACAGCGCAGTCGCTGAATACATAAGGAACGAAATGGAAACGGAACGGTGTGCGCAGCGTCGCGTTTAAGGGCGGAGCCAAGCAACGAGCATGGGAATAAAATCTCGCAATGAAATAGAAATGGAAATTGAACTACCATTTCAACCACACACAAGCACGCACAAATGCCCGGAGAGGGAGAGCGAGCGAGAGAGCGAGAGAGAGATACAACAATACAAGAATACATACGCACGCTCAGAGAGCGAAACACAAATACCAACACAGCACACAGCGCACAGCATACAGCATACAAATACAAATGCCTACACACAAACAGTTGCAACAGCAGTTGGCGCTCGGCTCTTGCATTGGTTGCCAAAATCGTACTTGGGCATTGTTGTTGCTCAGACAGCGGCGACTGCAGATGCTATTTGATTATTTGCACGCTGTGTTGTCAGTAATAATGAAAACGTGCAAAACGCAAAAGAAAATGTATAAAGCAAAGCAAAATAACATAAAATAAAATTGACAAAATAATACAGTAAATACTCGCATATGTATGAATGTGTATGTGCACATAAATCCCTCTTATTCAAAGTTCAATTTTGTGTCGGAATTTGTGGTCTTTTTATTATTGCTACTGTTCCATATGCCGGCATTGTCCCGCCCAACGCCCCAACTACCGACCGCCCATCAGCCAGCCGCTTTGCTTGATATATCGATAAATATATATATATATATATATATGTATGTATGCATGATCGATACAGACATGTCGCATAAATCCACGTCCACTTCATGTCGAGGTTAGTTTTCTTGTGTTGTCGACTCTTGCATAAAATTATCGCAAGCAATTATTCAAAAATGCTACAAGTTTGCTGCAACGACTCTCTTTACAATATTGCATATCATTTCCGATGATTGCCCGATCAGCTTGTATATGCATATATTTCTGTTATCGTCGGATAGTTCTCATTACACATCAATGATAATAAACAAGTTCAATCAGTGAATAACAGTTGCAGCCATCTTTCAAAATTAAATTATTTTATATTTACAATGCGAATGACAGCAACTTAATTATCATGTCATAATGAAATAAATATGTCTTGTCTGTCATGAAATACATATTTACGTATGTAGGATTACAAAAATGACCAAATTATTATTATTATGATTTTGTGCCACACTCTTTGCCTCAACAGTAAAAGGCAGCTGCCCCATTTTCAGCTCAAACATATCTATTTAAATATATATATACACATATCTGCCCTGCATAATTTGCCATCAGGTGCTGGCCAAATTTGCATTGTATTTCTGCAGGTAGAACAGTGAAATTATGTTGAATTCCTTACAACTAAATCAAACGCTTTGATAAATTACATAATGCACGCAAACTTTTCGTTCAACAAAATGGCCGAGCGGCTTTTCGATGCTTATCTGCCATATTAAAATGGGGCCAAAGTCTGCACCTCTGCTTGCAACCAATCCAACTACACTTTAAGTGTGTTGCCTCTTGCCTCTTGCCAGTTGCCAGTTGCCAGTTGCCAGTTGCCACTTGCAACTTGCGTCTTGCGTGCTTCTTGATATCAACTTTTCACAATGCAATTCGTCTGTCGCGTTTTGTTTTGTGTTTTTTTAGAATCGCTTAACCCGTGTTCAGTTGTCCAACATGCCCACATACAATACAGACAAGAATATACCCTGGAATTTACTGTCTGCGATTAGAAGCAGAACCATTTTTATAATTTAGACTCGTACAGAAATCTGTAACCAGCATAAAGAAGAATATAATAAATATCCAATATGAAGTAATGTAATGCGTAACTTAAAATAAATCGCTAGCCCCTCGTCAACCATTGCAAAAAGATCAGATTTATTTAAATTTTCGCAAAATATGTTTCTTATGTTCCTTAAGGGCATAGGAATAATCTAATATTTGTGGAACTTTAATTCCTATAATTAAAAATAAATTGAAATTTTATAAATGTTTACCAACTAAATTGGCAATCTATAAACTAAGTTTTACTCTGTCCAGGTCAAAATAAAAGCCAGAAACTATTTAATTTATTATTAATATCTCAAATAAATTAAAACGTTACTTAATAATTCGCGTGTCGCAAGTCGATAATCCCAAAAATATCTGCTTTAAATATTATATATTTATAAGTGTACAAATTAACAACTAAAATTCATAAGAATCTTTGTGATTTTTTCCGACCTGCAATTTTATATAGGTTAAGTCATATGAACATAGTTGTTTAAATTAATTGCGCTTTCCTCTCTGGTCTTTTATCTTAACTTGGCGTCACAAGAATTAGATTGTAGTCATTTTCCCAGCCCAAGAATTCAGTATTACGTGACAGCGTTGAGGAACCAGCTATAGCTATCCCTATAACGACTCCAGCTCAGATAACTGGCAACTACTACCAACCAGCTGGGAAACCTTGCGTGATTTAGAGCAACAGATTTGGTTGTCAGCAGCAATGATTGTCGTGTGTGTGTGGAGTGTTTAGAGTTGTCATCGTTCCATGTACTATTTACGATTATCGTTATTACGACTGGCTCGTGATCTTGAAGCTCAGCGTAATTCATACGAAACTACTCTCTACTCTCGACTAGTAATTGCAGTTCCCAGACAGTCGCTGGAGTCGTTGTAGGAGCAGAAGACACATAATTTTTTGTTGTTTTTTTTTTGCTTGCTTTATTATTATTGCTGTCTGAATTTGGTCAGAGGCGCGCTGGTTTTGGCTTGGTTTTGGCTTGGTTTTGGTGTTGGTTTTGGCTTTCTATTTATATGCGGCGCGTGTGCAGAATCATCGAGTGGAAGATAATTGTACAGAGTATTTGCATTATTATTATTAACAATAAGATGAGCGACAACAAAAAGAAAACGGGGCCAGCAGCAACAGCAACAACAGCAGCAGCAGCAACAGGAGCAGCAGCAAAAACACGTGTGAAAATCAAATTCCATGGCATCACCTACGCAAATTACGAAATGAACACGCGCCCCAGAAATACACACAAGCGGGGGAAAAGGGGGTGTTGCTCAGTGAGGCAGCTGGTAAGCTTTACATGAGGTGTGCGTGTGTGTGGGGGCAGGGGAGGGGAGGGGTAGGGGGGTTGTACACATGCCTAGTTAACGAACGAGTTAAACGCGTTCATCATGGCAAGCAGGTCATTCCTTGCTGCCCCATTGCTGCCCCATTGCTGCCCCATTGCTGCTCACTCATATTCTCATTCATCGATGATTATTGCGTTAATTATCCGCCTGTTGGCTGCTGGGCAACTCTGGGCAGCATGGTTGGGGCATATTTGTGCGTAAACTTCAAACGGAATGCCAGCTATTTTCGTGTAAGGCCGACTTATATATACCTGACCCCCCACCAACCACCACACACACACACACACATAGGCATGCCACAACGAGTAACACTTCCTGCCACAGCCACATCCACACATCGAGAACGCTGCAACGCCTCTGGCTATTCCACCTTTTGTGGCACGGACGCGTTCTGGACTTGTCGACAACTGAACTAATAACACTATTTTACATATTTATATATACAGAGAAACCCGTTCTCTTTGTCGTTGTTATTCATAGATATTCAAAAAATATATAGACTGCGGCAATATATACAAAGCTGTATGCAAAGCTAGGTTAACTACAATTTACTAAATTACTAGATCAAAAATCATCTAATCAAATACAGAAAAGTTGAAATAATAAAAAAATAAATAATCGCTAAAGCAGCCAATTGGCAAATCTTAAATCGAAGCTTCAATCACAGATCAGTAAATACTTTTGGTATCTCTCTCGAGAGAGGCAAGAATCAAACAAACAAACAAACAAACAAACAGACAGAAAAGTGAATGGCAGCTGAGAGAACCAACAACAAACAGACAAACAAACAAACAACGTTGACTACTGTGCACATTAATAAATAACAAAACTAGCTGTGCAAAACTAATTGAAAGTTGGCAGGCAACGCAATTGAAAGCTTTGGCAATAAAGAACAAAGAAATATATAAATCAGAGAATAAATACGATAAAGCATTGTCCGTAACTCTTTAGCTCTGCGCCGATGATCTCAGCTGCCAGCCGAATGTTTACTACCAATGCTGATCAATCATACAATTGGGAAGAGTACAAAAATAAGGAATTCTAGCTGAATTTCGAGTGGCTTCTTTCGCCGAGTGCACGGATGGGATGTGGGAATGTGTGTGGACAGACAGACAGACATTCGGGGCGACAAGTTGGCTGCACTCAGCTGGCTGCTCGCGTTCTGTGAATTTAAGTGTGCCCCTGCCACATGCTGCACGCGCCCTCGGCCGTCAATTAGGCAATTTATACATTTCGAAGGCGACAATTACGCTCAGCTCAGCTCGGGATGAGGTCAGGTGTCTCTTGGCCGATATCAGAAGCATTTGCCGCGCTTATTCAATTCGACGACAAGTTTGTTGCGTTTGTTTGCCAGTTTGTCTGTTTGTCTGTTTGACTGTCGACTAATCGACATTAAATGACGTGTGAATGCGGACAGCTGTCAGGCATTGCTTTCTGTGCCCGGCTCCCAGTTTCCTGCTTGTCTGCCTGCCACTTGCCTGCCTGCCACTTGCCAATTTTCGATTTCCAATTGCCACTGGCTTTGTGTGCTTCGTGATAACTGCTGTCTGCTGACTGTTGACTTTTGTTTTTGTGGCTTTTATCAATTTTGTCGTGGCTTTTCGATGGGGTCCCTGACAGCAGGTCCCATAAATTATGACGATTGTCGACACAAAGTACGAGTTCGATTGTGAACACTTGTCTAATTCCCCCCTTCCCCTGCTTGCCTCAGTTTGACGCTTGACGTTCGATGTGTACAATTGCTCAGACACCATATCAATATATATATTTTATTTGGTTTTATCTGTTGGCCAGCTTGCACGTATTCCCAGCCTGAACATTTAATTAATGTTTTAATTATAAGCGCGATGGCAGCAGCAGCCTCAGGTCATTTTGGTTTTTAAACTGTGGGAAAACTTGCGCCAAGTCAAACGCCAGAATGATCATCAATATTGTTATTGGACAAAGATTTCTAGTTGCTCGATCAATTTTACACGTTTTGACGTTAATTAATTAATTTCAGTGCTACACTCTCAAAATAAATCGCTCTGCATTTCACAATTTCGCCATACTTTCGAGCAGAAGGCTAATTCACCTTATTATTCAGAAAGTATGTTTCTTGAAAACAGCGAATTTATTTTCTTAATTTCAAGGTACATTTTTCTAGTTGTCAGGTTATTTTCAACCATATATTGTATCTATATAAACATTAGTATTTTCAGATTTCACATATACAAACATTTTTGATAGTTTATAAATCCATTTGATTTAATTTGAGCGACTAAACTCAAATTCAAACCAAACTCTAATCGAAAAATAGAAATGCATTTCCTAATATTGAAAAATATATCTAAAATAAGCATCATATTTTTGTGCATTTTAGAACATTTTTCTTATATGTAGAAATTATTGCTAAAAAAAACTAGAAAAACTTTCCACTTTTCAAAGTAATTTTAAATTTTCAGCGATTTTCTAAGCTTCACAGAGTTTTTTTCTGAGTGTATACAGTGGGTTTTCTACTCAATCATTTGTTTACTTTAATGACAATACCAAAATCGAATTTTCGTAAGGGAAAGTTGGTGTATAGAAGGTAAAATGCCAATAAAAAATGCTTTAGTCCCTCAACTAGCCAACATATGGCCTCAATCAGTCACTCCAGGCTGCAACATGGAGACTGACTGCAATTGTCATCAAATATCACTCAAAGTGTCATTATTTGCAGTTTTGTGGCATTCTTGTTGTTGTTTTGCTTTTTTGCATCTGCAAGAGTGGCTGACGAACCAACCACAAACAACAAAAATCGTTGATAGGCAGCTAATTTACATATAAATTAAAACTTAAATGTAGCTTCAAAGAAACCGAGAGACACACATACGTTCATAATTTGGCTGCTGTTGCTGCTGTTGCTGCCTGCTATGCGAAACTGTTTTGTAACCTCATCTTGCTTTGCTTCTTGGGATGCGGCTTTTATGTTTGCTCCGTCGAAAATTCCGTACAAATTTCATAAATGTCAAGCAGCGGGGCTGTCGGAAAATTGTGGCATAAATCTGCCATTAGTATGAGTGGCGTATGAAAAAGAAAAAAGGTTGTCGCATGTGCCCGGCATGTATTCAAAGAGAGGTTGCACAAAACTCACAGTCTGCACATGATGTCCTATATGCCACTATGCCACAGCAATATCAGCCAGTGTCCCGGCCCAGGCATGCCCAGCAAACCGCAAAATATTTATATGTCTTTGATGGGTAGCAACCCAATTGCCAACTATTCTCGGCTCCAACAATGTCCGATGAATTCTGTGTTATTCTGCTTGGCATTTTGTGCGCTTCAAACTATTTTAATAGTTCACATTTCAAATATTTGTGCGAAACTACAAGGCAAAATGTGAAACTAGTGGAACACAGTATATATATATTGGAAATGTGTATATATATATATATATATATGTGTGTGCGAGCGGAACGAATAGTGCTGCCAGTTAACAGTTATTCTACGGCTAACGTGTGTGTTTTACGGGCTGACCTGAAAGCGCCGATTGGATTGGGATTGGATTGGATTGATACATGAGCGAGATCGAGCGACGATCATTAATAATCAGAAATGTTTCGAATTTCGAGCTGCGAGTTGCGAGTTGCGAGTTGAGTCGCCTACTTTATTGGTACATTATTTGTTCAATTTCACGGTACATATTTGTAAAAACACAAACTATGCGCTGTGCCTACTAAAAAAGAGGGTATATAGGGTTCATCTAAAGTCCAGCTATATTCACATAACACTAAGTTATATGCCATCTACGTCAAATAAATATATTTGCACATCTATCTACACATATCGTACACATTTTTGGTTTCTAAATATTTTTAAAGACACAAACTAAACAGGGTTGACGCAGTGGCCAGCTCCTTTCTAGCCGAAGACAGTGTATTGCGCAGTCGGCCCCATTCGAAGTGCAACAATCTTTAATTTGTTTTGGTCTATGGCAATCCACTTAATAAATTATTGCTGGTATCTGTGAAATTCGTGTTAACTATTCAGCCGAATCATTTGGATTATCATTTTGTGGCATTGCCTAATGATGATTGCTGCTGTTTAATTACTTTTCGAATGACTAGCAAAGCGAACCGTGAAAAATGTAAAACAGACGAATCTGAATCATTTATTGACCCAAAACAGTCCAAGACATCATTTGAAAAATCATACTCAAAGTAGGCACAAACATAGAACACGTTCTGAAATTGTAATTAATTCTTTAAAGTATAAACATTTTTGATGAATTCTAATAGAAGCCAAATCGATTGAGTTGTATCCTTTTGTACATTTGCGTGTTTGTCCTGCTGTCAGTTCGTGCAGCTGTATAATGTGTCAATCTTAGATACTACACTCAGAAAAGCAGTTACCCTGAAATTTGGAAAATCGCCCTACAAATTAGAAAGTTTTTCTTGTTTCCAATTGCGAAATAATTACAAATATGTTAAATAATTTCTAAATATAAGAAAACAATTTTTCTTAAAATTATAAATGTTTTCCCTAAGCGTGGTGATTTCTATTATCAAGAAAGACATTTCTATAAAGTAAAATGCAAACACTGATTATTAAAGAAAATTCTTTCTGAAATTCAGAATCTTAAAGCTTAGAAAATTACTTTCTGAATAATAAGGTGAGGAATCTTTGGTGTGAACGGTAAGGCGACCTTCTAAAATTCAGTTTGATTTGATTTTCTGAGTGTAGTAGGAGGTAGCTTATAAGGTTTGCACCCGGCACACAGCCAGACACACACAGTTTAATTGCCATAATCCATTTAGAGAAGGTATCGCACAATACGAAACGACCCTGTCGACAACAATAAAGATTGAAATGAAAAAACAAACACAGCAAGCCAGGCGTGAGGCCATTGCAATATGACAAGTCTAGTAAATAAACAAGTGTGCTCTAGCTAATAGTGAACGACTAGAGCATACCCTGCAGACAGTTCCAGTTTAGTCCTTAAGATATGTCCAAAATTGGGTGCTAAGAATATGAACTTATTTCCACTTTTAATTAAAGAAAACTGTGATAATCAGGATATATATATATATTTAACTCTCCTGTCGACTGCCAGGCTCAAATGCCCAACTGCTCTGTGCCTATTTTCAGTGGGTACAGTAAAGCTCCGCCCGCACAGACCGCCTACTGGCTGCCGTATAATAATAAAAAGAAATACGAGACGCCTTCGACGAAATCCTTTTTATTCGTCCGATAAAAGTGGAGAACGAGGAAAACATGAAAAGCCAAAGGCCATCGGGCGATTTACATTACTTTGCGGCGTCTCATTTTCTTCTTCTTCTTCTCAGTGGAATTGTACAAGGAAAAGCTGCGCTTATTATAATTTCCTTTGTGCATTAGTCGCTCTTCCTTTCTCCCCGCCCGGCCCCGCCCCCTTACAAATCTGCCTACTGTGCACAGTGGGTTAGCTTGGGTTGGCTTCGCTGTAGCCGGCTGTTTTCTATGTTTTTTATTTAATGTTGATTATGACTTATAAGTGCAGTTGTTTGTACAATTCTGCCGAATGCATTTCCGACTCCCGCCCGATTGTCAAAAAATTACTTAGCGCTGTTTGAGGCTAATGCTAATGCTGCCGGGTAAAAATCAAAAAGGCAAAAAAACCAAACAAGTCGTTTAATTTTCTAATAAGATTTTGTGGTATTTTGTAACAAAGTCATGAAAACTCCCCGCACGTGTTTCCCTTATAAGCTCTCCCCTCGTTCATAAAATTTGCTACAAAAATTACCCCAAAAATGCCAAGAATTTTTTTGAATTTTTTTTTTTTGTATCAAATCTTTTTCTTTGCCGAGTTTCAGTTTCATTTGGCTTACGATGACTTTGATTTGTGTGTTTATCTTTTGAATTTTAGCTGTTTCTGCACGCTCGTGAAATTAAAATGAGCGGAAATAATGCTGGTCTAATATCCGCTTACATTTTTGTTTTGGAATGAAGGCTAATTTTTTGGACAGCTGTTGTTTGGAAGATTGCAATTTGATTTCCACGTGCCTTCGATAAATTCATTAAATTCTTTATTGCATGAGTCCAGGTACAGCTGTCGATTTGAAGTACTCGACAAATAAAGTGCCCCGACTGATAGCCAGATAAAGCAATGATAGAAATGTTTACAATATTGTAGCTAGTCAGTTATGTCTGGTCCAATGTTGATTCTAGGCTACATGTACATTAATGTACAACAATAATAAAATATGACAATGCGACACCAAATCCCCAGTCTGTCGTTGCATAATTGTGACAATCAAATGCCGGGGACTTCGAATGGGCTTTCCATATTAAGTAGTTGGGCTGCCACACACAACAAAGTTGCCACTGCAGCTTTGAAGTTGCCCGCCCGCTCGGCTATTCAATTTGCTTTATTCACACATTGGCTGAGTTAGTGCGGGAGCCCACACAAAGCGGCGCACAAGATGAGTTCCACAGAAACAGAATCCGTATGCAAACTTACAATGCTTCACGCCACTCCAGTAAAAGAGACAGATAAATAGTGCCAGAGAGAGAGAGGGAGAGAGAGAGAGAGAGAGGAGGAGAGAGAAATGCAGAGCCGACTTCTTAGTTGGTTCTTTTATTGATCGTTAAACATGATTTAGGCCTGACAATGAGATATTGTTAGGAGCGAGCTGGCCGTAAACTCTTGCGGTCTTTTTTTTTGTGGTTTTAGCCACTTTACCTTGCAAGCAATTTGCTACTCAAATGAAACAATTTTGTTAATACTGTCTTGCCGACAAAAGCCAAAAAGCAGCTACCGTTGGGTTTGCGGCCCAACTGCAAAATATGCAAATAATTTAATCCCAATATGTATTTAGAGTGTGCATATGTCGCATGTAAATTTATTTATAATAATATCTGAAATTAATCTTTCATAATCATTACATATTTTATGAATAAATAACGAACTTTATTTATTAATTTTATTAAGAGCTATTTTTAATTTGAGCTGGTGACTTAGGATTGACCTTAAGTGTTTATATGGATATTATTAAAGAACCATCTGTATAATATTGAAATTGTACTATAAAAAGTAAAGTAAATGTATATTTAATTAATTCACATTTAAAAGACTCACTTAATTAAGCAGTTTATCTTTGTTTCTACGGCAAATATTTAACTGAAAGATGATCTCGAGAGCAAATTTAGAGCACAACGGCGTTGTTTAAGTATCGAATATAGACTGCTGCCGAATTGCTTCGGCAGGTTTATTGAAAACTTCTAAATTATCTTACAGCTATGTACAATTATTCTTATTCTACTTAGGACATTATGTAGGTGCATATTTACTGCTGCAAATGCGTCTAGACTAATTATCCTACCAGTTCGGAGGACTCTTATCGTGGGAGGTCTTATTACGTTCTATCTGTTCACGTCTTTTCATATCTTCTCGATAAGAATCCTCCTTGGTTATCATACCATTGGAAGATTGAACAGCAAGCTCAACATAATGTTTGCCAATTATGCGTTAAAGGGTATTTGGTCTTCGACACGCCGAAGAAACAATAATTTGTTTTATCGTTTTGTTATATTTTGGGTTTGCATTTGTTGCACGCTTAAATAGCGTTTAAGTGGAGTAAATCTTAAATTGTTGCCCCAAGGCGAGACGCTTATTACTGTTAGTGCTGTCGTTGTTTTTGATGCAACATTTTCATCCGAACCGTATTCGAAGAAGTTTTTGCGGATAAGCTTTATTAGTTCTGGATTTGTGTATTGCAAAAAGTGTAATTTCGTATGCAAATTTCTATAAGATGCTTGCTTATTTATATAATGAATATATTTAGTAAATTCTGTTTTATTGGAAACCTTTTTTACGCCAATTCAAAAGGAAACCAAATTGTGTTTATTTCCAAGTCCATTCAAGTTAGCTTTAAGGCTATGAGATTCTACATCGACTACATCGCTTGTCGATACGAAGTTGAGGAAATCTTTTTCAATGATGTTACACACTTAGTGACCCACAACAATAATATAGAGACCACAGAGGTATTTATATATATATATATATATATATATATATATATATAGATAACGTGATTGATTGTTGTCCAGAGATGAAGAGAATAAAAGCCACTGCCATTGAAATTAGCAGTTCAAGTATGCCAGCACACAAAACTGTGTACAATCCACCACGGCCGAAACTTTTTCCAGCCACCATCGAGTGGGAGTCAAAATCGTATCGCTATCGAAGACACAGCTGTCAAAGCAACCCATCAAATAAATGACGACGACAGTCAAAAATTTTTGTCACGCAGCTTCAAAAACGGTGGCAATGACGACAGATGTAATCAGTTCCGCTTACGCAAGTCACAAGTCGAAGCTGTTGTCTGGAGCCCGCAAAAAGTTGCAACTAGCGATAGGCAATATATGGTTAATGCTAGCTAGCTACACTCAGAGAAAAAAGCACCTGACATGTAGTAAATCACTCAGCAATCGCGCACAAATCGCCCTAAAACTTGGAAAGTTTTTCCATATCTTAGAAATAATTTCTGATAATAATAGAAAGCATTTCTTTTAATTTGAAATTATTGCCCTAAAAATATGAAGTTTTCGTCTATTTTTTCGAAATATTTTCTTTAGTTAAGAAATGCATTCTTAAAAATTGTAACGAAATATCCTCTCTCTTCTGCTATATTGTTATATCATTTTACTTGCAGAACGGAGATCTTTCGAATATTCACAAAATCGAAAGTTTTTACAAATTAATTTATATTCATTTATAAACTATGTAAAATGTTTGTTTATGTGAAATCTTAAAAACGCTAATATAAATTAGTAATTATTCTATGTACAAAAATAGAAAGAGAGCCGGAGATTATATAGATGTTTTCCAAATTTAGAAAAATCCTTGAATTATAAAAAATGCAATCGCTGGTTTTCTGTTCGATTGTAGAAATTTAATATCGAATAATAAGGTGATGAACCCTTCGCTCGAAAAGTATTGCAAAATTCTCCTTTATTTTTTGGAGTGTAGCTAGATACACATGGGTGTGGGGGGTCTGTGGATTTGGCTGGATAAGTCTGCTGCCGCTGATGATGATGGCAGCGAGAGGAATTGGGGAGTGTGTCACGCGTGTGATTGACAAGGATTTATGATTGTTGTGTAAATGTTTTTAGTCAGTTGAAATTTTAATATTGAATGGCCCCACCAAGTGAACGACCTGCTTCTTGGTGGCATTTCAAAAGCCTTGCAAACAAAAATTCATTCATTCAAATGCTGTTATGATTGCATAACGTGTATTATACACCCAACACCCGGTTCAGTCACTCAGCCTCAAATACCCCGACGCCTGCCAAACCAACTGTGCAAACATTTGCGGGCAAATTTTTCTATGCGCATTGCATTTCATCTCTAAGTCGAGATATCAGCAACCAGGACAACGAGTCCTTTTCAACTTGCACACCCACACAAGTGTCACATGTAGATGTATGTGTATCTGTGCATGAATATTCATGCCTTGTTTATGCATATTTGCGTGTCAAGTGCCATGACTGTCATCCCTCTCTCACTCTCTCTCTCTCTCTCTCTCTCTCTCTCTCTCTCTCTCTCTCTCTCTTCGCCTCGTTGCATCCTCGGAGCGGGGCGCATTCAAGTTGTTTACCTTGGCAAATGTGACGGCGACGAGCGCTGTGTGAAAATGTCTGTTTATGCTCACATTTCATTTGAACGTGAGTTTGTTTGTTTGCCAATTTGAAGTGCTAAAATGTATGGAAGTTGGGGCACGAGGATGCCCCTGGTAGCTGGGGCATAGATGATGCAGCAGACTTTGATTGCAGTTTCTGCTGTGCATGCGAAAAATTGTGCAAAGGAATGAAAAAAGGAGTTGTATGCGGCTTTTCTTGAGTAAGTGGAGAAGATTTGAGTGTTTGGCAACATCAAGCAGAGTAGTCAAATAAATACAAGTGGTATCCGATAGCTGCCGATTATTCTTGTGCATGTTTTTTTCGAAATAAATAAAAAATAAAATAAAAAAGTATGTGAAAAGATACCTTTAAGAAGTATAATAACTTAGTGTATTTATACATGCCTACAAGATTAAAGTGCACCACTAGTTGCACGAAGAACTGCAGATGGAAATTATATTATTTAATATTTTTAATAATATATTTACTACTGTAACATGTATTTATTTATCTGTTCCAGTCGTAAACTACTCATCAAAATAAATGCCTATCTTGCCTATCAATCCTACAAGACAAATTACATTTAATTGAACGACCTAAACCTAATTAATAATTCGCTTAGCAAAAAAAGAAGTCGGATTGCCTTTAAGGGTAATTTTCTACTTTTTTCCGAGTACAGCTGTACATATTCTAGTCATAGTCCGTTGTGCCCTAAGGGGCGATAATTGCAGTAAAATCTTGTCCATTGAATCTGACATTTCAGCTCCAATTAAATTAAAGAACTGAGCTTCGATAGTGTCTGGGCTGACAGACCATAAAGACAAAGCTATAAGAAATGGCCAACAAACATCGGTAACAACAACAGCATTAACGAAAGCAACAACAATCACAACAACTAATTAAATGCCACAACCCCCAGAAAGTCAAAGTTTTTGAACTCATTTTCATTACGAGTTAATTTGAATGTAAATGAACAGGGGGCACAGCGAACATAACTGGGACAGAGTAGATAAAAATGTTTGGCTAATGTTTCAATTAAGTAGGCAGTGAAAAATTTAATTTTCTTTCATTTGGCGAGCAATGTGAAAGAGCAAATTGCTGGAAATGCGGCCGCCACCCAAGCCGAGACTTCAAAAGTTGCAAATTGAGTTCAACTCGGTTCTACATCGGTTGTCCTGGGTGATGTTCACAAGGAATGTTTCAATGTTCCACTCATAATTTCATATAATTTCCATTAATTGCATAAAATTAATGCCGTTGACTTCGACTTGAGCAATTGAGGCCCGCTCGGTAGCCATTTTTATGATTTGATACGCACTTTGGAAATAGCTGCGAGTGCTTCAAAACAGTAAACATTACTCGCAACAGCAAACGTAACAGCAACAACAACAACAACAACAACAATAGCAACAGCAACAGCAACAGCAATAAAAAAAAGATGAACAACAACGTGAATCAGACTTGGTCCTAGGCAGTGAACTATTTTCGGCCTTCTGATGACTAGCCGGCTACTGGCGAGCAGCTTCTTCTTTTGTATTTGAGGGCAACTGGCCGTTGAGAACCATAGCCACTTTCTAGACACGATTACGATCGGGGCATATTGGATGCCAGTGCAATTTTACAAAGACCACTTAGGGGCATTTTAAGCTGGCTGTTGTTAAAGCCTCCAACGGCGGCTTCTGCAAGTAGGCGGTATGCAAATTTTGCTGCCGAAGTCTGTGCAGCATAAATTGTCACGCCCATTTTGTTGCTACTCAATGGCAGTTGTCATGGGATCATGCAACCAATGAGCTCCCAACTAACACAATGTTTTTTTTTATCAGCATAAGCATCTACTGGTAGCAGTTAATCTTATTGAAGAAAAAATAGTATTTAAGTAGAAATGTTTTTGAGAATTCAAGATTTCTTTCTTTATGTATCTACTGATTGTATTTAATCTTCATGTATAAATTTCTATTTATATACTTATGCATAAATATTCTTGAGAATTCATCTTATATATCCAATGGTACTTACTGAATAGAGACTAAAATATTTATAGAAATATTTTTCAGAATTAAATTTTGCAAATATTTCCATTGTTATCTGGAAACTACACCAGCTGTAAAATATTAATCAGTATAAATTAAGATACTGTTACTCAGTTTGTATAATGTGTAGATTAAAGCAGAATGTCAGACATAAGTTGATCTCTCTGCTTTATCTTTTAGATATAAGAACTCCATTCAGTTCGTTAAAGAGTTATAAAGTTAAAGTTATGAAGAGAATAACTTGCCAAGTTCCCAAGGCAGCCTGGCATGCGTTTTGGCTTGGCTACCAAAGTATTTGTTCACATTTCGAGTTTAGACAGCTCTCAGTTACACTGAGTTGCCACAATTTCTTCGAATACTGAATTTCTTTGCGTTTCTTGTCGCAAAGTTGCCCTGGCAAATGAAAACAAGAAAACAGCAACACGTGTCCGTTTTAATTAAAATAAATAAATAGGCGGAAACATAGAAATAAGCCGAATAGAAAAACTACCTACCTACCTAGCTACTAGCTACTACTTCCACCAAATATTGGGCGGCACGGGCGTTGCCCCAGTTGCCATTACCATTTCCATTTTCATTTTCATTTCCATTTGTTTTCAAAGGCAAATGTCAAAAATGGTACGCAGCTCTCTGCGAGTATTCAATTTCATGCGTCTATTTGATTTGCCACTGTGGGGGGGCCCATGGCCAGACGGGCGGATGGGCGGAGGGGGTTACGATTCGTGCCTGGGGCAAAGGGTTTGCCAGAGACGCTTTCCCATTGCGTGGGCGCTTCGGGCAACATCATATTTTTTGGCTGCCTTCCTCCTTGTACACTCAGTGGATGTGTGTATTATTTTTGTTACGAAACGTGCGTATTCGAATTTGAAGCGAATTATTATTTGAGCAACGGCAGAAATGGCTTCGGGGCAATTTTAGCGCAACTGGAAACGTTTTCTTGGAAAACCATTGCACAACAACTTTATTTATATTTTTCTTCTGTTTTGTGTATAGCTACCAATTTGCATGCGGCGTATAATTTACAATAAATAAATCAAATGCAAATCGCATAAAAAGAAGACCACCAACCCCATTCCTGGTGATTCCATTAGACATTAGCCCAGACAGACATTGCCGGCGTACTGAGAGTATGAGTGAGTTATTAGCCGGAGCCGAGAGACTAGGCAAGTGCCCTTTTTGCGAAGGCAGCCCTTTGTCTGACCAGGATTATGACCATTTATTTGCCTGTCATGTTGGGCGGCAGTCCAACAAAAGTATTTACGATTCGACGTTGCCTCTCTTGGAAAAGGCGATTTAACATCGCAGTGCAAGAAATCAAAATCAATGAAGATTTGTGGCACAATGAAGTTGGGCAGTAGCATGGCTTCCAGTTGGTTCTGCCTGCCACTCGCTGGCCAGGATTCATAAACTTTTGAGCCAACTGAATCCCGATCGGCTTATTCATCGCTTAGCATGGAAGCAAACTTTTCACAAAATCTATCATATTTATTATTGATTGAGCAATGCAGGTGGAAACAGCAGAACTTTGTTTTATTTTTTGACTTTTCTTTTGGCTTTTCGCATTGCTCTTAATAAGTTTTCACCAACTGCAAAAGTTGCAGCTAATGAAACCTGCTAAGGCTAAGATGCTTCCTCAGCAATTATATATATTTTAAAGTACACCCAGAAACTCTGTCTATTTTTCGGAAAGTGTTTCTTTTTTTAGAAAACTATTTGTCTAATTTTCAAATATGTTTTCCATATGTGTACAAAGCAATGCTCTTTTTGTTACTTATTTTATTAATAAGCATTAGTTCTTTAAGATTTCAAGCATTTGTCATTTTTAGAAATCATTTCTAATTTTCATGGTGATTTTCATTTTAGAGCGATCTTCTATTCTATTCAGTGTGTATTTTTTCTTTTTTTTTCTTGAATATAAATGGAGTCTAGTCTTAGGATGCAGTCCTCTATTTACATTTGAAATTCTTTTGCATCGCACAAATGGAAACTTCATAAGTTTAATACCGAAAGATAAAGCACTTTCTGTGATCTGTTGTGCGGTTCATTGGATCATTGGCATGCCATAATAATAATTTATTGTTATGTGCATACGGAAGATCTGCAAGAAATAAATATGTATATGGCGCTTTTGCCTTAAAATATAAATGCTTATTTTTGATTGATTCAATCAAAATGAACAAAACGCAACGAAGATCGTTGGAGTGCGCTCTTTCCACGGAGGAGCCAACTTTTCTGCATGCCTGTCACGTAATTTATTGATTTAGCTCTTGGGAATACGAACGGCGATCTGAGAGGCACCACAAGCGAATCGTAAAAAATGTTTGCCACCGTGTGCTGCCTGCAGCCGACTTGGCAGCGGGCTGCAGAGGAAACGAGGCAAGCGAGGCAAGCGAGGCAAGCGAGATCGAGGCAGAAAAGTGGACCGGCTGGCTGGCAGGCTGGCTTGCTGGCTGGTTGGCTGATTGGTTCATGTCGATGTGATCATTTGGCTGGCGGCAGCAAATTCAAATGCATTAGCCAGATATGTGAATGCAACTGCGTAAAAGTGTGCAAGCCATTTACGCATGAACGCCTCAAACGATTCAACAGGCCACGTCTCCGTCTCCGTCTCCATCTCCATCTCCACTTCCCGACTTGGACTTGGACTTGGAGTTGGAGTTGGACTGGATAGTCCTGCCGGTCTGCCAGCGATCATCGATCAACAAAGCCGAATGAAGATAATGGCCGCCTTGCCATTTTGCATTTTTGCATTTGTAATGAAACTGAAAACCAGAATGAAATGTAATTTTCTTTAGCCCAAGCAGCCATATTTATAATCAAGCCACAGCCAAGCTAAAAACACAGACGATCCGACTTTGCTCGCATATTAAGCGAAATTGCAAGCGCGTTGAACTTTAGCTGGATCTGAGTGTGGGAAGATAAGAACATGATTTTTCGAGACCATTTTAAGACTCGTGTCGGTTGCCATCGCAACACTGTCAAAACGTATTCAGAGCAGATAATATGCCAAACAATCAAATATTTATGATCAAAACGCCTGATGCAGGAATTATTATTGCAGTTACAAATTATCAACATTGGTCTGATGTGTCCCATAGCTTCCATGGCACTAAAATGTGTTTGTTTTTTCAACTCAATTACTTAAAGTTTAGTTCACAGCATCCAGTAGTTGATTTGCTGTTTATGTTCATACCTGGTGCAACTGATGTCATTTAGCCAGCAACTTAAGAGCCTTTAAAATGGCTGGAATGACCAATTCAAGCCAGTTGCCGACTAAATTACAATTTAATGCAGGCTCGACGGCAAATTTTTAGCACTTAACTCAGATGGTTACACTATGAATAAAATCGCATTCGCCGTATTATTCAGCAAGTAAACTAAACTTGAAAGATTGTATTTATATTTTTTTATATTTATATTAATTATAAACATTAGTTTTTTTTTGTTTGCACATTTAATAGCACACTTAACATAGCTTATAACTTATACTTATACAACTTAAACTGAAAAAAATTACGACTTTATGGGTATCCGAAGCCGAAACACTTCGTTCCCGACTTGAGTAACTTCTCACTGAGCTAGGTGGACTCAACAGTTATCAGCTATTACTTGTATATATATATATAAAATACCAGTCCAAAGAGTAAGCTTCATTACTATTTTCGAAATTTCAGAAAGAATTTCTTCCAAGAATCATGTTGTACAATTCTTTTAGAAATGCAATCTCAATAATAGAAAATATTTCTAAAAAAAGAAAAAGAAATAAAAAATCGATTTAAGGCAAGCCTTTCTAGTTTTAAATAAAATGTGTTCTTATATGTAGAAATTATTTGTATAAACAAAAAAAACGTTGTTTAAGAAAAACTATTTATGACGATTTTGAGTTAAGGGCGATTTACAAAATTTCATGGTGACTTTTGTCTGAGTGTACTTTCAGGTAGTTGGCAAAATCACTGCATGTGAATTGCAACGAGGGGTGTTAATTGCAGCCAGGGCCAGAGCTGAATGCATTTCCATTGAAATTCGTACTTACCTGGAAGGTGCAGTGAACAAACAAGTCCTTGGACTGACTTTAAATACTGCGTAGCAGGTCAATTTATTTGCTGGACAAAACTCGGTTAAACCTTTCTGCCTTTCTCATTGCAGCGTTCAGTCGATGTCGGAGCAGCAGACGAGAATGTTGCTGGTGTTCCTGTTGCTACACCTGCTCCTGCCCACCCTGCAGGAGAATATCTCCGTTGAGGAGGAAGCCGCGGCCTTTTACACAACCAAGGAGGGATGCGAGGCAATACTTAAGGGCAACAACGAATGCGAATGCCAGGATCAGCGCATCAAGTGCGGCATGGTTACACTGAGCAGCTCCAAGCAGCTATACAGGATCAGCTGCAGCATTTTCGATGCACGCGGCTTTGGCTATCTGCCTCCGCTCAAGGCCGGACACATTGGACGGCTGAGCATCGATAACTGTGCCATACCCAACGGACAGACCATTCGGCACATGCTCTCGAGATTGGGCATCACCAATTACACCGAGATGGAGATCTCCAACTACTTTGAGACGCGCGACGAGCGAGATGAGCTGCTGCAGCAGCGTTTCACGAATTATCCCGGCCTGAGTAAACTGTCTATAATTGGCTTTAAGGCTGTGCTGCCCGCCACCTTTTTGGACAATGTCACGGAGATCACGGAATTGACGCTTAAGGGCAGAAGCGATTTGGCCGGCACATTGCTGCATCCACTAACGAAACTGAAAAGACTGTCAATTGTTGTCAGAAACATGGCCAGCGTGGCCAGTGAGATATTTTCGAGGCAGTCGGAGTTACTGCAACTCTCCCTGGACTGCTCGCTGAAGAACAGCAGTGTGGAGATGTCCTTGCTCAGCTCCAAGGAATTGTGGCACATGACGAAACTGCGCGGCTTTGAGCTGCACAACTGTGGCGATAATGTGCCAGCCGAGCTATTCTGGAAATCGGAAAATCTGTCCTACATTGGCATTCGCAGTAATATCAGCTACATTGGCAGGGATTTCCTCAAAGCGCAGAAGCAGTTGCTAATGCTGCACTTGGAGCGCAACAACATTGCCAGATTGCCGGATGAACTATTCCATCACTCACCAATGCTGCTCGAAATTCATCTGGCCCACAACAATCTGGATCGCATCCAGGGGTAGGTGAACTTGAAAATCTTCCAGTTCCACAATCTTTATCTATTATCTCTTATCTGTTTTCGCTTTGCCAGCGGTCTCTTTGATAAAATTAAGAATCTTCTGGTTCTGAATCTGGAGCACAATCCCATAACAACAATTGCGTTGAATGCCTTCTCCACAATACCCACGGCACGCATTTATATCGGCGATCTGTTCAAGCAACTGAGCAATCAAGACTGGATGCGCTCCACCAATGCAACGATCTGTGAAGAGGAATTTATCAACGGTGTCTGTCTGTACTGCAAGCGGGATGAGTACCTCGATCATTTTGCTGTCAAGGAAAATTGCAACAAGCCCAACGATCCTGGCAAACTAATCGAAGTGCTCAATCGTAAGGTTTTCGAGCATCGCTCAAAGCTGGTCAACACTTTTTAAACTAAATCAATTTCAAAACAGTAAGTAACAATTAAATAGCCAATTGATACAATAAAATAATAAATAAAAATGTAAGAATTCGCAACTGTTCATCAAATAATTATCTGTTACAGAACTTAATCAGATATATTTTAAATAACTCATAACCCATGTTTTATTCGAGTGTTTATGTTTGCTTAGCTGCCATTCAACAAGCTTAAGTTTATCGATTTTAGCTTCGCTTTCATTCACATCTCGCACAATATTAAATTCACAAATTACATTTTCAGTTGCCAACCCTGCATTGAAAATGAAATAAAAAGTTACTAGATGCATGAACAATATTAATATTTGTTGCTTTCTTTGAACGCTGGCGATAACAAGCGAAAGAGAAAGTAATGCCCTAATGCAAGGAGCAGGTTTGGGAGATGGACTGCCGCAGAGGCAACATCACATTTATATATATATATATATATATATAAATCATGAACAAAAACAATTTATCTTGTGATTTGTAGCAAGGGATGTTCCGTAAAAACGTACAAAACTTTGCGTTTGTTCATCTGTTACTGTTCCATTAATGGAAACGGGCGCAACATGTCAAATTTAATAATGCCTAAGTTTGCCAGCCGAAGCAAAGATTGTAAGTGAAAGTTACACAATCCCAGTTTTGTACAATGAAAATAAGGTAATTTATGCAGGTTAACTGAACTACACTGAGCACCAAAAACAACGATTTCAGTCTTCAGATTGCTATCAGTTATGATACAAAAAATGCCCCCAACTTTGCCAGACAACCGCGCAGGAAATATGCCTTCGCCCTGTTTTTATTATTCGTTATGTAAATCACATTTGACATTTGTTATTGGGGTAAAAGGGAAGCGTTTATGGCAAAGAAGTGGGTGACGAAGTTGTTGACAACCCATAAATGTCAGGACTATTACATGTTCAACGCAACTGGATGTTCAAATTAGATAATCGAACGTCAATAAATAATAATAAAATTAGAAGCAAAAACAAATACGTATTTTTTAATTTGGCATTTATAATTTTTTGTGTAGAACTAATATAATATATATATATATATATATATATATATATATATATATATCAGTTATTAATTTTCTTTCATTGTAGGAAATTGTTTCCGTACTTTAGTATAATATTGAACATATACAAAAAATGTTAGTTCGATCGCGTTGGTTCCTTGGCCAATACTTAGCCATATCAGCCAGTGTCACACACAAACTGGGTGTTACTCAACATCAATATATGTTGGAAGTCGGCGTTTGAGTCACATTTTATTGCGCATTAATGCATGCTATAACTCATGGGCTTAACTTACGCACACTTTCAGTTGGCGTCGGCACTCTAATCTTAATTTGCTGTTTGAGGTGACACTAATGAAACGCAGGAAGGGAGGAGGACCACACTACAGCAAATGCATCTCTGGCATGCTCGGGATTCTCTCTCCAGTCAGATAGACATTATTGGTCGTGCGACATGTTAAAGTGCAGCTGATAGGAGCTCTGGATGATAGGGTAGCATTGAGTGTGGTGTTCGCTCAGACCAATTATATTTATTATTTATTTATTGAATTGAAACCATATTTGAGGTAGTCACATTAAACAAAATAGTTAATAGATTCGAAATAAACATAAAAAACCAGACATGCAACGGAAAAGTCTTAAAGCCTTTCTCCATGTCTAGGGAGATTTAATAATGATATTAACAACCAGAAGACACTACTTTAATTGCCTTTTTATGTTTGCAGCCGATTTGTATTCAAAGCCCAATGTTCTATCCTAACAAACATAGCGTACAGTTAAAAGACGACTCTGGTTTATTCACAAACGTAGCTATGTTCGAATATCTGGCGGATTAATTTCAAAGCAATACCAACTGAACGAACTGCGGCCTTATAGGCCGCTCTTATCGATTTGTACACTTAGAAAAACAGATGCCTCAAAAATTAGAAAGTTTTTCTTATTTTTTTAGTAATAATTAAACAAATCTTCTAAAAATTAGCAACAATAAATCGGCAATCCCAAAAAGTCTAAGATTTTTGTTGTCTACTTTTCTAAAAATTCTAAAAATGCAAACCCTGATTCTTGGAAAAACTCCATTCTAAAATTCAGAAACAAGTAAATTTACCGACTCGGCTTTCGTATTCGAGATTAGCTGTTGTCTGACTTAGGGACTGAGTAGCTCAGGGCTTGAATCGCCACAAAATTAAATGAATTTATTTATAAGCTATCTGGAATGCATGCATATGTGAGACCTTAAAGTACTAATGCTTTCCAGGAATAAAAAAGCTAATGCTGCGGTTCTGTTTTGGACTTAATTATTAGTATTTTTTTCTGAGTGTAGGCTGCGTTTATCGCTTTGTAGAGGGCAGACGACAACAGCAGCAGCCAGCAGGCAGCAGCCAGCAGCCGGCATCAGGAACAAAACAAACGAAAAACACAAACGCCGTATGCGAAATTTATGGGCATCAAGCTTCATTTTGAAGCGGGCCAGCGACTGGTTGGCTGGTTGACTGGTGAACTGGTGGCCGAGCGTGAATATGTGGACGTGGATTCTGTCGGCGAGTCCCGTACCGTGTTGGCTGTCTACTCGTATGGCTGGCTGGCTGGCTGGCTAGAGTCGGTGGCTGGCTTGGCATTTGTAATGCCTAAATGCTTTGGCGAATTGATTTTTGGTGTAAACGATGTGCAATTTTAATGGATTGTGCTGCCAGATAAGAGACGCATGCAAACGGCTGGGGACTTAGACTTGGATCTGGGACTCGGTCCGGACAGCCTGGTTGACTGGCTGCCCTCCACTTGGCCATCCCGAATTTTGTCTCGTTTAATTGAATTTGTTTTGATTAGTTGTAGTATGGATGAGCAGCATGTTGCAAATGCAACTTAAAGTGTTTGGCACGCACGTTGACAGCGACCGGAATTTTAAAGTCTGCCTGTTGAAATGTGAACTTTTCCCTCTGATTTCAAAATATGCACAGTACGAAAAAGAAAAATTATCATCGTGCTGTCAACCTTTTTTTTGCCTTGAGGCGACTTTGCCGACAAATTGACATTGTTCATATTCATAACAGGGCAGCAAAAAATGCAAACCAGTAAAAGTAACATGACAAAAAATGTCAATTTAAATATTTTCAAATATTTTAACAAGGCACGCCAAACCCAAGCTGTGTGCGAAATACAAATTGTTCAAATTTTTAGACCAACGGCACAAACAAAAAAATATTTCATGTGCAAAAGGTGCAAAAACTTTTTAATTAATTAACAATAAAAATGTACTGCTTGGAAAAACAATGGCAACGATTTGCGGGCAGTCCTGCAATTATCCACTGTCTAGGATTAGTTCGAGTTCACTGTCCGGCAGCCCAAAACAAAAGTCAAGTGGTGCAATTAGAATTCGAGAAACAAACAAATACAATGTCCTGCCTTCTGGTTCAAGTGAATGACAGGCTAAGGAGCATGAGCCCGAAGTGCAGGCAATGCAGGCAAACTTGTTGATTTTTATAACACTGGCTTACAGCCAAAATGTTTTTATTTTTGTGGCCAAATAAACAGAAAGCAAATTTAAAAGACGTAACATTATCTGGATTTATTTTTTATTTTCAAAGAGAGTTCGCAATATGCATTTTAATTAGTCTTTGTCCATTTTGAGCTTTTTAGAAAATTCTTTAAAAAACCGAAAATTTTTTACGTTTTATTTATTTATTTATTTTCTTATTTTTCTTCTCTGCGCAACAAGTATAAAGCATAAACTTTTAATTATATATATTTGTCGGACTTAGTGTTGCACTTAAGCAATAAATTGCAATCGGCAGTTGCAAATGAAAATGTTGTTAGATAGTGTTACCCAGGATTTAGTGTTGCCTCGCTGCAGCTTGCAATTTCAATTGTTTGCCAGTAAAACTCAATTTGTGAACTGACACAGAAGCTGTGTGCGCATTTCAATTAGAATAAGATTGACAGCTAAGCACTGGCTGCTTGTCCAGCAGCATAACAATGGACCCAAGCCTGGCTCTAACGAGACTCCTCCTTTGGTTAAACGCCTATGCACTTGGTTTGTGGTTTTACGCATTTAATTGAATTTAATTGATTCGGTTTTCGTCGAGGGGCAAGCACTGGTGTCCAGTGTGTTTTCGTTGGGATTGGTTGCTTTCAGTCTGCGTGGGACTGAGCCTTAAAGATATGTGCACATTTTAAATGGGCAAATGTTGCATGACTTCTTAGTGGAAAAATTGCAGCTGTCAGCGTTGACTTCAAATGTGATTTGTTGGCTCTAGGCATGTAATAATGTAATGTAAATTATTTAAATAAATCATAATGCCTAAGATATTGCTACTGACATGTTTATACTGGTGTGTTACATAAAATTAAAAATAATAAAAGAATGCTTATATTAAGAACTCCGTAGATTATATACATTTGCGGAAGTTAAACTGTCGACATGTATATTTCACTATAAATTATAAAACTGATCAGTTGTTCCTTAGAAAATCATATCAATCAATCAAATATATATAGTAGTCAAATGCTTACAATGGTTTGTTGTTCACACAAGAACTCATTGTCCGATCGATTGTTAATATGGCTACTATATAATGCAATGGTCTGAATTAGTTGCCTTCGACATTCAGCAAAAATGTAGATATATTACAAGTTGCAAAGAGAGGAACTACTTCGATTAGAACGGGGATACCTGAATCGACTTGGCTGCTGATGATAATCAAAAATAAGAAGAATTGTGTATTCTTTAGGAGATCACAGAAAGTATAATATCCTTAGCAAGGATAGAATATATTTATATATTTAGCTTAATCTATTTGTTACCTTAGGTATGCTGCTGAAGTACTAATTATTTCATTTATTTCTTTATTGCAGTTCTCCAAGCGCGAAAAGTGGAAAATAAAGGGGACAACCAACAATACAATAAATAAATATTTTGTTAAGTATATTACGAATCAAAGCGCATAATTAGTAATGTCATGACAAGCAAACTATTCTATCAATAAAGCCTAATTATATATTTTAACAAATAATTGTGTTTTACTATAATCTATTTGTTCAGCTGCAAGCGAAAGATGATAACTTATGCAAATCAAGTAATAAATTACTTAAGATATTGGCAACTTAAAGAACATAATAAATGCCTAAAAACTTAACATAGACCAACATTCTTGATGACCATCAATCCCAACTGAATGAGCTAGTTCCACAGTTGGTATAAGCCCGTAAGTACATGCATATATATATATATATATATATATATGTGTGCATCTAGTGGCATGGTCCCATTTGAGTCGACATTCGACAAAAATTCAACACAAAAGCATACCATTTGTTAGGCAAGTATGAGACTAATATTTGCCAATATGCCAAAACAAAACGACTAACATAAAATCACAATAAAAATAAAACAAAGCAGAAACACGCGCTATCAAAGCGTAGCATTCCCCAATATCACACATTTGGGGGATGAAATGAGAATGGTTGGGCAGGCAATTGGGTGGCGAGGTGGCGATATGCTGAAAGCTTTTACATGGTCTCCAGTATGCATGCCATTGTCTTCTGGGCTGTGTGTTTACATGCTGAATTTTTGGCACGCGATATCCTTTTGGCTCCTGTTGGCGCTGTTTGCCGTCAAAGTGCTGCTGCTTTTATATTTTTTGTGTCTGTCTGTTTGCTGGGTTGTTTGCTTCCGTTGGACTAAGAAATGCTCTGACACCTTTGTTTACACTCTGTTTGCATGTAGCCGGTTTCTTCTTCGAACGTGTTCCACGTAATTGTTACCATTGCATTGTTAGTCAAACAAAAGACAAGCCTTGTAATAATAACATTTGTCGATTCGCATTAGTTTGAATTTATTAGCTGCTCGCCCCAGTCAAAACTTAGCAACATTATACAATTTTCTGTCTGATGACAGTTAATAGGTATCAGATTCTAAATAGAATTGGACAGAAAATGCTGCTTCTGCAGAGACAAACAGAAAACTATACAAATAGAAAACAAATTTATGCAGCTGAGTGCATTTTTCACATTTGTTTTCAGTGTATGCAGTTGGCAACAGCAAAGCTCAACTATGGCCTAGACACATTGAACAACAAAGGGCTAAACTGGATTTGTGCAGTTTGCTGCATAATAATATGAAAATTATCTGAATAATAACAAATGTGTTTTCTTATATCGCTATAATCTAGTTTTTCCAATGTTATTGCTTACTTATATAATGTCTAAACGATTATAATAACCCTATGGCCTGTACACAATGCAACAGCAGCCAACCAGCCATAAGTTGAGCAAATCGAAATAGCACATAAAATATGCATTTGTGTTTTTGTGACCAGATTCGATGGGCCAACATACTGTTTCAGCCATTTCCTAAACACCAAATTGGCGTAAACAATTAAAAATGCTTGAATGCATTTAATTATTTTGTTGTTTATTCGTGCAAATATCACGTTCTAATCAAAAATGCAATCCAAAAATACTTGGCAGCAAAATAATTAAAATTATCCAACCGAACAAATCAACAAACAGAACACGGAACAAAACATTACATACAAAAATACAAATAATAGAAAAACCAACACCGTTATTAATTAATCTATTAATTAACAATTGAACCAATTAATTCCTAAACAATTTAATTCTCGATTTATGGTCTGGTAATTAAAATGCACTTTTTGCTCCAGCAAATCTCAATTTACAGCAGCTTTAAACAGTAAACGAACTGAAAAGTTAAAATAAAATAATATGTTAATATGTAGCTGATAGACAAAAACTAGTTCAGCATCAAATCAGAGTTAAGCTAAGTCGCTCGTTTTTTTTGTTGTACAACTTGTATGATTCCAGAATTGGACACTGTTTGGGTAATGAGTATGGTAATTTTTTGATAACAACAAACAGAACAATCGCCCACCCCTCAACCCTGTCTCATTAAAGCTTAAATAGAAATTAAGTGTGTTAATTGAAACATTAGAGCAATAAAAAAAAAGACAGCAACATTTTGTTGCTTAATTTACATGCAAATTAACTCACAGAAGTCACCGAAAACATTTTTCGCTTGGACGTCAAAAAGAGAAATTCAGGTCTGGGCCTCTAAGCCGACAAGCTAAGAAGAATCCGTAAGGACGAAAGCAAACCACCCTTGTGCTATGCGGACAACAGACAGCAGACAACAGACAGCAGACAGCCCATAAAGAAGATAGAACCATTAAGACGTTTTAATTCCTGATTTCGCACCCCGCCGACAGCTGACCCAGCACTGCACCCCAGCCCAAAAAACACCACACAACTCCACATCGACCAGTCCCAGTTTGCAGTTTGCGACCTACGCGCTGTCGATTTCCGCGCTTTCTGCTTTCATGCACACCAAAATGTTTGCCGCCAACCTATTCTTATACTCTAACGGAGAGTCGTAATATTTATTTAAATATTTACTATAATTATTATTTATAAATTATACAATAAATGCAAAAATGTAGAGATAAATTAAAAATAAAATGTATTATTTCGATTTCTTCGGGTCGCAAAATGGCTTAACATTTGGGGAATATGTAGGAAAAACCCCAATTTAAAACAAAAATAAAATAATAATAATTTGTTAAGCAGCCCAACAAAAAATGCATACGAAAATCTTCTTCACGAGACAGAACATTCAAAATTGAGTTCTTAATGATAGAAATAGAGAACGCTAATTGGATTTATTTTCTATTTTGATAGCTTGTATATTTGATATGTATTTTCAATGTTATTCACGCGGCAAATGAGGAGCAGGAAATTGGGGAGACAATATAAATAATAATATATAGTAAATGCAAGAAGAGTATATGAAATTCTATGTAAGAAACATATACTTTTCATTCTCATTTCGAAGTTTTTTTTTTAATTTTGTCTTTTTATGCCGTTGAGGCTCATTAGATTTGCAAAATGATTTGAGACTAGTCCTGCTAGTGATTCTGGCGGTCATTAATGTTATTAGATTCCTGTGCTTTCTCTGCGACCTTTTTATTTTCACACAATTTTATTTTGTGACTGTAATTTGTGTTTATGATATCATTTTACGCTACATTACTGACGACTTATTGATATAAGAGTGGAGAATTTATTCAACAGTCAGACTGTCACTTAATGGAAACGCGAATAAACAAAGCACACGTTGCACGCTGGTATTGTGAAAACATCCGTTTGAAAAATGTCCATTTGTATTTGGGTCTCAAACGGTGGCTTGGCCTAGGGTGTGGCATTGTGGGCGGTGGCCAACACTTAACAAACAAATTTTGACAGCAATTAGAGTGCAGAGTATGTGGCTTCTGCTACTCTTTTTTTTGTTTAATGCAAATGCAAATGAAGCGAAATTAAAAGGCAACTGTTGACAAAAGCAAAATGAAAATCGCCACAGCCACATCATCCCCATCAAATGGTCATGTGTGAAAGTCAGTGGTCAGCTACCAAACACGCAGCTTCAATATAAAATGTTACGTTGTTATGGCATCAAAGTCACGCACGTGCCGGGGCGGAGGAGTTTTGGCAGCAAATGCGTTTGACACCTTCAAAAAGGTCACAAAGGAGCCCAAACAATTAGACAGTTCAAGCTGCTGACCAGCTGCCGGCCATAGGCGTCAACAACTGACAACTGACAACCGACAACTGGAACGCCCGAGCTTCACTCTCAGGCCAACCCAACACCATCGTCTGCATCGTTGTGTATTATCAAAATCAGACTCTTGATTTTGGCTGAAGTAAATTTGTACTTGAAATTTTACACTTTCACAGCTACGAAACTGAATTTCCTAAGTAAGTTTAAAGTAAAATATAAAACAAATGTTGAACAAAAATCCTTTAAAAAAATGCAGCGAAATAGTTAAACTTGGTCTAATTCTCTCAAAAAACTAAACTTGTTCAAATTATTTTTATTTGTTGGAACAATTAATTAAATGCCAGCAATATTTCGTATCGGTTTACATCATTATCTCATTCTTGTAAGCGAAAGTTGTAATACCTGTGAATAAATATATATAATCTTATAATCTGGATTGGGAACATATCATATCAGTGAACAAGTACATCACTGCTCACCAATATAGAATCTTTCATACTGGTTTGGGAGCATAACCAAATAAAAGAATATCCACAGGGATTACCTTCGCAATTCGTTAAGGGCAAAGTTAATTTGCTCGGAACAACAAATTTAATCATTTTTGGCAAACTAATGTAATTAAATGAAAAGTGTGCAAAATATCTATCTTGTATATATACGTAGATACATCAATTCTTTACACTGACTCTCTCACTCACATAAATCTCAAGCACATAAAATGGCTTAGGCCACGCCCAACTCGTTTTCTTCTTGGTTCTTTTTTGGTTCTGGATGCAAAGGCAAAAAATAATTAAATGACAAACTAATCTGCGTCCAAGCTTTTATTAAGCACCAGCAATACCAGGGGGAAACAGAGGCACAATCTGATAGAGTTACAGTTATTAGAGTCCATGTGGTGGAGGATGGCATCGCCCAGCAGAGGTTGGAGAGGCTGTCAAGCTCTCTCTCTGGCTGCCGTCGGGTTATATGTCTCCGTCTGTGCTCCTTTGGCCTTGTGCAAATAATTATTATTTTTTGCAAACTATAAATCTGCTTACAAAATATTTTCATGGATTTCTCTCGACGGTACCCACAACGTTGAAGCAATTTTCGGCGCAGTGAGGGAAAAATGATGGTCTGCAAGCCTGTGCTGCTGCTAGCTTTGGAAATGATATACATTTTTCAATTAAAAATTATAGTCTAATGAAATTGGGCTTCGTCGCGACGTTGGCTACAGTTTGTCAGTGCTATAGGGACCGCTGCCAACCACTATCTCTATATATTTAAATATATATATATATATATATAGACACGCGTATATAGAAGGCCGTAATAATTAACATTTCAAAGTTTCTATCCCTTAAATTGAGTACTTGCACTCACTGGTGAGGTCAACTTTAAGTTTTTATTGTTTATATATAATAATATACGTTTCCAACAAATTTTATATTGTTCAGATCCGATATTGACATTATTCCTCAAATATTTTTTATTACCTCAGAAAACCTTATGGCTGAAACTGGACGCAACTGCTCACCAAAATAGGCAGAAAATCTGTTTAAAATTGTTATTGCATTTTTATGCTAAACATTGTCAGAAACTGCTGAGTACAATAATGGAAACAAAAAACCCAAAAATAAAAAGAAGAGCTCCCCGCGCGGTTTGTCGACTGTCATAAAAGAAGAAATTTTAACATTTAAAAGCTGTAATTTTTGAGCATAATGGGATCACAGACGCACCCAAAGGTAAAGAAGTCATCAAAATGTAACTCAAGACATTTGCCGCGGCGGGGTGCGACTAATTTGTGTCCACGTCCTGCATATCCTAATTTTGCTATTCGTTACAGTTTTTTTTGTTGTTTTTTTTTTTTTCTTTTTCTGGAGGCTTTGCTAGATTGAATGGGAAGCCCCATCCAACCAACAGATCATTAGCTAGAATTTACAGTTACTCCAAGGATGCAGCAAAATTATAAAGAAAATGTTCCATTTGAAGTTGTATATCCAGGTAAATATTTATCGCTTTTAACTTTTATACTGTTGATATCCTAGTTGAGGCTTTAAGGGGTAGGTGGCACCTTTTAGATATTACTAAAATATTCGGCGAACAGCTGTACCAGCACACAATTACCATGAATATTAAGCCACAATAACAGGAGCTGAAGTTGGAGTTGAAATTGGCCGAGTCGCAGCTGGGTTTCCTGTGGACTCATCTTCCACGAGTTGCAAGTGGAGGGTTGGTTAAAAGTTTTTGGCTGCGGCGTGTTCAGTTTCCGCAAATGCATTTTTAATGAAATTTATTTATGCTCGCATTAGTATTTAAAAGAATTATGACTCACGGAACAAAATGTAGCTATAACATAGGTCGTAAAAGAAATAATATTAAGGAAAACCAACACTATATATAAACCATATATAAACTTAAGAAACTTCATTAGAAAAATTCAAGCAATATGATATGCTGCTGGCAACTGAAATCCATTTTAATTTCAATATTCAGTAGAGGTCTAGCTTAATCTGAAGTGGTGAAGTGAAACGAGTTCGCTCAAAGCTCCATTTTTTATACAGATAATAGCAGTTAAGCCAATAACCAATAACGTAAATTCCGCAAAAACAATTCCTATTAATTTTTTCCCACACAAAAATGTTTATCAGCAGCCAAAAGATGATAGCTTACTCTACGCCCACATTTTCCAATGCATACCCCTTGGCAGCCATCAGTTCCATTTGTAGCGCCCCTTCCTCCGAATCTGCAGCAAGTAAAACTACCCATTACATACTGGTTTTTTTCATTGTCTGTCCGCATCACCTAAGTTCAAGTGCGCCAGCCAAATTGAATTCAAATTGAATTTGAACTTTTCAATTTTGGCAGTCGACGTTGCTAAGGACTACAACAAATTTTCACATTTGAAATGCGTAAATGGAATACGAATTATGAGTTGGAAGTAGAAAAAAAAAATGCGTAAAACGAAAATGAAATTTTACAAACCAAATTATTTATGCACTTTTGGGCACCACTTTTCCCATTAACAGACAAATAAAAGGTAAAGCCCGGACAGTATAACAAATGAAATGAAACATAAATTTAAATTGAAATAGACCAAACTTTAAGCAAGCGTCAAAAGTACCGCAGGCAATCCTTTTGATAAGTGCCCTCTGCAAGGGCATTATAGCTTTGACACTAAATGTGCGAGGCAGCGACTCCATAGAGTATATACACTCAGAAAAAAATCTGCTTGCGTTTTACAAATTCCTCATCATATTATTATTAAATTTCAAAAATTGAAGCTTGTTGCTCCCCAAAAACCAGAGTTTGCATTTGAAATATATGTCGAATTTTGAGTTGTTTCTTTATGTTTGTACATAGGTAAATTTTTTGTTTTTGATTTTTGAGTGTGGACGACGAGAATCGTTGTTGTCAATATTGATGAACCTTTGGATACAACACTTGTCGAATGTTTTCCAAAATCAAAGCAATAATACTCGTATTGTTCTTTTACCATTAAACTGCAAGGGTTTTAAGTCTGTCCAAACATAACAATTTTCCTTGTTGTGCGATGAGTGTCGCATCAGAGTGTTCAACCCAATTGGCCAGTTATGGCAGCTAAAAGTTTAATCAGACAGCGACAGCTAAACTTCATCACTGTTCGTTGCAACTTTTATGTGGCAATAGTCCAGTTGATGCAGCAGCTATGAAACATGGAAACATGGAAACATGGAAACATGAAATCAGGTATCACGTCTCACATTGTTGACAGAAACATAAAGAGAGACGCTGGTTGCGAAGAGCAATAGAAATTACGACGCGAGGACGAAAAGTGCGCCGAGTGCAATATCGCCAGACATTAGATGACGTTGCAGCCAAGCTGCGAGTCTCTTCTATTATTTTGTCGATTGAGGCAACAGACGTGCACCAAAAGGCATACCAGCTGCCCATACCAAAAAAAAAAAATCAAAACAGCAGTCGACCAAACAATTATTATTTTACAAATTGATATTTATGAAGCAATTTACAAAATGTTTTTACTCCAAACGACTTTTTCACATCCTCGTCGTCGCTCTAGGCAGACTCCACTCGGTGCTCGGAGGCTTGTGCAAACATTGCACAGATTGCAATGCAGTCAAAACAGCGACACTGCCCTTCAGTTCACTTATTGCAATGTCATCGCTGCCACCAAAAAATGCCATGCATTTTGGGCCCCACCAGAAAGGGGGATTGTTGGGGTAGCTGTTGAATATTCGCTAGGCCCACAAATGTTTATTAATTTTATTGAACAATTAATTAAATGCGGCAAAATGTTTTGCCAACCCCACAGAGCCAGGCGCAACCGGCGCGACAGCTGCAGACGATGATGATGCGTTCGTTGCATTGTGCCGCAAGTATGCAACACACTCGATATTAAATTACCACATAAACGAGTTGCAAGCCAAGCTATTACTGAAAATTGCATTCCCAAATCTCCTGCACCAAAATAGTATATCCATGCCCCAAACGTGCATTGTTTTCCATTCACAAAATTCGTTCTTCGACAGTTGAACTGATGTCAACACTTTTGCATGCATACAAAAACTATTTTAAAGTATACAGTTTGTTGTAAAATTACATCAAGTAATAGAAATAGCTTAATATACATTTTAGAAGAGAATGGCGTGTATTTAATTAAAATATAGAATTTGTGCATTGCTTTTTTGCAATGCCAGTTGAAACCAATAGTGGAACAGACCTTATTTGACAGCTGTACATTTGAGAAATTGATATTTTATGGTTCTTATTTTACTTTTGACTTTAACAATGCTAACTGCCGTTTAGTGATAAGCTGAACGGCTGTTTGCCATGCGGCATATGAACTCGTAACCACAACAAAGCTACGCATATCGGGGGTGACTTGCCACAAAAAGGTTTCAGTTTTTATACTCGCACACTTACTGATATTAGCGTACTCGCTCGCTTAAGCAAATACAAATTTACATTTCGCTGCCATAAACACTTTTAAATTTGAATTGTGTTTTGCATTTTGTTTTTTTTTTCTTCTTTTTTTTTAATGTACACATGCAAGTTTAAATTGATGCTAAGGTAAACAATTTCGAGTGCCCAGACAGAGGGTCGCTCGTTTGGTCAGCCAAGTCTGTCTGTTCCACCCAATTCCCCAATCAAGTGTGAGAAATTGCCCGAATATTGCGTGAAACAAGCAAGAGAGCTGTACTCGAGATGGCCAACTAGCTAACTCCCTCCCACAGCACTAAATATCCATAAGTATCGATTGCAAAGACCCGTTTTTAAAACATATTTTGATAGGCATGTTTTCGTATAGCATACACAAAAAATACACAGTAGTCTACCAAATACTGACAAGGAACTGTTAAAGATTTCGAAAATCTTGACAGAATTTTTAAATTTAGAAAATAATACTGATTCATTGATCTAATATAATCAAGTAGGAACACAGACCTAGCTGTTCCTAATAATAAATCTCTTAGTTCTTTAAGTTAGCTTGATGCATTTTTGGATATATCAGGCCTTATCTGCAAGCAGATAGCAGCAAATAGAATCGGATTTTACCAGTTTATCAAACAGCTGCTAATTTGTATTTTCCAAAAGACATTGAACAAACTCGGAGACAAAATCATATTACCGAAGATAACTTCTTCTACTTCTTTCATTTGGAGAAGGCAGGCAATTCTTTTCCATTTCTGGACATTTTGGCAATGTTCATTCGGTTCACGGAGACTTATGTAAATATGCGTAGTTATGGGCTTAACACTTACAACCATCGAAAAGTGGCTTTGTTTTCGCATCTTGACTTCACTCCGGTCGTTTGCTGATTTATTTTTGGGTGAATGAAAGGTTTTTTCTAGTGGGCACTTGTTGCTCTGATCTTTCCGCAACCGGTGTCCTTTCTTTTGCACACAAGTTGAAACTTCTAGTTTTTGGTGGTTGTTTGTCCCAAAAACAACACACACACACCCCACACACATACTCGTGGAGGGCAATTCAACCCTGTCTAAAAGAAAACCGTCGCATAAAGGGACGATTAGTGTGGAAAAAAAGTCTGAGCAGGGTGTGTCGCCCTTGTTGTTTTTGTTAAATTTTGCAGAAAGTCCTCGACGTCGCCATACTCCCCCCACCCCTCCCCTGCCGTTCCTCCTTTTATCCCACCCACCATTCACTTACATTTTTTGTGTGTGGTGGCTTGGCGGTTTCACTACCGGTTTTTTGTTTAGCCTTTCGGGTATTTAATTTAAGCGGATTGTGTGTGTGACATGAGTGGGTGTTAAGTGGCTGTGTCACTTGCCAGTCAGCCTCGATAAGTGTGGGAAAATGCCAATGCAACAATAACAAAATATTCTACACCTTAAACTTCTAGTAATAAGCTCCAACCTTTATCAAGTGCATCTTTTATTTGATCGATATTTTTATCTCTCGATCAGCAGAGTTGCTCGACACTCTTCCATACATGGTTATTCATATCGATTAACACAGTTGCTTAACAGAATTAGATATATCCTCATACATGCAAATGCAACATTGAGTAATTAGCAGTATGACGAATATATTTAAATGAGCGATGCTTATGAGTAAATAGTAATATTACTATAAGCTTGTAGTAATAAGTTGCAACTTTTATCAAACGCGTCTTTATTATTTGATCTTCGCTTAAAAAATGAAAAGCCAACTATAAATCGATATTCTTATCGCTTGATCAGCAGAGTTGCTCGATACTCTTACATACATGGTTATTAATATCGATTAACACAGTTGCTTAACATAATTAATTATACGGTCACACTGCAAATGCAACGTTGTCACTCAATTAACATTATGACGATTATATTTAAATGAGCTATGCTTCTGAATAAATACCAATATTATCATAGAATTTAGAATGAGAATTTGAAAAGTTCATCTCAATTTGATTTTTAATTGCTTTCTGCAACTGTTTTGCCAAATACGGGAAAATCTCATCAAATTAATCAGTTTAACTACTTGGCAAAACGAGCAAAGAGCACATGCAATTAATCTAACTCAATTGACTGACTGACAAACTGATGGCTTACTCAATCCAATACCCAATCCAATGTCATGTCCGCAAACTCTCGACTAAGCAATAAATTGCTGCTGCTACTGCTGTTAATTTGCAATTCCCATTTCAATTTCAGTAAATTTTTGCACCGAAAAATATGCCAGCGGGGATTTGTGGTTCCGTTGGCATCCAAATGGACGAAGAGTCTGGGTTCTAACCGCAAACAGTCGACGTGTTTGGTCAGTATAGCCGCCAGTCATGTGTGTGCGTGTGTTTGTATGTTTGTGTGTGTGCATGTGGCTTCCTGTCCAAAGTCTCTGCGTCCGTTCGTTTGTAAGCCATTCATTTGTTCAATCATTCAACCGGAAGCTATACCGTTTGACACACATATACCTCATGGCCCTCACATCCTGGCAATCCGTGCACTCTGCTCCGTTGGGTGTCATATGAAACACCCGCACTCTAACACTTTCATGACACATGCAAATTTCCAGCTGCTACGCAACCCCACCTTGCCCTCCCCCAACCATGAGCAGTGGCATATCCGCATCCACATCCACATCCACATTCACATCCTGTGCTGTGTGAGAAGCGCTACCGCCGTGCGCCACTTAAATCATTTGATGCCGTAATTTGGCAATTTCTCGCAGATTTCAGTCTGACATTCGGATTTGATCAATTAATTTGAATAACACCGGTCATTTATCATGTCGCTGGCAAGGGTTGTGCCAGCAATCAGGATTATATAAAGTATAGTCATGCTATCGATGCCAACGATGGCAGTAGACGAACTTTAGCCTTGCCTTATTTCGTTCTTCGTTATTCGTTTTCATTTTTTATATTTTTTCAATTGAGTGAATTTATTTGTAACCAGTTTTTTTTACAAGATTTTGTGCAAAGACAGCTTATTACAATTTAAAATAATATCCTCATTACTCACTTAACTATCAATCTAAGGAAAATATTATCTATATACAAAGCATCAAATCAGGTTAATTAGTTTATTTAAAATAGTCTCTATTCATCCATTTGGGTAGGGGTTAAACTTAGACAAATGCTTTATTCATAGTTCCTAGTTTCTCGTTTTTATAGTTTCATAGACTGTTAGACAGAAGGCTCCGGATAGACAGACTTTGACAGCTCCTCTCCTTACTTATAGTTTCCACGACAGTAAGATAGAGAGACAGACGGGCAGAGAGACTTTGACGTCTGTTCTTTATACTTACAAATTTGAATTTAAAGTTCATAAACAAAAAAAAAAACGTACAGTATAATAAATTATGAGTGGAATAAAGCCGTTTCCCAAACAGCTGCGACCATGAAATCAACATAAAAATCCATTTATATATTTCACCGTCGCATTTTTTTGTAAACATATTTCGTTGTTGAGTTGATGTTTTTGCTGCTGCTGTGGTTTATTTTCTGTTTCACGCTTGTTACTCGACTTCGTTCATATTCCTAATGCGCCCGAAAGTATGCAAAGTATCTCGCACAGACTGGGATGGAGCAGAAGTTGTGTTTCCATTCATTTATCTAAGCGTTCGTGTCTTTGGCTTGTTTCTTTGTTGTTTCGCTTATTAGCTCACTTTTTTTACGTGCGGTGTCTCGTGACTTTTGGCTGGGGCTCAAAATGAAAAGAAATATCCAAGAAAAGAAACGTGTATCTATATCAAAAATAATCAAGGAGAAGCAGTACGGGTGGATGGCTGTGTGCAGTGCCATAAAGTATGGTTCTTTATATTAAAAACCATAATTTCGGTATTTTGTCTGTCATTTATTATCATTATTTGGGGTATAAGATATTTTGTTTGGCCAAGAAATGCAACATGAATTAACTGAATAAGCCCTGTGCCCATTTACAAGGAAATAACATGTACATTGTATCTTTTTTAATGAAATATACATATTTAGATGTTGCCATATAATTAAAGAACTGTATAAAATATGTTTCATGTGAGAAACATTTATTTTTATATATATTTCGAGCTAGAGAAATTCAAGAAATAACGAATCAAATAAGTCTGAAATGGGATATATGCTTGACCACCTTTGTCCAGATTACGTAGTATCCCAAAGTCGAGCACACTCGACTAGAGCAATTGAACTTGTTTATAAAAATACATATTTAAATCTGCAGTCCTTATGCCCAAAGCTGAACTCTCAAAATTAACTCGACAAAAATCGTTTAGCAATCAAATTAAACTCGCACATAATTGTTCCCCAATGTGGCATATGGAGGATTTTGTATTTTTAGGGGAGTTACAAGAACAACAAATGTTATACGCCAATTTTTTTTTCTTAACTGCAAACCTTATTTGCATGTTCATTTTACATAATGTGTGACTGAAAAGTGCGTCAAGTCGAGCGGAGGCAGGGCAAGAGACTGGTGTCACCCCAAAAGTAGAGTTGCTTTTTTCACGTTGTGCTTTCTTTTATTCAAATATTTTCTTATGACTTTCCAGCTAAAATTCGATTTGATATGTCAGCCAGCCAGCGTAAACCCCCGTAACAAGTAGAAAACAAATTTCACGCTTAACAACGCGGTTTTTCCGCTGCCCGTCGTCGATTTGCATACGAAATTCGTCTGAGCATCCACAACATCCACAGCATCCAGAGCATCCAGAGCATCCTTGGGGTTGTTGCAACAATTACAGATGGCAGCCTTTGCTTCGCTTCATTTTTTATGCATTTTCAACGTGTCAAATCGCGCGTCAATCAATCGATGTACGCGTTCGTCCCAGCGGTATGTTTAATTTGGAAATTCATATTTCGTCGCCCATAAGTTGGCAAAACATTGACTGACTTTCACGGTGCGCTCACTTCATTTTTTATTTGTTTTTTATTTATTATTATGCCCTGGCACATGCTCTTCACAGTCGCAGCCAAACAAAAAAACAAAAATTGGAAACCGCCCTGATCCCTGTTTACGATTTTTGCATGTCCTGTGCGCTGGCTGGCTTCAATTTTACGCCGATTGGTTTTCAGCAATCGCCTGTGCAAATAAGCTGAGCAAGCGATAAGCCACAGTTCATGGATTCGGCTTGTTATCGTGGCCAATATCACCCATATAAACCAAGTACAAATTTAAATAAATACAGTCAAAGTGGAAAATAAATTGTTGATAATGCTCAATGTTAAATGTGTTTTTTATCACAGGCTTAAAAACTCAAATGCCCAATCTCTGACTTATGTTGCAATATGCTCTTGGAAATGTGCTGGTGTAAAAATACAAGAGATAAAATGTACTTAAATTCAATCACTGAAAATCACTATTCAAGTCCGGAATAAATTTCAAGAAGAGCAATATCTACCTTAAAGCTTTAATCAATTTTTATTCGCACTGCAATATTTATATATTTTATATCAATTAATATCAGCCGACACAGAATAATACAAAAAGTAAGAAAAAATTAAATAAATAAAAATAAAATGTAATTTTTATTTAAAAATCAGAGATTCTTCTGTATGTATGTATGAATATAAAAAAAGCTATAATTACACAACCTTAAATACTGATCAGGAATATAAAATATAAATATAAACTTTCACATAGTTAATGCCCACTTTACCCATACTTAAGGGTGCAGCATACATGTTGCCTATTATTTAATTTGTAGAAAAAGTATTGAGGCCTTTTGGGATGGAAAACATTTCATAATTTTATAACCGAGTGTTGTCTGTTTCGGTATATCCACTATATGCATTCAGTGTGCCCATTGTGCCAGAAATGTTCAGGAATGAGTTTTTGTACAACACCAGAAAAGTTAAAAGGAATGCATAGTTATTAAAAATTCAAGTGTTGCCAAATGGCTGTTTCTATGCCGTTCCCGCTCTCACCCTAAACCGAAAACAAAGAAAATGTAATGCGATACCAAACGGGCACAAGGCAAGTTTGGAAGGAGGTAAATGAGATATGCCGAGAACGACAACAACAACAACAACGAGGACGACAAGCCACTTACAACAATAGAAATGATTTTTGCATAATTTATTCGATGATTATTAGAGAGTCGTCGCAACGGGGACACCACTTTTGAGTGCCCCACTTGCAGCCCCTTGCCTTCAATTCGGGCAAATGTCGCTTTTTATTGCAATTAGAATATTTCGCATACAAACGACAAACGACGGACGACAGACGTGGGTTGGTTGCTCCGGTTTCGTGTGTTTGTGCATATTCGTTGGATTTAATTTTGTTGTCGGCACAAGTGATTATGTGCTGTGTGAGGTGCACCTTTCTAACACAACTCGAATTGTGTCCCCAGTGGCCTCCACCGACGTCACCATACACCCCGACCATCAGGAAGTAGTCAACACATGGGGCCCTTCAAGTGGTTGCTGCTCTGCTGCTCAGTTTTATTTCGACTTCAATCATATTTCATACGCGCCGTCCTCGTCTTCGTCGTCTTCGTCGTCGTCGTCGTCCTCGCAGTCATTTGGTTTATGTTTATTGTTTTGCCAGCTTTTTGCCGTGTGCCGTGGGCTCTCATACACTTAGACATAATCAAAAAAGGTAATCAACATAAAGTTGAACGTTGACAGCGATGTCGTCAACTCGCTACTACTTACACCTCTCTAATTCTCATTTGAGAAGCTGTCCCATTCCGACTCTCCGTCTCAGTCTCAGTCTCGGTCTCCGTCTCAGTCTCAGTCAGTGCTCGTGGCCTTAAGCTTATGGCTTAGCGTCGCTTGAGCCACTTGTCACATTCACAAATGAATTAAGTGCCAAAAGCACAACTCCGACACCGAATTGATGCCGAGGCGGGCCAAATGGATGACTACATTTCTATATGAGCAACATTTCAGATTGCTCAGCACTGAACTACCTTATTCCTTATACAAATACGATTGTAGCAGATTAACCCGAATGATAAAATATATTTATGCATAATGTAAAAGCATTAAGAAATTAAGCAGTTTGTCACGACAAATGCCGATGAAAATCTCCCTTCCTTAACTAATATAATATCTAATATATCTCCGGGAAAACTCTATCTCTATCTTCTTCTCAACGATTTTTACTTTATGCTTAACATTTTCTTTGCCTTATTCTGTTTTTTCTGGGTTTCCCCAATCCTTGCTATAAATATTGGACAATTTTTATTTTAATTTATTTTAATAGCCACGGACTTATTTATTATATGCTTTATTTTAGTTTCTCCTTATAATTTATATAATTTAATTCACAGCTCAACTTTATTTTTTCTTTCTTAAGATAGTTTTTTTTAGTTCAAATTAAATAAGTAAATAAAAAGTAATACTTTCTAAATAATTTATTACAAATTTAAAAATAATGGTTGTCAATAACAGTGCCATCTTAAATCCAATGATTGCAGTGGATTGCTTGTTATTTAAAACGGGGCTTAGAAAAACCTATCCCCAAATAGCATATTAGCACATTCACCTTTTCAAATGCATGTTATCCTCACATCTTCTCCCCATTGTGTTACATATGTGTATTAAATTCAAATTGATTGATCAACTCATTCGGTTTGTGTTTCATCAAGCGGAAGAATTCAATTATTCAGCAACGGAAGGCAGCAGCAAGGTGGGGTATTTGAGCTGTGGCAGGCTTTCCGCCTTGATTAGGGGACTGCCGTGGTCACAGAAAATATTTAAAAATCGCTTCTAGCCATGGTGGCTGCAAAACAAAGTTGGGGATAATACGACATACAACGGATATAACAACGGACATAGCGAACACTTTATTTTTCAGCTACCACCTTCATACACAGCTTCAGGCGATTTGTAAATATTTTCTATGACCAGAGAAGTTTAAAAGAGAATTGTGTGATGACATGCTAGATGCGCATACTATATATTTAATGATATATATTTAATGATGTGATGTGTCTGCTTGCCTCCGTCTCTTTTTCGTGGCAGTGCTTCATTAACGCATCGCTTGATTAAATTATATGTTGTGGCGACCACGAGGAACGTCTCGAAATCAAAACAAACACTTGAGCAGCCCTGATGCAGCCCTGGGTAATCAAAGTGCCATTGCCCCCAAGCGAACCCTATCAGTCCCCCCCCACACACACACACACACATACTGTTCTGCACTGTTCTGTTGCATGCTCATTTTGCGGCTGTTCAGCACTTAATTAAATCATAAATAAGCATAAAGCGACGCATCGACAATTAAACAAACATAAAAACGAGCCGAGTGGCAAGCAATTGCCTCAAACTCAGAAGCAGCAACCAACCACAAACAGAAAATTGCGCACTCAAATGACCAAAACGCAGTCAAAATTGCATTTAATTAAGTCAATTCTCGTGTAGCCCGGCCACAAAAGCCATTGCATACTTTTGGGATTTGGGGTCATTCCACCATACACTGCCCGGCGAGGGTAGTGTCGCTCACCATGAACTAAATCTGGGCTGTTACGATATTTCTGCACTTATAGTTCTCTGATTTCACAAAAATGAAAGTAAATTTTCAAAAGTTTTAATACGAAAATTCACATTACAAAGTATTTGCACGGGGCAACATTGAAGAGGGTACAAAAGCTTCGGTGTGATGAAGCCAAAATTGCTATCGTGTTGTTTTGAATATAACATCTGACGTTTTGTCTCCGCTGCGAAATGTGTTTGGTCTGATAATGATACGTCCAAGTGAGTGATAATAATGACAATGATGACAACTGAATACGGCTCCTGCCGTCGACCACTGGTCATTGACTGGGGCTCGGTCACAATGTTTATTTTCATTACTGAAATTGCATTCGAGTGCCAACTGCCAATTGACGGCCGCTTAACAAAGTCCTATTCTCACTCCTAGTCCAAATCTATGACACTCCCTCCCACCCCTTTTTGGGGGCAACACTCTGTTTGTGTTTACGTCCGCTGCATTGTTGTTGTTGCATTGCATTGTTTGAGCTTCCCCGTCCCAAACATTGCTGCAATTTGCCTCATTTGAGTTTGCATTTGGCTTTGGCTTTGGTTTTGGTTTTGGACATTTGCCTTCGGCTCACCCCAGTCCCATGCCCCAATTCGGGCCAGGCTCCATACATATATCAAAGTTTGTACAGCCAAAATGTCGCCGCGCAACTGCCGGGCAATGTTGTGAGTGTTATCATCGGCATCGACGGCTGGCAGCAGGGACAGTTAAACATGTGCTGGACAACATTATCGATGCAGGCGCTCCTCGTTAGGGAGATGACCACCGCTGCACCGGTCGCCATCGAGTCTCTTCTTCGTCAGTGAGCACGCGCCCAATGCAAACACTTGGCAAACAGAAATGAAAGCATAATATTGAGCGCTTCTATTAGAGGCGATGAGGAAACGGGAGCAGGGACTCCTAGCGGTTGCCAGAGTGTGGAATACATTATGTTTTAGGTGGAAAGTGTGTGAAATTGAAGACATGGTAAGCCACAAAGTTTATTTTAATCAAGTTTGGATTGGAACAATATTTAATAATAAGTTTATAATGTATAAACTTGTATGATTGACTTCGGTCCCAGTAAACATATGCAATTAATGTAAAGATAATTCATAATAAATTAAAATCATAAAATTTAACATTTATATTGAATTTCTTTGTTATTATTTACTCAGCTTGCGCACGGCAATTTTACTTTAAAAATCTCGAAATGGTTTTTGTTCAACAACGAGAAAGTTGACAGGTTTGATTATAGTTTTTTTCTGTTGCTTTTACATTTTAATCAGAAAATAAATCATTTAAAATTATTTATTATTAAAACAATAGTTTGACTAAAGCTTCCAACAAAACAAAGAAAATTCGTAAAGCAACTGAAAGGTGTTTGAAACAGCGACAACTGCTTTTGGTTTATTATGGTTTGTGTCCGTGACACTAGTGTTAAATATTTTTCATAATATTCCTATATAGTATAGAATATAGAATATAATTGTTGCCAAGGCTTCTGCACACCAACCAAAAATAGTTACATGAAAAATAGGGCAAAGAGCTATCAAATATTTGTAATTTGGCAGTGCGGGGTGAAGTTTGGACAGCAATGTTTTTGCCAGAAGAAATGAGCAATAAATATGCAAGATGCGAAAGGGGTTGGTAAAATAACAACTACAAAAGAGAAAAGCGCTGCCGCGAGTCTCGTAATCAGTGAATAATTCGGTTATAGGAAAATAATGTTTCACCAAATATTTAAAAAGAGCAAAGCGAAAGAGACAGGCGCTCCCCATGACTACAGGGGGTTGAAGCAGGAAGAGTTGACAAAAATCTCAGCAGGAGCAGACAAGGAGCAAGCCGACGAGGACGACGACGAAGACGTTTGCCATCACGTAAATAAAAATTATGAAAATAATAATGGGAAAAGGATTAAGACGCCCGTCTACGGTCGTACGCATTTTCCCGGCACCCCTCCCCCACCCCTCCCTCCCTCCCTTCCTCGCTCCACAAGCACATGCGGGTGGTTCTTGGTAAGCAGACACGAAAAACGTAATTGTATTCACCACAAGCAAGTCCAATACTTCAGTTACAACTGCCTATACCCTTAAATAAAGTTTGTCTTTATATACGATATAATTGAAATAAGAATATTGTTTTGTGTTGGACTGTTGTGGGGTGCTTAAATTAACCACGTTTCTGATTGGTTAGATTGAAGATATTCAAGACTTGCATTCGTGTTTCTTATGTAGTCTTTGCATGTGCATTTTAATTGTACACGTCGCATATACCCACTGTGATTTTTTGGCCATCGAAAAATATACGACAACGGCAAGGAGTCGACAAGAAACGAATACGACGTCTCTGGCTGTAAAAGGTTATGGCGCTTGGCGTATCTACACTGTGAAAAAATCTCCCTCGACAATTGTAACTCATCTTATTCATAATCAGTGCACTTCTTGTCTAAATTTCAAGGTATATTTTCTAAAATTAAAAAAATATATGTATAATTTTCAAGGATGTTTTCCATATGTGCACAGAGCAACTCTCTAAAATTCGCTTTTATTATTAATAAACTTTTTTACATATTTCTTAAAAAAGAGAGTGTCGATTTAGGCAATCCTCTATAATTTTTAGAAATTTGTTTCTTATATTTATAAATAATTTGTAAATTGAAGAAAAACTTTCTAGTGTCATCGGGCGATTTTCTAAAATCCAGTGCGCCTTTTTTGTTAGTGTATGTATGTATGTATGTATGCGAGAAGCCTTCTAAGCCCACACGACATGTCGTCGCGTATAATTATGGAATTTTTACAGTGCGGAACTTGCTGTTACTTTTCCTTGAATTTAATTACTTGCGCTTTTACATGAAATATTAAAATGTTGCTGAACGGTGGGGTTGTTAGCTGTCGCAACTTGGTGCATTTTAAATACGACCACAGCCACTGTAACGACAATGAACGTACAGGCTTAACAACAAGCAACGACGACACCTGCGTGATTTATCACCAAAAACGCGATAATTTCCCATAGCGTCATCCCCCAACCCCTCACCTAGCTATAAGCCACCCTATGTTTTTTTCTTATTTTTTTTTATTTTGTTTTTGTTTTAATTTCAATTTTCTACTTGACAAACGGCGACCAAACAATTTGTCGGTGTGGTGTCCTTGTTAGTCCTGTGGTGTGGGCGAAGACGCCACGCCACACCTCGATTGGTGTATCTCATTTTGTATGTGGTGTATAATTGTCTGGTTATTGTTGCTGTTACTGTTCCAAAATTTATTAATGTCTATGTACGTCTTAGGCTCTCCTTAGAAAACCAACCCAGTCCTGAGACCCGTACAAGGTGCAAAACGAGGCAATTACACCGAGCAGCTCGCGCAGTTGTAGCCCGGGAAAATGAGAACAATACCATTGCCATCAAGTAATTATACTTCGCATAAAATTTATTGCATTTCTGATTCTTATTTATACGTTAAGTCTTTGCAGTAAGACGCAAAAAAACGTTACGTGGGCGAAGAAGTTTCTGAATTTTTATTAAGGGAGTTACATATATGGGGCGAAAATTAATTAAAAATACAAAATTGCAGGCATTTTTGGCACTTCGAAGCCTACATACTCTGCAAAGGTTGTAATTTTGTTATGACTTGAAGGAAAATTAATATGTGAGAAGGTTAGTTAGAGTTTCCTGGGACACGACAGTCGTTTGCCTAGTATATATAAAAGTATATACAAAATAAGAGTGAAAATCAATTGAACTCAGCTCAAGCTGTGTGATTTAACTATGTATTTGCGTATGGTTTTCGCACTCACAAACTTTTAATTCTCAGGCTTTAACTTTTGTGGGTTGTTGTGAACAAATTTTAACAACAATGCACAGTTTTATAACCAAGAGATAAACATCAAATGTGACATTTAAACTGTGGCATAAAAATGTATAGAATGTTCTTCACGCACTCACATGACACACACATAAACTCTAATACCCTGTAATCAAAACTAAGGTCAAAAAGGATCTCACAATTATGTATATTATAGAGAAATTGATGCTTCCAAGATCCAAGACATAATCATGGTAAAAACAATACCGAGTCGATCTGGATATAAGATAATACTAAATTAGTATGTACTTCAGACGAATATATAATTACAGGTAGGTTTTTTTTTATATAGGCAGATATATTTCGAGTTTGGAGTTTCAAACTGCACACTCCATAAAAAATAAAAACACTTCACCTACCATTGAAAAACAATTTAATTTATAAAATTGGAGCACCAAACAATACAAAATATATATTTAAATAACCTTATGACCTATAAATAGGGTATATTTCTGTCGAGCGTTGTCCATCAAAGAATTCGTACTTTTTTGTAGTTAAATTTCAATAATGCAGAAAACTCTTCGGATGCATGCGAGGCTTGCGAGGGTTGCTGAATATAATCGAGGGGTAAGCGCTACCTTTTGACGTTCTTAATCTATCAATAAAAGTAAATCAAAGTCAACCCCCAAACCAATAGGCGCATCACTTCAAGAGGCATTTCCTGTTTTAAATTGAGGTAGCATCCATATGGCATGTGTGAATATGCTGATATGGATATGATGGGATGTGTGCCAAATTCTTTGCTTCTTTTTTTCTCTTATTTTTTTTTTTTGTGGCATCAATAAATTTCCCTTGTCTTGGAGTGGCCTCTATGCGCTGTTCGGTGTGCTGTGCTAAAAAGTGTAATTTTAAAAAGTCATAATCGCAGATAAGTGTGGTTTCATTGCCCGAGCAAATGCCAGTCTGAGCTTTTCATTACAGCGTTCGGCTCATAAGGGCTGCTATATATCACATATAATATGATGTGAGTGTGTGTGCTTGTGTGTGTGTGTGTATAAGTATCTGTTTGAATGAGCTAACAATTTTTTGCACAACTTTTGCCTATAATCTGGCGCCATACCCCGATTTACCAATTTCGTTCATTCCACAACCATTGTTACTCACATGATATATGTAGGTATTAAAAGTTATTGAAAAAAATGCTGACAAAAGAAGTATAAATATTTACCTAAAATACTATTCTAAAAGATGCCAATGATGTATATATGTAAAAATGAGCATAGAATTGGCAATATATACAGCTCCTGTCAAATGCAAATTATTGCTCTTTGATGTTTAGAAGGATTTGGCAAAACGATTATAAGGGACACATAAGCATAAAATCAAATGAATTAAGAAGCGACTCATGAACAACTTTGAAAAATAAAATGATTGAATATCAAATTGAATTTTGAAAACTGAAACATTTTTCCTTAAAATATTACAAATATTAGCAAGCTAATTTAAATGTTGTAAATTACATAAGTTTAATACGGGTATTCGGTTCAATGGGCTAAAGCTTCGGCGTAGGCGTAGCTATATATATACCTATATCTTTTTTTGGGCATTGTATCGGTTTAAACATATATGAATAATTTAACAGGTTTTGTGTAAAATTAATGAACTCGATGAATAGCTCCCAAGCAGACGGGAAAAAGGGCACTCCGGCTCTCCGGTTCGGGCTCATTTAAATTTAAATCCACATGTGTGCGCTTCGCTCATTTAATCTTAATTAAAAACCGGTTTTTCGAGTTCTGTTGTTTTCACTCATTTTTGGTGCCTCAGCTCCAAAGGTTTGCCTGCGAAGTGTTCCGCTTTATTGCCAAGGCGGACTAACCCGAGTCCTGTCCTCAACATTGTGCATTTATTTAGTATTCATCATATTTCTGATTTATTCAGTCCAAATGGGCACGCGTATTAATGCTTATAATTACACACCGAAACTTAACCTCAGCGAACACATATGTGTATGTGTATGTGTATTTATATGTGTATGTGTATCTGTGTATGTATACACACGTGCGTGAGAAATACAAATAATAATCTCCGAGTGAGCTGTAGGGGTGGCACACAACCGTGAGGATGCTCATGTATGCATATCCAGAACTGATGGGTTTTGTTTTAGTTTCAACATTTCACGGATGACTGTCCTCTACTGGGATTTGATTAGTGCTTGGTCGTAATTTGGACAGTCGTAGAAATGGCAGCACAAGTAAGTAAGTTGTTATGTAAGTAATTCATTAGATTGGGTAGCAAAACTCTAACAATTAAAAAATATCCTAAAAATGTACACATTCAAAGAAATATATCTCATCAGCTTTTATTGCACAAGGATCAGAGCACTATGTGTTTGACAGCAACTTTCTTGCTTGTAAAATATTAGCCAAATCATTTATATTTATGTACATCTATTTTCTGTCTCCCCTTTTACCAAAATCCGATTATAATTTAAATGAAATTGAACTCAGCATGCCGCAAGAGCGGACGCTTTGATATTGAAATGGCGTTGTAAAGTTTTTATTTGCAGCTTGGCGAACTAATTTCAACATTTTATGCATAATTCAAAAGTATTAGCCACTAAGGGTTAAGCATCGCCGGCTTTACAACATATTTCATTTCATATTTCATGGTCTCATGCCCAAATAAATGCAATGAAATTCATCAATTGACTTGATGCCGAACATCAACGTCGTCCGAGCTGTCATTACCGGCTACATAGTTGCTACACATTGGGGCATTTGCATATAAATTGGTTTTGGTCTCGTGTTTGGTATATTTTCGGTATATTTTTTGACAACCGCTTATCGAGTTGTTGGCATCTGCTTGTTGTTGGCAATCGCTGAACTGAGTTTTGTCGATGAACCCATTTTTAATTGGTGCAATTTGCGCTTAAATGATTTGGCAATTCAAAATAGCCTGCAGCCGCCCTCCGCCCTCTCCGACACCCATGGTGACAATTATACTCATACGGAACAATGCAAATACAAAAAATACCACGGTTTGGGAAACGCTGCCTCCAGGCCAGTATATGCTAACAAGCCAGACCATTAGGTCAGGAGCTATCAAGTTTATCCGGCTGTGCGGGATGTTAAAATAGTATCTGAAGGGCAATGGTAAGCAAATAAAAAATAAATAAAAGTTTTGAAAATCACCCAATTCTTAATGCCCTTTATATAAATAAATAAGTAAATAAATAAGTATATAAATATTACAGCAATAGTATAGCAATATTAGTCTTCACCCAAAGGCATAGCTCATTTAAATATAAACGTATATCTAATTATGTTGAGCAACTGTGTTAATCGATATTAATAACCATGTATGGTAATGTGCGGAGCAACTTTGCAGATCGTGCAACAAATATACTATATATATTATATACATTAATTGTATCCTTCCGTTACTAATTAATCTTATTCCCCAATAGTGACAATTATAGTCTGCAGAGTACAAAGCTCATGGTCTAGTTGTTATACCTTGAATCTAGACCTATTTAAAGAAACCCCATCCATATTTCCAGATGGAACACGCGGCGTTGACACAAAAATTGCGTTAAGAAAAAAAGTCGTAAGACGAGTTTTTAAATGCAGAAAGTCGCGGGGCGCCAAATGGAACAACAAGGACGACCGCTGGGGGTGACATTATTTTTCATGTCGCTGCCTAAAAAAGACCAAGAGTCTGGCAGGCTTTTAGCGGTTCGCGAACGTTTTGTTTGTCCTGCTGATTCTTTGCATATCTGATGCCCCACTCGTTCTGCCCCCACTGCCCCTAAGGGCAGGTGATGCTGTTGCGCTTTGTTTCTATTGTCATCAACTGAAATTGGCTTTTAATGTTGCCGCAGAGATATCTTAAGAATAATTGTTTTGCGTGTTTTTCTTGATTTTAACGTCCCTTGCCGGCCCCGCAGGTGCATTTTATTTCGAACCTAACGCGATTTTTAAAACATTTCTCCTTTGTTAAGGGCAATACTTTGGGACGTTGTGAAACTTTTAATTGTGCACGAATGCTAAATTTTTTAATAACATTACTTGCGGAGAGTGACTTTTTTGGCCTACAAGTTACAAATTGTTTTTCTTTTTGGTTAAATCATAGGGTTTGCCTTGTTTTTCATGAAAATAAAATTACTTAATATACCCTATACATAAAGTGCATTTATTTTGCTAATATTGATTATAGCATAACCTTATAAAATGAAATACTCTGGCATACAAGAAGGATACAAGAGTTTATATCGTTTATCTGTCAGGTTATAAATTAGAAACCAAACAATTATTTTTTGAACATTTTTGAATTACACATTTTCTCAAAACATTGTTGCATGCAAATATGAGAATCTCATTTATATTAGCGAGTTAAGCAAAGATTAAACTATTCAATAGATCAGCAATATCAAATCTATAAATAATAAAAAGCAAAAGTATCATCTTTTCCAATTCCACATTGTTCCACCCCATAGCCATGAAATTGCTTTCCGCTTGACGCCCCATTCTTGGCCTGGGTTACGGGAATTGTTATCAAGCGGCAAGCGGCAAGCGACCCATATAACTGCCGGAATCGGGGAAAGGGGGAGGCTTATGCAGAAGCGCCGACGGCTAGGCAAGTACAAAAAATTTGTCGAAGAGCAGACGCAAAACAAACTCAAAGAAAAAATAAAAATATTTAAAAAAAAGAAGCCAATGTGCGAAGAGGGAACAGAAAGGTTTTTTTTATATTTTTGGGGTGAGTCTGCATTTGGTTCAGGGTGGATTCGGCTTGGTTCAAGGTTTACTGGCGCCTGCAGATAGGCACAATAATTGTATCAAAAGCATATTTTCCATTCTAGTAGAACGAATTTTATGCCTTTTCAATAAACATTAACCGATTTTGGTATTTTTTCATAAAAGACCAACAACAATAACAACAACAGGAGCGGCACATACCTCACAGAAATCAAGTACGACTGATCAACTTGCGAATGCTCGACCGGAAGTTATCCTGTCTGCAGTAGCCAACATGAAATTGTTGTCACATATGTATTTAAATTTGTACATTTGTAATAAGAGCAAAATCATTTATCCAGACTAACCCAAAGCACCTCTGCATATTAATCCTCAGTTGCACTTTAATGCAGCTCCGTTTGCCTTTAATGCCCAAGACAAACATCGTGATTCGAATTCGCTTATATCATGTATATTCGCAAAAGAATATGCTCACCCAATTCATAAATACAGGGTATAGAATAAAGCGATGGAACCGGCAGCATAAACAGCCAACAAGTATGCAATGCTTTTGTGCGGCAATCATTCATGCGTTCATTATTTCATAGACTACGAGTTGAGTGCGTCACATGCCACGCTCATCCACACACACACACCCACACCCACACCCATACACACACACACGCACACACACACTCACACACATGCTGTTGAAATTTTTGCTGTCCACTTTTTTTTGTACATGAATATGCAAACATAAGTCCCCCAAACAAATATGGCAATCAATGAGTTGGAAATATTTTTTTACAGTAAGCCAAGTATTAGCTTTATTTATTTACTTTACATTCTTCTGTAGTATTTTTAGAATTTGTTTGTTAGCCTGACATTAAATATCAAACAAAATTATGGTTTTCGTATGAGTTAATGTTTTTACTTATATTTATTAATTACACCTCGCACAAATGTTCAAATTTGTGCAAAACTACACTCGGATAAAAATCGACCTAAAAATTTGAAAGTTTTTCCTGTTTTTACAAATAATAAGTATAAATAAACATATAAGAAATAATTTCTCAAAAAGTTATTACAAGCTTATCAAATTTCATTACTCCACTGGCATGTTACAGTTTAGCTGATAAATAAATAAAGGTCCTTCTAGCTCAGTGGGAAATCACTCTTCTCGGGAACACAGGGTCTCGAATTTGAATCCATATAAAATCGTAGGGTTTTCCAAATTAAGTAAAATGTTTGATGTATGGGATCCCAAAAGCCGATACAATGTTATGTTTAATTAATAATATAATAAGACAGCACAACCTTCATTTCTAGAAATTCTGATTAACATAATATAAATATAACACATATATTTCTGATCCTTTGGTTGCCTGTCCGATTTTCATATTAGCGAGCATCAATGCGACGTGGGAGGGGAAGACCACTTTCCTTGGAGCCATTTGAAGATGGAATAGCAACGCCCCACATAATTACGCCTTCACTCGTTCCGCATTTTGCAGACGTCGCATCGATTTTGTTATCAAGTTACGCTAGCTTTTGTTTACACAAGAATTATGTTTAATGAGAGACCCCGCTGCTTGTCTTTGCCCTGGTGCTAGGGTTGAATCGCGGCTGGGCCACAAAAACTGACAATTATAATTACAAGGTCTTAAGTTTTTCGTAAAAATTATTATAATTATGGTTTTTGGCGCGAGGCAAACAGCAAGACGAGGGTTGTAATAAAATTCCATATATACATACATATATTTATGGCACACATCGAGTGTAACACAGATCATAAATCGCTCAACAATAAACATTAATGTCTGTATGGGTGTTGTAAGTATATCGACTTTATACGATTGTCTCTCGCGCATAAAAACCGAAAAATCATGCACACAAAATAATCTAATCAACTGTCATAATCAGTTTTTATGGACCAGCCAGTTGGCCAGTTCGATGCAATCATAATATTTTTCATATGAAGTGAGTTTTATTTGCGCAACGAACACGTTGATAATTTTTATTTGCCGTTTGGCAGTCAACGCCTGCAGATACGATGATAGCCAGGACAACTTGTGTCTGTGTGTCCTTTGTAAATAAAATACATTTTGGCCGTACTTTTATTTCCCGTGTAGCGTGTAGAGAGTGGCAGAGAGTCTGCGTAATAATCATTTATTTAATGTGCCGCACATTTATTATTTCTGCTGACCTTTTCCGCAAAGGATATCCGCACTTGGACTTGTCCAGTCCCCTGATGGTCAAAGTTAGATTGGACACTTGCGCAATTTGCGCGTAATGAATCTAATTGAGTTTATCAAGTGGCTTCAGCATTTTTTCTCTGCAAGTCCATTGACCAAAAGTACAGCTTCAATCGTGCACAGAGCGACACAATTTAAGTTGAGCTTAAGGCTTCTCTTGCAAATAATTACTTAGAATTTTGAATATAAATATGAACTAAGTAACAATAATTATGTTTCAATAGAACGCTTAAGCGTTTAGGCTTGTTTTTACCAAACAAATTTGCTTGTGTTTACTTTAGTCTTTCAGCCAGCTGAAAATGAGCTAATTTTGTCTGTGCACTTTTAGTGATTTAGGATTAAATTTGTAATCAAGCAACATTAAATTAAATTAATGATGAAATATAAATGGAAAAAAATAACTCACGTCCTCAGTTTGTTCAAGAAAACCTCACACAATACCATAAGACAAACGAAAACAAGACCAATTTAAAATATACATTTCAATTCAATTCTCCACTGTTTTTATAACATCATTTTAATTTATAATAATTTGTCAGCAGCTATCGACGAAGATAACATACACATTACTGGTACAAAAAGGCCTCGTCTGGATATATTTTTCAGTAATCATGTCGAAGTTGACATCTCAATGTTGTTGGTCAGCCGACTGACGGGTTTTGGTCCGCAGTATGAAGACATAAGTGGAATAAGTATCGGGAAGACAACAATTACAATTGCAAACATGCTCAAAAACAATTGACACTGGCAATTGGAAAACTGACTGGATTATAATTATGAATAGTCGTCAACCACAACCGCATGATGAGACGGAACAATCCAAAGGTAAACTGTCAAACTGTCGTCATCGCCTTTTGCTCAACATATATATATATATAAATGAAATGGGGAACGGGCATCGACCCCTGTCGTCCTGCTGGCAATGCGAGCAGTTGTCCTGTTGACCGCAAAATATGCCAACAAACTGAAGTCAATTTTATGCCAGCGGCAATGCATTGAAATCGAAAAGTGAAGCGTATTGAATGCCAAATTGGAATTAAATTGAAATTTGATTGGACTCGGCCACAAAACGAGGTAGCATAGCCAACGGCTACCTTGAGGACGGCTGTTCGTAAAATTGTTGTCTGCTTTTAGGCTGCAATTAAATAAACATAAAATGTCAGCGACTTGGAAAATAATGCCAATAACTAAACTGGGAGAGAGCAGGCCACTGAACCGGGTGCAAGGCGAGCAACCGCTGCTGGGTGAGTTCGGGAATGCTTGCGGTCTTTTAAAACAAACCGCAGGTGTTGCATACATTTGCCAGCTTTGCATTAATTATGATGTGTTCCGTTCTGTTCTGTTCGGTGCTCGTGTCGTGGGCGTGGCAAAACTATTTGCAGCATAAGCCACCATGAAAACTGTAGCATACTTATGGGCGAGGGCAATTTTATTGCCATGCACAGGAAGCTGCATAGACGACAACGACAACGACGATGGCGACGACGAGGACACCATCATCATCCGTAGTGGTGCCAGTGGTTGGAGTCCTGGGAGCATCGTGCATCGTGTGACCCGTAAACTTTATAGTTTCTTTGTTTGGTCTTGAACCGACGAGCTTGTACTTATTGTTTTGCAGTGCTGTTGTCGTCGCCGTTGTTGTTGTAACAAGTTTGTTGCTTTTATTATTTTAGTTAACTGCTCGAGTAGTTTTTGGACTCACACGGCAACTGGGAGCAGCAAGTGGACGAGAAATGGCCGCATAAAATGTTATTGTAAAAAACTATCAAATTTCTCCAGAGATGAAAATATGTTCAGAAATTTAAATCGATTTATTAAAAGCCACCATTATTGTTGCTGTTGTTGTTGTTGTTGAGAAAAGGTCCCGCTTGTGCATACACACATATGTTACCAAAAACTTTCGAACAGAAATAGCAAAAGGCTCTTTCGAACTACTCATTAAAGCGCAAAGATGTAACTGCTGCCGACTGAGCACAGTGGATATTAAATATATAATAGAATATATTGAATTTTAGCTTCCAGATAGAAAAAAAAAACGGAAAGTCTAAGAAATAAGACAAATTAAAAAATAAATAAATAAATAAATCCAACGGGCAAGAAGGACTTTAACAGACTTTAGTAATAGGCAAACCGAAAATCCGACCAAAAACTAATTAAAAATTTAAGAGATATGTCAAAATATTTAATGGGTGCATAAAATAGTTAAGATATGAGTTCTAATAACTTGACTGTGATCAAAAATGTTTCTTTCATGCCCAATTATGGTAGAAGTGATTAAATATGTAGGCTTAAATCACTTATCAAATGGAAAAAAAAAGACTGCAGAGTGTTCTCCACTGTGCACAGTTGTTGGGCTTGTGCATCAATGTTGGGCTACACCCCACGGTTCGAACAACTTGAAAAACAAATTTACTATGTACACTTAATGTCTAGACAAAGCCTCCAATTACCTTATCCGATTACACGAAGATTTTCGCAGGCAACCCAACGTAACCCGTTGACCCGGCATGCCTACCAAGAAGTCCTCATGCACTCGTATTACTGCCTGTCCTTTGTCCCTTCGGGCCCAACTCACATTGTCCTTGTTGACGTCATCAAAAATGTTTCAAATTATTTAGGTCCAAAAGAAATATTCTCACACCTGACACGCAAAAATACAAAAACACAAACGCACACAAAAGGAGTAAAAAGCACTTAAGTGCCTCGGCCATTACTCGGATTTTTAATTGAAGTGCTGCTGCAGTGATCGCATAGTCTTTGGTATTTCCGGTATTGTTTTCTTTGTACCCCACCCCCACCACAACCACCCACCCCTCAGTTGACCGTCAGCCTGCGAGCAGGTGTAAAGTTAAATCATAAAACGAAATTAAAATAAACCAAAGCCCTGCAAAGCAAACGTAATGAAGTGGCCAAAATGAAAAAGGATTAACTCTGCTATCCCGTGGGCTCGACTCAAAAAAAAAAAGAAGAACGTTGTGCATAATTAGCTCAGCAAAACATTTTTTTACTTTTCCAAGAAAAATTAGTTGAAATATTAATGAGAGGCGAGGGGGAAACCTTGCTCATTTTCCTTCATTTTCATGCTGACTCGTGGCACAAACAGTGCTGTATATTTATTTTGTCATATTGCAATATAATTTATTAAAATTCACATTTACAACGCAAGTTGCAGAGCAGCAGATATGTAATTTAGGTAGAACCATATAATAAGCATATCAAAGGCTGTGTGTGGCTGAACAAAAGCTTCTTGTTAATGTGGAATATTTAATAAAAGAGCACACAAGGACGACTCTAATTATAATATGTGTGCATAATTTGCTGTTATGAGCACTTTTTATCAAGTCTGTAAGCGTCATTCAGTCGGCCAAGTTTCGTGTCCCAGTTTGACACATGTTTTTTATAACCAGACTAAAAGTGAAAGGCCAACTGAGAAGTGTAAATGTTGTGGTAATAAGTTGTTATTTTTATCAAGTGCGACACCAGCTCTTATCGGTGTTTCTATCTCTCAATCAGCAGAGTTGCCAATGGTTCTTGATATCGATCAAAACAGTTGCTAATTAGATACATCGTCGGACATGCAATAACCAAATTGAGTAATCAAAATGATGACGATTATATTTTAATGAGCGATGCTTAAGAGTAAATAGTAATATTGCTATAAACTTGTACTAATAAGCTACAACTTGTATCAAGTTTTTCTTTTTTATTTGATCGTCGCCTAAAAAGGGGAAAGCCAACTCTTATCGAAATTTGTATCTCTCGATCAGCAGAGTTGCTCTTGGTTCTTGCAATCGATCAACACAGTTGCTAATTAGATTTATCAACGCAGCTTTGAGTGATCAACATTTTGAGTATGCTGACGAGTAAAAAATAGTATTGAACTCGGTTCATCTAAAATATATAATACTTGTGATAAGTGCATTAGTTTGATTACAAATAAAAACAAAACCAGTATATTGCCAGCAGGCAAGGAAAGCCAAATGCTGTAAAAACAAAAGTTCAATTTTTCAATTGTTATTTCCAAATCAATGCACAAACAATTTTCGCTGTGAGTGAAACCAATTCGTCTTCAAACTTAAGAAATTAGCCGAACAAATGATGCAAGAGAAAACCAAAAATGCCAGGCACAGTCTAAAGCACTGGCGGGCAATTAAATGGCGCCCAACCACGCTAGCTCTACCCGCTATTCGCACCCATGCCACATGCCCTATGCCGCATGCCCCATACCCCTCGGGGTCTCTCTCTTTCTCTATCGGCTGGGGCACGCAGCGAAGCAAACGGAAAATTCATTACAAACAAATTAACAAATAAATCAAATTTCAATACGAAAATTTGTGTTTGCGAAAACAATTTTGAGTGGGGTTCCGGAAGCCGTTGTTATTCTGAGGGAGGAGGCGTGGAGTGTATCACAAATCGCATGCCACGCCCAAACGCTTCGCACATCCCAGAAGAATAGCGATGGGGCACACAACTGACAGCCGGCAAATCGTCCAAAACTCCGTAGCTGAATTTCTCCACTTGAGAAATCATTTGTCTAAATTAATTCCTGTCGTTTACATTTGCCAGAACAGAGCAGCAACAAAAATCAAAGATTAAGACAAACATTTACCACTACTTTCTAACCCACCACCCCACCCCCCGGCACCGAAGGGACGCAACGGAGTAGGATAAAATTGGCTGGCAGGCATCGAAGTCTTCCAGCCTTCAAGCTGTCCAACTCTAAACTGTTAATGTTTATCCTGCCGCTGCTGCTGCTCATGCTTCTGTCTGCTTCTCGCCTCTCGCCTCACGCCTCCCGCCTTCTTTGCCCTTTCCATGATAAATGACATGATGCGCATTTGTTGGATCAACGTTTTCGCCGTCGTCGCGTTAATAACTCATTTGAAAATTCCGCCGACAACGCTGCATGCGTATGTACATTTTTGCCGGAAAAAACAATTAAAATTGTTGCCGGGCTGTGCGTCAGGTAGCGCATAATTATAACTGTTAAGTCCCATATATATACTGTATATTATCCAAGACTCAAAATGATTTCAACCCTTTCACAACTGCCGCTGTCAAAAGCGGTTCAAGCCTCTGTTGCAACTTTATTTAAAACACATTATAAAATATATATTCCGTGGAGGTCACGCTGGCAGTTTGGCTGTGTGGGTGAACTCTTTTCAATAATTAGTCTGTCAAAAACATATACGAAATGCTAACAGATACCCGAAGCTTATTTCGATTCCTTAGCAGCTCAAGGATGTATTAGCTGATTTTCAATACCTGAATGCTAAATGCAACTAAGAAGCAAAATCTGTGTAAGTATTTCTTTTATTTCTATACTCTTTTCAGTACAGATCTGCTCTCTTTTACTAGATATCTTAAATACTAACTTTTGCTTCCTTAATATATTATGAACTTGAAATCAGTTGGGTTTTGATAATGAGAATTTTGTCTATTGGATTTTATCAATAGGCAATGTTTCTTTTACTAAATTATGCTTTATTTAAGGCTTTGTTATTTCAATTATTCATAATATAAATAATTCTCAAGATATATTAACTTTTCACTGCTTAGATGTGTCTAGTTTAGCTTCTTTAGCGGTATTTTATGCCAATACACCTCTACAAGGAACTAATTTCTGTCCATTTTCTTTCATTCCAAACCCTTTGAACTCTTCTTAATGCCCATCTCGCTGAGCACATTGCGCAGAAAGTCTGGAGATTTTCTGGCATAGGCCACGATTAGTTTATAGGGCGATATGAAACGTTGCTGCAACCGGTCGTTTTTGTGATCTTGAACTAGATCCTGTTGAAGGTTCATGGCGATAACCACATCAACAAAATCATCCAGGAACTCTTCGTGCTGCTTGCTTGGAATGCGCTCCAGAAACGGGCAAATGGCCTTAACATTGTCTACCGGAAATACAATTATTGATGAAGCAACTGAAACAGAAACCGGATCAAACTCACCTTTCAATGTGTTGACTCCTTCGTAAACGAATACTTCGCTGCGCAGCTCAACATTGTGATGAATAAAGCCCGCTTCGCTGAGCAGTTGGGTGAACTGCTCGACGGGATTAGTGCTATAATGGAGGGGTGAAATGAACTGATCTACGTCCTGCATGTAGTGGGCCCACTTCTTGTTGGCATGCAGCACCTTGTACACCTCAAAGACCGGATTGCTGGCCAGGAAGACAAGCAGGCAATCGCCACCCTCATTTCGCAGCAGGCTGTAAATGTTGCCCAAGGCAGCCCGCAGATTCTGCACCCAATGAAGGCAGTAGAATGAAGTGACGTGATCGAAGCGACCCCTCAGATGATTGGGCAGACGATCGCAGCCAATGTCCAGCACTTGGAACTGGGTTCTCGCATAGCTCTCGTAGCACTTGTTGGCATAGCCCACCATCTTATTGGAGACATCTGTGCCGACCAGCTGCTGATAGCCCTTTGGCAGCAGCGGATGCACAAAGTCCATCAGCACATTGCCCGGCCCGGAGCCAACATCCAACAAACTGTCCTGTCCATCGGAACGCCACTGAAGTATCGTGGCGTACTCCTCCAGTATAATCTTGGCATCGTGCCGCTGCACCTGGTTGGCGCGTTCGTAGAGCGACGCCTGATTCATTTCACCCACTGACGTGTCGAGAGCACGAATCCCCGGCTTTTATAGTCATTTTCCGTTGGAGCAAAGACAAAAGAGAATCACGTCAGCGATCTGTCGCAGCTTTGCTCAATGTGCATTTATTTTTGAAGCTTCAACTCAAAATATTCGTCTCCCCTTTTCAAAAAGTCTTGTGACTTCTGTCCCCCATCTTCTCATGTCTCCCAGTTTCCATTCGATCTAAATAAGTTGCTTTTTAATAGATGCTTCGATTTGGACGGAGATGCGTTTAATGGAAAATCAAATAACTACAAAAATACACGCTAAAAAAATATAATAATCACAAATATTTTCCATTATATTTTAAATTTAGTGAGATAAAAACAAAAATTAGATTCAAATATTAAGCATACACTTAAAAAAAAACATCGCAACTTTAGAAATTTTCCATACCAAAATAGCACACATCATTTTCATAGTCTTCTTTTTCATAAGTAAGACAAACATTCGCTTTTTGTTGCTTATTTATAAAAATTAGTATTTCAGATTAAATATAAGCAAACCATTTAGATAATTTCAAGAAGCAAGCCAAGTAAATTGCATTATTTGCTTCTGAATTTTTGAATTGATTTGATTCTTATTAATAAAAAATATTTCTAAAAACAAAAACAAAAATGATATATAGAAATAAGACTTTCCAGTTTTCATGCCAATATTTTTTCTGAGTGTACACATATGCAAATGTGTGTTTAAAATGAACGCATGTAATTTCCTCGTTTTTCAGCTAATAGTAATGAGCCGCAGCCTTATACATTTGTGTACGTTTTATGCTTTTTACAATGTCAACAACATCACAAAAGCATTAGCTATGCTATCTGGGAAATCGGTCGAATATAGTTCAAGTTCTAGGTCAACTAACGCTTCCTCTCCTGAAACGGAGGCCACATCGCAATCCATTGATATGTAAAGTATTCCCCCATCTAAACAATGCCTGTTTGAGTGAATGACAAAAAGCACGAATGAAGGCAACATTTGAAGAAATATCGAAAATAAATTGATCATAGAAGACACAAACCACGAAGTGGAAAATCCAAATAGTTCAACGACCTACCTTAAGGTACCACAGGTCGCTCTATTTTTGGGCAACACACCAAAAATAATTGTATGATTTTAGCTTTGGCTTTGGCTTTGTCTCTATTTTTCACCCTCATTTGGCACTCGAAATATAAATTCATTAAAACATTCCATTTAGCTGTAAATACGTTAGTGTGTAATTGCTGTCGGGCCCCAGGAATACATACATATATAGATTGTGATATGCTCATCATATATTTCAAATATGTCACATATGACGACGAGGACCACGTTTGATGTGTCTGCGTTATAATATTTAATTTTTTTTTGTTCTCATTTTTGGTTCATTTCCAGAGTGACATCAAAAAGGCTTTGTTTCCCAGCCATGGGATTCCTGGCGCGCCCTGCTTAATGTGTGGGCGTTACGGCTGGTTAATTGCATTCGGAGCAAGTGTTCTCCGAAAGGGGTTTTTCGCCAATTCCGTTTTGGTTGGTTCGCCAATTCGGTCCATGGCTGACTAAGGGTTGACAGAGAGAAATCAATTAAATGTTCCAAAGGTGGAATCATAACTTAATCGTAACTAAGTTTACAGCAGATGAGTAATCTGATTTGAAAAGCTGTCGATATCTGTTGACACGGGTATTTTAAAGAGTGCTTCCGGCATTGGAAATGTAATTTGGCACTTGCCTAAAAAGTATTCAATTAACAACTATTTACAACTATTAACAAATATTTAAGATCTCCTCTTACTTTCTCTTAAATTTCCTTTTTTTTTAATCGACACAATAGAACTAAATAAACTTGGAGCTAATATTAAGTTAAAACTTAAAAACTTTCTTAAAAAGAAAGTATCAATTTATTTTAATTTAGGCGACTCTATTGAAAATAAATTGCACACAATAAAAACAGTTTTTATAGAAGCTGATGAATATGTGTTAGAGCACTTCAAATCAGGATACTGGCTATACCCACACTTACATACATACATAAATACATATGTACATACATGCATGTATGTATGTATACGAGAAAGGAAACAAGAAATGTATGCTTGACAAAAGGGTTGAGTTTCCGGTCTTGGGTTTATAGTTTGTTATGAATAAACGAGATTTTAATGTTCCAATGGGGAATTCCTGTCTTACATCTATGCATCTGTATACATCTAAGTATGCATGCATGTATGTATGTAAGTATGTACGTATGTAGTGGAGGGTGTGAGATGAGCAAAAAGCGGATTTAAAATACAAAGTAAACGGTGATTTGTTATTGATTAGAGCTGACTTGCCTTAAGTAAACGGGAGAAAGCGAGAGAGCCAGAGACCAGCAGTTGAAGACGAAAGCCAACCAGACAAACGGGGGGACAGAGACAGAGAGAGGGACAGCAATAGCAACTGCGACTCCTTGGGTATATCTTAAGAGGCAGCCGCAACTTGATGAGTATTTAAAAGTTTTCCATTGTGTGTTTGATGAATATTTAATTAAGCATGAAAGCAGAAGGCTAAACCAAGAGAGCAACATCCAAAACAGGGTGGAAAACAGAACCGGCCAGCAAACCGCGCACCAGCTTCACAAGCATCGACCAAAAAGAATAAAACAAAATCAATTAACGCTTTGCTCGCTTTACGGGTGCTGTTTCTTGGTCTTGGTTACTTTTTATACACTGTACTCACCAAAAATGTTGTTGAAGTTGTAGCGGGCAAAGGGAGAAGGGTCTCTGGCTTAATGAGCTTGTATTTCATAAGTATTTGAGCTGGGAACAGTGTATCTCCCAGTCGGTTGCTGTGCCCTAAACCATTCCTATTTGTTTTATTCTTTTTATTTATGTAGAGACCACATAAGAAGCTGCAAGCAAGGCCAAAATAATTAAATAGTAAACTCAGTAGAAACACCTTTACGCCTTTGTTTACTCCTTGAAAGCCCTGTTCTGCAAGTAAAGGGGTATATTGGCTTGGGGCATTAAATGACGAACAAAATTAAGTAATAAGTATTTTGAATATATTTCAAAATACACAAAATTTACACTTGGTTCAATTTAATAAGCAAATAAATAATATAAAAAAGTATTTTTTAAAATATGAGCTTGTTTATAGAAAGAATTTGTTAAATATTATATAAAAACAGTGGTCAGAATATTAATAACATTTTGTATTATTCTAATAACTAATTTGACTTTTAACAGAGTATCTAGCAGTCTGTAATTAGTGACTGCAGCATTTTTACTTGCTACTTGCTTCCTGTGGTAGGAATAAGACTTTTTTTTGACTGTTCATTATAAATAATGGGAAAAGGGACTGCTTTAACCACAAATAGCGAAAAGTGTGCGAATGTTACTGGCAGCTTATAGCTTATATATATATATATATTTATACATATATATATATATATATACATATATATATATATATATATATACATATATACCACATACACTTTCATTCATTTGTTTTCTTTTTGTTTCGATTTTGTGGCGCTGGAAAATTAATTAAAAATTACATGAATGAACGTTCGAGGATAATGAGCCCCTAAGCTGATTTTGCGCAGAAAAATATTTAAAGTATAAAAAAATGATAAAAAAGAAATGAAAGAAGTGCTCTCCAAATGAAAACAAAAGATGGCAACAAGAATTGACTGCACGGGTAAACGACAAAAGCAGCAAAGCTTCCATTTCTTTTTTCTCTTCTTTTTTCAGTTGTTATTGTTACACCCGCTCAGAGGGTATTTGAATTTTCCACATCAATTACCTATTGATGCTATAGTTTTTTGATTTATTTTTTAATCTACATGCTCGCAAGCGATTGGTCCTTTATATCTCATTTACAATATCATTTATAATCCAATAAAATAGCCAGGGTATTCAAACTTCGTCACGGCGAGTATATAAAATGTTTCTTGTTTTTATTTAATATCGACGAAAGGCAAACCAAAAAAAAAAAAAAGAGGAGAATGAAAAAAGTAAACCGACTATGGGAAAATGGCAGGAAAAGAAATTATAAAATATTCTTTCACGTAACAAAATATTTTTATAAAATAATCAAGTTTATGAACAGAGGACGCTGGCAGGAAGTGGGGAGGGGAAGGAGGCTGGTTGAGGGGCGATTGTTTCGGACGCAAATTAAAATTGACAACGCTGCCCTTTCGAGTTTGAAACTTGTGATTGACGGTCACAAAGAAACCGCCAGTTCATCGCAAACCAATATGAAACATCCTCGCTGAAAAGGCAACAAATTTGACTCAATAATGTTGTGGAACTGTACAATGCATTTTTCAAATACAATTGCTAAAGAAGTTTCCTTAGGTAACTAATATTATTTTTGTAAAATTGAAAATAATTCATAATACTTGTGTTTTATTTTCTCGCTACAAAAAAAAAGTCGGATAAATTTGATTTTACTGCTGAATGTTGAAAAATGTTTAATGACTCTGAATCTTATCACAAAATACAAAGGGAATGAGACTTAACATTTGGAAAGCCATTGAAAACTTTAATTGAAAATAATCAAATTATTTTCAAGTTAACGTCAGCAGAAAGCACAAAGTCACCAAGCCTGATAGAGATAAATGTACACTTAAAAAAAATTAATCTGCATTTTTGCATTTCTTAATTTCTGGCTAGATTTATTCTAATATTTAGAAAAAATATGTTTAATTTCCAGCGTATTTTTTCTGTGTGTCTACAACGAATAATTCTTATATTCGCTTTTTTGTTACTTATATTAATTATTAAAGAAACGTATTTAAAGTGCATATACTTGACTTGAATAAATTTACGATTCTAGAGAACAAATTGTATTTCTATTTTATAAATTTCAGAAATGATTTAATTATAGAAAGTATTTCTAAGAAATAAAAAAACATATTCTTGAGATTGTCAATTTGGGCAAACCTTTCTAATTGCATATTCTTTTATTTAGAAATTATTTTTAAAAACAAGAAAATCTTTCGCATTTTTAGGCCGATTTTCTTCTGAGTGTATATGTATACACATATACATATATATATAGACAATTAATTTCTTTTGCCAACTACATAAAGTGAGGAGACCTTGTCTGCAAGAAAGTTACCCAATTCAAATTGTAATGAGTTGGCATTTTGTGAACATTCTCTGAGACAGTGTTAAGAGCTAAAACAGCTTGTTGGCTGTAAAGTAGCTGAAATGACATTAAAAAGGCAAAACACCACGTTCCCAGGGAAGGGCAAGTGGACACAGGACGAAGGACGAAGGACGCAGGAAGCAGGAGGAAGAACACATAACACATTCGATAAACTCAAGCCTGCAACGACACTCCTCTATTGTCCTCTCATAGTTTACAATCTTATTATCCTAGCTGGCATCTCAAGCACAAACACACATCCATACACACACCCATACACACACACACGAGTTGGTACCCAAAAATATATAAACTACAACTAGCAAGGCAATTAAAAACCTTGCAGGCGTTGATGTCCTTTCACCCCCTTTTTCGGTTATTTGCTGGCATTGTTCACCCCGATTTTGGGTATCGTCGCCAAACTTGATTGTGTTTATTAAACATATTTTGCATAAAATTCACTTTATTTGCAGTTTATTTCATAAGAAAATTACAAGTTTTGTCACCCAGCAAAATACTCAAATAGGTGGGCAAATAGCTTTCCTTTTGCTCGCCTTTTGCCATTTTTGGGGCAACACCTTTTTGCCCAAATTATGTTTGATCACGTTTTGGATTTCATTATACAGTTGGTGGTAGATTTATGCATGGATCTTTGTCTAGCAATAGTGAGAACTAACATTTAAGCTTACAAAACTTAAATTAATGCTTGACAATTCCTGTAAGAAAAGCATTATTCAAAAAATGAGCGCAAAATAAAAGAAATAAATCCTGGCTGGTAAACATTTTCTTCGCATAAAATATAAAAATAATAATAATAATAATCACTTTTTGAATACGCAAATTTTTTATTATTGGCTTGTCTTTATTTTTTCTCCCCACTCTGCCCGAAAAGTGCACTCAAATATAAAAATGGAAAAAGCCAAAAAGCAAACAAATAACGCAAATATCTTCTTCATCTTTTATACATTTGCACAATGGTCGCATTATGAGCGATAAGAACTCAACGTCAAATCAACCAAATATTCACGCACTTTGACACACCCAGAAAGAGGGGCGGTGGGGGGAGGGGGGCTGTTACCTAGTAACTGAACCCAAGCAGAAGCCAAGCCCAGCAAATCCCATAAAAAACAGCTCAATGATATAGAAAAATAGATAACGCAAAATTTGCAAAGCAAAGCAACAAGGCAAACGACAAGGGGAAAGGGCAAAGGGCAAAGGACACAATTGGAGGGGGGTGTGGGTGCAGCAAACGTAAGAAGCGTGTCAAAAAATCAACTTTAAACTAAGCCGCAAAAGCACTCGAACGGAGCCAGCCTCAAGTGAATAATGGCCAAAATCCGCAAAGTGAATGCGACACACAGCAAAATGGCATTTGCCGATAAAAATAAAAATACGCAAAAAAAGGAGACAAACACGCCTCTCAACAGCCTCGTGTCATGCGACACTCTGTCAGTCAGTCAGTGAGTCCACAAAGGTGTTCGAGTAAGGGGTTATTTCTTGGGCCCTCACTTTCACTTCAGCAAAACCTTCTCAATGCCTCGCCCCTCCCCGACCAAAAAACCAACACAGATGAGTATCAATAAAAAAATATTGCTCTGCCGGGCATACGCATTGGCCAAAGTCTGTGGATAATGTGCGTGTTGGGGGATTCCCACATGTGAATGTGCATACACTCGCAGAAAAGAATATGGGTTAACTTTGTAGCAGCCTACCAGTGATGTAGTACTAAGACTGTAACATAACATCTGTAACCTAACATGCAACTATGTACTTAACATTGATATCGATCGATATCGATTGTCGTGATCGATTGTGTAATCACCAACTGGAAGAAGAAGAACAAGAAAGGAGTCGTGAATAAAGTAAAGTAAGCAGAAAGAAAGATATTTTAGTTTTGACTGTCACAACTTTAATTTGGAAAATCGCCAAATAGTAATTTTCTGCTAATGCTTCGGTAAACTCCTTTTACAATTTATATATAATCCCGACATGACTCGAAATATATTGGTAAATAAACTTAAAATCAATCTACAAAAGTATTATGGAAATATTTATTAATTTTTCTTCTTATTTTTGCCTATTAAAATTATTACTACCATTTTTTTTGTGCTAATTAATTACACAAAATTTGAAATTAATTCTTAGAAAAATTCCAAAAGTTGACTCATATTTTTTTCCAGTGTACAAACAAAAAATTGTTTTTTTTATGATTAGAGTGGCAGCTAACCGGAAAGTGCAACGCAAATGTGGCATAGACATTATGTATTTGTGTGGGTGAGTATAAAAGGTTAACATTTCGATTGGGCCCCGCCCCCTTTTTGCTTTGCAATTTATGAGTTTTTCACATTGAATCCTGATTCGAGAAAAGTGTACCCATTTTCCATTTTGGAGGTGCATTAAAATTCAATAATCATAAAAGCGGCAACAAAACAGCTGTCAATTAACCCTTCACACACACGCACACACATGCATACAAATCACAGTCACACACACACATGCAATAAGCAAAAAGTTGGTTTTTCTCTCCTTGCTTGCAATATTAACGTCACATAAATCTTGGCCACACTGCTACTAAGTCGCTATTAAGTGAAATTGACCACATATTTTATCTCATACGCACACGCAGGCAGCAGGCTGCGCGGGGTGAGGGGTGTAATTGGTGCGACAGGCACAGAAAACAATCTGCGAGTGAATTATATGAGAGCTCTAACGGGACACATGAAATTAACTAACTGTCGGAGCAGCTCTCCTTAAGCACGCTGCGTTGCACAGCAGTCAGTGCTTTGTCGCGAGCACACGCCATTTCTGCCAGATCAATACAAAAAAGACGAAAGTAGACAACATTTGCACATCATAGAACCGTTACCGTTATCTTGATATCGATAGGTGCTGTTAACTGAACGCCATCTGGCGGAATAATAATAAACTTACGAAGTGGCAAGTAAAACCAAATATCAATAATCTGTTGCACAGTGGAAAGGCTGCTTGCAACAAAGTCTAACTAGGCAATGGAACTTTAAAAAAACCAAACACGTGGCATATTACGTATATTAAGGCAAAACTTGTTCTGCTGTTATGTAGGCTTAGAGACAATTAATCGCTTGTTTATCATCGTGTTAATTTAAAATCGATAAACGCAAAAGAAAAGCGCGCCGAAAAATAACATTTGGGCAAATGTTAAGCAACTGGAGTGCGAATGTTGTTGCCAGTGCTGGTCAACGCGACCAAGTGACGTGTAAGTCGGCAAATATAGCCAACAAAAACTGAATCAGAAGCAGAATCAACACATCATTCAACTGGGAAGCCGACAATAAAAACTGAAGTACATTTGAAAATCAAGCCAAATTGAAAGAGAAGCAACAATGATGCAGTTGCTGTACACGTGTAAGTGGCTCATAGCTCGTAACTCCCACACTTAACTGTTAATAGACAATAATATGGATAAACGCCCCCGCAGCAGCCAGCATACTTCTGCTACTCGTCGCCAGAGGGAGCGCCTTCTACTCCGCCTCCGACAATGTTGTGGAATTGACGCCAACCAACTTTGACCGGCTCGTTGGGCAGGATGACGCCATCTGGGTGGTGGAGTTCTATGCGCCATGGTGCGGCCACTGTCAGACTCTCGCACCCGAGTACAAGAAACTGGCCAAGGCAGTCAAGGGCACCATTAAAGTGGGCTCCGTCAATGCCGATGAGCACAAAGAGCTGGGCAATAAGTTCAATGTGCGTGGCTTTCCCACCATCAAAATATTCGGCGCCAACAAGCAGTCGCCCACGGATTACAGTGGGCAGCGCACAGCGAACGGAATTGCGGAGGCGGCGCTAGCCGAGGCCAAGCGGAAGGTGCAAGCAGCTTTGGGCGGAGGCAGCAGTGGTGGAAGCAGCAGTGGAGGAGGCGGCTCTTCCGGTGATGTCATCGAGCTGACGGAAGATAACTTTGACAAGCTGGTGCTCAACTCAGAGGACATTTGGCTGGTGGAGTTCTTTGCGCCGTGGTGCGGCCACTGCAAGAATCTGGAGCCGGAATGGGCCAAGGCCGCCAAGGAGCTGCGTGGCAAGGTCAAGTTGGGCGCGTTGGATGCCACAGCGCATCAGAACAAGGCGTCGGAGTACAATGTGCGCGGCTATCCAACCATCAAATTTTTCGCAGCGAACACGATTCGGGCCAGCGATGCTCAGGAATACAATGGCGGACGCACTGCATCCGACATCGTTAGCTGGGCCAGCGACAAGCATACGGAAAATGTGGCAGCACCGGAACTGATTGAGATCACCGGCGAATCCAGCTTCGACAGCGCCTGCGATGGCAGACCGTTGTGCGTCGTCTCTGTGCTGCCCCACATCCTGGACTGCGATGCGAAGTGTCGCAACAAGTTGCTGGACACGCTGCGCACCCTCGGCGAGAAGTTCAAGCAGAAGCTGTGGGGCTGGGCCTGGGCCGAGGGTGGCCAACAGCCGGCGCTGGAGGAGTCTCTCGAGGTGAACGGCTTCGGTTATCCAGCGATGGCCGTGGTCAACTTCAAGAAGATGAAATTCTCGGTGTTGAAGGGCTCCTTCTCCAAGGACGGCATCAGCGAGTTCCTGCGCGACATCTCCTACGGACGGGGACAAACCGCCCCCGTTCGCGGCGCCAAGAAGCCAACCATTGTCAGCGTTGATCCCTGGGACGGCAAGGATGGACAGCTGCCCACCGAGGAGGACATCGATCTGAGCGACATCGATCTGGACGACATCGATGTCGGCAAGGATGAGCTGTAAGCTGAGCCAGATCTTCGACACTCCGCCACTTCGCATCAAGACTGCAGACAGTTCAGGTTCCGGCTCAATTTTCCACTTTTCCAGCAACCAGCACAAAAAGCATTTTCAAGTCAGCCAATTGCAACCAACTAATAAATATTAATATTAAATATTAGCATTTTCTACTATTCCACGTGTATGTTTAAACAAAACTAAATAAAAGATACATTTGAAGAAAAATTCAATCGTTTTTTTTGTGGGAAATTCTAAAAAATATTTATTTAACTAAAAATAGAAACTCTTTGCTACTATTCCAAGTATGATTAACTGAAACTAAATCAAATGAAACATTTGAGGCAAAATAAAATATTTAATTTATATTATTTAACTAAAAGTATCCAAGTATGTTTAAGAGAATCTAAATAAAACAAATATTTGAGGAAAAGGCCTATTTCTTTTGTGGAAATTGTCCAAAAAACTTAAAAATATTTGCTTTTTCTAGTGTTCCACGTGTATATTTAAATGAAACCAAATAAAATATATTATATATATATTTGAGGAAAAATTCACATGTGTTTTTAACCAAAATATTTATTTAACTACATAATGAAAACGAATTTCAAAATATATAGGAGATATTCAGTTTTTTTTAGGAAATTATCCAAAATATTTATATAACCAAATTGGTTTTTCTAATATACCAAGTAAGTTTAAGGTAAGTAAAAGAAACATTTGAGGAGAAATCCAGTTGTGTTTTGTCCAAAATATTTATTTGACTAATAATTAGAAAAATTTCAAAATGTATAATTCAATATGGGAAGCAATGAGTGAGTTGAGTAATAAATGCATAAGTTCTTGGCAAAAATGGCACTTAATCTAAAGGATTCTATTTAAAATACATGTAAAGGGAGAGTATATAAAATATATAATATATATATAAGTATATTAAGTACGTTTGTTTGCTTTAAGTACAACCTGCGAGAAAAATGTGTATATATTTTTCTTCGTTCAACTATAGCTAATAAATTGTAAAAGTTTATCTCAAAAAAGTATTCGTCATTTATGTTCCAAATTCACAGCGAGTGTTGAGCAACAACAAAGAATTGGCCAAACTTGAAGCGTGACTTCTTAACTTGGAATGAGTATGAATCATCTATATATATATATATATATATATATGTGTGTGTGTGTTTTTTGTAAGTCTCTTTCGTTTAATCCCTAATTTGTTTGTTCTTTGCGTAAATATTCGATGAGTGAAAAGGAGATTTGCTTGTGGCACTCAGGCAAGTTGATGGTGGTGATTGTTGTGCTACTGATCAACCGGATAGTTCTCGATGGACTGTATGGAACGGGATGTGGCCGCCGTAATCGTGGACGATACATCCATGAAACGGTATTTCTTGTCGTCGCGACACAGCAGCGGATAGCACATGATGCCGTAGTAGAAGGCCAGCGAAAGCACAATTATCGTAAATATTATCGAAATGATTCCGAAAGTGGAGAAACTCGACTCTCTGTCCAAGTACTCTTTGGGCGTTTGTGGCGCTGGCGTCGTTGACGTTGTCGTCGTCGTCGACGTTCGCTGATGTCCGTATCCGCGGCGATAGCCATCCACGTTGGATATCAGACAACCGCAGGCTGCGTACGAAACCAGAGACAATCACCAAAATTTAACACATTTTTTTTTTAAATTAATTATCTATATATTTGTGAACGTAAAACGGGACTCGCTGGCACTCACCTACGACGAGCAGACAGAGCAGATATGCGTTATAGTGACGGGACATATTCAAAATATCTATATATATATATAAATATATATATATGTAGTGAATACTAGTAGTAGAAAATGGGGAACGGACGCACAACCAGATGCAGATGCGCACAAAAGCGTAAACAAGAAAAAATAAGTACCTTTTACGAGTACAATACGATATATGGGTATCGATACTCAGCAGAATGCCATCGCAGCGCTACACACACTGCTATCGATAGCAACCAGTGCAGTGCATTGAAGAGTTGTTGTGCGAGCTGAGTGTAAATGCGTGTGCATTAATGTTGTGGAAATTGTTATAAAATCATTTGAACAAATATGTGAAAAACACACATTCACAAATCAGGCGATATTTTCATGTGCTGCAACGCAAACAGTTTTGGCAATTCAGTGCGCTAAACAATCGGCATAAAACAACACACATAAAAGTGACGCGACAACGGCGACGACGACGACGACGCTGATTTGAAGTCGTTTTATTGTGTGTACTTCTCCCAAGCAATTCAACACAGCTAAATACATTTTAGCGATTGAACGTCTGACAAACACACATTCAACGTGTGAGGCGTGCGACAATATCAAATAAAAAATTAAGAGAAAAAAAGGTACAGTGAAAATTTTCTTGCTTGTCTTGCTTCGATTGTCGGCAGGCAGCAGCACAAAAGCGGGCTCAAGAAGAAGAAGCACGACGAAACACGCACACAAAGTGAACACAGCAAAGAAAACGGAGCAACAACAAAAGAAGGAAAGAGAAACTGGTGCTGTGTGCGTGTGTGTGTATGTGTGAACTAAAACTTAACAATATCATACATCGAATATAAATCAGTCAATGCTTTTGCTGGAAAAATGTCACATTTGCCATTGGATGCTCGGGCTATACTTCAGCACCTAAATGAATTGGGCTATAGGAATATATCAGCGGAACAACTACGTGAATTCTTAAAAGGTAAGAAAAACAATCCCAAAGGCAGCAGTAGCAGCAGCACCAGCAATTCCCGCCATTCCATGTGGTGTGTCTGTGTGTGTCAGTGTTTGTGTGCCTGTGTAGTGGTGAATGCAATAAGCATTTAAAAGTGTTGCATTTGAATTTTACAGCAAAAGAGTTTATTTCTGTTTTCGTTCAATTTGTACGAACATTTGATTCGTCACCATTTTGGTTTGCTTATTTCTTTGATTTTCTCACAAAAAATACAAGAGAAACGGCGACGACGACGACAAAATGAACGAGAGAATTACTCGTAAATTGTAAATAACAAAGCAGAAATAACGAAAACATTTTTGCCATAGCGCTTTGTGTACTTGAGGCTTATACAAACGAATACATGCAAACATGAATATGCATGTGTGTGTGTATTTATGTATATATATATATTTTGTATGTACATTCATTCGATTGCAAGCGCTTTAGCAAAGCATTTTTTTCGACTGGCGACGACAACAACAACAGTAAACGTTTGCTGTTGTGTTCACCGCTCGCCGCTGCTTTGGTCGTTGTGCTGGCAACTGCTCTGTCGCCCTGTATATTTATGTATGTATGCGTGTGTGTTTGTGTGAACATGTTTCGGGCTCCATCGCATCGCATACGAAACATGTAAAATGTGCAGGCACGCACATATTTACCTACACACATAAATACATACAAACATATATATGAATGTGTGTGTACCACCTATGTATACAATATACGGTTTTTGGTTCAGTTGCTGAAGTTTCGCAGCAACAACTTTACATAAATATATGTGGCTTTATATGTGTGTTTTAAGTGTATTATGTACGATTTGTTGTCTTTGCTTTGCTGTCTTCTTTGCCTATCCATTTTTTTTTACTCTATTGTTGTGTTCTGACTTTGTCCGAGTTGAAACTAAAAACCTTTTACGTTTTGCGGACAATTTTTATATATTCGCTGTTCGCTATTCTGTTTTCAATGGCGGCGGCGTACGCTTGCAAAACAGCTGGTTATCGAAAAGTGCAATAATATTTAGTGTACGATTTATATGAACCACTGTGCAACATCTTCCGATTACGAAGCAGCTGCCAAAAAGAAAACAACAAAAATACGTTATTGCTATGTATGTGTGCATTTCTGTGCATGTATATTCGTTGAATAAAATTTAACGCCTGCTTCTCTTTATTCTTATTCTGTTAGGCAAACGGTCACCGACTCGTGGTTGTTGTTGCTACTTCAACCCTACACACAGAAGTTTTATGTTTGTGTTGTTATGCATAGATATGTACTCAAATTCACACACATGTGTGTATTGTGTTGTATCCCTCTAATCACGTCTCTGCCACATGTTGGGAAATCGTACCCACACTTGTGCTCGCTTTCTGTTCTTATGAAAAGCTCATATTTTTCAATAAATAATTGCGCAAATTGAGTGTTTACAAATTTAGGTTATTAACACTGATAAACATTACAAGCAATCGATGTGCAACATTGCAAAACAAAGAGTAAATTGGTCAAGTTCCATCCCTAGCAAGTAAATAAAATCAAATTTGAGCGGTGAACTTAAATGTGCTGGTGTACTAATTTTATTTGCTTATGCTTTCGACGAAATAATGCCACGAATTAAGTAAAGTTTATTTAATGTTTTATTTATTTTAATACATCAAACGGCAATTGTATTTTGCGCTGTGCTGTTTTCGTGTTTGCAGAACAAATTAACTCAATTTGGGTTATCAACACTGATAAATCGATCAGCACAAATGTCTAACATGGCAAAACAAAAAGTAAATTGATTAAGTTCCATCTCTAGCGAGCCAATAAAATCAAACTTGAGCGGGAAATTCAAATTTGGAATTTTGAGTTAATGCACTAATTTTATTTTTGCTTTTGCTTTTGATGAAAAAATAATGCCACGATTTAATTTATATTTATCTAGTGTTTTTTACTTATTTTTTTCTGTTTGCATTAAAAAACGACTGTCTTTTGAATCGGTTCTGTTTTTGCGTTTGCAGAATGAATCGACTCGCTCTTGATTGTTGTTTATAATAATTAATTTATTTGTAATGCACCTTTGTTGTAATTGTATTGATTTTTGTGTGAATTAAAAGAAATTGTGTTACAAAAAGAGAAGGAGAGAAAACGGAGTGGATGATGGATGCTGAAATGTGCTTTTAAATGGTTGGTGGTTGGCTTGCTGGCTGACTGGCTGATGCTGTCCTCACTGGGCTATGTGCTTCTCATAACGTAACTAATTTCATTCTCAATTTAATTCTCTAATTCTTGGTCCAACAACAACAACAAACAACAAATGCAGCTCATTTGCGCCTAAAGGTATGCAACCACAGTCGGATAAGCAAAGTGCTAGCAAAAGCAAACTCGCAACAGCAACAGCCAGAGCAACAACAGCAACAAGAGCAATTCCTCCTCAGCAACAGCAGCCCCATCAGCAGCAACAGCCGCCGCCGCCTCCTCCCCATCGCTCAAAAGTAAAGGTGATCAAGAGCAAGAGTCCGCTTTGCCATTTCAAATTCTATTTGGACATTTGCGATCATCAGCTAACCAGGCGCATTGAGGCCGAAATCAAGGCGCTTGGCGGCACACTCGAGTTCTTCCTGAACGACAGTATTACGCACTTCATAACCGACAAGGACAAAAGCTGGACACCAGAAGCGTCAAATACAAATACATCAACAACAACTGGAACAACTGCAATCATCCAGGAGGATGGCACAGCGGGTATTCAGCGCCGGAGTCGGCAAACGCGCGCCGATGCAATTTTGAGTCGTGTGCGCGCCGCACAACAACAACAACAACAAACGGAGCAACTGCAACAACAGAATAACAACAATAATAATAATAATAGAAAAGACAGCTGCAAATTAAGTTATACCATCTGGAAGACTGAATACGCACTACGCTTCTTTCAGCGCATACAAACCGAGCTGCGTCAGTATTTGGTGCAAGGCGGCGCCTTAACAACTGCTGCTGCTTCCGGGCAGCCCGGTCAATCCCCATCGAATATTATCCAGCTGAGGGGTAATTTCATTAAGATCGAGTCGATACGACGCAACCATCGGCCCTACTATCATCTGCTGAAGCAGCCGGAGGAGTGGCCCAAAATCGATTTGAGCAGCAGCAGGAGCAGCGAGGAGAGCGCCTTCCGTTTGCAGACGACCACAAGGGCGGCCCAGGTGCAGAGTAGCATGACACGCAAGTCGCTCGGTTCACGGACATCGCAGCGTCAACAAGATAAGGTGGCAACAACAGCAGCAGCAGCAGCGCAACCGTTGCAGTTTCAAGCGCTCAAGAAGCAAACCGGAGCAGCGCCGGCAGACGACGCGAGTCCACGTTCGCACAAGGAGTCCAGCGAAAAGCAGTGCGGCGTCTGTGAGATTTGCAAGATCGAATACGATACGTTGGCTCTGCACTTGCAGAGCAAGGAGCACGAGCTGTTTGCGAAGAACTCGCACAACTTTTACGCCCTCGACTCACTCATTCAGGTGTCGGCCAGTGTGGAGGGATTCCTCGAGAAGCAGCAGCAGCGAGAAAAAGAGAGAGAAGTGACCACCGAAGACAGCGACATGGATGTGGATGAGCTGCTCAGCAGTAGCGTCATTTCATGCCTCAATCAAACAAAAAGCAACGATGCAAATCTCAGCAGCAGTAGTAATAACAATCGACAAAGGCCGACGCCGCCCGCGTTACGTGAGAAATCCAAGCGGATCACCAAGGGCAAGCATTACTCGGAGAAGTTTCGAGCGACGACGCCAAATTCACAAACAGCTCCCGCCTCCCAGCTGGAGCAGACGCCTCCAACTCCAACACCAACACAACAACAACAACAACAGCGGCACCAGTAACGGCAACAACACGTCGCAAGACACAGAATTCTGTGTTGTCGCCACCGATGCGTGCCATGCTGCCGCCCTCCTCCCTCTACAAGGTTGTGGACACCAACGACCCACTGACGACGGCGACGACAACGCCGAGAATTAGACGTGGACTCGCCAACAACACCACCGTGCTGGACTCGCCCTCCTTGATTGTGAAATTCCAGAAGGTGCGACAATCCGAACTGCAGCGTCTCAATGGCGAGGCGGAGAACTTCATGTTCCCCAGGACAACGACGACGACGCGCAGCAGCAGCGAACTGGCCACCGATGTGGATCGCCATACTACGTCGGATGTGCGAGGACGGACGAGTATCTCATCCGCCAGTCTGGACAGTGCCACCACCACCACCAGCGAGGCAGAGGTGCCACTCAAGTTGCAAGTTGCTGCTGAAGGCAAGCGTGCCACGGCCGTGGGCAGGCGGAGAAAGGGGCAGATTTCCACGGGCAGCAACAGCAGCAATAATGGCCAACAACAACAGCAGCAGCAGCGCTTTCCAAACGCCCCCATCCAGCCAGAGATGCAACCACAACCAGAACAACAACAGCAACTGCTGATCAAGCAGCAGCAGCAGCAACAACGACGCCAATCGACGACGGCGACGGCAACGCGGAAAAGTAGCCGCATGGCAACGGCGATTGTGACGGCGGCAACAACCAGCAGTCAGCTGCAGCTGCGACGACGACGCCGTGGCGGTGGTGGCAACCTGGAGGATCGGATGGGGGAAGCAGTAACACAAGCGAAGAACAAAGTCGAACAGCAGCTGGCAATAGCAACAGCAGCAGCAACAAGAACATCAGATGAGGATGAAGAGGAGGAGGAGGAGGAAGAGGAGTCTAGCTCCTCGGGCAGCGATGAGGACTATGTGGCAAATGGGAAGCTGCTCAAGAAGTGCTCGCTGCCAACGTTGCCAAGTCGCGAGGAGCGAGCAGCAAGACGCCTCTCACGTCTGACCATCAGTCTCAAGAGATGCACAGCACCAAAACAGGAGAAGGAGCAGCAGCAGCCGCAACAGCAGCAGAAGCTGAAGTCCTCACCAATGCGCAGATGCAGCAAAGCCAAAACAAAGCAAGCCAAACAACAACCAGCAACAACAACAGCTGCAACAACAAAGACGACAACAAAAGGAGCAACAGCAGCAGCAGCAACCACTGTGTCCACAGATCTAATCTTTGACTGCAGCAAGAGCGAACGTTTGCAGAAACTGCGCTACGCATTTGAGGAGCTGCCCGGCGCCGATTTGTGGCATCGTGTCTTCCAGCGGCAGGATGCCGGCGAAGAGCACTATTACAGTTACTATGGAACGACCAGGTATCGCAAGCTGCCCTACGAACTGGGACCGATACCCATGGAGCGGACAAGTGCGCACAGCTGCACAATGTGTCGCAGCAAAGAGCAGGTGGAGGAGGAGGCGATGATTAAGCTGGAGAAGACGATAACATCCGCCGCCGTCGCCTCCTCCTCCTCCTCCAGCTCGATGTACAAGCACAAGAAACTGCATCTGCTCCAGCGCTATCAGCAGGAGCAACAACAACAACAGCAGCAACAACAAGGATTAAACACTGCCATAATACCAAGCCCCATAGCCAAATGTGATAGCAAGGCGAGCACACCGGAGCTGCTGGAGCGTGAGTTTGAGCACGCCCAGCTGCTGGAACTGGCCTCCACGCAGAGCAACTCGAGCAGCACCTGCAGCAACCGCAGTCAGAAGTCCGGTCTCCATTGTCGCCGCCACAAGCAGCTGGCGCGGATCGCCGAGCTGCCGCCCCGCAAGTCGCCGCGCGAGCATGCATCGACACTGGCCCTGGTCAGTTGCATTATACGCCAGCGACAGGATTCACAGAGCAAAACCAACTCGGAGGCGGAGGAGCCAACAACAACAGTAATTCCCAACAAGTTGACCAAGCGGGAGCCGGAAACCGAACCGGAACCGTTGCCAACTGTTGCCAAGACGCGCTCGCAAGCGGCGACACCCGTCGAGGAGCTACGTTTCGCCACGGAGATCAGCGAGACTGTGAAGCGAATGCGTCGTGGCCAAAACAAATACGACTCGATCCAAGCTGGCCCAGCCTTAATCCAGCAGCCAGCGCCGCCGCCGCCAAGCCGATGTCGTCGTCCGACTGCCGCCAGCTACTCGCGGCGACTGGAATTGGCAGCGGCAAGTCGGCGGGAGAACGCAACGAAGACGGCAACCGGACAACACCTGCTGAGCAACAAGCGGAGCAAGCGACGCCAGCTGACAGTGGCCGGGCTGCAGCAAACAGCAGCGGGCTTGGGTCCAGTCGCTGGTGTGCGCAAGCTGCCAAGCAAGAAGGGTCTGCTCGAGTACGAGATGGAGGCTAGTGCGCTAAAGTCCCTGGATGCCAGTGCGCACTATGTGAATCCATTGCTAGTCGCCTGGCAGATTGACAAGTTTCTGGAGCTGGCGGGACGTGAGTTTGATCCGAGGCCCGAGTGCAGCATGGATGTGGATGTGGATGCGGATGCGGCAGCGCCTCAGACGCCGCCACCCACCGATGGCTGTTTCAGCAGCGAGTTCGATCTGTGCGATCTGCTCGGCGGCAGCGCGGCCAGTGGCGATGATGACGATCGGAACAGCCGGATCAACTTGTACTGCAGCTATCAACGCAAGCGCAAGTGCCTCAAATCGAATCGGACGGGTTGGCCCCGAACCCAGCGGCGTAGGGCGGCGGCCAGACTGCTGCCCCGTAAAGTGGCCAAGGAGCAGCAGCAGCTGAAGGGGGAGGAGGAGGAGGAAGTGGAGGAAGGCAAGGAGGAAACTTTAAGGCAGCCAGGTTTAAAGCAGGAGTCGCTCGAAATTGAAGAGGAGCTGGCTTTGACGACGACGACGCCGACGACGACAAACACAACCACAACGACCGATAAAGAGATGGGCAAGGATCTGGACGAGGACAGGGAAGGGGAAGGAGATGCAGATGGAGATGATGCTGGCGATGCTGATGGCGAAGCTGATGGGAATGGAAGTGGAGGCGATGTCGCCGCTGAAGAAAAGGAGAAAAGCAGAAAGAGTCGCGAAAATGCTGTAATGACGCCACCAGCGACAGATGTCGACGATGAAGTCGCCAGCCAGGTCGACAATGAAGCCGATGAGGATGGTGCCGATGAGGATGATGATGAAACAATGGCTGATTCCGTTGATCAACAGCTGGATGGTGAGGTTGAAATCGAAGCAACCGATGCGGATGTCGAAGAAGATGATGACGATGATGATGATGACAATGATGATGATGACGATGATGATGTGTTTGAAGATGCCTATGGCGATGAGCACATAAAGCCAGATTCACTGAGCATTGAGCCTACCGAGAAACGTGCACGGCGCATCTCCTACGACGACGAGGAGGAAGAGGATGAAGGGGATGAGGAGGAATCGCCCGTCAAGAAGACAGCCGAGGATAAGAAGACATCGCTGCTAACCAGCAATGGGTATCATCATCATCATCATCAACCTCATCAGTTGAATCATCACCGCTTGAGTGCCACATCCACGCCAAGCACACAGCAAACAGCTCGCCAGCAGCAGCAGCAGCGAGGAACACCCCAATTGAATGGGAGTCTGGGCAGCTGTATTTCACCGAGCGAGAAGCTGGGCGATAATTCCGATATATTCACCGTCTCCTCGGATGGCCTGGACACCGATCTCGATCTGAGCAACACTCAAGCGGGCGATGCACTCGATCACTGCACGCATCAACAGCAGCAGCAACGGACGCCCAAACGTAAATTTGACATCTCGAAATATGCGCCACCCAACAATGGAAAGAAGGCGGCCAGCAGCTGTGCAGCAGAGGCGGCGGCGGCGGCAACGGCGGCTGTTAAATCGCTGGCCATTTCACAGTTTCTTAAAAAGGAGGTGCGTGTCACATGCCGGCGACTGCGGGCGCCATTTCGCCGCTTTCGATATCGTCGCTGATCACATCTCGCTCGACATTCGTCATTCGTCACTATCATTAATATACATACACATTATATATACTTAAATACATAAATATATATATATATATTGTAGTAGAGGCCACCCACTAGTAATGTAAATGTAGTTAACAGGCCACTAGTGATGTACAACTAAGACTGTTAAACATCTCTGTAACATAGCATGCGATATATCGATATCGTTGTTGCGATCAGCAGCTTGAAGTGAGCAGCACTATTTAATTTAGCTTTGGCTGCTACAAAATATATATATATATATTTGTGTATATATAAGTAACCATTTAAGAATTGTGTTTAGTTTTAGTGTAAATTTGTTAAGTCGATAGGGAACAATCGTGGAGCAGATGCAAGAATATTGTTCATTCGTTTTAATCAGCACAATTTTCGTTCTCTTCCACCTTCCATTCATCCACTCCCTCTCTCATCCAGCTGTAAATTATTATACATTCTCATTCAGTGTCGCCATCGTTCAAAACTTAATGTACAGACAGTTCCACATAATAATATACACCCTGTCATTGGCTCCATTTCAGAAATACGTAAAATAAGCTTAGTTTAATTTTATTAGTTTAGAACAAATTCCGTGCTCTTTCAAGCGCCCTAGCAGACTACAAAAACAATAAAACAAGTAAAAATACAACAAAAAAAAAACAAAACAAATAAGAAAAATGCAGACATAAATTGTGTAAGTAGAACATTTAATTTAAATAAATTAATAAAAATTCAACATCATGCTCAAATTATGTATAACAAGAATATAAAACCAAAAGCAATTGTAAAAGCCTAAAAATAAAAAAGAGTCCATTAAAACATGCAATTAAAAAATATCTATAAAGCAAATGCATTTCTCATTAAAATGAAAAAGTAACAAATATCCTTTATTCTTAACACCGAGTCTGATGCTTCTTTGATCCACCAATTCAGACCTGCGCAAGCTTATCAAACATGAGGAACGCTTGGCGCCCCACCAGAAGGACGACTATTTCAGCAGTCTGTATAAGCGGAACACGATCAGCTCGCGCGCTAAACTAGGGGACGACAACGGGACAGCAAAGGAGAATGTGGCCCCACCATCGATACCCACCACCAGCAGCAGGCAGCCACCGACGGAGCAGCGCTTGGCCAACGGTGGAGCTGCCACCAATTTGGACTTGGCTAGCTTGTTTCGAGAACAGCTTTTGCTAGATGCGTCCAAGGAGCCGCACAAATCGAGTCAATCTGTGCGCAGCAGTCGCAGCCGGACTCGCAAGCCGTCCAAGGAGCGAACCAGAGATGCGTCCAGTGGCGAGGATTGCCCCAAGCAGCGACGTGCCTCGCAATGCCAGCGTAAATCTCGCCAGCGTAGTACGAGCCGCAAGCCATCAAAGGGTAATTCACCAAAAAAAAAAATTGTAAATTTATTATAATATTAATTTTTTTATTTCGGTTTTTAGTGCGCAGCCAAGCGAAGCTGAAAGAGAAGTATCCGCGTAGCGATCCGGTTGCCCTGTATCAATACTATCAGAAGGAGTGGTCCCATTTTCGTGACCAAATCCCACACTGAAATAAGCCAAAAGTGTAGCTGTGGAAACGTGTTGAACGTTTCTTTTTTCCATTCAACTTCATCTGAAACTGCCGTGAATAAATAAATATTCGAACAATTCATCTTAAATATAAATACATATATTCTTGTATACTAATTTGAAAGCTAACAAAGTAAGTGTTGCCGTATTACCAGATCCTTACGGATACGATCGAACTGGTGCTATATTAGCAAAAAAAACATCCATCTTAAGTCAAATATCGACCATTTTCTTAAGGATCTTTAAGGTGCAAACATTTTGCAACTCATATGAAAATGGGACGATTTGCATACAAGAATTTTCAATATTCGAGAACACAATATGGTAGCCCAACTTGGCCATCTCCTGGACTGTCTGTATGTCATTTGGGCCAACGAAAGTCCTTCGCTTGCCTGAACAATAAAGCAATAAGTTAACCATTTCCTTTCTTACGATTCGACTATCAAACATTAATTTTTTAGACAAATATTTTCTGATTTCGATTCATGTCGTTCGCTCTGAGAGTGAATGTTTCATTTTTCATATGTCCGGGCTCCTAGAATAGTCACTTAGTCACTTTTTCTCTCCGTGCAAATGTGCTCCTGAAAATATGCCTTAAACTTGGTTCGCTTGAGGGGATTGTCAATGGAAGGAAGGCAATGTACAAAATACTAAGACGAGATGTGTTTCATTCGATCAAATACGAATAACAATAAATATTACAAATAAAAACAAGATGTCAACAGCACGAAGTTTCCTTGTTCCCAAGCGGTCCTCCAGCGCTTAATTTCGGTAATCTGAGGAGAACCGATGGGAACACTCTTTTTTTTATTTATTTATTTTATGATTTTGTACGATCGCACGATAGACCCAACAAGCAAGCGTAGCCTTAGCACGCGCTGCTCAACTGGATGTCGCTTCCCCATCAGCATTTTATTCGGGAAAAAATACCCTTAACCAGCATGTGCAGATATTTTCCTACAATGCTAAGTTATTCGATATAGGGAATTGAAATTTTTTTTTTTTTTTTTTTTTTTTTTTTTTTTTTTTTTTTTTTTTTTTTTTTTTTTTTTTTTTTTTTTTTTTTTTTTTTTTTTTTTTTTTTTTTTTTTTTGTGTCTTCAAATAGGCCAACCAGGTAGGCTTCGCTAGCTTCTTGCAGAGCCATCACAGCCGAACTCTGGAAACGTAAATCGGTCTTGAAGTCCTGAGCAATTTCGCGTACCAAACGCTGGAACGGTAGCTTGCGGATAAGCAACTCTGTGCTCTTCTGGTAGCGACGAATTTCACGCAGCGCAACAGTACCGGGACGATAGCGATGAGGTTTCTTCACACCACCGGTTGCTGGAGCACTTTTACGTGCTGCCTTAGTTGCCAACTGTTTGCGAGGAGCCTTGCCTCCCGTCGATTTACGAGCAGTCTGCTTAGTACGCGCCATTTTTCTCTTTCTATAACACTCTTTACACTCTCACTGTTGAAAACACAATGATCGTGCGCTCGTTTGCTACTCGTTTATATAGAAAACTACTCGTTAAGCGAGGGTAGTGTGTGAGCGGGATAGAAATATCTGCGTACTCGCTCAAGAGTTCGCTCTTTTTGGTATAAATAGAAGCGCTTGCGACGAAGCAAGCATTACTTTGTTTCTGGCATTCGTGGTGTAAAGTGTGAAGTAAAAGTGAAAAATGACTGGTCGTGGTAAAGGTGGCAAAGGCTTGGGTAAAGGCGGCGCTAAACGTCATCGCAAAGTGTTGCGTGATAACATCCAGGGCATCACGAAGCCTGCTATCCGTCGTTTAGCTCGTCGTGGTGGCGTGAAACGTATCTCTGGACTCATTTATGAAGAGACTCGTGGTGTCCTAAAGGTGTTCTTGGAAAATGTTATCCGCGATGCGGTCACATACACCGAGCATGCCAAGAGGAAGACGGTCACTGCCATGGATGTTGTCTATGCGCTGAAGAGACAAGGCCGTACCCTCTACGGTTTTGGCGGCTAAAAACGAAATCCCAAACACAAATGTGTACAAGTACAGTCATACCAATCGGTCCTTTTCAGGACCACCAAATCTTTACTCAAAAGAGATGAAAAATATTCAAATACTAGCCAATTAATATGCAGCTGAAATATATTTTATTTAGTATTTGCTTTATAAAATACAAATAATTTAACAAAAAAGTGTTGAAACACCCAGATGGATGCCAACAACACGCGGTGTTCCCAAGCGGTCCCCCATCTAAGTACTAACCGCGCCCGACGCTGCTTAATTTCGGTGATCGGACGAGAACCGATGTATTCAGCGTAGTATGGTCGTTGGCAAATGCTATACGCTTAATATTTGCTTTTATCGCATCACCAACACACACATCACATCAACTTAAAAAGAAAGCGAAGCATCAGCCAAGAATACCGCTACTGTCTATTTATTTAATTTCAACAAAAAGATACAAAATGTAGACAATTAATTAAATAAAATTAAGCATAAAATCTCATTTTTAAATTTACACTAAAAATTATAAGAAATTATGTCATAATAACGAGGAGTCTATCGGTGAATGTAGGTAAAATATCCAATTCACAGCGAAGAGCACAAAGTAGGAGATACCCTTACTCCGCAGGTAGTAAATACTGTTGTGCCACCTAACTGTACTTTTCTTACATTTCTGTTTTGCCACTAACTGTACTTTTCTTACATTTCTGTTTTCGTTTTTCGACGGTGGGAATTGAAATATAGTCAATGAAAAATTAAATCTCTTTTACATATTTTGGCTTGTAAATATACTTCCGGAGTAAGTATATGCAATAAATATATAGATATACATCCTTTAAAAGGAGAAACAGATACTGAACAAGTCTTGAAATAGTTTTCTCTCCTTAAAAATACATATTTTGTAGCCCTGAAAAGGGCTTGTTAAAATGTGAAGGCGAATTTCATAATTCAGAAATTCAGAATTTCGCTTCCGATTACGAGTGTGTTTTTTACTTCTTGGCGGCCTTCGGCTTCTTGGCAGAAGCTTTTTTCGGTGTCGCTGCCTTTGCTACTGCCTTTGCCTGCTTTGGCTTAGCACTTGTGGCTTGTGTCTTAGGCTTTGGCGTCTTCGCCTTTGCTGCGCTTTGCTGGGCCTTTGCCTTTGTTTTTGGCTCTGCTGTGGTGGGCTTAGCCTTTACTGTACCCGTTTTCTTAGCATCCTTTGCCACTGCCTTTGCCTTTGCTTTTGCCTTATCTGCCTTCGATTTCTCAGCGCTCTTTTTGCTGACGGTGGCTACCTTTGACGCCTTGGTTGGCTTCTTCTTGTCAACTGCAGCTGATTTCTTCTTTTTAGCTGCTGCAGCTGCTGTGGTTTTCTTCTCCAGGGGAGAAGCCTTTGGCTTCGGCTCTTTTTTGGCTGATGCAGACAGTTTAAATGAACCAGATGCACCCTTGCCCTTTGTTTGGACCATGGCCGTACCCTCTACGGTTTTGGCGGCTAAAAACGAAATCCCAAACACAAATGTGTACAAGTACAGTCATACCAATCGGTCCTTTTCAGGACCACCAAATCTTTACTCAAAAGAGATGAAAAATATTCAAATACTAGCCAATTAATATGCAGCTGAAATATATTTTATTTAGTATTTGCTTTATAAAATACAAATAATTTAACAAAAAACAAAAAAGTGTTGAAACACCCAGATGGATGCCAACAACACGCGGTGTTCCCAAGCGGTCCCCCATCTAAGTACTAACCGCGCCCGACGCTGCTTAATTTCGGTGATCGGACGAGACCCGATGTATTCAGCGTAGTATGGTCGTTGGCAAATGCTATACGCTTAATATTTGCTTTTATCGCATCACCAACACACACATCACATCAACTTAAAAAGCAAGCGAAGCATCAGCCAAGAATACCGCTACTGTCTATTTATTTAATGTCAACAAAAAGATACAAAATGTAGACAATTAATTAAATAAAATTAAGCATAAAATCTCATTTTTAAATTTACACTAAAAATTATAAGAAATTATGTCATAATAACGAGGAGTCTATCGGTGAATGTAGGTAAAATAACCAATTCACAGCGAAGAGCACAAAGTAGGAGATACCCTTACTCCATGCAGGTAGTAAATACTGTTGTGCCACCTAACTGTAACTTTTCTTACATTTTCTGTTTGTCCACTAACTGTACTTTTCTTACATTTCTGTTTTCGTTTTTCGACGGTGGGAATTGAAATATAGTCAATGAAAAATTAAATCTCTTTTACATATTTTGGTCGTCCTGAAAAGGACGTTTGGTTGAGTTTTTACATATGTACATGATATTTGAGAGAAGTCTGGTAGCTTATGCCTTCTTTTCCGTCTTCTTGGGGAGTAGAACTGCCTGGATGTTGGGCAAAACACCACCCTGGGCAATGGTAACGCCCGAAAGCAGTTTATTTAACTCTTCATCGTTGCGGATGGCCAATTGCAGATGGCGAGGGATAATCCTAGTTTTCTTGTTATCACGAGCAGCATTGCCAGCCAACTCCAAGACTTCAGCGGCCAAGTATTCCATAACGGCAGCCAAGTACACAGGAGCACCGGCACCAACACGCTCGGCGTAGTTGCCCTTGCGGAGAAGACGGTGAATACGACCGACGGGAAACTGGAGACCAGCGCGGTTGGAACGCGACTTTGCCTTTCCCTTCACTTTTCCACCTTTACCACGACCAGACATTGTTATTTAGTTCACAAATTACTCACTCTCGACACAAAATATCGAATGTTTCCGACAAACAGGCTGTCATTGTATTTATACTTTTTCAGCTACCTACTTGTTCAGGTTAGGAATGAACAGCTGCGCAGTAATTCGAGCGCAGTGGTGGATTTTAACATGAAAGCGTCGTTCAATTGAAAGTATATATGATAAGCATTTTCAGTGTGCTGAACACATTTGTGAAGTTATTCGAAGTGAAGTGAATAAGTATTAATTATGCCGCCGAAAACTAGTGGAAAGGCAGCCAAAAAGGCTGGCAAGGCTCAAAAGAACATCACCAAGAATGACAAGAAGAAGAAGCGCAAGAGGAAGGAAAGCTATGCCATCTACATTTACAAAGTGTTGAAGCAGGTCCATCCTGACACCGGCATTTCGTCAAAGGCAATGAGCATCATGAACAGCTTCGTGAATGATATTTTTGAGCGTATTGCCGCCGAGGCATCTCGTTTGGCCCACTACAACAAACGTTCTACCATCACAAGTCGGGAAATCCAAACCGCTGTCCGTCTTTTACTGCCCGGAGAGTTGGCTAAGCACGCCGTCAGTGAGGGAACCAAAGCAGTCACCAAGTACACTAGCTCCAAGTAATTGCAGGCAAAAATACCAGCTAGCAGCTAGCAGCAAAAGGCCCTTTTCAGGGCCACAAATCATTCCTTTCAAAGAATTCAAAATATTTTTACACTACATGTGACGAAACTTAATAAACAAATTTTCATATTCTACGCTATTGATGCAGCAAATTAAACACAATCAGACTATTTTTTAGCTGTACTTTTAGTGAAATAAAAATCAACAGCAAAATTACATTTTTACAGTTCCCACAACGAATAAGCGACGAGCAGAAAGTAAATTAGTCTTATTAACACACAAAATAGATTGTTTGGCTTATAAATATACTTCCGGAGTAAGTATATGCAATAAATATATAGATATACATCCTTTAAAAGGAGAAACAGATACTGAACAAGTCTTGAAATACTTTTCTCTCTTTAAAAATACATATTTTGTAGCCCTGAAAAGGGCTTGTTAAAATGTGAAGGCGAATTTCATAATTCAGAAATTCAGAATTTCGCTTCCGATTACGAGTGTTTTTTACTTCTTGGCGGCCTTCGGCTTCTTGGCAGAAGCTTTTTTCGGTGTCGCTGCCTTTGCTACTGCCTTTGCCTGCTTTGGCTTAGCACTTGTGGCTTGTGTCTTAGGCTTTGGCGTCTTCGCCTTTGCTGCGATTTGCTTGGCCTTTGCCTTTGTTTTTGGCTCTGCTGTGGTGGGCTTAGCCTTTACTGTACCCGTTTTCTTAGCATCCTTTGCCACTGCCTTTGCTTTTGCCTTATCTGCCTTCGATTTCTCAGCGCTCTTTTTGCTGACGGTGGCTACCTTTGACGCCTTGGTTGGCTTCTTCTTGTCAACAGCAGCTGATTTCTTCTTTTTAGCTGCTGCTGCTGCTGTGGTTTTCTTCTCCAGAGGAGATGCCTTTGGCTTCGGCTCTTTTTTGGCTGATGCAGACAGTTTAAACGAACCAGATGCACCCTTGCCCTTTGTTTGGACCAGCTTTCCACTTGCAACTGCAGTCCTCAAGTACTTCTTAATGAACGGTGCTAGTTTCTGGGCATCGCACTTGTATGTGGCACTAATGTATTTCTTAATTGCCAGAAGCGATGAGCCACCACGCTCCTTCAAGTTTTTTATGGAAGCATCTACCATTTGCTGAGTTGGCGGGTGTGTTGCTCCAGCTGTTGTCTTCTTTGCCTTCAATCCTGATACTGCCTTCTTGGGGGAAACCTTCTTCTCGGCTGCAGCTGGTGTGGCAGTCACGGGAGATGCGGTTGTTGCAACTGCTGAATCAGACATATTTCACTTTACTTCACTTTCACAACGATTTACACTTTAATGGTACAAATTTGCTGAAATTCACCATGCTATTTGGTCACTCGATTGAGTGAGAATCGAGGAGGAGAGCCGAACGAGAATGTTTGCGGCATTGAACGTTTGTCATGTGAAAGATTGCCAACGTCTTATTGTTAATTTGCCATTTACAATCGTTTTATTTGCAAATAGAAAAGAATGTAAGTGTGGATAATTTTTAAAATATTTGAGCAACTAAATATAATTGATTAGAATTTTGTATCTTAAATCACCGAGTCGTGGAAGTCGCGCAAAGTCTCGATTTGTTCCATCACGCAACATTTGTTAGTGAAAAACCACTCTTTTTAATATAATTATAACAAAATTTGGCAAATTATAATGTTAATTATATTATTTGAACTGTTCTTTACTGAAACAAAACAATTAAAAAGAACAGAAGTGATTAAATCGATTTTTAAACATGCTTTTAGCTTGCCCATTAGCTGTAAAAAACAGACTAGCTTGGAGTGCAAGCAACAAGAGAAAAATGTATCGAAAGAATATAAATTCGTTTTAAATAATTAATTCCTATTTATTATATATATTACATGTATATTAACTTCAGTTACATATGTTTGATAATTATTTTAATACCAAAATCAACGGATTACAGATGAATTGTACATGCAACATCCAGATCCACAATACTCGTATCAAGCGAGCAACTTATTAAAAGTCACAGTTAAAGCCATTATTCTTTATTTATATCATTGTTGTCAATCAGATTATGACATGTCTCTCTAAATAAACATATATATCGGATCGAATGAGAAAATATTAAATGAACTGCATGTTCAGATCAAAATGTAAAGTAAAATAATCACGAGCAACACATTAGATGTGCAACTTGAATCTTTATTTAAATACACATCTTCAAAAGGGCATCCATCATTATAATTGCAATTCGAAAAACATTTACTGCTTTTCTTGCTTTGCTATTAACATACTGATTCACAGTAAATAATATATTAATGTAAATTAAGTAAAACAATTCGCAATATTTATTTTCTGTAATATTTCGTAATTAGATTTAAATGTTTTTTAAAGCCTGAATAGCTGAATTATTCATTCAAATATTATTTACGAAAACACAAATCTCTTTGTTGAAAGTATTTTGTGGTCCTGAAAAGGACCGATTTGTTTATAATTGATGCTTTACAATTTACAATTTAAGCACGTTCGCCACGAATGCGTCTGGCCAGTTGGATATCTTTGGGCATGATGGTGACACGCTTAGCATGGATAGCACACAAGTTCGTGTCTTCAAATAGGCCAACCAGGTAGGCTTCGCTAGCTTCTTGCAGAGCCATCACAGCCGAACTCTGGAAACGTAAATCGGTCTTGAAGTCCTGAGCAATTTCGCGTACCAAACGCTGGAACGGCAGCTTGCGGATAAGCAACTCTGTGCTCTTCTGGTAGCGACGAATTTCACGCAGCGCAACAGTACCGGGACGATAGCGATGAGGTTTCTTCACACCACCGGTTGCTGGAGCACTTTTACGTGCTGCCTTAGTTGCCAACTGTTTGCGAGGAGCCTTGCCTCCCGTCGATTTACGAGCAGTCTGCTTAGTACGCGCCATTTTTCTCTTTCTATAACACTCTTTACACTCTCACTGTTGAAAACACAATGATCGTGCGCTCGTTTGCTACTCGTTTATATAGAAAACTACTCGTTAAGCGAGGGTAGTGTGTGAGCGGGATAGAAATATCTGCGTACTCGCTCAAGAGTTCGCTCTTTTTGGTATAAATAGAAGCGCTTGCGACGAAGCAAGCATTACTTTGTTTCTGGCATTCGTGGTGTAAAGTGTGAAGTAAAAGTGAAAAATGACTGGTCGTGGTAAAGGTGGCAAAGGCTTGGGTAAAGGCGGCGCTAAACGTCATCGCAAAGTGTTGCGTGATAACATCCAGGGCATCACGAAGCCTGCTATCCGTCGTTTAGCTCGTCGTGGTGGCGTGAAACGTATCTCTGGACTCATTTATGAAGAGACTCGTGGTGTCCTAAAGGTGTTCTTGGAAAATGTTATCCGCGATGCGGTCACATACACCGAGCATGCCAAGAGGAAGACGGTCACTGCCATGGATGTTGTCTATGCGCTGAAGAGACAAGGCCGTACCCTCTACGGTTTTGGCGGCTAAAAACGAAATCCCAAACACAAATGTGTACAAGTACAGTCATACCAATCGGTCCTTTTCAGGACCACCAAATCTTTACTCAAAAGAGATGAAAAATATTCAAATACTAGCCAATTAATATGCAGCTGAAATATATTATATTTTGTATTTGCTTTATAAAATACAAATAATTTAACAAAAAAGTGTTGAAACACCAGATGGTTGCCAACAACACGCGGTGTTCCCAAGCGGTCCCCCATCTAAGTACTAACCGCGCCCGACGCTGCTTAATTTCGGTGATCGGACGAGAACCGATGTATTCAGCGTAGTATGGTCGTTGGCAAATGCTATACGCTTAATATTTGCTTTTATCGCATCACCAACACACACATCACATCAACTTAAAAAGAAAGCGAAGCATCAGCCAAGAATACCGCTACTGTCTATTTATTTAATTTCAACAAAAAGATACAAAATGTAGACAATTAATTAAATAAAATTAAGCATAAAATCTCATTTTTAAATTTACACTAAAAATTATAAGAAATTATGTCATAATAACGAGGAGTCTATCGGTGAATGTAGGTAAAATATCCAATTCACAGCGAAGAGCACAAAGTAGGAGATACCCTTACTCCGCAGGTAGTAAATACTGTTTTGCACCTAACTGTACTTTTCTTACATTTCTGTTTTGCCACTAACTGTACTTTTCTTACATTTCTGTTTTCGTTTTTCGACGGTGGGAATTGAAATATAGTCAATGAAAAATTAAATCTCTTTTACATATTTTGGCTTGTAAATATACTTCCGGAGTAAGTATATGCAATAAATATATAGATATACATCCTTTAAAAGGAGAAACAGATACTGAACAAGTCTTGAAATATTTTTCTCTCCTTAAAAATACATATTTTGTAGCCCTGAAAAGGGCTTGTTAAAATGTGAAGGCGAATTTCATAATTCAGAAATTCAGAATTTCGCTTCCGATTACGAGTGTGTTTTTTACTTCTTGGCGGCCTTCGGCTTCTTGGCAGAAGCTTTTTTCGGTGTCGCTGCCTTTGCCTGCCTTTGCCTGCTTTGGCTTAGCACTTGTGGCTTGTGTCTTAGGCTTTGGCGTCTTCGCCTTTGCTGCGCTTTGCTTGGCCTTTGCTTTGTTTTTGGCTCTGCTGTGGTGGGCTTAGCCTTTACTGTACCCGTTTTCTTAGCATCCTTTGCCACTGCCTTTGCCTTTGCTTTTGCCTTATCTGCCTTCGATTTCTCAGCGCTCTTTTTGCTGACGGTGGCTACCTTTGACGCCTTGGTTGGCTTCTTCTTGTCAACTGCAGCTGATTTCTTCTTTTTAGCTGCTGCTGCTGCTGTGGTTTTCTTCTCCAGGGGAGAAGCCTTTGGCTTCGGCTCTTTTTGTGGCTGATGCAGACAGTTTAAATGAACCGTTGAATGGCCGTACCCTCTACGGTTTTGGCGGCTAAAAACGAAATCCCAAACACAAATGTGTACAAGTACAGTCATACCAATCGGTCCTTTTCAGGACCACCAAATCTTTACTCAAAAGAGATGAAAAATATTCAAATACTAGCCAATTAATATGCAGCTGAAATATATTTTATTTAGTATTTGCTTTATAAAATACAAATAATTTAACAAAAAAGTGTTGAAACACCCAGATGGATGCCAACAACACGCGGTGTTCCCAAGCGGTCCCCCATCTAAGTACTAACCGCGCCCGACGCTGCTTAATTTCGGTGATCGGACGAGAACCGATGTATTCAGCGTAGTATGGTCGTTGGCAAATGCTATACGCTTAATATTTGCTTTTATCGCATCACACACATCACATCAACTAAAAAGCAAGCGAAGCATCAGCCAAGAATACCGCTACTGTCTATTTATTTAATGTCAACAAAAAGATACAAAATGTAGACAATTAATTAAATAAAATTAAGCATAAAATCTCATTTTTAAATTTACACTAAAAATTATAAGAAATTATGTCATAATAACGAGGAGTCTATCGGTGAATGTAGGTAAAATATCCAATTCACAGCGAAGAGCACAAAGTAGGAAATACCCTTACTCCGCAGGTAGTAAATACTGTTTTGCCACTAACTGTACTTTTCTTACATTTCTGTTTTGCCACTAACTGTACTTTTCTTACATTTCTGTTTTCGTTTTTCGACGGTGGGAATTGAAATATAGTCAATGAAAAATTAAATCTCTTTTACATATTTTGGTCGTCCTGAAAAGGACGTTTGGTTGAGTTTTTACATATGTACATGATATTTGAGAGAAGTCTGGTAGCTTATGCCTTCTTTTCCGTCTTCTTGGGGAGTAGAACTGCCTGGATGTTGGGCAAAACACCACCCTGGGCAATGGTAACGCCCGAAAGCAGTTTATTTAACTCTTCATCGTTGCGGATGGCCAATTGCAGATGGCGAGGGATAATCCTAGTTTTCTTGTTATCACGAGCAGCATTGCCAGCCAACTCCAAGACTTCAGCGGCCAAGTATTCCATAACGGCAGCCAAGTACACAGGAGCACCGGCACCAACACGCTCGGCGTAGTTGCCCTTGCGGAGAAGACGGTGAATACGACCGACGGGAAACTGGAGACCAGCGCGGTTGGAACGCGACTTTGCCTTTCCCTTCACTTTTCCACCTTTACCACGACCAGACATTGTTATTTAGTTCACAAATTACTCACTCTCGACACAAAATATCGAATGTTTCCGACAAACAGGCTGTCATTGTATTTATACTTTTTCAGCTACCTACTTGTTCAGGTTAGGAATGAACAGCTGCGCAGTAATTCGAGCGCAGTGGTGGATTTTAACATGAAAGCGTCGTTCAATTGAAAGTATATATGATAAGCATTTTCAGTGTGCTCAACACACATTTGTGAAGTTATTCGAAGTGAAGTGAATAAGTATTAATTATGCCGCCGAAAACTAGTGGAAAGGCAGCCAAAAAGGCTGGCAAGGCTCAAAAGAACATCACCAAGAATGACAAGAAGAAGAAGCGCAAGAGGAAGGAAAGCTATGCCATCTACATTTACAAAGTGTTGAAGCAGGTCCATCCTGACACCGGCATTTCGTCAAAGGCAATGAGCATCATGAACAGCTTCGTGAATGATATTTTTGAGCGTATTGCCGCCGAGGCATCTCGTTTGGCCCACTACAACAAACGTTCTACCATCACAAGTCGGGAAATCCAAACCGCTGTCCGTCTTTTACTGCCCGGAGAGTTGGCTAAGCACGCCGTCAGTGAGGGAACCAAAGCAGTCACCAAGTACACTAGCTCCAAGTAATTGCAGGCAAAAATGCCAGCTAGCAGCAAAAGGCCCTTTTCAGGGCCACAAATCATTCCTTTCAAAGAATTCAAAATATTTTTACACTACATGTGACGAAACTTAATAAACAAATTTTCATATTCTACGCTATTGATGCAGCAAATTAAACACAATCAGACTATATTTTAGCTGTACTTTTAGTGAAATAAAAATCAACAGCAAAATTACATTTTTACAGTTCCCACAACGAATAAGCGACGAGCAGAAAGTAAATTAGTCTTATTAACACACAAAATAGATTGTTTGGCTTATAAATATACTTCCGGAGTAAGTATATGCAATAAATATATAGATATACATCCTTTAAAAGGAGAAACAGATACTGAACAAGTCTTGAAATACTTTTCTCTCTTTAAAAATACATATTTTGTAGCCCTGAAAAGGGCTTGTTAAAATGTGAAGGCGAATTTCATAATTCAGAAATTCAGAATTTCGCTTCCGATTACGAGTGTGTTTTTTACTTCTTGGCGGCCTTCGGCTTCTTGGCAGAAGCTTTTTTCGGTGTCGCTGCCTTTGCTACTGCCTTTGCCTGCTTTGGCTTAGCACTTGTGGCTTGTGTCTTAGGCTTTGGCGTCTTCGCCTTTGCTGCGATTTGCTTGGCCTTTGCCTTTGTTTTTGGCTCTGCTGTGGTGGGCTTAGCCTTTACTGTACCCGTTTTCTTAGCATCCTTTGCCACTGCCTTTGCTTTTGCCTTATCTGCCTTCGATTTCTCAGCGCTCTTTTTGCTGACGGTGGCTACCTTTGACGCCTTGGTTGGCTTCTTCTTGTCAACTGCAGCTGATTTCTTCTTTTTAGCTGCTGCTGCTGCTGTGGTTTTCTTCTCCAGAGGAGATGCCTTTGGCTTCGGCTCTTTTTTGGCTGATGCAGACAGTTTAAACGAACCAGATGCACCCTTGCCCTTTGTTTGGACCAGCTTTCCACTTGCAACTGCAGTCCTCAAGTACTTCTTAATGAACGGTGCTAGTTTCTGGGCATCGCACTTGTATGTGGCACTAATGTATTTCTTAATTGCCAGAAGCGATGAGCCACCACGCTCCTTCAAGTTTTTTATGGAAGCATCTACCATTTGCTGAGTTGGCGGGTGTGTTGCTCCAGCTGTTGTCTTCTTTGCCTTCAATCCTGATACTGCCTTCTTGGGGGAAACCTTCTTCTCGGCTGCAGCTGGTGTGGCAGTCACGGGAGATGCGGTTGTTGCAACTGCTGAATCAGACATATTTCACTTTACTTCACTTTCACAACGATTTACACTTTAATGGTACAAATTTGCTGAAATTCACCATGCTATTTGGTCACTCGATTGAGTGAGAATCGAGGAGGAGAGCCGAACGAGAATGTTTGCGGCATTGAACGTTTGTCATGTGAAAGATTGCCAACGTCTTATTGTTAATTTGCCATTTACAATCGTTTTATTTGCAAATAGAAAAGAATGTAAGTGTGGATAATTTTTAAAATATTTGAGCAACTAAATATAATTGATTAGAATTTTGTATCTTAAATCACCGAGTCGTGGAAGTCGCGCAAAGTCTCGATTTGTTCCATCACGCAACATTTGTTAGTGAAAAACCACTCTTTTTAATATAATTATAACAAAATTTGGCAAATTATAATGTTAATTATATTATTTGAACTGTTCTTTACTGAAACAAAACAATTAAAAAGAACAGAAGTGATTAAATCGATTTTTAAACATGCTTTTAGCTTGCCCATTAGCTGTAAAAAACAGACTAGCTTGGAGTGCAAGCAACAAGAGAAAAATGTATCGAAAGAATATAAATTCGTTTTAAATAATTAATTCCTATTTATTATATATATTACATGTATATTAACTTCAGTTACATATGTTTGATAATTATTTTAATACCAAAATCAACGGATTACAGATGAATTGTACATGCAACATCCAGATCCACAATACTCGTATCAAGCGAGCAACTTATTAAAAGTCACAGTTAAAGCCATTATTCTTTATTTATATCATTGTTGTCAATCAGATTATGACATGTCTCTCTAAATAAACATATATATCGGATCGAATGAGAAAATATTAAATTAACTGCATGTTCAGATCAAAATGTAAAGTAAAATAATCACGAGCAACACATTAGATGTGCAACTTGAATCTTTATTTAAATACACATCTTCAAAAGGGCATCCATCATTATAATTGCAATTCGAAAAACATTTACTGCTTTTCTTGCTTTGCTATTAACATACTGATTCACAGTAAATAATATATTAATGTAAATTAAGTAAAACAATTCGCAATATTTATTTTCTGTAATATTTCGTAATTAGATTTAAATGTTTTTTAAAGCCTGAATAGCTGAATTATTCATTCAAATATTATTTACGAAAACACAAATCTCTTTGTTGAAAGTATTTTGTGGTCCTGAAAAGGACCGATTTGTTTATATTTGATGCTTTACAATTTACAATTTAAGCACGTTCGCCACGAATGCGTCTGGCCAGTTGGATATCTTTGGGCATGATGGTGACACGCTTAGCATGGATAGCACACAAGTTCGTGTCTTCAAATAGGCCAACCAGGTAGGCTTCGCTAGCTTCTTGCAGAGCCATCACAGCCGAACTCTGGAAACGTAAATCGGTCTTGAAGTCCTGAGCAATTTCGCGTACCAAACGCTGGAACGGCAGCTTGCGGATAAGCAACTCTGTGCTCTTCTGGTAGCGACGAATTTCACGCAGCGCAACAGTACCGGGACGATAGCGATGAGGTTTCTTCACACCACCGGTTGCTGGAGCACTTTTACGTGCTGCCTTAGTTGCCAACTGTTTGCGAGGAGCCTTGCCTCCCGTCGATTTACGAGCAGTCTGCTTAGTACGCGCCATTTTTCTCTTTCTATAACACTCTTTACACTCTCACTGTTGAAAACACAATGATCGTGCGCTCGTTTGCTACTCGTTTATATAGAAAACTACTCGTTAAGCGAGGGTAGTGTGTGAGCGGGATAGAAATATCTGCGTACTCGCTCAAGAGTTCGCTCTTTTTGGTATAAATAGAAGCGCTTGCGACGAAGCAAGCATTACTTTGTTTCTGGCATTCGTGGTGTAAAGTGTGAAGTAAAAGTGAAAAATGACTGGTCGTGGTAAAGGTGGCAAAGGCTTGGGTAAAGGCGGCGCTAAACGTCATCGCAAAGTGTTGCGTGATAACATCCAGGGCATCACGAAGCCTGCTATCCGTCGTTTAGCTCGTCGTGGTGGCGTGAAACGTATCTCTGGACTCATTTATGAAGAGACTCGTGGTGTCCTAAAGGTGTTCTTGGAAAATGTTATCCGCGATGCGGTCACATACACCGAGCATGCCAAGAGGAAGACGGTCACTGCCATGGATGTTGTCTATGCGCTGAAGAGACAAGGCCGTACCCTCTACGGTTTTGGCGGCTAAAAACGAAATCCCAAACACAAATGTGTACAAGTACAGTCATACCAATCGGTCCTTTTCAGGACCACCAAATCTTTACTCAAAAGAGATGAAAAATATTCAAATACTAGCCAATTAATATGCAGCTGAAATATATTATATTTTGTATTTGCTTTATAAAATACAAATAATTTAACAAAAAAGTGTTGAAACACCAGATGGATGCCAACAACACGCGGTGTTCCCAAGCGGTCCCCCATCTAAGTACTAACCGCGCCCGACGCTGCTTAATTTCGGTGATCGGACGAGAACCGATGTATTCAGCGTAGTATGGTCGTTGGCAAATGCTATACGCTTAATATTTGCTTTTATCGCATCACCAACACACACATCACATCAACTTAAAAAGAAAGCGAAGCATCAGCCAAGAATACCGCTACTGTCTATTTATTTAATTTCAACAAAAAGATACAAAATGTAGACAATTAATTAAATAAAATTAAGCATAAAATCTCATTTTTAAATTTTCACTAAAAATTATAAGAAATTATGTCATAATAACGAGGAGTCTATCGGTGAATGTAGGTAAAATATCCAATTCACAGCGAAGAGCACAAAGTAGGAGATACCCTTACTCCGCAGGTAGTAAATACTGTTGTGCACCTAACTGTACTTTTCTTACATTTCTGTTTTGCCACTAACTGTACTTTTCTTACATTTCTGTTTTCGTTTTTCGACGGTGGGAATTGAAATATAGTCAATGAAAAATTAAATCTCTTTTACATATTTTGGTCGTCCTGAAAAGGACGTTTGGTTGAGTTTTTACATATGTACATGATATTTGAGAGAAGTCTGGTAGCTTATGCCTTCTTTTCCGTCTTCTTGGGGAGTAGAACTGCCTGGATGTTGGGCAAAACACCACCCTGGGCAATGGTAACGCCCGAAAGCAGTTTATTTAACTCTTCATCGTTGCGGATGGCCAATTGCAGATGGCGAGGGATAATCCTAGTTTTCTTGTTATCACGAGCAGCATTGCCAGCCAACTCCAAGACTTCAGCGGCCAAGTATTCCATAACGGCAGCCAAGTACACAGGAGCACCGGCACCAACACGCTCGGCGTAGTTGCCCTTGCGGAGAAGACGGTGAATACGACCGACGGGAAACTGGAGACCAGCGCGGTTGGAACGCGACTTTGCCTTTCCCTTCACTTTTCCACCTTTACCACGACCAGACATTGTTATTTAGTTCACAAATTACTCACTCTCGACACAAAATATCGAATGTTTCCGACAAACAGGCTGTCATTGTATTTATACTTTTTCAGCTACCTACTTGTTCAGGTTAGGAATGAACAGCTGCGCAGTAATTCGAGCGCAGTGGTGGATTTTAACATGAAAGCGTCGTTCAATTGAAAGTATATATGATAAGCATTTTCAGTGTGCTCAACACATTTGTGAAGTTATTCGAAGTGAAGTGAATAAGTATTAATTATGCCGCCGAAAACTAGTGGAAAGGCAGCCAAAAAGGCTGGCAAGGCTCAAAAGAACATCACCAAGAATGACAAGAAGAAGAAGCGCAAGAGGAAGGAAAGCTATGCCATCTACATTTACAAAGTGTTGAAGCAGGTCCATCCTGACACCGGCATTTCGTCAAAGGCAATGAGCATCATGAACAGCTTCGTGAATGATATTTTTGAGCGTATTGCCGCCGAGGCATCTCGTTTGGCCCACTACAACAAACGTTCTACCATCACAAGTCGGGAAATCCAAACCGCTGTCCGTCTTTTACTGCCCGGAGAGTTGGCTAAGCACGCCGTCAGTGAGGGAACCAAAGCAGTCACCAAGTACACTAGCTCCAAGTAATTGCAGGCAAAAATACCAGCTAGCAGCTAGCAGCAAAAGGCCCTTTTCAGGGCCACAAATCATTCCTTTCAAAGAATTCAAAATATTTTTACACTACATGTGACGAAACTTAATAAACAAATTTTCATATTCTACGCTATTGATGCAGCAAATTAAACACAATCAGACTATATTTTAGCTGTACTTTTAGTGAAATAAAAATCAACAGCAAAATTACATTTTTACAGTTCCCACAACGAATAAGCGACGAGCAGAAAGTAAATTAGTCTTATTAACACACAAAATAGATTGTTTGGCTTATAAATATACTTCCGGAGTAAGTATATGCAATAAATATATAGATATACATCCTTTAAAAGGAGAAACAGATACTGAACAAGTCTTGAAATACTTTTCTCTCTTTAAAAATACATATTTTGTAGCCCTGAAAAGGGCTTGTTAAAATGTGAAGGCGAATTTCATAATTCAGAAATTCAGAATTTCGCTTCCGATTACGAGTGTGTTTTTTACTTCTTGGCGGCCTTCGGCTTCTTGGCAGAAGCTTTTTTCGGTGTCGCTGCCTTTGCTACTGCCTTTGCCTGCTTTGGCTTAGCACTTGTGGCTTGTGTCTTAGGCTTTGGCGTCTTCGCCTTTGCTGCGATTTGCTTGGCCTTTGCCTTTGTTTTTGGCTCTGCTGTGGTGGGCTTAGCCTTTACTGTACCCGTTTTCTTAGCATCCTTTGCCACTGCCTTTGCTTTTGCCTTATCTGCCTTCGATTTCTCAGCGCTCTTTTTGCTGACGGTGGCTACCTTTGACGCCTTGGTTGGCTTCTTCTTGTCAACAGCAGCTGATTTCTTCTTTTTAGCTGCTGCTGCTGCTGTGGTTTTCTTCTCCAGAGGAGATGCCTTTGGCTTCGGCTCTTTTTTGGCTGATGCAGACAGTTTAAACGAACCAGATGCACCCTTGCCCTTTGTTTGGACCAGCTTTCCACTTGCAACTGCAGTCCTCAAGTACTTCTTAATGAACGGTGCTAGTTTCTGGGCATCGCACTTGTATGTGGCACTAATGTATTTCTTAATTGCCAGAAGCGATGAGCCACCACGCTCCTTCAAGTTTTTTATGGAAGCATCTACCATTTGCTGAGTTGGCGGGTGTGTTGCTCCAGCTGTTGTCTTCTTTGCCTTCAATCCTGATACTGCCTTCTTGGGGGAAACCTTCTTCTCGGCTGCAGCTGGTGTGGCAGTCACGGGAGATGCGGTTGTTGCAACTGCTGAATCAGACATATTTCACTTTACTTCACTTTCACAACGATTTACACTTTAATGGTACAAATTTGCTGAAATTCACCATGCTATTTGGTCACTCGATTGAGTGAGAATCGAGGAGGAGAGCCGAACGAGAATGTTTGCGGCATTGAACGTTTGTCATGTGAAAGATTGCCAACGTCTTATTGTTAATTTGCCATTTACAATCGTTTTATTTGCAAATAGAAAAGAATGTAAGTGTGGATAATTTTTAAAATATTTGAGCAACTAAATATAATTGATTAGAATTTTGTATCTTAAATCACCGAGTCGTGGAAGTCGCGCAAAGTCTCGATTTGTTCCATCACGCAACATTTGTTAGTGAAAAACCACTCTTTTTAATATAATTATAACAAAATTTGGCAAATTATAATGTTAATTATATTATTTGAACTGTTCTTTACTGAAACAAAACAATTAAAAAGAACAGAAGTGATTAAATCGATTTTTAAACATGCTTTTAGCTTGCCCATTAGCTGTAAAAAACAGACTAGCTTGGAGTGCAAGCAACAAGAGAAAAATGTATCGAAAGAATATAAATTCGTCTTAAATAATTAATTCCTATTTATTATATATATTACATGTATATTAACTTCAGTTACATATGTTTGATAATTATTTTAATACCAAAATCAACGGATTACAGATGAATTGTACATGCAACATCCAGATCCACAATACTCGTATCAAGCGAGCAACTTATTAAAAGTCACAGTTAAAGCCATTATTCTTTATTTATATCATTGTTGTCAATCAGATTATGACATGTCTCTCTAAATAAACATATATATCGGATCGAATGAGAAAATATTAAATTAACTGCATGTTCAGATCAAAATGTAAAGTAAAATAATCACGAGCAACACATTAGATGTGCAACTTGAATCTTTATTTAAATACACATCTTCAAAAGGGCATCCATCATTATAATTGCAATTCGAAAAACATTTACTGCTTTTCTTGCTTTGCTATTAACATACTGATTCACAGTAAATAATATATTAATGTAAATTAAGTAAAACAATTCGCAATATTTATTTTCTGTAATATTTCGTAATTAGATTTAAATGTTTTTTAAAGCCTGAATAGCTGAATTATTCATTCAAATATTATTTACGAAAACACAAATCTCTTTGTTGAAAGTATTTTGTGGTCCTGAAAAGGACCGATTTGTTTATAATTGATGCTTTACAATTTACAATTTAAGCACGTTCGCCACGAATGCGTCTGGCCAGTTGGATATCTTTGGGCATGATGGTGACACGCTTAGCATGGATAGCACACAAGTTCGTGTCTTCAAATAGGCCAACCAGGTAGGCTTCGCTAGCTTCTTGCAGAGCCATCACAGCCGAACTCTGGAAACGTAAATCGGTCTTGAAGTCCTGAGCAATTTCGCGTACCAAACGCTGGAACGGCAGCTTGCGGATAAGCAACTCTGTGCTCTTCTGGTAGCGACGAATTTCACGCAGCGCAACAGTACCGGGACGATAGCGATGAGGTTTCTTCACACCACCGGTTGCTGGAGCACTTTTACGTGCTGCCTTAGTTGCCAACTGTTTGCGAGGAGCCTTGCCTCCCGTCGATTTACGAGCAGTCTGCTTAGTACGCGCCATTTTTCTCTTTCTATAACACTCTTTACACTCTCACTGTTGAAAACACAATGATCGTGCGCTCGTTTGCTACTCGTTTATATAGAAAACTACTCGTTAAGCGAGGGTAGTGTGTGAGCGGGATAGAAATATCTGCGTACTCGCTCAAGAGTTCGCTCTTTTTGGTATAAATAGAAGCGCTTGCGACGAAGCAAGCATTACTTTGTTTCTGGCATTCGTGGTGTAAAGTGTGAAGTAAAAGTGAAAAATGACTGGTCGTGGTAAAGGTGGCAAAGGCTTGGGTAAAGGCGGCGCTAAACGTCATCGCAAAGTGTTGCGTGATAACATCCAGGGCATCACGAAGCCTGCTATCCGTCGTTTAGCTCGTCGTGGTGGCGTGAAACGTATCTCTGGACTCATTTATGAAGAGACTCGTGGTGTCCTAAAGGTGTTCTTGGAAAATGTTATCCGCGATGCGGTCACATACACCGAGCATGCCAAGAGGAAGACGGTCACTGCCATGGATGTTGTCTATGCGCTGAAGAGACAAGGCCGTACCCTCTACGGTTTTGGCGGCTAAAAACGAAATCCCAAACACAAATGTGTACAAGTACAGTCATACCAATCGGTCCTTTTCAGGACCACCAAATCTTTACTCAAAAGAGATGAAAAATATTCAAATACTAGCCAATTAATATGCAGCTGAAATATATTATATTTTGTATTTGCTTTATAAAATACAAATAATTTAACAAAAAAGTGTTGAAACACCAGATGGATGCCAACAACACGCGGTGTTCCCAAGCGGTCCCCCATCTAAGTACTAACCGCGCCCGACGCTGCTTAATTTCGGTGATCGGACGAGAACCGATGTATTCAGCGTAGTATGGTCGTTGGCAAATGCTATACGCTTAATATTTGCTTTTATCGCATCACCAACACACACATCACATCAACTTAAAAAGAAAGCGAAGCATCAGCCAAGAATACCGCTACTGTCTATTTATTTAATTTCAACAAAAAGATACAAAATGTAGACAATTAATTAAATAAAATTAAGCATAAAATCTCATTTTTAAATTTTCACTAAAAATTATAAGAAATTATGTCATAATAACGAGGAGTCTATCGGTGAATGTAGGTAAAATATCCAATTCACAGCGAAGAGCACAAAGTAGGAGATACCCTTACTCCGCAGGTAGTAAATACTGTTGTGCACCTAACTGACTTTTCTTACATTTCTGTTTTGCCACTAACTGTACTTTTCTTACATTTCTGTTTTCGTTTTTCGACGGTGGGAATTGAAATATAGTCAATGAAAAATTAAATCTCTTTTACATATTTTGGTCGTCCTGAAAAGGACGTTTGGTTGAGTTTTTACATATGTACATGATATTTGAGAGAAGTCTGGTAGCTTATGCCTTCTTTTCCGTCTTCTTGGGGAGTAGAACTGCCTGGATGTTGGGCAAAACACCACCCTGGGCAATGGTAACGCCCGAAAGCAGTTTATTTAACTCTTCATCGTTGCGGATGGCCAATTGCAGATGGCGAGGGATAATCCTAGTTTTCTTGTTATCACGAGCAGCATTGCCAGCCAACTCCAAGACTTCAGCGGCCAAGTATTCCATAACGGCAGCCAAGTACACAGGAGCACCGGCACCAACACGCTCGGCGTAGTTGCCCTTGCGGAGAAGACGGTGAATACGACCGACGGGAAACTGGAGACCAGCGCGGTTGGAACGCGACTTTGCCTTTCCCTTCACTTTTCCACCTTTACCACGACCAGACATTGTTATTTAGTTCACAAATTACTCACTCTCGACACAAAATATCGAATGTTTCCGACAAACAGGCTGTCATTGTATTTATACTTTTTCAGCTACCTACTTGTTCAGGTTAGGAATGAACAGCTGCGCAGTAATTCGAGCGCAGTGGTGGATTTTAACATGAAAGCGTCGTTCAATTGAAAGTATATATGATAAGCATTTTCAGTGTGCTGAACACATTTGTGAAGTTATTCGAAGTGAAGTGAATAAGTATTAATTATGCCGCCGAAAACTAGTGGAAAGGCAGCCAAAAAGGCTGGCAAGGCTCAAAAGAACATCACCAAGAATGACAAGAAGAAGAAGCGCAAGAGGAAGGAAAGCTATGCCATCTACATTTACAAAGTGTTGAAGCAGGTCCATCCTGACACCGGCATTTCGTCAAAGGCAATGAGCATCATGAACAGCTTCGTGAATGATATTTTTGAGCGTATTGCCGCCGAGGCATCTCGTTTGGCCCACTACAACAAACGTTCTACCATCACAAGTCGGGAAATCCAAACCGCTGTCCGTCTTTTACTGCCCGGAGAGTTGGCTAAGCACGCCGTCAGTGAGGGAACCAAAGCAGTCACCAAGTACACTAGCTCCAAGTAATTGCAGGCAAAAATGCCAGCTAGCAGCAAAAGGCCCTTTTCAGGGCCACAAATCATTCCTTTCAAAGAATTCAAAATATTTTTACACTACATGTGACGAAACTTAATAAACAAATTTTCATATTCTACGCTATTGATGCAGCAAATTAAACACAATCAGACTATTTTTTAGCTGTACTTTTAGTGAAATAAAAATCAACAGCAAAATTACATTTTTACAGTTCCCACAACGAATAAGCGACGAGCAGAAAGTAAATTAGTCTTATTAACACACAAAATAGATTGTTTGGCTTATAAATATACTTCCGGAGTAAGTATATGCAATAAATATATAGATATACATCCTTTAAAAGGAGAAACAGATACTGAACAAGTCTTGAAATACTTTTCTCTCTTTAAAAATACATATTTTGTAGCCCTGAAAAGGGCTTGTTAAAATGTGAAGGCGAATTTCATAATTCAGAAATTCAGAATTTCGCTTCCGATTACGAGTGTGTTTTTACTTCTTGGCGGCCTTCGGCTTCTTGGCAGAAGCTTTTTTCGGTGTCGCTGCCTTTGCTACTGCCTTGGCCTGCTTTGGCTTAGCACTTGTGGCTTGTGTCTTAGGCTTTGGCGTCTTCGCCTTTGCTGCGCTTTGCTTGGCCTTTGCCTTTGTTTTTGGCTCTGCTGTGGTGGGCTTAGCCTTTACTGTACCCGTTTTCTTAGCATCCTTTGCCAACTGCCTTTGCTTTTGCCTTATCTGCCTTCGATTTCTCAGCGCTCTTTTTGCTGACGGTGGCTACCTTTGACGCCTTGGTTGGCTTCTTCTTGTCAACTGCAGCTGATTTCTTCTTTTTAGCTGCTGCTGCTGCTGTGGTTTTCTTCTCCAGAGGAGAAGCCTTTGGCTTCGGCTCTTTTTTGGCTGATGCAGACAGTTTAAACGAACCAGATGCACCCTTGCCCTTTGTTTGGACCAGCTTTCCACTTGCAACTGCAGTCCTCAAGTACTTCTTAATGAACGGTGCTAGTTTCTGGGCATCGCACTTGTATGTGGCACTAATGTATTTCTTAGTTGCCGAAGCGATGAGCCACCACGCTCCTTCAAGTTTTTTATGGAAGCATCTACCATTTGCTGAGTTGGCGGGTGTGTTGCTCCAGCTGTTGTCTTCTTTGCCTTCAATCCTGATACTGCCTTCTTGGGGGAAACCTTCTTCTCGGCTGCAGCTGGTGTGGCAGTCACGGGAGATGCGGTTGTTGCAACTGCTGAATCAGACATATTTCACTTTACTTCACTTTCACAACGATTTACACTTTAATGGTACAAATTTGCTGAAATTCACCATGCTATTTGGTCACTCGATTGAGTGAGAATCGAGGAGGAGAGCCGAACGAGAATGTTTGCGGCATTGAACGTTTGTCATGTGAAAGATTGCCAACGTCTTATTGTTAATTTGCCATTTACAATCGTTTTATTTGCAAATAGAAAAGAATGTAAGTGTGGATAATTTTTAAAATATTTGAGCAACTAAATATAATTGATTAGAATTTTGTATCTTAAATCACCGAGTCGTGGAAGTCGCGCAAAGTCTCGATTTGTTCCATCACGCAACATTTGTTAGTGAAAAACCACTCTTTTTAATATAATTATAACAAAATTTGGCAAATTATAATGTTAATTATATTATTTGAACTGTTCTTTACTGAAACAAAACAATTAAAAAGAACAGAAGTGATTAAATCGATTTTTAAACATGCTTTTAGCTTGCCCATTAGCTGTAAAAAACAGACTAGCTTGGAGTGCAAGCAACAAGAGAAAAATGTATCGAAAGAATATAAATTCGTCTTAAATAATTAATTCCTATTTATTATATATATTACATGTATATTAACTTCAGTTACATATGTTTGATAATTATTTTAATACCAAAATCAACGGATTACAGATGAATTGTACATGCAACATCCAGATCCACAATACTCGTATCAAGCGAGCAACTTATTAAAAGTCACAGTTAAAGCCATTATTCTTTATTTATATCATTGTTGTCAATCAGATTATGACATGTCTCTCTAAATAAACATATATATCGGATCGAATGAGAAAATATTAAATTAACTGCATGTTCAGATCAAAATGTAAAGTAAAATAATCACGAGCAACACATTAGATGTGCAACTTGAATCTTTATTTAAATACACATCTTCAAAAGGGCATCCATCATTATAATTGCAATTCGAAAAACATTTACTGCTTTTCTTGCTTTGCTATTAACATACTGATTCACAGTAAATAATATATTAATGTAAATTAAGTAAAACAATTCGCAATATTTATTTTCTGTAATATTTCGTAATTAGATTTAAATGTTTTTTAAAGCCTGAATAGCTGAATTATTCATTCAAATATTATTTACGAAAACACAAATCTCTTTGTTGAAAGTATTTTGTGGTCCTGAAAAGGACCGATTTGTTTATATTTGATGCTTTACAATTTACAATTTAAGCACGTTCGCCACGAATGCGTCTGGCCAGTTGGATATCTTTGGGCATGATGGTGACACGCTTAGCATGGATAGCACACAAGTTCGTGTCTTCAAATAGGCCAACCAGGTAGGCTTCGCTAGCTTCTTGCAGAGCCATCACAGCCGAACTCTGGAAACGTAAATCGGTCTTGAAGTCCTGAGCAATTTCGCGTACCAAACGCTGGAACGGCAGCTTGCGGATAAGCAACTCTGTGCTCTTCTGGTAGCGACGAATTTCACGCAGCGCAACAGTACCGGGACGATAGCGATGAGGTTTCTTCACACCACCGGTTGCTGGAGCACTTTTACGTGCTGCCTTAGTTGCCAACTGTTTGCGAGGAGCCTTGCCTCCCGTCGATTTACGAGCAGTCTGCTTAGTACGCGCCATTTTTCTCTTTCTATAACACTCTTTACACTCTCACTGTTGAAAACACAATGATCGTGCGCTCGTTTGCTACTCGTTTATATAGAAAACTACTCGTTAAGCGAGGGTAGTGTGTGAGCGGGATAGAAATATCTGCGTACTCGCTCAAGAGTTCGCTCTTTTTGGTATAAATAGAAGCGCTTGCGACGAAGCAAGCATTACTTTGTTTCTGGCATTCGTGGTGTAAAGTGTGAAGTAAAAGTGAAAAATGACTGGTCGTGGTAAAGGTGGCAAAGGCTTGGGTAAAGGCGGCGCTAAACGTCATCGCAAAGTGTTGCGTGATAACATCCAGGGCATCACGAAGCCTGCTATCCGTCGTTTAGCTCGTCGTGGTGGCGTGAAACGTATCTCTGGACTCATTTATGAAGAGACTCGTGGTGTCCTAAAGGTGTTCTTGGAAAATGTTATCCGCGATGCGGTCACATACACCGAGCATGCCAAGAGGAAGACGGTCACTGCCATGGATGTTGTCTATGCGCTGAAGAGACAAGGCCGTACCCTCTACGGTTTTGGCGGCTAAAAACGAAATCCCAAACACAAATGTGTACAAGTACAGTCATACCAATCGGTCCTTTTCAGGACCACCAAATCTTTACTCAAAAGAGATGAAAAATATTCAAATACTAGCCAATTAATATGCAGCTGAAATATATTATATTTTGTATTTGCTTTATAAAATACAAATAATTTAACAAAAAAGTGTTGAAACACCAGATGGATGCCAACAACACGCGGTGTTCCCAAGCGGTCCACCATCTAAGTACTAACCGCGCCCGACGCTGCTTAATTTCGGTGATCGGACGAGAACCGATGTATTCAGCGTAGTATGGTCGTTGGCAAATGCTATACGCTTAATATTTGCTTTTATCGCATCACCAACACACACATCACATCAACTTAAAAAGAAAGCGAAGCATCAGCCAAGAATACCGCTACTGTCTATTTATTTAATTTCAACAAAAAGATACAAAATGTAGACAATTAATTAAATAAAATTAAGCATAAAATCTCATTTTTAAATTTTCACTAAAAATTATAAGAAATTATGTCATAATAACGAGGAGTCTATCGGTGAATGTAGGTAAAATATCCAATTCACAGCGAAGAGCACAAAGTAGGAGATACCCTTACTCCGCAGGTAGTAAATACTGTTGTGCACCTAACTGTACTTTTCTTACATTTCTGTTTTGCCACTAACTGTACTTTTCTTACATTTCTGTTTTCGTTTTTCGACGGTGGGAATTGAAATATAGTCAATGAAAAATTAAATCTCTTTTACATATTTTGGTCGTCCTGAAAAGGACGTTTGGTTGAGTTTTTACATATGTACATGATATTTGAGAGAAGTCTGGTAGCTTATGCCTTCTTTTCCGTCTTCTTGGGGAGTAGAACTGCCTGGATGTTGGGCAAAACACCACCCTGGGCAATGGTAACGCCCGAAAGCAGTTTATTTAACTCTTCATCGTTGCGGATGGCCAATTGCAGATGGCGAGGGATAATCCTAGTTTTCTTGTTATCACGAGCAGCATTGCCAGCCAACTCCAAGACTTCAGCGGCCAAGTATTCCATAACGGCAGCCAAGTACACAGGAGCACCGGCACCAACACGCTCGGCGTAGTTGCCCTTGCGGAGAAGACGGTGAATACGACCGACGGGAAACTGGAGACCAGCGCGGTTGGAACGCGACTTTGCCTTTCCCTTCACTTTTCCACCTTTACCACGACCAGACATTGTTATTTAGTTCACAAATTACTCACTCTCGACACAAAATATCGAATGTTTCCGACAAACAGGCTGTCATTGTATTTATACTTTTTCAGCTACCTACTTGTTCAGGTTAGGAATGAACAGCTGCGCAGTAATTCGAGCGCAGTGGTGGATTTTAACATGAAAGCGTCGTTCAATTGAAAGTATATATGATAAGCATTTTCAGTGTGCTCAACACACATTTGTGAAGTTATTCGAAGTGAAGTGAATAAGTATTAATTATGCCGCCGAAAACTAGTGGAAAGGCAGCCAAAAAGGCTGGCAAGGCTCAAAAGAACATCACCAAGAATGACAAGAAGAAGAAGCGCAAGAGGAAGGAAAGCTATGCCATCTACATTTACAAAGTGTTGAAGCAGGTCCATCCTGACACCGGCATTTCGTCAAAGGCAATGAGCATCATGAACAGCTTCGTGAATGATATTTTTGAGCGTATTGCCGCCGAGGCATCTCGTTTGGCCCACTACAACAAACGTTCTACCATCACAAGTCGGGAAATCCAAACCGCTGTCCGTCTTTTACTGCCCGGAGAGTTGGCTAAGCACGCCGTCAGTGAGGGAACCAAAGCAGTCACCAAGTACACTAGCTCCAAGTAATTGCAGGCAAAAATGCCAGCTAGCAGCAAAAGGCCCTTTTCAGGGCCACAAATCATTCCTTTCAAAGAATTCAAAATATTTTTACACTACATGTGACGAAACTTAATAAACAAATTTTCATATTCTACGCTATTGATGCAGCAAATTAAACACAATCAGACTATATTTTAGCTGTACTTTTAGTGAAATAAAAATCAACAGCAAAATTACATTTTTACAGTTCCCACAACGAATAAGCGACGAGCAGAAAGTAAATTAGTCTTATTAACACTCAAAACAGATTGCTTGGATTATAAATATACTTAAATATATATGAAAATATAGCATGTAAACGACAAATTTTGATACTGAAATATTTTTTCAATTTACTTATATATCGTGTATTTATATATCAAGGTACATTGCACTTGGGGAATAGAGTCAGGCTAGAATATATAATATAAGAGTATTTTCAATGCCTGCCTTTCCTTTTAGATGGAGCTTAGCATAGGTCAAATAATAATATCAACAAGAAACAGTCATTTTGTTAGTTAATTAATACACAATAACAGCAGCAACTTTATAGGAATAGAAAATAATATTTTGCAGTAAGCAATTTTCTATTGTTATTTGCTTAAAAAGATTATCGCTTGTGTGGCTCTTTAACTAACAACATATAAGCAAATGGCTAATTGTCTTTATTCTTTTCTGTTGCTATTTTATTCATTTTTTGTTGTTTGTAAGATAATCATTGATGAGTTGTACTGATTATAAATGGAGCAACGAATGATAGCGAAATGTACTACAAGTGAAGGGCGTGACGGAGTCAAATTACTATAGTGTCTTAGAGAGAGAGAAGGGGCCTTGACATGATTGGTGGGCCTATATATAAAACAGGAGCAATTGGAAATGGAAAATAGTTTGGGCTAGAAAGTGATGAGAAGCTTAAATATTGTGTGCTTTACTTCTGAGAATTAGAAAGTTAAATCGTTTACTGTATACCCTATTTTACTCAGTAAGCAGAGTAAAAAGATTTGATCAATAGAGTAAAAAATGTCAATAGCCAAGAAACTAGGTTCGCAACCGATCTATCTAATCAACTTTGAGGATTATTTGCGGCCCAAGAGACCGCATAAGATAACGCCACTACAATGCTTTGATAAGCCCGCAGAAAAACCCGAAGCGAAATGCTCCAAACTTCAAAAAACCATACAAAGATTGAAATTGGTCAGATGGTGGCGCACAGCGCACATGAAATTATCCAAGAATGTGGAACAGTTGCCGCTGCCGCGATTCCTCAACTTTCTGCGTGCTCGCAACGATGATGGCCTGTGCAAGTCGAAGACGGGCTTTGAGATCTACTGCGAAATGTCGAGCATACACGGCTTCCATGTATTCGTTGCGGCAAAGACCTGGCAGCGTGTGCTCTGGTGGCTCTTGATCTGTGTGGCGATACTACTATCGCTCCTCGTCCTGATCATGTCATACGGCATGTCGGCAGAGACGCCAACGAGAAGCTATATTGAAAGCATGATGCAGCCTTTGTTCGCCAATCGTTTGCCCCTTCCAGCCATAACAATATGTGGTCTAAATCGCATCTCCAAACAGCAGCTGTCGATCAGCGCCAATAAGTGGTCGGTGCCCATGGAAATGCTACAGCAGCTGCCTTGGTTGAGTCGAAGGAGCTCGCCTGGCATTAATCAGACGCTAATCGAACAGTTGAGTGACCAAAATGAGACTTGGTCGCAGCTATTAGAGCAGTTGTCGCCACAGATTTGTGAGCAACAATTGATTGGTTGTAAATGGCTGGGGAGGAATCAGCAAAGTTGCAAGCAGCAAATGACAACCATTTGGAGCTACACAGAGGGTCGCTGCTGCAGCCTTAGACAGACATCTGGTAATCCTGCCACGAGACTAACTCTGCGTCTGGCCACCAAAATTGACGATTATTGCAGCACTGCAACGGCAGCAAAGGGTTTCCAGGTGCTGCTGCATGAGGCACACACCGCAATTGATGCGGCCACGCAGCGCGTACTTGTGCCGAGTGGCACGGAGGTGCATCTGATGCTAAAGACCTACAGCACACATGCCACTGCCTATCTGGACAGCCTGGAGCCCAACACCCGCAACTGTTATCTGAGCAATGAGCGCTCGCTGTTCTCCTTCCCTGTCTACAGTCAGGACAATTGCCTGGCAGAGTGCCACAGCGAAAGAGTCTACCACATCTGCGGCTGTGTGCATCCGCATATGCCTAAGAGATCGCATTGGACATTGTGCCAACTGGCACAGTTTAAATGTCTTCAGCAGCAGGGTGAGTACATAACAAGAAAATAAATAAAATAACAAGAAAAAGAAAACGAATAAATGTATTCTGTTCTTTCCCTGGAAATTAGACATATTTTTGCTATAAATTGTAGGCCGATTTTTACGATTAATAAGAATAAACAAGTAATCAAAACTCCACTTCTAAGTTTGAACTCTTTTTCCCATATAGTAATTAGCTGGGATCAGTTGCAGAGCTTCTGCAACTGCTTGCCACCCTGTCAATTTAGCCGCTATGAAGTGCACAGCGATGTGGCAGCTCTAGATGCCAGCCAAGCCGCGCTCCCCACCAATGACGCCTTGTAGTAAGTGTACCCATATATAGTATATATATATCTGTATCTGTATATATAATTTTAACCACAACAGCAACAACTTGAATGCCTCGGACGAGCTGCTGTTGCACATCTATTTTGACTCGTTGAATGCCGAACAGCTGCGATTGGATGTCTTTGAGAATTGGCTGACTTTTATAGGTAAGTATATAGAAGGCCAAGGTATGGGCATGGGCAAGCCGGTATTGAAATCGAAATTGCATTTTAACAGATTGTAATTCGACATCAAAATCGAACATAAATTCGAGTTTTTTTGTGAAACCCAACTGCCTGAACTGATTTTATTTATTGTTATTATTATCCCGAATTGACCGTTTGGGAACCAAATATCCTTAAAGATTTTAAGTCTATTATTATTTTTTTAAATTTGTTGCCAAATTTAAGTGAAAACGAAAATTAGACACATATTAAGATAGATATGAGCGTAAATTAAATAGTATTTTTAGAGCTTATTATTAAAAAAAACACTCATAAAAAATCGCCATACATTTTAGTAAATCGACATATTTTTTGTATTCCTTATATTGCTTTAAGCATTAGTATTTTTTGACTTAATAAAATGCATATACTTAATTTGAAAGAGCTCACGATCCGTGGAGATTTTAGAAAGAATTTTTCCTAAAAATTGAGGTTTGCATTTTTACTTTTCAGAAATGCAAAGAAAATATTTCCAAAAAAAATAGAAAAAATCACAAATTTTACACATTCAAAATTCAAAATTCACAATATTTAGAAATTATTTATGGAAACACTTTCTATATTTTATGGAAACCGATATAGAAAAAGAGCGAATGCAGATAGTAAGGATTCAATAGATCAAGAATATATATATATAAATATATATATATATACATGTGGCTCAGCGTACAACAAGAACAGTTCTTTTTAAAATTGTAAGCAACTAAAATTACACGGTGTCAAATTCAAATAAAGAAACAATTTCATCAAATTAATGACTTTATGCTGCTGCTGCTGCCAACAGCTAGAAAAACGTATCCTAATATGAGAAAACATATATGGGTTAATTGTAGCCAAGTTGGACAGTAATTGTAGTAATAATGATGTATACATATCAATGCTAATGTGACAGGCACCTTTGGCGGCATCACTGGTCTATTTATGGGCTGCAGTTTCGTGTCGGTCTTTGAGCTGATATTCTTTGTGTGTGTTCGACCCACTTGTAATTGGCTGACCCGACAGCAGATACGCTATCGATTGCGACGGCGACGTCGTCGTCAACTGGCAGCAGCAGCGGTAAAGGGTAATTAGGACGAGCTAATTAGGCGGCAGCTAATGGACACATTTCGAGCAGTTGTCGCAGCAAGTTGGATGTGTTCGGCATGGCGTTTAAGAAGCGACGCATCTTCGATTTGCGACTGGTGCAAACCGAGCAGAATCTAGCTAAGATCCCGGCGAATCGCAGCAGGATCAGCAGCACCTTTCCTTCGCAGGCTGGCGCCCCAACAAATCGCAGTCGGCGACGCTTGAAATTGTGCCAGCTGCGAGAGGTGCGCAGTTGGTTTATGGATAGTCTGCGCAACTATTGCCAGACGACATCGCTCCATGGATTCAGCTATATCACGCGACAGGACATCGGTCGCAATGAGCGCCTCTTCTGGCTGGGCGTTGTCATTGCGGCCATCATCGCAGCAATAACCCTAGTTTTGGTATCGTGGTATTCGAATCGGGAGACGCCAACGGTTACGGTCATCGAGAGCTCACATTTTCCCACCTGGAACATACCCTTTCCCGCGGTCACCATTTGCAATTTTAACCGTGTTTCGAAGACTAAAGCGACCGACTTGCTCCAGAAACTGTGAGTAAAGATTGAATATCTAAATAAATTAAAGTACACTCAAAAAAAAGTTAGATAGATGTAAGTAAATTTCGAAAATTAAAGGTTGCGTCTTTCTAAAGACCAGGGTCTGCATTTCATAATTTCAGTGTTGATTTCTCTAAAATATACAAAAAAAATATATCTAATTTCTAGGGTATTTGCTTTCTAGAAGAATTGTTTTATTCGATTTTTTGTTACTTATATTATTATTAAACCTTATTACTTTACGATTTCGCAGAGAAAGCGTATTTCGTGACTATTTTTTATTCGAAAAATCAGTGTTTGCATTTGTACTTCTTAGAAATTTAATTTCTTAATTATAGAAAATATTTATAAATTAGTAAGTAAAACAATTTTTCATATTGCTAGAAAAATGTTTTGCTGCATTTAGAAATTATTTCTAAAATGAAGAAAATCCTTATAATTCTTAGGCTTATCCGAAGTTATCAGTTAATTTTTTTTTTGAGTGTAGCTAGTAATTAATGTATGTCTCACACCTCTTCAGGCAACTCCCACCCAGTGCCACAAAGGAGCATCTGCGGGAACTGTTTAACTTAACGCTTATGTCCGTGGGCCCGACTATTAGTAATAGTTCCTTGGCGATCTATGACAGGATATTGAATCTGAATAACATGACTCTAGCGGAGCTAATGAATCACCTGTCACCCGACTGCCTGGACATGATCTCACGCTGCGTGTGGAAGGGCATCAAAACGCGCTGTGAGAGTCTCTTTCAGCGTGTATTCACTTTACAGGGTATCTGCTGTAGTTTCAATTACTTTGGTGCCACATCCAATAATTTTCCCATGTGAGTAGAATAGATATAAGACAATGCGAAGATAGACAATCTTGTGTCTAGCAACTAACATTTTAATTATTTCTTAATCGTTGTACTACTAATTATAACTTGTATGAACCGTTTCGAGTACTCTTTAATGATTAATATAGTCTCTAACATGTTATCAATTAAGAGTACTCCATTTCTTTAATTAGGAACTCAATTTTAACTTTTTTGAATGCCTAACTAATTCATACTAAATATTTTTTTGGTCTGATTGGGTTTTTTTCGTGAGTTTCCCCAATTCATGCAACAAATGTTGAACTATTTTGCATTTGAATACACCCAGAAATCTTATAAATATATCTTAATTTTTAATTTATAAATATTTAATTTGAAATTTTATTTAAAATTCAATTTTTTTACATTTTGCATTTTTTGTCTCGACTGACTTTAGTTGACATTAAACAAATAAATAAAAAATATTATATAGACATTTATTTTTTATATTTTTTTTTAGTAAAATTGCTTTCCAGGTGCCCAAGCGTCCTTATCGGGTTACTGGCTGTGGTTATCCGACTGGCCTATCAGTGCTGCTGGATCCCATGGCCGCCGATTATTATGGCACCTTCTTCAGTGGCTTTGGGTTTCGCCTGCTCATCCACGATGCCTACAACTATCCCGATGAGAACGCGGAGACCAAGATGGTCACATCCACGCGCGAGAGTTTCGTTCGCATCAATCCGGAATCGACGTATGCCACCCGGGACATACGGCAAATGGACTTACGCTGGAGAAACTGCCTGTTCGGCGCTGAACGAACCTTGGATGGCCTCAAACGCTACTCCTTCATCAACTGCATGTTCATGTGCCGAATGCGGATGACTATGCACCGCTGCGGCTGCCTGCCCGCCTATCTGGCACACAATGCCACCGTCAAGGTCTGCGGAGTTCTCGACTTGAACTGCATGATCGAAAGCAAGCGTAAGTATGGAGTATGTCGTCAGAAAACAGACCTACAAATGTAGACTCTTTCGCATGAATTCTTAAAAAGTTAAAAAGTCGACAATAACAAAACTGATCGAAATTGATGGGAAGGAAATCTAATTCAATCTAATTCAAATCAAGTTTAGAAATCAGTTTTCTAACGACTTTGTCTAGTGGAAATCTTTAAAGGGGTATCATTGTTTCGATATGCGAAATTGTATTGTCTGCTTAGTGTTAGAACTCTATTGTCTTCTGTCTGAAATCTTATAAATATTTCGTTTTTCTTAGTTTAAATTTAAACATTACATTTAATTTGTAATTTCGTTTATTTGTTACTGTTGGAAATAACTGTATTTGCCTATGTACACCGCAGCTTGTCTTGCATTCCCGTTTTGTAGTCTTAATCTGTTGTTGCCTGCGAGCAACGGTAATTGTAAGTTCCTTATGATCAATACCTTCTTCGATGGTATGTTTAAGCTACTTTCATGAAGTGTGCGTCAGTCGCTTTTGGTCGCTTGAATCGCGTAGTATACATCGTATGAAGCGGACATATATTCTGTATTAGAGACAAATATAAACCCCAAGTTATAATAGTTACTTTTTGTAATAATAATTGAATATTATATCAATAATTTAATAATATTAAAACTTGCTACTCGTTTGCAGGTCTCTTTTCTCGTGCTTTGGCCAATCTGGACTCACCGATCTCCATAGTGCGGAACACGATCAGCTTTCCCTGTGACTGTCTACCCGACTGTCAGTCAAATCTTTATGCGTCAGAGAGCACCATTGGCAGACTGAACAAAAAAGTGATCAGCAAGTGAGAGCCTTGAGCATGAGTCCTCCAAATCGGATTTAACCCATTCAATCTATAGTTCCAATCAAACAGATAGCATATTGGTGCATGTTTTCTATAGCGATTTGATGTCCACCAGATATCGGATGGAGATCTTTCAGAATTGGCTCTCCGCTCTGGGTGAGTTATTGCAATTTCCATGGAATTTAATTATTTGTTGGTCTATTAATCGACAGCTTCATTCGGTGGCCTGCTGGGTCTCATTCTTGGCTTCAGCATTGTGACTGCCTTTGAGTTTGTCTACTTTCTAACATTTCGACCCATGTTTAACTACATCAATCGAGATCGAGACTAAGCCGCATCATTTTATTTGCTATTCATCTAATACATGAGTATAATTTTTAAATCTGGATATTAATAGATTATACATAAGCTGGTTTGGTGGTCACATCTCCTCTTGTTATGCCTTGATATATTGAAAGTAATCCAACGGATCAAAAACTGTCATTATTTATGTCAACTAATTATTACAGAAGGCACATTGCGAATAAAACCCGAAACAACAGAAATGTGAATCACAAATCAAATCAAAAATATAATCACTCAGAAACCAAATGATGGAATAATTTTTTAATCGAAGTAGCCCAATTTCTTGACCTCGCCAACCATGGCGATAATTGAGTCCAAGACCTCCTCGCTGGTGGGTATGATCTGATCCGCAGGCAGCTTGAAGCCGGTGAGAACTGCATTACTTCTGGGACGCAGCTCGTAGCAGAAGGACATGCGCACATCCTGAGTGCCATAGGCCCAATCAACACTGGCACCAGCTGCCGGATAGATGGCATCATAGATATTTCCACCAGTGTACTTGGTATTGTATCGCTTGGAGATAGCGGATACGGCTGCGTCGAAGACCTGCTCGAAGTCCTTGATGTTGTCGGGCAAACTCTCGGTGTGGCCATAGGGATACAGGAGATACTGCGAGTAGGAGTGGAAGGAGACATACAGCTGGATCTTGCCCTTCAGCGAGGCAATGTAGTTGGACAGCGATAGGGTCTCAATCTCAGAGAAGGCCGATGGACCGGCATAAGTGTCCGCGCAAGCGCTGTTGCTGGCGCCCACCTCGTTCCAGTGGAAGCCCCAGTTGCGGTTAGGATCAGCGCCGAAGCAACTGCCATAAGGAGTACGAGTCTTGCGCCACATGCGATCATTGGTGTGAGTGTAGACAAAACCATCAGGATTGGCATGTGGAATGACGTACCAGTTGTAGTTATCGGCCAACTGCTTGATGGAGTCCACGTTGGAGGTCAGAAGTTGATTGATAATATAGGTGGCAGCAGCAGAACTAATCCACTCGCGAGCGTGAATGCCAGCCTCGAGGAAGATGCCGGGCTTCTCGCTCTGGCTCTTGGAGATCTTCACACCCAGAATTGAACGTCCCTGATAGGTCTTGCCGCCCTCAACCAGGGTAACAACATGAGGGTATTTCGTGGCCAGGTTTCTCATCCAGGTGTAGGTGTCATCCAGTTCATAGTACTGCGCCCAGTTGTAGTCCTCAGCGGCGCGACCCTTGATGGCAACTTTTTCCTCGACCTCATCCATGGACTTCTGGAAATCCTTGGACTTCAGCTCATACTTGATCTCAGCCCTGCCCAGCACCGCTAGCAGATCAGGCACCTTGTGCGGGGCAACGACCATTTGCACATCAGCGCCAACAATGTGAACTCCATCCAGGAATATGATGGAGTCACTAGATCCCTCCAGATCCTTGAGCACAGCTAGCTGGTCGACATTCTCCGCATTGGCCTTGTACATGCGATAGTTGTCGTAGCGAACACGCTCCGCCTGACTCAATCCAAACGTGGCCAAGAGGCCCAACAGGGCTAACAGCAGCGACTTGTTCAGCGACATGGTTGTCGTTGTTCTAAATTAGACGTCGTTGTTTGGTTCGCTTTTATAGGCTTGAGTTTGTTGACTTTGGAAGGTTTGCGATAGCCTTTGCTGATATGTCAGTTGGGTAAATCTTATTTATGGCGATGGAATAAAATCTATTTTCATTATCTAGGTAATGCAGCTGCCAGCGATCGTTGTTAAATTTAAAATGTAGCATGAAAATAGCAAGTTTTGCAATCAAGATTGACACTCGCTTAAGTCATAAATAACTTAACAAAAAATCAAACTCCAAAGAGGTTTTACGTATTAGCTACACTTTTGAATGTGGCCAGCATCGGGAGGATGAGCGTGCAGCTTGAAGTTGGCTAGAGGGTATCTACGAGTCGGGCACTCGCGACTGCTACACTCAAGTTCTCAACTTGCATGCTAATTTCATTGACAGCTATCTGCACCAGTCCATGCACCGCAATGGCAGCGACTACTCCTCGCAATTTGCGCCGACTGTGAACGATTTAGTTCGCCGCCTGCTGGTGCTGACCAAATTCTACATGAATGCATACGATGAGGCGCCGTTGGATGTCGCCGAATTGGGTCAACTTCACTGGCTGCTCAACAGCTACTACAATGGCAGCGGTTATTCGGTGCATGACATTGTGAGGAACTTGTCGCCAGACTGTGGCGACCTGGTCATCCGTGGGATCGTCTTTGGCGTGCCTGTGAACACAAGTCAACTGTTTGCCAAGCGGACAACATCGTCGAGTGTGTGCTGCATATATAATTATCGCCGTCCCAGCTATTCTCAATATCCGTGAGTAAACCCAGTACACACAAAGGCCTCTTTTCAGTTCGCAAAAAATAGTTAACAATCAGGAAAAACTCCATATAAGAAAAACTGAAGTCCACAAATTTTGTGAACGGTGTCAAAAGAACCAAATGAAAAGCATAAAATTGTGAAAGAAAAATAGATAAAATTATTTTAAGCGTCTATAAAAAGTGTACTTGTAAAGGCTTATATATCAATTAATTAATTAAGTTCTTGGCTTTCAGCAGAAACGTTTTGCTTGTAACCTGAAAAGAGGGTTTTAATTGTTAAAATGAACTTTGCTCAACTTTTACGTTGCGCAGTTTACAGCGCGCCAAGCACAATGCTGATATGAATGCTATGCCGGAGGTTGTCTTCGAGTCGAATTCCATATTAAATGGCATACAGTTTGTGCTGCAGGATACAACGCAAGATGATTACACCCAGAGCTATCTGAGCAATACGGCATTTCGGGTGAGTTACACTACTAAGCAGTTGATAGATTTGTTAGAAAACAGATTTGAAATACACATGTAGATTGAATTAGATTTCCTTCCCATGAGTTTAACTTTCCATCAGTTCTGTGACTGTCAACTATTTCAACTTTTTATTAACACGTCTTTTAAGAATCCATGCGAAAGAATCTACTTTCATGTTTGTAAAGCTAAAATTGCCATGTATAGGTCTGTTTTCTAACGACATTGTCTACTGCAAATCATAAAAGGGGTATCATTGTCTCGATATGCGAAATTGTTTGTTCTAACAGTCGTCTGCGTACTGTGACATGATCCCGTTGCAACCTATCTTTGTATATGTGTAACAGTCGAAAAACAATGAATTTTGTATGTGGAGGTAATGATGCCCTGTTTTAGAATTTCACCATGCATTTTGCGGGCTATGGTTACAAAATTGGTCGACAGTTAAACCACCCCATTTTGCCAGCTCGCACACAAAAGACAAGGATAGAGTGTTGCTGCCATCTTCGCACACATTGAAGGCACTGCCCGGTCTGGTAGCAATATAGCTGCTTCTTTCGCATACATTCATAACCCGTTACACCTATTAGAATTGGTGCGTACCTGTTCGCACCCATGCAAGCATGCTCATCAAAGACTGGGTTTTTCATTTACCCGCGACATTACCGCAGCAGTCAGTGAAATAGCCTGAGTTCGCTGCTCGGACACACGTCATTTTTCGACCTGATGCCTTCTGGGCACATTTGCGCCCAGAGGCTAAGAAAAAACCTACTGCCCTTTTTTCTTTCGATTTGACGATTCTATGTATTGTCTGCTTAGTGGTTTTACTCAATAATTTGAATAAAAGTGCACTCACACAAAAATAGTACATCTTCTGACGCGTTAGTCGATTGAAAGCGCAGAAAATTAACGGCAGCGATATCGATTATTGTGTCAATTAATGTTACGTTACGATCACAGTTGGTACAAATACATATCGCTTAAAATGTACAAATACTAATTTAATTTTAGTTTCTCGTATATTATATATACTACTATAATTGCTCTTAAATAAATTATCAACAAAATTGTATTTATAAATAGTTAACGTTAGCTTAACGTTATCATTCGCACTACGTAACTTTTTTAATCGTTACGTTAGGCACATGGCTGGTACAAATGTACCATGAAACATGTGCAAAGTGTACCAATTGCATTTAACACAATAATAGTTACATACATTTTCGAGATATTATAATAGCTATTATTATACGAAATTGCAGCTAATTTACTACTAGTAAATCATACTTTTGCACCTTTGCAGCTGTTGATATTCCCAAAGGAGGATTATGCCACAGTGCAGTCCAATAATAATGGCGAAATACTCGTTGATCACAATACCATTGTGGAAGTGCCCATACAGCCAAAATTCTTTGACTCCAGCGAAGCAGTGCGGGGCGTAACACCTCAAATACGTCGCTGCTACTTTCCCGAGGAGGGCATGCGTCTCTTAAATCAGTGAGTGTTATTAACATAATCATGTAAATTCAGTGAGTTTTATTGACTCCTTTTTGTTAACATAATCATGTTAAGTCAGTGGGTGTTATTGACTCCTTTTGGTTGACTAATCATGTTAAATCTACTACTATTTTGTAGAACGTATTATTCCTTGGACGAGTGCTTGCTGCTCTGTCGGATTGAGAGCATGGTGCAGCACTGCGGTTGCGCCTCCGCTCCCCTGTCGGGCAGCTCCAATGTGAATGTCAGCTACTGCTCGCTGCTCGATTTGCCCTGCCTGATGAAGTGGCGCAGCATTTGGTTCGGCTACAATGAGTATCCGTTTGTGGAGCCGGGCGATGGAAAGGATGCCACCAGCATGGAGCAATGTGCCCATTGTCTGCCCAGCTGCGATGGTGTCAACTTTGAGATCGCCAGCAACGCGGCTCCCCTACGAAATGCCTACAATTCGTCCGGCTATGCCCATGGTTTACTGTGCGTGATAACCTTTTATGTAAAATTCAAGTAATTTGTCAGCTTTTTGTTTTTCTTTCTAGCAAGGGCCTGAACAACGATCGCCCCCTGTCCATCATCAAGTTGTTCTATAAGCTACGCTTTGCGCAGTCCACACAAATGGACATGGTCGGCGATTGGATTGTATTGCTGAGTAAAGTCGTTGATTTTTACTGATAGTCATTTCAATTAGCTTTAAGAAACTACTTCAATTTGAATTTTCAAAAAACTGCCAAGCGAATTGCAGACTTATTTTCTCTATCTCCCATTAATTGTATTTTATTTTAATCCTTACAGATCGCTTTGGCGGCATTCTGTCGCTGATGTATGGCTTCAGCATAATCAGTTATATAGAAATTCTGTACTATCTAACTGGCAAATGGTTTGTTTACTACTACAGAGCCCTCAAGAATCCCAAGGACACTCGAATCAAAACAGAATTGAACAATCCAGCGTTTGAGTGGACTGAGTAGGCAAAAGCAGTCAAAGAATGTGTCTCTATTATTAACTTAGAGATTTAACTTTTCTTACATATAATAATCTTATATTTAAAATTTAATCTTAAAATGCTAACTGTTCTTCTTACACTTACCAAATTTTGGAATAAACAAGGAGGAAATAAGGCATTTAAGTCTGCCGCGGAGCTAGAAAAAATAACTTGAAACCGTCCGAGCTTACTTGAGAAAACATAAGCTATAAGACCGAAGAGAAGTTCCACGTTTGCAAAGCAGCACTTAGAAATGGATAAATAAGTTAAGAGCTATTGTTACGAATAACACACACACTCAAATACGCAGTCGAACTAATGTCAGGCTATATCAAATGTCATAAGACACAGAACCATTTATCATCTTATCAGCATAATTTGGCAACGCTGGATTCAGCCAGAAAGAAGGACGTAAGGCGCCTCCGTCAGCACATTCCATTCGAGGATCATCGTGGGACCAAAATGGGAAAACGGTTACAAAGCTACAGCGACCGAGGTTTAATTATTATAAGTTAGAGTTTACAAGAATCGGTTCTAATAAAGCACTCAAAGAAAACGATTCAGCTTTTTTCTTACTAAAAACAATTGTTGAATTAATTTATTATGGGTCTGACGAAAGTAAAATTATTTTGTGTGCTGGAAAAGGTTTTTACTTCTTTTGTAAGGTGACTCCTGATTGCCATGTGCAACTCAAATTTAGCTTACAAAACTAGCATAATGGCATAGCTACCTTTTTGTATTATTGAGTTGGTCCGATGCATAGGACTAAAACAATTATGGATCATCATTTTTGGAAAATTGTATTTGATGAAATGCCTTTATTATGGGTCTTCCAACAGGACAAGGCAAAAGAGCACGGAAATGGTTTGAGTACCATTTGTTTGGCCTGATTCTGGACTGGCCTCAACAGTCGTCATATTAAAACACACCATAAATCTTTCGGGTATCATTAAAGAGGTGTCCTGGAGGAGGATTCTCAATAAGCTAATAACATTCGTGCAACTAATGATATGAATAAATATTAACCCAGATAACACATCACTTCATTCGTTATAACACATATATAGAATGCTATCGGAATTGTTCCAAAATGGTTTCTAAAGATAAGATGGTTATACTTTTGTGAAAACGCAACAAAAACCCGATTAAATTGGCTTATAAGAAAGAAAGAAGTCTAGAAAATACAGATTTGGCTTATGGTGCCATATTTCCGTGCGCAAATAAAATTTGAATGGATTTCTTCAAGTGTGAATGCTAAGCATAATGCACAGAATATATTTTCAAAATGTTTTCACTCACACAAATTTCAACAATCGAATGAACTTAGCTGAACTTATAAACTGCAGTCATGCATAATCAATCATATATATAAATGTATAATGCATGCCAGAAATGATGTTATAGAAGATCGATCGTTCCATATGCGATACTAGTAATCATCACCACGCGAGACGACCTCCTTGCAGGTGGGTCGCAATATAATGGTATGCTCATACTGGGCCGTATAGCAGCCCTTGATGTCGCACAGCGGTGGATAGGCCTCGACAATGCCCTTGTCGCACAGATCCTTCAGCGCCATCTGGTATTTGGTGGCGCCAGCACGATCCAGCCACCGCTTGCAGAATGCCAGCGTGCCAAAATGCTTGTTAATGGTGCCCAGGAGCTGCTTGGACGACTGCAGACGCAGCGGCACAAATGGTAAATCAAAGTTCTTCATATAATGCGAACAGTCCATGTCATCGTGCACCAGTCCGCGACCCGTCGACCCGAAAGTCTCAATCGCATAGAACTCATCCTCCTCCATGCGAGTCGATTCGCCGCCCTTAACAATTGGCACCGTTTTTCCAGCATGAATGCCTGCAAGAGATTCAAGCAGATCACTTAAGAGAAGAACACGAGACGACGAGGATCGTAATTTTATTCTTGACCAGCATCTGCTTCAGGCTAGTCCACAGCTGCGATCAAAATAATAGTAGTGCTACTTCAAATGCACATTTTCAATATTATTATAACCCCTTTGATTCTCCTTGGATCATTTTACTCTTCTATATATCAACCTATTCATTTTGTTGAGCTTCTGTTTTGGGCGTTTTAAGGCTGGCGAAAATAGTTGAAATATTTACAATTGTTACTTTTTTGATTACTTAAAAGCTTTCCATAAATATATATCTAATTTTATGGCGATAAAAAGAGGCATGGCAAACAATGCAATGCTAAAAATCAAGTCCTTTTGATTTGGACATTCCAGCTGGACAAGGACTTCAAGTAGAGCAAAATCATTCAAGACTAATGCGGTCAAAATGATGGAATTGTCTTCAGCTCTCAGCTCGATTGAGTATTTATATATACATAAATAAATTTATATTTATATATAACTAATTTGGGAGACTGTAAAAGGCTTTTGGCCATAGATTTCTCTACGAAAAGGCGGCAATTTGGCGATTATTTCAAAAGGGATATTCAATCAAATTATTAAAGACTAATTTCTTTTGTTAATCATTTTCTAGCTATGCCATTTTTCAATGCTTACCTTTCTTTAGTATTTGATTGCTTGTGTTCAAATAAATACATTTTTAAACTACATTTTTTTTGCTATTTTTTTTTAACTACTTCTATTAAATATGACTGATATTATTATTACATTATTCGGTTATCAATAAGATTGCAACAGATTGGAACCGACTTCTACTGAAGAGTGAGAAAGGGTATTTAAACGTCGGCAAGCTGACGAAGTTAATGGGTAAATCGGTAAATGATTTAAAATTTGCTTACGGTACGGGCTAATGGAGTGTCCGTTCAGATTGCGTATAGCCTTGATCGGATATGTTTTGCCATCGAGTTCGATTTCGTACGATTCCATCACCTCCTGAATGGCGGAGCCGACATCGCATAGACGCACATCGATGCCGGCCTCCTTGATGCCGGTGTTGGTCGCCTCCTTGACCGCTTGCAGCAGCTTATCGTACTTATTGTTGAATGTCAGCGTGAAGGCGCAATCGATGATCCGTCCCTTGATGTGGGTGCCAAAATCAATTTTGCACACATCATCGTACTGCAGCACCGTGGTATCGCCCGCATTGGGCGTGTAATGGGCAGCGCAATGGTTCAGCGAGCAGCCGGTGGGGAAGGCCAACCCGGCATCGAGTCCGTTCTCGCCGATGAGACGGCGAGCGGTGTTCTCCAGTTCCTCGCATATCTGTATCATGGTCATACCGGGCTTAATGTACTTCTGCATATACTGACGTGTCTGGCGATGCGCCTCGGCAGCCTGGCGCAGCTCCATGTAGATGTCGTTGTTCATACGATCGAGGGCGCGCTTCTCCTCAGACGCAAATCGATCCTTGGCAGTGCGATCATCCGGCAAATCCTTGGGCGTCGGATACTCCATTATCTGTCCCTCCGGATAGTTGCCATTGCTGAACAGATCCGAAATGGGTATGGTGGGTGGATCTGTTTGACCGTTGCCGCCCTTTTTACCCTTGCTGCTGTTGTTCTTCTTCGGCTTGACCGGCTGTGTTGGCGCCTTTTTCTCCTCGGCATCGCCATTTGTCGCATCCGGTTCGCCACCCTCGGCGAGAACTTTAGCTGCCGCCTCTATTAACCATTGGAATTGCGCATGTGAAATAAATGCATGTATGTATGTACATATGTACATATATATATATAAATATATATATGTGTATGTGTGTGATATGCATGCAAAATGGACTCGGGTCACTTACCTTGTCGCAGCTTTTTATTGTTCGGCTTTGGCTTCTTTTGTTTCTTTGCATCGTCGCCGGCTGAAGTTGGGGGTGTGTCTGCCACTTCGGCTGTGGCTGACTCAACGTTCAATGCTTCCATTGCAGACATATTTGTTCTACTTGCAAAAATTATTCAATTAATTTGCGGCTACCGAAAGCAATAATGACGATGAAAGGCGAACACGAGGTTGGTGATGTTAATCAGACCCAAGAATACGATACATTGCACTTAACTATCGATGGGTTATGTCGTGTTAGTGAGTGAACTATTATTTGTATAATTCATCAACTGGCCAACTTAGTTCGAGGTTTTATTGGCATTACTGTCTTATATATAATATTATTTAACTTATTATATGCAATTAAATGAATTTTGTAAAAAATGTTCGCAATTAGATGTCATATCGATATATCGTTCACAATGGCAACAGTGTTGGGAAATTAACGACAGCTTGTTTTGAGCTGTTTACCTGCAACAAAATGGATGAAATTCTGTTTCCCACGCAAAACTCTTTAAGCGACAACGATGATGGCGATTTAAAGTTCTTTAATACAGCCGCGAAAAGCCGCAAGGACAGTGAAACCTCCGACACGGCGGACAACAATGGCAACGAGACAGATGCCGACGGCAAGGAGAGCAAAACTGATGCCGACGCCGATGGCGACTCCGGCGAACCATCGCAGAAGAAACTAAAGACCAAAAAGGAGCTCGAGGAGGAGGAACGCGAACGCATGCAGTAAATACACACACACACATACACATATATATATATATTTATATATTTACATATAACAATTGGATTTTGTTTTTGTTTCTTAGAGTGCTGGTGTCCAATTTTACAGAGGAGCAACTGGATCGCTATGAAATGTATCGCCGGTCGGCGTTTCCCAAGGCGGCCGTCAAGCGACTGATGCAAACCATAACCGGGTGTTCCGTCTCACAGAATGTGGTCATCGCCATGTCCGGTATAGCCAAAGTGTTTGTTGGCGAGGTTGTCGAAGAGGGTAACTAGATAAAAGTTTCAAATGTTATCAATTACATTAGATTGTTATGTTAAATGTGCACTTTGTGTTGCAGCCCTGGACGTGATGGAGGCACAGGGTGAATCGGGCGCACTGCTGCCCAAGTTTATCAGGGAAGCAGTGCGTCGACTACGCAGTAAAGGACGCATGCCAATCGGACGCTTCCAGCAGCCCTATTTTCGACTCAATTAAGCCACAGATTAGTTAGTTAGTTATTAAACAATTATGGAATATACAAAAGCGTCTTTATTATTATTATCATTATTAGTATGCTTAATCAATAGCAGCCTAAGGAAACTAAATCGAATTCTATTTGCGGGCCTCGGCCTGCATGGTCTGCAGCACGATGTGCGGCACCAGATGCGACGAGGCATAGTTGAGGGGCACGGTGGCCAGCGGTGCACTGCCATCGGATGGAAAGTTGAGTTCCTGCGCCATCGGCATATCCCGATCGATCACATCCTGGGCGATCAGCGTTTTCGTCTCCTCATATTCCATGCCCGCCTCCGGCTTGGCGCCCATCAACAGCTTGCCCCGCTGAACGCCCATATATTGGGTGGCCTTCGCATTCAGCGGCAGCTGGCCGCACGTGTCCGCGTGCACCTTGCGATGCGCCTGCAGATTGGAGATGCATGTGAATCGCTTGCCACAGTTGTTGCACAGGAAACGCTTGATGCCCGTGTGGACGGTCATGTGCGTAAGCAGGCTCTCGCGATACGGATACTCCTTTGGACACAGCTGCAGGAGGAGTAGGAGAAATAGAGAGTTCAAAGATTTGGATACAGGTGATAAGGAGACAACACTCACATGGCACTTGTACGGCTTGTAGTCGGTGTGGCGCGTCTTCAGATGCGACTTGTACTGGGCCTTCACCTTGAACGTTTTGCCGCACTTGTCGCACTGATAGGGCGTCTCTGACTGGTGCAGCAGCATGTGCGTCTTGAGGATGCCCGCCGTCGACAGCCGCTTGTTGCACACCTTGCACTCGTACAGCGGCATCCGGCCGCACTCGGAGCGCACATGATCCGAGAGCGAAGTGCGTCCGGTGAACTTTTTGCCGCATTTATCGCAGATGAGATTACGGGGCAGATTGCGGGGCTCCTTGCGCGCATGATAGTTCTTCTCGTGATTCTTGAGGCTGTCGTGGCCGGTCATATACTTGTCGCACTTCTCGCAGTACAGCAGCTCCTTGTGCAGCTCGTGCGCATGCTGGGTGGCCAGCTCCTTGCTGGCAAAGAACAGATTACAGTAGCACGGGCACTTGAACGTCAGACTGCCGTCCTGGCCGTGCACCTTCATGTGCGTCTCTAGTCGCTTCTCGACCAAATAGATTTTGCAGCATATCTTGCACTTGAACACCTCGTCGTCCAGCTTGGCATGCGCATCCACATCCTTGAACAGCTCTTTGATGGCCAGCTCGCTGAGCTTGTGATCGTCTCTCAGATGCTTCTCGTACGGTTTGCGGATGTGATAGATTTTGACGCAGTGCGGACACTTCCACGACTTTTCCATTTTACTCAGCATTTTGAGGCGCTCCTTGAGCTCCTTTTTGGTTATCTTTGCCACACGTCGAGGTCCCGCTCCCGTTGTCGTTGTTCCCGCATTCGGCATCTCACCACGTTTGCGATATTTGCGCTTTACGCTCGATTTTGTCAGGGGGCGTTGTCGTGGCGCCCTAGCAATGAACTCCTCATCGTCGTCATCATTATCATTGTCATCATCATCGTCGTCCGTTTCGCGTAGCGCCAGCACATCCTCCTCCATGTGCTCGGTGCCGTTGTGCTTGAGCATTGGCACTGCCGCAATCTCATCGAGAATACCGCTGCCGGTGGCATGCTCCACCTTCAGATTCTCGAACGGCTTGAGGCCCTCGTCCTGGTTGAGCAGGACATCGAGCAGCTTGTCCTTCTCGCTGCTGTAGATGTCCAGACCGCTACCCTCTTCCTTGACAAACAGACTCGCGTCCTGGTACTCAAAGTCCGGATCGATGGCCTCCTGTTTAACGGTCGCCGGCGTTGGCAGCTTGAAACGCGCTGCATCCGGCTCATCATCGCTGTTGTTCGGCTCAAAGTCTGGGTATTCCTCGGCCGAATCGCTCAGTTCCTGGCTGTTGATTTCCTGCTTTAGCACCGGTGCCGCAGTCACTTTCAGTCTGCTCGCCAACGGCACATCATCATCGTCGCTATCCTCGGCGATGACTTGGGCTTTCCTTGGCCTGCCCCGTTTCTTCTTCACCACATCCTTTGGCGGCTCTGTCGGCGCGCTTACTGCAATAACAATTATTGATATTAAAATAAAGATAAATAAAATTTAAACGAATTAACATGATCCTGTAATGTTAGCCATTAACATCAGCAGCATAACATTGGCTTAACATAGCTGATTAACATAAAGGGAGGAAGACGTACAGCGTTTGCGATATTTGTGTGCCTCCGGGCGACCACAGGTGTCTGGACGTCTGCGCTGATGCTTGGTCAGGCTGGAGATGCAGGAGAAGCGCATGGCGCAGCATTTGCATTCAACTGGCAGCGAGCTGGCGTGCTCGGAACAATGTTTCAGGCTGCTCTCGCGATCCGCAAAACACTTGCCGCAAATCTGTAAAATATACAAAATGTTAACAAGCCAAGCTGGAAGGGAATTGAACGCCAAGACGCACCTCACACTTGAAAGGCTTGTCGCTGACAGGCGCTGGAGGCTGGAGATCAACATCGAATTTGCTATCCTGATGCTGTTCCTCGATGTGGGCATCATGCTCCTCGAGGCTGCTGAATATGACATCGCCACTGACGCACAAGCGACAAACAAAAGCGCTGTGCGTCGCCTTGATGTGCTGCTTCAGTTCCTCCTCGTGGCAGTAGTGGGCATCACAGTAGCGGCACTGGAAGCCGCCCGGCGGCTCATGTTTCTTTACATGCTTCACGTAGCCGGCCAGCGAGACGAGCGCCTTGTTGCAGACGGGACAGTGAAGCTTCGGCACGCCATCCGTTGTTATTTCCACCAGCATTTTTTGCGTTGCTGCAAAGTAAAGTTTACATTTTAAAGTTTTTAGTTGAATTTGTTGCTTGCTTGCATTTTCGATGCAGCAGCATTAGTAGCGACGCAGCCCTGGTTTAGTTAATTGTGAATGCAAACAGGAAGGAGAAGGGGGGCACAGCTCGGCGGCTTAGACATAAATATAAAATAGTTTTGCACCATTACTTACCCATTTTATATGTGGAATATTTGTGTGCGTTGGCTACATATGCATAAGTCTTGTGCGCCAATTAATAATAATGTAATTAATGTGAACGATTTGTTTTTGAGGAATTAACGCGCACCGATTTGTTGTTGTGCAGCAGCACTGTGAAAAAATTGAACTACTTGGATTTACACTCAGAGAATACACATTAGTGGTGGGCGATTTGCACATACCGATTACTCGTCACTGCTAGACAGCAAGTCACAGTTTCGATATTTCTGAAAAATTTCACAAAACATACTTTAATATGTATTTGCAAATAACAATTAAATGTTGAAATAAAAAAGAAAGAATAGTTTTTTATTATTTTTCATATTTTCTGTTACCAAAATGGGGAAAAGTGTTATTAGGCTAACTCTCCGTTAACGAAGGGACTATTGTTAGCTCCTGTTAACTGCATGGGCTGTTAAGCGGTTCAGATTTCTGTTAACTAAAGGAGTTTCTGTGAACCAACTATCGATAGTCAACTATCGTTTTGATTCTGTTAATTAAAACATTTGATTTGTTGTAGTTTTAAAAAAATGTATTTACTTAGTCGTTTTTAAAATTATATTATTGCTATAGAAGCATTTCACAAACCTTTTGCAGCTTACCAAATATATCACGCAAACGCTTATTATTTACACGTATTCACATTAAGAGTACCTCTCTTGGATTTGGCTAAGTTCTGTTGCATTTCTGGGATTGTCTATGCTGCCACATTAAAACTAATTAGAAAGTAATGCCCATGTTGTGTTCTATGTCATAACTGTGCATTTTATCAATTATTCTGTTATTTATCACTTCTTTCACATTGACAGACCACAAGAAGTCATAATGGTTCCAGTCCTTGTACGGTATGCGATAGAGATCGGCGCATGGCAGCAACGTGGCCAAATACTCCACATCCTCCACAGCCGACATATAATCGTTGTCACTGTAGTACATATTCACACAGCTCATTATATTGCGCACATTGTACGACGGCGGCGTCGCCTGTTGATATATTATCTCATTCTGCTCCTTGCCATGGTCGTACTGTCGAAAGTCGCCCGAGTTGTATAGCTGCATATAGTGAATGATTTGTGTGGTTGAAGCACCCGCCGGATGTGTCTCGCAAACGTCCGTTAGCAGAGTCTGAAAAGAGTTAGAAATTTTCAAAGTGTCAGTTACTTTTTAAATAGCAGACCTCTCTCACGACAAGCGTAGTATATATTAACATTAAATATAAAAATATGTAGTACAATGTGTATTTTTTTGATAACTATAGACAAATTTCATTCAATAATTTCTTAATTCAAATTATATTTATTTTAATATTTAATATTAGATATTATATGTATATTAGTAATATTGTATTTATTTTAATATTTATTATATATTTTATATTTATTAGTAATATTTATTTAATTTATTTATTTTCTGTTTTTTATTTTGTATCAACTGATTTTAGTCGACATTAAATAAATATATAAAATATATATATATAATAAATATATGTTCACTTTGTCTTTTACATAGCTAGCACATTTCAAACACTGTCTACATCTACATCTACACGAATTACTTACATGATTGAGATGCCTGGTGCCCCAGCCTCCAATAAAATCGAGCAATCCGGAGCAGAGAAACTTGAGCATGGAGCCCTCGGAGCAGACATGCTCGCACATAAACTTCTGTATGCTGGTAATGGGCAGCATCTCCATGTTGCCAATCACCCAGCTGAGGAACGAGGGTGAGCCGAGCAGCACGCTGCCCAGCTTGGAGAGAATGAAGCCGTGGCTACGCATATAGGCAATGGGTGCCAGCAGATGCACCGAGCGCACCTTCTCATTGTACCAGGGCAACGAGGACATCAGCACAAAGTAGGTGGTGGTGCCCTGCGAGTGGGCCACAAAGTGCAGCGAACTGGAGTTGCTCTCGGCCAGGGCATAGTCCAGCATCGCAGCCAAGTCGTAGACGCCAATCTCGTGCCAGCTAAACTTCCAGAAGTCCGACTGATCCGGATGGATGTGCTTGTGCTGGCGGGAGTATGTATTACCCCTGGCATTCCCCAGCCACACATCGTAACCGGCATCGGCAAACATGTACGCCAGCGATGTATCCGGCCCATTGATGATCCAATCATCCGAGGAGCACACGATGCCATGCTGCAGAAATACGACGGGCTTCTTCTGCATGGTCTCATTCAGATGCTGTCGCTTCGGGGAGGCGGGAATGCGATAGATGGTGAGTATATAGTCATCCGATGTGTGCACCGTGTGCTCCTCTACAGGGTATCGGTGGTTTGTAATGAGACTGGCCTGCAGATAAAAACATTTTTCATTAGTGGATCACATCTCAAATTTTATCATGATTTAAAAATTCTTTTTCTTTTTCTATATTTAAGCAAGAAGATTTGATCTATTTTGCATTTACAAACGAATGCCTAAGCTGCTATAACAATAATATAATTTCTTGATGAATTCCATAATTAATAATTTTTTATATTAATAATATTAATTTAAGTATTGCATTTTGTTTTCAATTCAATTGAATTTATTTTTTACTTATTGTAAAATCCCGTGCCGACTGACATTATTTGATAAATAAATAATTACAAATAATTATTAATCAACATCCAAGTTCATTCATGTGCCATTGTTTAAAAACTTTTAAATTATAAAAAGTTACCGCAAGCTTTTTGTTGTCTTTGCCGTGAAAAAAAATTGATTGAATAACAGACCACTTTTTTTTATTATTTTATAACAATGTCTATACATAGTATAGAAGTATTATAGTATTTAATATCAAAGTCCAAGTGGGTTCACTTTTTTTTTTTTTTTACTGCCCAAAGATATTCCCAGGTGTGCATTCTCTTGAAATGGTCTTTAGTCTTTTTTGCAAAATCCAAAAAAAAGCAAACAAGTAAAAAGGCTTTGTTATTGTTTGCGAACGCTTTCTCTCTCCCTCTCACGCTCTTTTGTGCTCTGTGCTCAGAGAATGTCATGACAAAGGCGTGCAGCTGAAAGCTTAACGAATCGTTTCGTTAAGAACCGAACGCATCACCCACCAGCAGCGAATACAAAGTCCAAGCACACACATCGCGTCATCGGTCAAACTTTACCAGCAAAACTAGCAGCGACGCGACGCGTGCCATTCATTAGAGGTGGAGGCGTGGCAAAAGTTCTACACACGCACGCAAAGCTTTTTCAGCTGAGCTGGTATCGTGAGGGGCGACGGAGAGAGAGAGAGACGAGAGAGAGAGAGTGAGGTTGCCTCTCGTACTTGTCGTAGTTACAGTTATTGTTATTTTCATTGTATTGTGTGACTCGTACTTCAACTCTCTTATCAGAGAGCACTACTATTGGGTACGATCAGCTGATATGCATATACTGTTGTTGTTATTATTGTTGATCGTGTGATCGCAGCTGATACAAATGTGTATATACATATATATATATATATAAAGCATACGTAGCCCCCACAAATAAGCACACATACACACATACATAGAGAGTTGGATTTAGCCACTGAAAAAATACATGTGCAGATTTAATAATCGTCTTCCATTGAAATAGAATAATTTTTTGCTTATCAAGAATTGTGTGTGCGGAAGCAGTTAATAGCGGCATATTATACAGTGGAATCTTTAATTGTTATTATTTGCTATGCAAGAAATTAAAAAATTCATAATTTTATCTAAGCGATTTTTATGAATACATTCTTACTTTTGGAAAAAAACGTTCAAGAGGAGAAAATAAATCAAATAATCTGTTCTGTTGTAAATAATGAGAATATTATTATCAAGTCCTTGAATGCGATGCTCATTTGTCATTTGTTAACCATGCTTATATCGGCAAATTATGCTATTCGAGTAATCACTGTACCTTTAAGTTGGGCTATTATTATTTGTTATTGTTTTTATTTGACGCGCGTGTTTTTCTAGAGCTTTCACCATGTGAATTGGCACAACCTTGAAAACATTATCAGCCCCACATAATTTTTGAGAGGGTTGTCCATGCGTATATGCTATAACTGATATTGGGGCATAAATCATATACTTATGGGCTGATATCAACTGAGCAAAGTAGCAAGTTTTCCCAGTTATCCCATCCATCATTGAATATAGTTTTGCTTACCTAACCACAACCACAATAATTGCTCATCATTTAATGATTGCAGTTTATTATCGATTATCACTGAAGCGTTAAACATATTTAACGATAACAGTCTTTAGTCATAATCAGCTCCTTCAATGCAATTTAATATTTCTACCGATTTAATCGATTTTCTCTTTGTTATTTGCCAAGTGCGGCTATAAAAAAAGTTTTACGATCATTATATTTAACTTTTGGGGCACTTCCACTTTTTATTATTATACATTCGATACAAAGTTCACAATTCTTGTGAGTAACTAGCTAATATCTTATCGTGACAGTTATATATATATATATATATATATTTTTTTTTTTTTAATCAATTCCCAACTGTTTGACACATGTTAAGCTTGCTGATGTTTGAAAAGAATAAGTCAATATTACACAAGTTGAGGAAATGTTTAAATGAGCAACAAGGGAATAAGTTAATTATTTAAACTGCTAGCAAACATCTGTTAATTAATGTGAAAGATATTTTTTTAACTCATTTTCTTTATCTTTTTTCCTTATTATATGATTCGCATCTTACTCAAGCATAGACTAAAAATATAAATAAATTGTTAAAAAAAAAACAACGGCAACATGTATGAAATAAATACTTTTAAATTAAGATAGATATTACCCCACTGGCCATTTATGTTGGCAATCTGTTGTTGTTGGCTAACTGTTAACTGGTAAATGGTAACTGGTAACTGGTAACAGGCAACTGGTAACTGACTTACCGTCACTTTGTGGCCATCCACGGGTTCGATGTGTCCGCTTAGTAATTGCAACAGCAGCAGCGCCAATAAAAACATTTGCCACATTTTGTTGCTGTTGTTTGTTGCTCGCGATTTTGCCATGGTTTTTGGCTGTTGCATTTTTATGCAAGTATTTTGTAATGGCCAGGCTTGGTATTTTCTACCAGCGTCCCGCATCCACAGACGGCTGACCCACTTGCAGCCAAACGTTGAAAGTGTTGCAAGCCCTGCGTGTGGCCAGTGCCACGCGACCAGCCTAAAAAAAAACAAATAAACATTAACCACACACACATAATTTATAGGTGTATGCGAGAAATAGATATTAAAAATTATAACTAGTTTTGTTTTTAAGTGTTTTTTTATTTAGTTTTTGTTTTTGTTTTGTTTGTTTGTTGCGACGATTTCACTTACACTTTTCACAGTGGTTTCAATTACTTTGCGCACTGATAACTTTTGTCTTGTAACAGTTGTTGTTGCGTATATATATATATATATATATATATATATATATATGTATGTAGTGCTTATATTGTGGATTTTAATCAGCAATACGTTGTTGCACTTCCAGCGATCTTTATTCCTTATTGATTTGCTTTGTTATTAATGTGGTGCCATTACAATAATTGAGCCTATTTATATATGCCTTGGCTTGCTTTCTGTTTGAGGGCCTATTTTATTGTAATTCTAATTATTTCATTACTCAAGGGCATGCCTTATCCTTGTGTGTTTATGTGTGTGTGAGTGTGTGGCGATTAACTTCAGGAAATTTGCACTCATCCAAAAATATTAAGCCAGGCAACTACTGATTAGAATTTATGCGACGTCAATGCACAGCCTGAACATATATTAAGTATATATAATACAATATAATAATCAGTAACCCGAGTTAGACGTCATAGGTATATAGTTTTATGAATACTTAAAGCACTTAACACTTAATATGACCTCAAAGTTAATTTGGTCCGAAATTAGAAAAAGAACATAAATAACTAATTTCCGTATTTTATGTAATCTACTGATTGTGGGTGATGTCTCTTTCTACACTTTAAACTAGGTTAGTAGGCGAGCCTAGGAAAATCAACCTAATTAAAAATATTTATTATCAGTCACCTGATATATAGTATATATAGTATAGTCTTTGTCGTCACATTCTGCTTGCTAGACAAATTTCTTTACTTAAGTTGAATGAGCTAAAAGATTATGAATGTCATCAAATTGCGTTTAGAAAACCAAGTTTATTGATCTTTGAGATGTGTGATATTAAGTATGCGACATGTGCACAATTGAAGTCTGACCTCTGACTTTATAAAGTCATTAATGGGAAAATGGCATCAATTTGTGTATTCATTTAGATGAGTCAAATTTGTGAGCATCTACTTAATAAAGCGATTGAAATTTAAGTAATTTCTGCTTAAATTTTTGAAGACTGTAAGTTGAAATTGTAGTAAAGAAATCAAATATTTGAGGCTGATCTCTTACATTATTATAAATATTTTAATATGATCGATACTTGAAGATCAACGATTGAGCCATAAAGGAAAGTGAATTTTTATGAAAAGAATTTCTTGCCAAAAATCAGACATTTGTCGAGCATAAATCAAATATTTCAGGCTGATTTATTTGACAGCTAAAAAGTGATTTAGCATTTAGCCAACAACTGTGCGAAGATTTCACTTTGACGCGATCGTGATGAAGTAATTCGGACTTGAACCATCTGCATATATGGAAAGTTCAATTGTTGTTGTTGGAGATGTTTGCTTTTGAGTCATGGATTACAAGTTGTTCAATTGACGCGATTTCATGTTGATTCAATTAGCTAATTGCTGATCCTGCGATGATCTTTCCCACGCATGCTATAATTTTGCCAGTGAGGTAAGCCTTTGCCAATAAGCGATCGACAACAACAACAACGAAAAATCAATCAATCGAATATGTATGTGTATGTGTGTGTGTGGTTGTATGTGGGCTTTGTACAAGTTGTACTGGTTCCCACAACAATTTCCATGTGGAACAGCACAGGCGTTTGAATGAAATTCGGACACTCACTTTGAAAATGGAAATCAATACAGTTTTTCGCAACGTCAATAAGTTGTTTATATATTTTTGAATTTAAAATTTGAATTTATTTATAGATCGTTGCTGCTTGCCGTGCGTTGTCAGCGCGTTAAATTCCAAACTAAAACTAGCTTAGACGAGCGTCAGTTGCTCTGCCCACAGCGCGAAAGCTCGCCAGTTGCAAAAAAGCTTTCTTGGAAATGCCGGCGATCGTCTGCGCAAAAAGCTTTGGCGCATGACGGAATCTGTGGTCGAACAGCTGTTGCTGTCTGTTGCATCTCTCTCGGCGTCTGTTTGTGTTCTAGAACTTTGTTTGTAAACAATTACTTAATGCCGCATTTTTCCACGCGGCAATGACCCAACACAGCGTGAGCTTTTCTCTTTTTTTTGCTTTTGCCTTTGCGCTGCGAATCTTTGCACAAAACGTAGGCAGTGCTAACGTGTCAAGTTCAAGCAAACCGGTTTTCCCTGTCATCTTTATGCTTCTTCGGGTTTCATTTGGCGCCCACTCGATTCGATCAAAATATCTTTGCACTGCGTCCGAAAGCTTAAACCGTGAAATGAGTTTGTAATAACAGCGTTTTGCGAATCTCAAGGTCAATTTGCGTAATTCATAAGATTTGTTTTTGGGCATACAATTACCATCAAATATCGTTAAAATAATAACCAGCATGCTTTGCGACTTAAATTTTGTCAACAATAAGCTGCGCGTGCACTGAACTGTAGACTCTCAGTTGTTTACCATTAGTATTTAGATTCACATAATATGAACAATACATATTCAACACTTCATATGCCATTACACACTTTAAGCACTTTTAAACACTTTTATGTGAGAGAAGTACAGCGACAGAGAAAGATACATTAATATCATCTTTTAACTTCCAAATCGAGTTCTGGGCTATAGTCTTAATTGAATTAATAAAAATTAAATTAAAGATAAATTAAATAATTGCCTGTATATTAAGGATGCAATAGAAAATCGATAAAAACAAACTAAATGTATATCCAAATTAATTACTCCATTTTGAAAGATATTTTGTTTTTTTTATAATTTTATCTCGATGTGTTTAGGAAACTCATTATATATATCGGTAGAGTTGTTATCAGATAACTCTCAATAATGTTTACCGTATATCTTACCGCTATAAATTAGCCTTCTTAGTTAACTCCCTTAGACATGCACATTGCGCAATTTTTGTGTCAAATTTTGTAAATCGCTTTACTGCATTCAACCTTAAAATTCAAATAAACAACAATAATAACAAAAAGTGAGAAGGTTAGGCAAGTCGCTAAGCACATCTAGGCGTTGGTATACCCTGTAAATTGTGCAGTTTTAGATTAGTTTTCTTGGGCTTGTTCAGAAGAGAGAGAGAAAGATAGACACAGAGAGAGAGAGAGATAGAGATAAAGATTAAAATCAGCTTTCTGCGACTTGTTCAGCTGATTTAGATTGGGTGAGAGAAAGGGAGAGATAGAAAGAAAGATAGAGAGAGAGAGAGCGAGAAAAAATAGAGATTGAGAGAGAGAGAGAGAGAAGAAAGAACGAAATATATGGAGAAGAGTGAGAGAGAAATAGAGAGAGAGAGAGGGACGGAGATAGCGAGAGAAAGACGGAGTAACAGAATATGAGAGAGAGTGAGAAAGAGAGATAAAAAATGAAAGAGTAAGAGAAAAATAGAGAGAGAGAGAGAGACAGGATAAAACGTCTGACAGGTCTGTATAATTTATAATTTACAATATATTTGCTGATATATTTATGCAAATAGCTTACAAATTACTTATTACTCTTCTAGGGTATTTAAAGGAGATATTTTTTGGAAATTCAACCTTTCTTTATTATTTTTTATATATACAAAATAAACTTAAGTTTTTGCTGTGTGCTGCTACAAATAGAATAGATATTGTAAAATACTCTATACCCGCAGTGTATAGCTATTTACAGGGTATTTGAAAATGAGCCTGCAATGCGCAGCACTTTGTGTCACGCAATAATAAAAAAATTCGTTGCCCGTTGCGTTGCTGCACTTTTATTTACTATGAAAATTTGCAATAATTTTAGTTGCAACACGTGGCACGATTGCAACAGCAACAGTTGCTGAATTTGGGGCATTAAATTGCGTTTATGAAAAAATGCAGAGTGCTGAAATTGTGATCCTGGCGCCGCTAAGCTTGCTGCAAGGACAGCATTTTGTGGGGCTTTTGTGCTTAAAATAGACGCGCTGATAGACAATTAAAAATGTTTCACACAAAAGCTATCAATAGTTTTTGACTTGACGGGGCACGCAGGGCTGCCTGTGGCACTGAATGACAAAAAAAAAGAAATCGCCTTAAAAGCAAAGGCAAGCCGCCCCCGCCCCCCACTCCCCCTGCAAGTCAAAGCACTTTGTGCAAATTGTCAACGCTGTGCGGCTGTCCTTCTACGCAACTGCAACTGCAACGGCAGCAGCAACATCAGCAACAACCTCGGCAACAACAATGTGGCAACAAAGGCTTCAGGTTATTGCATGCATTTTAATTAGTAGACAAGCCAAGTGGGTTGCCGCTGTGGCAACTACACACAAACATATGCATGCAACATATCTAAAGAACAAGATGCAGCCACAAATGCACGGGTCGCCACAACAGTTTAGAGTAATCCATACTGGACAAAGCTAAATTAAATACTCACGACCCATTTTCAAGCTGATGATATCGATCAATATCGATATATATTATTATATTACTATTGGCCTGCTACAAATCCTATTTAATATATATGTTTAACTTCAAATAATATGCTAAATTTTGTGGGCTAGTTTGAGTTGAGTTCGACATGAAAAATTGGTGAAAGGCGCCAAATCATTTGGATAGATGAAAAACGATGCGTGTGAAACTAGAAAACAAGACAATGACATATGAACCGAAGCGAGCCCCCTTAAAAACGTGTCCAATTCGAAAGGCAAACAGGCAAAATGGCCAAATTGACACCCGAGTGTGGAAAGGGTGTGCGGAAGCGAGAGAGACACAGAGAGAGAGAGAGAGAGTAGCGTGTTTTAGTCCTTTTCCTTTTCCTCTTTAATCTATCATTCTGCCCTCGCGGTTAGCAGTTCGCTTGCCCCACAGGCACCCCTGATTGCCTAGTAGGCGCTCATTCGACCCATTGCCGCCACGTTCTGTGCTAGTTTCTTTTATTTATTTTTAAATTGTTTCGCACACACATAAACAAACCCACACTTATACACAATCACGCACACACACGCACACACACACACACGCACACATAGCAGCAGGAGCAGCTTACATCCTCCACATGTAGGAGGCCAACGCGGCGTATGCGCCATGTGACTTGAGCTTGTGCGTGTGCGTGTGTGTGTGTGTGTGTGTGTGTGTATGTGAGGTTGTGGGAGTGTACGTGTGTGTGCTTTAGAGATGAACGCTACTTATTAGTCACGGTCACAACTGCTCCGATCTTAAGTTCAATTTATTTAGATAAAGAAATCGTCTTAAGGAATACATACTTAAAATTCATATAAAATGATAAGTGAATAATAATATTTTTTTATGTTCAGTCTTTCCTCTAACACTTCTTTTTCGAAATGCTTAGTTAAGCTGACTATTTCTAAATTCAATTCATTTTCGAGCATCCTTTCGAGATAATTGCTCCTTTTGATCGGAAATTGTGGCTTCCTCAGCCTTTCAAGCACCGTCCCAAAAAACTAAGGTAGTATTTTTTTTTTAAATATATAATAATAATGTATAAGTGGGATATGACTCGTCAAAATTGCGGCATCCTTATTACCGTTAAATCCACACTGCAGTCGAACATAATTAATTTAATTTCATTCGACCATTTGGCTATTTATCACTTAAATTAAATAATCATTATTCGCATCGAGATATTAAATGATATTTGATTTATTTTCTCAATATAAATATATTGGTTGCTGTTTATTAAATTGCATGTAACTAAATATAATAAAATTTAAATTCATTATTTCTACTTACATTGCTGATTGTCCGCCATTTTCAAATTGTATTCGTATTATTTTCTTACGCATATTATTATTATTATTATTAGTATACTATGGTCTGTGTCTGTGCCCGCTTCAGAGAAAATATTTAAATGGTCCTTCAAATTTTAAAGGCAAACTTGGACCAAAAATCTGCTTCAAAGATAGGTAATTCTTGGCCACACCCATCCTGTTCTGTGGCGCTTGTCATTACTCCAAGTCTATTCCTTATTTCTATGCATATTACTTGCCTAGATCGTTTTTCAGTAGACTTCTCTAAATGACACCCGACTTGCCTGGGAGTCTGGTGGCGCTGTCCCGCTTATATCTTGCTTTCCCATGCAGCAAAATGTTTCGAGTTTTATTCTTTCACTTGTCCGCTGCTCCATTCCGTGCTGCTAGCAGTTTACTTTATTCTTTTTGCGAACTTAAAATTTCGTGACTGCGACCATTACGCTCGACAGGCAGTCGCAGTCGCAGAGGATATTGCTCAGCACTAGGGTGTGTGTGTGTGTGTGTGTGGGTGTATTGGTGCGGTATATAACAGCAACAACAACAACAATAACAAAATCTGTGTAACGTGCATCTGTCAAGCAGCCCAACGACCCCCGCCCGCCGCGCTTGTCCCTGTGTGTCAGCCTCAGTGTGCGTGTGTGTGTATGTGTGTATATGTGTGTGTGTGTATGTAAATGTCCTTGAGTGCCTGACGGATGACATTCATAAACGTCACTTCAATTACCTCCACGCGCCAACGCCACCAATGCTGCCACCAACGACGACGCCGCCGCCAACGATGTCGCCACAAAAAAAATTAAAATAAATTCTGAAAAGTCAGTCAGCCAAAGTTAAAGAATTTTCCTTCTTTTTTTTAGGTTGGTTTTGGGTTTTTTCGTTTTCGTTTTTGTTTATTTTTATTTATTTCGGTGACTTTTATGTTTTATTTTATCAATGGCAACTATTGCCGCATTTTTACACACAAATTATGCCTAACGATTTCGGAATCTTTTAAATGGGAAATATTTCAAATGTTGCAAAATTTGTTGCAAGTATCTATTTATTTATTTACGCAGGCTTGCTACTAATAAGTGTGTAGAATTTCATTATTTCCAACTGCATTTTCATGGCATACTTGTTTTTGGGTTGAATGAAATTAGTATTATATTATTATTATATTAAAATTAATAAACTATAATTAAAACAAAAGCTATAAAATAAATGCAATTAAATTAAAATATTGTTCATGTATATTATAATACTGATATTATTACAGTAGTATAAAATGATCTTTTTATTATTTATATAAATGACGTTGTTGAAAAACCGACCACAATTTTATTTTATTTTAATATAATTTAAATTTTTAATTAAACTCAATATTTAAGCTGATGTTATAAGCTATACAATAAATTAGCAACACATCTAAATTAATAATCTAACTCAATTGGAAAGGCATATGAAAATCAATTCTTGCTTAATTTTTCTCATATTTTTCACTATTTTGCCTTTTTTATTTTTATTTTTATTTCTATTTGTTTTTCGTTTTCCACAAATTAAGCACATTGATTTTTACTCGACATCATCAAAAAGGCGGCCGTTCTATGAACATTTGCCACACACACATACAAAGTGTATATGTATATATATATATATATATGTACATATATGTGTGTGGAAGGAGGGGGAGGGGATGGGTGGTTTGTTGCCTTCACTTACACTTGTCCTTACAAATTTGTCCTTTTTCTCAAATGTGAAAAGACGCATAATGTCCTTTTACTTGTTTCTCTGCTCTCCGCTGCTGCTTCTCATTGCTCTCATTGCTTTCTTACATTTTATTTTTATTTTTGTTTCTCTTTTGCTGCTGCTGTTGTTGTCAACATTTTGCTGCTGTCGCTGTCACGTTACACGCCCACCTACCCAGCCATCCCCACCCAACACTACCACCGCCCTTCGCCCACATTTGCTACTTGTAAATTATTTGCATTAGTAGCCACTTCTGCTTTTGTGTGTGCAACTGTGCGTGTGTGCGTGCTCGCATGTGTGTGTGTGTTAGTCTGTGTGTGTGTGTGTGTGCGTTTAGTGGCGCTTGGTCTGCCCTCAGGCAAACTGGCAAAACCTGCACAAGTTTTCTGCCAGCAGAGATCCCAAAACGACCCCCCTGCCCACCTCCATGTCCCTTCAAGTCCCCTAGTCCTTGCCCACAGTTTGACAGCCCCTAGATTTCTCTTGCTTGCGTGTGTGTTTGCTTGCGTGTGTGTCTGTATATGTGTATGTGTGTGTGTGTGTGTGTATGTGTATGCACATTGAAATTTCCACTTTTCCCAGCCTCTGTTTCTATACCCTGTAAAAAAAACAAATGCACAGAAAGTGTGGCATTTATTCAAGAAGCCGAATCTATAAACAATCATCTGAGTCTATTCGAAGCAGATATATAGATATATATATATATATATATATATATCCCTATAATCTGTCATTTAAATAATCTGCTGCATCTATCGAAATTATAGATATGGTTCTTAATCTATCTTTTATTGACCTTCCTTTATAATTTAAATATGTTTCTTGCTGCCTGCAGGTCAATAATATAAATATATATATATATAAATGTATCTATTTGATTGTTATACTCCGTTATATTTCGTTATATTTACCTTTGAAGCATAATTTAATTAATTATTTCTTTTTGCCAATTTTAGCAACAGTTATTTATTCTAATTTTTATTTATATTTATATTATTATTCTTATTTTCGTTTACTACTTATAATTCTTTTTTTATTTATTCAGAATTTCATTTTTGACTCACAAACTACAGCAACTAGTGGGTTACAGGATATCTGTTGCGTCTATCAGGCACAACTGCAACACTCTTTTGTTTGCTGGTTTAAGGCTGCACTTAAATTAACTGATTGCAACATTCTATTCAGCTTTTTATGCGCTGTTGTGTTTTGTGTTTTTTTTTGTGTATTTTTTTTTTTGGGTTTATCCTTTTTCTTGCTACATTTCGTTGCGGGCACCTCATGGGAGTTACATTTTAAGTGGCTAGTAAATGCGGTTTCTACTCTCTCCCTCTATTACACGCTCTCTCTTTGTCTCACTCTCTTTTTCACGTACTTTTCTTGTACACCCTTGCTGAGGGTATTATAAATTTTGTGGCGATGTTTATAACGTTATCTTGATCAGTTATATTTATTTTCAGATATAGATATAAATAATTTTTTTATGTTTAGAAAGGAAAACTCAAAAATAGAATGATTTTAGAAATTTATTTTCCTAGACATTCAGGATAGTCATATAGCTTTTTTTCCAATTTCTAATAAGGGTACATAATCCTTGGCGTGGCTAGGTTAATCGCTTCCTCTTGATTCTCTTTTGTGCAGTCATTCGTTGTTATTTGTTTGGTTTTTTGTGTAGTTTGGCGTTGTTATTTGTGCGAAAGTTTTTATGCAAGCGCTGGTTGCGTGCGCCAAACGCGGCGTATGCGCAATGTGGCAATGTAACCAAATGCGTGTATTAAGCCAAATGCATTAAACATGGCAACAGTGCCCAGGCACTGGCTAATCGTGTACGAGAGAGGGAGTAAAATATATTTAGAGAGAGAGAGGGCAGAGCGGTTTCGGTTACTGTATAATTTTGTAGAATTGTTTGCTCAAAGGCAAGGATTTAAGTATGTGGCTCAAGTGTCTGGTAATTATGGACATGTGTGTATGTATGTATGTATACATGTATGTCCCAAACACACACACACACACACACACACACACACACACAAAGAGACTGTAGACATGCTGTAAAGTTGATAAGCCGTGTGCGGTTAACTGTGCTGATAAACTGTCTTGTCGAGCTGTGGAATTTGTTTTTTACCAGCCAAGAGATATGCAAATTGAAATGATCGGGCTAAGTGTGTGTATATATATAAATATATATATGGCTAAGTGACAGACAAAACGCATAATTTAGCAAACTACAACTGAGTAAAGGAATAGGGAATAATAAGCATGTGAAAAGTCTCGATTGTTAAGTAGAAAATAATGCTAATCGTATGCCCATTTTGCATAATATTTAAATAAATAAGCAATAGAGCTTTTGTGTGAATGAGCTCGACTACGAGATACCCTGAGCTGTTAATTATGTTATGACAGTTAAATTTACTAAATTTCCATAATATAAGCAGCTGTGAAAGTGCTTCTATTTCTTATTGCCAATACAGGTACTGAAAAAAGAATAAGCATGCTATCCCCTCCTTACTGATAGTAATGAGATCTTATCCGATCTTGATGAATTTTGTACAGTTGATATGACAAAGTATATAATATATATCAATTGGATGGTTTTACCTTTGAAATTGTGTCGATATTCGCGAAACGTGGCAGTTATCGATAAAATTAAGTAAACTCGATATACGCGTCGTATCTGTGAAGTTATATTCCAAATCGAGCCGGTTGTTGATACTGATCAAGAATACATATACTATATGGGGTCACAGATGCTTTCTTCAGCCTGTGGCATACTTTTACACAAATCCATTACAGCATTTTTAACAATTATAGATGGATTCAGGATCTAAAAAGAACTTGGGCACTTGCAAGTCTTATTTTTGTACATCTTTGCAGATGGCAGGAAATACCATTTAAGGGCACTTCTATCTCTTTTAAATGTTTTTAGTACACTATTTATTTTATTTGATATTTTTGTTAGAACAGTTTATCTCAAGTCAATTTTCTTTAAATATGCGTCCTCAGAATGATCTCATTGCATATTCATGTTAAGACTATGTTAATTACAACTGCTATCAATCTCTAATATCGATAACATGAAGCGCGAAGTGCAACCGTGTATGTTATATTGCACAGTGTTATTTGCTCAATGGTATAAGTACACTGCATAATCCAACAGCGCAGCGTTTTCGTTGAGCCTCTTAAACTTATACATAGATTTAATCGATTGTATTTCCATTATAATTATAGATATTTAAATATAATGGTATACTTGGTAATCTGATAGTAATTAGTAAAATGCTGGGAAGCTGTTCGCATGGAGGCCAAAACCATCAGAGCCTAATCACAGGACATTCTGACAGAACGGAAGCCCAAAGGCAGAGTTAACCCAACAATTGCCAGATCTAAAAATAAGATTTAGTATTTCTTTTCTGGTTGATGGGTTAGCGTTGGGATTGCGCTTGGGGTTCAGCCAAAATAGGAAGTTCAACCAACCAGGCCGGTTGGTTGCTGTGCTGCTGAACTGGCCTCGTATCCGGCACAGCTTGTGCTCACTCCTGAAACACTCTCTCAACCCCCTTCATTTCCTAGCAGCGATTTATCAAAGTTCATTGAAATTGTGCGGCTGCCTCGAGTCGAAAAAAAAATGTTTTTTGTCCTTGGGTCTGTTTAAGAGGTGTGGGAATGTGGGGGCGTTGGGGGTGGGGGTGTCCTTGCCGCGCTGACGACGTCATTCATTAAAATTTTCGCCAAAGCTAGTAAGTTGGCGTATTAAACAGCATTGAGCTGTCATCCGTATTACAATCCAAACAAAGTGCCATAAAAGCCAGTCTCAGTCGGAGTGCAAAACTTTCTTTGGCTGATTTATGATATGGGAATATGCCACAGTCTGATGCCACATTCTGATATGTATATACCGCATCCTTGCAACAACTGAAAAGTCAATACGCCACATTTGATTAATAATCATATTATATGCTTTATTAAGCATCAAGACAAAACCGTCTCCCCCTCTTCACTCTCACATATCCCCTCTCCCAACACCATTCCACCCATCAAATTTATCTCTGGCGTTTGTATAGCCTCGACTAATGATTCTGGCGCTTTGTTCACATGTGGCAAAATTAATTTAGATTAATTAACGTGTATATATTGCTATAGAAAATTGAGTGATCTCTTACTTAAGTGCAATCGAGATTGAGATGAACAATTTGCAAATGAAAAACAGAAGAAACACATTTATACGTATATAAATATAGCTGTAGTACGCAAAGTATACAAAGCATTCAGCAAATAACACAATACAATTTAACATACTAGATATCGATAACTATATATCGATAGCAACATGATCATTCGCAGATATTCATGGATAATCGCAGATTCGTGGATAATAATAAACCTTTTAGCAAATCGATCCAAATCAATATTTGTTGTATTTATTACATATAATATTGAATGTAGGCGATATTCAAATATGTCTTAAAGCAAATTGACCTCTGAGTATTTTATTAAATAGAAAATAACAAACAATTGTCTTTTGTGCATTTCGGCTGCAGGCCATTTTGGCAGCGCTGGAAAACAGCCGTCTACAGTTTCCATTTCCCCTCTCTCGTCTCGTGTCTCGTCTTCCATCTATTGTTATATAACTCTTTTGTTTGGCCACAGTTGACTTGAGCCATTTGTTTAGCTGCCAGTGCCTTTTATATATATCTTTAGCTTCTGACAAGTGCAGACAGCGCGGTGTCCTGTGTCCTGTGTTTTGTGCCCCCAACCAAGGATGTCGTCTCAACCAACCCTCCTCCCCTCCTCCCCGTCGGTCTCTCTGGCTCTGGGTTCTGTGCGTCTGCCCACAAATTATAATTACAAATGATATATTTTGGCGTTTTTATTATGAGACTGTGCATAAAATAAATGATCTAAATGCCTATTAGAGCTCACTTCTATGACAAACGTGCAAAACTTTGCCCCGCTTTGCTGTTCTTCAATTTCTTATTTTTGTTGTTTTTTTTTTTTGTCCACTTTTTCCACTCGTTTACCCTACACAACACTTGGACATGCTGAGTTTCCAGTGCAGCAGATGTTAATAATTATGTTAAGCATAGAAAATCATGGAAACAAACTTACACACTTACTGCACATATTAGACATGTATATGTATGTGGTATGTGCTTTCCACTATTGGAAAGTATCCGTGTGTTGTCTGTTTGAAATGGAAACAGTTAAATTTTAAATATAAATAAATATTTTTAATATTCAAATTCAAATTCATTATTTTTCATTTAGAAATAGTTATATTCTGTAATAATGATATAATTTTTAATATATTGAATACATTTCAAATTGTTTACTTTTTCGTCTGCCAATACTAAATTATAGATTTAATTAAGAGACAACATTTGAAAGTGTATACGCAATTCGATGTGTGTTTGTGTTTATGCTTAAATTCTTCTCCTTTTCTTATTTCTATAAATATTTGAAATGGCGAACTGGGGCTATCAATGGGCTGCTGGGAATGGTCCAGAGGCGGGGGCTGAAACGGGAATTGAGATTGGGACTGAAGGATGAGCGACTGGAGGGGAGTAGGGGGCAGGGGGCTACTGGGTCGCATTGTTGTGCGTAGAAATATGTAAGCTATGCGGCGTACCGAACCGGGCATAATCAAAATACAATTGTGCGAGGATGTGCGTGTATTGGCGTGTGTATTGCCGTGTGTGTGTACTGCTGTATTGCTGTATTGGTGTGTTGGTGTGTATGTGACTGTAAGTGTTGTAACGCGTGCACACCATTTTTTTTATTTTCTTTTTTATACTGCTTCTGCTGTAAACTCTACCTGTGCCAGGCCGACGCTCTCCGCTCTCAGTTGCCATAAACTGGAAGGCCAAAAGTCAGAGCGCAAAATTCAGCCAGAGAGCGACCCAGAGAGACAGAGAGAGAGAGAGAGACAGAGAGAGAGAGCGTGGGAGCTGAAGCAAGCAGTTTTTTTTTGCTTGTGTGTGTGCGATTAATATTAAAGCATGCAAAATGAAAGAATAATAAATTAATTAATTATGAATTGGAACAGCAGCGTGAAACGGCACAGCACATGGACAGCGTGAGAATGAGAATGAGAGAGCGGGTGACAGCAATGTGACCAGTTTTTTTTTGTTTTTTTTTTTTTTGGAAATTACTCACATCCTGTGCGAGCTGTGACTGGAAAGAACAGTCGATTAGCACAGCTCGTGTGCACGCGAGTCGGGATCGTTCGGTTTCCATTGGCTTCGTGACTCGTCGCTGCTGCTTGCTGCTGGCTGGTTGCTCGTTGCTGGCACAGGAGCCAAAACGTTTTCGTGCGCTGCGCTGACAACATCCACGCAGGACCAAAAAGCGGACGGTGCGTTTCACAAATTCTGTGTGTTGTTGCATGTATGTGTGTGTGTGCAAAAATTTGTATCCGTGTGTGTGTGTTGGTGTGTGCGTGTGAGGTGTTGAAAATTGATTGCACTTAAAAACTACAGCGAGACAAATACGTAAAATGAAAGCAGCAAGCAAAACGCAAAACCAAATGGAAATTTGAAGGAAAAGCCAAATTTTATATAATCAAGCAATAAAAATGACACAGCAAGCGCCTATGTGTGTGTGTGTGTGTGTGTGTGTGTGTGTGTGTAGAGCAGAAATGTTAATATCATTGTATCAAATGTGTGAGTGTATGTGTGTGTGTGTGTTAGTGTGTGTTAGTGTGCGTGCATACATTCTCGTGCCTTGAGGCCTTTCATAAAGAGGTCAAAACGTTGCTTTCGTTTTTCTACGTTTTTGCAGTGTGCAAAAGTGTGTGTTTTTTTGGTTGGTTGGTTGGTTGTTGTTCGCTGGCCAGCACAGAAAATTTAACAGTCGGCCCAAAAAATTGGCAGCCAGCCCCACCTTAAAGTGTTTGCTGTATATGTGCGTGTGTGTGTGTGTGCGCGTAGTAACGGAGTAAATGATATAATAACTGTAACAACTTGAACACAAAACCCAGCTTTAACTCTGACTGCGAGCAAAATGAGAAACAAATTCAGTTGCGTACTTTTAGGTGACCAAATAAATGTTAAACCTAATGCTGTTAAGATAACGTTTTACAATACTGGCGAGGCTGACACGAGCTTAATAACGTCATTTGATTGTTGAGTAATGCTACGTAAAATACCTCTAATGTTATTTCAGTTATTTTCAAATTGATGAGTGTTACAAAACGTGGTTGAAAATAATACGAAATGTAAAAAGAAACCGAAAATTAAAGAAAATTACGCAGCTAAAATCAAAAAGGTTGAAAAACAATACATAATATCTTAGTGATACGTTACAAATGAATTCATTAATAATATTGATTTGTTAAAAATCTCATTTTACATCAAATATTTATTTTGAAATTCAAATCTTCCGATATCTTTAGGACGATTTAATAATACTTGTCACAATTCAATATTCAAAAGTGCTCTTGAAAATCTAGCTATACATATATATATTGAAAATACATATATTAACCTTTCCAAGGCAAATTTGTAAAACATATTTGTAATATTTTCTATTCCATTTCCATTCCAAATACATTTTACAAATATTGTAATTGATAAAATCAAGACTCCTAAAAGTAGTGAACGCGCTGAAAAGTATGCTAAGAGATTTGAAATTTGTAGGAAAGAACTGAAAACATTCTCAGTTAAATTAACAATTCGAAATCATATACTATGCTGTCCACATAAGTAGAATCATCAGAACGCTTGTCCACAATTGCTAGCATTTTACAGACTGGGCAACTTTAATCAATTTAATGTGCAATTATGTAAAGGCGCCAAGTGTGCGAGGCGCCCAAAAATGTTACGCAACTTTCAGCTGAAATTTTACGCAGCTCCAGAGAATCAAATACCATAATTAATAATAATGCTCCCACAGAGTCGAAATTCCTGGCCAAGCTCTGTGACCTATGTCTAAAAATACTAACAAAAAACCCCCTCAAGGAAAAAAAAAACAAAAAAAAATAGCAGTAAAAAGTGCGAGGCTCAAGCATACACAAACACAAACACAATCAGACACATATACAAGGGGCGGGGGGACGGAAGGGGAAGGGGAATAGGACATTAGTGGCAGCTACTCAAAGCATAACAATGAACGTAACCGCACATCGAGCCCAAAGACAGCCACAAGCAGCTACATAAAAAAATGAAGCAATGAGCAAAAAAGAGAATGAGCGAGAACAGCAGATAAAGAGTGGGTGTGCGTGTGTGTGTGTTTGTGTGTGTGTGTGTTACCTACTAAGCTAAATGAAAGTAAAAATTGTAAGCGTAAGCTAAAACAACAAACACAACTACAACAGTAGCAGAAAACGAAAGCAATAACAGAAACGTGAGAAGCGATAAGAATGCTGAGATAAGCAGCAGAGCGTAAGCATGGAAGTAATATAGAGAGCGCAAGCGATACTGAGAGTAACCGTTAAATTGGACAGAGTGTGTGTGTGTGCGTGTGTGTGTGTGTGAGGAGAGCGAGCGCCTTAGACTAAAGCTAGACTTTACAACACATTTTTCTAACTATTTGTTTTTCTTTTTGCGTATGCTCTCTCTCTCTCTCTCTCTCTCTCTCTCTCTCTCTATGTCTCTGTCTACATTACAGATTTAACAGCTCGTGCAAGTTGTAAAGTAAAATGTAAATGTAAATGCGAAAATGTAAACAAAAGCAACGCACGCGCAGCAGCAACAAAAACAACAACAACAACAGCAGCAAGAACAACAACAACAGCAACCCAACATCAAAATATCAACTATAAATGCTCTCTGCCATAAACTGGATCTGACTGCCTTCCAGCTGGGGACCGACCATAGCGTTCGTTGTTGTATCCCTTCCAGTGGGCCTGCAGCACACGGCCAGTGTTTCTGGCAGCGACACAACAACGTCAGCAGTGCTCTGCTGCTAGTCGTGCTGTCGTCCGCGCTACACTGGCAAAACTCAGGGAAATTTTCCGCACACACAAGAAAAAAAAAACCACTCACACACAACTACACACACACACACACAGATACTAAGCATATACCGTTGCTTTCCTTTTGCCAAAAACCAAAAATAAAAAAATACATAACTTCACATGGCGCAACGTTTACGTAGTAGAAATGCTGCGGCAAGAGTCAACGTCAACGTCAACGTCAGCAGTAGCAGCAGCAGCAGCAGCAACCGAAGCAGCCGCAGCAGCAGCAACAACAACACGCTGCTTTTCTAGTGTGGTGTTGTGTTAATTGTTATTTATGTATTAGTAGTGTATATAAATTTTGTGTGATATTGCAACAACAATGAGTAAAAGTTGTGCAAATGCAACAGCATAGCAGCCAATAAGAAAGAGAGAGAGCCACAGCGAGCGAACACGCAAAGAGAGAGCGAGAGAGAGAGAGAAAGAGAGATAGAGAACTTTTTCTATGCAAGAAAGTTTCAGCTGAAAACACAAACAAAAACAACGACATCAAACGGTTTTTGCAATAACAGCAGCAGCAGCAGCAGCAACAACAACAACAAGAACAACCGCAGCAGCACTGTAACAGTAACAACATTTTAACGGGTCCAATGTTGCAGCAAACAACATGCAGCAAACAACAATGGCAGCAACTAGAACAGCAACAGCAACACCAACAACAACACCAACAACAGCAGCAGCGGCAACAGCAGCAGCAGCAACAACAACAACAACAAGAGATAGCTAAAGCTAAAAGCAACAACAGCAGCAGCAGCAGCCGAAACAACAACAACATTAGCAACATGCGCTTTAGCAACATGGGCTTTAGCAACATGCTGCCAGCCAGCAACAGCACAACAACAACGATAGATTTCAACAGTCGCCGGCGACGCGGACGTCTACGAAGCGCGCACAAATGTTGCCAACTAGTGCCAGCAACAAACGCAAATGTTGCTAATACACAAAAACCAACAAAACAACAACAACAACTACAACAACAACCACAACAAACAAATAAACACCATGCAATGCTTTTGTTATCAATAATGTGCGATTGTGTAAATATTTTAAAACGCTTAGTATTATTAACATTAAATGCAACAACAGCAACAGCAACAACAACAACAACAAAAATAACAACTAAAACAAAATATAATTATAAACAAAAATTTAACACGCCCACTGTGTGGGGCGGTGGGCGTGGCCAGTCACATTACTGCATGCTGCCGCTGCTGCTGCTGCTCTGCCTGCTGCTCCTCTGCAGCGCTGAGGCCCACAAGCCGAAAAGCGTTAAGCAGCATCAGCAGCAGCAGCAACAACAACAACACCAGCCGGCGCACACCAACGATGTCACGTTCAACAACAATAACAATAATATGGGGGGCGTGGCCGGTGTGCCGCCCACTTATCAAGTGAAATCATCGCCAACATCGAACGAGGACGAAGCCGAAATCCTCTATCAGTCAGCCGAAATGTTCGGCGAGGAGGAGGACGAGGAGCAGGAGCAGGACAGACTGGAGGGGATGGGCGGACAGCTGAATACGAATACGGTGCACGACGAGGATAATGCCGCCAATCAGCGCAATATCAATGGTAAGTGCACATCTCACAACCCTCTCAACTCAGCTCATCTCAACTCAACTCATCATCCTCAAGCCAGCCATTCGACAGCTGTGAGTGAGATATATTTATATATATATATATATATATATGTACATATATATCTATATATACAGATACGTATACTGTGGTCGATAAAAGTTTGAGACGCTGCCATTTTTCTAAACAATTTTCATTAGTTTCGAATTTCATGAATTCCATTCACATGTGGCCAAAATTGGCATTTTGTTCGATCGATTTAACATTTTCCAAGGTTTTTGTGCTAACTTTTCAAGAAAATGTATCTGGTTAGCAACATCGGTGAACATCGTTAAATTTAGTTAATTTATTTATTTTTACTTATTTTTAATTTGTATTTATGTTTCACAGTTTGAGAAAAGAATACATTTTAAATATAATATTTAAAAATTGTGTTTTGTTAACGCTTGTAGCAAAATTATAATTTTATTGTGACAATGAAGGAGACGTCTCCCAATTTATAAAGTATATTTATTTATATATATATATATATCAATTCAAACAGCACTTAGCCATATCAGTCAGTCCGATTTTTTGTGCTTACCTGAGCATTTAAGGTGTAAAAATTATTATCTAATTGGGAATTATTCTGAGTGTGAACATCGATCAAAGGAGATTTATTGAATTATTCAAGTAAGTTTAGTAAATCTTCAAAGAAGTAATTGCTAAAGTTTTTAAGCTTAATGAGACTTGCTATATATTTGTTATTTTGCTTCGGTCACCTATGATATAGCTGCCATAGGAACAATCGGCCGAAAGATGAGTTTAAAGTTTTGGGATCGTTTGTTGTTTGCCGACCGCTTTTTATAATCAAATCGAAGACAAATCACAATGGGATTCAAAATAGTATGAAACATATTTATTTAGTTGTGGCATATTTAATATTCAATACAGCCAGATGTGAGACAGAAAATATATAAATAAAATTTGTTTAACATTAACAAAAATAGAATAGAATTTGAAACTAAGATCTGAAAGAATAATAACCGAATAACCATTGAAATCAGTGACGGTTCTTAATTCTCATATGCTTACCACTGTAAACACACCCATAAACACCAACACACACACCCACACACACCCACACACGCAGTCTTACGCACAACAAACACGACTTATGCGTGATTTGGCCTTTTGCCTGCGACTATGACTAATGGCATTTGTATTTAAATGAGGCAAGGAGAGCGAGGCAGCTAGGAGTGAGGGGCAGGGGGCAGGGGGCGTATAAGTGATTTATGCGACAGGCGATGTACAATTCAATTGAGTGGGTGGGGGTTGCTGACATTGACGATTTCTCTCTTAGCGCCTAAATTGAATTCGACTTGCATAGCTCAGAGTCACAGACACAGTGCGGAATGCGTATGAGTGATATTTCTTGTTGCTGCTAATAAGAAGTGAAATCGAGCAAGAGAATTTCATTTATTAGGCAGCATTTGAATCTAAAATGCAAAATACGCACACGCATCTTCAAATATTTACGAGATGGATGTGGATATATATGCATATACATATGCATATATATATACATATATACATATATATTTAGAGTCTTTTCAAATTCCTCACTTGCGTCAGCTATAAAGACGCTATTTAGTTTATTAAAATTGTTAGGTAACAAAAAATGTGATTTATTGTAAAAGCTTTTTAAACCAAGTCTTTGATATTCGAACTTTCTATTCTTGTTTTTTAAAAAAGTCGAGTTGATTTGGCAAATAGCAATCAAGAATTTAATTTGCATACACAACGAGTAGCAGCAGCCGAATCAGCTCGAAAATATAAATATATAAAAACAAATATTCGAAAGTGTTGCACATTCAAATGCAATCAGAATATCGACATATATCTATGTGTATTTTTTTATCGTTATATACATTTGTCACTGATACTAATTGGATCAATTTGAGATCTTGATTAAATTTGTGCAAATGTTCAATAAAATGTCAATGCACATAATACATATTAATTGGAGGGGCTTGCTTTTAAAATAGATGCTTTTATTGGAATCGATAAAATTAGGTAAACTTGAATGCGCGGAGTTAACAAGAACTTATATAACTTATAAATTTGCTCTTTGAAATCAGCATGTGCAAACAGACAGGACAGACGAATTGAGGGACATGGCTATATCGATTCGGCTGTTGATCCTTATCAAGAATGTATACATATATTTTATGTTTCCTGCTGCCTGTTACAAACATTCGCACAAAACCATTTTAACCTTTTTACCCATTTTTAATGGAAATTATGGGAAACTTTTGCCAACTTTTCTCATAGCCACGTTGTACTGAGGAAAATGTGTAAATAAATTTTGTGAGCATTAATTAGAATAAATAATTTATGGCTAGAAAGTAGCCCCAGTTTGAAGCAAAACAAAATAGCCATTTTATTTTTAGAATACAGAATGCCTTTGTATATTTGCATTTAAGCGTTTTCGCTTATTTCAACGCGGCGTATGCGTTATATTTAATGTGGCAAACAATCCCATTAACTCTCACATAAATTACGTATACGCAATGTTTGGCACATAAATAATTGACGCAACTTGAACAGCTGCTAAAATACCTCCACACACATAATATATATATATATATATATATATATATTATATCATCATATATATATATATATATAAATATTATCATCAAATTGTGAGCTACTCTTTGTGCATTTGTGCATTTTGACACGGCTTGGGGCCCAAGTCAAGTCGGTGGAAACCTCGTTGTTCACCTTTTTGTTGGGCAACTGCTGCTGTTTCCATTTGGGAAGGCCAAAAACAACAGACACTTTCTGGCCAACAACAATTAAACCCGTCGTGGCACAATGTTTGCCTAGGCATACGAAGGGACCCCGGAGCCATTTCTCATTTTAATGACTCAACTGAGCTGTCTCTCCTGTCACACCTCTCACCCCTGTCTTCCCCTAGCGCCCATCTGTTTCTTTTTAACGGTCTGTCTGTCTGTCTGCACACACACTAACACACACACACACACATACACAGAAGCGCCAAAGTGGCCAACAACAAAGGAGTGGGCCCAAAACAAGCACAACTCGCCACAAATTTCTTGGAGTCAACTCGAATACGCAATGCTAATTTTTAGCAATGAAACAAATTTGCAAAAATATTCTTTAATTAATCAATTTTATTTATTTTTGTATGATAAATTTGTATTTATTTATTTAATGTCGACACAGAAAAATCCAATATTATTTAGATTTAAATTGAAAACAAGAAAAGAACATTCAAAAGAATATTTTATTTGATATTGAAATAATAATATTTAATTTAATACTTTATTTAAATTTCCCTCTTGCTGCAAATTGCCACAAATTGCTTGAGCACTCCGACTATTAATTTTAATGTGCACTTATCATCATTATTTTTTGCAACTAAATATGCCTAAATGCCTCGTTAAGCTCCCTTGTGAGCCCAAGCAGCGGAAGAGGGTAGCGCAAACCAAACATATGCACACACACACCACACACACACACACACACACACACACACACAGATACACACAAATACACACATGAAACTACAACGAAAATATTGTGTTGTGTACTTTGGGGCGCAAATTGCAGTTGAGCTGCAAACCGCAAAACAACAGCAAAGCGAAAGCAAAGCAGAGCACACACAGAAAAAACAACAACAACTACAACAAACAAGAAGAAGAAGAACAACAACAACAAGCAAATCAAGGACTAGTTGTAGTCTGTAAATCAAGCTTTAAAATTAACGCAGATTGCCGGAACCAGCGACGCTACGAGCAATTAACATGAAACCAGACCCAGCACAAAACAGAAACCAGGCACAAAAAATGTCCAAAAAGAGTACACAAAATGAGCGAACATAACTTGGCTCACGCACACACACACCACACACACACACACACACACACACACACGTGCAAAAAGAGTGCACACAAATATAATTACATAAACAGGGTGTCAAATTGGAAACGCATTTTAACCAATTTTAATTCAGAATCCGTACTAAAATCAATATCAAAATTAAAAAATTTGATTCGGATGTTGATCCTGATCTAGAATATACATATATATACAGACTTACACATTTTTAATGGTTATTTTAAGCAGAGCTGCCACATCAATTTCATAACAAATTTAAGAAACCCAGCGAGCTATATATGACATATATATCCGATGTTGAATCCTTAATGGAATTTGTATATTTATCGTTTTGGCAACCAAAATTCGTTTGGGGTTTGACACCCTGTGTACAGATATAACAGACATATACAGTGCTGGCCATATAATTGAGTGCATAATCCTTGATTGAGTTGAATTCACTTTTTATTTCCACAATTAACTTAAATTGAAAGCAACAATATTTGTTGTGCACTTTTTAATTGATTTTATAAACTCCAATCAGCTTAAGTGAAGCACTTAACTTCTGGCGCATAAAACGTTTGTACGCATTTATTTGAGCAGCACTGTATGCACATATGTCATGTGCACAGTGCTGTACATATGTATACGTACATGTGCATATATAGAAATAAATGTGCATTGGTCTGTTCACAACGGCCTTTGTTGAAAATGCTTGTGTGTGTGGATGTGTGTGTGTGTCTGCTGTGTGTGTGTCTGCTGTGTGAGTGTGTGTGTGTTGGCATTGCCTTGCTTTTGGCTTTTCTATTTTGCCATCGACCCAAATTGCGCTCGCTGCTAACGTGACTGTTAACGACGTTTCTCGTGGGTGGCACACAAAAAAAAAGAAGGAAGAAGCAGCCGCAGCTCCAACCTGCAGCAAAAGACCTCGACCCAAACGGCAGGCGGTCAACAAAAAAAAAAAAATACCCCAAAAAAGCTTTGCATAAGTATTTAAAAGGCTGCAAGAAATGGGAAAGAATAATGATTGAGCTGCTAATGTGGAAATGTGGAAAGCCAAACGAAAAGATGGCAACGAAAAACGTAAATCGATAAATCAAAATGCCAGCAACAAAAAAAAAAAATACGGCTAGCAAGGGCGAGCAAGTTGCATGCTAAAAGCCATTCCACATTCAGCAGGAAGGGAATGTGTTTGTGTGTGTGTAGAAAGTCGATTTATGACACTGAGCACAGATGACAGCATTTGGCCGACTTTTAATTATTGACATTCGAGATGTGTTTTTGACGTAGATTCGGAATCATATTACAATAAAATTAAATCTAGTATTAATCTAGAGTTGAAAGCAGTTAGCTTAGCATGACTTGGGGTGAAGGATATGTGCTTAATTTTCGTCCTTTTTAAATAGAATACTTTGGATCTCTGATATCATCATATTCATATTAATCATATTCATATTAATCATATTAAAGTAACTTAAATCTAATATTTAGCTAAATGTTCCAAAAATTCTCATTTTGAGTACACCAATTGTGCCAGGGTGGCCATATGCTTAGTCAGAGTTGCCAGCGTAAGCGTATGTGTGACTAAATTGTCCATTAACATTTTTATATGCACCCATTTCGCATTTCAAATTAAATTTCCATTTAAACTTGCTGTCTGCCAAAGTGAGTCAGCAGGAGTTGCGAATTTCGAACTGCACAACCCTAAAAACAGCAGCTGCTACACATGATGATTCATTATCATCATCATCATCATCATCATCATCATACTCATTATCATCATCATGATCATCATCATCTGTATGTCTTTCTCTTTCGCACACTCTTGGGGGTTTTATTTGAGACCCCGAGGCACCTGTTATTTCTGTATATGCATGATTCATTTAATTCATCCGACTAAAACCGGTTATTAAAAACGAATATAATCGAAACGCAATCTAAATGCAAGCACACAAGCATAAATCTGCAGTGCAGTACAAATTTACATAATTCTATAATATAATTAATTAGAAACATATGCAAAATGTAAAACAATATTCTAACTAAAATTCAAATCCAGGTCTAGACTATATTGCATGTGTCATCAGACTCACGGTTCTCATTTGTAAATGGGTAAATCTAGAGGTTTCAGAAGTATTATTAACATATTCATTTTATGACAGTGTTGTTTTACACCAAGAGCGTATTTAAGAGGGTATTTCCGAGTCTATTACACACGCTGAAGTATTCTCAAATGCTGTCAGTTTAAGTTGAAACCTTTCAAGTTAGTGATACCCCAGTTGACTCATGCCAAGTGTACGTGCTATAATTGCTAGTATATTTTAATATTACATCCGGATATTCCAAAACTATTAACATTAAGATATTCTAAACGTTTAAACTTTAAAGAGCGAGAGAGTGAGAGAGAGAGAGAGAGAGCTGCCGCTGTATGACTTATAGTCTTGGGAAAAGTTACGCAGTTCTTGTAAAGTAAACAACTCAGATGACCCATAAATTATTTGCAAAATTTTGCGAGGCACTTCGGAGACTTTGCAGCTGAAAACCCACTATTTGTGGCACTTTTCAGCCAAAGAACCCTCAACTATTTATGACTGCGACCCAAAGGAGCCTGATTAGCGCCACAGTGTTGTTCTTATACTGAAAATACTTTTACAACTTTTACAATAACGTTGCGAAATTCAGGGTTCAGGGCTTGCAGGCTGGCAAATACATATAAATATATATATATATATATATACACTTTTTTTAAAAATTTATTTTTGCACATGAGAACCTTCATCAAAGCATCGCATCGACAGCTCGGCTCGTAACTGAACTCATAAACTTTATGTGGCAAGGCTTAAGTGGCTCGTTCAACATTGCCACAGACACACACACGCACACACACTACACACACGCACACATTTTTGCTGCATTGATTCAACAGCCACTTGACAACCCTGGCGGGGCCATCCAATTCCCCGAGCTGTCAATTTGCATGTGCATTGCACGTTTCGTACTTGTACTCGTTCCCATTCCGACATTCCCCCCAGGCCACCCAATTCGCCCATTCGCCCATTCGCCATTCGCCCATTCGCCATTTTCCATTTCGTTCCCATTCCATTTCGTTTTGCTAATCGATTCCAGCCAAGCCACCTTGAAACTTGCGCCGTGCCAAAGCGCGCTGTCTCTCTGATAAATTAGCAGCTGCTTCACAAAGCGTGAAACCATGCAGCCACCACTATCGACACTATACATATACATATATATATATATATATATAATATATATAGAGCTTGGCTAGCTTCCGCTTTGTAGAACGCCTCCCTCCAGCCCATAATGAACTTCCGGCCTTTGGCGTTGGCTCCGTGTAATTTTGTGCGTTTGTTCAGTCGTGATTTATGCACATTGATGACGTCGCACAAAAACAACAACAAAAAAAACAAAAACAAAACAAAAAAACCAAAAGCGAACAAGTTAACTGGTTTTCTTTTGCTATTTTACCTTATTCTTGATTTTATTATCAGCACTTTAATCTTAACCCATTGGCTGTTCAGACACAGCACTGAGTGCCACTGCCAAAAGTGTAGCTGTAGATACAAATGTATCTCGATATACATATTTTTTTTTTATATTTATCTGTAGCTTTATTGAGAATGGCAATATGCAACTTTTATTTTGACATTTTGAGAACGTGACAACTGCTCAAATATTTGCTACTGATGATTATGCTGATGGTCGTCATTTGCAAAGAACACAATCGAAACTTCAAGCCACAAAAACTTATGACCTTTCCAGACATGCATAATATTAAGTATAATCGTAGTAATATAGTAGCAAATTACAATAATATAGATTGAGTTGTAAGGTTGTAATACGGAGGCATTGTATAATATACGAAGCGTAAATGAATATTGCGCTCAGCTGTGGGATGTGAAGCCGGCTAGAGAATGAATTATATATATATAATATATACATCTATATATATATATATAAATATATATTTACATATATGTCGTGTATAGGCTTATTGGCTCTGTTGTTCCGTCTGTTACATACATGTTTTCAAGTCTGGCATACCCCTTTACCCACCACTTGATATTCCAGCTACGTGCTGCAGCGTGTGTAGAATTTGAATCAGCTCAGTTCAAGTTGAGTGTTTTGATTGACGCTATTCAAATGTTTATATAATATAATATTAAGCGCACACAATGTTATTTTAAAATGTTTATTCTTAAAATCAATCAAACTTAATTTGCCGTGGTCCATAAACAATAAATCATATAAATATCAGTTGAAATATGTATGTTAAATACTAATTTGCTGCGTATTCAGGGCCACATTTGTTTGGCATTGGCACATATAGGGTTAATAAGTAGGCTAAGCAGATACACAATATATATATATATATATATATATATATATATAGAGATATATGTGCATATAGATGACTGTTCATCTCACTTAGTCACGCGATTCAAGGCGCTGTCGTGGCGCTCTGCTGCGAAGAAGTTGCCCAGCGTTTGTGGCAGATTCTTGCGTTTCGCCTCATTGCCCTGGATGCGCGGGGGCGTATAAGTGGGCGTGGCTTTTGTTGTTGTGCTCCCATTTTGCTTAACACGTTCCACGAGGGTTTCCCTAATTTCCTGCTGCTGTTGCGGCTGACCTGTGACCTGTGTGCACCACTCGTACATGCGTGGTGTCGCCTCAATTTGCTGCTGCCTCAGCTGTATGGTGGCATGACTGACGAACAGCTCTGCACTGCTTACGGTTTCCACTGCTGCGGCTGCCATCTGAGCGATTCGAGTTTCAATTTGCAACTGATTGCGAAACGAACGCGACTTTTTCTGCGGCTTTTGCTCGACTCTCGTTCGACAACGTGACGCATATCTCTCTTTGTGTGTGTGTGTGTGCGTGTGTGTGTGTGTGTGTGTGTGTCTGGGTGTGTGTCTGGGTGTGGGTGTGTTGCGGTTAACTCTAGAAGAGTGCTCACATCGCGTTCGCATGCGGTTAGTCAAACTGTGTTGTGGCATTTCGGCAGTCAGCACTTGAAACTGGTTTCAACACCCGATTGGCCTCCAAATCTTGACTAACTCAGGCAGCCAGCCAGACTGACGGACGGCACGCGCCCACATGCCACAAATTGTAAACTCAGATACAAGCATAACAACAAATAAACTGAATTAACAAATTAACAACAAGTCTTCTCTAAAAATTATGGCATCATTTAAAAAATAAGTTAAAATTGTTATCCTCTTTTTCTGGATATTAATACATTAAAAAGCAGCTATTGTAAAATCTCAAAATATACTGTATAAGATTTGTATCTTCTTTTTATCTCCATCTTATCATTATTAACTTTACTTCTTAAATTGTAAACAAATATAAGAAAATAAATTAGCACATTAACAAGCAGTTATTGTAAAATCTCCAAATATTCTTTATAAAAGTTTTATCTTCTATTGTAAAATTTCAAAATATTTCGTATGGGAGCCTTATCTACTTTTTATCTCACTTTGATAATTCTAAACTTTGCCTTTCTTAAAATTGTAGATTCATTTTTTACTTGCAATTACTCATGAGCTAATTTTATTCGAAAGCAATGTTGATAAGAACAATTGTTTAGCATTTGATCAACGCTGCTATTTATACTTCATTGTTGACTGATATAAGTATGATCTATATACATATATGAAAATAATATATAAAAATCAGGCTTACCTTGTATCTAGTTATTATTATGCCTATTTCCTTATAGTCTTTGGTACCCTAATAAAGAGCAAATGACTTGGTTTCCACTCTCCTAATTTACAATATTTATATTTCAATTTGCATATATAGTGAATAACGCTTGTTTTTGTTTACCATTTTTGCTGGGCAAACGTTCATCAGTCCGCCGTCAGTCAGTCGGACTAGTCATAAATGTATTCATACCCATACAGGTAGCAATTTCTAGATGATCTGGTTTGATATTCAAAGCGTTGCCTCCCGTAGCTAACTGTAGACAACTCTACGCGCGCCCACAACCAAACAAACTAGGAATTAAAACAATATATAAATTATAACAAATAAAAAACAAGTAAGTCGAGTGTGCTCGACTACGGCATACCCTGATACCAGCTGTTAAATATGTTATTCTACTTTAATTGGCAAATTTCTCTTTGAAAAGTGTTGTCTACTCAAATGTAAGCCTGCGTGGAAGTGCTTCCATTTCTTATGGCTAGATAATGATAGCAACGCTCAGGCTATAACAACCAACAATCGTAAACAATTCCAGATGATATATGATGATGATATGTTTAATATATGTATATGTGAATTCTACAATCTTACAATATGGCTTAAAAATAAATACCAAAAATTGTAGATAACCGAATGGAAAACATGGATCATATAAATTGCTAGCAAAATATAGATATTAATATATTGCGCAGGTTGTTAATTTGAAATTTACATAGAGTCATGGAGGCCCAATAACAATATTCCGCCCTATATATAGAAAGCATAATTCAACTATAATCCAACTTGAGTATTGCATTTGTCGAGGGTATCGGCATTAACTGCTGCAATCATTCAGTCATTCATTAAGTATTTGGCAAGTGATTCATTTGTAACATTGATTTATTGCTCACGTTCTCGCGTTGAGTGTTTTTAGATCTGATTTTCAAAATGGGGGGCGGTGTTGGTGGGGAAAGGTTGGAGGATGCCTTGTGCAAGGTGGGTTCTGTCGTTGTTCTGTTGGGTGTGTGGTGTGTGTGTGTGTGTGTGAGTGGGTGTGTGGGTGTTTTTTTTTTCAGCCCCGTTAACTGCATGCAAATTTACAAGTGTGTCGTATCGCTGAAAACCGGTTTGGCATAGTTCTTGGTTGACCGCAAGTGACTCAACTCGATCCTCTCAATAATAGATCGAGTACAAAGTGTCTTTAAGCTGAATATAAAGCCACAACAGAATTGTGCCCAGCGTGATAAGCAATCAAATCTTAGGCAAACAATGTAAATATTGCTAGCGAAAGCATTTGCTTTGTTGTGTCAAATGACAAATCAGGCACAGACAAGCAATCAAAACAAACAACTTAGACAGCAGTCAAGATACCCTGTAGTTTGCTCTACAAGAGTATGAAATGTCAAGTTTATATTTTTATTGAAGTATATTCATTTAAACTCCAGCAATATAATCAAAAATTCATAAAAATTATGCCAACAAAATAAACCAAAATGATTGAAAATTATGCTTTAATTCGTGTGCTTAATTTTTATTTATTTTTATGCAGCAATTTCATTTCCTATTTTTAAAATACTTTAGTAAATAAATGAAAATACATAAAACAGAAATAAGTTGTTTCAAATATAATTCAAATACAAACAAAAATGAATGAAAATTATGCTTATTATTTTTTAGTTTATGTTTAAAATTGTTCTTATTTTTAAAATAATTTAGTACACAAATTAAAATATATAAAACAGAAATAAGTTGTTTAACATATCTGGAAACAGTTAATGGCTTAAAAGATTTAAACTCTTCACTTTAAAACAGTTACACGATGTATTAGCCCATTTATTAGAACCGCTTTGCCACACTGATTGGGCACAGGGTATGGATAATGACATGAATCAGTGAAGAGATCAGCGAATGCGCCGCTGGCGTTTAAAAACGCGCCGATTATTTGTTTGGCACACGCGCCAAAACGATTGCTCATTCAACAGAAATAAAAGCAAAGCCACTGCAAATTAATGATAAATATTAACATTTGCCATTATCGACTACAATTGAAGTTGCAGTTGCTGTGGCAGTTGCCGTTGCTGTTGCTGTTGCTGTTGCTGTCGCTGTTGCAGTTGCAATTTGTTAATTGTTGCAAAATGTGCTGCATAATTTTGCGGTTAATTGCAATGGTGAATCGCGCGCACAAAAGGTGCCGCCTGCGAGGCGTTTTAGCAGCGATTTGCCAGCGTTTAAGCAAAAAGGTCGCGCTATTCAATTGGGGATATCTGACGGATTGAATTGCATTCGTATGTTTGCTCAGACGATGCGCAATGCGATGTGCAACTGCAAATTACTTGCCACAGCCAAAGGTCGAGCTTCCTCATTTTATGTTCAGCTATGCGCAATGACAAATTTAGCACGTTCTGCTGCCTGCTTGATAATTGTATTATTTATTTTGAGTTAATTATATAAATGTATTTCTACGTTTGCTAAAGTACCTTTAATAATATTTAATATGACCAAATTCCTTGTCTCAAGACACCAAATCGCTTTATGTACATTTGTGACTAATCAATTAGCACATAAATCAAAGCTAACAAAACAACAGAGATAAACATTAAAATGGGTATCTTTTAATTGAAGTTTGCATATATAGAGACATGTGTATTAATATTGATTTATTTTTAAGACTGCTTGCATGTATGTATATATATATTCTTCCATTCTTAATCAGCCTGCAAATTGGTTGTAAATTAGAAATAGAAATGTTTTTTTCCATAAAGCCGTCAATAAAATTAATCATTTAATATTTCGAATATAATAGAAACAAATAAAATAAAATGCACAAAAGCTCTGCTGCTAGATTAATGCGCTTACAATTTCAAAAATGTTATTTTTGTATTTTTGAAAACAAACTGCACATTTTTATTTAAATTTATAATTATAAATTAATTATAAAAACGGCTCTAAGTCATATTATAATTATATATTATTTATTTATTTATTTAATGACAGAATAAATAGAAAAAGTACAAAAATTGAATTAAACTAAATTTAAAATAAAACTTAAAATTATATTACATAAATTAAAAAATGATGTTTATAAGATTTCTGGGGGTACTTAAATGCAAAATGGTCCAACATTTGTTGCATGAATTGCGGAAAAAACCCAGAAAAAACTCAATCAGATCAAAAAAATAATTAATATGAATTAGCTAAGCAAATTTATAATTAAATTAGGATGTGAGCTGATGGACTCCTGTACGAATAGCAATTCTTGATAAATGCCAACCAATATAATGCCTGTGGTATTTGGAAAGGTCATCTCAAATGGGCACTGATATCAACTTATTATTATATTCATTTTTTTAATTTACTATTAGCTATTCCTTAATGTTTTATTCTCCATTTACATCATTTAATTAAATTTATTTCAATGCTACGCAAGACTAATATTTTCAATGTTGTGTTCTCCATTTGCAGAAACGCTAACCGACAGTTCAAACGCTACGAAAACGCCACTATTCCCAAAAGATCTATTCACGAAAGAACAGCTTGAGAACGGCGCTGTCATCCTGCACATTATCGGTGTGATTTATATGTTTGTGGCGCTGGCAATTGTCTGCGATGAGTTCTTCGTGCCTTCCCTTGACGTAATCATTGAAAAGCTCGGCATCACGGACGATGTGGCCGGCGCAACGTTTATGGCGGCGGGTGGCAGTGCCCCAGAGCTCTTCACGAGTGTGATTGGCGTTTTCGTGTCGTTCGACGATGTTGGCATTGGTACGATTGTCGGATCTGCCGTCTTCAACATACTGTTCGTCATTGGGATGTGTGCGCTATTCTCGCGCACTGTTTTATCCTTGACGTGGTGGCCACTGTTTCGGGATTGCTCATTCTATAGCATCAGTCTGCTGGTGTTGATCTACTTTTTTCGCGACAATCGCATCTTTTGGTGGGAGGCGCTCATCCTGTTTACCATCTATATTGCCTATGTGGCCTTCATGAAGTGGAACGTTCAGGTGGAGCATTGCGTCAAGAAGATGATTACCAAAAACAAGGTGACTCGCGTCCGAAGTACAGATCAACTTATGCCAGCAGTAAGTAGTTGGGAAGTTTTTTTGCAAACAATTCCAAAAAAAAAAAAAATAATTAAATTTAAATTTTAAATTTAATACCAAAAAAAAAAAAAAACTATAAATCAAGAAAATCGTTCAAGAGAAAGCGAAATTGCAAATTGTCTGCAAAAATCGAAAGAAAAAAATAAATAAAACGAAAATTGAAATCCTTTGCTAGGAAATATTTTCGTTTAATTCTCACTTGATTTTATTTTACCGTTTGCTTTTCTTTGGCCAAATAATTTTCCTTGCATTTTAATGGCTCAGACTAACCAGTTAACAAGTGTGACTAAGGGCCCAGAGAGAGAGAGAGAGAGAGAGACGGAGATAGACAGCGATGCATGACTAACACGAAATGCGACTTTGGTATTGATGATGAGGCTGTGCTGATGACTTGACAATAATTGAATTTCACCGTTGAGATTTAACTCAAAACTCAATTGAGTGCTTTTCGAAAACCAGACATGCAACTGACACTGACCAAAGATTGTGTAAATTAATATTAATAATACTCAAAACAATTTCATGGCATTACATAAGTATAACAAATAGGTTGACTAAGCTCATCAGTGACTAATTAAAATTTGACTATATATGATTATTACGAGTATCGTCTGCCAACACCTGTCAACTGGTTAGTCTCAGTACTTTTGTTTACCACTCACATTTATATTTCAACTATTTGAACTATCTTTCATTTTTCATGCTTCTAAGCAATCTTAACCAACTCTTAACTCTTCAAATGCAGTTCCTAGTGCTTAGTGCTTTTAAATTGTGACTCTCTTTTAAATACTATGCCTCTTACGACTTGTTTAACCACACACACACACACAACACACACACACACACACACATACACGCATAAGCTGCCACACCCACACACCCACACACACAGACGCACAGCCATACATCAACATGAACAACTTTGCATGTAGCCAATCGAAACAGCTTGAACTTGAATTCGATCTGAACTTGATTCTGGACATTGTATCTTGTATCTATATCAACTCACCCGCACCCGCACCCGCACACGCATGTGTAGAACTCGTTGGAATTGAATTAGCTGCACCATTTTGGTCACAAATGTTTATCTTTTCATCTCTCGCTCACACTTTTTATGGCTTGAATAAACTATAAAATTGCTCGGTTCTCATCTGAAAACAAAATGGCAGCCGCCGTATGAAATAAATCATATAAAATGGTATACATCGCATTTGATTGATTTCTTGAAAGTCTTTGCAGCAATTGAACTTTTAAATAGTTGATAAATTCAACATCCAACAATTTTGATTTACATATTTCACATAATCATTACAATTCAGAATGTATTCATTATTCGTAGTTGACAATATTTTAAAGATTTAAAGTTTGTGAATACGCCAATTGTGGTTTAATTGAGTGCAAAGTTTGTGGCGGAGCTGTTGCCCCTTTTCTTTCTTATGATTAGTTTTCTTCCACTTTCAAACGAAACAGTTGCTTTCGGTCCATCGACTGGATCCATGCATTTCAAGTTGCACTTCTATTTGGCTGCTTTTAGCTGCATATCCATTTGTTGTTGCCTCTTTGTCAAACCGTGCCACATTCGAATATTGGCCTTTTGCAGTTTGAATAAAGCAAATGCCACAATGCGAGATGTCAGCAAATAGCCAAGCATTAAGTAAACTGTTAGATACGAATTTGTCAACATATAAACAGAGATCGTGTCTTTAATTTCTATATTCAGAGATATCACAAATAGAACCCAATACCCGATTAGTGTCTACATCCACAGATTCTTCCAACGGGCTACCAACAATAATGCAGCTGATTGTATTGTTCATGAAGTAGGATATAGAAGGTCAAATGTTGTGCAAATCTTTTGCGGTTGCTTACATCTATATTTAATTGTGATAAGCATATGCTTAACCAAGGCGCTCCATTAATCATTAATTATTATTATTATTGGATGCAGATAAAAAACAATATTATTTCTTATATCTTCCATATATTATATCAGAGTGTGTCGTCTTAACCAGGGATGCATATTTTGAGCTCCAAAGACATAGAAGCCCTCAACCCAACTCAGAAGGGGACACTATAAATCTAGTAGGTCGCAGTGCAGGTATCCCAGCTATAATAATAATACCTTCCATTGTTATTCACTTTATATTCAGCAAATTATTTTCACATAATAGTTTAAGTGTGGCGTTGAGCTTGCTTTCCTCATAGGCTGGCAGATATTGGTTTTTCTGTATTTGCTGATGGTTTTTCAATTTCTGTCGATGCACCCTCTGATCTGATTTGGGGCACGTCGCACTGGCGCACGACACTTATCTGGTGCAACTAGTTCATCTGCTTCTTTAGTGGGGGATGCCGTGGAGTTCTGGGTAGCATCGCAGTTCACGTTCAGCATTTCGATGTTTGACATGAGCTGCTCTTCTGCTGCTGTTACATAAGCTAATAAATAATAAAAATATTCAAAAGGCATTTTGCTTGTAGTTTTAATAATTATATTTGTTTAATACAATTCTCTTAATACACTAGAAAATCAAAAACTATTTTTGTGGAAGAATCGCATCCTTTGCGATCTTTTTTTGGGCCAAGCTCTCCACACCCTGTGCCCCGATGTCTCGCATCTCTGCGTTATGCTTTATATGCAATTCCTTCAATTTTTCCCGTTCAGGCTTTTCTATTGATTTGTGAATATATATAACGATTCGCAGGATCGCTACGGGGCATACTAAAATTCAAACGAAATAATGCCGAATATGATGGCAGGGAATCAACCAGTCTCAATGTGTCCAAATGTAGCCATTTCTTTTCAATGCATATCCTATATATATAAAAGAAATGAATTGAAACCAATTTAAGATCGTTATAAGCAGCACTTTGTCGAGCATGGTTGAAGGCTGCTCGCCAACTGAGTGAATGCTATTAACTGATTATTATTATAAAGCTACTTGCAATTAACTTTATTATTATAGAATAGCATCTTTTATGTATATATATTATTTATTTATAGGTTGAGGTTCAGATGATGTATATATATATATATATATATATATATATTATTTATTTATAAGTTGAGGTTCAGATGACTTGGCAGGCATTGTTTGATTGCGAGGGAATTAATTTCTTGATTTTACTTGTTATTATTAATTCGTGACGCCATTTTGCACATATGGCGGACAAACGGACAGATGGACGGATCTGATATCAGAAGTGACATTTTTCGATTCTTTAACAATGTCTTTTATGAAAAAATGCAGAATTTAACTTTGTGATCTGGAAGCAATTCAATTTGTATATTTTATCAAATATTAAATTATTCGAATTGAATTAATAATTATATTAAATTCGATACCTCCGCACCCCCATTAAGAAAAAAACTAGATTTTGTAGGTGCCAAAACTGGTCTTTGAATTAATCAAACATTTCTTTTATTATTGTAATATATCGTATAGAATAATATAATATATATATAATTATATCGTCGTCATCATCTTTAGTAGATAAACAATTAATAACATCTGGCTTACAAATAAGCTAATAAATATATATGCAACTAATTCTATTCGCTACTTAAAACTGAAGATACTCTTAAGATGGTCTATTCCTGTTACAAGAAGAGCCACCAGAGCTACACTCAAAAAAACACAAAAAAATCATACCCAAATTTGAGAAATTCACTGTACTTTTTGGCGCCAAGTTTAACTCAGTCTGTTAATCAAAAAGTATATTTCTAAAAACCATAGTTTTTCTTTGATAAATTCCAGGGCGATTCTTTTTTTTCTGAGTGTAGAAATTAGCTAAAATTGTGAATAATTATCGTCTGCAAATATTGCGAATAAATTGGTTTCGTTCTTTGGTGTGCTGCTAAGGCTAATACTCGATTTAAATAGAACTAAGCTGAGTAGAGCTGATGCTGTGAGGTGCCCATTAGGACGTCGGGTGACATGACGACGCCATGGCTCAGCCGGCGAGCCATGCCAGGAGTTCGCGGCGGCGTTGAGGGCACGGGTGGAGCACAGCGTAGACTGGGCGTGGGACTAGAGATGAGATGGTGCTTCTTCTGCTGCTGCTGCTGTCTGGGCAATGTGGCGCTGTGCAGCGGACGCGTCTCGTGCTTAACGTGTATTCGGGCCAGATCGCTCTCGACCAGCAGCGGATGGCTAATGGTGCGTATAACTTTTGGCATTTTCGCAGTTGCCGCATCGACGGTGTCCAAGTTCTCTGTGGATATCGCTTGATAATGGGATTTATCCTCCGATTTGAGCTGCGACTCGGGATCCTGCTGGGTCTTCTTCAGCGTGTGCCACATCTGGACATCGCACACCTTTAGCTTCATATAGATGAAGATGACGACGCGATAGAAGGTCACATAGCCAGCGAGCAGGCAGAGTGCGAACGTTGCATGATCCGAGAACGATTGGAATGGCTTATTCAAGTCCCAGAGTATCCACTCCTGTGTCTTGCAATATTGATAAATGGCCGGTGTTATAACCATCCAATAGAACAGTAGCGTGAACAGCTCGATAATCCTTTTCTGAAACATTGTTCGCGATCGGGCACACTTCGCGCGTTTCGATTTCGTTTCGTTCCGGTGCGTTTGGGTTCAAGATTCGTTACTAAATGATGTGCACAGAGCGCATAACCCAGCCATATATAATACAAATCAACATTCCATGCAGCCAAGCTCAGCTGAGACTGAAACTGAGACTGAAACTGAGACTGAGACTGAGAAAGACTCTGGCGACAAAGACTGAGCCAGAGACTGAGATAGAGATAGAGAGAGACACTCTGAGTCAATGTTGTGAATGTGACTGCGACTGCGGCTGCGACTGTCAGCTATCTCTGGTGTTTTGTTAAGGGGTGGCGGGTGTTGGGTGTTGGGTGGGGTGGGAGGGGGTGATTCTCTTTTTTACTTTGTGGTATCAGCTTGTGATAGTCATTAGCTATTCGCATTTTATCGGCTATATCGACTTGAAACGTAAACAAAATCGACGTCAATACGAAATCCCTGGAATATCGGCATTAATTCTTGGAACTGGTTTATAGGGGTCTGCCCCACTGGCACGGAAAGGCAGACAGGTGCAACTGAGACCCAAACAGGTTGAGTGACAAATTGAGCCGTGCTTTGAGTCTTTAAACAGTTCGAGCAGTTTCATTATACAATTTGCCATTTACATTTCTTAGATCATTGGATCGACGTCGACCATCGACTTTGACTTCGACTTCGGCTTCGACTTCGGCTTCGGCTTCAGCTTCGGATTTGGTTTTGGTCTTTTTTTATTGTGTATTGTTTGCGGCGAAATTTTCGAACTTGTGTTGAGTTTTGAAATCGTGTCCAAGTGATTCACGCGAGTTTAAATTTAATTTATTATGCGACTTAAACACCTGTAGTAACTGATGAATTTCGCTTGGTTTTTTTGCTGTGATCGCTTTATAAAATGCTTTTGGCATGATTTCACCGCTCTTTGCCGGCAAAACACAAACAAAGATTTTATGAACTTTAATAATATTAATTACTGCTAAATGCTTGGTGCCAAAGTCAAAGTCAATCAAAACAGCTCTGACTGTTTCTAGAATTGCAGTTTTGAGCTATCTCTATACGCCATCTCTCTTCTGGTTATTTCTATCTATATTTATACGGTTGAGTCGCTCATTTCACAGATCCTCGTCGGCTCTGCGTCATTTGTCGAGTGAATCTCGTGAGTTAAATCGAAACTCGAATGAGTGTTAGCAATAGCAAAGCAACATGACTTGCCATTAATTAGCATTATAATGAGCCACGAGGTAGTTCACCTGGGCACGAGCCACACGCTAATTGGCCTACTGCTATATGTATATATATATATATATATATATATATATAGATAGATAGTTGGAGGCTAGTTTTTGCCGATCTTGAATTGCCCTACACTCGGCCCCGTTTCATGCGAATGCCATTCGATGTGGTTGTATCAAACAAATACAATTATCAGTATCTGCACTGGCTGCAGTTTTTGATGCGATCTCTCAATAATCGCACAGATACTTGTCTTCTACTTAATAGATTTATTTCAAGAATTTTCTTATCTCGAATTCCTCCACGTTGCGTTACGTTGCGGATAGAGACGTGTTCTTAACCAATTCGCATAACAGCCAAACAAATATAATAATTGTATTTTCAAGAATTTTTTAATCATTGGCTTGCCCTATTCTGCTCTACTTGTTCTTGGCTCTGAATATTTTATGAATGAAATAGATAGTTGACTGTCGACGAGTTCTTTAGTCAAATGAGCACAGAGACTTGAACTACTTATATTGTTATGTATACATATATATATATATAAATATTCAATCATTGACCCATTCTCAATTCAGTTTTTAATACTGCATTTTTATGAATGAAATACGATCAAGTTAGACCTGTTCTCTACCAATGGATGTATCATTATATATATACTTAAAGAATTTTCTAAACTTGCCCTAGTTCAAAGCTCAAACGATTTTATGAATGAAGAACAACTTTTTCTACGGATTTCTCAATTACATTGATTTGCATGAAATAGCTTAAAAGATGGGTGTGTTCCTTTAAATACATACAAAATCACAAAACAGATACACAACTACAATCTCTAATTCTTGTATATACTTGTAATAATTGTGAAGATTTTTCCTATCTATATACGTACTTGACATGTATTTACATTATGTTAACTATTTATCACCTGTTGGCCATACATATATAATATATACATAAATTAGTCATTACTTAGCTGCCATCCAACATTTTCACATCTTTAGCTAGCTAGACAATTTTTTGTTTTTATTTTTGGTTATTCTTCTCGCACTTTTAGCGCTTTCTTTGGCCAGTCATAAGTCTGAGCTTTCAGTTTCAGTATCGGTTTCGGTTTTGAATTTGAAATTTTGATTGAGAAATCTATTTTGAAATCTATTTTATGTTTTCTGTGTTTACTTTTTTGATTATAGTGAAGGCAAAATGAAATACAACAAAACTTCCCACTGCGCTTTGACAAATACATAATAAAAAAGTATATCTGTGTATATTTTTTTCCTTAAATAAACCAAAAATATACAAAAATAGTCATTGAAAACTGAAGCTTGTATGTATACTTAAAAACAGTTGCAACGAAAAATGATACAAATTGTAATATATGTTTAAATTTAACTCAAATTTTACAAATTTCCTTATATGTATAAAAACGTTTCTTTATTTTTTACCTTTTTTTTTTAATTTCATTTCTGTAAACCACAAACAAAAAAAAAAAGAAGAAAAATACTGAGGAATGCATTTCTAGGGCTACACAAGCAATTGTGATGCATATTTAAAGGGCCTGCTGTTTACGCCCGATGAATCCAGTTGTGTGCACCTATTGAAAACCATTTCCAATCCCAACTGCTGTGTATAAAACGTTCCATAAAATCACGTTCCAGCTGCACTGTTCAAATGCGTTTCCCATTATCTTGCACTCGAATCGACTCGAACTTTGCTTGTGCTTCTCAAACTACAAGAAGTTTTGCAATTTCGCTTCATTCGATTCAGAAAAACAAAGTCTGTTAATGTTACTGCGTTTACACATCAAATTAATAAAACATTCCATCAACGGTTGTGGTCCGTTAGACTTTTTTATACCTGTCCGTGGTAAATGTTGTGGTTTCCATTTATAAAGTTTTGTGTTACGTAATTTTGTTATTTATTAATTTGTAATCTGTTTTCAATATTGGCTCCAATTAATTGCACCTAAAAATTCGATTAGCTTTTAAGCGATACAACAGCTGAAAACGACAAAAAATACATACAACAAAACAGCAACAACAACAACAACAAACAACACCAACAACCAACAATGCTCAACACTCAACTGTAAATTTATACAAATTGCAATAATAAACTTTTCTTCTTCTTCTTTTCACCTTTTCTCAACAACAATGCTTACCATAAACTAAAAAAAAATTAACTAATATTAACCACCTGCCCCCTTAACAATCAAAAATTACACTGTTTCCAAAAAAAAAAAAACAAAAAAAAAAATGAAAAAATTGAAATTGAAATCGAAATCGCTCTCAACATAACTGTACTCGTTATCGTTATCGTAATCGTAATCGTAACCGTAACCGTACCACCCGTACCATCGTTCTTCCTTCACTTCAGGGTAATGCGGCCAACTCATCGGAAACGTCAATGGCGACACAGCCGGGCGGTTCGGTGACATCCCGAGCGGCCAGCGAGACCCGTTCGGGTCCGGCCGGTTCGAGCAATGCGGGCGCTACAGGTAATAGCAGTGGTGGGACCGCTGGTAGTACACAGACCGGTGCAAAATTCCGTCATGGCCTATTACAGCTAATGATACACACGATAGATCCACTACACGATGGTAAGTTCGTTGAGTTTGTCACACACACAATGTGTTTTGCACAAGTCAAAAAAAAAAAAAACCGAAAAAAAAAATGAAAGAAAATTAAATTAAATTAACCCTTGCCTTAAACCCAGCCCCATCCCTTAAACTACAATCAAAGAGCTCCTCCCCATCCAGCCCAAAACCAAACGCTTACATCCAAAAACAAAAGCAAAAATACATTATACCAACTACTTATACTAAATTAAAACTAAAACTTAAAAAAAAAAAAACAAAATGTGAAAAAATACTTTGTGTTCAATTCTTTAAAGTCTGTGTATATTCTGTGTTCCTTCTAATTGGATGTTTGACTTGCTAGCAAAACAGTTACTTCTTACTCTTTACTGTGCAACTTCTCCTTTTTGTCTGTCTCTTTATCTTTCACTCTTTCGTTTTGTTTGTGCTTTGCTTTGTTTGTTTCTTTCGTGCTTGTTTGTTTGCGTTTCTGTTTCGGTTTCTGTTTCGGTTTCTATATTGAGTTGGTTAGATTTTAATGGCTGACCTTGAGGCCACTTATCTAATTACCACGCCGTAGCCAGCCAGTCAGCCCGGCCAGTCAGCCCGGCCAGACGGAGAGTCGTCTGGCGCTCGACAAGTGACAGCCTTACTCTACACTCCCATTGCGATTACCATTCCCAGTTCCCAGTTCGCAGTTGACTGTGGCCAGGTCCACCCCTAATGCCAAAGTTTTCCATGTTGTTTTTCTGGGGCACGTAGTCGCTGGTTTGGCTTTCTATTAGAGCACCGGACGTGCTCGCATTGATTTATTATGTATTAGGCACATAGCCGGGCCACGGGCATGGGCATAAATATGTATGGGGCTGACAAGTGGCGTTGCCACGGCAATGGCCCGCAGACCAAGTCCAAGACAAAACTCAAACTCCAACTCAAACTCAAACTAAGCTAAAAAAACGAAATCAAACTAAAGCAAACCAGCCAGGGCCGGGTCGACAATGGGGCGGTTACCAAGGCTTACAAGCGCAAAGTGTTAGAATTCTTTATTTGTTGTTGTTTTTGTTCTTACTTAATTGCCAGTGGGCATTTAAATCTTGTTGGTTAATTGGAAAATTATAAAAAAATACTTTTTTATTCACTAGTCAGTCGGGGTTTATCGAACTGTTTGCACAGATTTTAATATGGCATTTTAAATATATTTTATCCAGATCAACTAGCTTGTATAAATTGACCAGCGAACAGGATTTTTCTAGCCATATCTTTAGGCTTGCCCTTTAATATATTATTTATATATTTTTCAATGTTAAGTTTCTATTCGATTTCATGTTTCATTTTCTTCTAAAGCTTCAATGCTATTTTTTTGTATAGCTTTGCTGCTGCCTCATTAAAATGCAATTTACTTTTCCATATACCATATTATTTGCTCATTCAGTTTGTTCAATAATTTTGCTTAAAAAAAAAACAAAACAAAACAAAATAAAAAAAAAGAAAAAGAAAAAAAAACAAGTAACGAAAATATTTTATGTTGTTCAATGTCAGTTTGGAGTTACATTTATATACTATATACATATGCGTTATATATTATACTATATCCATGAAATACTTATATCTCGTGTTCGATAAAACAGAAAAGCATTCTTAGAATGTTATGCGCAGTTTAGTGTCATTAACCAATGTACGAGTGAATATTTGTATCTGTATCTTTAAGATTGTTTTGGTTGCTTTCGTTTCATTGCTTCGCCCGAAGAGTTTGTTTTGTTTCTGTATTTTCCACTGACGTCAACTTTGACGCGTGACAATAACACAATAATTTATATTGTACATATTAAATATAATACATATACATATACAGACACAGACACATACACATATAACTTACATATTTATAAACAATGTGTGCATTTAATGTTGTATGTGTTAATCGTAATTGTAATTGTAATTACTTAGCAACTAGTACAATTGCCTCTACAAAAATGCTGTTCGAAATTGGCGCGGGCCTAAAACAAGCCGAAAGCAACGCGATATTCAGCGATATTCAATTGTAGTTAATAGCTGCAAGCTATTAGCGAGCTGCTTGCATGTATCAAGTTGACTAGTCGAGCGGGTTGTACTTATATTCAATTCAATTCAATTCTATTCTATATATTCAATTGTAAGCGTTCATATTTACCTCTAGTTGGAATGTGCATTGTACTCAAATATGTTCGTACATATGTCTTCAAATGTGCCTTTTAACTAATGCAGCCATATTAAATTATAAATATTCATTAATGGAAAATGCATTGAAACAAGGATGACACACCGAAGCGAAGCTTTATTGACAAAGTTATTTACCTATGACAAATCGCATACACTGAACTATTTTTATTGAAAATTATTTATTTAATGTCAACTAATATCAGTCAACACAGAAAAATGAATAAAATGCAAAATAAATATATTAATTATAAGATTTTCATCATTAATTAATTAATTCTTAAATGATAAACTTTAAGCTTAAGCACTTGTCACACAACTGTACCAAGATTGTCATTAAAGTGCCATTTCGGATTTTAATTATTAATTAATATATATATCAATGTTCGCCAATGTTTCAATGCTATTCCAATGTGCTTAGTTCCAGTGAAGAGCATGCTCTTAATTGAATTTGTATTAGTATCAGATGCATATGTATTAATTGTATGTAAAAGGTTTGCAATATGAATATGTATATTAGATATATTAGCTAAGGTATATACATATATATATATATATCTATAGTATATTTAGTTGTAAGCTAGGCTATAATCTAAGCTCTGTCTCTCATTCTCTCTCGCTGTACCTTCGATATGAACACATATGTATATGTATATACAAAATGATAGTGTCAAATGATAGTGTGGTCTCCACAAATAGGCAGCTCTTGAGCAGCAGTCGATTGACACCCAGAACGTACCACTTCATGCCACATTGACAACAGCAAACAAAAACAAACAAAATTTTATTAATAACAACCCGTCCGTTTTCCCAAAGCCAAAAGCTATTCGCAATCGCATTAATCCAAAACCTCAAAATTAAAAAAAAAAATTAAATACAATATGAAACAGTTCCCAATTCCTAGTGCAAAACACAAGATCGCTGTCACACTCAAAAAAAAAAACAACAAAAAAAAGGAAAAAAACTAAAGCTAAAAAAAGAACAATTGAAAAAAATGTAGACCAAAAATCCATGAGACTCTGACACGGTAAATATCAGTAGTGAATTAGTCTAGTTATTATATCTAGCTTACTTAGTCTTAGCTGTAGTTTAGTAATGCCCCCCCGCCCCCTCAAAACACACACTCATGAGCGCCTCCCTACCCCCGTCCCCCTCTCAACTGTGCTTAGATTTCAATGCTGTTTTATGTGTCTACTTACACTGTCCTACTAGCTTTCTGAACTATACGCTATACGCTCTCTGTTCTAGTCTGTACCTCTCAACTTTAGTTTAGTTTCTAACTCGTACTATTACTATTCTATACTAACTACCATATAATCAACCTCCAAAATGCTATTTCGCAACTGACATCAACATTTTGTATAAAATATTTTCAATATACTCTAACCCAAAAGCAAAAAAAAAAAATAATAATAATATTAATAAGGGCATTTAGCTGCTTGTAAATTAATTTAAAATTAATATGAAAACAAAATATATGATAAAGATATAATTAACTGGGTTAATTCGTTTTATTCTCATTTTTAATCGATGCAATTTTATTCTTTCTTTCTTCTTCTTTTATTCGTTTGATTTTTGAAAAATAATAAACACTTGGATTTTGCGTTCAAAACTCAATTCGTTGTGTGCAAAAAAAAATAAAAACAAAAAAAAAACTACAAAAACACCGCCTACTATTCTACTCTACTCTACTACTACTACTACTACTACTACTACTACTCAACAACACCCACATACACATACACACACACACTCTGTGTATGCATTTTTTATCGAAAAAAAAAAACACCTCCCTCAAAAACCCAACACACAATTACAATGACAAAGATGATGTTCCAGGCAAAGTGGACGAGAAGGCAACCCAGCTGCATGCGATTGCCTCGCTTAAGGTACTGCTGGATGCCACCAAGCCGCAACGGGGTGGCGCCACCACCTCAGCGGCCAATCACGTCAAGATTAATCTAAAGGAGACAACATTGGCCGATCGACCCAATGGCAACATCGATACAACTCTCGATTCGGTAAGTTGTGCTCCTTATTTGTATGATGATATGCATATCTGATATATGATATTTCCAACAAAATTGTGCTAATGAAAAATAATGCTCATGATTTCTAGGCATGATTTTATTTATATATTTTTTTGATTTCCTTAAGTGGTTTCTTAATCGTATTTACATTGATTTCTGTTTTATTTGAAAAACAAAACAAATGAATTGAAATATGTCACACACAATGCGCTGCATACAACTTCATTCAACAAATCGCAGCTGAATATCGTATATGTTAATATCGTAAAAGTGAATATTGTAAGATCGAACCACGTGTAAGACGTAGTCTGTGGACCATTACGATATTATCGATTTAAGGCCATTCTGCGTATCTACCGTTAAATGTTAAGTGTAATTCAATTTTGATTTAAACCCTTTTCATGTTTTTTTTTTGTTTGTGTCAGTGTTTAGATAGACAAGTTTCCAGCGCGTTCCCAAAAAAATTGTTCAATATTTGTATACAAAAAATTTCTCTAACTGTTGGCATGTTTCGTCTACATTGCTAATTGATTGATTGATTGGTTACCTGATTGATGCGTTTGGACTGAATCTAAACTACATGTATACCCCATTTTATACACGTATGTTTTCAATGTGACCCCAGGCATTTGTTCTATATTTGTATATGTTTCATATTATGTGTTTTACAACTGCTGTTGTTGGTTTTCCTAAGCCCAGCCATTTTTAAATGTGTAGACAATTGACAGTTTCCCAATAAAATAAACCAAGAACAAAAGAAAAAATAAACAAATGCGGTCTCTGTGTATTCTTATGCAACGTCTATGTGTGACTTTTAAAAACTTTATTTTGTTCTTTCAACTTATGAAATTAACTTTCCATACAGCTTTCCGATCCACAAAACACTCACCCCCTCAACTAATCACAAACCTTTCGTTGTGTATGTTTACTTATAACCTTAATTGTAATACTCTATCGCCCATGCCCACCAATCCATACATCCATCTCTCTCTATCTCTATCTCTGTCTATCTCTCTCTCTTTCTCTGTGTGTGTGTGTGTGTGTGTGCGTGTGTCTGTTTCATTGTCTTGCCTTTCCCTCACCCAAAATCAAAGAAAATCAAGAGCTAATTCGAAATTGTGAAAATCTTTGAAACGATTATCATTTCTGCAGACAGCATTCGGAACCGATCGTATTTGCTTTGTATCTTGAACTGTAGTGTTAAACGAATGATGACTACTCGCCTTTAATAATATAGACAATAATAGACAAATAACACACACTGTTTAATAACACACACAATTATGTCATTTTATATTTAGATCATAAATGATTTTCCTATAATTTTCCATTCATATTTTCGCCAGTGTTGCTGCTGCTGCTGCTGCTGCCTTTGCCACTGCTGCTGTTTGCTCGATGAAGTCATTGAATTATATTCAGTTATTCAGGCATTATATCCAGGCACTCATTTGCAAATGTAGTCGCCACGCGCCGAGCTATGCAATTGACATATTCACACCCATTACAGCCACCACACCCACCACACCCAACTCATCCAACACACACAAGACATGTGTGTGTGTGCCTCATACTTGTTATTGTTGACATTTCGATGAAAATATACATTTTGGTGCATAGGCGCAAGCAGCTGCTCATGTTCCGATACTATTTATGTTTATTTAACTTACTTTTGATTTGTGCAAAAAGATGACAAAGCAAACAAACAAAATTCAAAGCCAATTCAATGGCCATTCAATATTCCATTTGAATGCGACTCACAATTGAAAGCGGACCTTCGACCGACTGAGTTGGGTCTGAGTCATCAACAAAAAAAATAAAAATAAAATATATATATATATATATAGAAAAAAATAGAAAACTAAATTTGAAATGAACACGGAAACATACTTTAATTAAAAATGTCGAAAATTTCTCTTTTGCTCTCAACTGTCCCACACTCAAAAAATGTAATTGTATTCGAATCCCGTTCTATGTGTTTGTTATGTAAAAACCCAAACAAAAAAAATTCCCAACACACTTCTTCTCACTCTCTCTCTCTCTAACTAACTACTCTATCTCCCAGCTATCTGTCTCTCTCTCTCTCTCTAACAGTGTTTGGTTTATTAATCAAGTATTATTTAAATATCTGAAGCTAAGAACTTAAGCCAAAGGCAAATTCCACTAATATTCTCAACAAAAATACCATAAATATTTCATTTTCTTTATACCTAAAAAACAACAAAAAAATGAATGAATTTAAAATTTAAATTCAATTCTATACTAAAAGCCATCGTTAAGTGGTCGACGTCCTAGCTGGATTGAGCAGAGGGTCAAAATTCAGACACGCAAATTTAGCATCAAAGTTAGTTTCATAATCAATTTATTATTGCTCTCTATCTCTCTCTCTCTCTCTCTCTCTCTATCTCTCTCTATCTATCGCTGTCTACTCTCTATATATTGCATACAAATTTATTATAATTATCATTTTTTTTTTATTGAAAATATCGTTAAAACTGTATATCTTTGCTATGTGCATCAAGCGACGTCAGCGACAAACAAACAAAAGACAACTCTGACGAAGCTTTCAACAACCGAACGCGTCTCGATTTAAACGCTCCTGGGCAGTGGAATGCGGGGGCAATGACAATGACGGCGGATTAAATGGTTTCTCGCACCCAAATGTCTAGAAGATGAGGCAATCGCCATCGCCATTCTACATTCCACATTTGCATCTAATCGATTTGAATATTAAATTTGCCCATGTCCGTGACTATAAATTCGATACAATGTAAATATAAATAAAGTGATAGAAGCAGAATGAATTAATAGAAGTACTTAACTGATCTAGACTCGCGTTAATTTAAATATCGTAAATCACATATCAAGATATATCAGAGTGTCGACCCGAAACGAATTTAGGTTCCCAATCCGATTCAGGTCTATAAAGTAGAAAAATTCTGTTAAAGATTTCGGTATTCTTCCCATTTTTTTACGCTATTCGTTCATGTATTGGCACCTTGATTTTTACAATATAAAATCTTGGAGAACGTTGGAATACTGGGATACCATTTGAACCAAAAACTTTACAAGCATTGGACAAATACATATATAATATAGCTCGAGCGGTTCTTTAAACGAAATTTCTCGTGGATTATCGTCTGCGTGCCTAGAATAACCATTTCAGACCCCATCAAGCATCAGTTTGTGCGATGGTCCTCAAAGAGACTATAAGAACTAGATTAAAACAAATAAAATAAATGAAAAATTAAGTATGCAACAGGATCTACTAAAATGATATCCATTTCGCTGTTTGGGTTGTAAAAAATGTTAAATTTGGGCTCTGATTCTGATTCCGCATTTGAATTGGAAAACATGCGGTTTCGATTTGTCACATTAATGTAAGTGATTATATTTAAAGCATGTTTACCCCACTTTTGATTCATACTAAATGTGAATCATTTCGAACTCAATATCATCAATATTCGATAAAGTTCCACTGAAGTCGTCGCTTAGCTTGTCATCGTCAACCACATTCAATGCCCAGGAACGTTGAACTGAAACCGCAGGTGCCACAAGCAAAGAATATAGTGGAATTAGTGCTAATTGTACTCAGCTTTATCGCAAACTTGTAAGAGTATAATCACTCACGTTGCTTTAGTGGCGCTTTTAAGACAATGTAGCGTTAAACACTCTAATCTCTAAACTCTATTTAACTAGCATTTTAGTCACCTAAGCATAACTATATAAAATGTTTTACTTTCTATTTTCGTTACACTCGATCGACTTTAGTTCGGGCTGTGCTCGTGCGCATCCATTGATTGTGTGTGTGTCTGTAGCCTGTCTGTGTCTGTGTTCTTGCACTTAAAACGAATTAAAAGCACTGAAAAAAAAGAAAGAAAGAATGAAAAGAGATCAACATTTGAGCATGCCTAAGAATAAGACTAAGATGCTGACATCTCTGCACGTTACACTACTCGTATAGCACCCTCAAATAAATTGTAATCTAACTAGAAAGTAAGTGCATAACTGTTTGTATGTGTTTGTTTGTACTTACTTACTTACACACTGCCACTGCCACACATTGTAAGCTACTCCTTTTTTAAACTCTGGCCACACTTAGCTCGAACCACTTACTACTTAATCAACACCATCGAATCGTACTTACTCAACCAGAGTCAGCTCTTAACGTCTGTTTGTGAGTGCGTCTCCTCCACAACTCAAAACTAGAATACTGCTTCCGAAATCAAGCCAAAACTCTTGATCTGTTCAAACATACATATTTCGTGCTATCAACCGCCTCATGCTCATATGTAAACATAGCCAAAAAAGACATATCATACATGGTCAACTCTCTGTCAGACTCATCCACATCTATTTTATACTTATAAACTATCTCTTAACAAATTACAAACAATATGTACTATTCTATTATACATAACTTATCTGAAGTCAACATTTATATATATACATATTGTATAAACAAACAATGATCTCTTAAAGCACCGCAAAAGCTTAAACTTTAACATTTTATAATATATATAAATATATATATCCATATCCATATCCACGCTCGTTCGCAATACGTAAGGCGCCCGAAATAATCGAGGACGAACCGGAGCCGCTGAGCATGGCCTGGCCAGATACCGCTCGGAAGCGACTCACCTACGTCCTGGTCGCCCCCCTCCTGGTGCCCATGTGGCTAACATTGCCCGACACGAGAACGCCGCGCGGCAAACGCTTCTTTCCGGTCACCTTTATAGGCTCCATCGTTTGGATAGCTGCCTTCTCCTATCTCATGGTGTGGTGGGCCAATGTCGCCGGAGACACGGCGCGCATTCCCCCCGAGGTAGGTTCCCAAAAATTCCAAATTTAACCATTTCGTAAGCGGCTACAATTTAATTAAACAAAAATATAAAAATTTAATATAATACTTATATACAATTACTAATATAAATATATATTAACTAACTTATTTTTGAATATTCATCGTATTTTATATGCAAAATTTAACATGGATTATTGATTTACAAAATTATTTATTTTTTGATCAAATAAAAGTAAATAAATAAAAATATATAAATTTTTACTAATTTATTTTGGTAATATTCATTGTATTTCACATGCAAAACTAAAATTAGTTTAATGATCTAAAATAAAAATTAAATAAGTATTTAAAAATATATACATTCTTACTAATTTATTTTAACAATATTTACTTTAAATTTAGTTCAATAAACTACAAGATTATAATATTTTCAAGTTTTTTGGGTATTTTTTTTTTATTTGGTGCTTGCATTTTTGACCAAATTCTCATTCCCTCTCAGGTTATGGGCCTCACCTTCCTGGCGGCTGGCACATCCATACCGGATTTGATAACGTCGGTGATTGTGGCTCGGAAGGGCTTTGGCGACATGGCCGTGTCCAGTTCCGTGGGCAGCAACATATTCGATGTGACTGTGGGGTGAGTTGAGGAGCAATCCCCAAATACCAAACTATATATAACTGAGACACATATACATATCGAAATATATATATATGTATGTATATGGAATGGGTACTAATTGATTGACTATTTGGATGTTTGGAAATGCAGCTTGCCGATACCCTGGCTGATCTATGGGATTATCTACGATGCGCCCGTTGAAGTGAACTCGGTGGGCATGGTGTGTTCCATAACCATATTGTTTATGATGCTCGTATTTGTGGTGCTATCAATTGCCTGCTTCCGTTGGCGCATGAACAAGGGGTTGGGCTTTACCATGTTTCTGTTGTACTTTGTCTTTGTTGCGGTGTCGCTGATGTTCGAATATGATTTGATCACTTGCCCCGTCTAATAACCGCAAGGCAAAACTGCAGCTGCAAAGCTCTGTAACAAAGACAAAAGTCACACACACCCTCACAAAAACACACAAAACAAAACACACACAAACACGCGCAAACCAATTAGCTAAATTTATATACAAAACAAATTAATAAATTAATTAACAAATTGACTAAACAAACTTATCGAATTGTTAAACAAATGCATAAATCACAACACACAAAGGAAAGATGAAAAAAGCTGGAAAAAAAACAAAAGAAGCTAAAAACGAGTTAGTTAGTGCTATGTGCAGCGTTTTTCCTTTTTCAACAAAAGAGACATTTACTTTAAATGTTTAGCCGCAGCTTTTTAAGCCGTATAAAACAAAGCCAACAACATATTGAACGAAAAAATACACACAAAAACACACACACACAAAAACTCTTCAGCTTTATCTCTCTAACTCTGTCTCTACGTCAACTAAGAACCTTAACTAACTTATCCATAATTGATTAATTACTATTTAGAAGAACAAAAAAAAAAAAACCTCAAATAATGGCTTCCCAATCAATTACTTTACTTAAACGTTTGGGTTTTTAAATTACTACTAATTACGAGTATATAAAATCTACTTAAGTCCTTACTTGGCACAAGCACCTTAAATATGTTATGAAACGAGACAGCCAGAAATTATGTTGAGCATATTTTAACTCTGCAAAGTGTTGGGCGGTCTCTATTAATTATCCTATCCCAAGTGTGAAGACGACCATTTCATCCAATTCGGGAATCAAATACGAAAACTACAGCAATCCAAATTGTTCCTAGTATTTCAAAATAATATGAAAAAAAACAAATGCTTGGCATTAGCTAAACTTTCTAAAATTTCTAAAACTTAATGTTTTAAATTTCAAAAAAAAAAACCTTTGGATATATCCAATTTCTGTCCCGTTCCAACACTTGCCGCTCTCTAATACTATATAATTTGCGTGCTCTACCTAACTACATACATACATATAAATTGTTCTAGTAATTTTCCAAAGAAAAAGAAAGCTTTACGCCAGACAGAGCCTAAATCAGTCTAGTTTTACGAAACTTATACTATATAATATGAACTTATATACCACACGCACACTTACATCGCATATATATACTTACTTATATATTGACCTATATTGATTAAGTGATAATTTGCGTACTTATTAAACGACAAAATGATAAGCTACAACTATACTCAAGAAAAAAAAACCAAAAAAAAAAAACAAAACAAAAAAAAGAAAACAAAAAGAAAAAGAAAGTGAAAGTGAAGAGCAAAAATTTATGATTAATACTAGGCATACTTAAAAGAAAAATAAAAGAAACATTTTGCTAAACATTTGACATACATAATTTTAAAACCATGATGCTCGATCGAACCTTTGAAACTAATTATCATTATATTATTATTATGATTGTCGTTATGATTAATACTTATGATTCTTGTTGGCGTGTAAAAGGTGCAGTTATTTCAATTTAAACAATATTTATGATAGACTACATAAAAAAGTTCGAAATCCAAAAAACAAAATGAGATTAATAATTTCATATACTTTTTGCTTAATGAATCCCCTACATATATATATATATATAGATATATATGTATATATATAAACATATATATATATATACAAATGAGCATATATACGATATATAAAAAGATATTTAAACAAAAAAAAACAACTTGCTCTCTTTATTTAGAACGTACGTAACATTTTTCTAAACTAAACCTAAAATCTTAAACCTTAAATCGAAAACTCGTAAAAATGGCCGCAGCAAAATGATGAAAAGCATGAATTAAACATAAAAGCCCATTAAATATATACATACTTATATAGATATATATACATATATATATATATACCTATATATATAAATATATATATTTTATATAATGAAATGATAAAAACATAAAGTATATATATATGCAACTATAACTTAAGTAGGCAATATATCTAAAGATATCCCAAAATGTTTGCATATGGCTCGCAAATTGAAGTTGAGGTAACAAAAAATACTACCAAAAAAATACTCACTCGAAAACTAGAACAAAAACGAAAACAACAAAAAACAAAAAAAAACACAAAACAGAAAGCAATAATTTTTACAACAAGGCGAAGGCGAATACATTTAAATGAGAACTAGTGGCAGTGACATAACATTTATAATATATATATACATATATATATATATAAATTAAATACTATATGTAATAACACACAAGTCAAAAACCAAAACTGTATATTAAAGCACGGCCAACAAAACAAAAAAACAACAACAGGAACAAGTAATTTTGCATAAAAAAGAGATGATAGAAGTGTAGCCCGAGCTGTTGTATAGCCTAGTCGATGCCATCAGATATATATACTTATATATATATATACACATAAATATGTACACATACCTATAAATGGCAGGATGCATATATATGTACCTAAACTTATATATATGTATTAGAGACGCGAAGGTTAATAAGTGTGTCTGCCTTTCCACCCCATGGGTGGTGCAGTGCATAATAGTATTGCGCACACACATATTATAATTATATATGGACTACCACATACCACATACGATATTATAATTACAATGCAGAAAATTTAACCGAGAACAACAAACACCAAATACCAAAAACACAGAATTAACAACAAATTCACATTGTACAAATACCAAGAAGTACATTGCATTAAGTGCGTCACGCCAACCAACGTGGTTGGTTGGCCAAATGTATGTCTATAAACCAACAACATGGCAATGGAGAACTGGAAAACATCAAAGCCACTAAACAATCTAATTAACTGGCCAAAAAGCGGAACAATCCTTGATTTGAGAGTGACACTGAGAGTGAAATGATTATAGTTATACTCATTGACTGTTTCTCTAAATATTTATGCAGCCTTTGAACTTATTTCTGGTTCTCTTTTAATTCTCTTTTTCCTTGTGGAACCTACAAATTTTAGTCTCTCTCTCTCTCTCTCTCTCTCACTCAGTCTTCTATCTACTACTTATTCGAGCTCAAAACAACATTTTTCTTTCTAAAGTTAATCAACTTCTAATCAAGTTCTTCCCATCTAATTGTTATAAATCTCTTCTTTCTATTGGAGGCTCTGGTTCTCTGTAGAGCTGAGCTGATCTTTGGAAGAGTTGTTTGTTTCGATGAATTTCTGTTTCTATTTTAAATACTATACTTTTATTGGCCTACCAATTCTCTGTATTGGTTTGCTGTGTTGTTGGGTCTGGTGTCAATTCGCTAAAGTTCAGTTACATCAAATGATAGCAGAGAAACTCATAAATAGACTATCTTAACACCTTCTTAACTCGAACGCTCACTTTTACGCATTGATCGGATGGTCTTGGGAAATATAAAGCAATCGGAAGAGCAGGTGACAAAATACATTGCTTGCTCTCGAAATGAGGTAACTTCCAGCAAATGAAAACAAAAGAAAGTCACATAAGCTTTTATACATGCCGTACATGGTTAAAACTAAACAATAATCTTCCAAATTAACTTTAAAAAAAACCAAACACATACGAGAAACATACTTATATATATACACACACACACACACACATATATATATATATATATATGTAAAACATATATATTATTACGATATATACATACTAAAAATACATACATAAATAAGAACTCCCAAAACATACTTATTTAGTACAGGACACCCAGCACACACTCATACACACACACACACACACACACACACACACACACACACATGCACACACACACACACACATAAACACCTCACAGGCACTCACTTTAAACATATCGCGCCCACTTTTCTCTATAAAGTACTGCGAACGAGTACAAAAAACTTATGTAGAACTAACTATGCTACAGAATATTCCAAAAAACAAAAAGAAGAAAATAAGAAAAAAATCTAACCTAACAAAATTTATGAAATTGTTAATCGACTAGCATTCCGCACGGAGTGTTCATATACTATATCTACTTTCGAAGCACTTTCTCTCTCTAATCGAAAACTGAATCCACGAAGCGCAGTACAAATGTCAGCGTCTGTTAACATTTTATAGAAGAAGACAAGAAGAACAAATCAAAATTAAATGACACCCACAAACGAGCACACACACACACATCCACATACACATGCATATACAAGTCAATAAGGAATCAGAATCAGCTTAGTTAGCATCGATCAATCAATCAATCAATCATAGTATGAACTCAAGCTCCTTTCAATTCCCAAATCCTAACTCTTAAACGCACACACAAATTCACACGTCAAGTGGAGGTCGTAAAGGTCTCGCTCTAAAGCAACTTATATAAGATTATATATATATACAGAAAATATATATATATATATATATATATATATATATGTATATAGCATATGCATATATATATATATATATATAAATATATATATATATATATGAGAAATTGTTATGGTTATAGATTTTTACAAAGTTGAATAATTGCGTAACAAAAAATCCAAACCAAAAAAAAATTGTTGAAAAATTAGTAAAAATGTTCATAACATATAAATGAAGCGTTACAGAGCAAGAAATAATAATAATAATAAATATTAAAGATTAATAAAACGAAAAATACAGTATATACTTTATAAAATATTAAACTTACAAAATACAAAATCATTGTTTGAAATTAAAGTGAAAAAGAAAACTGAAAAAAAAGAAAGAAAAACACAACTTGTGTCTGCTAATTTTGTCCTTGACCAAATTTTATTTAAGTTGCAGCTTAAAGCGCCGTAAGTATTAAACAAATTAACAATTAAAACTAAAAACAATTGGCATATTAAAAATACCTATAGAAGTTCCATAATATGAAATTAGCAAACACATAGCACAGACAAATAATTTATGGACAAACTAAACAATTGCGTTAGCTAACAATTCAATCACCAAACCAACAACAATAATAATAATAATACTAAACACACTTAATGAGAGAGCACATAATCATTAATTTCAGCTTTAAATACGAAATATATAATTATCATAGATATATACAATACATACATATATAACAAATATATTGATTTTTATAAGTATTTATTATGTATTTACCAAAGCAGATAGTATGAGTAACTTACATTCTTTCCTTTTTTAAATACGTAACGCTGTGTATACAAAACACACACATATATAGATATATATATATATATATATATATTCGATTATATACTATATGCATAATGATATAGTGTGTGCATGTACGAGTAACGAGTACATCAAATAAACGTTTCAAGTTGCGTCCGTTGTATAACACAAGCAAAATACAAACAATAACAAATGCGGCGACTGCAAGTTGTCCAGCTGTCAGCTTTCGTTGGCATTCAGCAACGATAAACGATTAACGATAAACGATAAACGATAACGATAAACGATACACGATTAACGATTACCAATTAACGAACGACGATCGCAAAAGCTGTCAGTTGTCGTCTGCATAAACTTGACTTTGAATTTGAGATGGGCGCTTGTCTCAGCCTTTCAAGCAGGACACGACACGCACGGGTTTCTCGATAGGTTTTCCGTATGGGATTTCACCTTTGTGTGTATCGTTGAGCCATTCCAATGATGCATCGTTCTCGAAATCTTTCAAATCACGTATTGTAGTCGTCGTGTTGAGTCTGAAAAGCACGACAGGTGCCCTGCTCGACTTTCAGTTGTGTTTTAGGCAGCAAACAAAAAACGATAACGATAACGATAACGATAAATAATAAGAACCGTTAATGAAAATCCAGCAAAAAGTAATAGTTAACATATTGGTAGACTAATTTAAAGTTTTTTATAGCGTTTTAAAATTTGTAAGTATATAACAACAAGAACAAGAACAAGAACAAGAGCAATGCGTTTATTATTTTTAATAGGCAGGTAAAGAAATGCCAATGCAATTATCGGTCAGGATAATTCCAATCGATTTGATAACGTTGGCAGTTGGCAGTTCGTTAAGCAAAATAACCGTCGTGTGTGTAATACAAAAAAAAACAATTCCTTACCCACCAGTGACTTTTTGTGTTGTTGAGTTTAATTGTTGTGCGATTTTTACTTTACATTTTTTACATACGTGTAGTACGTAGTCATGCATACATACATATGTGTGTGTATGCATGTATGTGTGTGCTTTATTTTGTAACGAGAATTGTTGAACATGTGTGTGTAGCTAGTACACACATACATACACACATACATACATAAATGTTAATTTGAATAGTGAACAAGAGAGTATTATAATACAAAAACAGAATTAATTTTAATAACTGATACGCTTTTAGCACATAAGATTGTACAAATAATTTATATAAATACATACATACAATACACACACACACACACCACGCCCACACATTTGATAATATCGAAAAGTTATAAACAGTTAACTGTCTGTATATGAAAACATTCTAGAAATGAATCTTGCATTAAACGTAATATTTTGAATTTTAAATTTTACGATTTGTTATCCGGAATTCTCTTTTATGTTGTATTTGTATATTATAAGCATTACAAGAGAGCAGGGAGAGGAGAGGAGAGGGGAGAGGACAGGACAGGTCGGAGGAGTATCATCCATCCTGTAAGCGAGTCAAACGAAAGTGTTGAAGATGCCATTGGATTGACAAACCAGGAATCCCAGAACTTGCTGAACCATTGAATTCGGCTCTACTTTACAACAATTGCGAATAATACAGCGATGCTCTAAAAAACAGAATGTTATTTACTTTATAGAAGTACATATTTATACATAACATAACAAATATATATATATATATATATACACACACACACATATATGTATAATTAAATGCAACATTTAGATTTTATACAAAAAACACCAACACACAATCATGATCCTTCCCTCCCCTCCCCTCCTGAAACCCATCCTTGCATCAAATCAGATCAAATTGTCATTTAAAACAAGAAAAAAGAAAGAAAAACAGCGACTAGAAACAAATCAAATACACAAATAGTCAATTTCGATGGCACAGAAAATACGAGCAAATAGTGAAAAAATACACCAGTTGATGAAATATATAACAAAAGGCAAATGCATTTTGAGAGGAGAAGAGGGGCGCAAAATGGAACGACACTTATGTAAATCAAAACGAAGCTAATAAGCATAGATACAATACAATGTTAACTAGTTATTTAGGTGAAATATACAACAAGTCACACTCAGATACATTTAAATCGTAACGCTTAAATAATAATAAACATCATCACACACACTGACACAAACACACATACACAATCAAACACTAACACACACACACACACACACACACACAGATGAACGCGTCAAAGATGAGAAATATGAAAAACCGTTACATAGCCGAATTGTAGCAGAGCCGCAGCAAACGAATTAACGAATCAAATGGCCGTTTAATAAAATTTTTGTTATTAACAACAACAACACCAAGAAAAATTTGTAAAGCATAATTGCATTCAGCATATTGCTAGCAAACAAAAAAAATAATATATATATATATATACATATATATATATAAAGTTAATGTTCAAACTAACTAATATATAACGAATATTATATAATACAACAAACTTAGACTGTATGTTATTTTCTCAATACAATACCTACCTATAAAAACAATAAAAACAGATTCAATAAAAAGAGTTATCCAAAAGGCAGTGCACAATGTTTGAATGTTTGGCGCGCAAGTTAACAGATATTTAAAAACAGTCTGGTAGCACTAGTAAGCAGTGCTGCCAATTTCGATCTGTTGACATGCTTCGCGCGCAAGTTAACGATACAAAAGTAGTCTGGTAGCACTAGTAGACAGTGCTGCCCATCTCGAGCTGGCACTGTTGCTGCAAGTTTTCAAACTGCCGCGCATGGGCTCTCATTTCTTTCCTAATAGTGTGGCAGCACTGCGCATTCTCATCGAATGGCAACATTTTTGATTGGTAGATATTTTCTCATGCTGTGCGTAAGGTCACACTGTCCCTTCCCACGCGACCAACAACACAGAAACGTGTGTTTTTGAGTACGTCGTGTTTTTTTCACAAAATAAACAATATTCAAGCAAAACAACTGTATTCAACAGTTGTCAGCATCTAATAAATAGCTGCTCTAACAGACCGCCACAATGAGACGTCCCAAGAAGGTATGTTTGAAGTAAAATAGTAACACGCAATTCACAGCAAAACTGTGAGGTTATTTTCAATACACTACACAAAAAGCAAAGCACAGCCATTTTATCGATCTGTTTGTCACTTCACAGTACGAGTCCGGCGAGGCCACACAATACATTAGCCGGCGTGCGGCGCTGCGCAAGCTGCAGCTATCGCTGAACGACTTTCGGCGCCTGTGCATCCTGAAGGGCGTCTATCCACGCGAGCCCAAGCACAGAAGACGCGCCCAGAAGGGTTCGTCGGAGATCAAGATCCTTTATCATACCAAGGACATACGCTTTCTGCTGCACGAGCCCATCGTGTGGACGCTGCGTGACTATAAGGTAAGATCCTACAAATTAGCTGATAGCCAATATATATAAATATATATTTTGCTTGCAGATCTTTGCCAAGAAATCGGGTCGCGATCGCGCCATCAAGGATTTTCGCAATCTGAAACGTCGCCTGGCCTTGTTCCCCGAGATCAAGCTCGATCATATTGTTAAGGAGCGCTATCCGACGTTCATTGATGCGCTCAAGGATCTGGACGATTGCCTCACACTGCTCTTTCTGTTCAGCACATTTCCCTCACTGCATCTGATTCCGCGCGAGCAGTCGAATCTGTGTCGCCGCCTGACCATTGAATTCCTGCATTATGTGATTGCCTCGAAGTCGCTGCGCAAGGTGTTCATCTCGATTAAGGGCTACTATTTCCAGGCCGAGATCAAGGGCCAGAAGATCAATTGGATTGTGCCACATTATTATCCGTTTAAGCCGCAGTCGAGACAGGAGGTTGACTTCAAGGTCATGTCGATATTTGTGGAGTTCTATACGATCATGTTGGGCTTCACCAATTTCCGTTTATATCATGGCCTCAATCTGGCCTATCCGCCACAGTTTCCCAGCGGTCTGCTGCAGGACAATGATGAAGCGCTCAAGGACGAGTCCAGCTTTGTCTCGGAGCGCATTGCTGCCCTCAACTTTGAGCTGCTGCGCACCGACAAGCTGCAGGAGGATGAGGAGGAGCCCGACATCGATATGGAGCTGCTCGAACAGGATGGCGACTCCAAGCGCATCATCAAAATGAAACAGGATGCCCAGGAGATAACCCGACTCCGCACCCTCTTCAAAGGCCTCAAGTTCTTCATCAATCGCGAGGTGCCGCGCGAGCCACTCGTCATCATTATACGCTCCTTTGGCGGCAAAGTGTCCTGGGATTCGACAGTCTTCTCGGGCTCGACATATGATGAGAACGATGAGAGCATTACGCACCAGATTGTGGACAGACCCAGCCTGGCAACACAATACATCTCTCGCGACTACATACAGCCGCAGTGGATCTTCGATTGTGTCAATCAGCGCCAGCTGCTGCCCACCAATCAATACTTCATCGGCGAGAAGCTGCCGCCGCATCTGTCGCCGTTCGTTGACGCCAAGCGGGATACCTATATACCGCCCGAGGAGAGGGCGCTCCATGATCCCTCCCTGATCGAAACGCATGGTAAGATAAGCGACTGTCCAAATTGGAGGTAATCTTCTTATTATTGTTTCTGCTGCAGCTCAAAGCGATGATGAGTCTGAAGAAGAGACTGCGGCGCAGGATGAGGAGGAGGATGCCGTGGAGCAGGAGCTGATCGATGCGCAGCTGCAGCGCGCCTATCAGGAGGAGACGGCCGAGTACAAGAAGTATGGCGGTACCGATGGCGTCAACGAAGATGAAGAAGACTCTGACGATGAGCAGTTGTATGAAGACGAGGACGAAAGCGATGACGATGACGATGAGGAAGAGCTCGATGAAAAGGCACAGCAATTGCTTGAAGAGGTGCGTCCTTCAGCATTAAATATAATACACAGTACTTAACAATTTTCAATCTCCCTGCTTGCAGAAGAAAAAAATGTCCGTGCAGTCGGGCAAGGTGCACAAGGTGAACAAGCGTCAGGTGCACAAGGCGGAGGTCGATGAGCATCGACTGCAGGCGCGCATGGTTAAGCCGCGTCATCGCAATCTCTTCCGCAAGCTGATACGCGAGAAACAGAGCAAGGAGAAGGAGGAGTGGCTGCTGCGCAAGAAGCGACGCAACATCGACACCGATGTCAAGGAGCAGAAAAAAACGGCCAAGCGGGAGGCGCGCAAGGCGGCTGCCACCGCTGCTGCGGCTGCTGCTCAGTTGGGCGCCAAGTGAACGCCGATATTGCTTATCCTGTGTCTTGATCTTAGGCTTAGTTTGTACACAAAAACAATAAAAGAAAAGAATGAGAAACTATCGTTGCAATGACTTTTAATTTGGGCGCGCAGCTTACTTCACGTGACTGCACAATTGAGGCGCAGCTAACATCGCAGGGGAACAGATTTTAGCGCAACCAACTTCGTTAGCCTGAATTTGAAACTGCCTGCGCAAATATAATGCTCCAACGTCAAGTTGGCTGTGCGCAAAATTCAGCTCGTACGTGAAGCTTGCTGTACGCAAAATTCAGCACGTACGTGATGTTGGCGGCAACCAACTATTCTTCAGGCACCCGCTACCGATTCTGTTCGTCTGGAATTTCATTCTTCGACCAGTCCGTTTTGGTTGCTTCATCGAGCGGCTGCCCAGCGGCTTTACTTCAGAGCTTTTGCTCAATGACTTGACAAGAAACCAAATTCGTATATGATGAGCAGGCAAATGAGTTAATATTTCTTACATACAATTTGTATGCTACTTCTACTTCATATACAACTCCAATTTCTGTTGTTTTTCTTTACAAAATACCAGGCAAACATAATTACAACAGTTAAAAGGCTACAGGGTCCGACAGATCAGAAGCAGCAGACTTCTTAAAAAAAAAATAAAAAAAATCATTCGTTGCACAAATCTCGATTTATATGTAAAGCTTAAATAATAATTTGAACAATAAGAACTCGCAATAATCGATTTTGGATTTTACACTTTGTGAGGAGAACACATAAAATTTATAAAAAATCATATACATAATCATATAGTACAACAGCAAAAAACAGCAGTCAAAAGCAAAAGCAGAAGAAACAATTGTTATAAATATAGGAAAAATTGAAGTGTCAATTGCAAATCGCTGAACACTGACTGTTAGAATACCTAGTTACGCACAGTTCATGGTATTAGTTTGGGGAGAGGCTAAGTTAGGCTGGAATTAATTGCTTGACTATTGAGAAACTGTTTCGAAATTTGTTATTCATGTAATTTTAACTAACGCACGCATCACTCGATCTGACGCCCATCGTACACACTAGATTTGTATATGGTATATGTATGTATATAGTACTCGTATATTGTATATGCCCTGACACAGTCCAAGTCTGTCAATAGTAGTACCTATTACTCTATATATATATATAATGTGTGTGTGTGTGTATGTATACAGTAATTATATATATTGTTTGTATATGTTTTCAACTTTGCTGCAAGAGTCGCACGTTCGCCGCTTCTGTTCTTGAGTAAGTAAAAAAATATCGTTTTTTTTTTGTTTTTTTCAAAAATTCTAAGTGTTTGTTGTTTTGCTTTGATCTTAAGGATTTTAGAATCTAGTGGTTAATCACTATCGCTGTTGTCGCCGCCAGCTGCACCATCCTCATCGTCATCATCATCGCTATCCTCCAGCTCGGGCATGGGAAATCGCAAAATAGCCGCAACGCCCGTAAGTTGGGCGAGTTCTAAAATTCACAAGAGAGATACGGGTAAGTATGTAATTTCATAAATATATATAAAGAGTTTCTCAGTCTCAGAGTCTCAAATACAATCAGGAAATTAGAAAGACACAACATAAAATCGATTTATATTCTAGAAGTCTTGCATCAGTTGGAATTTAGTCATTTCTGATTATGGATTATGGATAATATTCATACAACTTAAATAATTTGGACTCGCTACAGAGGTGTTCCTTAGAAATTGGCATAGAAACCCATAAACCCATAAGTAGACTTGCTGTGAACTAAACCTCGACGCTTGACAAAATTAAGATAATTGCATAATTTTAAGCATCCGGTCAATTAGATTAGATTAAGCAGTCTAATTGCCAGTGGTCAAAGTGGTTTGGTAAAGTGCATTCCCACAGCTCGAGCCATGCTGCACAGTACGCTGTAAACCAAGGCCAGTACGCTGTCCAAGCAAACCAGTCAGCTTATTTTTGCTCAGCACTGGGAGTGTAGGAGTGCTTGCAGTTGTCTGTTTCAAGGCTTACCGGTTCTGTTCTAGACTTGAACTGAACTTAACATTCAACTTGGTATCACAATTAACAATATGCTAATGTTTGGCGTGATTAATTCTATGTAGAACATTGTAAACTGTTTGGGAACTGCTTCATGTGCTTTGGTTTAGTATAGGTTCGGTTCCATTTTGTTTACTCAATGAAATTGTTGAGTTGTTTTTATCTGCACATCATTTAAATGCTCGTTGTGTTTGCTTGTTTACACTCTTTATAAAATGTTTATATATAAGTAATTGAAAGCTGATTAAAGCGAACCAAATCAACAAAAAGGAGGAGAAGTACTTCAGAAGGCGCTTCCAGCGACAACGAGTTAAAAACAATTATGTATGTGGAAATGTTCGAGTGGCGTTGAGAGACAGACCAGATATGTAAATTTCATTTAGTTCTTCTCTCGGTACGGGCACAAGTTACAACAGCGACTAAAGTATTGGGTTCTATTTTAGAACTACAGCGACCCATTTACGTTTTACACGTAAGCGTAGGCCCAGCGAGAGTACGCAACTAAAACATACCCTGTAAGCAGTTTTAAGGCAAAATTGCCAAAGTAGTCAAGGTAAATAATACTTGTGTATTTCCAATTCAAATTCGTGAATTGTACGTTGGCAAACATGTACACGTCTTTTGTAAACTCCTATACCCCACTTAAGCGCTCTACAGGGTATATTAATGTCGCAAGTCGCAGACAAGTGATAAGAACAAAAGGAAAACCAACGAAAATGCGACACGTGACTCATTTGCCAAACAGCCAAAGCCACAATGCACAGAAATGCCTATTTAAAGACCCAAATATATTTACGATAAACATACAAAATGTAATTTTAAGAGCATGCAAAATTGATTTGAAAATTGAAAGTGCTCTCAACACACAGTAGACTTGAGTAAATTATGCATTGCGGGAGATTTCTTCGAGAAATACATACGACAAACACATGTATTCATATCTATATATATATATATATATATATATATGTGTGTGTTGTAAGTATATATGTGTAAGCATATGCAATGCGAGCCATGTAAAAATAGAATTCCTAACGAGGTCGTTAGACAGGGGGAGGCCTGTACATATTCTAGACCAATATGAAAAACACGCATAGGCATTTTTGCATATTTTCCTTTGCAATACTTTGCACTTGCTGGCTTATAAAATAAAATCCAAATGATTCATCATATAACACTTTGTTCTATGCTAATTACCAAGGCTTTCAGGCATTAAAAAAAAAAAAAGATTCGAAAAAATACTTACGTTCTCCCGATATATGCATACTGGAGAATATTTTCACCTCACCACCGGCATCGCGCACTGATTCGACCAAGTTAACGTATTCTTTCCTGAGATTGATGTCTTGGCATCTGAAAGCAATCAAAACAGAAATTAAGAAAATCTTCATATTGCTGATGGATATAATTATTTGCTGGTAAAGTTCAATAAATGGGAGAAGGTACAATCAAATTGATTTAGTTCAAAACATTATTTAATGCTCCAAATAAAAATGCATTTAAAAAAATATATATTTTTGTGTTTTAAATGGTAAATGGCACTTTCGAGATGCAAAGAATATCCGAAATACATTTAAAAATCACCTCGAAATGAATAAACTATGCTAAAGAGTAAAAAGAGTTGGAAATAGGCAAAAAAACAACACGAAACATTGCAAAGCACTTAATTTACCTATCCAGTTGCATACATCATCCCAGATCAGTTACACATGCATTCATTCAAAACATGCAATTGAAACAGAAAACACAACAACAACAAAATATCTACACGTAATTGCGCTACATGTGAAACCGAATACCGAAATAAATAGAAACCCTGAGGCCGCCTTAGGTATAGATATAAAACCATTATTATCTATTACGATTCAGAGTACGTGATATTGCACGTCCACAGTTCAATTAAAACCCCGATGATCGTTGTTCGACGCATAGCAAAGCGCTTAATCATGTTCAGGTACAAGTCATATGATGGGAGCACCTACAATAAATAATGCATAAGGTGTCGGGCTCAGCTGGAATTGCGATAAAGGTTAACAGTTATAGCCGCTGAGCTAATTGCTCTGAAAATGCAAGTTGTTTAGTCGGAGATAATGCGAAATGTTAAACTACAGAAAGTAAGTGTATTAAAGCAGTCCGCAATTTAAATGAAAGGTTCAAAAACCTTTGCAAATCTTATTGGTAAAGCAATAAAAAAAACTGGCAAATGCACCAACAACAAAAAAAAAACTGCGCCTTCTCACTAAATATATCCAAAAATATTTATACAAAAAAATGAACACAGGTAAAATTTCAATTATCATTTTAAATTGAAGGCACAGAAAGCGCTTTCTGTGCTTGTATTGTGCCTGTGTTCATTGAAGAGCAAGCTGACGGCACAATGTGACCAGATCATCGATCGCTCTTTAAAGTCTCTCTCTCTCTCTCGCTTTCTGCCTCTCTCTCTCTCTCTTTTTCTCTGTGGCAATACGTTGCCCAGCACGTGTAGCAGTCAAAGAGAAACTAAACACAAAGAACAGTAATTAAAAATGTTGTAGAAACGCAAGAAAGATTGATAAACACCCTGTAAATTTAAGTCAAGAGGGCAGACAGTCTCATGAAGTTAGCTGTATCATCAATCGAAAACATATAAGAAAGCCAACATATAATTTATAAAAGTATATCATTTGTTTTATTTAATACCATTTTTAGTATTTATTTTATTGCATTTGCAATTCTAAGAAAATTGAATTTTTATATAGCAACTTATTGCTAAAAGTCATGGCTACCCGCATTTGTATACAGGGTATTGAAAGAGAGCTCGAGCGTAGAGCAGAGACCACCTCGCAGTCTACTCGCGTAGAATTAGTTGTGAAGCGGCTTTCTTACGGCTCGCACGTCGGCACGGTGAGAAGAAGAAATACGCCAAGAATACGAAGCGAAGAAAACGCGACAATTGCCACGCAAAAGAAATTGGTGCTAAGAAAAGCACCACAGGCAACAACAAAAAAAGAAAGCAAAAGGTGCGTTTAGGCCAAGTGAAAGTTGTTGTTGCTGTTACTGCCCATGTCCATGTCCATGTCAAGTGCATGAGGCTTAAATTAGCAATCAGGTTTTTGATTTTTTATAGACGTCATGGGATTTTAAGATGCCTTGAGTCAGCGCTGGCCAATGTTGCAGCCGCTGCAGCATTTGTGTCATTGTATCTGTATCTGTGGAAAACCTGTGTATCTTTTTACACATCCGTTAACCGCAGAGTTGTCATGAATTGATTTCATTGTTGTAGCTGTTGTATCTGTTGTTGCTGCTGCTGCGTGACAATGATTGCACAATGAAATCAATTGTTATAATGGAATTAACGGAACGTAGGTGAAAGAGCCATGACTTGGGGGCGGCATAGCTGAGGTCGCCCCGTCGGAAACCGAGTGAAAGGCAAACGAGAAACAAAGCGTCGCTGGTATCAAGATATCAACATAGTTTGAAAATGTTTAGATGCATAATTAAATGTGTCACGTGATGTGATTATTTATTGTCTGTAAATTGATATGAACTGTTATTAAACTATTCAAATGTACGGACAATAAATCGAAATGAACTTCGTGCCAGGAAAAATACAGTATGAAAATCTTGGGAAATTGTGCATCTACATTTTGGAGTCACTTTTGTGTGTATAAGCAAGAGTTGTAAACAGGTTTTGCTTAAAAATGTTAAATGCTTTTAATAAAAGAAACTAATATAAATTAAATTGGATCGTAGACAAACTTACCTTACGAGTTTCAATCGGAGTGTTTTTGTCTTCGAACTTATCTTAAATTAATTTCAGCTTTTTAAGGCAAGATTAAATAGCAACTTGACATCCAAGAACACATTGATCGACCACTGATTTCTTAATATGCCACCAACTCAACTTAACCCAAATACAAAACAACTTCAGATTAAAATAGGAAAATAGCTGAAGCCTTTGTTTGCCGAATTTCAAATACTCTGGCAAAGATATAAATGCCTCGCGGGCAACACATCTATATGAAGAACTATAGGGTTTCATTTAGTTGATCTGATCAGCAATATTCACTTGTCTTAAAAGGGTATACAAAACATTAGCGCCCTTTCATTTCTTGTGCAACTTGCAAATAAAGCTAAAAGTAAAACCAACTTTCGAAATGTGCCCAGCTCGTGCCCAAAAATATATTTTAATAAACAATTTGAGCACTGCAGCAAAGTCAACAAGAAGAGGCAACAGGCAGCAGCTGCAGCTGGAAATAGGTTGCATGAAGCGTAAGGCGCCCTAAAGCGAAAGACTAGAAAAACTGGTTGGAGCAGATACAAAACAACAACAAAATAAATATATATATATATATATATATGAGAAAAAATCGAAGCAAAGAGCAGCAAAGAAAAGACGAATGAGCAGCAAGAGCCAAATGAAATGCGATAGAGAAAGGGGGTGGTGATGGAGTGGAGAATGGAAGGAGGTGGGAGATGGTAAGCATTCAAGAATTCAAGAACCAGTCAAAGACTTTGGCACAACTCGACAAAAGTGGATCATATTACGCAAAAGAAGCCGGGGGAACACAGCGGTAAGCTGCCACGTGTGGAATGCAAGTTAGTCGAATAGAAAAAGTCCAGAATTGAAGAAGAAAGAATAAAATAATCAAAATGGAAGAGCATCAAAGTTAAGCGCTTTAAACGTGCCTCACACGCAAAACCATAAACGGTGCGATTTAATAAATTGAAATACCTATTTCGAATGCTTGTCGTTATTTTTTTATATTTTTCTTCTGTTGTGTGCTGTATCGCCCACATGGCAAGTGCTAATAATTAGCGCAACTTAGAAGGCGACACAAAGAAATGGAACAGGCAAATAAGTAGAGCCAAGAGTGCTACAAATGCCGACACATATACCATATAGACATAACAGATACAGATCACTTACGTATGCAATGTGTAGATACAAACACGATATAAAATAGATGCAGATATGGCGAAATTTCCATGCCGTTTTAGGGCTGGGCAAAGTCTGAAATGCAAAAAAGACCACGACGTGAACTGAAACAGCTCAATAAACAAAGATCTCAGTCGCCGCTAATCAAGCTACAACCCATACAAATATATATATATATATGTGCAGAAGTGTACAATCTGAAATGAATATGCATATGGATATGGATAGACTGAGAGACGTGCGTATTGAGTGCAGCTTGAAATACTGTGAAATACTTAATACGCGTGTGAAAGAGCAACACAACAGCAATACTCAAACATGTGTGTATCTGTGTGTGTGTGTGTGTGTGTGTGTGTGTGTGAATGTATGTATGTATGTTAGCTAGAACAGCAACTATCCTTGTTCTATTTGCCATTAGCCAAACGACATGTCATGTAAGAATTATTAAGATTTTGGGTATACAATAATGCGAGAACAGTGTCTGCAACAATGCTATGCTTCTTTGTAGTTTTTCCTTAACCAAACAATAGCAGAGCCAATAGCAGAAGACTGCAAAGAATGCTCTTTAGCTCTGTTCTGGCCTTTTATCTGTCATTTGCAAGAGCAAAAATATCTCCAATCTGCTCTCTTTTAGTTGAAAGAAAGAAGCTAGAGTTATAACAAATAATAAAGCGATTAATATCTGGGAACTACGATTAAATCTATAAGTTTAACGCGCAGAAGCGCATCTATAAACGATATTAAAATTAATAATTATATTAATTTAAGAAGAAACCTCTACTTCAACATGTCTATGAATTGTATTCAAATCAATATAAGTTCAACTGAACTTCAATTCACATTTTAAGAGAAGACCTAAGCAATTTCACCCTAACAATTTCATTGCACCTACTGTCGAACCAACTTAACACTATTCACTCAGTTTTCCTCGAGGTATTTCACATAACATCACCTACAAAAAGCACGTCACACTTTAAATGACCCCAATAAATTATGTCATATTCAAAAGATAACATTAACAATGGATATGCGGGTCCAAATACCAGGCTAGTAAGCATATTTAAATACTTAGCTGAATTCTTAGGGTAGCCACAAAAATAACTGTTAACATAACTAATAAAAAATATAGATAATTAAATGTTCTAAAGCAATTCAGATTAGAGTGCAAGGAATGTGAGATAAGGGCCCTGGCAACATGCGTTTTATACGTTTATACGTTTCTTTAATCACCTTGAGGCATATCTAATTAACTTAAATGTTCTCTGCTTACAGTTCCTATATAGTATAAGTGAAATTCTGAAGAGGATGCTTACTAAACAGCCCGACTATACCATATCAGAGCTGGGTTATCCGCAGCTGCATCAACTATGCGACGATGGATTCCACAAAAAGTGCCGCCCACAACAAGCGCCCAGTTGCAGTGACAGACCCCGTCACAGTCACAGTCACAGTCACTGGCTCAGTCACAGTCATAGTCACAATTCCAGTCCGAGTCGATTGCTGCCGCTGCGTGAAACTTTGGATGATTACAACAGGCGGCTGCTGAGCGAGCAGAATGCCAAAGTGGCAAATTGTGTTGCAAACCGGCGCAGAGAATCGGTTGACGTGCTGGCGCAGCAGAAGCGACAGAAGAATCTACGGAATGAGCAACAACAGCAGCGAGACAAACACAACAACATCAGCAGAGAGTAAGAAACAAATCATAAATTGTAAATTGTTATCAAGTCAAGGGACTATTTTTAACTCTGCTCTTTTCGTTTCGGTTATCAATTTGCGCAACAATCAACAGCAATCAAAAATGTCGAGATAAAGCACAAGGAACGACGACGATGGTGACTGGCGACTTGAATAGTTTCTAATGAGGAGGACGAGTATACGGCTAGTATACGGCTGATCTACAATAATAATAATAATACGGGACTGATTCAACGTGCTAAATTTACCAACAACCAATAAGAGAATACACATTTTTGCATAGACTTCTAAGCGCTAGTTCTAAGTAAATCAAAAGTAATAACACTTAATTTTATTGCATGCCACGCAAATATTTTATTTTTCTACTCGGCCAAATGGAATTTTAACGTCTCATTAAAAAATGTATACGAGCTGTGGCTATGGCTACGGCTGTGGCTGTGGCTGTGGCGAGGGGCACTTTTCAGATCCAGATATTCCAAAACACGCAAAACGTAAACAAAACGCACAAAAGCACTTAGAAAAAAAAAGAAAAAGAGCCAAAAATGGCGACGACTTTGCGGGCGGCCAACCTTGATCATGAGCACAATGGGGCGCGCGAAAGGGGCGCGGCTCGGCGGGGCGGGGGCACATCAAATTAGCGTTTTCGGACGTGTTCTCTTTAAATGGCTAAATTGCGCTCAAGTTGAAAGCCTGGCGCAAGATCTGGAAAGCGAATGAGCTCCGACAATTGGATGTGGAAGACGAATTGAATACGCTACAAAAAGGTATGAAAATCACACTCAATTAATCTATACTAAATTAGTTCTTTAACTTAGTCATGGTATAAACCCCATTTAAGCCAGATTGTTGATGATTGATGACAGCAATTTTGCTGTATTCAATAATAATAATAATGATAGAGTTCTTTATCTATTCAAGCTGTAGACTTCATTTAATTATAGGTCGGTTAAATGAATGTCGAAGACAAGAATTAAATGCGCTACAAAAGGTTACAAATATGATCTTAATGTTGAGTAGTTCTGCTACTAATTTAGTTCTTTCCCCGCTATAGATTTCATTTAGTTATATGTCAGAGTTAAATGAAAGTCGAATCGAGACGAAATAATGCGACACATACGAGATTGTCTAATATTAATTAATTCGAATTATCATCGTGTGATTTTTTGATGAAATTCGACCGCTTACTCATCTTATTAAAGCAAACGCTGTTTGGCTGCTTAAACAATCGTAACAGCATTTTCTATTTATCTAGTTATTATTCAAACGATCACTTTACTTGTCGATCAGTTATTCAGCTGTGACATGCTGATGAAACAGATCAATGATAAAATTGCCCAATATATATTATAATCTCAATATGAGTAATATATATATATATATATAGTATAAATATAAATATGAGTAAGTGCTACTAATTTCTCGAAATTATCGTTTCTAGCAGCACTTTAAATGAATACCCTCAAAAGTCGCTTAAATCTGATGTAGCGCATCAAAAGCTGCTACATATGGCAAATAAAATCAAAACTTTGAAAGTTGAAGGTTTGGCACTGTGGACTTGTCAATGGAAGTGCTCTTGATCTTTCTGCTTGATTAAACGCCGAATTATCTTTTTTGTGTTATATATATATATATATTTGTATAGGGGTTGAATAGTTGATAAGGTTACAGTAAAACGAGTCGGCTAATTTATTGAGTTATATAATATCTAAACAAGCTGTAAAGATAGCAGCAGATACACTTCTGTGGTAGCTTTGATAATAGGCACAATTTGTTGGGGTAGCTGCTATGCAATTTAGAGAATATATCGTGTATATAAAGACAAGATTCAAGAAAATCCGTTTCCAAGAATTTAACAGACAGAATTTGTGTAATGGGTATTTAAATATAAAAAAATCATTGATATTTAAAATGAATTTCTGCTTGATTTAAATTTTGACGATCTACAACAGTTTAAATTTGAGCTAGTGAATATTTCCATGCGATATCTAAAATCAAAGCTTTATTTAAAGTGTTTTTGAGTTTGAACAATTATTAAATAGTATCCAATTAACTGTTGTCCAATACAAAATGTTAAATAATATCATGAAACATGTAAATTAGATGTTAGATAATAAAATGTGATATAATAAAATGTAGCATATAAATTAAATGTTTGTTGCAAATTTAAACTAAATTACTTTTGGACTTTTGGAGTCAGTTAGCAGTAATCAAATAAATAAAACTTCTGTTCAAGATTTTGTTTAACGAATTTAAATATATATAACATAATATATTCATTTATCTACCCATCAACTCAGCTCAACTGCTTTGAATCACTCACCTGAATAGATTGTCCGAAATGAGCAAAATTTCTATAGATTGCGCCTCGGCGGCGGCAAGGACATGCTTCTTGCCATAGAAGGCCTTTGTTGGTTCACATTGCAGCATCATGTAGAACTGTTCGAGGACTTTCACCTCGCCCGCCGCTTTTGTGTCGGACATTTTGGCAACAACAGCGGGATCTTGCAGCACCTCTGCAAAATATAAATTGAATGATTGAATTCAACGGACACCATCGAGTGCTACACACCTTTCAGCGAATGCTTGAAGCCGGAGGATGCATGAACCAGCATGAATCGGCTCTTGTTTTCCAGCAGTATTTTGTAGTCCATTTTGACGGCCTGCTGGAACATGTAGTCGTAGAACTGATCGCGCACAAAGCCCGGCGAGGCAATTAGCACACACTTGACCACATCGAAATTGACGTGACGCAATATGCTCTGCATGACCTGCTCGTAAAACTTGGCCAGACCCTTCTCGTGCTGCTGGACGTTGCCCTTGCGTTTGCGCGGTATGGACACCTCGATTTTGCTGCGCACCAGCGTCATGCTGGCCATAATAAGGCACACATTCGCCAGACCCTCCTGCATGACGACAGCGGCCACATCTGCCGATTGCGTGGGATCGCAGGCCATTTCGATGCGTTCCAGCGCAATGGTATCCCATTCGGGTTTGCGCAGCTCGAATTTGCGATTCAGCTCCAGGTCGAGCGTGTGATAGGCGCCCATTTTCACATACTGATTCTCCTCGATGTTGCGCCCCTTCAAACGCAGCACACACGCCTGCGTATCAAAGTCGATCGACTCCACGGCAATGGTGAGCGTGGTGCGGACTCGGCTGCTCGTCGATGACCCGGTGGCCGTTTCATTCTGCACTTTGCGTATGGTGGTGCTACGAACGCTGTCGCCCTCGGCAATTAGATTGTACGCGTGCCACATGTCTTCCGACTCCTCCGGCATGAGGGTCACATTGCTGTGTGTGTGCAAGATTAGGAGTTAGTATGTGACGAAAATGTTGACTAGTTGCACTCACCCCTGCATACCCTTGTCCACGTATTTGCCGAGCAACTTCATCTTGCAGCTGTCGCCAGACGTTTAATTTTTGTGTTGTTGTTGCTTGCGTTGGCGTTGCGTGCTTTGTGTTTTTTGCTTTTGTATGCTTTTTGTCACTTGCATTGAATTAGATGTTTCCTTAGGTCAAGCGAATTGTTCAGCATTTTCGGTAGTTGTTGTTGTTGGGCTCGCCGCAGCTATTAAATCAAAATGTCTACAAAAATTGCCAAATTCCACACGGCAAACTTTTTGACATCTTAGAACAGCTGATAAACAGTGTTGGAAATCGATTGTTTAGAAAAATCATGTGCTCGTCTATCGAACACTTCGTGGTATCATCGATATTGCACCAACATTTATTAATAAACAAATTAAAACAAACGCCTATATTATATGGGAACATGTATTTAAAAAAATACACGCTATTTTTTTTATTAATGTTATAGTTTACATATTTGTACGGATTTCGAGAGACGCCTCTCAACTTAAACTAACAGCCTTTCAATTTCCTGCTGTATGGAGGTAATCTGCGATTTCAGCTGACTACCCTCGTTGGTGGTCACAGAGCAGGCCACAATGGGCCTGGACACGCCACAGGCACGTCCCAATGCCTGCTTGGAACGCACAAACACATACGGCACGTTCTTATCCTCGCACAGCAGCGGCAAGTGCAACAGAATCTCGATTGGTTCCGTATCGCCAGCCAGGACAACAATATCGGCCAAGCCGCGATTCAGAGTCTTGGTTGCCTCGTTGGCTCCCTTGCGCAGCTGGTTGTAGTTGAGGGCCTGCTGCAGCAGGTTCATTATCTTGGCGGTCAATTGGGCATCGGCCAATGGGAATGCTTTCGGATTGACTTCCTCGGTCTGCCAAAAACAAAGATGATTATTATCCAAAAAAATGTTACTGCGATTTTTGCATGCACGCTTACCATATTTGGTGATTTTTGTTGTCTTTATTCTGTGTAGATTTAGTCAAAATTTTAAATGCAACCTCTCGGCCTGTGTGCTTCACTGAGGGGCAGAGTTAATATTAAAACGTTTGAAGAAACACGTGCGTTGTTGGTACTTTCTGCTGTTGCTTAACACTGAAACTGTACCACTATCTTACATGGTGGCAACACTGTTTGCTTATATATCGATAATTTTGTTAGCGTACCCTGCTCATACCACGAAAGGCGGGCAAAATGGGCCTAAGGAAAGAACATTAGAAGAGCGATGAATTTCTATAAAAAAGGTTAAAAACTGGCCATAACGTAAACTTATTACTTGTAAAATCATTACAACTTTAAAACCAATTAAAGAATTTTAAATTAATTTGCTGCTCAAAGCCTATTTAAGTTCATTTGCAGATACGCAATCTAATTTAATTGAGTCTTCGGATATCCTGATACTTTCCAATTGATTCAGGCTAAAACCATGATGGCAAAGTTTAGCATTTGGTCAGTCGAATATTTGAACCCCAATGTGTGTAGCAAGAATTTGGAAATGGATAGTCATTGCACTAAGCAGGCAATTTACAGACCCAGGTTCAGACTATTTTGCAGTCAGTTGTTAGTCGTTTTTATGCATCTATATATTATCTGCTTAGTGGTCATAGTTAGTGCTCTAACTCAGCATCACAAACATAATTCGCATAATTCCCTAATATTTTAGCATGTCTTGAGAATCTGCTTTTGGCAGAATCTTGATTCCTAATCCAAATTCCTTTTTTAAATCGTGAATAACAACGAGCATCTGAAACTGCTGTTCCTGTATTGATCATCACCTTTGAAGAACTATCCTCAGCAGGGAAATTCAGCAGAACTGCATTCATTGTTTAAGTCCATTTTGAAGGGCAACAGTTACTAGGCCATTATTTATTCCAGTTTAAAACAAAACATAAATTACGTGGGCCTTACGTTAAATACAAAAGGAATTCACTTTATTACCAATTCATGTTTTTGTGTGTACATTATTTAAAAGTTCCTGCAAAACAATAAACAACAAGCAGTTAGTCATATGCCGTTTTTTGGGGAATTCTAGACACTCACTTGGTAATGAGGCCATCCTTCTTGGCCAGACGCACAATGCAATCGTCGGACTCGCCCATGCGACGGATCTCACCACAGATGGCGTAGGTTTTGGTGCCATCGGTTTGGCGGCCGGTCTCGGGATCCACAACAACAATGCTCAATTGCACGGAGGCGTGATCCTTGGCGTGGATAATTCTGTTCGATGCCGAGCTGCAAGCAAAACATAACAACAACAGTTATCCAATTGGACAAAATGAGCTACAGCCGCCGCGGGCGAAACACGTGTTCATTCTACACTCACCATTTGCGGGGCACGTACAAATCAACATTCTCACCGGCGTCGTTCTCCATTATGCTGCAATGCAAGATGTACCATTTTATTAGTATTTTGTGCACTTTTTTAACCGAATAATAGAATTTTACTTACATTTTGTAATAATTTTACAAATTAGCGACCCAACACTCGTCGATGGAGGCTGAAAAGAGAAAGAGTGAAGTTGGCTGCGCTGTAGGGTTGCTCATACGAAATATCGATAAATCAACAAAATACTCATCTGGCAATATTTATTTTGTTAATTTATTTGCGGGAATCTACAAAACAATTTTAATTACAAATTAAAAAATATATTTAGCTATTTGGAAATGATGCAATGATATTAAATGGTGTTAAGTATGCTTTAATCTGCTCAGTTATTCATTATCTTAAGCTTTCCTAAAACACAAATAAATAGATTTATTTTCCAGCATTAATTTCAGTTTTAATAATTAATATTTTATGATTAATAATATTTATAATAATTTAATAAATAAATAACGTTTTAGAAAAGCTTAACAGCAATTTTCAATAATTAATTAAATTCAGTAAAAATTTATTATGTCGCTTGTTGCTGCAAAATGCACCGATGTTATCGAGTGTATCGATTGCTTAGCTGCCGTTCATAAATATTTATTAGTCGTTTGGCAATGTGAAGAGTAGTGCTGCATTGCATCAAAATTGGCGCCGGAGCTTTCACGGCCTTAGTGCCCATCGCAAAGTCGGTAGCTGTTAGCTTGTAGTCCAACATCCATTGGATATATAGATCCAAAAATCAAAAGTTCGTGCGCATTATAAATTACATATCTGTGAACGAGCCCTTATAGTTACTTTGCATGTGAGTATTGATTTTGGACAGTCTGGCGTCGACGTCCTTGATCCGGTGTCAACGTTGATTTTCCGCCTATGGGACTTCCGTAGGGGTTTTTTTTTCAAATTTTGCTAACTGTGTGTGTATTTTTAAGTACGTGTGGTGGGTGTGCGTTTGTTTTTAATAGGAATTAACGCGTCTGACTGACTTTTTATGTTTACTGTTCACATGTGAAATGAGCGAAATGAGTTTTTAACACCTGTACCGTTATTTGGAGTCATTGAAATGCATACAAAACGATAAAATGAATAAAATAAAATAAAATAATTTGTAGTGGAATTTATAAAGTTATTATTTATGAATATGAAATAGTGTGAACATACTAATTACCAAACTTAAAATTTGTAAAATCGAAACTAAAATATTTGATTCTTCAGCTACGTATGTTCAAAACACGATCAGTGAGACTTAACAGTCACATAACATTACCATTTTGAGTTTAACATGAACTCTATGCTTGATCTGCAAATTGAATTTCTTTCCGTTAATTTTTGATTTTTTTGTGCATTCTTAAACCGTTTAATTTGAAACTCAATACAATAAAGCTCAATCGAGCACATAAACACTTATATTTTGCTTGGTATTAAGAGGTTAATGGCTCAAGATCCATAAATATCACAGCTAAGCAGGTTCTGCTGTTAAGCATTTGGCTGTTTCTCTGGCTTCTCAGTCGTCTCTTAACTTTTATCGCGTTCGGTTGCCACACGCTAGTTACTCGGCCAAAGGTTTTGCGGCGTGTTTTTTTGACTTGTACGTTGCAGTCGTAAATTTCTTGAACATACCTCAGAATAGACCGGCTCACAGCCTCTTGACCTTAAGCGTGTGTGTGTTTGTGTGTATATATGTAAATTTGCATATTATATTAAATTGAAAATGTAAATTTATGCGCTAAAAATGAGATCATTTGTTGAGTGTGATACTATTTTTAAACGTTGAACAAAATCCCATAACAACAAAAGCATCTGCAAATAACAACTAGATGGTCCCCAGGCATTATGAACAGAAATGAAAGTGAAACCAATTTTTGAAATGAAAATGTTTTTGCCCTTAAAATGAAGATGCATAAATTGAATAAGCTTGTTTTCTTTTTATTTATAATAGAAAAAATTATCAGGTGGCATAGTGTTTTTTTATTATTATTATTATTATACGCTTGTGTGTAATTAGGCAGTAAATGATTATTATTGATGATGTTGACCGAGTGATGAAAGGGCAAACAAACATAAAATTAACAACGTTCAAATTGATAGCATGTAATTGCGAAATGGCACGATTGAATTGAATTTACAATTGTTAAATGGTAAAAAAATCGAAATAGTTTTCATATCAAAAACATATAGATTGCTATTTATATCAGTTACTTGACCTAGAAGACCTATTCAGTAGATTAGGAGTTAGCACCCTTTAAGTGAACCAAACAAGTTTGTTAAAACACAAGCATGTATTTGATATGAAAAGAAAACTAACTAAAAAGCAATTAAGATGCGGTTAAAGTTTCCAACAAACAAAATACATAAGAAATGTGTCTAGAAACTGTGATGACAGCACCAAAATGTTTGCCCCTGCTGTGCGGCATGTTGTTGATGACGCCAGAAGCACATGTAGAAAACTTGAAGTGAAGCACTTTCTAGGTCAAAAGTTGAAAGGCAGCCAGCCAGCCAGTCAGCCCAGCGAACCCTAATGCTGATGATGATGCTCATAAAAAATTATAAAGAGGAAAGAGATACTTAAAAAGAAAAAACAAATCAAATTCAAACAAAAAGTTGTTGCATGAAATGCAATTATCAAAGCAGCGCAACAAAGTAAAGGCAATCCTCAGCCACGCCCACCTGTCAATTGTGGAGGCGGTCCAGCGTCAATATACAAATTATAAAAATAAGAAAAGAAGAAAAAAATAAAATAATGATTGGCAACAACATGCAAAATTAGAATCAAATTGCATGGCATTAAAGATAATTGCAGAGCTTGCGCATGAAAGGAAAGTTGACTTAACACAAATGTGTATTATTATGTACAAAATGATATTGCCGATTTGAGCCAACTTCACAGATATAGCAACAGATACAACAGTATCTGCTGCCCAATAATCTAGCTTGATTCTATCCTTTCATTCTCAACACCATCAAATGATGCGACTCAACAATTGGATGGCAACTTTTTCTTTTCTTGTTTTTATATATATATATTTTGTATTTTTTTGCCTTCTAATCGGGCAGTTGCTGGGGAAACCTGTCGACCCGGGGCAAAAGCACCCCAAACACCCTGCCCGCAATCGGAGCTGTCTGTGCAACTTAATTTTGATGTGGTCCGTGAGTTGACTTGCATTTTATTTTACAGCACTTGGACTGGGATACTCATTGGAACTGGTCGATTCGTTGGTTCCTCGACGATGATCTTTGTTGTTACTGTTGCTGCTATTGTTGTTGTTGTTGTTGTGATTTGATTGATGCCACTTGCCCCGTTGTTGCAGTTACTGTTACCATTGTTGTTGTCGTGCTATTACTGTTACTAGAAGTTGAAGTTGAAGCTGAAGCTGAAGCCGTAGCTAAATCGGTCAATGGTAACGGGCTTGTAAGCAGGTGCAACTGCAACTGCCACCAAAAGAAGAGCCACAGCGCAAGGAGACAGTGGAGAGCTAAGCAATCAAAACATGTCACTAAAGGTGAGTCTGACCTATATTAAATAAAGTCACCTAACCATATTTGGCAGCTTGTCTGCGTAGACTGGGCTACAAAGTTTTTGGGTGCCACAAACTATCCAAACACAAGAAACAATCGATCGAGTTTTCTATTACCGTCTTCTATATTAACTTAGTAGACAATCGCCAGATATCATTACTAACAATTTTTGATCTGATTGGGGCTGTTCTGAGTTGCCACAATGCTTTGCAATAAATATTGCACCATTTCACATTTAGATTTAGTTATTATAAATATTATTATTATTTTAGTTCTCTTTTTATCATTAATTTAATTGCCAACTTGTAATTTAATATTATTTTAAGAGCTGCTGACTGTAATAAATAAAACAATATAAATAATTTACTTAATTTTACCTTCAAAAATTTATTTGAAATATTTGGCTATAAAATCTTTAATCGCTTTTCGTTCTATGAGCTGCACAAGAAGCTATCTAACATTTCTCAGCGTTTTATTAATTTACTTGGTCTAGTCTATGACTATGACCGCTATTAACTTGGCTAAGCGAATAAACGTTTAACATTTATTCATTATTTTGCACTCTTTAAAGTTGCTGTTTATCGCTCTTTGCGCTTGTTGCCATTTATTCTTGGCAGAGACAAGGCTGATAAAGTGAACACTTGGTTATTGAAACCAATGGTGAAATATCAAGTCAAGAGACACACTTGCCACACAATGGTG